>CM068367.1:197419150-198752687 GCA_034769895.1 Magicicada septendecula
GCCTGATTCGTCATCGGCGGGGACAACTTACATGGCGGACGCCGAGGAAGAGGTAGAGGAGGACCGGTTCCGCCTCGGTTTCTTAACCGGGCGCCCCCGTGGCCCAACCGCCACGAAAGCGTCGGTCTCGTAGCCGGGCAGCGGAACCGTCCGGGGATCAACTTGGTCCGCAGGCATGAGCGGAGAACTCGGCGAGTCGCTCGAGTGGGGAAGGCAGTGGCGAGCGACTGCGTGCTCGTTGACTCGCCCGAAGCGGGCATGTCCGTCAACGAGCGGGAGGTTCGCCGACCAGAGGCAGCCAGGCTGCCTCCGGCGGTAACCAGGGACCTAGGGTCCGGCCCGAGCCGGACCTCGAGTAATGACCGGCTTCGTTAGGTACCTTTCCTTACCAAGAGAGGTGTCCACCGGCCTCTTTACCCCGGCGATATCCAAGCTCGCTTACCACTGGTGGGGGCTCGCAAGGATCGTCCGGGGCAGCGCTACCTAAGAGCCTGAGCGTCAGCGAGCAAGATGCGCTGCGCAAATAGAGCTCTGGCAGGCTATGCTTCCTCCTCTTCAACAGGCGAGATGTTGGTCCTGAGAAGGGTCGGCTTGGCTGGTGGCCCTTAGAAGGTCCGACGAGACTCAGCTGTTCTTGTGCTGGCTACTCAATTCACCAGCCAGCTGAGTTGTTGTCTTCTGTCTTCTTTGGGCCTGATCAAATCACAGCAAGCAGGGCAGCAGATGTAGTTGACTGTCCTCTTCAAAACGAAGGCAGCAGGGCAGCACCTGTACCACAGCGAAATCACTTCCGTATATGTCCAGTGAAGAGCTGGTCCAAAGAGGAGGTCCTTCCTGTTCCAGAAGCAGAAGCGAAGTGTGTCGCCTGTGCTTAAAATTACACGACTGGGAGTTGCGCGGGTCGCGAGTAGTGCAGTGTGGGTCTGAAGCGACCTGCGATTGATGGATTATACCACCGGGACTAATAAACGAGGTCGCTTCCAGGACTCACGTGGTCGCGGGGTGTATTTACCAAGTCCGGCAATGAGGGAATTGTGGGTCACTCTGTCGGAGCGAACATAGAATCTGCGCGCCAGGCGTCTCACGGTGTCATCAAAAGAGCGGACACCGAGTCCTCTCCTCAAAAGACGAGAAGATTACCTCCGGGGGACTTTACACGCAAGCTTCAGTCCCCGGTTGAGTACGCGCTGGAGCGCTGTTCTATGACCACGAGCCAGGTATCCCCAAACAGGACAGGCGTAGGTAATCACGGGCAACACGTACGAGTTGACTATGAGCTTACCTAGCCGAGTGGTCATTGCCGGATTAGATAGCACGGGCCAGAGTCTACTGAGTTGCGCCGAAGCGCGTTGTCGGATATATTGTGTATGTTTTCGCCAGTCCACGTGGACCCCAAGGTACTTGACGCTGTTGGTCCAGGGTACCTCGACGGGGCCAACTTTAAGCGGCCGAGGCCGCTTGCGTTTACGAGAGAATATTACCGCGGCACTCTTGGAGGCGTTAACGGCAACTCTTCAGTCATCGGTCCACCCGACATACGCGTCGAGTTGGCGCTGGAGCTTGATTGCCGCATAACTCGCATTCGGCTCTGAGGCAAAACCCGCAGTGTCGTCCGCGAACAGCGACAACTTAACTCCAGGAACTCGGGGCGTGTCGTTGACAAACAGCGAGAACAGGAGAGGCCCAAGTACACTTCCCTGAGGGACACCGGCGGTAATACGCCTCTCCGAAGAGAGAGTGTGGTCTATTCTCACTCGGAAGCTACGGTCTCGCAGAAAGTTGCCGATCAAGTGAACGTAGCAATCTGGGAAGGACTTCCGTTAGTTTGTAAAGGACACCCTCGTGCCACACGCGGTCAAAGGCTTTCTCTACGTCTAGGAAGATCGCAGTCGTCTGTTTGCCCTGGCAGCCAGCCTCGGTAATGGATTCCACGAGTCTCATCAGCTGATGAGTCGAAGAGTGCAGCTCACGAAAGCTGAACTGTTCGGGGATCAGCACGTCCAGTCTTTCTAGGTGGTCGCGGATCCTACGCTGGATCAATCGCTCGAAAACCTTGGACGTCGCGGACAAGAGGCTGATGGGTCTGAGGTTTTCCACGCGAGAAGAATTCTTTCCCGGCTTGGGTATCACTATTACTGTAGCCGTTTTCCATTTACCGGAAAGTAGGCCAGTCTGAGACATATATTGAACAGATCAGAGAGGAACTGTATTCCTCGCTCCGGAAGCCGATGGAGTGCGGAATTCATGACTCCGTCTGGGCCAGGCGCCTTCCGGGGCTTGAGCTGAACAATCCTCTCAGAGACCTCCTCCGGGGAGATGGGCAGATTTGCTCAGTGAAAGCCGGGTTCTTGGATGGGTTGGAAGCGAACTGTCGCTCTAAATTGTCAGCCAAGAACTCTGCCTTCTCGAGGGGGCGTCCAAGGGGTTGGGCGCCGGGTCCGACCAGTACGGGGAGAGGCGCGCGTTTACGCTTTCCCGTTAGGGCACTGGGAATCCGCCAGACATTACGGTTCTCGGCAGGGCCATCCATCTGTGTTACAGCTAGCTTCCAGTTACGTCTACGGAACGCCAGCATGTCACGACGCAACTTGCCGGGGTCTCTGCTAAACGCAGCCTTGTCAGCCGGATCACGAGTCCTCTGCCAGCGTCTCCGGAGGCGATTCCTCTCGCAAGCGAGCTGAGACACCTCTTCGGGGATACGCTGACAGAGCGTGAGCCCCGGCTTCATCCGGGAGGACACGTCTACCGCCGAGACTACGGCTGGCTGTGTCGAATAAGGCAACTGCCTCGTCGACATGTGGGTAGTGTCGAGTTAGTGTCGAGTGGTATATGCTCAGGTAGGCGGCGACTGAACGCCGGGCCAAAGCGTTCCCACTCGATTACCCGCCGCTCGTCGCGGACGGTAGAGTGCTGGGTAGCTATACGTACACTGATCGGGCAATGGTCCGAGGACAGTTCCGAAATGGCGGAGACGTGGACCGGGCAATAAACGCCCCTGACCGCGGCAATGTCCAGTATATCAGGGCGGGAGTTAGCCCTCGAGGGGTAGTATGCAGGCCCGGTAGGACCCATGACTGTGACGCGAGCCGCATCAGCATACCTGCGTAAGCGGGCCCCGTTTGGGTTCACCAAGCGGCTCACCCAATCAGGTTCCATACAGTTCAGGTCGTCCGCCAGGACTACCCTTCTGTGTGCGCCAAAGACGGCCTCCAGATCGTTCGACAGGAGCTACGTTTGTGGAGGCTTGTATGCGGAAACCACGAGTAGACCGCCGAGAGCCCCATGGAGCTCAACCGCGGTGCACTCGAGGTTCCCCCGCTGAGGCAGGACGACGCGGTGATGGCGAAGACTCGCCTTCACCGCGATGGCGGTGCCCCCTCCTGCGCGATCCGACCGGTCGTCCAGGTAGCACACGTAGTTGGGTAGTCGGAATCGACGATGCGGGGTCAGGTGCGTCTCACCAAGAAGAAGCACATTGGGCACCGCCACAATTCCCTCGTCGGCCAAGTCCACAATTCCCTCATTGCCGGACTTGGTAAATACGCCCCGCGACCAGGTGAGTCCTGGAAGCGACCTCGTTTATTAGTCCCGGTGGTATAATCCACCAATCGCAGGTCACTTCAGACCCCCCCCCACCATAAATAGATAAAATTATATAAAAAGAACTCAATCTGACCCAGTGGGAGGAGTCCTTTCTGAGACCCGGGTCGTGTCGCTGATACCGGAGAGCAGACGTAATGAATCGCTGTTGCCACAGTATATATGTTTGTGTGGGGGTGGGCGCGCGCACGTGTGCGTGTGCGTGCGCGCCCAGATGTATGACTTTGAGTAGAACACACAATCAGAATGAATAAGAATGCTATTTTTTCCGTCACATTTTATATGTCGCCATTTAATTCTTGGTAAAATGTCACTCCAGAATTTCATTATTATGTAAGAACTAATGACTTTTCAATAATAGACACCAAGCTTATCGCATATTTAATATAGACTACTCCCATAAAAAAACCAGTGATTTGCAGAAAGAACGTAGTATAAACCTTTTACGCAGCAGTCAAGAGGAAAACTAAACAAATGAAACTGAGAGAAGATAAGAAACATATTACAGGGGAAGATAAATTTTGTACAATAAAAATCTACTTGGGAATAGAAATATTGGGTCGTGGTGTGTAAACGGCAGCGTCAGAACTGCCTCTTATCACTTTGTTATAGACACCATCTGTAAACACCAGACTGGAACGCGACGTGCTTTGTTTCTCTTGAAAAAAGGAAAAGGGTGGAAACTAAACATGTTGTTATTAAGTCTAAAATAAATAACAATAGCAATCTTGTGAACAAAATATTAAGTCAGTTACTTAAACCTTTAATCTGAACTTAGATTCGACTAGCCTTTCATATCTTTAAAATTTTAATGTTAGCATTAGTCGTTTATTCAGTGTGATCTGTTATGTAATTTTATATTTTGAATTATTTTTCTGACTTCTTTCAACTTTTCAGGATTAGGTAGGCCCACTGTTGCCTGTTGTGGTTTCGTCAATGTATTCTTGGTCTTCCAATACTTTGTCCTCCCAAAAGCCAATATGTTCGTACTCTTCCTCGATATTTTGTTTGGGACCAGATATAAGATGTATAAGATGCTCTCTCTCTCTCTCTCTTTCTTAATACTATGTTGTTATTCCATTAGTGGTTGTATTCCTATTTTCTGTCTTATATCGCTGTTTCTTATAAGCGTCATCAGTGAAAGTCATGTACAATCTTTTACTAACCGGAGGAATTTCATGTCTGAGGAGTTCATAAATCTAAAATTCCCTTTCCGAACATCCATGATTCAGTTCCATACAACAAAGGGGCCACTGTCACTCCATAAAACTTCATACGAGTTACCCTAATGGTCCTACCTTTCAGAATTCGTCGTATAATGCCACGAATCCTTTCATACATGTCGGTTTATTTATAACATCTTTGTTCTACTCACATGCCACATCATATGCTAAAGCTTTCTAGACAATTAACGTTCAATTGTTAATTATAATTTTTGTCGTATCGGATGTTTTCCATAATGATCCTGGACCTTCAAGTTGAAATGTTTTTATTGTAAGTTCCACACAACTTATTCAATCTGCTGATAGATTCAGTTGCCCTTCGCGATCCTGGAATATTATATTTCCTAGCTACCAGCAAAGACACAATGCTCAAGAATTCATGCTGACTAATGTGAGTACCTGAAGGTGTAACTTTCTTCGATTACCTATCAAGTCATCTTTACAATTATTGGATAACGTAGATGATAATATACATCGCTGCTTAACATCTTTATTACTTCTATTTTTGGAGTCAGTTTTTTTTTTTGTCAAAACCATTATCAACTACAATTCTGGTTTCCTTATAAAATGCATTCAAACCCTATTAACTTTGGCGTCCCTGTTAATTCTAATTTTGGTTTAACTGGATATCCTCTATTCTTCATTATGGACAAGGTTTATCTCTGTTAATGCGATGCAACACATTTTTATAGGCTATGAAGACCACCTGTGTCTCTAAATTAAATTAAATTTGCGTTTTCGGATTATCTGTTTTAAAGTGAAAACATTGCTAGTACGCAACTTCCCTTTCCGGAACCCTATCTGTTCTTCAAGCAATAGTCCGAAGCCTTGCATTGATAATTTTGCTACAAAGTTTGTAAGCTACATTCAACAGACTCCATTCTGTAGTTCTGTCTCGTTCCGTTTTGTCTTCTTAAACAATTAAACGACTTTAGCAGTCTTCTATAAATGATCCATTCCTTGTTCGGGAATCTCATAACTGTTCAGCACATCTTAACAGGCTGTAACAGTTGTAAATATATATATTATTAACACATAACATATTCCATCTACACTAAAAGAATACTGGAAGGACGGAAAAGCGAGAAAAGACGGAAAATCATGGAGATGTTGTCTCAAGTGGTCCATAGTCGACCAAATTTCGAAGAAGAATAAAAAAAATAATAATAATCACACTGCAACCGTTGGAGGAAAAATGTCAGCAATATCTACGTACGATATATAAAGTTTACATTATTACTAGTAGTCATTATATGCCTGTAAACCTTTCTTTTTATTCAAATAATATTTTTATTAATCTCATGGAACTTAATCCATTTTTATTCTATTTATTACTACATTAATTAAAGACAACAATATCTCACTTATGAGTACAGGTATTTAGAAGTGTCTCCGTTTTACATCATATAAGCAAAAAGTTACAATAGTCGCAAGCATCGCGTCAATAATCTTATACAGTACCTGAAATAACAGTCTGTATGCGCCCTTGAGCGTGACAGGGAGAAACAAAATAAATGCGATAAGTAAGTAGAGAAAATCACAGCGCAAAGGCCGGTGTACAAAAAAAAAAAAGTATATAAATCTGCAGAGAGTTGTCTGGTAATAAAACAAAAATCAAACAACAGTAATCCATTGGGAAATAGTCGATGTTCTTTTATAACCAACCACCAGGGAATAATCCCTTAATGCTATTTTCGATTTGAAAAATTTGTAGTCTGCTACGGAAACTCGTAAAGGCAGAGTTTTAAGCTTGAAATCCGTTTTGAATGTTCTTGCATGGTACAACATCCGTTTAATTGGGCAACAAAATTGTCTAACTTAAAAACTCTAGAAAGACGATAAAGTTTAGAAAATTGGTTAAACTAATGAATATTGTTCATTAGTCCTAGAGTATCTCAATGGCTTTTGAAATGTCAACAACATTATTAAATTCCTACTATTTCAATATTTAATTAAATTTAATATTTTGTTGTAGCTTTAATTTTGTACTGCGATATAATATAATTGAAAAATTAATCACAACAATATTCTTACATTATTGTACCAGATTTATATTCTAGTCTTATTAAAGAAATAGACACTTTAAATAAAAATAACACTAATAATTCCTTTTAACCTATATTTTGTAAGTAATTTATATTGTTCAACTTATATTGTTATTTTGAAGCCTCTAAATATAACAACATTGATCTGTAATTCGTTCAGTTAACGTTGAACTACGTAATCGAACTTTTAAAAATAATACCTTAGACTATTCTATTATTAAAGTGTTAGAGCTAAGTCATTAATTGTTATTAGTAACAATAGGCTCGCTTTTGTACTCTCTAAGTGTTTCAGTGGAGGCCTCTGTGTCTCTCTACGCGAGCTTTACGGCATACGAGGATATTGATGTGGCCAGCACTACGTTTCAGCCGTCTAAGCATATTGTTACTCAGGACTTACTCATTTAATCATATAAACCTCAGAACCCTACTCGCGATACGTACGTTTACTCAGTTTAAGCTATTTTCTGTCTGTTTATCTGTCTGTCTGTCTGTCTGTCTGTCTCTCTCTCTCTCTCTCTCTCTCTCTCTCTCTCTCTCTCTCTCTCTCTCTCTCTCTCTCTCTCTCTCTCTCTCTCTCCCTCATTACATTCATCAGTCTAATATGGTTATTTTTCACAGTTCTCCACTTCGTTTTCTTAAATACGTTGCGTCTATTTGCAAGTGATAACACGTTAGTATTATGACGTTATCGAGTAGGCCTATAGAACCCGGAACTTACAGATTGATTACCGAGGAAATTGTGTCTTGCCACAGAAAGAAATTAGTCTAACCACTGAAAAAAATAGGCCTATTTGTTATCAAGGAACAACAGCCTTCAAGAAACTTACATAAAAACAGCACGAAAACAATGAGTGTATGAAAAAATGAACTGTAAACACTTTTACCATATTATAAAAAATATAATTCGTGTAAAACTATACTTTTGTTGTACCTACAAACACGCTCAATGTCTAACGTTTATAGAGATAAACATTTGCCAAAATGTACTAATAATTTTTACAAAGAGAAATACTGCGCAGTATCATCAGGTTTTTGTTTAATAGAAACTGAACACATTAAAAAAATATGTAGGTTGTAATAACCATAGAGTTTCTCGGTTTTTGTTTAATAGAAACTGAACGCATTAAAAAAATATGTTGGTTGTAATAACCATAGAGTTTCTCGGTTTTTGTTTAATAGAAACTGAACGCATTAAAAAAATGTGTTGGTTGTAATAACCATAGAGTTTCTCGGTTTTTGTTTAATAGAAACTGAACACATTAAAAAAATGTGTCGGTTGTAATAAGCATAGAGTTTCTCGGTTTTTGTTTAATAGGAACTGAACACATTAAAAAAATGTGTTGGTTGTAATAACCATAGAGTTTCTCGGTTTTTGTTTAATAGAAACTGAACGCATTAAAAAAATATGTTGGTTGTAATAACCATAGAGTTTCTCGGTTTTTGTTTAATAGAAACTGAACGCATTAAAAAAATGTGTTGGTTGTAATAAGCATAGAGTTTCTCGGTTTTGTTTAATAGAAAATGAACACATTAAAAAAAATATGTTGGTTGTAATAACCATAGAATTTCTCTAGAACGAATAAAGAAAACGCTTCGTTAGTTTTACTATTATTAACGATTCATTCTTCACAAATGACTTCTTGAGTATTGAAAAGTTCTGAATGAATTGCTAACCCAAATTAAGCGATAGAAAAACTGATCGCAAAAACTATAAGAAAACTCGTGTATACTTTTAAAAGAAAAAGTTTTATATAATATCCACGTTATTCAAAGTCAGATTTATCTTCGTCTGCGAATCGGAAGAAGAAGAACGATAATGCGTAGATGGAGTCAAAGAAGACGAAACTAGTTAAGTTTTCATAAGTAAAGTTTAATTTAAACTTTACATAAGTTTTGAAAAAGTAAGAAACTTTCTTCTCATCAATCACAGAATCCGTAAGTATTACTATCAATACTTTGACAAATAGCGAAAGATTAAATGGCTTGCCAACAGCTTATTGGAAAAGAGTGAAACAGTAACTACATTATCGTCTGTGCCATTTTGTTAATTAGATATTCTAGTGTATCTAATAATCATAAAGCAGTTTTCTGCTTTACTACTTATAAAGAGAAAATAGTTTTCGGAAAGTAATGCCAATGCAGTAAAAGACAGAGTATTGTGTTAACGTTGGGAAACGTTTGAAACAAGTAATGCTTTGTTTTATTTTGTCCTTTTATTTCACATCAAGACTAAACTTTTAAATTAAATGTAAAAACTGTAAAAACGAATAAGTAAATTCAAAATATGATTGGAGTACTGTAGTTGTCATTTGTGACAGTAAGGTACAAGTTTGGGCTAATTTTTGTTTACCTTACACTTATATATTTATCACACACACACACACACACACACACACAGTTATTAATTTTATTTTGTGATATGAATGTGTGTGCGCGCGCGCGTACGTGCGTGCGTGTGTGTTTCAACGTAACAGGTTTGAAGCAGACTGCTCTTGTAGAAATAAATTTTTATTGGGTGAATTAGGCCTAGGCCTAATTCATTTACTGGTTATTTATGTTTTTTACATAAAACACACAGTTACATCTTAAAATTTTGAGCTTGAAAATATATAAATTTTTAAATATTAAAAATTTCCGGACGATCTCGCAGGTTGCTGCTACGCTTTCACACCGGCTGTTGTCCTCCTAAGGTGGGATGTCGATCTCAGGGTTTCCTCGTGGGCGCTGTGTCCATCCAAGTTGCTCCTGATTCAGTCCTCGTTGACAGCCATCGGTCGTTGAAGATCTTGAATGCCGTGCTTGACTTCGTGGTCTAATTCAGCCTCTCCCTCGACGATACACTCCGACTCAAGTCTTATAAGAAATGAGAGAGAACTCCTTAGTACACGGCTCACCTGTGCTTTTATAAATTTACGCACACGACGTAATTTTTACATAATAGAACATTGTATATTTTTCGAGAAATCAACCACGTGCTGCTGAACATGAACTTCCGGTTTCTAGACCTTTCCTAGTGGGAAGACGAAAAACACTAGATGAAAAAGACAACAAAGACGAACTAAACACGATAATATATCTAGCAGAATCCAACGGATACAACAGAACAATAGTCAATAAACTCCTACACAAAACAAATAACAGACAAGGACAAAAAACAACAAATCCATAACACTAACATACGTCAACAACCAAACTGAAAAAATAACCCACAAATTCAAAAAAGCAGGATACAGAATCGCATACAAAACTACCAACAAAACAGAACACACGCTATCAAAACACACACACACACACACAAAGCACAAAACAAATTCGATCTACCTGGCATTTACAAACTAAATTGCTCAGATTGCAACAAATTCTACATAGGCCAGACAGGATGTAGCTTCAAACAAAGATTACATTGAACACACAAAGGCACTACACTCCACTACAGAATACACCTTTGCAAACCACCTCCTTGAAGCAAACCACACATATAAAAACATCGGCAATAACACACAAAAGGCCGAAAACTAGACACTCTAGAACAATTGGAAATATACAAACACACGAAATCACATAAAAACGACATCTTAAACGAACAGACACAATTCAAATCACACGCATTATTCGAACATATCACACCCCATACACACAACATCGATCTTTCAAAAGTCGATATATCAACAACAGACGGACAGTGCGCCCAACGGCAGCCTCTAAAGAAGCTTTTCAAAGCGAAAACCGGTTAAGGCTATAAGGTAAAACTTTTACGTTTTCACCTATAAAAAACTTTGTATTCCGAGTCGGTAGTGAAGTAATTATATTTAACAATAGTGTCTTATAACTTCAACACCACTTTGCACAGGAGATGAATATATGTATAAAACCTCCTACATACAATGCTTCAGCATACATATTTTAAAAGTATGTGTGCGTGTGATAAACAGAGGCAGAGAAAGCCAGACAATAGGCAGAGAAAAATAGGAGGGCCAATTGAAAAAAAAATCAACTGAAAACTACAGAGGCACATCAGAAGAGGCCCTGTGAGAGGAAACAAATATTTTGTGCAGAGAAAATATATTTCAGAATAGAACAGTCTCGACACAATCGAGACGTGACCTTCAGCTACGTGAAAGTTTTTACTACATTTGAACCACTTATCATTTGGTTACAAGCGCAACTTACTAGCCTTTGAAACTAAATTTTAATGTTACACTCTCATTTGATCTTTTTAGTTTCTCCAAAATGTAAACATAAATGTAAAAATAATTTCTGTTTTCTGTTAACAATGCTCATACATTGTTATTGTTTGTGTTTCTTATATTTGTTGCCTGTATAAGGAAAAAATATATCCGACTGGTATTCACTTCAAGTTTACAAACATTAGAAACAGACAAAAACGGGTTATGGCCACCTCATAGAATTTATACCTGCCTACCACTCAGAGATCATTTTATCAATTCATTTGACTCATTTGTATCCTACTCGACTGATAATGTTAAATTCTTGGTTTTTGTTGTTCATGACGTGTCCAAAGGTTACTAAGAACTAATAAACACTAATCCGACGCATATCATCATATCATAAAATAATTTGGATAACAATTTTTTTTTTTTAATATTTAGCTGGAGTCTTACTATGGCACTTAGCAAAAACAAAAATCCTTACAACATTGACAAACTCACATAAAATATTATATTGACTCACATAGGTATGCTGACGACTTCAAATTACAGTACTATTCAAAGGAAACGCAAGACAAAGTGAACAACTACTAACACACATCAACAAAATCCACAAAATATAACTAACCTTCACTGCTGAATACGAAATCAACGATAGCATATATTTCCTAGACCTTACTGATAAATGACACCTCCCTTGCAACACAAAAAATCGGCTTTCAGTTTCATGATCCATGATCCATAAAAATCATTCCACTAGAACACAGAGACTATCAGGATGAATTAAATACAATTAAATACCAGAAGCCAACGAGTACGATAGAACAATAATTAACAAACTCCTACACAAGTCCCGAAACAAACAACGGAGACAGAAAGCAATAAATTCATAACACATTATATCAATAACTACAATGAACAAATAGTCCGCAAATTTAAAAAAAAAAGGCAGGATACAGCATTGTATACAGAACTACAAACGAAACAGAACACGCGCTGTCAAAAAACACACACAAACAGGTAAACAAATTACAAAATAGACTGGCATTTACAAACTAGATTGCCCACAATGTAACAAATTCTACATAAACCAGACAGGCCGCAGTTTCGACAAAGGTACATTGTATACATAAAAGCATTAACTCCACAACCTAATCCATCTTTACAAACCTCTCATTGAAGCAGACCACACATGCACAAACATCAACAACACGGAAATTCTACACATGTATACAAAACCGCATAGAAACAACATCCTAAACGAATAGATACAATATAAATCACGCATACTATTTGCACACATCACACAACACAACACACAAAACAATGATCTTTCGGGCGACGGCGCCATCTCCCAAAAACAAAACGGACATCGCCCCTAATGTCAGTCTCTAATGACTAGCGTCTAGTGCAGCAGTCGGCAACCCTTCGCCCGCGGGCGCATGTGCCAATTTGCCAATTAGACTCCCGCGAACCAATTTGTAATTTTATTTTCTTTTGAACGAAGGAACGCACCGGCGTTGTCATGCTTCGAAGTACTTTATTATAAACTATTACAAGCCGTTTCAAATTTTTCTTTTTTCTGATACAATAATTACTGTTAGTTTTTTCGTTTAATTGTTAATTACGTTTAAATTTTGTTAGTTTTAACATGCGTGTACATGATGACAGATTGTTGATGACCTACTCCTAATGGGAAAAATTTTCACAAATTTACATGAAAAATACTGCAAAGCTTTTTTTGATTCTGTGTTCCACGTCGCTAATTTTTGTAATTTTCCACGACAGTTAATGTTATTAACGTCCAGCTATTGACCATTGATGTCCAACGTCTAGCTCCGCACCTTTCTATTTTCCATCGACGGGGTGGGGAGGGGTGCGTCCATCGAACTGGTCCTCAGTTATATATGCGCCTCCATAAATTCAAAGGTTGCCTATGACTGATCTAGAGGATCGCTGTTGTGCGCCGGATGAGCTTAACAGTGTGATGTGGAGCACACCAGGTGTGAGATGAACAAATGTCTACCTCACAAACGTCATGATGTATAGGCCTACCTGTGTCTGAGGAAGAGTCGCATCCTAATCTCAATTTATAACACGTCTTCTATTTTTGATTGTTTTCAGTGAAATTAACTTGGTGAATTTTTATAAGTGGTAATTTTCACATCTTAATAAAAAAAAACATTAACTATAAAACATAATTTTAAAGAAAAAGACGTGATGAAGGCATTTTATCGCACGTAACCTGGAAAGCAAAAAATAACCTTCATGAAACATGACAAATAAAAATGATTTCCTACAATTTTACGGTATGTGTAATTTTAAAGAAAGATGTTAAGAATTTAACTGTAATGTGAAATTTAAAAAAATTTTCAATTCGATTTACAACTGTTTATTGAAGTAAATCAACTGCGATGTTCCGCCTTTCATGCTCTGTCACTTTCCTTGTTACTTAATTTTTTTTAATAATAAATAACCTTTGTGTTTTTATGTTTCTGTTTGCAGGCGTTTTATTCCATGTAACCTGAAAAGTAAAAAAAAAATCATGAAACATTACAAATAAAAATGACTTGTTACAATTACGTGTAATTTTAAATAATCGTGTTAAGAATTTAACTGTAATGTGAAATTTTAAAAAATTCTTAACACGAGTTACGAAATTTTACAAATTTTAATAATACAGCTTAAGAAATAATTTATTTCATATTTTTATATAACATATTTTAAGTTTTACTAAAACAAAATATCTATTCGTGATCAGCGTAATATTGTATTACTTTCCTTTTAATACAAAGACTTACTCTCCAAAACATTCGATCAATGGTTTTGCTCCTTCATTTTGAGAAATTGTGTACGGAACTACCAAGTTTAATTATTCTCCGACTTACCATCTGGACATAAAAAAAATGTATAACGGACAAACGCACAGTTATATAACGATCCACAGACATAGCTAACAGAATATAAAAATCCTTTCAAAATTTCTTAATGCTCCATGTTTATTGCACAGTAGGTATTATTGGGTAATGCTATATCTGCACAAATTGCCGTATGTGACAAAAATTTTCAGGTTCTGCGAAAAGTTAATATATTTATTTTCAAATTATTGTAATAAGATTAACGTGAAAAATATAAATGTGAAGTGTTTTTAGTACTAATTAAAGTAAAAGTAATAAGTAAACGAATATTTTAGTTGCGAGTAAAATCGCTTTAACACGTAACTCGGAATCTTACTGTATTTGATATAATTACACATGTAAGTGGCACTTTAAACAAATTTTATGTATTAACACACAGTAGAAAAGCAACTTATTCTCGTCTTACCTTAATACGCGTATACTGGCGTACACCCTGTTATCACACGAAAGTACTCGCACGGGAACTGATCGGTTATCTTAGTTTGAATTCGTAATCACTCGGTCCCCCCCCCCACACTCACTGTTAGGCTGATCCTCTAGACGCTAGTGCCTCTGATGAAGCTCGCAATGAGTTCAGGCAATAAGATACAAATTTGTTTAAATTTATATCCATATTATTTGTGCTCTGCCGTCGGAATAGTGTTTATTAGTTCTTAAACATTAAGTGTTTATTAGTTCTGAATGTTAAGTGAAGTCATAAAACACGGCATCATTTGGTGGTTTGAACGACATAAATCAAATATACGTTTCTTAAACATGAATGTAACACAGAGTACTTACATACTACTCAACACTACTAAACAGCGCAGAGCCTTCAAAATCCTATTACAAATAAATGTATCATCTCTTCTCTCCGTATGACCCAGTCATTGGTGCCTCTGAACTATTATTGTGATGTATATGGCCTCCACTGTTTCACGCTCTTTATTTCGTGGACCACCCAAAACATATCCTGCACTTGCTGAAGAATGTTAAATCCCAAAACAAAGTTTCAGGGAATAAAGAAAGGATAGGCCTACCAATTGTATCCCAGCTTCACTTATGTTTTCTCAGTACGTATTGTTAGTCAGCATTATGCAAACAACATTTGCTTTAGAACACAGACCTGAATAAATTTAAATGAACAAATCAGAGCCGCTCAATTAGAGGGAGAGAGAGAGAGAGAGAGAGAGAGAGAGAGAGAGAGAGAGAGAGAGAGAGAGAGAGAGAGAGAGAGAGAGAGAGAGAGAGAGAGAGAGAGAGAGAGAGAGAGAGAGAGAGAGAGAGAGACAGACAGACAGACAGAGAATTGTGGATGTTACCATGTCTGTCCAGAAAGGTTTTGCTTTTGTATATGCTCATATGTGTGCAGGGAGCATAGAAGTCCTCGTTTTTTGACTCATGTAAGTCTTACACACAGTGCTGGATTTAAGATTTTTGAGGCCCTAGGCCAAGTTTTCTGAGCCCCTCCCCCCGCTGTGACTTTGAAGTAATATATGTACTGTGCCGTGGTTATATCGAAAAGTAAACACCACGGCCACTTTAATTTTATTTTCTGTGCGTTCGGCGCACTATCGCTGATTGTTACGATACCCGCGTTGATATCGAGATGCTAGTTGTTCGCTGCAACCTTGAGTGGTGACGTCATTGGGCAGGCTGTGGTTTTCGCTTGTCAATGAAATTTAGTTAGCAACGTCTGAGTTTCTATAAGATAACGCCGAGCAGTGCGTCGTCCTCTTTTCTCGTTCAACCTTGGCGCGGCTGGTTTGTGACGGCGTAAATTGTGACACCACTATGCATAGATAAATTTTCATAAAGAGCTTCAGGTTTCTCCGCTTAGTCGAAGGGAAAGGGGTCCCGGTGATGGGCACGCTACATCTTCGCCCATCCGCAGAGCCTGCGTAAGACACCCCATCCGTCATCGTCTTTCACACTCCACCAAATGCAGGAACGTCTTTAGTGCCCTCCGAAAGATCTGGTGGGAAATTTCCATTATTTAATAAACTTCACACTCGAAGTGCTCCGCAGGTTATCGGGCAACACACACGCTAAAATCTATGCCTAGATATTAGACTCATGTTTAACATTACTGAACGTGTTTTGTGACGACATGCTGAAGTGTGGACATTACTGACTGCGTTATAAGTACTTGTGCTTTGAGTTGTATAGAGTCATGGGTTACCTTTCTATTATTTAAATATTTAATTCTATTCATGTGAAAGAGAAAACAGTTTAAAACTCCTTTTTTTGACAATATTCAGAACTTAAGAAAATGTAATACTCGGCGAGTACTTGCACCTGCCTGCCATGTGACCGGCGATCCTGCACGTTTCTATTTGGTTTCAGATTTTCTAAATTTTAAATTCCTCTTATTTGGTTATTTTGTTGGTTCAGTTTAACCATTCAAATTTTTATATTATACAGTAGATTCCTATACTTTATTAACTTAACACATTATTTTAATTTAAGTTAACTTAACACTTAACTTAAAAGGCGATACTTTTTAATTTTTTTTTAATTCAACAACTATTTTACTACTTTTTATATTTAATTAACAAACTTAAACCTCGGTTACTGTCATCACTGTTTTCAGTTGATGTGATTAATCCTAGTGATGGAGAACAGGTAGATGAAAGTACTGTTGCACACTTGGGTAATTGTTCTTTGAATTTAATTATTTATCATTATTTATTAATTATCAATTATTATTGTATTATTTAATTATCATGGATTGTTTGCTCCAGACACTTATAATTATCATGTGTTCATAAATGGTTCCTGCATTACTCATGCAATACAAACAGTTGTAAAATATAGGAAGTAAAACTTTATAATAATAATAATAATAATAATAAATTCAGTAGGTTGGCATGCCATTATTAAGTTTGTGGAAAATACTTTGACATATTTCATGTAATTAAACCACCATGTGATGGTAAATACTTTGACACATTTTGTGTAATTAAACCATGATGTGACTTTAAAGAGAGAGCTGTATGGAAGTCCAGTTTAAGAAAACCTAGACAAAATGATTGTAAAACAAATTGTTCAAAAAAAAAACTTCAATAAAATCTTGTTACTGTTGATCAGTTGTTTTCTTGCAAGACCTGTCACTATGGCGCAGCACATTTTATTTCCAATCTAGGCCACATGCCTAGTCTTAAACATTAAGTTACGCCTCCCCCGGGAAAAAAAATTTTTTTTTTTTTTTTTTAGAAAAATGGTGCAAAAAATATTCTGGGACCAAGGGGGCATTTCAATGAAGAAATAATTTTATGTCAGATTAATACTATCAAATTTAAAACCAATAGGTAATTATAAAAAAGCATGCTTTCATTTAGCAAACTTTTTCATCATCTGCAACCTCTGCTGCAGAAGTACTTGGAACATTGAAGTCAGTTTCTGATACACATTTAACTGCAGGGCAATCATTTTTTTGAAATAAAGATAGCATAGTTTTAAACTGGCATAATTTTTAAAATTGATCTATTTTTGAATTTTTTTTTATTGTTTCCTCTTTAATTTTATTTAGCTTACGTTTTTAGGCTCCACTAGCCGTGTGAATGTTATGTTTATATTCATAATGAATACGTTTAGTGTACGGGTTAAATTCTATGTTCATAAAGTTTTCACACTAATAAATATCGACGAAATAACACGCTGCCGACCACACAAATCTAAAAACCTTCTGTACATTCAAAACAAAATATAAACATAACCTCAAATCGCAAACCGTTCAGTCACAACGCTGATAAACAATGATAACAAACAAGGGTGGTATAGCAAAATTGAAAGTTAAGGTCATGGAAATGCGCGCAACATTTACAGTCAGAGGGGTAAGGCGATGTGGAGGGAGTCGCTGTGAGATGTGAGAAGAGAATCGTTGTTATCAGCGACGGTGTTGCCAACCTATGAATATCATTTCTAATAGTAACAAAAACTAGCGACTTTTAAGGTTTGTTTGTAAATGTGTCACCACGAATCTGTGTGTGTGGGGGGGGTCACACTGCTGGCTTTAAAAAAAGAATTATACGTTTACTGTGTCCGACGTAAATCAAATAATAATAATAGTATTGTAATTGGATTACTGTACAAATCAAGCAAATATGTACTGTTCACACGTATCGGAATTTGTTGCTGTTACGTATCAGAATGTCTTATAAACATATCTGATTGTTGTTTGGTTCTGTCATTGTGTACTGCTGAGACGTAAAAAAACTTCAGCCTTTCTGACCGTTCTTATCGCAATGGAATTCGCAAACTGTACACTTCCACTCCTTAATTGCACTCGACTATCTCTACAGTTTATCATTACATAAAGGAACGCGTTCTTCGTATTAATTTAATTGCAAGAATCTTTTTATTCCTGGATAACAAAAAACTGTGAATTATTACTTTCCGTGCTTGACTATGAATAACTTTCCTGTCTTTGCTAGTTGAATGATAAGTATTCATTTCAACAGATCTCGTTACTGGATGATAACAGAAATAATTACGATAATACATAATTACAGAATAAAAACTACCAATAGAAATTAACTAAAAAATTAAATAACTAACAAAAATGAGTGACTGTAAAACAACGATATTATTAATAATAAATTGAAATAGTAATAACAAATGCAAGACTGAGATAGTACGTCACACAGTAACTAACAATGTACGGGTAACTAAAACATCACACGCAAGTTGGTAACACCTTCACTTGCACACCAGCTGATTCTCCCTTACCCTCCCATCATTCCCAATTTCAAAGTGGACTCGTCCATCCATAAATTGGTTTCTGCGCATATGCCCTAAACTTTCAATTTTACTGTACCACGGTCGTGTAAATTCGGGGGCAATATAGCGGACGTTCAAAATTCGCATGCACAGATTAGTTTTCAAGGATGCCGACGTCTTAAAAATAAGCGCGCAATATTTAAATAAGAACTGTCTTCCATTTGTATTATTAACAAATATTGATTATTTAATTTAAAAAAATCATACTTAACTAAATCAAAGTGCCTCCTACTTTTATAAAAATACTTCTGTTAAAAAAAAAGTATCTGTAGCTTGCGGCCCCCTCTGAGCCCGCGGCCTTGTCAGCCTAGTGGTAGCCTATATCCGGCACTGCTTACACACACACACACACACACACACACACACACACATTTATTAAGTTTATGAGGCAGTGTACCAGGAGCATACAATATCTTGCCTATAAGTCTGCATACGAAATATACGCAGTAGGAAACAGTGTGGGATGTGCTACCTAGTAGCTAATTATTGAACTACTATCTAAACAGTCTGGACTTCAACAATTTATGCCATAAATTCATGGTGCCATTAAATTTTTACAGTTGAAAAAATGTTAGGTAAGAAGACATTTAAATAAAAATGTCAGGTAAAGTTACTATTCAATTTTCAATCCAATTTCTTTTATTAATTTAAAATTATTTTTAGCATTTCACATTTGTTTCGCAGTGTTAATATATGGTAATAAACAATGGTGTCATGATCACTTGTTTAGTAGTAGAGTACATAAATTTTTTTAAAATGGCTAAAAAGTATTTAATTAAATAATACAGTATTGTTACTGTTTATTTAGAATAAGTTTTTTACTCTATTGTATTTATGAAAATATTTTGCTTTATAATAAGTAAGCTAAACGTTTTCCATAATTATTTAATTCATAATTATTATTTAATGGTACTTTCACTTGTGAAACTTACTTGTTGATAATCCCTCAAACGCCGTTTCGCAGTTGTATTCTCCTTCTTCAGTGAGGTTTGAATACAGAATGTGTCAAGTAGTCGGTAATTTGTAACAGTTTTTTTAGGTGACTGGTTGTGTGTGGGGGTGTGGAGGTGGAAGGGGGTTGGCGCGGGATTCTGAATTGTTGTATGCGCGTTGTGTATTATTGTGTCGAATAGTGTGTTTGATTTAAATTGTAAATGGTCATTGAGTATGTTGTTTGGTTGTGTTTTGTTGTGTTTGTATATTTCGTATTGTTCTGCGGTGTTGAGTTTGCGACTTTTCGGTAGGTAGTGTAAAATTTCAAGATTGTTTTTTATATTGTTGTAACTGTGGTTTTCTGTTTGGATGTGTGTGGCAAATGTGGATTGTATGTTGTTATTGGATTTAATCTTTACAGTTTAATTTATATACGCCTGTTTTGTTGTATATGTCTATGTCTTTGTTTGTACCGTTAATGTGTCTTTTGATGGTATTGTTGGTTCTGTATGCTATTTTGTAATTGTGTTTTCTGAATGTGTTGGCAATTCTGTGTGTGTTAGAGTTGTAGTATGTGAGTGTGATGTATTTGTTTTGTTGTGTGTTGTTTGTATTTTTTGTTGTTTTTGTATAGGATTTGTCTATGTAATTTGTTTATTAAATCATGGTTGTACCCGTTTTTTAGTGTTATGTATTTTATTGTGTTAAGTTCTTCATTATAATCTTGCTAATACCGCTAAAACAGCATTATAATCTTCACTACTCACAAAAATACCGCTAAATAAGCAAGATTATAATGATGAAGAACTTACACTACTTGACACATTCTGTATTCAAACCTCGCTGAAGAAGGAGAATACAACTCCGAAACGGCGTTTGAGGGATTATCAACAAGTAAGTTTCACAAGTGAAAGCACCATTAAATAATAATTATTAAGTGCTGTGAAAAAAGTAGTGATGTTACATTCAAAATAATATTTAATTCGACAAACATTAAATGTTTCATACAAATTTTTAGACACAACATAGACAATAAATGTTCACCTTCTTCCTAATAAATTCAAACAAACTATATCATTCTGTAAATAGTTAGAAATGTAATTCTATAAGTGGTCTTTTCATAAATGGTTTTTACCTTTGGTCAATTTCAGAAAAAGCTATGCTCGATAGGGTTTTTTACTCATCTTCATTTTATTTCCAAAAAACCATTTTCACATTACTTGCCTCTCAACCATTAGTTCTAAGCCCCTATTTCAGGATGTAGTGGTCAGAAATTTGTGTTACATCTCTCCAAGCTTGAATTAGTGGTCGGTCTTGAATTAACTGATTATGGGGTGGATAGAACACATGTAGAGTGTTGTGTTGTGTCCTGTGTAAACAGTGCTTTGTTTTTGCTTAGTTGGACCACCAACTTAGACTACCATTGTTTGTCACTGAAGTACGAGGGGAAGGTTGGATTAAGTAAACCTTCAGCTGGCATAGCCACAACCTTTATTTGGATTAAGTTGCTGAATGTAGCCACAGCAAATAAGTACCATGTCAGTCAGTCAAACTAATACTCCAACCTGTCGCATAAACTTTAATTCAATATTATGTGTATATGTGTTTGTTCTTGTCTAATGTTTTATTTCTGAAGTCTCACATGCATGTTTCTAGCACATCTAATTTTGATTGATCAAAATACATGGTTAGCTTGTAAAAGTGATTTTCTGGTAATTCTCATTATATGTATTACAATTCTAATTCTTGTCCCTTTCAATATAATTCTCATTCGCACTTACACACCAATCCAGTCTTGTTTTCCACTGGTTGAAGGCATGGAGCAAACCACTTTTTGTCAGCTGTTTTAACTCATCTGCCATTTTCTTCTTTATTGCATCAAAAGTGTTCCTCATTATCATCATCACCACTCCAAGGATTAGGCCCTAGACCTATTCCGAAACCCATCTCCTCCTTGGCCTACCGACATCTCTCTTCCCAATACCCAAGGCAGCCACAGGTAAACGGATATCAGGCATGCAGTTCAAGTGTTCACACCTTCTGTGGTCTTCAGTCTTCTGGAGCAATGATACAATGTTTAAATTGCATCTAATATCCTCGCTCCTTCTCCTATCCAAGAGAGGAGAACCTTGCATCCCTCTTATAAATTGCATTTTGGCTCCCTGAATCCTCTGTGCATCCCTTTTACCAAGAGTCCATGTCTCACTAGCATACAGGAATGTGGCAGGGGCGAACCTAGGATTTCATTTCAGGGGGGGGGGGGTTCAACCACATACCGTTTTCTTAGAGTATTGTTTTTCTCATATTATAATGAAAATCGTACCAACAAATTAAAAATATTGGGTAATTAATAATCACTAATTTCATTAAAATCAATTAAAAACATACATCATATAGCCTTCCAGTTTGTCTTAGATGCCTAATAATACCTTTCTGTGGAATATAAGTACTTTAAAGAGAACATTAAAATTAAGAAAGTGAGGGTTACCACGTACAAGAACACGAAAAATTTTAAGTATACATGTGTTTAATTTTACAAAATTTTGTTTCTTAGAGCTAGGTATTCCTACAAACCATGTCACATTATGAAAAATAATATTGAAAAATTAAAACTCATTCACATTTTGCGCTTTGTGTTAAAGTTATTGACATGTAAAATTAAGTTAAAATATATAAACATGTCCTTATTTATCATCAGTTAAAAACATAAAAATGTTTAGAAAGTTATTTCTGACAACAGTTTTTACAGGACAAATTCAAGTCTTTGTGATTTGTTTTGTGCTAATATGTTAAGCACTTCTTCTGGGTCAACTAAAATGTCTCTATGAATTGACAGCAAAGCCAAACCATTCAGACGATCTTGACCTGTTGCACGCCTTGTAAAACTCTATACTCTTATAAGGGTAGAAAAGACTCCCTCAGATGTAGCTGTAGATACTGGAAGAGTGGCACCAATTTTTAAAAATCTATGAACAGAAGGGAAAATACTTTTTTCACATTCATTTAGGTAGGTGATAAAGAGCTTCGGTTTTGTAGTATCACATTCCAAACATTTCCTCTTCCACATAACTATCTCTGATTCAAAAGTCTCACTAGAGAATGCCACATCTTCAGGCCAAAACTTTGATAAAGTAAATACAATTTCCTTTATATCTTGATCACTGATAGAGCAACAGTCCTGAGGAAGAAGATACTGAAGAGAATCTAGCAGTTTTCTGTGATTAAGGAAGCGCTCATCAAGTTCTTGCAGGAAGTAGTCCAGAAATGGGTTGTATATGGCAAGACGGAAGTAAGCTTCCGGGTCTTCTGTGCCATAATTGTCTCTTTTTGTTTGCTTTGAAGCTCTCCTAGGAATCTCAATGCTCACTTCAGTGGAACTACAAACCATCACATCCATAAAAATAAGGTGAAATTTTGATTCACAATTATTCCTCGTTTCCTGAATTTCTTTCCTGTGGTTGTCCGCATGTTTTAGGAAATAAACAAGATCAATTGTCTCTGCCTGCAGAGAAGTCGAAAGGTGGTGTGACATACTAAAGATTTTACTTACAATGGTCATGGCTGTCACAAAACTGCACTTCTCAATTACTGATAATAGCAATAGTATGCTTTGCTCGATGATTCAGGATCTGAATTATTATCCTCTTGAATTTCCATCAGAGCCATACAGATAACATCAAACATGTCCTTAAACAACATAATTGCATCCAAGTGCTCAACCCACCTAGTTTCACAAAATTTAAGTAATCTTGTTCGTTTTGAAGAATGAGTTGAACTGTTTTCTTGAACAGTATGTTTAAACACAGAGGACTGCTTGGGAGAAACTCTGAAAAATGTTATCTCTTTCATTGTTCCCAAACAATTTCTGATGATTAGTCAAGTACTTTTAGCATTTAAACTACAGGCAGATGCATGCTGCCTCAGAACCTCATCTCCCCCATCTACTCTATACCCCAGATGAAAAGTACCGTCATTCTCAATAGGTTCTTCTAGGCTTAAAGGTCCCTGATCCCTATGACCCCTTAACAGTAGTTCCTGGCATCCACATAGCATAACAGTTTTTACAATGGGCAGGAGTTTTTTTGCGATTTTTCACAACTTGTATTTTTCTTGCAGAATCAATCCGAGAGGCCACATTGGTAGATTTATTTTCATGAACAGAAATGAAATTCTGAGCCATAACTAAAAACTTTTTATGGTATTCAGTACGAATATGATTCCAATGTCTAACTAAAAATCCAAGTTTCACATGAGCTCCCTTCCCACCCTCACTGTGTTCACTTGAGAAAATTGAGCAAAATTTACAGTAAGCCCCACCTTTAAATTCTGAGTAGGCAAGTCAGTGAAATTCTGCCAACCATTTTCTTTGAAACTTTAGGTTTCTTTGCCCAGGAGGAAATTTGTAGAGTTCAGGGGGAGGCCACGCATTTTTTAACAAAGAATGTTTAAATTTATTTGTCAAGTCTCTTCCAACATACATATCAAGTGTATCACATTCATAATGTTCATTTAGATATACCTCTATATGTGTAGACGTACCTGGTGTCATAATTTTTGAAAGAGGATGAGGTGTTTGAGCCACATCGTCTTGGTTTTCAGTAGCTGAAGCAAAAGTCAAGGAATCGGAAGTAATCACGGGTTTTTTCCGTTTAAAAAAGTCTTCAATCCTAGACTTCCTTTTTGACATGTTGAACACAACAAATAAAGGCTGATATCACGTATAAAAACGCTATTCACTTTAAAGAATAACTACACAGTCATAAAGGAAAAAAGAACACAAAACACAAAGCACTATTCACCAGAGTGAGGTTAACCTCAGATCATACATAAACAAAGCAGTGCTACCACTGTGGCTGCACTATGCCGCAACTACGAACTGACGTGCATTTGGCGGGATTTCGAAATACTAACACTACATTTTTGCCCGAGGCCTATGAAAAAGACGAGGTCTTTTTTGTAGGCCTCAGTTTACGGCCAACTAGCGAGTAAAAGCAAACAGTTCCTTCGTTGTGGAATTAAATAAATCAGCTGACATGGCTCAAGCATTGTGTAAAGCACATCGTCACATGAATTGTATGTTTAAAGTTGCTTGTAACCAGCGGAAAATCGTGTCCTCCTACTCTCTTTCAAGTCGACTTCTTTTCACTTTTCAGCATATTTTATATTTATTATTGAGTATAAGGCTTATTATTGTAGATTATTTAAACTTGTCATTAACCTAAATAGCAATTCTTTAAAATTGACAAAACTTGGAAGTCAATTAATTACATTTCAAAAACACACAACCAGTTTAAAATATTTTGCTCCATTTTTAAAATTTTTTTGAATTTCGGGGGGATATATCCCCAATATCCCCCCTAGGTTCGCCCCTGGAATGTGGGGACAGCCACTTTTGTAAAATTTCATTTGTGTAAAGGTCGTTTTGTTGTATTTCCCATCCGATTTCTGAGGCTTGTATGAGTTCTGTAAGTACATATACTTTTTATGTAAGCAAGTTACTGGCCTGCTGTAAAACCCCTAGCCTGGAGGACCAGGAACTTTGATTTCAGGCTGCTCTTCCCCAAGAGAATTGCTTTCACCTCAGCTGACAAGCTCTCTCTGCCCGATCGCAATAGACTAACCATTGGCCTACTAAATGCTTCTCCACCTCCACACTAAATGCACACCCTGCTGCTGATATGCACCATCCTTCCTGCCAGGCCAGGACTCAGGATTCCCCCAGGCTGCCCTGACAGAACCCCCATCTCTTATTTGCTTACCAATCCACTCCACCAAAGGAATTGGCTACCACAAACTGTTCCTTTAAGCACAAATTTCACTTTAGGGAAAAGAAAAAGTCACATGGTGATAAATCTTGGGAATATGGAAGATGTTCCAGTATAGTAATATATTTCTCAGCCAACAACTGCTCTCAGGAAGCAGTTGACTTCTTTCCACTGTCCTCACATCACTCTTCCAACATATTTGTGTATGTTTGTATTTGTATATGCTTTTGAGCAATGGCATGGCTTTATAGACAGATAATTTTATTGTCTTGGTCTTTGTGCAAGAAATTTCCTCTGTAATGCATAATTTTTTGCATATTTTGCATGAATTCATTGTCCATCATCTATGCTCGCCCTACTATTTATTATGGTTCCTAAATATTTTTGGATATTTACATACAAGTAGGTATTAACTACTCTACTACTTTTTAGTAACATAACAATTATAAAACAGACACTCATTATTACTTTGTTTTATTATTATAAACACAGTAAACACTAAAAATCCTAACTAATGCTTTGATTTTTTTTAGTTAAATTTGTAATAATGATTCCTAAATTTATCATTTAGTCCTCTCTTTTATGTATTATTTACATAAATATCATATCTAGTACCTTTCATATATATATAACTGATAACAATATGTAAAGTTCTTTGTAAACATAGCTTATACCTTTTTGAAGGCTGTTCAAAATTTTGCAAGGCTTGTTGACAGACACTAATTTTGTAAAATGTCAAAGACTCTTGAGTTCATATTTCAAATAAAATTCTTCATAATATAATAACCCTACATACATGTACGATTTTCACAAAAATGTTAATTCCAATTTTTGGCCCATGGTGCCACTAAAGTTAAAAAATTTTCAAAGTAAGCATTACATTCAGATTTGGATTTAAATTCCTTTTAGTCTGACATCTGGTATGGATTTTTACTTCCTTTTTTAAATTTTAATCCCTTTGGGGGCTGAATTATCTTAAAGTTTGAAAATTTTCAGAATGGAAACTATATTCAGATTTTTGTTAAAATTCTCATTAATTTGATATCCTACATGTATTTTTACTACTTCTTATCCAAAATGTTAACCCCTCATGCATTTGCTTCCTGCTCCCCTATATTTTTGGGAGGATCCATCTCAAAATGAATATAAGTCTATGGGGTAAAAGTGTAGACACATATGCTAAATTTAAAAAAAAAATTCAGTCGATGCATACAAAAGTTATTGAGATACATCCTCCTAACAAACATCCAGAAAGACAAACAGTCAAGTTAAAAACTGAGAACTCGCTTCATTAGTGCTACAATTACACACACTTTTGTTATAAGTGTGTGACTATGTCTGCTTATAAATCTCTATTTTATATATATATATATATATATATATATATATATATATATATATTGCAACAGAACACAGGATGATAAGCTATGCTGTTTATATCAGAGCACATGGATGATGAGCATTTTCTTGTTTAAATTTGTTTTATGTAATATTTTGTCTTTTGGTCGTAAGTTTTGTATTTAGAAATGGATAAGCGTGTAGGGTATACCAAAGTCTTCATAAAAGATGTTCTATATTGTTATGTATTTTTTTTTGTGAATTTGTGTGCGTGTGCGGGTGTGATAATCTGTGATCGCTATAGCTTCAGTGGTAGTTAACCGATTGACGTGAAACTTTGACAAGGAATTATTTAGGTAAATAGCTTCAATTTGGGTATACTCTGAGGTTCATAACTATTTTATAAATATGGTTTTTTAAGTAAAGAAAAACTCAATTGAACTCTTATCAATTATAGGGTAATAAACATTGTAGATAATTTCCATGCAGGACTTTGCTAAATTATACAAAGTTTTTCATGAAATTTGTGTATCTGTTTGTTCCATCAATCATGTGACTTGGGCTTAGCCTATCAGAATACACTAAATTCAGTGAGATTCATACGTTGTAGAGCTAGGATGGACACTCTGTCTGTAGAAGTTGCAAGGGGAAGTTCTGCCCGGTGAAGAGAGTTGTTCTCTTACGAACGTAAATAGCGAACCAGACCACGTTCATCTATAGAACTCTAGAAGAAAACAATTCACAGTTGAAATTCTTCGGAAGGGACACCGAGAATCCGATTTTTTTTCTTAAAGGATGCCAGCGAGACATGGAGGCAATAGGCGACACCCTGAGTGAGATGGATAAAATAAACTATGTAGTCCGGAGATTAAAGGGTACTGCAGCTGAGTGGTTCACGGTAGTACAAGATAAAATAGTTACATATCAAAATCTGGTACAACATTTTAGGGCGAGATACTGGAACAGCGGAATACAGCGAAAAATACGCGTACAGCTGGAGTTTGGTAGGTATTTGAGTTTAAAAGGGTCTAAAGAAAATTATTTAATCCAACTCATATCTCGTGCGAAGTATCTTGAACCAGAATCACAAAGATTTATTGTTTATTACAATAGTTCTACATCTTTATCACAATTTGTGATTGATGTCTTTTTAATATTACATGTCATACTATGTTGCACTTTGTATACACTGCACTGCTATAGCACCACTTATTACACTGTTTTTTTCACTACTAAAGTGTGTATTGTTTAGTGTAAAGATTATACAAATGTTTTAGAGTATGATACTTAAATGTCATTTTTTTTCTGACTTGGGGAATGGGATACCTACTGACTTTTATTATTAGTTTTTTAAAAATAATAATAATAGGTATTTCTTTATATTTTTTTATTAAAGAATATCGTACCTTTAGTTTACTCAGTATTAGGCACTGTTTATATAATGTTACAACGTATACATCAGTTCGTTCAACATTTATCCAACATGATCACAATTATTCTTAAACTTTACACATATTTTCATATACTTTCATAACATTCATACTTCCTATATTCTGGCATATTGGGTTCAATTTTCTTTAACATAATATTTTCTTAATGATGATGCATGGAACTTTCCTATCACCCGGTTAGTATTTGGGTTTGTGACAATGTATGTGTTTTTACCCACTTGTTCCAATAAAATATATGGACCATTGTATAATCTAAAGAATTTGGCTGCAGTGTTAACCTCTCTGTGTCCTACATTTAAAGCCCACAAGAGTACCTTCTCGCCAGTTTTGAAAGTTACCAGCTTGTGATCAGCATTAAATTTCTCAGTCCGTTCTTCGGCACATTTTTTAATGCGTCTCCTGGCTTCTATCCTTTTTACCATATTTGGAATATGCAGATTCTGCGTTGCAGTCCTCCTAATGCAACCATCCCAGACACGTTTTGGCATTTCTCTGGTTTGTAACTCGTTAGGCGTAAATCCTGTCGTGTCATTGTAATTCCCGTTGATGGACGCCTCGAAAAACTCGAAATAATCCGGCCACCTACTCTAGTTGGTATTACAATAAGTGTGAAACAGTCGACCTAACTCCCTGTTGACCTTCTTGGCGAGGTTGCCTTGCGGTCTCCGGATCGCTGTCAACACTGTATATTGTGCTTTTCCAATTCGGACTGCCACTTCCTATTCGTGAATTGCTTACCCTGGTCGGATAGAATTTTTTTCACAGGACCATATTTTGGTATATATTTATTCAAAACAACATTTAATATGGCCATAGTGGTAGGTCGTCCAATTACATACAAACTTACGTGTTTAGAAAATGCATCTGTGCATACAACCAGGTTCTTCATACCACTTGAAGCACGTGGTAGTGGACCTAAAAAATCAATACATACTAGATCGTTTTTATTTTTCATAATGATGTTACCCATTTCCACATAGGTGTGTTGATTTGGGTACTTCGCTGTTTGGCATATGTGACAGGTTCGCAAAATAGACTTAAAACCTTCCTAGCCATGTTCAACTATACGAAGTCTTCACGCATTGCTAGATAACATTTATAAGCCCCAGCGTGAGCAAGACTTTCATGACAAGCCCAAGTTAAATCTTCCACGAGATCATCAGGTACCATAATTTTCCACTGTCCGTCTATTATTTTATATAGTACATTCCTGTCAACGTTATGAGAATGGAGGATGGCAGGAACCCCAATAGGGCTTTGCTGGGTACATGGGAGGGAACGAGACCTAGAGGTAGACAGAGGAAGAAGTGGGAAGATGGCGTTGCAGAGGACGCGAGAGACATGGGGATAAGAAACTGGAGGAGGGTTGCAGTGGATTGGAGGCGGAGATTGGTGGAGGCCAGGGCCCGACTTGGGCTGTAGCGCCATAGGAGGAGGAGAACATTCCTGTTGATCTTGTATTTCGGGTTGTCTTGAATTTGTATCTCCTCACTGATTTTTCTTAATTTCGCATCCTGCTGTTGTTCAATACTTACAAATTTCAATTTATTTTTCAACTCATCTGGTAATGCATATTTAACTGCTAGAATTTTTAAAATCGATTTCTGTTTACTTAAACTATTAGTTAATTGTTTCTCCTGACCAGCTGTCTGTTTATTGCCAGTGCACTGACCCTTACTCGTTATCTTATCTATGCGATTAACAGCTGGCTTTTGTATGTCAATGAGCCTACATCGATCGACCTGGTTCCCGTCTATTTGTCCCAACATAATAGTATGGAATGTATTTTGAATTACACAGGTTAGTTTTTTGTTACTAAAATCAATTGTAGCGTGTAACTTTCTTAATGTGTCAGTCCCTAACATGACATCATATATTAAATTCTTAACTATCAGAACTGGTATTTCTCTTTCCACGCCCTGTGTACATATTGTTATAAGTGCTTGTTTACCAATACTTTGTGAGTCGCCAGTCGCCGTAGTGACTATCATATTCCTTACAGGTAAGATCGGTGTTCTTATAAATTGGTGCTTATGTTGGTTAACAAACGTTTCATCAATTAGAGATATTTGAGCCCCACTATCAAATAATACAATTCCCACACAACCATTAAACTTCGCGCTCTCAACAATGTCATTATCCTCCTTAATTCTAACATTTTCCACACATTCATCAACACAATTATTAGAATATTAATTCATCTCTAACATCTACAGGATATAGGCCAGATGCGATGTATACTTTCTTATCACTAATATTGCTAACATCTGATTTTTGATACAGCCGTTTGTTATGGTATGATTTACTTGTAATTTTACCCTTATTTTTATTTATATTTTAATTTATTGCATTCTTCATCTGCATTAGTCTTTGTAATTGCCGACACGTTGCTTTGATTGAATCTTTGAAAATTCGGTTTGTTTTAAAATGGTTGTTTTTGTTGTGGTTCTGGTTGAAATTGTTTACGAGCTGGTTCATTATTATTATTACCACTACTTTGGTTATCAACATTATCCCACTTAGTTAACAATAGGAGTAGTTCCTCTAATGATTTAATCCCTTGCGTAATTACCGCGATTTGAATTCCGTGTCCGAAATGATGAGCCAATTTATTTACCATTTCCGGTTCTGATATTTCTGGTTCCAGATATTTTGCTTGGGATATTAGTGAATTAAATAATTTTCTTTGGATCCTTTTAAACTAGAATATCTACCAAACTCTAGCTGTACACGTATCTTTCTCTGTATCTCGCTGTTCCAGTATCTAGCCCTAAAGTGTTGCACCAGATCTTGATATGTAACTATCTTATCCTATACGATAGTGAACCACTCAGCTGTGGTATCTTTTAATCTTCTTACAACATAGTTTATCTTATCCATCTCACTCAGGCTGTCACCTATTGCTTCCATGTCTCTCTGGCAATTCTTAAGGAAGTGAAGAGGATTCTCTGTGTCTTTACTGAAGAATTTTAACTGCGAATTGGTTTCGTCTAAAGTTCTATAGATGTATGTGGTCTGGTTCGCTGGTGTCGAGGTACTTTGTAGTCGGGTCAGCTGTTGTTCCAGCTCCTGTATCCGCTGGTCTTGTTCAGCTACGAGCTCACTTACCGTTGACGTATGTTGAACTACTCTTTATGTTGAACTACTCACCTCCAGTGATTTTGGCTTCACAGTCGCTGATGCGAGAGTTATTCGCTTCTAGAGTGGTCTCAATATTACTGCGAATTACTTATACTTTCTCGCCTATACGTTTCTCCATTGACTCTAATAGCGGTTTACTTTGTTCAGCCTGGTCATGAACGGCTGTATAGATTCTTTTATTCTCATCGTGGAGTGACTTATTTTGTTTTGCTGCTTCGTCTGACATTTTCTGCATAGCAGCTTTACTTTCTTCCTTATTTGCTTTATTGTCCTCAGACAGCTTCTGCATATTGGCCAATAAAGCGGCTAATGTATTCTGTAATTCGAGTCCTTCGACCATATTGATTATTTATTTTAGAAATTTAACAAATATATTTTTTTTATTTATCAAAACATCACTATTATTAATACTAATTAGCCTATTACGAATAACGGTCAGTTTATATGTTGTTAATTGTTACAGTCAAGTATCTCAATCAAATGCACACAAACTTACTCTAACACAAGTACAAATAATAATTCAACCTCCCTATAAACACAATTACTACTATTGTTCAAAATTTAATAACAGAGAATATTCAAAATTTTATATACACTTCTGCTTACAAATATAACAACACACAAATAGTTCAATGAATTTAGTCTATACACACTCAAATAATATTTTTTTTAAACTACTACAAAAATCGAGCCCAACGTTGGCCAGCGCCAAATATCCTTATGCAACGATACAGATTTAATTATCGCAAGGATATAGTGTGTGTGCAGAAATTACAAACGAATCTGTAATGGAGGTGATGAAAAATTATTTATTATACACAAGACAATTGGTTTTATGATGTATTTTATATTACAAATTGTCATGCACTTTATTCTAATATAATTTTTACTTAGGTTGTTAACTCGCTTGGTTCTTTACACAAAGCTTCGCAAAGAGTTCCAAGTTTTATTGTAAGTTAAGATTTTTATATGTTCGTACGAGCAAAACTTTTGACGACAGACACAACTTCACTCTGCAACTGCAATCGAAGAACTGTAGCGATCCTTACTTTACAGAGTAAGAATATGACTGAAATTAGTGTCTTCCGATTGGTTAAACCCAGGTCACATGGTTGATGATTGCAATTGATAGGGCCTATAAGGTTTTCCTGCAAAAGTTTGTATAAATCTGCAAGAGCTTGCATTGATTTTATCTACCAATTTTATTACCCTATTAATGATAAGCGTTACAAATTGAGTTTTTCCCTACTAAAAAAACCATATTTACAAAATAGTTGTAAACCTCAGAGTGTATAAGAATTGTAGCTATTTACAAAAACAATCCACTGTCAAAGTTTCACGTCGATGGGTTGATTACCGTGGAAGATATAGCGAACACAAGTTATCACACCACACAAAAAGTACATGACAATAAAGAACACATTTTTATGAAGAATTTGATATAACCTACATTCTTATCCATTGCTAAATACAAAACTTACGGCTAAAAGACAAAAAAATTGCATAAAACCCTTTTAAACCTGAAAATGTTCGTCATCCATGCTTAGATACGATTAACATCGCTTATCATCCTGTGTTCTGCTGCATACAGGATATATATAGATAGGCTTACATATAGGTGCTGTGTTTCACCAGCATTGAACCATTTGTAACAATCAAAACAGGGTTTATTTTGTTTGCTTGAACGTTTTTCGTATGCAACTGGCCAAACAGTGTCTCCGTACCCTGTTCGCAATATATGTGCCGAACTTAGAACTCAAAATAAACCCTAAATGCCACATAGCAAGGAATTGAGGGACAGGGTGAACTGTTTCACGATTATTTTCGCGCCTTCTCGTGGTTATAGGTTAGATGAAAAAAATACTGTTTTAGTAACTCTCCATAAGCCTAAAGCAAAGCAAAAAAATAAACATTAGACTTCCAGGCAGCGTATTGAAAAAAGCTACATTATCAGTGTCACGGTTTTTCGCGGTTAGGAGTTAAAGTTTTCAAAACCCTTCCTTAGCGAGCACCTAGAAGCCAAGAGGAAACACGTGGCGAATTTCAAGTTTGTGCTCTTTATAGTTATGGAGATTTCGTGATGAGTGAGTGTATGAATCAGTCAGTGGTGTTTGGCTTTTTTTTTTATATATATATAATATTTAATTTTTGTAATGAATTTACCTCAAGATATTTCTTTCCTTATTAGGAACATGTTTCGGGTACTATTTAGTACCCATCCTCAGCCTTCCGGATTTTGTGTCTGGTGAAGTACATGTGTGTTGGTTGGCCGTTATTGTGGCCTCCTGTTGGCTTCTGGCACTTTGAATTGGTTTTATTGTGTGTGATACACCAGGTTTGTACCTGAACAACAAATGCAAATCAATACAAAACATGACACAATTTCCAAAGCACTCAACATCGAAAATACAGAAAATACTAATACATACACCACAATCACACACAATAAAACCAATTATTAGAAAATACAATTATTCTTACTTTACACATATTTTTAATACAATTTCCTACCAGTCATTCCACCTATATCCTGGCATTCTAATTTTAATTATCTTTAGCGTAATATTTTCTTAAGGATGATGCATGGAACTTCCCTATCAGCCTGTTTGTATTTCGGTTAGTGACAATGTATATATTTTTACCCACTTGTTCCGATAAAATATATGGACCGTTGTATAATCTAAAGAATTTTGCTGCCGTATTATCTTCCCTGTGGCCAACATTTAAAGCGCGCCAGTTTTGAACGCTACCAGTTTGTGATCCGCATTAAATTTCTCCGTCCGTTCTTCGGCACACTTTTTAATGCGTCTCCTTGCCTCTATCTTTTTAACCAAATTTGGAATAAGCAAATTCTGTGTTGCAATCCTCCTGATGCACCCATCCCAGACACGCTTTGGCATTTCCCCGGTTTGTAGTTCGTTAGGTGTAAATCCTGTCGTGTCATTGTAATTCCCGTTGATGGACGCCTCGAAAAAATCGAGATAATCTGGCCACCTACTCTGGTTGGTATTACAATAAGCGCGAAACAGACGCCCTAACTTCCTGTTGACCCTTTCGGCGAGGTTACCTTGCGGTCTCCGGATTGCTGTCAACACTGCCTGTATATTGTGCTTCTCTAATTCGGACTGCCACTTCTTGTTGGTGAATTGCTTACCCTGGTCAGATAGAATTTTCTTCACCGGACCATATTTCTGAATGTATTTATTTAATACAACATTTAATACTGCCATCGTGGTAGGTCGTCCAATTGCATATAAACTTACGTTCTTAGAAAATGCATCTGTGCAAACAACCAGGTTCTTCATACCCCTTGCAGCACGTGGTAGCGGACCTAAAAAAATCGATACACAGTAGATTATTCTTATTCTTGGTAATGATGTTACCCATCTCCACATAGGTGTGTTGATTTGGGTATTTAGCTGTTTGGCATATGTGACATGTTCGCAAAATAGACTTAACTTTCCTTGCCATGTTCAACCATACGAAGTCTTCTCTCATCGCCAAATAACATTTATAAGCTCCAGCATGAGCAAGACTTTCATGACAAGCCCACGTTAAATCTTCTACGAGATCGTCAGGAACCATAATCTTCCATTGTCCGTCGATTATTTTATACAGTACATCTCTGTCGATTCTGTACTTCGGGTTGTCCTGCCTTTGTATTTCTTCACTAATTTTTCTTAATTTTGCGTCCTTCTGATGTTCAAGATTTACCAATTTCAGCCTATTCTTTAAGTCATCTGTTAATGTATATTTGACTGCTAGAATTTTTAAAATCGATTTATGTTTACTTGAGTTATTAATTAATTGTTTCTCTTGACAAGCAGTCTGCTTATCACTAGTGCACTGCCCGTGGCTCGTTATCTTATCTATACGATAAACAGCTGGTTTCTGTAGGTCAACGGGCCTACACCGTTCAGCCCCATTGTCATATTTACTTCCCTGACTGAGCACATAACCCAAATTAATTATATGTTTTGTATTTTTGTCTGTGCATTCAAGCGTTTTATTAGTGAAATCAATTGTAGCGTGTATTTTCCTTAATGTGTCAGTGCCTACTATAATGTCGTACACTAGATTTTTGACTATAAGAACAGGTATTTCCATTTCCATCCCTTGTGAATTTATTGTGATAAGTGCTTGCTTATTAATAGTTTGTGAATCACCTGTGGCTGTTGTGACAACTGTATTGTAGACAGGTAAGATCGATGTTTTTTTTTTAATTGGTGTCTACGTTTGTTAATGAATTTTTCGTTGATTAGAGAAATTTGCGCACCAGTATCAAATAATACATTTCCGACACATCCATTAATTTTTGCTCTCACAACAATATCATTATCATTCTTATTTCTAACATTTTCCACATCATCATCAACCCAATTGTTATATATTAATTCATCTCTAACGTCTACAGGATATAGGTCTGAAGCAATGTATATTTTCTTACTACTATTATCGTTTACATAAGATTTTCGACACTGCTGTTCATTATGGTATGTTTTATTTGTAATTTTTATGTAGTTTTATTTATATTTTTCAATTTATCGCACGGACTCACGCCGTGCAACCCTACTCGTTTTTTGGTTGCTCTTCGCTGGTACTTGCTTCGGTAATTGCCGATACATTTCTTTGATTGAACTTTTGGAAATTAGGTTTATTTTTAAATTGTGATTGTTGTTGTTTCTGTGGTTGTTGTGGCTGAAATTGTTTACGAGCCGGTTCACTATTATTATTACTATTATTTTGACTGTCCACATTATCCCATTTGGTTAATAATAGGAGTAGTTCCTCCAATGACTTAATACCTTGTGTAATTATGGCGATTTGAATACCTCGTCCGAAATGATGAGCTAATTTATTAACTATCTCTGACTCTGTCAATTCTGGTTCAAGATACTTTGCACGAGATATGAGTTGGATTAAATAATTTTCTTTAGACCCTTTTAAACTGAAATACCTACCAAACTCCAGCTGTACGCGTATTTTTCGCTGAATTTCGCTGTTCCAGTATCTCGCCCTAAAATCTTGTACCAGATTTTGATATGTAACTATTTTATCTTGTACTACCGTGAACCACTCAGCTGCAGTACCCTTTAATCTCCGGACTACATAGTTTATTTTATCCATCTCACTCAGGGTGTCGCCTATTGCCTCCATGTCTCGCTGGCATCCTTTACGAAAAGAAATCGGATTATCGGTGTCCCTTCCGAAGAATTTCAACTGTGAATTGTTTTCTTCTAGAGTTCTATAGATGAACGTGGTCTGGTTCGCTGTTGTCGAGGTACTCTGGAGTCGGGTCAGCTGTTGTTTCAATTCTTGTCTCCTGATCTTGTTCAGCTACGAGCTCACTCACCGTACATGTGTGTTGAACTACTCTTTCCTCTATTCCAGTGATTTTAGCAAAGCAAAAAAATAAACATTAGACTTCCAGGCAGCATATTGAAAAAAGCTACATTATCAGTGTCACGGTTTTTCGTGGTTAGGCGTTAAAGTTTTCAAAACCCTTCCTTAGCGAGCACCTAGAAGCCAAGAGGAAACACGTGGCGAATTTCAAGTTTGTGCTCTTTATAGTTATGGAGATTTCGTGATGAGTGAGTGTATGAATCAGTCAGTGGTGTTTGGCTTTTTTTTATATATATATATAATATTTAATTTTTGTAATGAATTTACCTCAAGATATTTCTTTCCTTATTAGGAACATGTTTCGGGTACTATTTAGTACCCATCCTCAGCCTTCCGGATTTTGTGTCTGGTGAAGTACATGTGTGTTGGTTGGCCGTTATTGTGGCCTCCTGTTGGCTTCTGGCACTTTGAATTGGTTTTATTGTGTGTGATACACCAGGTTTGTACCTGAACAACAAATGCAAATCAATACAAAACATGACACAATTTCCAAAGCACTCAACATCGAAAATACAGAAAATACTAATACATACACCACAATCACACACAATAAAACCATGCGGTGAGACTAAGAAAATATAAATTAATAATAAACTGTACGAGTGAAATTTATAATCATTGTGAGTGAACAATTTATGAAGAAACTAATTAATGTTAGCAGTCAAACATAACAACGAGACTCATTGAAATATCGCCGCTGGAGCAGCCTGTGTAGAAGAGGACGCCAGGAAGGAGTGACGCTGTAGAAGAGGACGACGAGACGAAGAGGACGCCAGGACGAAGAGAACACCAGGAAGGAGTGACGCTGAAAAAGAGGACGCCAGGACGGGAGCGACGAATCAAGGAGGACGTTGCAGAAAACAAGTAAAATCGATTTATATTATCGAACAATACAAACAATTATTTCTATTATCAATACATGACAATTTATAATATAATGTACATCTTTAAAAACTATATTTATGTATATAATAAATAATTTTTTATCTCCTCCATAACGGACTTGTTTGTGAATTTTACACACTCACTATATCCTTCTTGGTATAATAAAATTTGATTTGTTGCAATATATATATATTGAAACACTTTTTGCTACAGTCCGTTTCTTGATGTATATATTATATTTAATTTTTGTAATGAATTTACCTCAAGATATTTCTTTCCTTATTAGGAACATGTTTCGGATACTATTTTGTACCCATCTTCAGCCTTCCGGATATTGTGTCTGGTGAAGTACATGTGTGTTGGTTGGCCATTATTGTGGCCTCCTGTTGGCTTCTGGCACTTTAAATTGGTTTTATTGTGTGTGATTGTGGTGTATGTATTAGTATTTTCTGTATTTTCGATGTTGAGTGCTTTGGAAATTGTGTCATGTTTTGTATTGATTTGCATTTGTTGTTCAGGTACAAACCTGGTGTATCACACACAATAAAACCAATTCAAAGTGCCAGAAGCCAACAGGAGGCCACAATAACGGCCAACCAACACACATGTACTTCACCAGACACAAAATCCGGAAGGCCGAGGATGGGTACTAAATAGTACCCGAAACATGTTCCTAATAAGGAAAGAAATATCTTGAGGTAAATTCATTACAAAAATTAAATATTATATATTACTATAATACTTATAACTAATTTACCTCAAGATATATTTTTTTTTCCTTTAGGAACATGTTTCGGGAGATCCTGTTCTCCCATCTTCAGCCTTCGCCATCTTGCTTCTGGTGCAGTATTTGTGTGTTGGCTTCTGGATGTTATTAAGGTGGTTTGTTGGTCTTTGGTCCTTCAATGTTGCATTATTGTGTGTGGTTGTGGTATCTGTTTTTGTATTTTGTGTATTTTCGATGTTGAGTGCTTTGAATATTGTGTCATGTTTTGTATTGATTTGTATTTGTTCTGGTATTAATTTGTTTTGTGTTTTATGTTTGTAAATCTGTAAATTTTCCCAAATGTTCATTATGGTGCCTTTGTGTGGTATATGTTTTATTAGTGTTACATTGGTTATGTCTGGGAATTCATGTCCTGTGTTTATTGCATGTGTGGCTAAATTGGATTTATATATATTTGGTTTTTTGTATGCATTTAGGTGTTCAAAATAACGTTTTTTCAGCTGTTTTTTTGTTTGTCCTATATAACATTTATTGCAATCTTGGCATTCAATTTTGTATATACCGTTGGTTGTTGTATTATCTTTGTTGTGTGAGCTATTTAGATTTTGTAATTTATTTTTATTAGTTTTGTATGCTATTTTTATATCTGTGTTTTTAAATAGTTTTGTTAGTTTTGTCATTTTATTATTTATATATGTGAATGTGGCCCATTTTTTGTTGTTGTTATTATTTATGTGTTGTTCAGTTTGATTATTTCTTAATTGTTCAGTTTTTATTTTGTATTTGATTTTATTTTCTATTTTGATCATAGTATTTTTATTGTAGCCATTTGCATAACCAATTTGGTATATTATATTTCTTTCTTTGTCAGTTTCTTGTTTGTTTAGGGGTATTTTGTACATTCTGTTAAATAACGAATAAAATGCTGCCATTTTATGTTGTGGTGGGTGGTCCGAATGGTTAGGTATAATGATGTTAGTGGAAGTTGGTTTTCTATATATTGCATATTGTATGTGTTTGTTGTATCTTGTGATGGTTATGTCTAAATAGTTGATTTTGTTATGTTTTTCTTTTTCTTCTGTGAATTGTATTTTGGGATGTATGTTATTTGATTTGCTTTTTTCAATACGCTGCCTGGAAGTCTAATGTTTATTTTTTTGCTTTGCTTTAGGCTTATGGAGAGTTATTAAAACAGTATTTTTTTCATCTAACCTATAACCACGAGAAGGCGCGAAAATAATCGCGAAACAGTTCACCCTGTCCCTCAATTCCTTGCTATGTGGCATTTAGGGTTTATTTTGAGTTCTAAGTTCGGCACATATATTGCGAACAGGGTACGGAGACACTGTTTGGCCAGTTGCATACGAAAAACGTTCAAGCAAACAAAATAAACCCTGTTTTGATTGTTACAAATGGTTCAATGCTGGTGAAACACAGCACCTATATGTAAGCCTATCTATATATATCCTGTATGCAGCAGAACACAGGATGATAAGCGATGTTAATCGTATCTAAGCATGGATGACGAACATTTTCAGGTTTAAAAGGGTTTTATGCAATTTTTTTGTCTTTTAGCCGTAAGTTTTGTATTTAGCAATGGATAAGAATGTAGGTTATATCAAATTCTTCATAAAAATGTGTTCTTTATTGTCATGTACTTTTTGTGTGGTGTGATAACTTGTGTTCGCTATATCTTCCACGGTAATCAACCCATCGACGTGAAACTTTGACAGTGGATTGTTTTTGTAAATAGCTACAATTCTTATACACTCTGAGGTTTACAACTATTTTGTAAATATGGTTTTTTTAGTAGGGAAAAACTCAATTTGTAACGCTTATCATTAATAGGGTAATAAAATTGGTAGATAAAATCAATGCAAGCTCTTGCAGATTTATACAAACTTTTGCAGGAAAACCTTATAGGCCCTATCAATTGCAATCATCAACCATGTGACCTGGGTTTAACCAATCGGAAGACACTAATTTCAGTCATATTCGTACTCTGTAAAGTAAGGATCGCTACAGTTCTTCGATTGCAGTTGCAGAGTGAAGTTGTGTCTGTCGTCAAAAGTTTTGCTCGTACGAACATATAAAAATCTTAACTTACAATAAAACTTGGAACTCTTTGCGAAGCTTTGTGTAAAGAACCAAGCGAGTTAACAACCTAAGTAAAAATTATATTAGAATAAAGTGCATGACAATTTGTCATATAAAATACATCATAAAACCAATTATGTCTTGTGTATAATAAATAATTTTTCATCACCTCCATTACAGACTCGTTTGTAATTTCTGCACACACACTATATCCTTGCGATAATTAAATCTGTATCGTTGCATAAGGATATTTGGCGCTGGCCAACGTTGGGCTCGATTTTTGTAGTAGTTTAAAAAAAATATTATTTGAGTGTGTATAGACTAAATTCATTGAACTATTTGTGTGTTGTTATATTTGTAAGCAGAAGTGTATATAAAATTTTGAATATTCTCTGTTATTAAATTTTGAACAATAGTAGTAATTGTGTTTATAGGGAGGTTGAATTATTATTTGTACTTGTGTTAGAGTAAGTTTGTGTGCATTTGATTGAGATACTTGACTGTAACAATTGTAACGTTCCGCTTTAATTAGAGGCACTTTACCACTTACGAGTGTATTGCAAGTTATATCGAGCTTCGTTAATTCCGCCCCACAGTTGTACGCCAATTCTGTAACGTACCGCTTTTTCGTGAGGTGTAGTAGAGTTATATTGTATGCCTTATGCAGTATGCGTCACTTTTGAATTATACTAACTGACGTTTTAAACGGTATAAATAAAGGATTTTGTTTATCTTGTTTTACTCAATCTAAAAGAAATCGAGAGTGTGTGATTTGGGGTCAAGGAGGTAATTTGTTCAGCCTTATACAGAAGAGAGAGTAAGTATCATTATTGCCCCTCTGTTGTGACGATTTTTTCTGTATGTTGTGCTGAAATTTTCATTAACTACCCACTACAATAAATTATAACACGTTATAATTCAATATTAATTTTCAATAATATTGCTTTATTGATTATTGACTTTTGTCTCCAGCCACCAAAATATAGGTATCACAATTAATCTTTTAAAAAAAAAAATATCTCGACTTTACCGAGTAAACATAGATCTGTCTAAGTAACAAAACATATATGTTGTTATTTAACCAATATTACGCTATAATAAAATACATCAGTTATTACATAATTCTTATTAATTCCCCAGGGTTCAGGGTGAATTCTTTGTGTTATGAGAGTGTCAGAAATGGCTAATTGCTACGCTTTACAAATATAAAAAATTAATAAATAATTGTGTTTATTTTTCAAATATTACGTAGTTTCCGGAATTGCCGAAAGAGAGCAGCATGTATTTGTTTACTTTTGAAAGAAACATATGATAAAATGAATATTTTTTGTTCTATTTCACTGTTAAAAAACGAGTTTTCTTCTGGACTTATTACGAAAAATGTTTATATTACCTCGCTCCGTGTTGTCCTTACTGGATTGAAGTTTTATTCTGTGATGAGGTACGTCTTGCGTTATTATTTCCTTTTCGTTTAGAGGATTTTCTGATTGTCTACTAGAAGTAGGCCGAACTATATTGGATCCTCAGAATGGGTTCATCCACTGGTTTTTAATGTATAACACCATTTAATTTGGATTCCTCAGGTATAATTAGTTAGTATTCACTTTGTTTATTACTCTTGCGTGAATTTCGCCTCCTCCAACGTCCAAAAAAGGTTATTTTTTATAATTTTTGTTGCATCGCTTCTTCAACTCTCTGGTTTAGTTCAAAATTTGTATATCTTATTAACAATACTTGTTATTTTTCATCACTCTTAGTAACACATAGCATTTTTATTATGTAGGCAGTTTGTGATTATTATAAATTTATATTTTATTTATGGAAAAATAATTCCCTTCCATTCCGGTTTATTTACTAATTTAATTCACATAATATGTTTTGGTTAATTTTTTTATGACATTGTATATAAATATTTTATCATTTTATTATCATTAAATAAATTTATATATTATCTATTTAGTCTCGAATAGTGTTCATACCCGGTACTACTTCCTGTTGTCATTTCCTTCATAGGATTATTGTAATTTTATATTATCTTTGGTAGTTAAAATTTTTATGTCTTTTAAAATTAACCCTGGGTTTTCTTACAATCTAACACAATTATTTGAAATAATATAATATTAACTTGGGTATAACAAATTGTGGTTCATACAATATAAATTACAATAAATAAATAAAATTACAAAAATCAATTAGTATTATTACATACTACTTCCATAGTTTTATCCTATCCAAAACTTACAGCACAGTTTAGTAATACATTAATTTCACTTTGGTTTTTCACCTCAATGGGTACACTAGAACTCACTTCGCACTATATACCACTCGAATTGTTTATTATGTGGAGTGATATAATTAAATTTTGAGCGAGCTTTAGTTCTACCCATTTCTGACTTTTATTCTCATGATTTACTTTATTGGGACCGGGTTATGTACCGTTACACAATTAACAACATATAAACTGACCGTTATTCGTAATAGGCTAATTAGTATTAATAATAGTGACGTTTTGATAAATAAAAAAAATATATTTGTTAAATTTCTAAAATAAATAATCAATATGGTCGAAGGACTCGAATTACAGAATACATTAGCCGCTTTATTGGCCAATATGCAGAAGCTGTCCGAGGACAATAAAGCAAATAAGGAAGAAAGTAAAGCTGCTATGCAGAAAATGTCAGACGAAGCAGCAAAACAAAATAAGTCACTCCACGATGAGATTAAAAGAATCTATACAGCCGTTCATGACCAGGCTGAACAAAGTAAACAGCTATTAGAGTCAATGGAGAAACGTATAGGCGAGAAAGTATAAGTAATTCGCAGTAATATTGAGACCACTCTAGAAGCGAATAACTCTCGCATCAGCGACTGTGAAGCCAAAATCACTGGAGGTGAGTAGTTCAACATAAAGAGTAGTTCAACATACGTCAACGGTAAGTGAGCTCGTAGCTGAACAAGACCAGCGGATACAGGAGCTGGAACAACAGCTGACCCGACTACAAAGTACCTCGACACCAGCGAACCAGACCACATACATCTATAGAACTTTAGACGAAACCAATTCGCAGTTAAAATTCTTCAGTAAAGACACAGGGAAGAAGAGAAGGCATGTCTCACTTCCTTAAGAATTGCCAGAGAGACATGGAAGCAATAGGTGACAGCCTGAGTGAGATGGATAAGATAAACTATGTTGTAAGAAGATTAAAAGATACCACAGCTGAGTGGTTCACTATCGTATAGGATAAGATAGTTACATATCAAGATCTGGTGCAACACTTTAGGGCTAGATACTGGAACAGCGAGATACAGAGAAAGATACGTGTACAGCTAGAGTTTGGTAGATATTCTAGTTTAAAAGGATCCAAAGAAAATTATTTAATTCACTAATATCCCGAGCAAAATATCTGGAACCAGAAATATCAGAACCGGAAATGGTAAATAAATTGGCTCATCATTTCGGACGCGGAATTCAAATCGCGGTAATTACGCAAGGGATTAAATCATTAGAGGAACTACTCCTATTGTTAACTAAGTGGGATAATGTTGATAACCAAAGTAGTGGTAATAATAATAATGAACCAGCTCGTAAACAATTTCAACCACAACCACAACAAAAACAACCATTTCAAAACAAACCGAATTTTCAAAGATTCAATCAAAGCAACGTGTCGGCAATTACAAAGACTAATGCAGATGAAGAATGCAATAAATTAAAATATAAATAAAAATAAGGGTAAAATTACAAGTAAATCATACCATAACAAACGGCTGTATCAAAAATCAGATGTTAGGAATATTAGTGATAAGAAAGTATACATCGCATCTGGCCTATATCCTGTAGATGTTAGAGATGAATTAATATTCTAATAATTGTGTTGATGAATGTGTGGAAAATGTTAGAATTAAGGAGGATAATGACATTGTTGAGAGCGCGAAGTTTAATGGTTGTGTGGGAAATGTATTATTTGATAGTGGGGCTCAAATATCTCTAATTGATGAAAAGTTTGTTAACCAACATAAGCACCAATTTATAAGAACACCGATATTACCTGTAAGGAATATGATAGTCACTACGGCGACTGGCGACTCACAAAGTATTGGTAAACAAGCACTTATAACAATATGTACACAGGGCATGGAAAGAGAAATACCAGTTCTGATAGTTAAGAATTTAATATATGATGTCATGTTAGGGACTGACAATTAAGAAAGTTACACGCTACAATTGATTTTAGTAACAAAAAACTAACCTGTGTAATTCAAAATACATTCCATACTATTATGATGGGACAAATAGACGGGAACCAGGTCGATCGATGTAGGCTCATTGACATACAAAAGCCAGCTGTTAATCGCATAGATAAGATAACGAGTAAGGGTCAGTGCACTGGCAATAAACAGACAGCTGGTCAGGAGAAACAATTAACTAATAGTTCAAGTAAACAGAAATCGATTTTAAAAATTCTAGCAGTTAAATATGCATTACCAGATGAGTTGAAAAATAAATTGAAATTTGTAAGTATTGAACAACAGCAGGATGCGAAATTAAGAAAAATCAGTGAGGAGATACAAATTCAAGACAACCCGAAATACAAGATCAACAGGAATGTTCTCCTCCTCCTATGGCGCTACAGCCCAAGTCGGGCCCTGGCCTCCACCAATCTCCGCCTCCAATCCACTGCAACCCTCCTCCAGTTTCTTATCCCCATGTCTCTCGCGTCCTCTGCAACGCCATCTTATCACTTCTTCCTCTGTCTACCTCTAGGTCTCGTTCCCTCCCATGTACCCAGCAAAGCCCTATTGGGGTTCCTGCCATCCTCCATTCTCATAACGTTGACAGGAATGTACTATATAAAATAATAGACGGACAGTGGAAAATTATGGTACCTGATGATCTCGTGGAAGATTTAACTTGGGCTTGTCATGAAAGTCTTGCTCACGCTGGGGCTTATAAATGTTATCTAGCAATGCGTGAAGACTTCGTATAGTTGAACATGGCTAGGAAGGTTTTAAGTCTATTTTGCGAACCTGTCACATATGCCAAACAGCGAAGTACCCAAATCAACACACCTATGTGGAAATGGGTAACATCATTATGAAAAATAAAAACGATCTAGTATGTATTGATTTTTTAGGTCCACTACCACGTGCTTCAAGTGGTATGAAGAACCTGGTTGTATGCACAGATGCATTTTCTAAACACGTAAGTTTGTATGTAATTGGACGACCTACCACAATGGCCATATTAAATGTTGTTTTGAATAAATATATACCAAAATATGGTCCTGTGAAAAAAATTCTATCTGACCAGGGTAAGCAATTCACGAATAGGAAGTGGCAGTCCGAATTGGAAAAGCACAATATACAGTGTTGACAGCGATCCGGAGACCGCAAGGCAACCTCGCCAAGAAGGTCAGCAGGGAGTTAGGTCGACTGTTTCGCACTTATTGTAATACCAACTAGAGTAGGTGGCCGGATTATTTCGAGTTTTTCGAGGCGTCCATCAACGGGAATTACAATGACACGACAGGATTTACGCCTAACGAGTTACAAATCGGAGAAATGCCAAAACGTGTCTGGGATGGTTGCATTAGGAGGACTGCAACGCAGAATCTGCATATTCCAAATATGGTAAAAAGGATAGAAGCCAGGAGACGCATTAAAAAATGTGCCGAAGAACGGACTGAGAAATTTAATCTCTCTCTCTCTCTCTCTCTCCCTATCAACTGAACTGTAATACCTGCAAGGAGATAAAAAACGGCAAAAGATCCCGTGGTTTATTTTAAGGAAAGAATTACACAATAAACAAAATAACACAGTCAGAGTATCAAAAAGACGTAACACATAGAGAAACATACGTAGAAAGCTCGCGGTACATTACAAATGGCGTTCAACTTAGAGGGCTCGAATTAGGAAAGAATTTCGAAATATACGCAAGTACTTAATATAACGAAAAACCTAATTTTTGTCGGCAACTGTAAGAAGCTAAGAAATGCATACCAGAGGCAGGCCAAAGAAGAGGACAGAAGACCCGGAGAAGGAAGAAGGTGGACCGGAACAAGAAATAGAATTAGTCACGGACAGTGCAATGGACTAACAGACAGGCGATAAAGAAGAAACTGTAGAAGTTATGGACACGGAAAAGGAGCAACAGGCGGGTGACAAAGCGGAAGCCAGAGGAGAACTAAATTGGCAAGAAATAATGAAATTTATGGCCGAACAAAGCAGACAAAACAATGAAAACTTAATAAGACAGATGAAAAAGGAAAATAAGGAAAACTCAAGGAAACAAAATGAAACCTTGAGCGAAAAATTTGACAAAATCGAGGAAAATTTTAGGAAACAGGAGGAAAACTCCAGGAAACAAAACGAAACCTTGAGGGAAAGTTTAGTAAAGCAAATAAACAAAACAATTGAAACCATTCATGGAGAAATAAGACAAACCATGAATGACCAAAACCACGAATTGAGAGAAACTATTAACAGACAAAGAGAAGATATGAACAAAAAATTTGAAGAAAATAATGAAAAATTAAAGCAAATTCATGAGAAGATTGAATTGGTCAGTAACACACTTAGCCAAAGGATAGATGGATATAAGGAGGAGACAGAAAAGCAAATAACATAGACCAAGCAAAGACTCGATAAAACCGAAGAAACCATCGGACAATTCAGAACAGAAATAGATGCCAGGATGGATCGAGGTGAACATAGTAATCAAATCTGAATAATGGCCATACAACAGGAAAATAAAGATCAATTGGACAGTATGAAGAGCGACATAGCCGGTAAAATAACCAACATATTTAATGACAACATAGAACAGGTAAAAAACCAGGTAAATAATCAGGGGGAGAAAATAGAAAATTTACAACATCACCAAATAAACATACAAAGGGAGATAGATAGAATGAGTGTTAGATCAACATGTAACGCTCAACATACCATACAAGATAGTAGAGAAAGTGTGAACTTTCGGGACTATAGAAGAAACCCTCTAGAATTTTTAGAAAGAGTAGAAGACATACTGAACCGATTGAAAGAAACCAGGTGGAATATGATCAAGGGTATCTTAGATGAATGTTTTAAGAACATCACAGACAACTGGTGGACAGTCATTAGGAATGAAGTGTGTAATTATGACAAATTTAAACAGTTATTCAAACTGAAGTATTGGTCTGAATCCGTACAAAACATTATTCGGGACAATGTCTGTCATGGGAGCTATGACAGCATTAAAAGACAGACACCTACGGCATACTTTTTAGGAAAAGTATGTGTGGCGAAATACTTAGACCCGAAAATTCCAGAGAAGTGTCTTGTAACCAAAATAGCTTATCATTTTGATGAGAAGATTATCAGTGCTTGATTGAGTGGACAAATTAAAACTATAGGAGGTATGGAAGCTCTATTATGAGCAAGAATCTTATTACAGAAGAAGTAGATGGAGATCAGGAAATACAGATGATCGTAGGAATGAACAACCAAGAGACACACGACAAAGAGTAAATTATGTAAGGGCAAATCATAATTATAACAATAATTATAATAATAGTCGATACCAAGGAAGACAGCAAAATTTCAATAATAGAAGCTATCATAGCAATTCATACCAGAGAGAGGAAGTTCCGCAAAGAAGTAGAAGTGAAGAACATCAAAGAACCAGAAACACTGAGGAAGAGAGAAGGCATTCACCTGAGCATCAACCCAGGGAGAATGTTGAACAATCCCATAATAATGATGGAAGTCGGGGAAACGGGTACCAGCAGTGAGAAGAAGTGATAGCCCGTCATTGCTAGAGACCACCGGGCACAGAATTTACCAAGGTCCTCAAAACCAATTAAAGGAACCAATTACAATTATCAGAAGCAATTATCTAAAAAATTTACAGGTGGAATTACTTGAAGAAAGAGCAATTGAAGAGGCACCATTAAATAATGATATAGTATATGTACAAGTAAAATTAAATGGAGTATTAGCAGAGGCTATGATTGACACGGGAGCAAATGTTTCAATTATTGACCAATTAGAGTTTGACAGAATTACAGAGTTAACCACCAAAGAATACCTACATTACCAATTAACAACATGACAATTGTTGGCGCCACCAGAATAAGATGATTAGAAAACAAGTATCTCTGAATGTTACCAACAGTGGAATAGGAATACCTATGGAATTTTTAGTAGCCAAAGGGTTACCTTTTAGAATATTAATAGGGCGTGATATGCTACGGCAACACACTGCAATTATAGATCTGGCCAGTGGTAAGGTTACACTGAGTACAGAAGAAGGTGAGTTATCGGCTGAGATAATTGGTTGCCAAAGTGCCCCTCAGTTTCTGAACTCATATTATGTTAGGGAAAATAATGGTTAACCATAGGTAAGAATAATAAAGTAACGGAGTCAGAGATGTAGCAGAGGAAGATAGAAGAGATAATGGAGTTTCAAGGTAGGCAGGCCCAGGAAACAATAAGTGTAGAAGAGAAACATCAACTTATAGAAATCTATACTAGATACAGTACGGCATTTTCAGAATCACCAGGAAAAGCAAAAAACTTCCTGTGTGAGTTAAAGTTTAAAGACAATGTAAATTTTAATAAAAGGTCTTATCCTATCGCTCAAGCTTTAAAGGAAGCAGCATGAAAAGAAATTCAAAGAATGGTCATGGAAGACATAATTGAAAGAAGCAACTCCCCATACACTAGTCCACTGGTAGCTATACCAAAGAAAGATGGTCATGTTAGATTATGCCTTGACACTCGAGAGTTAAATAAGATGTTCATTAATGACCGGACATCTCCATGTGAGATTGATGAGATAATGAAGAAATTTTATGGATGTAAGTACATGAGTACTTGGGACGCCATCTGCGGCTATTGGCAGATAGAATTGCACCCTAACAGTAGACAATATGTCGCATTTATATTTGAAGGACGAAATTATCATTTCAAACGCTTACCTTTTGGCTTGGTAAATTCTGTGGCCGTGTTCATACAATGTATGGACCAAATTCTTGGTAAAGAAGTTTTAGATTTTACAACAGTATATGTCGACAACATATTGATTACTTCATGTACTTGGAAGGAGCACTGTAATAGAGTAGAAACAGTATTAAATAAGTTACTACAAAACAATATAACTTTAAAATTAGACAAATCAAAATTTATCACATACGAATTACCATTTTTAGGATTTATTTTGTCTGCTACTGGGATAACACCATCACCAGAAAAAGTAAAAGGTATCCAGGATTTTCCAAAACCTAAGAATTTAAAACAATTACAATCTTTTTTGGGAATATGCAATTATTACCGGAAATTTCAACATAGTTATTCAGAAGTGACCCCAAATTTCCAACATTTACTATCAAAGAAAAACAAATGGAAGTGGGATGAAAATGAAGACAATAATTTTAAATTAATAAAGGATAAATTTTTAAATAGCAGAATGCTACATCACCCAAACTTCAATAAACGTTTTTTCATCAACTGTGATGCCAGCAACATTAGTCTTGGAAGTGAATTATATCAGGAAGATGAGGAAGGCAATCATTGGGTAATTAGCTTTGCAAGCAGGGTCCTGAGTAGTTGTGAACGAAATTATACAGTGACCGAAAAGGAACTACTGAGTGTTGTTTTTTCTTGTTTAAAATTCCGTACATTTATATTGGGCTACCCAGTAACTATTAGGACCGACCATAGGTCAATATCGTTTTTAAGAAACTGTAAGCTTAACCACGGTAGGCTTACCAGATGGGTGTTGATACTCCAAGAATACAATTTAGATTGGGAATATGTCCCGGGAAAAAAGAATATCATAGCAGACAGCCTGTCACGAGTGAACCTAGAAAAGTGAACATTTGAAGTAGAGCAGGAGAGTATTAGTAAAATATATTATATTTTAAAATCCAAAAAAGAGTTACAGGAAGTAATCGGCAGATTAAAAGAAGATCAAAGAACATACTCCAAATTAATCAAAATTAGAGAAAGGATAGCATAAAATGACTCTATTATAACAGCATTTTTCTGTGTCCATGTAGAAATAATTTTTATTCGTCCTACAATTAAGGATCAAGTGTGGCGGATTTATGTACCAGAAGTAATGGAAGCAGCAATAATAAAAGATTATCATGAATGATATGGGCATATGGGACCACTCAAAGTAATCAAAGCATTATCAGAACATTGGTACATAAAAGCAATCAATAAACGAGTGAGACAAGTCATAAGAAATTGCAAAATATGCCAATTAGTGAAAGTAAATAATGAGAAAAGAACAGGAGCTATGATTACTATAACATCTAACCAGACTTGAGAAAACATTCCTCGACATATGTGGCCCCTTTCCCAGAAGTGGAGGAACACATAGGTTTAAATACATAGTAATTATTTTTGATCATTATACAAAGTACACAAAACTCTACCCCATCAGTAGAGCCACCACCAAAAAGATCTTAGAAGTTATTATTCATAAGTACATGGTAGAAGTGGGAAAACCAGAAACTATTGTAACCGATCATGGGACCCAGTTTCAGGAAAGAAGTGGAAGATGGAATTGTTAAAATGTGATATAAGAACATATAAGACATCGGTATATCATCCTAATAGTAATCCTGCAGAACGTGTCTTGAGGAAAGTTGGGAGAATTTTACAATGAACACAGAGAATGGAGCCAGTATCTTGAACCAGCTGAAACCTTCCTTAACTGGGCATACCACGAAACTATTGGGACCAGTCCTCATGAAGTGATGTTCGAAAAACCACCACCACGAGAAATAGTATCATTAGTTAATTTTCCTCCAGGAGAGAGAGTTGAGTATACTAAAATTGAAATGCATAATAGGCTGCTTCATAAGGCTGAACTTCTGTACAAAAGAGAAACAGGAAAGAATAAAAGAATTATCCAATATAAATTAGGAGATAAAGTATTAATTAAAAATAGTCTGAAACCCCCCTTTTATTTTATAAGTTTTTGTTTTGTAATTTTTTTTTATTTTATTTTTATATATTTTTTTTGTAAAGGGGAGAGACATAATATTTAAAACTAGGTGGTGAACCTAGAGGAAGCATAAAGAGTGCAGGCCCAAGCTACAATCACAGACATGTCCACTGGTGAATGACAGGACTTGCAAATGAAAAACTCTGTTAACAAAACAAGTGTGAACTTTATTCAGCGTGCAAGCATATACATGATATTGCAAGGCATACTTTAGCAATGAATAAAATGATGAGTAAAGTTGAAATACATCTTCACATACATGTCATAATACTCCACAGTATAAGATTGTGAGTGAGTATTTAATTCAGTGGCAGTAAAAGAGTGGATGCCACACTATCTCAAAACAACATTGCAAATCTCTTAACATGTGATATCTGAGCTTAAATTTAATTGTCTACACCCTGCCACGCTATGTCCAAGATTATTCTTACAATAATTTTGTGTTCACATGTAATATTGAAATCATTGAGTGCTATTTAAAGTATAAATTAAATAGGCTAGCCTTTTCAGTAATTCTGTAAGCACATGTGCTATCATATCATAATTTCTGTCACATTCCCCCCCAAATTGAAAATTACACACAAACACATACATAACACATATAACACACATCCACCATTTCTGTACCGACCCTCTCACAATAACCCTTTGCAATAAATGTACAAATATATATATATATATATATATATATATATATATATTTCATCACTTTCTGCTACAGTCCGTTTCTTGATGTATTAATACTATAATATTTATGACTAAATTTACCTCAAGATATACTTTTTTCCTTTAGAAACATGTTTCGGGAGATCAGAAACAAGATGGCGAAGGCTGAAGATGGGAGAACAAGATCTCCCGAAACATGTTCCTAAAGGAAAAAAGTATATCTTGAGGTAAATTTAGTCATAAATATTATAATATATATATATATATAACAAAGCGAGCTTGGTAGTTCCCAGTTAATCACCCATAATATGAGAATTTAAATAACACCGGAAATGAAAATGCCCTCCAACAGAACCAGAGACTCAAAAATATTAATTAACTACCTCATCAATAATTATGAAGCAAACTCCGAGTATTTAATCATGTAAATAGTTTAAGCCACACACGTGAAGAAATCAGACAGCCCCAGTCCTGAATTATGCCCGCACGGCGGGACATGAGCAAGCAGGATATAACTAACTCTCAGATAAATTAAACTCATTAAAAAAAACGGAAAACTTAGAGCAGTTCATGTGGATACATGTGTGTGTGTGTGTATGTGCAATTTCCTTACATAGTATAAGAAGCTATAACAGGTTGCATAAGACTTAATTATATAAAAGGTCCACACATGTAGGCACAAAACTTAACGTGAGAGTTTTTGCAGAACTTGAGCAAATTAAATGCGGTATCATGAGTCTGCTTCTGGGAGCGTCTGTGGATTTACAGTGTAGTGGTAGATGAGAGAGTGTAAAGTAAAACAGAATGGTCCCACCTGGATCGTCCGGTGTAACTAAGTGACCTTGGATAAGCTGTAGCGTATAGGTAGCACAGATAATTCCTGGGGGCAGAGTTCCTCTACGAGTGTGTCTGTGTGTGTGTCCCAACTGACGGCATCTCATGGCTCAAGTATTATCTCTGCCAGAAGGGTAGACAGTTGTTCGTCTAGACCCGACACCCATCTCGCCATTGTTCGAGCACCTGGAGCTGACTTTAGTTTAGCTTCTCATAGAGAGGAATAACGGAGTCTGAACAGATTGGTGCCGTCAGTTGAGACCAAACTTCTCTGATGAGGGTAGAAACAGAAATGAGAACGATTTGTCGGTAGTGACTACCCAAGGAAGTTTGGCAAAGGCAGGCTCACGCACATCACAGCTGGTCCGGCCTACTGAATATTCGTTGCTGCCACAACAAACTGTCTACATATACCTGGCGGCGACGCGATGCAGTGGCATTGCGTGACATCAAGAACCTGCCCGTTTTAAAAGAAAGTAACCAGTCTCTGCAACCGAGCTTCGGCTTTCTCAGGCCGAACAAAGTACGGCACAAGACAACTACCTAGTTCTATAGAGGGTATAGCAGGGAAGTTACTATTACTTTATACTGGGCCATACCTAATAACCCAGGTAAAGGGTAACAATACCTATGAAATAAAGTCAATTCCAAACAAAGGGGTGTGATCCCGGGGCTGTGCGGGACGAAGGGCTTGCCCGTTGCCTGCTCGAGTACTACGGTCCGAGCTTCAGAAAGAGCTCCTGCCGTAGGGACTACTGATAATCTGGATTGAGGGTGTGGCCTGCTACCGGCCGTGGGTTGTCAATTAATTACTTAATTGAGGGTAAGTGTTCGCCGAGGCCGGGTCCAAGATTCTCCTGGCACAGATTGGTAGCGACCGAGAGCGCTAATGAGATGGTTGCCCTGGAATCGAGCGGAGCGACGATAGAATTTTCGGGACAGTGTCCGTATAGTGGCATCCAGGGAATGGACACGCATCCAAACAAAGGGGTATATAACCAGACAGAGATGAAACTGTATTATGAAGAAAAATAAAAGAAGGTGAATGATTATGAATCAAACAGTTAATTTTTAATGCTGAAATAAAAAATAAACATGCTCTAGTGGGGGAGTTTTATGTAACATTACATTAACAGTGCCTAATACTGAGTAAACTAAAGGTACGATATTCTTTAATAAAAAATATAAAGAAATACCTATTATTATTATTTTTAAAAAACTAATAATAAAAGTCAGTAGGTATCCCATTCCCCAAGTCAGAAATGAATGACATTTAAGTATCATACTACAAAACATTTGTATAATCTTTACACTAAACAATAAACACTTTAGTAGTGAAAAAACAGTGTAATAAGTGGTGCTATAGAAGTGCAGTGTACACAAAGTGCAACATAGTATGATATGTAATATTAAAAAGACATCAATCACAAATTGTGATAAAGATGTAGAACTATTGTAATAAACAATAAGTTTAGTAGTAAGTTATTATAGTTTTATTTTGTTAGGCCACAAAGGCAATATCAATGTAAGTAAAATGTTTTGTTTATTTTTTGAAGGATCCAGGGTTGTGTAAGAAATTAATCACTGCTAATTAGTATAAATTATAAAGAGATAGTGGAAGATAAAATAGGGCCTAGAGCAGTAATACATTTACAGAAATAAAAGTCAGAAATAAACTAATTAAAAACAAATAATAAACTGAAAATATAAAAGAAAACTAAATGTAATAAAAAACACTTTCAAGTAATGACTGAAAGGTATATTAAATAAGTTTATGTAATAATATGAAGAAAAACATTATGTAAATTAAATTTAATTAGAGTTAACATTTATAAAGGAGTATTTTTCCTAAAAAAATTGAAGAACTAATAATATCTTAATACTAGCCTATTTACTAAAACTGTACCTAGGTTAGCCAATAAAAACTCATCAATTTCTTGGTTACTAACGGTAACAGCGTTAACAAGAGAGAGATTGTTAAATTTTATTTCAAGAGGGTAGATGACAGAAATAATGTCCAGCAATTTTCAAAAATATTAACTACAGTTTGAACCATCCACTATTCAAAATTGACAAAACGATTCAGCATAAGAAACTACGTCTGGGACTTCCATTGAAACATACTAATTGATGCGGGAATATCTAAGAACATTGAAAATTTGTCCGACCATAAGATCGCTTGAACAAATTGAAACAGTAAATATGTTGGTGAGAACGCCTACCTTAATAAACTAAAACACTACACATCACCACCAAGTAACGAACACTAGAAACCAGTACAACATAATTCAATTTATAAGAAAACTTAGTGTGAACATTTTAAACTTTATTTATTTAATCCAACACAATAAAAACGTGGTCTCATTAGAACTTCACAGCAGCCATATTTCTTTTTTGCAATCGGTATGAATCCTAGTAGTCTGCGCTCTGGTGTCTAAAAAACTAACTTATTGACTCAGACTTTAAGAATAAAAATATTATTTATTGTAAAGTATGATACTCTTATCTAAGCATTTCTGACTTTCTTACAGCTCAAAGATCCCCAAATAACCCTGAGATAAATAATTTATTAATTTTACTAATAACTATAATTGAATATATCTGTTGCGTTATAGAAAAATGTATATTGAAAACTGTTGTAATTTCGATAATAGTCGATCTGAAAATCGATGAACTGGATTCAATAGTTTCCAGAAAATAAACCAATTTTAATCAATAAATACCTTTCTTTTAGGGAATTGACTTTGTATTATTCTTTGTAGATAGCAGATTTGTTACAGGAAACTGGTGAATAGCAGAGAAGAGTGTGAAAGTTAGCCCAGTCATCATAGTATATGAAGTACAACGGCCAACATAACCTGTCACTGGTTATCACCATATACGTATCTAATACTACTATATTGCTATCGCCCGTAAGTGGAGGTGTCACGGAGTAAGTGAGACAGCAAACGACTGCTTCTATCTCTTTTTCTACTACTCGACCCGTTGTGTGCAAGCGTCGCGACTCTAGTGGGGGAATTGGACATGTGCATAAGACTCGAAGTAGTAATGAGGGAGATAGACGCATATATGTCTGCACCGTAATGGTTTCGTCGTCCTTCAGACCCCTACTAGCAATATAGGAGTATTAGATATATGGTTATCACATTGAAAACAGCTGATGCAAAGCGCGTTTAAATAAAACGATAAAATAGTACACCAAGAGAGGAACTCTCTCTCTCTCTCTCTCCCTATCAACTGAACTGTAATACCTGCAAGGAGATAAAAATGGCAAAGGATACCGTGGTTTATTTTAACGAAAGAATTACACAATAAACAAAATAACACAGTCAGAGTATCAAAAAGACGTAACACATCGAGAAACATACGTAGAAAGCTTGCGGTACGTTACAACGTATAAATTAGCAAAAGTGACATCAGAAGTGTTGATAAGCTTATCTGTGTGTTGGAATGTGGGTCGATATCCAACCACATGCGTTTGTTTATGTCATTAATGTCAAAGTGACAGTTGAGGAATGTTGTTTGAAAGAAGCTATTTATTTAGTTTGATTTTGGATTTATTATATTATTATTTGGATTATTATTATTGAGAGAAGGTTATTTCATTTAGGTTAGGAAGAAAAAAAATTTGTATTCTATGTAACAAATTGTTTTACACCGGGGGGGTTAATCCTGCAGCAGAACACAGGATGATAAGTGATGTTAACCATATCTAAGCATGGATGATGAACATTTTCAGGTTTAAAAGGGTTTGATGCAATTTTTTGTCTTTTAGCCGTAAGTTTTGTATTTAGCAATGGATAAAAATGTAGGTTATATCAAATTCTTCATAAAAATGTGTTCTTTATTGTCATGTGTACTTTTCGTGTGAATTTGTGTGCGTGTGATAACTTGTGTTCACTATATCTTCCGCAGTAATCAACCCATCGACGTGAAACTTTGACAGTGGATTGTTTTTGTAAATATCTACAATTCTTATATATACTCTGAGGTTTACAACTATTTTATAAATATGGTTTTTTTAGTAGGGAAAAACTCAATTTGTAACGCTTATCATTAATAGGGTAATAAAATTGGTAGATAAAATCAATGCAAGCTCTTTAGGATTTATACAAACTTTAGCAGGAAAACGTTATAGGCCCTATCAATTGCAATCATCAACCATGTGACCTGGGTTTAACCAATCGGAAGACACTAATTTCAGTCATATTCGTACTCTGTAAAGTAGGGATCGCTACAGTTCTTCGATTGCAGTTGCAGAGTGAAGTTGTGTCTGTCGTCAAAAGTTTTGCTCGTACGAACATATAAAAATCTTAACTTACAATAAAACTTGGAACTTTTTGCGAAGATTTGTGTAAAGAACCATGCGAGTTAACAACCTAAGTAAAAATTATATTAGAATAAAGTGCATGACAATTTGTAATATAAAATACATCATAAAACCAATTATGTCTTGTGTATAATAAATAATTTTTCTTGGATTTCGTTGTCCATGACGTGTCCGTTACTTAACTAAATATCACTATTGTTTGACGACTTGGAACACTAAGTTTTTTATAAGTAAAATCGTAAAGATTTACCTTACAGCCTAAACCGGCTTTCACCTTTAGAAGGCTTCATCAGAGGCTGCCGTAGGTAGCGCTGTCCGTCTTGTTGTTGGCGACGGGATAGATTTTCGAAAGATCGATGCTGTTTGTGTGTGTGGTGAGATGTGTTCGAATAATGCGTGCGATTTGTGTCTGTTCGTTTAGGATGTCGTTTTTATTTGTTTTTGTGTGTTTGTACATTTCTAATTGTTCTAGAGTGTCTAGTTTTCGGCCTTTTGTGTGTACGTGTAGAATGTTCATGTTATTGTCGATGTTTTTATATGTGTGGTTTGCTTCAATGAGGTGGTTTGCAAAGATGGATTCTGTAGTGGTGTGGAGTGCCTTTGTGTGTTCAGTGTATCTCTGTTTGAAGCTACGTCCTGTCTGGCCTATGTAGAATTTATTGCAATTTGAGCAATTTAGCTTGTATACACCGGGTAGATTGAAATTGTTTTGTGATTTGTGCATGCGTTTTGATAGTGTGTGTTCTGTTTTGTTAGTAGTTTTGTAAGCGATTCTGTATCCTGCTTTTTTGAATTTGTGGGCAATTTTTTCAGTTTGTTTGTTGATGTATGTTAGTGTTATGAATTTGTTGTTTTCTGTCTTTGTCTGTTGTTTGTTTTGTGTAGGAGTTTACTGACTATTGTTCTGTCATATCCGTTAAGATTCTGCTAGATATTTTATCGTGTTTAGTTCGTCTTTGTAGTCTTTTTCATCTAAGGGGATGTTGTTAAGTCTATGTATCATGGTTCTAAAAGCAGCTAGTTTGTGTTGTGTTGGGTGATTGGAGGTGTTGTGTATTAGCGTGTCAGTTGTAGTTGGTTTTCTGTATATACTGAATTTGTGCAAACATACAGGGGGAACAAAAGACAATGTGAACAGTTACTAACGCACATAAACAAAATACATAAAAACATAACCTTCACTGCCGAATACGAACACAACAATACCATAAACTTCTTAGACCTCTCCATCACAAAACTAGAACACAAGCACAAATTCAGTATATACAGAAAACCAACTACTTGCACAGTTGCATTCCTATTTACATCATGTTTACAATGAAAAAACTTATATTACAACACAATAAAGAAATTATACTTTTGAAAAATACTCTTTTAATGTTCTTTGTTTCGCGATAGCAGTTTCCTTTTCAATTGCATAATTTTTGACCAAACAGTAAAGTCTACTTGTCAAGAGGAATGCAAATAGCTTTCATCTGCCCAAGAGATTGTAACACTTCTTTTAAATTATCAGTAGTTCTTTAATTTCTTCTTCTTCACTCTGTACATCATCACCTGTTTCCGCAAAAACCAGAAAAATTACTGTATTGTAAAAGCAAATATCTAGGAATAATACAGATTTTAACAGACCATTTCAAAAAATTTTCATTGTAAATACAGAATTTTTTCTGACTTACCTTTATAATCTTCATAAAGTCAAGCCTCCCAATTGTCCTCAAGGTCTTCACAGCATTGTGAAGTCTCTATTTTCATCATATGGCAGTCCAGAAACTGTAGCAAGTGTGTGAAGTTCTTGCAAAATTTGATGTAATGATTGCGCCTGCAGATCTGCATCACTAATTTGAATGCATTTTGTAAAACACTCCTTAATAGTGTACCAGCAACCTCTGTCCAGGCTGTCTTGATCTAGGATACCGCATCGAAGACATTAATTTTCTTTGCCTAGGTAAATGTGCCATCCATATGGGACACGATGGACCAAAGAACTCTTTTCTGATAAAAAAAGTTTAAATGTCCAAATTATTATAATATAACTGGCGGCTGCTCTTTTTTGCCAGCGGCACTATAACATAAGATAAACGTTACTCTTTTTTAAGCCATTTTTCCAACATTACACGCTCATTTTTTAAATTTAATTATTTATTTGGTACAGGTATAAATATATTCAGTCTTATCAATGTTATAAATGACACTTAATTTGTTCACAGCAACCTCTATTTCCATTCACTGACTTCATTAACAGACATATCCGCACCTTCACCTGAAATTGTTTTGAACGATTTTCAAAAACGATTCAAAAACCTGAATATTTTGAATACCTTCTCCCATAATATACTTCCGCTACCTGTGAGTTTTTTTGACCGAACACATTTAAACCACTCGTAGAGAATTTCATTTACTTGTCAACACTCTGATTCAGGTTTTCTTATTATCCCCCGATTCATATTGGATTCCCACTCTTTTCAGGTTTAGTCTTTATTTTGGATTATGCTGTTCGTTTGTGTCCTTCTGCATTTAAAAACTTTGGCAAGTTTCCTTGATAAAACACTCTTATGATTTTCAAATATAACACTTGATTAGCTTATAAATTTAAACACACTCATTTTTTACACACCGTTAAGTTACACTGCAAAATACAAAACGCTCAAACACTCACGCTTCACTTATACCAATTCATTATTATAACTTCTGCTATAAATTCCAAACGTTTGCTTGTAACTGACCGCTTACTACTGGTTCAACATTATGGATTCTTCATCAGTTTATTGTGTACAAATAACAATTTTTTAATTTAAAAGTAGGCAGGTACATACTTAAATCGTTTTATCTTATCTTTTAGTTGAACAGGTATACACACTACTTGAGTATTCTTAGAAATACATTGTATTCTTAGACCTTATAATTGTCAAACTATTTTGTCTACTGTATTATGTTCCAGATGACTGAACATACAGTAGGTGACCATTTAAACAAGGGAATGAATCTGTTATGGGCTAACCGCTGCCTGAGGGAGAAGGTGACCATTTATTGGAGGGGAAATTTACATTGATCTTAAGGAAAATAAAATCCGTTGCTCAGAAAAGTGAATGTTTATTAAGGTGACCGCTACATAATGGTGGCCGTTAGGTCAGGTTTTACTGTATATTTAAATAAGCAATTATATGCATATTATGCTATACATTATTACAATTACATACATAATTGTTACATAGCATACATTGTTACATTGTCGCATGGACTGTTTGAACAGTGGAAACAGAATAACTGATACCAGATGAAACCTCTTTTAGAACTTTAATGACAGTTAAATAAATATAGGCTTCAATAAATTGTCGCACACAATGCTACTTCAAGCTTATGATTGTCCACACACACACCACTGTAACACACAATAAATGTTATTTATTTAACAGTGTCACACTAAATAATACATGGCACCAATTGCATGTGTCCACACACAATCACTTTACACCAGATGCACTCCATATCATAGTATTAACCACTGGCTTGCTGCTTTAGAAATAGTCTTTTATACTTCACCTGTCTGGTAAAATATGTGACAAAATTGGCCTAGATACCAGTATAATAATTGACCACAGTCTGGAAAGTCAAGGAGCGCTAGCATTGTGTAATTCTACCACTCACTCAGCACACGCAGAGCATTACATTGCCATACATTACCTATTACCTCAGTGTAGCAATCATATTCTACCAAAAACATACTACAAAAATCAGAAGTCGTCCTCTTTAAAACAGTTCTTATTTAATTTAATCAATTTTTGTACGAGTTATTCAACATTTAATACACCATAGAATGGCATTTGATAGTATTGTATATTGTTTTGCAAACACTGATCCACATGGAACACAATTTAGTAAAATTTTATGTAAAAACTATTATGCCTCGAAAAATTTTTTGCCAGTACCATGTTTATAAAACAATGTACTCTTCCAAGTAGATCATACAGTTGTTTACTATATTTAGAATATTTATCTAAATATTATAGCTGCACTAAAAATTGACAGCACCAAAATTCTGAACCAACTTTCAAGTGCAAATCCATCAGGCACTCCAATCACTACATGATACTGATGGGGCCTTGAGAATTATGGTTTCACAACTAAATCAAAAACATGTACAAATGTAATTCATTTGGTATTAACAATTATCATATACCATTATAATGTAGCTATAAAATGTCATAAAACATCATTCCTCATATATTATTATTTACCTTTATTCATATTCTGGCAAATATTCATATTTACCCTCACAACAAGCTCTCGTCACAGCTTAGACTATGTGGAACATTTTCAAGACATTCACAGTATAATTTTACCATGTAAAATGAAGAAATAGATTCTTCCACTCCAATGAAAGTATAAAGTGCAAATATCCTTGATGAATCACAACACTTAACACCAGTGAAGTCCAAACTACATTAATGCTTTAAAATGTAGCATTATAGTAAGCAATTATAGTACACGTTTGTAATTTAACTAATTTCTACTAACAATTGTAATTTATTCAATTGCTCACACAACATTTTTTACAAAAACAGTTACAATTAAATTTTAGCATCTCTAACTCTTGTCGACTCTTGTTAGAGAGACTATGTTATGTTTGCAGAAATATAAACAGATGTCATACGTCAAGTGTTCCGATGAGAAATACTTGAAATAACCTTAACTTCCTAAGTACGTCAATGAGTACAGTTACAATCATTAAGACTAGGAATTCCATATTGCAAACTCCAATAATTGTTAATGAAGAAAATAACTGAATCAGTGATACTGATAGCAATCAATGGTCAATGAATTCTCACAAAGTCATCCTAGGAAAATATTCTGAAATATTCACTTGAATCATAATAACTAAACTTCAAAATTTCAAAGAGTAGTCAATGTGCTGTAAAATGAGTTGATCAAATTCACACACCACTAAAGTAAAATTATGTACAAAATTATTCATTAAAGGTAGGAAATTAACCATACTTTAATTTCTCACCATTCACAACAAAATGATTAAAACAAAACTTAAATTCTCAATAATTCAAAAATATTGCACAATTCAACAATTTTATTAACAATTTTATACAGTCTACATCTAATGGCAGTTACAATTGACAAGACATGGCATCAACTGCCACTACATCATTTAATTAATGTAATTGACTGTTACACATCTACTGAGAGGATACTGTCCATTTCCTCAAACTCAACAAAACCCAGAGTACACACATGCTTATTTTACTACAATTACATAACAGTTAATAAAATAAATTTATAATAATATTGCCATTAGGAAAAATGTAAAAACTAAATCTTTACCAAATAGCCTAATAAAACATTTATACACTTATACAAATTGCACAAAACATTAATGGTACCCCAACTTAAGTATTACTATATAACCAACATGGCCTTGTACTAAATGTGAATGGAAATGTGAATATGTCATGAAAATCACAGACATTGTCATACAAAGCTCGAAAAATAAAAATAGACAAGTATACTCCCCACAAATTCAGCACCTAATAACTACTGGAATGTTGTATACTGTTAAAGAAATTGTGCCCTTTTTTAAAAGTAAATTGATGAAAACAGCTGTTAAATTTAAAATCTGATTATATATTCATATCCATGCTATTGTTTAAACTACTTGAAACGGCAATTTATTAGAATCTATCTTAAAATTAAAAAATATTACTCCTAGCTGATTGCACTCATTGTGACCGATATTGCATATTTAAAATTTTTTAACATGATAAAACATTTATACCCTTATATTAAAAACACCTATGGGTGACTAGCTTACATAAAGCATTAAATTACTCTTGTATTGTATTTAGATCAGTAATAAATTAGAGAGCTCTTTCACACACACACACACACACACACACACACACACACACACACACACACACACACACACACACACACACACACACACACACACACACACACACACACACACACACACACACACACACACACACACACACACACACACACACACACACACACACACACACACAAGTAAAACGTCATGTTTTGCTGATACCTTCAACAGTTTTTGCATTTTCTGTTTATATATGTTTTCCTGTATGTTCTGATATTTTTTCTTTGTATTTCAAAAATGGCAAATTTAATGTTTCTCATCTTTCTCTCCTCTTTAGGTAACAGACTTTCTTAGGTATGATGATATAGTCATACTCACAGTTTTTTTTTAGCAACCTGGTGAAAGGTGCACAGTTTCATAATTATTCATATACATTAAGTTTTTGCTAACTTGAGGATTAGTTTTGTAAAGGAACTGCTGTTTGAGTTACTTGTCACAAGCATCAAAATTCTTTATGTTGTTTCTATGTGATCATCAAATGCATGGGTCACCTAGCTAACTAAAGCAATTGGAGAATTACTTGAAATGTAATTAAACACAGATTGTAAAACTGTATATGTATGTGTATAGTTTGTGCTTATGTTGCTTCTTACAGTGCTCACAACTCTGTACTGCTTTCATCAGTTCCATTCTAGTGACTATAATGAAAGTGACCGTACAGTCTACATTCAATCTTCAGTTATCTGAATAAATAAATAAAGGAATTTATCTGAACCTATAAACCTATAATACAGTTCTAATTTACTGAGAATAACAAAGACTAATAAAAACAGTAATAATATTTCAACACACACAAAATAATATCATAACTGTTTACACTCACTGCAAAAAATACACATTTTATATTCTATAACATTACTTAATAACAGATGAGGGAAATATAAAAACTGTAATCAACAGGTATACTGCATATAACATCCACTGGTTTCAATTCTTGTCAGAGATCTAACAAAAAGGACATAAACACTCTTTTAAGATGCTCAATGCCTTTTTAGTCTCTCTCTCTCTCTCTCTCTCTCTCACACACACACACACACACACACACACACACACACACACACACACACACACACACACACACACACACACACACATGCATCCACACAATGACATACAAATCAATTATATTAAGTCACATCTCATTTCTAAATTTTACATAGTGACTTAATATGATAATTCATATTTGTTCATGTAAATACATATATTTATGTGAAAACTGAATTCACTTGATATTAGGTTTTTTAACATTAACTATAAGCTAACACACTGTACTTAACTGACATGAGAATTCAAATGTATTTACCTATAATAACCACACAAATTAACAGCTGACAAGTTCAGTGACAAGTTCTCCACATCATTTGCCCACAAAAATTCCCTTGTATTATTGATTACACAGAAGGTCGTGTAAGACCAGTTTTGACAATATCAAACATGGTACAATTATTCTTTCCAATAGTTAAACACACTTTCACAGTGAATCACTATTTTACAGTGAAAGTTTCACTGTAGTTTCAAATGATGTGCAGTTTCAAACGAAGGATCACGGAAACATGTCCCTTCTTTATAAACAAGACAATAGTAAGACACATAATTTCAAGCTGATATGTGATAATACTGTGTGGCATTTTATAAATAGAGATCAGATTTACATATCATTAATTTAGCTTCAATAATTTGGCACCCCTGTCCACATGATAAAAGCTTCTTTGGCTAATTTTTCATTGTTTTTCTTTGAGTTCTTTCATTTCAACATCATTGTGAGATTCCATTCGATCACCCTTTCTGTACCTACTTTTTGCTTTTTTTTGTTGTTATCTCAAAGGTTAAATATTAAAAAGTTAACTAAATATAATACCTGAACTTAAAGATGCTACCAAGCATGAGATTGGAGCAATCCATCTACACCAGTACATTAAACTCTCTATAAAGTAAACACTATGTTGTAACGATGGATTGTTATTTTCTAAATATATTTCAATACCACAAGCAAACCATGTATGTTAGCAATAAATTGTTATGAGTAGCACTATCCACAGCACATCTATTCCCATACAAAATAGCTCCTAATACTACATCAGTTACAACACTATCAGATCATTCTGACAAGCAAATATTAAATCTACAGTTAAATTTTTCTTTATTATTATAACTAGTTGTACATACTTATAGTTTGCATTTGTTTAAATACAACTGACACATATGAAACATGAGTACCGGTTAAACAAATTATTCATTTATTTTTTTAAACTGTTCGTGTAAGTTATTAAATCTGAAACGAGTCGTCAAATGTAAAAAAAAATATTAAAAATTTTTAAGATAAGTTAAAGAAAACAAAAACAGATTAAAGAATCATTTACTAGTCTTAAGTGAAATAAAAATTTAAAAAGTAAATTGCAAAATATATGAATGATTGGTTCAGTCTCACCAGTATGCTTTCATAGTTTTGATACATAGTAAGTAATAGTATTTTTTGGAAAACCTTGTTTTATTCAGAACAAGATTACAAGATCATGGCAATAACATTTTCAAAGCTAGTTTGTCTATTACATTAAAAACTAGTTTGTTTTGGCCTATGAAAATGTGATCTGTTAGCCAACTTGCCAGTCATTTCCATCACAGCTGTATGGTATTCTTCAGAAGCATTCTGGTTGTGGTCTTGCTTATTGACTTCAGTCACTAGACCAGGAACAGAATGCCATTACTGCTGCAGACAAAATATCTGGCGACATTGACAAAGGTCCACAGCTTCATAGTCTATAATATAAAGAGTATTAAAATTGAATCTACTACAATATAAAATGTCTATACAAAACATAAAAGTCTACATAACAAAAATATACAACAGAAATTTAAAAAAGTTAAAAGTAAAAACACAAATAAACAAAAATTTTATTAAAATCCATCTGAAGTGAAATCCAAAATGGTATGTTTACAACTCTAGTGTTTCCATTCATTACTTAAAGAAAAACAGTCAGTGCACGTCATATGCTCAAATAAGAGAGTAAAATTATATCAATTGATTCATATATATAGTTCATAATGTAAGTGCCATTCTTTCTGTTTCTACTCGTAATATGCTCTTTACGTACATAAAATACTTAATTTGAATATTAATTGCTTCACACACATTCTATCTACTTCAGAAATGTTATTGCTTAAATTTTAAGGCACTCACATTTTAAATATTATACCATAAATGATACTCTTTTTTTTGTAGAAGGTCAAAAAAATACATACATGTAGTATGAATACATTTATATGGTTTATGATTTTTAAGATTATCTCAATCCCAAACATGAATACTACTAACAGTCATAATTATATAGATAAAGAATCTATTTTATTTTATTTTAATTTTCCATATGTCACATAATTTACTTCCTGGTGGTTCAAATGGTCATTAAATTCTCTTAATAGAAAATTCATATTTTTTCTGTCCTAGTTACCTCTTTCTCTTTATAAATTTTCAAATATCTGCATACACAAGCAGATCTAAATCTACATGTGTTTTTAAATATCTAATTAAGTTTCTCTTTATACTGTAAATAAAAATAACAAAAATCTATTATAACACTTTATGCAATATATGAATAAGCATCACAATGTATCAATGCCACTTTTTTGGCACAATAACTGTAAACAGTATGATGTCATAGTGGTCTCAACTTAACTGTATTAAGAGAAAATCTCTAAAATAATATATACATATTCCATGAAAACTGTATGACTTATAAATCCTATGTTTGATGATTTAATAATTTCTTACAATAACACAACTTAAATATTGTTATTTATAAAAAAAAGAACTGCCCCATGCACTTAATACTTACAAAAACAATAACAAGCATTTTAGATAGTTATGAAATAATAACAGTATCAGAACACCGATGATAAATATAGTGAAGTTTCAACTATAACGCCATGCAATGGGTCGACGTGCAGCCGGTGGGGCTGACACAGGTCGAATTGTAGGTGGGGACAGTCCTTGTTTGTTTTGATTCTGCTTCCTTTGCAAATTGTTGCAAGAGAACTTATCCCTATACTCACTTATCCAGATGCTGCTGTGGTTTCCATTGACCTAAAAGATAAAATTAATCTTTTGAACCAGTACAAAATATCAGCAGCCATCTCCTGTGAAAATTAAGATTACATAAGCGCTTGTGCTACACTGACAGAATACATAAAACAAGCATTTCTTAACACATGATCATTGAACACACTTCTAAGAGTAATAACTGAAGTTCACAACATATGTCATACTGTTTTAAATATAAGCCACACTTCTAATTCTAAAAATAAATGTTCAAAATTTACCTCCAGCTTGCATTCGCATACTAACAAAATTTAAAGTTTTGCCTGGTTTCTGGTGGATGGACTCTAGTATTTATGAGTTACACATTAATTGTAGTAAAACCTTTATTAAGTACTCACAATCATGAAACCATAAAACGTTGATATTAATGAGTCCTACATTCAACTAAGGCAAAAACAGAAGGATTGGCGTTAAATGCACATGTTAAACATTTCCAGGAACCCAGATGGCGTTTTGTAGCAGTAGAGGTCTAAGCTTGTTAATACATAAAGCCTTCCAGAAGCCAATCATTTATTATCAGTAGGGAATTTTTTTAATTAGAAACTATAGAGTGTCTTCATAATTAACACCCATTTCTAAGCTTTGGTTTTTATAAGATGAATGATGCATCAAAATGCATTTGTCCTTTGATATAGTGAGTTAGTTTTGCAAAAACTCCTCTGTGATTATAAAGCAAACTCGTTCACTATCAGCTATTACTATTTATTAACAATTTTCAAAGGAATCATAATTATTGAATAGTGTACATGGAAAATGACAATGAAATGACTGAATTTTTTATATGATCTCTCATCGTATATACTGCACATAAAGGGAATGAAATCTGTAACAGCAAAGAAGAAATAACTGAAAAATTGCATGTAACTGTAATGCTTGCTGATGGAAGGAATGAAAGGGAAGCATCCCTATATGTCATAATTTTTCTAGCAGTTACAGGTGCTGAATGTTGCAAAAATAAAACTTAAAGACAATATTTATACTGTAATTGGTTGGTGACAGGAACACCATTCCTTAAGTCTTAACACAAAAATAAGGGAACCATATTAAGAAAATCAGTAACTTGGTCTGAAGTCCTGAGAAAAGTATTCCTACTCAATTCATAATCTGTGGTTTCAAAATAATGCTACTTAATGACAGTATGGAGGAACAGAAGACTTGACTTCCTTTTGAAGAGGAAGAAGTAGCCAATTGTAGACTGAGTCATAGTGGAAATAAAGGTAATGACACCAATAAGACACATGATAAAAAAAGGAATTTACAAAGTGTATAAGATATGGACACTATTATAAAACTAACTTACACTATGATAAATATTTTTTAAATAATTAATAATTATAACAATCAATAATTATGTAATACTACATTTTAAGCAGTTCTCTCTTCACCTTAATAAAATTAAATAATCTCAAATCAGAAACTGAATTAATTTTTTTCAAGATTTTGAACCTAATTTTCAAAATGGTTTGGCTTACATTTGGGTGCGGCTTCTATATATGGAACAATATGAATACAGATAATAGAGGTCACCAGAACCAAATTTTGTGTTAACTCAATACACATAACGCTATATAAAAGTTATACTCAGAATTTTCATATATCCTACAGACCTGGAAGAAGATCAGTAAAATAATAATTTTAATCAATAATTAATTGTAATCAACAACAGTACTCAAAAATATGAATGATGAAAGACAGCAGAGGTAACAATAAGTTAACAATTAAAAACAGGCAGACATTATTACATTATTGATACTTAATGGTAAATGTGCTGACAGCAAAATCCTATTATCTTTAATGTTCTATTAACCGCCCACTCTTTCTACCAACTATTTATTTCCAATACTTCATCTGCAAACAAAACACTCCACTTTTTGAAGTTCCATATGTACCACTTTAACCATTTCTGACCTACAGACCAAGCAGTAAATCATAATATGAGATGCTATTATAGGAACACTTCTTCAAAAACTTGTAAACTATAAAGGATACATTTTTGGTAGTTAATGATTTAAAAATAATAAAAATTCTGTTAAATACAAGTATTAAGTCCAAAAACGCTGTTACTGAAAAATTCTGTTTTAATCCCTTCTTAACATTAACAAAATTACAAATAGATATCTGAGCTTATAACAGGGACTGTGAAGTAAGCAAGTGAATACAAATAAAGACGTGTATTTTTTCACAAAAATACTGTATGTTTCCCTTTTGAAATTTTCTATAATCTTAATATCGGAAGATGCATCCTGAAATTGCATGGAGCAGACAACTTGAAGCAGGGGAACAGCCGACCATAAACTTGAACGTTACCACGTTATTTACCAATCATTTGTCAGCCAGTGTGCACTCTGCTTGTACAGTATGCGATGCACTTTGTATAATAGCGTAATAGTGTAAACTTTCAAGGTGGCTTATCATGTTTATGAAAAGTAGTTACAAACTTAGTCTCTAAGTGAAAGAAGATTTTAAAATAATACAAGCAAGCGTATATTAAATGATTGGGCAAAATAAGGTAAGGCATAAGGTATTAAGATATAAGGGCAAAAGAATTGAATACCTCAGGAACATAAAACAATTAATGACAGAAAAGTGATACAGATATCAAGAAATGGGCAGTTGAAAAGCTTAATTCCAGGATTACCAAAAAAATCTGTTACTTTTGGATAATGCACCTTACCACAATTACCAATTGAAAAAATGTCCCACATCAAATTCTTTAAAAAGTGACTTAATGCAGTGGTTATCAAGTATACTTTAGCCAGAGCTGTATAAGTTAGTAGAAATGAATAAAAACCCTATAACATACACGTATTTTATAAAACCACAGCCAGACTGTTATTTGTCTGCCTCAGTATCACATTGACTAGAACCCATATTTTTTTTTTTTTGCTTAACTTAGACAACACTCAGTTACAAAAAACAGCACTGCTTTAGATAACAGAAACATAATAAATTTGACTAGATAAACATGTCAATCAATACAAAAAGAACAATGAACAGCAGTATATGAACATGTAATTAAAACTGAAGACAAGTATTTGCAAAGAGAAGTACTAATAGATGAATTGCAAGGTAAGTTTGTAATTAAATTAGATGATGATGATGATGATGATGACGATGACAATGATAAAGATGATCTATCAAGTGCAGTATTTTCTTCAGACAATCCTACATCTCTGGTGTTCAAGTAATTGTAGGCAGGGAAACATCATCAGAGATGAAGAACGTAACTGAATTCGCACTTACTTCTGATTCCGTATGTAATTCTTTATAAATTGGTACTTTATACAGAATTCATAACACATTAATTTTAAAATTTGTAATATTAATAAATGCATTTGATACAACATAATTAACAAGCATTGATTTATGTGATTTATATAGTCATCATTTATACGACTCATTTGCATATTTTGCCCATTTTTTTATGTTTAGATTGTATTTTAGCAGAACTTGCATAAAACATATTTCTGGTGTTTTTCTATTGTATTTCTTATATTTCACTATTTACTTTATAATTATTTTATTTGCTGATTGCTTTATAGTAGTGAGTTATTTATTATTTGCAAAAATTTATTATTATTAATTTATTATAATAATAATTATTATTATACACCAAATAATTCCATTTTGGTATTACAAACACATATTTAATAAAATTTACAATAATACTGAATACAATTACAAAGACTAGTTTAATGAAATCCAGAAATTTCAACAATGCGTAAAGCTCGAGTTTTAATAATTAAATAATCAAAGGCACTCTGAACACTGGCTGTAGCAACTGCAACACAGATATTTTTGAAATGAAGTGTTTAGGACTGTGCACATTAAGCCACCCCACTATACCTACTTTTCATGCAGCTATGAACTGGCCACTATACAGTAACATGAGTGTACTACCGACAATGTACAGGTACATGTACAGTTCTAAATAGTTCAGACATTTCATCGTAAATTAAGATTTTTAGACATTTTATTTACAAAATGAAGTACACGATATGCTACCCTTCCATGGGAGTAAGCCTATTGAATTTTTTTCAATCCCTGAAAAATTCTTGGTACAGCAAAAGTATTCAAGCTACTGACTTTCAACATTGCTAGAAACAGGCATACCATACAAATAAAAACCTCTTCAGATCAAAATAATATCCATATCTACTAAAATAAAGCTGTATAGTACTCTGATCAGTCCATGGTAGAGCATAGATCAAAAGAGGATGAAGCAGGTAGGAAGATCATGACAGCAATGGCTGCAAGAGGTGGAAGTAGATATGGGAAGAACGGGAATTAGGAATTGGGGAAGGATGAAGTGAGTGGAGGCAAATAGTGGAGGAAGTTAAAGTCCACTTTGGAAGAAGAACAAGACTTAACATTCAACAAATAAGTACCATGGCCTTACATCTGACTGAGGTTTTAATGCACTCTTCCGTCTCTCCAGGTCTTCATTGATAAATGTTTTAATTTCTGCTTTTCGTCTTTGAGAAGCTTGCGTGGCAACATCATATACCTAGAGGACCCAACACATACTCAATATAAACATGTAATTAATACATAATTACACAAACACATGAAAAGTAGTCTATTCTCCATACACCTATGTACTTGTTTTGTTTAACAAAACCTATAAAATAACAAAATAATAACAAATAACAAATGTTGCATTTAAAATTTTAGAAAACAGCCGAATAAAAACAGAAACAAGTAATCTTGAAATCTGAATAAAAATGGTTTGCATGTTACATATGCACAAAATGTGTTACTATATAGGACACTAATGGTAATGGTTTGTGGGTATAGCCCACTAGGCAATGTAGTTGCATCACTGAGTGCAACATTTTAGATTAAACCATATAATTACATTAAGTTTTAATTTTCTTTGTTGTATAAGCTAGTTATATAAAGGAATTCTGAGTTAAACGGAAATTAACTCACATTGTGATTAAATAATGAAACTAAAAGTCATTACATTGAATAAGAGTATTGAATAACCTTAACACGTATATCTGTAATCATCACAAGTCATATTACCAAGTATTTTTTATTTTGTCTGTAATTTTGGTTTTTCTTTACTACTTCTTATTTTGGATTACAATTTCAAATTGTGAATCTTAACCATTACTCAATAATAACATACGAAATTTTTAAAGGAAAGATGAGGTAATTTAATGACAATTGTGGTAAAACAAATTTTAAAACATGTTTGTTACAACAAAAAATATAAGTTAAATTATTTCAAACACCATCCTACCATAACCTAATCTGTTTTCATTGGGTTTGACTAAAGGGGCCTGGGGGATTTCTTTACGTGAAATTATTGCCATAAGAGTTTATATGCTTCCGAATTGGGATACTATATCAATCTCCATATAACAACTTTAAAAATATGGAGATGGTGACCCTGGAGTTTTGTGTTCTTAGGTTTTTCAGGTATTATACAATAGGTTTTGCGGCCTTATTCATGAACCTAACCTTACATCATTATACTGTTAAGAGTAATCATGCTCCTAAGAACAAAAATTCTTTTAAATGTGTGTAAATTCTGTACATTGTCTTATTACTAATCAAACATTGTTTTACAAAATACAGCTGATTAATAAATTAACCTGACATAATGTGTATTGTAATTGTAATATACAGCACATACAATTACTGACCATGAAAAATTGACAAAGGTTGTGACATTACGATTATTTACTAAAACTTCCGGGCTGAAAGGCCATGGTCGATTGCTTAAGATTCTGCTAAACGTTTCGGCCGCACCACCGGTGGCCATCTTCAGTAGCAAAAGAAAAAGAAAAAGAAAAGTGTTCGATAGATGATACGCCGAACACGTCTCCCAATGGACTGGGAACAAGCAACAGTGAGTACCTGCTACGATGCCTCTATTTATAACATTTTGTCCGCTTCAGGTGTATCGCACGGACCAATGAGAAGCCAGCTCGTCATACTCAATTCTGATTGGCCATGGAAAAAAGACCATGCCAGACACTATTTAAGGAGATGCTTTCTCCTCGGCGGTTCATAGCGACAGACGCATTCTTATGAATATGGATGGACTCCAGATGCAGGCGAGTGAAGTAACCCCGGACAGAAGACAACACGCGGGCTTCATCAAACATAACCCAGTGATCGTCGTGGGACAGAGCGTGTTCAGCAACTGCGGACTTCTCCGGCTGGCCCAGGCGGCAGTATCTCCGATGTTCAGAGAGGCGCGTCCGGACACTACGCTTCGTGGTGCCTATGTAGACCTGGCCACACGTACAAGGAATACTGTACACCCCGCACGACGAGAGTGGATCCCTGGCGTCTTTCACCGGTCGCAGGAACTGTTGGATCTTTTTGGTTGGCTTAAAGATCGTCTTGACGCCCCGCTTACTCAGCAACCTGCCGATGCGATCAGTCACGCCACGGATGTAGGGCAAGACAGCAGAGCCAACAACCTCAGGCAACTCTGACTGGTCCGGCCTACCAGATCTTCTCGGCCGGGCAGCTCTCCTAACCTCCGCAGCAGAATAGCCGTTGGACTGCAGTGCTTTCTCGAGATGCCGAAACTCATCTTCGAGATACTGGGGCTCACAGATTCTTTTTGCCCGGTCTACCAGAGTCTTCAGCACCGCCCTCTTCTGCCTAGGATGATGATTGGAGGTCTTGTGCAGATATCTGTCGGTGTGCGTTGGCTTCCTATAAACTTTATGTCCCAAGCTGCCATCGGTCCTTTTCAGGACCAACACATCCAGAAAAGCCAATTGATCACCACTCTCGCGCTCCATCGTAAACTGTATGCGCGGGTGTACAGCGTTCAGATGTCCAAGGAAGCGTTCCAACTCTTCATCCCCATGGCTCCAGACCACGAAAGTGTCGTCCACATACCGCAACCAACACTTCGGCTTCAGAGGCGCAGATGAAATTGCCAACTCTTCAAATCTCTCCATATAGAAGTTAGCAACCACAGGGCTGAGAGGACTTCCCATGGCAACGCCATCCAACTGTTCATAGAAGCCGCCATTCCACTGGAAGTAGGTCGTTGTTAGGACCTGCCGGAACAAAGCAGTGATGTCCGCCGAGAACAGGTCACCCAAATACCCCAAGACCTCCTGAACAGGGACCATGGTGAAAAGGGAGACCACATCAAAACTCACGAGAACATCGCCAGGCTCCAGCACCAACTCCCGGATCCTCCGAAGGAAATCAGAAGAGTCCCGGACGAAAGAATCCGTCTGCCCGATGTGCGGCTTGAGCAATCCAGTGATGTGCTTTGCCAAGGTGTAAGTCGGCGAGCCAATAGCACTGACGATGGGCCTCAGCGGAACGTCTTCCTTGTGGATCTTCGGTAAACCATAGAGACGAGGGGGAAGGGCCTCCGAACACCGGACGGCCGTCTTCACATCAGGCGCCAGAGAAGACTGCTTAATCAAAGAATCCGTTTTTCTCAAAACAGTTGTAGTCAGATCTTTGTTCAGCCTCCGATAAGTGGCCGGATCTAATAAACCTTCAATCTTCCGCTGGTAGTCTTCGGTGTTCAAGACCACAGTGGCACTCCCCTTATCCGCCGGCATAATGACAATGGATTCATCCTGTAGCGGGTCATTTTTGGGTATTGTTTTATTTTAATCGTTTGGGGCATACATATATATTTTACTTATTTCGTTTTCGGGCGGACTGGTATAATAAACTTGTAAAATATTATGAAATAAATATATTATTGTGCAACGTTATTTTCCAAGCAACAGCACGATGTTGAGATACAGCGTTTGGAACAAAGGCGATGCGCAATTTCAGTGGTGTAACGCGGCAAAGGAATTTACCACCTTAAAAATTCTAAGAACTTTATACGTGTGTGTCAACGCTCAAGCGCAACTACACCCGCACGCGCTCAAAGGACGCTCTAACAAAAAACTCAAGATGGCCAGAGCGTAAAAAATATTCGACGTCTTCTCTAAGACATCACGGAAGTCGCATTAAATTCCGCCTACTGTTGGTGACATCAGTGGAACCAAGTCCAATATCGGCCTCTGGACATACACACATACCGGCTTTAATCCATATATAAAGTGGTTACTTCCCAACAAATGGGGCAGGAGCGACGAAAACATCATGGCAGTAGAGAACCAGCTTCTCTCCAGGAACAGGTACACGTACCTGTTACGTTCACCGGGACGGAGCAGTCGACATTAAGCAGAGACGCCATATAGTCAGCTAGAGCCGCACCCAGTTAGAGACGCTTACAACTCTGTCGGCGTCCCGGTCGGTGTTGTTTTATACGATGTGATGTGAAACAACAATATCGTTAATACCGACCGGGACTCGTGAAATCAACGACGTAATAAACTAGTGTAGCGAAAGTGCGAAACGCCAAAAGTGAAATCGGACATTAAAACACGTGTTCGGTCGGCATCAGGACAGTTAGTAAATGTAACGAAACAGGAATGTATAAAGGCTAACTATTTTCTATATTGACTATAATATTTAAAAGGGGTTTAATTGGTGTGATAGTGTGTGTGCAAAGCTGGGCTACTTTCTTTTGTAATACATAGTATGTAAGGTAAGGTCGATGTAACCAGTAATTAATGTGTTACCGTATTCTTTTGTGTTGTGTATAAGGAATTTACGTCTTTATGAGAGTAAGTAAAGTATTCATTTAATAACCATGTGTTAGTTTAAGTTATTTCGTCATTGCCATTTCCTCATTTCTGTGTTAAAAATTCGTCTAACGTTCCGGAATCTTTCTGAGTTATTAATTGGGTGGGTCAGATTGCTAAATTGTCCGTTTTATTTAAGGTGGAGTGTAAAGGTTTTCGATATTTTATCCTATATAAAAAATAATCGTGGCGACCTTGGTCTTCTGGTAAAATTTCAATAACAGGTAAGTGTTGTAATTGCGTACAGGTAAGTCCTGGTAGTGGTTATATTTATATTTTATATATTTAGGCTTATTTATTATTGTTACAAATGTCGACGCGCTGCCAGGATTTTCGTTTAATTGTAATTTTATACGAGATAGACCTATTTTAATACACAGAAAATAGGATGTGGTAATGACGAATGTATAAAAATTTTATCGTACATAATTGAGTAGGTTAGGTTTATGTTATTGTGATTCACAATGTGGTAGGTGTTTAAGCATAGAAAAATAGTAGCTTTATATATAAAAGTGTTATACAAACGAACTTTAAAAATGTCTATAATACAAAGTAATGAGAGTGATTTTGTTTGGGATGAGTGGGAGAGTGAATTTCGAGGTGTTGTGGGTGAGATGACAGACGAGGAATGGGGTAATTTAGACGATAGGTTAACCCGAATGGAAGAACAAGAAGAAGGAATATTTGCAGAAATCAATAAACATAGTGAGAGGACCAACGATAAAGGTAAGACAGTCGAAGTAATAGTAGTAGAAAATAAGACAGAAAATAGGCCTAGTGATGATGATGAGAGTGTGGTGGTGGTAAATAAAGGTAAAAAGACAAACCAATTTCAAGAAAATAAAGTGAGTGGATGGGGAGAATTCGGGAATAGTACGGAATTCATGCGCGAGTTTGCAAGGGTTTTGAAAGGAATGACGGAGGACGATTGGCGTAAATTAAATAATAAGCTTAGACAAATGGAAGAACAAAAAACGGGACTATACGCTTTCCTGAATAAAAATAGTGATGATACTAGTAAAATAGTAGAAAGTGGTAGTCACGAGATAAAAAATGATAAGGGTGACGCAATTGAAAATGTAGCAATAGAAAGTGGTAACAATGTTGTTGATGATAGTGAAGAAATAATTAACCAGGTGAGTGGTAACGATAGTGAATTAATAAATAACAGTGACCAAATAGTGGGAGATGGTGAGTACAATTCCTTGGTAAGTGGTAGTAATACAATTAATTATAATGATGAAATAACATTGAACAAGAATAATGATGATGTAGCTGAAAACGGGGTATCAAAAAGTGATACTGTAGAAAATCGTGAAAATGAGAATAGAGTGAGAGTTGAGGTTGATCATGGAATGTTAGTTAGTGTTTATGAGTTAGAAAGGGAGTATAGGGGTAGTTTAAATGTAGAAGGTGAACAGGGGGCAAATTTTTATGGGGTTAAATGTGAAGCAGAGAATTCACAAGTGTTGATGGAGGACAAGAGTTCCTCAATCATTTTGGTAGAAGACGAGAGTTCTTCAAAAGGTAAAATAAGTTTTTTGTGTTTATCTGGTAGGGCCAGATGGTATTTAGATAATGTTATGGTATTGCCCTCTGCATGGAATGGGAGAGTTCAGTGTGGTTATGAGAGTTGTAACGAAAGAGAGAGAGAAATAAAAATTTTTGAGGTTAATAGAGAGTATGAAATGTTGTTGCAGGCGTTAGATATGGAGAGAGATGATGAAAGAGAGAGAGAGGAATATCTGAATAACACTGTTATAAATAATGAGAAAATAGTTGACTGGGTGTTGAGACAATTTACTGATGGAGACTGGACAAAATTAACTGATAGCGACAAGTATGAAATAATAAATGGTATTATGAAGGATTTAGAAATAATGGTCCATGAAGATAATAATCATAGATTCAAGATAAATAAAAATCATTTAATCTATAAATATGTAAGATACCTTTTTGACGATGGTGGCTAAAATAGAAAACAGTAAAAGACAGTTAAATATTTTGTTTTAAGCTATTTGACTTTGCTGATTTGAATATTGAGATATGATGACTGAATAAATACTGAAGTAAATTTGTAAATAAATATGTAGTAAAGCCAATGGTATGTGTTGTGGTTAAGTGAACAGTGTATGTAGGTAATTAATTGTTGTAAGAATAATATTGAAATACTAGCAATTTAAATAAATAAACCAAATTAATTTTGAAAACAAGTAATCAGAGAATTATAATTGTTTGGATGGTAATGAATTCTATATTGTTAATAATTAATTTAATTGAAACAATTTGATATATTTTAAATATTTTAATTGATTAGGTAAATGTTGTATAATTAATTTTTTGTAAATTCAGTTTGTTTTACGAGATGGAAATTTGGTAATGAATGATAAATTATTTAATTTAAATTAATAAATTTTGTGAAATGTTTCAGAGATGGTGGTGATTATGTTTTGTGGGCATATCATGTTAAATGGATTGTAAGTAGAAAAATTTTATAATCATGTGTAATAAAAATATTTACAGGTGTAATTGAGATTCTAATTCAGTAATAAGATGTTATTTGGAAATAAGTTGGTTCAAGAAATAAAGATAATTAAAAAATTTTAATACTAAATGAAAAATGATAAATAATGATTATTAATAATAAATTTTGAAAATTTCAAGAAAGTTAAACGGTAAAAGGTTATGAATGGGTTAGACGATTATTGATGCAAATATTATATGATAATGTATATAAAAAATTTTAATTAGTTGTCAATTATAATTAGTTATTATGTGGCTACTGTGGGGGTGGCCTGTGCTCTCACAAGTAGCGAAAAGGGTTGGGGGTAGCAGTGAGTGTTACCTCCATCGGAGGCCAAACTGGCGATAAATGTGCGGCACACCTTATCCGTGTAAATAAAAAATTTTTACACACAATATTAAATGACAGTGTCACACATAAAAATATTGATATGAAACAGGCAGTGAAATTAAAATTAGATTTCCTCGACTTTTCGGGCGGTTACTGTCTTACCAGCACTAACCGTGGTTTTGGCTAGCGGCCAGCTATGGTCATACCAAGTCCCTTGACCATAGCTGACTCGAAATTGGTATAAATTTGAAATTCAATGGGGGGACATTAGAGGAAATCTCCGGAACTAGGGAACAGCGGCTGCCACTCTGTTCGAGGAGGAACAGCAGAGCCAGGTGGCAGATCCGTTTTAAGGGTGTATGAGTATATAACAAGAACATGATGATGTTCACTAACTTTAAAACCTAATAGCGGAAGCAGAGACACGGAGAGGCAAAACCCTGCTCCAAAACATACAGTCTCTGTGGAAGCGAATGGGCGCCACAGTCCAACATAATCTGAAATAGTGTGTGTGGCTGGGAGGTGACGCAAAGGAGTCACGAATTTAAAGTTTATGACGTAAAAGTTTTTGCTTATTCAAAGTTTAATTCAAATAAAACTGCTTGTGCTCTGTTCAGGTAACTAGCTGCTTAGATATTTAAAAATAAGGTGTTCATGCTATAATTTTAAGTGTATTATTTTATTGTTGTCTGTTAAATAAGCATTGATAAGAATATGCAATTTTATTTTGTGTGTATTTGTTTAAGCCAATAAGTAAATCGTCTGGCAGGTTAACATAAATAACCAGAATTAGAGAAAATGGGAAACCAGAGGGTGAGGAGTGATGATAAATAAATATGTATATTTCATATAATTTATTCAATTGTGAGATGTATTTTCATTGTGTTAGTAGGATCAGCTGATCAGCAATACCATGTCACTGGTATATTGGTTTGTAAATGTTACAAGTAATTAATGTTTAATGTACTACAGATATTTTGAAGTAAAGATAAAAAGAATATGAGAAATAAAATAAAAATAATTTATGCAAATTAATAAAAGATAATTCATGGGTGATAAATGTTTTATGGGACACGTAGACCTGTCCAAATTGAATTAAAAGCTGAATGTGAAATGATAGAGATGAGTATGATGTAATGTTGTTTTTGAGTTGATGTAATGTAATAGAATTTTGAGAAGTATTGAGGGTGACACGGTAGTTGTGGAGAATTTATGTAGAGTTTTGAATGATATATATTTATGTTTATAATTAATGAGGTTATTTTGTGTATTTGTAGTAATGTAATGAGATTGAGATTTTTTGGGGATGGCAATTTTGTATTAGGGGGTAGTGTCATGTAGGAGTCCGCAACAAGGGTTGGGACGGGATAGGAATAGATTTTAGTGGGGAAGGGGCCGCCTTAGGTAGAATCCGGGCCGCCAAATAAGGGAATTGAGTTTTTTGGGGGCGGGGAAACACGTATCCTATACAAAGGGTTAGAGAGTATTTTATATGTAGAGAAGGTGGCGTTTTGTGTTTAATGGTAAGTTGGGGTTTAGAGTGTCCTGATTAGTAGAGATTTTGATAGAGATGGGTGTCATGGGAGTTGAAGTTGATGAATATGAGAGTCAGAGGGAGAAAGTTTATATATGCATATAGAGATCTAATACAGAAAACGAGAATAAATAATTTACATCACCCACAGTAGATTAAAGTAAGATTGTTGAAAAGAAAGAGAGATTCATGATAAAGAATATACAATTGTTTAATTTTTTCAACCAGTGACAGAATTTTGATAAAATTTGAAAATAATGTAAAATTAAGAATTGTTTGTTTTAAATAATTTAAATATTAAGCTGATGATCATTTATATTAATATTTTGTAATTTTAACTATTTTATGTTACTATGTTTTGTATTTCAAGATGGGACATTACAGATGTCAAATGTGTTTTAGATAGAACCTGTACACAACATATGTAGGTCAAGGGTTTGGAACTTGACCTAGTTACGATCAGCTGATGAGGTCATAAAACCTACTAAGCCTGTATAGTAGGAAGTCAATTTTAATTTGTTTGTTTAATTAATTTGAACCAATATTTAAATAATTTTAAATATGAAGGAAACATTTTAAATAAATTTAATTTTTTTTTGAATTTTAAAATTTTTGGGAATTTTAATTTTTTTCGCCTGCCAGCGAATGCATATTTTAGGTAGCGATTGTTTTATTATGTGTGTATTTACCACGTTTTGTTGTTTTGTTAATTGTTTAGTTTACTGATTTCTTGTATTGAACTGTATTGTTAGACTAAGACATGCTAGGTTAAGGATTTGTTCAAGTAGAGAAAACTCTTAATTCAAGTCATTTTAAAGGAAACAAAAAATAATGAAGAGAATTTTTTTGGAGCATATTATTTTTTTTTGAACTTAAAAAAAAAAAAAAAAAAAAAAGTCAATTTTAAAGAATTTTTGTAATTTTTCAATTTCACAATGTATCATGTAATGTGAGTATGTGTGAGCCCAGTATTTGCTAAAGGCAGCCCAGCTTGCAAAAAAGGGGAAACATATCGGCGGAGGAGCTGGAATAATTTTAGCCAGGGAATGAGGATTTTTGGGGGTAGCATGCGAGAAGGCGAGGTGCGCTGTGGTGCGAGTCTGTTCGATTTCTCAGTGTTGGGATCTCTTACGGAGAAGTCCAGTGATCTCGTTCAGATGAGTCCATGGTCGCTGAGCCAGGGGGGTCGTGTACCCATGAGATTAAGAACAAGGGGGTTGTTGGCACCAGTTCCTCACCGGTCCTCTTCGGGGTTATCGATGAGATTTCTTCTGTTATGAACAGCAGAATTCTCATCGAGGGGGTATTGTAGCGGGTCATTTTTGGGTATTGTTTTATTTTAATCGTTTGGGGCATACATATATATTTTACTTATTTCGTTTTCGGGCGGACTGGTATAATAAACTTGTAAAATATTACGAAATAAATATATTATTGTGCAACATTATTTTCCAAGCAACAGCACGATGTTGAGATACAGCGTTTGGAACAAAGGCGATGCGCAATTTCAGTGGTGTAACGCGGCAAAGGAATTTACCACCTTAAAAATTCTAAGAACTTTATACGTGTGTGTCAACGCTCAAGCGCAACTACACCCGCACGCGCTCAAAGGACGCTCTAACAAAAAACTCAAGATGGCCAGAGCGTAAAAAATATTCGACGTCTTCTCTAAGACATCACGGAAGTCGCATTAAATTCCGCCTACTGTTGGTGACATCAGCGGAACCAAGTCCAATATCGGCCTCTGGACATACACACATACCGGCTTTAATCCATATATAAAGTGGTTACTTCCCAACAAATGGGGCAGGAGCGACGAAAACATCATGGCAGTAGAGAACCAGCTTCTCTCCAGGAACAGGTACACGTACCTGTTACGTTCACCGGGACGGAGCAGTCGACATTAAGCAGAGACGCCATATAGTCAGCTAGAGCCGCACCCAGTTAGAGACGCTTACAACTCTGTCGGCGTCCCGGTCGGTGTTGTTTTATACGATGTGATGTGAAACAACAATATCGTTAATACCGACCGGGACTCGTGAAATCAACGACGTAATAAACTAGTGTAGCGAAAGTGCGAAACGCCAAAAGTGAAATCGGACATTAAAACACGTGTTCGGTCGGCATCAGGACAGTTAGTAAATGTAACGAAACAGGAATGTATAAAGGCTAACTATTTTCTATATTGACTATAATATTTAAAAGGGGTTTAATTGGTGTGATAGTGTGTGTGCAAAGCTGGGCTACTTTCTTTTGTAATACATAGTATGTAAGGTAAGGTCGATGTAACCAGTAATTAATGTGTTACCGTATTCTTTTGTGTTGTGTATAAGGAATTTACGTCTTTATGAGAGTAAGTAAAGTATTCATTTAATAACCATGTGTTAGTTTAAGTTATTTCGTCATTTCCATTTCCTCATTTCTGTGTTAAAAATTCGTCTAACGTTCCGGAATCTTTCTGAGTTATTAATTGGGTGGGTCAGATTGCTAAATTGTCCATTTATTTTAGGTGGAGTGTTAAGGTTTTCGATATTTTATCCTATATAAAAAATAATCGTGGCGACCTTGGTCTTCTGGTAAAATTTCAATAACAGGTAAGTGTTGTAATTGCGTACAGGTAAGTCCTGGTAGTGGTTATATTTATATTTTATATATTTAGGCTTATTTATTATTGTTACAATCCCTTTTTAATTCCTTCAAGGCTCGCAACTCCGCCGACAGAAGATTGCATTTTGGCGGAGCGGCCCTTCTAAGGGCCCTAGAAGCTTCCATACGTATTTCATCTGCCTGGTCTCGGGGTAGTCCTCGGATGCCTGCCTCCACGCACGCCACTATTTCCTCCACCGGTACTGTCTTCGGGGTAACTGCAAACTTCTCACCTTTGGATAACACCGAGGTCTCATGTGGTGTTAGTTGACGGTTCGATAGGTTTACAACCATCCTGTCCATCCTGTCACTATCCAGTGTTCTTCCCCTGATGTTTTGGGAAGCGAACCGCTCGAATTTTTCACGCTGTCTCTGACTAGTACTGGCATGACACGACTCAAAAGCATTATAAGTGAGTCCATCCAACATCTCCCAATCATGTCGTTGGAGGGTACTGCTGAGATGTAAATGCAGTTTAAACAGTTCTTGGTCATTTAATGCCAACTCTTTTCTCATTAAATGTATGCGTACACTCATCATTGAGTGTATGCGTTCTCGCAGCATGGCATTCTCCGTTCTTCTGTATATTCTGTTGGCCTGTGGTGTATTAAATAAATGTCTATGTCGTAGGAACCTTGGAACGGTTCCCGAGTCTCTACATCGAAGTAAAAAGGCCAAGGAACACAGCAGACTGGCTTTCTTCTTGCGTAGCGTCTCCAGTTTCTTAATTTTCTTTAAAACCTCCTCCCCGTAGAGGTTCTTAATCTTAGTGCGTAGGCTTTCACGGCCGGTGTCATTACGATTATTTACTAAAACTTCCGGGCTGAAAGGCCGTGGTCGATTGCTTAAGATTCTGCTAAACGTTTCGGCCAGTCTGCTGTGTTCCTTGGCCTTTTTACTTCGATGTAGAGACTCGGGAACCGTTCCAAGGTTCCTACGACATAGACATTTATTTAATACACCACAGGCCAACAGAATATACAGAAGAACGGAGAATGCCATGCTGCGAGAACGCATACACTCAATGATGAGTGTACGCATACATTTAATGAGAAAAGAGTTGGCATTAAATGACCAAGAACTGTTTAAACTGCATTTACATCTCAGCAGTACCCTCCAACGACATGATTGGGAGATGTTGGATGGACTCACTTATAATGCTTTTGAGTCGTGTCATGCCAGTACTAGTCAGAGACAGCGTGAAAAATTCGAGCGGTTCGCTTCCCAAAACATCAGGGGAAGAACACTGGATAGTGACAGGATGGTTGTAAACCTATCGAACCGTCAACTAACACCACATGAGACCTCGGTGTTATCCAAAGGTGAGAAGTTTGCAGTTACCCCGAAGACAGTACCGGTGGAGGAAATAGTGGCGAGCGTGGAGGCAGGCATCCGAGGACTACCCCGAGACCAGGCAGATGAAATACGTATGGAAGCTTCTAGGGCCCTTAGAAGGGCCGCTCCGCCAAAATGCAATCTTCTGTCGGCGGAGTTGCGAGCCTTGAAGGAATTAAAAAGGGATGAATCCATTGTCATTATGCCGGCGGATAAGGGGAGTGCCACTGTGGTCTTGAACACCGAAGACTACCAGCGGAAGATTGAAGGTTTATTAGATCCGGCCACTTATCGGAGGCTGAACAAAGATCCGACTACAACTGTTTTGAGAAAAACGGATTCTTTGATTAAGCAATCTTCTCTGGCGCCTGATGTGAAGACGGCCGTCCGGTGTTCGGAGGCCCTTCCCCCTCGTCTCTATGGTTTACCGAAGATCCACAAGGAAGACGTTCCGCTGAGGCCCATCGTCAGTGCTATTGACTCGCCGACTTACACCTTGGCAAAGCACCTCACTGGATTGCTCAAGCCGCACATTGGGCAGACGGATTCTTTCGTCCGGGACTCTTCTGATTTCCTTCGGAGGATCCGGGAGTTGGTGCTGGAGCCTGGCGATGTTCTCGTGAGTTTTGATGTGGTCTCCCTTTTCACCATGGTCCCTGTTCAGGAGGTCTTGGGGTATTTGGGTGACCTGTTCTCGGCGGACATCACTGCTTTGTTCCGGCAGGTCCTAACAACGACCTACTTCCAGTGGAATGGCGGCTTCTATGAACAGTTGGATGGCGTTGCCATGGGAAGTCCTCTCAGCCCTGTGGTTGCTAACTTCTATATGGAGAGATTTGAAGAGTTGGCAATTTCATCTGCGCCTCTGAAGCCGAAGTGTTGGTTGCGGTATGTGGACGACACTTTCGTGGTCTGGAGCCATGGGGATGAAGAGTTGGAACGCTTCCTTGGACATCTGAACGCTGTACACCCGCGCATACAGTTTACGATGGAGCGCGAGAGTGGTGATCAATTGGCTTTTCTGGATGTGTTGGTCCTGAAAAGAACCGATGGCAGCTTGGGACATAAAGTTTATAGGAAGCCAACGCACACCGACAGATATCTGCACAAGACCTCCAATCATCATCCTAGGCAGAAGAGGGCGGTGCTGAAGACTCTGGTAGACCGGGCAAAAAGAATCTGTGAGCCCCAGTATCTCGAAGATGAGTTTCGGCATCTCGAGAAAGCACTGCAGTCCAACGGCTATTCTGCTGCGGAGGTTAGGAGAGCTGCCCGGCCGAGAAGATCTGGTAGGCCGGACCAGTCGGAGTTGCCTGAGGTTGTTGGCTCTGCTGTCTTGCCCTACATCCGTGGCGTGACTGATCGCATCGGCAGGTTGCTGAGTAAGCGGGGCGTCAAGACGATCTTTAAGCCAACCAAAAAGATCCAACAGTTCCTGCGACCGGTGAAAGACGCCAGGGATCCACTCTCGTCGTGCGGGGTGTACAGTATTCCTTGTACGTGTGGCCAGGTCTACATAGGCACCACGAAGCGTAGTGTCCGGACGCGCCTCTCTGAACATCGGAGATACTGCCGCCTGGGCCAGCCGGAGAAGTCCGCAGTTGCTGAACACGCTCTGTCCCACGACGATCACCGGGTTATGTTTGATGAAGCCCGCGTGTTGTCTTCTGTCCGGGGTTACTTCACTCGACTGCATCTGGAGTCCATCCATATTCATAAGAATGCGTCTGTCGCTATGAACCGCCGAGGAGAAAGCATCTCCTTAAATAGTGTCTGGCATGGTCTTTTTTCCATGGCCAATCAGAATTGAGTATGACGAGCTGGCTTCTCATTGGTCTGTGCGATACACCTGAAGCGGACAAAATGTTATAAATAGAGGCATCGTAGCAGGTACTCACTGTTGCTTGTTCCCAGTCCATTGGGAGACGTGTTCGGCGTATCATCTATCGAACACTTTTCTTTTTCTTTTTCTTTTGCTACTGAAGATGGCCACCGGTGGTGCGGCCGAAACGTTTAGCAGAATCTTAAGCAATCGACCACGGCCTTTCAGCCCGGAAGTTTTAGTAAATAATCGTAATGACACCGGCCGTGAAAGCCTACGCACAAAGGTTGTGACAGTTTAGATTTGTAAATTCAAAATATGATAACCTATATGGTTTTTGTACTGAAATAAATTAGTTTTATCACACTAACAGAGAATGGCTCCATCTATTACATATAAAATGATCCCTAAGATCGCCTTATGTTGTGGCTATTAAAAATAAGACCTCCTATTATTAGGAAGGTAAGGAGGAACCCTCTTACCAAGAAATACAGACCATCATTTGTGGAAAGAAAGGTGGGTCATTCCATGTCAGTTCAACCAGGCCATCTCACCCACCATCTTAGATTTCAATGAAACTTGGCTTATTTGTTCTCCCTACAGAGATAAGTGACCACACCAAATTTTAACCCTCTATCTCTCTCCGTTTTAATTGTATAGGCTTTCAAAGTTTTGAAATTTTTGTGTTTTTAACAATCGGATGTCGCGAAATGAGACTTGATAAGCTTTTGAAAATAATCTGTAACATTTTTATTTATCATCCAATCTTTGTGAAATTTTGTAGTTATATACTCTAAAGTACAAGGATTCTAGGAAAAAAAACAACACCTTTAAGTAAAACTGCTAAGGCTGGAAAAAATGTTTTATTTGCATCTTTGTAGTTTTTTTGATAAAAAACATGGTTTAGCATTAAATTGAATATCACAGAAAGGGAAAGGGATAATCATCAAAACCTTTTTTTCAAAATAATCCTCAATACATGGGCTATCATATGAAAAAATAAAATTGATGGGGTTTTCATTCCTTTGTTGTTGGTTTTTCTGTTAAAGGTAAGTTTTTAAAAACATTTTGTTCAGCGATTTTACTAAGCCATAGAAATTTAAAAGGCTCTTAAGTATATTTTTTTTAATAAAACTAAAATTTTAAGTGATTCTTTACAAGCCTATTTAGGTTGAAATAGAATATTTCCTATGGATGAAAATATTTATTAGTTATTTATTCTTCAACCAAGGCCTATACTTCAAAATTCAAAAGTCTCAAGAAAATGCAATTACGGATTTTTTGGGTTTTGATTGATTACTTGAAAAGTTGTTAATATATTGTTCTAACTTATATTTGTTTTAATATAGGGCCTATTTGTTTTATAATCACTTAAAATTTTAGTTTTATTAAAAAAAATACTTAAGAGCCTTTTAAATTCCTATGGCTTAGTAAAATCGCTGAATACCAAAATTTTAAAAACTTACCTTTAACAGAAAAAACAACAACAAAGGAATGAAAACCCCATCAATTTTATTTTTTCATATGATATCCCATGTATTGAGGATTATTTTGAAAAAAAGGTTTTCGTGATTATCCCTTTCCCTTTCTGTGATATTCAATTTAATGCTAAACCATGTTTTTTACCAAAGAAACTACAAAGATGCAAATAAAACATTTTTTCCAGCCTTAGTAGTTTTACTTAAAGGTGTTGTGTATTTTTTTCTACAATCCTTATACTTTAGAGTATATAACTACAACATTTCACAAAGATTGGATGATAAATAAAAAAGTTACAAATTATTTTCAAAAGCTTAGCAAGTCTCGTTTCGGGACATCCAATTGTTAAAAACACCAAAATTTCAAAATCCTATCCTATACAATTAAAACGGAGAGAGATAGAGGGTTAAAATTTGGTGTGGTTACTTATCTCTGTAGGGAGAACAAATAAGCCAAGTTTCTTCAAAATCTGAGATGGTGGGTGAGAAAATGATTTTTTTTTTTTTTTTTTTTTAATTGATATGGACTGACTCAGATGGAAAAGAATGGAAGATTGTAGTGAAATCATAAATAACTACTGGCACTTCTGGACATGAGTATTAAAGGAGAGTAGAGGAAACCTGGGCTATCAGTACGATTAACCAAAAGATTCATCCCAAACATAAAGAATATTCAAGCAATATATGAAAGACTTCACATCACTATCGACATTTTTGGAAGAGATCATCACAACACACTCACCCATAGAAGACTCAAGTGACAACATGAAGAAGAAATACTTCAGAGGCTTAGCCAGGCATTAGATGACATCTTGAATAGAGAAAAATTAATTACTGGTGATTTAAATGGAAGAGTAGGTAAAAGACAGAACGATCATGTGTTTGGCTGGTATGGGAAAGATAACATTAATAACATTGGGGAAATACTTATAGAACTCTACAAACAATACAGACTGAAAATATGTAACACCTTTTATTAGCAGAAGGATATGCATACTTACACATGGGATATACCACATCTTAATACACATTTTTTATATATAGAAAGATAAGAAAGAGGCACATAATGAGTCGTTAAGTAATAGATCGGCCAACAATTATGGTGAAAAAAAAAAGATAAAAACGGATGCAGTTGAAACAAAAAATAGTTTCAGAGAAGGACAGTGGAAAAGGAATTATATTGAAATGGAAGGTATGATAGAAGGGTCCCAATCATCAGAAATCTGACACTCTTTAACAAGTTAAATACGAGCAAGCATGAAGATGAAGTAAACATAATTACATTGGATGCATGGATATCACACTACACTGAACTTTTAAGTGAGGAAAAACCACAATTCAAGGCGATATATAGGGAATGCAGTCTATGCAGTCTACTTGGTAAGATGCAAAGAAGTGTTAGTAAAGCAGAGTTCAAGTGGTCATGAGCACTTTAAGGAATGGAATATTGGCAAGTCCCAAAGGCACACCAACAAAATTGATTAAATATGGCACCTCCACTATTCGTGAACTGCTGATGGAGTTCTTTTCCATTTGTTTGAGGAAATGTTGGGTATCACTAAAATGGCAGAAAGCATACACTGCCTCCATTTATAAAAAAAAAGGCTAATAAAAGTAACTACCCAGTAACCACGGATCAAGTTGAACAGAACAATGAGCACACGTTTGGGGAAAAAACACAAAAAATAAGGAAACAAGGGGATCAAGAGAAAACAGATTTTGTACAGATAATTTATTGACAATAAAACTTCAAAACAAAAAGATCAAGAGGCTTAAAAACTCATTTAGTGTTTATCAATCTCCAAAAGGCATATGCTTCTGTCCTAAGATCTAAATTATTTAAAGCACTGCAGCAAACAAAGGTAACTGCAAACTGATTACACAATAAAGGACATGTACCATGAGAATCACATGAGAGTCAAGTCACAAGGGACTCTTTCTTCATTCATATCCACAACAGAAAGGCTGAAAGAGACATAGAGTTTTTCCCAGATGCTTTCAATCTCAAATTTATGAATAAGATACTTTACAATACCTGGGAACAAAATGGGCTTACAATTAATGTTGATAAGACTGATTTGCTATTATTGAATTGCCAAAGTACTTGGTAGCAAATTCAGATGTTAAGTTCACAATTCTAATTAAGGATCAAGAACAAATGAAACAGGTCAGTAAATTCAAACATATTGGAGACGTGATCATAAAGGAAGGTGTAGGGAAACAGAAATAAAAATGAATACAAGTGTATAAAGTTGTAAAATTACAGAAAGGTTAAAGTCCACATGGTGGAACAAACACACTTCTATAGAGGTTAAAAAAACACACCAGAAAGGCTTTGTGCTCGAGTTAGTGCTCAGCTGTGGATCAGAAATACAGATCTTGAATGCAGTAGCTAAAAAGGAGTAAAATGCTGTCAGGATAAACTACCTGAGATGCAACGCAGGGATACTGAGGCTGCAGAAAACCTCTAATGAGGAGACCATAAGATGATTGCTAGTGGTAAAATCCATAGCACTATGTATTAAAAAAGGAGGGCTGACATGGTTTGGTGAAGTGATAGAAAGGGGGAAAAACAATGACTGATTCAAATATTCAAGTGGACTCTACCAAAAAGATAGAAGAGAAATTGTAAAGATTTTGGAATGATGATGAGTGAGAAAACATGGAAACACATGGATTGAAATGGGGAATACCTTGGATAAATTCAGTGGTGCTTGGGCATTGGGAGAAGGTGAAATGCTGTGTAAATCCTGTTAGAAAGAAGAGGAATCTAAAACCTCATTAACTTGGCAAAAACTCTCTAAAGATATACAGGGATGGTAAAGTTACACAATGAAGCAGTGGCCGTATTTGGAAAGTACAAAGCAATAAAGACATTTGTATTAAAATGATGTCTCTGAGACAAAATCAAAGAAAAAATTAATGCAAAAGTCTGTTAGCTTGGATCACATGCAATAAGCAAACTTCAATAAAGGGATCCAAATGTGTTCCTTAGACTGAAAATGTCTGACAACTGTGTTTAAAGTGAAATATTTGCATAAAATAATAACAAAACTAGAAATGCAAAACAATGGCTACACAGAGAATAATGGGAATATTATGGTATATGCTAGGAATAACATGGAGAGGGTACAAGGAAAATGGATTAGTAATTAATTAATAATTAAATGGATAAGTAACCAAACTGGAAAGACATTTTTTACAAGATTCAGAAATAAAATTAAAGTGAGCTAGAGTGAAGATAGCAGAATGTTATGAAAGTTGATAGACTGAAAGTTATGATATATAAAGCATTCAATATAACTTTTGAGAGTTACTCTGGTTAAGTATTGTACAGAACACTGGACAATATTTTGCTCTACAGAGAAATCACATAGAACAACAGAAAAGGCGTCTGTTCAACAATGAATAAACAAGAGCTAATGACGTTGATACATTATATGATTATAGAAGAACTGACTTTACAAGTGGCATCTAATACCTAAATTGTTTTACCTCTTTTTGTGGTGCACAAACATTGTATGTCTTCTTTTTTCCAACCTCAATCTGTGAATCATTCCACCCAAAAGGCACAAAATATGTTTTCTTTCCCTGACTGTGTAATTTTCTGCTTGTTCGAGATGGGCGTATAGGTGACACACTGGTACGAGATCTATGCATTTTAGGAACTGATGCTCCTGCTTTAGCTGGAAGAGATCCCTTACCACACATGTCTTTAGGTTCAGGTAATGACAGTGAACTCAAATTTTTTGTCACTTCTTTATCTGCAACATCTAATCTAAAAAAAAAAATAAAAATAAAAAACAGTGAAAAAGTTAGTGAAAAAGTTACTAAACATAGCATGATGCAACACATTATTTTAGTTATATTTCAAGAATATTCATAGTTCATTTACATGTTATAGCACACCATACAAAAAGTCCTTGACTTACAAACTGATGCATTTTTATTGGGTGTCTGTATATCTAAAAATCAACTTAGGACCAGTGATGTTCAAATTCAAATGGGATAGTAATTAAAGTTAATGATAAATGGAAAAATTATAGTACTTTGGTTTAAATGTATGCAACAAATATATTTGTTTTATAAGTATTTTCATTGATATTTCATTAAAAATTAGAGTCATTTATTCAACAAGAACACAGCTCATTCCTTTAAAGCTGTTGACACCAGATGTCAATGACCTGCCTCACTGATGCTCTTCTTCAAAAAACCGTTTAACTTATGTCTGATTGTAGCTTCTTCATTAAGTATCATTCTGCAGCACATAAGGTTGTTGGCAGAGATTGGAACATAAATTGTTCGGTTAAATTGTTAGAGACTTGTCTGGGACATAAATCAACAAATTTTGTATCAAACTGAAACGCTCCATTTTTTTTTTAGTGAAGTGCAGTGATTCACCTTTATCATTTTTATGCTCTTAATTCTATTAACTCTTAATTTCTTATTTACTATGAGTGAATTTTAAATAGATAATGAATATCATCAAGTTACAATTATCCATCCTAATAATACTGTCTATTACTTGTGCCTATCTCCCTCAACAGCAATGCCATTTACAATAGTAACGATTGTGGGCACAGTCTACCCATGTTGTTGACGTCTGACATTTGAATTTCAGACCATGCAACATTTACGTTTTTATGGTGTCATGATGTCACACTTTTTCAAACTTCCATAAGTGATTTTTTCCATCCATTTACTTCAATCTTGACTGAATGTGGTAATCATTCCAGACCTTCACTTCCAGAAAGGGCTACATTCACAACTTCAAAAATTTGTAAGTCAAAAGTTCATATATGTAGATAGTATATCAAGATGCTATATTTTGCATGCAATTAATTTATCCTGCTCTATGTTAAAAGTGTGTTGGATGGAAATATAGCTTTAGTTAAAAATTTATAATTTTATAAATATGTATTTATGTGGTGATCACATACCACAAAAGTACACTTGCTTGCAGCACTTGTAATTACTTCATACTTTACATATTGCACAAATCTTACTAGTAATGTCTAACATTCTGATAATGAAAATACAATATACATACAAATGTCCTTACATTTTATACATCATATAGCTTTTTAATAAACCAAATGACGAATAGGTCTGTAAAGGCAACTTGTAGGCAAGTATAATTAATGCAGAAAATACCATGGAAACAAAATGTTCAAAATATTCAAGCGAAAATTCATTCACAGTGCAGTAAACAAATGCAGCAAGTGACTATAATTTTTGATAACTGAAATATTAAAAAAATATCTGTATGTGTGTGTGTGTATACATAATATATATACAATTATGTATCATTAGATTTTTAAAAAGTATGGCAGTAAACTAATGATTTCATATGCCATATAAGTAACTGGTATCAACCTGCTGCCTTCTTCATCAGTTTTCCATTCTGGGGTTTGCACTGCAATTTCTCGCAGACTTCTTTCATGGTCAGAAAACGCTTCTTGATCTGGAGTTAGACGATGGTGTTGTTTTCCATACTGAGCTAGTAAACTTTTGTGTTTCAGCCTAATAAATAAAAAAGAAATGTTATCTTAAATATACCTTAAACAAAAAACATACCAACATAATATTGTTTTGTATATTTTTAAAAATTTTCCTACAAGTTTTTGCACCAACATGCAACAATATAGAAGAAAGTTGTCATAATTATTTACTAGCATATGTTACTAAGAAAAAGAAAATCTAGTAAAACTGTAAAAGCATTATCAAATAGGTAAACTCCGGATCTTTCATTTATTTCTACATCTACAGAAATAAACCAACCTTTCATGAACTGGCTATGCATTGAGCCATTTTCTTTACATTATATTCTTGCATTTCTAAAAATAACTTGGAATTTTACAAACTTGCCAATTTTCATGTTCACAAATTAATTTGACGGGCCTTTAGTACACATCTTTCCACTTTGGTGAATGATGATACCGTTGATATAACTAAAGACCATATTTGGTATTCTAACATAGTTCAAACCCATATATGTTTTTGTACCTCTGCTCTTTAATTGAGACAACTGGTTCATTCAATTAAACATATTAGGTCAATGTTGCTTTATATTAGCATGTAACATTCCTCTTGAACAAGAAGTCAACAGATAAACAAGTAACAAATGTGGGGCTTACTCTGGACTGAAACTAAGTACTATGCTCCTTTTTCATGTATTAGAATTAAATTAGTATTACAAAGATTTTAAAGTATATAAATTGAGGTGATTATATTATCTGAACAAGCAAAGAGTTCTCAGTTTTAACTCCTACCGTTTGGAATTTGTCTATCTGTTTGGGTTATCTCTAACGATACCTTTTGAATGCACTAACAAATTTTTGTAAAATTTGACACACTGTCCACATTTTTACCCTACAGGCCTCTACTGTTGAGACTGATTGCCCCAAAAATAGATGGGGGGTGGGGGGGGCAAAGTGTCAAAATTATGAAAAAATCACATACATACATGTGAGGCATCAAAATATGAATATAATGTACATATTTTGCAATTTCAAAAATTTTAGGCACCAGAACCTAAAAAAAGCAAAAATTTTACAAGTGGAACCAAGAAATTGTAACCCAAATCTGAATACAGCATTTACTATGAAATTTTTTAACATTGGGACACCAGAGGCCAAAAATGGAACTCGAAATTTTAAGAAAGTTGTAAAATCCCTGTAGAGCATCACGTTTGAAGAAATATAAACTTGCTATCTTTAATAATTTATCGTGTTTAATATCTCTCTACACTCCTTGAAAAATTTGATTGAAAAATTTGTATATTTTGTTAACAGTTGTGTATATTTTTTTACACGCAAATATTATTAGACACAGGTCTATAGATGTATATGGAAACATACATAAACATTACAGCTAGAACTAAATTGTTTGTTATATATATATTTAGGCTACAAATTTAACTAAAAAACACAATAATTTGGAATTTTTAATATTTACTATATGGCTGCCTGCTTTACAATTGTTATTTTACTAAAAAAATCGGTACTTTCCTAATTTTCCTGATAATCTAAGAATTTAAAACTGAAGTCCCTAATACCTAATAACAAATATACTTCATTGAAGATAGTGAGCGAGTTCTGCAGCTCACGGAGCTTGCTACAGTCTGTGCAAACCTTAGAAAAGACCTTAGAAAAAAAAACTTTAAAAAAATTCATATCTAGTTCTTATGGACCACAGTGTTGACAAATGTTACACCTCTGTGTCTCTTATGGTTGAGCCACTGTACACACCTCACAGAAACTCCCTCCTCACTTTCTCACTCATCATGCTCTTCTCTCCCTCCCTCTCTCTCTCTCTCTCTTGCTCTCTCTCATATTACATGTTTGCAGCAATGTTTGAATACATTCGCATGAAGCAGTGAACAGTAACTGGAAGTAACATAAACACACACGCAAGAGTGATCATTTAACAAAGAAACAGACATCTGTACATTATTAAATCACTGCAACAGTTAACATCAGCTATTGAAGACACTCTTATCTCTGCCTATGTAGCTGTGTTGTTGACACATTCCTGTACCACTTAAATAAAGGACTACACTGATAGTGAAATGCCAACCTTGAGCTGCAGTTACTGAATAATACTGTCTCTCTACCGCGTTGCACAAGGTTATGTATTATGCTGAATTGATATTATTCATTAATAATAACTAATGAGCATGGAGAGCCAATACATCATATGTGTGTGTAAAGTGCCAAGAGAGATAAACAAGTACAAGTGGGGGTAAAGTACAATATGGCAACAATGCTCTTAAGAAATATCATAGCCATTAGAAGCAATGCTTTTTTTCTAAGGTTTGCATTTGCTACTGGAGCTTCAACAAACTAAGTGATGAATCTTTTTAACAAATTCTGTCTAATGATAAAACTGATTCGGAAAACAGTGATTCAAAAATTAAAATGACTGAGATAGTAACACAATTTCTTACTCCACAAAGTACATTTCTCTGTAACTGAAATTGCTGTTAATTTGGCATAAGTATGATACTACCTACTGATAAGTCATAATATAATTTATTATTTGGAAGTTCAACTACACCAAATTAAATTTTCTACTATATAATATCATAGTAGTTTTAACGTTTTATGCTATATTATACCCACACTTAAAACATACTTATTTGAGTTTTCCTTCACATATAAATTTCATGTTACATCTCTTCCAAATATTGCAATATTTAATTAAGGTTCCAACTTAATTTTTTCTTCTTATTTTTTATATTTAGTCTTTAAACCTTTCTGAACAGATCTGTCTTATCTATGTTTGATGTATCTGCATACATGGAAGAGCTGTATAAGGTATAAGAGGGGTCTACATATTCATCCATCCTCAGCATGCTGTTATTTCAGAAGTAAGAAAAATTTTAAGACTCCCAAATATTAAGAAATATTATTTAAGACTGCCAAATATTAATATTTGTAATATTTGAACTATTAATTTTTAAATAGTTTACTGAAAGAATATGAAGTGTGTAATATAAAATAATATAAAAAAGATGTGTGTGTGTGTGTGACATAACAGCTACACTGGAAATTCACCCATTCCTACATACCATAATCACAATAACATACTTCACCTGTGAGGAGGCTGAGGCCCATCATCCTCATCTTCGCTTGCACTGGTATCACAGGCACATTCATCATCACACACCTGAAATTCCCAATAATGATGAGCCTGGTTTGATGACTTTCTGCTCAACCTGTTTACAATATTGTTTACTTTATACTCAAAAATAAACTGTTTATTGCAAAAGTAATTTAGGTAATTATACAAATATATTTAACATACATAATTTCACCTTCTATACTTTTAGTTCTCAGTAAATTTATTATGTAATGGATACAACTGCAAACACAAATATATCTTATATCTCTGTATCCAAATTCTACATTGTTTTATTCCCCTGTAATCTCAATTTCTAGTTGTAGTGTTCAAACTACCACCTTCCACTAAAGTGCATAATCATTATAATTTTCATTATAATATGCACGCGCATGCGCGTGTGCATGCACACGCACACACACACACATTCATACATAACTACAGTATTACTTCAAAAAAACTTGAAAGTTTGAATTTACCAACAAACACAATACTGCTTATGTAGATTGTCTCAACCCACTGTATTTTTGGTGGAGTTTCTTCTGAATATGATTGCATTTTTCCTTTCCACTCCTTTCTTTGTTTCACCATCTACCAATAGTATGCCTATTTTCTGTTATCTACATGCCTGGTGCATCCTGGAATACTGGCTTGTGTCTGGATGCTGGCAATTGCAGTGTTGATGAGTTTCCATATTACACTGAGATTACCCCTATTTTGTCAGTTGCTGAGTCAATCATGTTGTTTTTACTTCCATGTTCCTTAAGGAAATGGAAGTATGGTGATGGCAAAAAAAATCGTGTTCGAGATTATTGCAGATTCTGATTGTACTACACTCAAATAATGAAAAAAAGTCATTTTTCGAAATGTGTGTGTGTGTGTGTATGTGTGTGTGTACGTGCGCAGATTTTTTTTCTATGGCAAACGATAACAGCCGCAAATTCAAACAGAATCAAATAATGTTTTGCATACAGCCCATAATTGTAGAGTTCTCAAGACCTATTGTTTTTGGTGAAGAGGGTTAAGGGAAAGGGGTAGTTTACCTGCAACGTTTTATGTTTTAACAAGGGTATTACTTCCATATTCCTTAAGGGATATGGCAAAAAAAATCGTGTTCGAGATTATTGCAGATTCTGATTCTACTACACTCAAAACATGAAAAAAAGTCGTTTTCCGAAAAGTGTCTGTGTGTGTGTGTCTGTCTGTCTGTGTGTCTGTCTGTCTTAGATTTTTTTTCTATGGCAAACGATAACTGCCGCAAATTCAAACAGAATCAAATAATTTTTTGCATGCAGCCCTGATTTGCAGAGTACTCGCGACCTATTGTTTTTGGTGAAGATCGGTTGAGGGAAAGGGGTAGTTTACCTGCAACGGTTTTTTTTTAGCAAGGGTAATTTTGTTTGTTTGGCAAACGATAACAGCCGCAAATTCAAACAGAATCAAATAATGTTTCGCATACAGCCCTGAATTGTAGCGTTCTCAAGATCTGTTGATTTTGGTGAAGATCGGTTAAGGAAAAGGGGTAGTTTACCTGTAACGTTTTATGTTTTAACAAGGGTATTTCCTATGGCAAACGATAACAGCCGCAAATTCAAACAGAATCAAAAGATTATTTGCATACAGCCCTAAATTGTAGAGTTCTCAAGACCTATTTTTTTTTTGTGAAGATCGGTTGAGGGAAAGGGGTAGTTTACCTGCAAAGTTTTTTTAACAAGGGTATTTTCTATGGCAAACGATAACAGCCGCAAATTCAAACAGAATCAAATAATGTTTTGCATACAGCCCTGATTTGTAGAGTACTCAAGACCTATTGTTTTTGGTGAAGATCGGTTAAGGGAAAGGGGTAGTTTACCAGTAACGTTTTATGTTTTAACAAGGGTATTTCCTATAGCAAACGATAACAGCCGCAAATTCAAACAGAATCAAAAGATTATTTGCATACAGCCCTAAATTGTAGAGTTCTCAAGACCTATTGTTTTTGGTGAAGATCGGTTGAGGGAAAGGGGTAGTTTACCTGCAACGTTTTTTTAACAAGGGTATTTTCTATGGCAAACGATAACAGCCGCAAATTCAAACAGAATCAAATAATGTTTTGCATACAGCCCTGATTTGTAGAGTAATCAAGACCTATTGTTTTTGGTGAAGATCGGTTAAGGGGAAGGGGTAGTTTACCAGGAACGTTTTTTTATCAAGCGTATTTTCTATGGGAAACGATAACAGCCGCAAATTCAAACAGAATCAAATAATTTTTTGCATACGTCCCTGAATTGTAGAGGTCTCAATGACTTTCGATTTTGGTGAAGATCGGTTAAGGGGAAGGGGTAGTTTAGCTGCAACCTTTTACGTTTTAACAAGAGTAAAGTACTTGAAAATTTATTTAAACTTTTTGAAACAATGGTAATTGTTAAAAATAAAATAATTTTGTTGCCAGGCAATAAAATTATAATTTTTTCATTTTAATGTAATATAATATTTTTCATTTAATACAGCAATAAAAAGGCAGGTAAGACACAGCCTGGCTGTTTGGCTGAAAATGATTTTAAATATAAATCTTATAATATGGAAGTCATGTATGGTTCTCCATACCGATATTTTTCTATGGCAAACGATAACAGCCGCAAATTCAAACAGAATCAAATAATGTTTTGCATATAGCTGTGAATTTAGAGTTCTCAAGACCTATTGTTTTTTGTAAAGATCGGTTAAGGGAAAGGGGTAGTTTACCTGCAATGTTTTTTTATCAAGGGTAATTTTCTTTTATGGCAAATGATAACAGATGCAGTTTCAAACAGAATCAAATAATGTTTTGCATACAGCCCTGAATTGTAGAGTTCTCAAGACCTGTTGGTTTTGGTGAAGATCAGTTAAGGGAAAGGGGTAGTTTACCTGCAACATTTTATGTTTTAACAAGGGTAATTTTTTATATGGCAAACAATAACTGCCGTAAATTCAAACAGAATCGACTACTTTTTTGCATACCTTTTTGAATTATAGAGTACTCAAGGTCTGTTGATTTTGTTGAAGATCGGTTAAGGGAAAGGGGTAGTTTACCAGCAACATTTTATGTTTTAACAAGGGTAATTTTTTATATGACGAACAATAACTGCCGTAAATTCAAAGAGAATCAAATAGTTTTTTGCACACATTCCTGAATTGTAGAGAACTCAAGGCCTGTTGATTTTGGTGAAGATCGGTTAAGGTAAAGGGGTAGTTTACCTGCAACATTTTATTTATATATGTACTACATTATCGGCAACAAAGAAGTAGTTTGTTGTTAAAATTCCTTCCCGTCCTGTTTGGCCGTAGACCAAAGTTTTCTGCAAAACCAGACGTTTCGGCAGTGCCATCGACTTCCATCATCAGTGAAAATCGAGTGTGATAACGTGAGGTGGTATACATTAGTGACCACAGTATTGTGGTTAAGGCTGAAGCAGTAAGTAGAAAGAAGTAGTTTCTATGGAAATATTTCATTTCAAAAATGATTTTAAATATAAATCTTAGAACATGGAAGTCATGTATGGTTCTCCATACCGATATTTATACATCTTATGCTTCCCTGATTTTTCTCTCATGTGTGTTACTGATGATGGATATTGTTCTGTTGTGCTCGAATTTAATTCATTCTGGTTGCATTAAAGTCTACTGGCATAACTATAATCTTCTGTAAGATGTATAGTCTACTATATCAAATCTTCTGTAATGCTTGTTTGAGTACTCACTGAGTTTGTGTGTTCAGTGAAGAGGGAGGGTGGTTCTATGGGGTAAGGTTACTGATCATGATTCTAAATTCCGTCAAGTGATGATGTCAGGATACATCCTCAAGGTGCATGTACATGACACATATAGTATGGTGCAAGCTCCTGAAATGATTTTTATAATGAATACATCCATAAATATGATGTTCTATTCTAGTTCTATTGTAAATTTTATGAGCTTGGGGAACTCCTGTAAACAGCTGTTCCCAAATGACCACATCAGTAAGATATTATCCATGTATCGGAGCCAGCTAGTTGGTTTCACTGGGTGCACCAGTGGCAGCTGGTGGTTCCACATTTTGGTGGTTGCAGTAGTGGGATGAGTGTGGGGGGGGGGGTAAAAGAACACATTAAACAAAAGGCAGACTTACTACATATGTGCATCCTACATAGTGCTGTCGTATGGGAAAAATAGAAAGTTACTGTTTTCCAATTATTTGAGCAGTTAATTTGTGGGAAATTCCAAGTAAATTGTGTCGAGACATATTTTATTCTTCATGGCATATTTCTAACATTATATTTAAAAGTTCACTTCGAATGGTTTTTGAGGTCCCCTTAAATACAGTTTCTTACTCTAAATGATTTTTCATTGCTGTGTTAAGCTCAGAACTGAAACCAATTAAGCCTCGAAATACACCAGGATTTGATGAAAATTCAGTCTCATCATGACCCCGCAAAGCTAATTCAAAAGTTCCACAGAAGCAGATACAGTTTATTATTATATTTGACTACTGCTAACTCTTTCATTGTGTAAAACAATATTTCGTCTATATTCACTGCCCAGCTATTAACTGTACCAAAAAAAAAATAAAACTGAAAATCATTCTTTATATGTATTACTTGACGCCTGATGATTTCTTATTTTTTCGGCTAGATGATTAATAACTTTCTTTCTGAATTTTGTCCAGGGGTCCTCTCCTCCAAATAATAAACATGGAAAACAAAATAAAGAATTCCTTTCGTCACAACCACATTCTAGTCAGTATTTTCATTATATTCTAGTTTAAGTGATCGATTAAATGGTTGACCACCTGACTTTACAATTTGATTTATTGTTAAGGGGGGCATTTGGCATCCTAGTCTATTGGTTAACACTATTCATTTTAAATTAAAAAAAAAAAAAACACTGTTTAAAAGCATGCAGAATCACTAACTCCAAAAAAGCACAAACACAAAAGCACACAGCGGTACTAAACAAAGAAAAAATACTGTAATACGTAACACATAGTTTAATTAAAATAAAGTTGATTGAGACTTTATTATCACAATCGCAGTTATACAAAATTATTACGATATTTATAAATTCAAACATTTGATAACGTCTACTGGTATCTCTGATACGCATGTGCTGTACTGCACAGCAGCGCTTGCGGTGGCGGTTTGCAGTACTCCCATGCACCAGCTGAACCTATTTCCAACTGTCATGTATTTCATCCCTACCACCGTTTTTGTCACTGTGCTGTGTTCAAGTCATATCACAAAGATCGCGTATACTGGTTTGCAGAGCTCAAACAACCAGCTGAGTGCAAACCAACTACCAGCAGCACGCTAACTTAGTCATCTGTGATGTGCTCCGTTAAACATTACATTTCAACTTTTCTCTAGCTGTACAAAACTAAGTCGTTTGAAAAATAACTGTCGAAAAATAAGATTGTTTTAACATTAAAAATTTTGTTGTATCACTTAGTATAAATATACATATTGTAATGATACATATAATCACCATACTTTGGACATAACATTGAACACAACATGACATAATAACTAAATGAGACAAGACCTACCAAGGATTCAGAATGGCGTACCAAGTATTAAAATCATTTAAAGAAATAATAATTAAAGAATGAACCTACAAATAAAGAATAAAAGTAGTAATGAAAACTAAAAACAAGAAAGAAAATATATTAAAATGTGATTAACCCAATGACCCAATAGATTAGGTCAGTGAGCAACCAAGAAACATAGACAATAAAAATGAAAAGAAGTGAATGAATCAAGAATAACATTCCATAAACAGAGAAACAAATGAAGAGACAAGATACCTCACACAATCTACCACAGAAGAAGTACAACTGTGAGATAGATAAAAGAAGGCAAGTGAAGTACAGAGTGAGAGACTATTAAAGAAAGCCAAAACATTGACAGAATATATTAGGCGACCTGACTATGACCACAAATCTAATGTAAATGAAGAAACTAACCACTAATAGTTAGGAGAGTGAGATTAAAACTTATGTTAGTATGATTTAAGAAAGTATAAAGGATCACAACAATATTGTATCCTGTCTACTAGTGATGTAAGTGATATAGAAACAGTGATATCAGAAGGAAACTGATAGTCACCAATAATGTTATAAAAATAATATTAAAGTAACAAGAAAACAATTACCAAACTATAAATAGTAATTATTAGTATTAGTACATTTAAATAATGGTATGAAATGTGTAGAAAATAAACTCAAAGTCAACCCATTTTTGTATGTAAGAGTGGGGACACACATTACCTAACTACAAGTACTTTTCACATATAATGAGAAGAATTAATAAATAAAAACGTTGTTAAACCATAATCTCTGATACTGTATTTCAGATAGATGTTATAAGAGTCATACCAGTAACAAGATTAATTACCCAAAGGAAGATTTGTGTTATAATTAGAGTAAATAAACTGACTAAAGTAGACAGAATGGAATTTACCAACTAACTATTCTAAAAAACATGTAGAAAAACTAATAAGAGAGACAGAGGGTGATATCAGTATCATCAAAGAGATGTAATATGACTAATATAATGTAAAATGATAATTATTATCATAAAGTTAAGCCATAATAATGTAATTTAAATACACTTGTCATGTGACACTAGATGTAAGATGTATTAAGGAATTGATAGCAAAGAGGAATATCCTAATGCAAACCAAAGATTTGTAAAACGTAATAATAACTATAACAAGTATGTTTGTAAAAGATAAGGACTTAAAAACAACTATATAAGTTATAATAAACATGATTCATGTTACAACCAATAGTGAAGAAACTATTATTGATTATGAAGACTAAAAACAACAAAAACAAGGTGCACCAAGAAAAAACTGAGGTGACCACAAGTTGTAATGGTTCCCTCAGAGTAATTGTGACATAATAGCAATTGTTAGAAAACAACTATTAAAAGACAATAAGTAAAACTAGTTTAGAGTGTCATGGGCAATGTATTTGTAAAGTTAACTAGAAATAAGTATGCTCTTATGTCATAAATGATATTGTAAGGGTGATAAAACGTTGTAGACAACAATTATGAGAAATAAGGTTGCAGTAAAAGTAAGGAATAATAATGGAAAAATGTAATTAAAATATAGTGAATAATATTGAGTTAGGCCTTAACAGAAAAAAATTGTTACAAAATACAACCTTATAAATGATTGTAAAGAGTTCATACTAGACTAAAAGCAAGGAATACTCAAGGTTTATTAAAATTTAATAATATAAATTATAATATATAAAACGAACATTATATTATCCAAAAAGCTAATAAGAGATATTGGTAAATTTAATTTTGTTAATAAGTATTAAACCCATATAGTGTGGGGATCCAAATTATTCGTCTCAGAGAATCCTGAATGATAGTAATAATCAATTGTTAATTAAAGGAAAAATAAGGGAATAATATTAATTATAAAGATTTGATAATTTGCCAGCCCTTGGGCATCCCTTTGTAAACAAATTTCTTATAATCTCAAAACCCGTCAAAAGACGTGTTGAAAGCAGGGGGGCCATTCCGGCTTCCCGCGCTAACCTAGCGATCAGCTGTTGTTGGCGCGTGACGTCACCTGGTGGAAGAAATACGTGCGAGTCTTGATTTACCATGCAATCTTACCTGAGACAATGTCCTATTATTCTAGTTACATTGTGTTCAAAGCGTCTGTTTTGCCGAGGTATACCGAAGGGTCACGAAAATTAATAAAATTGACCAATCAGAAATCATCATTAAACATTAGACGCAAGTTCAGAAACTGAAGAGGACACATTCGATTACAGTACTCGACGGAGAAGCCACTCCGGTCCTGCGAGCAATTTGAAGAAGAACTGAACAGCTGACTGGAAGCAGTAACCTAAAAACGTGAAAGTGAGGCGCATGTAAAGTGAATGGCCGCCATGTTAACTAAGCAACGGCGGACAAGTGCACAGCGAATGACGAGTTATGACGTCATTACGCGGAGTACCCAGCGCTGCACTTCATAAGTTTACGCGGCAAATAACGTGGCGTTTTTTGGCGCCTTATGGGAGAAATTATGTAATTTTTTTTCTTCGTAAATAGGTTCGACCGCCGTTTAAAATTATTTTTCTCGTGTTTATATAGTATAGAAGAATAAAAAAGAAATATTTCACGGCAATTTGAGAATTTCACACACACACATGGAATCCATGCATATAATTATGAAAAGATGAAAATCTTACCTTAATGTAGCAGGCCATTGTGGATTAAAATGTTACACAATTACACAAACTAAAGCACTGAAAATCACATTACGCGGAGTACCCAGCGCTGTACTTCATAAATTTATAAAGTAATCGGCTCAATATTACAAATGTTAATAATAGTAAATAACCCTAAACAACAGAAATAATTAAACCATAATTAATAACACCGCACAATTACACAAACACAAACTGAAAATTACAAAATACATTCCCACACACACGACCTGACGCGGAACGGCAGCGTTTTCTCTAAAACCTAAACGGCCAAACCGCTCTTTTCCTCTTAACCAATTACAAATCAGAGATTACAAAATTTTGAACTCAGCCAATCAAAAGTCAGCATTACGTCGGCATTTGGTAATTTTTGGCGTTTGGCAAAATTTGTCCGGATTTCAGCAATTGACTCAACTCGCTTTTCATACAGTCCAATTTTTGCAAGAATTATCTGGAACAATGAACTATATCCGCGGCCCTTTGGGCCGCCCCTCCGAACCTAACCGGCAGGTATCGGCTCAACTCGCTTTTCATCCAACTCGCTTGTAATTGTTTGAAAAATGGTTCGCCTTAATTTTTGCAAGAATTATCTGGAACAATGAACTACAACCTCCGAACCTAACCGGCAGGTATCGGCTCAACTCGCTTTTCATCCAACTCGCTTGTAATTGTTTGAAAAACGGTTCGCCTTAATTTTTGCAAGAATTATCTGGAACAATGAACTATATAGTTGTTATTTCAACTTGGTTGTGCTTATTTGCAAATTTACTATAGGCTACGTCATGCTCCGGATGAGGGCTTTCAGTGTAGCCATAAGTAAGGCACCGATAGCTTTTTATCAAATTAAAAATAATAATACTGAAGAAACACCAATACTACCTAGGCCTAAGAGTGGCGTTTAGAAATTGAAATGTAAAGAATGTGATAAGGTGTATTTGGGCAATACTGGACGTAAATTTGAAGTCAGACTGAGAGAACGCGGAAGAGGAACCGTGATACGACCACTAACCTGTAATACCCAAAAAAAACTATAGAATCAGGGCACAAATTCGACAACCCACTTGAAAAGGTAGAAATATTAAAAGCAGAAAATAATTTAAACAAAACGAAGTTATATGAATAACGTTTTCAAAATTTTAAAAGATGATAGAAGAACATTAATACACTGACGAACATTAAAACTGAATATAAGAATAAAAAAATAGTTTACCATATTTTGAAAAAAACAACATGTGAACTTCGTTCAACAGTTGTATAACAAGTTTTACGTCAACAGACAAAACTGAGTGTGGCTTAACAGTGTAGTAGAGGGGAAGACGAAACTCAGTAGTTAGGTAGCCAATAGGAAGTCAGTATGGGTGTGGCTTTACGCAAAGTAGCCAATAACGTGGCAGATAGTAATGTTTACGAATGTGACTGGTCGTGAAGGAAAGTTCACAAAGAAACAAGAGTTTAGGGTAGCGGTAGAGGTTTATTTGTTTGTCATGGTTTTGGACTTGATAATGGTCGAGACACTGATGTTGTAATTATTGTTCATAGCGTAAGTAACTACAACGGTAAATAAAACTCAACAAACACCAAACGTTTCGGCCGTGCGACGACTTTCCCTCACCGTTGAAACGAAACGAAGTTTAAAAAAATTAAATAATAAACAAAGTCGTACAATTTTTGGTAATTGTTTACGATACTACTTAGGTTCAAATTGCGGTGAAATATTTCTTTTCATATTCTTCTATACTATATAAACACGAGAAAAATAATTTTAAACGGCGGTCGAACCTATTTACGGAGAAAAAAATTAAATAATTACTCACATAATAACGCATGCATCAGCCAGCGAACGCCATTATCAGTTTGTGTAATGTGTACAACGGTACAGGACGGCGCGTGACGTCACCGCTTGTACATCAGCTGTCGCTCCAAATTGGACTTTGGGATGTATATAATTCTTGCAAAAATGAAGGCGAACCATTTTTCAAACATTTACAAGCGAGTTGGATGAAAAGCGAGTTGAGCCGATACCTGCCGGTTAGGTTCGGAGGTTATAGTTCATTGTTCCAGATAATTCTTGCAACAATTAAGGCGAACCATTTTTCAAACAATTACAAGCGAGTTGGATGAAAAGCGAGTTGAGCCGATACCTGCCGGTTAGGTTCGGAGGGGCGGCCCAAAGGGCCGCGGATATAGTTCATTGTTCCAGATAATTCTTGCAAAAATTGGACTGTATGAAAAGCGAGTTGAGTCAATTGCTGAAATCCGGACAAATTTTGCCAAACGCCAAAAATTACCAAACGCCGACGTAATGCTGACTTTTGATTGGCTGAGTTCAAAATTTTGTAATCTCTGATTTGTAATTGGTTAAGAGGAAAAGAGCGGTTTGGCCGTTTAGGTTTTAGAGAAAACGCTGCCGTTCCGCGTCAGGTCGTGTGTGTGGGAATGTATTTTGTGATTTTCAGTTTGTGTTTGTGTAATTGTGCGGTGTTATTAATTATGGTTTAATTATTTCTGTTGTTTAGGGTTATTTACTATTATTAACATTTGTAATATTGAGCCGATTACTTTATAAATTTATGAAGTACAGCGCTGGGTACTCCGCGTAATGTGATTTTCAGTGCTTTAGTTTGTGTAATTGTGTAACATTTTAATCCACAATGGCCTGCTACATTAAGGTAAGATTTTCATCTTTTCATAATTATATGCATGGATTCCATGTCACCGCGCGCGCGCATGTGTGTGTGTGTGTGAAATTCTCAAATTGCCGTGAAATATTTCTTTTTTATTCTTCTATATTATATAAACACGAGAAAAATAATTTTAAACGGCGGTCGAACCTATTTACGAAGAAAAAAAATTACATAATTTCTCCCATAAGGCGCCAAAAAACGCCACGTTATTTGCCGCGTAAACTTATGAAGTGCAGCGCTGGGTACTCCGAGTAATGACGTCATAACTCGTCATTCGCTGTGCACTTGTCCGCCGTTGCTTAGTTAACATGGCGGCCATTCACTTTACATGCGCGCTTATGGGAGTAATTATTTAATTTTTTTTCTCTGTAAATAGGTTCGACCGCCGTTTAAAATTATTTTTCTCGTGCTTATATAGTATAGAAGAATAGGAAAAGAAATATTTCACCGCAATTTGAGCTTAAGTAGTATCGTAAATAATTACCCCCTTTTTCATTTAAAATAGTTTAATTGCTATCGTTATATTCATTGGATTCTTATTATCCATATGACAATGTCTATTTCATTATAAATACTGTTATTTATTAAAACAGTTAACGCTTGATATAAGTAAAGTCATTTGTCTTTTTATCCTTCTTAATAATGATTATTAAAATTATTCATTTCAACTAAGGTCCCAATCCTTGTTGTGTTCAATTGACATAATATCAGTAATTGTAATCGATAATATTTTTTATCGAAGAAAAAGGTCATAATTATTCTAAATATTTAATAATTGTCACTATGCTTGCATTTAGTGTCTTTTTCTTTATTGGCACTATTAACGTTTTATTAATAATGGATACACTTCCTATGCGCACATACTCCGATAAAGTTCACTTAAAAAAATCAACTGGACTTTGTTTACTATCGGTATAACCTCACTTTCACGTTTTTAGGTTACTGCTTCCAGTCAGCTGTTCAGTTCTTCTTCAAATTGCTCGCAGGACCGGAGTGGCTTCTCCGTCGAGTACTGTAATCGAATGTGTCCTCTTCAGTTTCCGAACTAGATAATTGTTTTATGAACGATAAATGAATTTATAACCGTACCTTACAGGATTTTTAAGAATGTTAAAGAGTTATTAGTAATTTAAAGTAAAATGGTTATTATTCAGAACCGCCAGGCCTAACCTCCAATGTTGACGTCAAACGTCTTTGACAATTTTATGTTAGTAATTAAGATTTATTTTGTTATGTAATTACTCTCCTACTACTTAATTATGATAAAAGAGTTCATCTTCCAGTTATGTATTTTGTAGACTAAAAGAACATACAATTTTAAATGAAATAAGTTAACTAAACAACCACATTGAATGATGGTTAGGAATATCAGATTAGCACCCCTGCGAATACTAAAGACAGTCTCATAAAATCAACCAGTATTGTAAAAATGAAACATTATAAATTAATAACTATTCAAAGTAAGTTGAATTAATAACTTTATCGAGGAATAAACTATAATATTAACAGATAAAAGGAGTTGACAAAATTTATTTTACTCGACTAGAAAATTTCAGGTTAGAGAGACAGCTCGCAATAGTTGGCAACACTCTTAGCGGCAACTGAGACGATTTGAACAGTTTCAAATCTAAATTGTCATCTCAAATCAGTCTTGCACGCAGAACTTCACTTTAAGTAAGTGCATCAGTAATCATAAACAATCTAATTTCCAGTGAGGAGTCAACCTAACCGATTTGTCATAACACCAACTACCGAAGTGCATTAACTTATAAACTACAAACCCCATACAACCGACAGTAATAATAAACTTCAATTAAATAAACCATTCCGAAGATTCTAAAATTGATCAAATACAATATCAATATAATAATAAAAATAATAATCAAATTTAATACAAATAATAAAAGTAAAGGAGGGTAACCAAGACAGTTACAATATACACGGTTATGTAAGACCTATAAATACTGGTGGTTGTGCAATCTTACAACCTTAACACCAGCCGCCTCTGGGGTGCACTGACATTGCCTTCTTTAGAAACATGTCATAAATGTGTTGTGAAGACAGGCGGAGTGATGACTTGTTCAGCACTTTTCTTGTTTGTTTGTAAATCCAGTCCTATTAAATAAGTAAGTGGATATCATGCACTGTTGTGTTAATTTGATTGTGTTTTTTGGAGACTTATGTTCTGAATGTTCAGAGTGTTGGTAATTGACGTGTTAGTGAATAGTGAAGTAACATTAATACTGACAAGCACATCTGCACTGTATGTTGTAATGGTAAATGGTCTAATGAGGAACTGTTTTGAGTTCTGACTGGAAACAACTGTATTTTCTGCTCAGGGTTGCAGCAGATTGGTGGTGTTTTGTAACAACCACAACCGATGATGGGCCTGAGCAGGCTACCTAGGTTGTGAATCTTAACCACACCAAACTCCTCCTCCTCCTCCTTCTCTCTTTTGTGTGTGTGTGTGTGTGTTCTTTGTTTTCTAGAAGACACATATGCAAGCATGTGTGGATACATTTTAAATAGTTTTAGAACAATGTTTTGGTTTTTGGTGTACTAACTGGTGCAGTATATAAAATATTATTTCTCGAGTTCTGCTGGTAAGATTAATACATTAATATGCAGTCTGTTATTAACATTATCCATGATTTCTAACTATAATTTTGAAGTAATTTGACTTCCATGTTCCATAAGGAAATGGAAGCGTGGTCATGGCAAAAAAAATCGTGTTCGAGATAATGGCAGATTCTGATTGTACTACCCTCAAAACATTAAAAAAAGTCATTTTTTGACAAGTGTCTGTGTGTGTGTCTGTCTGTCTGTAGAATTTTTCTATGCCAAACGATAACTGCCGCAAATTCACACAGAATCAAATAATTTTTTGCATACAGTTCTGAATTGTAGAGGACTCGAGGCCTATTGATTTTGGTGAAGGTCGGTTAAGGGGAAGGGGTAGTTTACCTGCAACCTTTTACGTTTTAACAAGAGTACAGTGCTTAATTTTGATAAATAAAGTATCCTTAAAAGAATGTCATAATAATCCACTGTAGAAAGGTAGATGAAATATCTATAAATGAAAAGGGTAGTTGCAGGGGAAGGGGGTAATTTTCTATAAATTAAAATGGTAGTTGATGAGGGAGGAGATAATTTTTTATAAGTTTTATATGTATGCTACGTTATTGACAACAAAGAAGTAGTTTCTATGGAAACATTTCATTTCACTTTGACAAAATTCTATATTTTTTTACGAATGATCGAACTGAATTCAAGTAAATAATTGGAGCTGTATGAGCACCCGCAATACATTTCGATGTTTTTAATATGCGATTGTATCGATATATTACGGTGTGGAAAAGAAGAAGTGTACTAATTGTAAATTGCCCTATTTCTTAATGTAAAGCAAAAACATGTGTTGTTTTCATTTGGTACTTAGGTAATAATGGTTTTGGGTTTTTTGTTTACTGCTAAAATAAATAAAAGCTGTGGTTGAGAAAACATAACATTAAACGTGTAATACAATGCGTATAACAGAGTAACACTTAAAATAAAGAACCTAACGTTTTTAAGTTTACAAATTGGAAAAACAACAGCAAATACAAAATGAAAAATACAAATATTTATGGTTAATGAAAAAACAAAAAACACTGTATTAAGGAATGACAACATATGATCTACAAATTGTACATAATGGATGTTTGTTTTTTGTTAGTCACAAAACGAGTACTTGTCGGAAAACGAATTTTACCGAAAAACGAGTTCTGCCACAAAAAAGTGACATGTAGGCCTATAATAATAGGCAAGAGGTTGACCCTTGGGCCACTCCCGCCTTACTTTGATTTGGGTTTTTCATGGTTTTAGAAAAAAAATAGTTTTACATTACACACGTATTGGTTTCCATGTATAATTTCAGTTTTCATGTTAACCTAACATAATCAATTTTTGGTGTCACAACCATGACCTGGTGATAAATTACTACTACAGTCATTTTCTATTAAAAAATCACAAACGAAATCAATTGCAATCACCAGCCAACTATTTTGCAACATACAAAATTAAAAAATGTATAATTCTTTCACTACATAAAATTATGTGCGAAGCCCATAAGAATTTCACTACATATTGAAGCCCAAAAAACGCATTATCGAAATAACTGTGGGTACGCATAAAGGCAGTACCAAATGATTTTATATATAATCTGAGAACATGGAAGTCATGTATGGTTCTCCATACCGATTTTTTAAATTAATTATTAAGTAATTTTGAATTAATAGTGAAATGATATTTTACTTCCATGTTCCATAAGGAAATGGAGTATGGTCATGGCAAAAAAAAAAAGTGTTCGAGATACCGGCAGATTCTGAATGTACTACCATCAAAACATGAAAAAATATCGGTATGGAGATCCATACATGACTTCCACGTTCTAAGATTTATATTTAAAATCATATTCAAAATAAAATATTTCCATAGAAACTACTTCTTTCTATTACTTCAGCCTTAACCATAGTACTGTGGTCACTAACGTATACCACCTCACGTTTTCGCACTCGATTTTCACTTATGATGGCAGTCGATGGCATTGCCGAAACGTGTGGTTTTGCAGAAAACATTGGACTACGGCTAAATAGCCCGGGAAGGAATTTTAACAAAAAACTACTTCTTTGTTGCCGATAACATAGTACACATATAAATATCGGTATGGAGAACCATACATGACTTCCATGTTCTAAGATTTATATTTAAAATCATATTCGAAATGAAATATTTCCATAGAAACTACGTCTTTCTACTTATTGCTTCAGCATTAACCACAGTACTGTGGTCACTAACGTATACCACCTCACGTTTTCGCTGATGATGGTAGTCGATGGCACTGCCGAAAAGTCTGGTTTTGCAGAAAACATTGAACTACGGCTAAACAGCCCGGGAAGCAATTTCAACAAAAAAACTACTTCTTTGTTGCCGATAACGTAGTACACATACAAAACATTCTCCCCTCCACCTTCAACTATAATTTTTAATAACAGAAAATTACCCCCACCCCGTTCACCTAACTCTTCATTTATAGATATTTCATCTACGTTTCTACAGTGGATTATTATGAGCTTCTTATCAGGATACTTTATTTTTTTAAATTAAGTACTTTACTCTTGTTCAATCATAAAATGTTTCAGGTAAACTACCCCTTCCTCTAAACCGATCTTCTCCAAAATCAATAGACCTTCAGTCCTCTACAATTCAGGGATGCATGCAAAAAAATATTTGATTCTGTTTGAATGTGTGGCAGTTACGTTCGTCATGGAAACATTTCTCTTGTTACAACATAAAATGTTGCAGGTAAACTACCCCTTTCCCTTAACCGATCTTCACCAAAATCAACAGACCTTGAGTTCTCTACAACTCAGGAAAGTGTGCAAAAAATGATTTGATTCTCTTTGAATTTTCGGCAGTTATCGTTCGTCATAAAAAAATTAACCTTTTTAAAACATAAAACGTTGCTGATAAACTACCCCTTTTCCTTAACCGATCTTCAACAAAATCAACAGACCTTGAGTTCTCTTTAGTTCAAAAAGATACGCAAAAACGTAGTTTATTCTGTTCGAATTTACGGCAGTTATCGTTCATCATATACAAAATTACCCTTGTTAAAACATAAAATGTAGCTGGTAAACTACTCCTTTCCCTTAACCGATCTTCACCAACACCAATAGGTATTGAGAACTCTACAATACAGGGCTGTATGCAAAACATCATTTAATTCTGTTTGAATTTGCAGCTGTTATCGTTTGCCTTAGGAAAAAATTACCCTTGATAAAAAACCGTTGCAGGTAAACTACCCCTTTCCCTTAACCGATCTTCACCAAAAACAATAAGTCTAGAGTACTCTACAAATCAGGGCTGTATGCAAAAAATTATTTGATTCTGTTTGAATTTGCAGTGGTTATCGTTTGCCATAGAAAATACCCTTGTTAAAACATAAAATGTTGCTGATAAACTACCCCTTTCCCTTAACCGATCTTCAACAAAATCAACAGACCCTGAGTTCTGTATAATTCAAAAAGGTATGCAGAAGAGTAGTTGATTCTGTTTTAATTTGCGGCTGTAATCCTTTGCCATAGAAAAAAAATATCTACAGACACATAGACAGACAGACAGACACACAGACACTTTTTGAAAAATGACTTTTTCATGTTTTGAGTGTAGTATAATCAGAATCTGCAATAATCTCGAACACGATTTTTTTTGCCATCACCATGCAACATTTGCATTTTTCCATTTCCTTAAGCAACATGGAAGTAAAAATTTCTCCCCTCTCTCTTCAACTATAATTTTCATTAATAGAAAATTACCCCCACCCCGTTCAACTAGCCTCTTCATTTATAGATATTTCATCTACGTTTCTACAGTGGATTATTATGAGCTTCTTATCAGGATACTTTGTTTATCAAAATTAAGTACTTTACTTTTGTTAAAACATAAAACGTTGCCGGTAAACTACCCCTTCCTCTTAACCGTCTTCACCAAAATGAATAGGCCTTCAGTCCTCTACAATTCAGGGATACATGCAAAAAAATATTTGATTCTGTTTGAATTTGCGGCTGTTATGGTTTGCCATAGAAAATACCCTTGTTAAAACAAAAAACGTTGCAGGTAAACTACCCCTTTCCCTTAACCGATCTTCACCAAAATCAACAGGCCTTCAGTCTGTTAAAATTGATGAATGTATGCAAAACATTATTTGATTCTGATTGAACTTACGGCAGTTATCGTTCGTCATAGAAAAAATTACCCTTGTTAAAAACAAAACGTTACTGGTAAACTACCCCTTTCCCTTAACCGATCTTCAACAAAATCAATAAACCTTGAGTTCTGTATAATTCAAAAAGGTATGCACAAAAATATTTGATTTTGTTTGAATTTACGGCAGTTATCGTTCGTCATAGAAAATATCGGTATGGTGAACCATACACGACTTCCATGTTCTAAGATTTATATTTAAAATCATATTCGAAACGAAATATTTCCATAGAAACTACGTCTTTCTACTTATTGCTTCAGCATTAACCACAGTACTGTGGTCACTAACGTATACCACCTCACGTTTTCGCACTCGATTTTCACTGATGATGGCAGTCGATGGCACTGCCGAAAAGTCTGGTTTTGCAGAAAACATTGGACTACGGCTAAACAGCCCGGGAAGCAATTTCAACAAAACTCTACTTCTTTGTTGCCGATAACGTAGTACACATATAAAACATTCTCCCCTCCACCTTCAACTATAATTTTTAATAATAGAAAATTACCCCCACCCCGTTCACCTAACCTCTTCATGTAAAGATATTTCATCTACGTTTCTACAGTGGATTATTATGAGCTTCTTATCAGGATACTTTATTTATAAAAATTAAGTACTTTACTCTTGTTAAATCATAAAACGTTTCAGGTAAACTACCCCTTCCTCTTAACCGATCTTCTCCAAAATCAATAGACCTTCAGTCCTCTACAATTCAGGGATGCATGCAAAAAAATATTTGATTCTGTTTGAATGTGGAGCAGTTATCGTTCATCATGGAAACACTTCTCTTGTTACAACATAAAATGTTGCAGGTAAACTACCCCTTTCCCTTAACCGATCTTCACCAAAATCAACAGACCTTGAGTAAACTACAACTCAGAAAAGTGTGCAAAAAATTGTTAGATTCTCTTTGAATTTTCGGCAGTTATCGTTCGTCATAAAAAAAATTAACCTTTTTAAAACATAAAACGTTGCTGATAAACTACCCCCTTTCCCTTAACCGATCTTCAACAAAATCAACAGACCTTGAGTTCTCTTTAGTTCAAAAAGGTACGCAAAAACGTAGTTGATTCTGTTTGAATTTACGGCAGTTATCGTTCGTCATATAAAAAATAACCCTTGTTAAAACATAAAATGTTGCTGGTAATCTACCCCTATTCCCTTAACCGATCTTCATCAAAACCAACAGGTCTTGAGAACTCTACAATTCAGGGCTGTATGCAAAACATCATTTGATTCTGTTTGAATTTGCAGCTGTTATCGTTTGCCTTAGAAAAAAATTACCCTTGATAAAAAACTGTTGCAGGTAAACTACCCCTTTCCCTTAACCGATCTTCACCAAAAACAATAAGTCTTTGAGTACTCTACAAATCAGGGCTGTATGCAAAAAATTATTTGATTCTGTTTGAATTTGCAGTGGTTATCGTTTGCCATAGAAAATACCATTGTTAAAACATAAAATGTTGCTGATAAACTACCCCTTTCCCTCAACCGATCTTCAACAAAATCAACAGACCCTGAGTTCTGTATAATTCAAAAAGGTATGCAGAAGAGTAGTTGATTCTGTTTTAATGTACGGCAGTTATCATTCATCATAAAAAAAATTACTCTCGTTAAAACATAAAATGTTGCAGGTAAACTACCCTATTCCCTTAACCGATCTTCACCAAAACCAACAGGTCTTGAGAACTCTACAATTCAGGGCTGTATGCAAAACATTATTCGATTCTGTTTGAATTTGCGGCTATTATCGTTTACCATAGAAAATAAAATTACCCTTGTAAAAAACCGTTGCAGGTAAACTACCCCTTTCCCTTAACCGATCTTCACCAAAAACAATAGGTAGTGAGTACTCTACAAATCAGAGCTGCATGCAAAAAAATATTTGATTCTGTTTGAATTTGCGGCTGTTATCGTTTGCCATAGGAAATACCCTTGTTAAAACATAAAACGTTGCAGGTAAACTACCCCTTTCCCTTAACCGATCTTCACCAAAAACAATAGTTCTTGAGTACTCTACAAATCAGAGCTGCATGCACAAAAATATTCGATTCTGTTTGAATTTGCGGTTGTTATCGTTTGCCATAGAAAATACCCTTGTTAAAACATAAAACGTTGCAGGTAAACTACCCCTTTCCCTTAACCGATCTTCACCAAAAACAATAGGTCTTGAGTACTCTACAAATCAGGGCTGTATGCAAAAAATTATTTGATTCTGTTTGAATCTGCGGCTGTTATCGTTTGCCATAGAAAAAAATTACAGACAGACAGACAGACACACACACACACACACTCTCTCTCTCTCTCTCTCTCTCTCTCTCTCTCTCTCTCTCTCTCTCTCTTTTCGAAAAATGACTTTTTTTCATGTTTTGAGTGTAGTTCAATCAGAATCTTCAATAATCTCGAACACGATTTTTGTTGCCATCACCATAGTTCCATTTCCTTAAGGAACATGGAAGTAAAAGTAATTTTTTGAAAAGTGTCTGTGTGTGTGTGTGTAGAATTTTTTCTATGGCAAACGATAACAGCCGCAAATTCAAACAGAATCAAATAGCTGTTTGCATACAGCCCTAAATTGTAGAGGACTCAAGGCCTATTGTTTTTGGTGAAGATCGGTTAAGGGAAAGGGGTAGTTTACCAGCAACGTTTTACGTTTTAACAAGACTAAAAGTGCTTAATTTTGATAAATAAAGTATCCTGAAAAGAAGGTCATAATAATCCACTGTAGAAAGGTAGATGAAATATCTATAAATGAAAAGGGTAGTTGAAGGGGGAGGGGTATTTTTTTTATAAATTAAAATGGTAGTTGATGATGGAGGAGGTAAATTTTTATAAGTTTTATATGTGTACTACGTTATTGACAACAAAGAAGTAGTTTCTATGGAAACATTTCATTTCACTTTAACAAAATTCTATATTTTTCATTTTAATTTAAATTACGTATGAGTGAAAATATATTGTTCCTGGCAGGCAAGCATATCTCAATTATGTAATGTTTACTTTTCCAAAGTTTTATTATTTTGATTACCGCAATAAAAAGGCCGGCAGGACTTATTTCTATTATGACATGAGAATTACAAACTAATATGTGTATGTGTGCATGTATGAAAAATATATAAATATTTTTCTCCTTTGGAAATTGTTTGCCCCTCCTTGAAAATATTTTGACCTCCCTGATGGCTAGTTATTTACTAGCCTGTGTGGAATATAGCGTTATGACATGGATCAGAATGGTGGGTGTTAAACAGGAAACACAAACGTATTAAGGAAGAAATGTTTTGCTGAGAAATTTATAATTGTACGGATGAACAGAATAGTCGTACAGGAAATCAGAAGACAAATGGAAAGAAAGAAATCAAGACTCGATTTTAAAAAAGAAAAATGACTAGTATAGTATTGACAGTAAAGACTTTGATAACACTATAGACATCCCTTGGCCCCTCGCAGCGAGAGTCCAATTTCATTACAGGAATCAGATCGCAGCTACCTTTAGCTAGCTCTTCGTTCGACCTACAGACATTTTATCCAAAAGTACAGCCCTTCCTCACGAAGGTTGAGGATAGTCTTAATCCATCTGACATGGTGGTACCATTTTAGCTGATACATAATTTTTTCAGAACTCAAGCATCCACTTATTTAATTAATGTTTAAATGATTTTAAATATAAATTTTAGGACATGGAAGTCATGTATGGTTCTCCATACCGATTTTTTAGTATTGCCAACACTATTCCAGCTGGAAATTAATAACATCAACTGAGTTTCGGCTGAACATATTTATAAAGAAAATGACCAGCATTACCATAAAGAAGACTCTTATGTATATAGAACAAAAATTATATTCACATAATTACAGAAGAAATTATGGCGAGAGCTTCAAGTTCAGAAGAACAACACTGCAACATCAAATAATACTGATGATCACAAGAAGAGCTTCAAAACTCTTTATCACACACACACACACACACACACACGCGCGCGCGCGCGCGCGCGCGCATACACGCACGCACGCACACATAATAAAGATAACAAATATGCACAGTACAATACACTTTTTTTAAAAGGTTTCTTATAACTGAAATTTATCTATACCCATAACTGATAAGATTAAAAATGTACCAAATAAAAGGTTACAGTACAGCATTTTATAAAAGAAGCCAGTATTTCATCTATAGCCTAGTAGAGATGGGTTTTATGTTCATTTTTACATTCCCTGCATACCCAGACTACTGTTGCTCCAAACACCTAACAATTGCAAGCTATGAATTCTAATTCTATACAAATGAATACTCATACCTACAGTAAGTTAACTACGAGAAAACTAATGATTACTACGATTATTACAGTACCTGCCAAATAACAAAAACTTTCTTCTTAATATCTTCTTATCAACAGTTCACTATAATCTGCAAATATTTTCTAAGCCAAGTCTCCACCAATTTCATATTTAAAGATCTTAAAGTGAACCAGAGTTACACATAATTACACATAAAGAGTGGACTGACTATAGTGATGAGTGATTTCTTCAATACATTATTGGTGGAGAAATGTTATTATTAGTTATACAGTCCTAAATAACTAATAATATACAGTATATTAAGAAGCTCAGACAGATATAAGAGATCTGTCAAAGTTCATGAATTCTTTAAAATGTGGTAGGCCTGCTATTGTATGGCTCACAAATAGTGCTTTAATAATATCAGCATGTCAATGTTTTACATCTAGCCTACACTGTTATATCCAGCCTCATTTTTCAGTGGCATCTGATACTATCTACCTGTTCTTGTGTTATACTGAAAGACTGTCAGAATCTAAATTGGGACTACAAACAAGTTTTAAATTTCTCATTAAAATCTGTAAAAGTAGAAAAGAAATCTAAAATATGTTAGTGAAGGATTACACAGGTAATACAACCAGAAACGTTAGTTTCACAATGGTCAACATATTTTTCCTAAATAAAGAAAGGTGTCACCAATAGCCAAAACCAAAACTAACAGATATTTAAAAAGCAAAATTAATTTTAAAAAATCGACTAATTTTGTATAAAAATTGGCGATTGACTATTTGGACCAAAAAATCAGAAATGGTGAAAGGCTTCAAGAAATGCCAAGACACAAAGAGACTAATTTTGCTTTCAACCTCCTTATCATCTTGGTATGTGATGCTACACCCTAGATACTTGAAATGTGGCACCTGTTCTATTGGCAACTCCTGTATGACAATCTTTGTTCTAATATGACTTGCCCCAGAAAAAGCAATAACTTTTGTTTTGGATAAGGAAATGGTTCGATTGTAATCTGTCAAAATGTCAGTAAGATAAAAAAACGACCTTGTTTTTAGCAATTAAAAACATAATTGTGTTGGAAAGTTCTACCTATTCATTACATGTAGTTCTGAATGGCTTCTCTGACTACAGTAAAAAGAACAATGAAAAGAGCAGTGGCGGCTGGTAATGTTTTTGACTGGGGGGGGGGGGCAAAATTTTGTTGTACCCGTATGTAACAAAAGTCACCAGTAGAAACTAAATTATTGCTATTATCATGAAATAATTGTAAAATTGAACCTTTTGCTTTACTACTAACAGTATTGTTAATATCAAAAACCTACCTTGCAAACTACCAATATTTAAACAGTGTTTGAAACTGAAATTATTTATAATCCTAAACAGTTCACGTTCCTAAACTTAAATATTTAATAAATTATATTATTAAATGTATGCATTACTAAATAAAATATATTTGTTCCCTACCTTGGATTAGTTTATTTGCTTGAATATGAAATCCATTCTCTTCTCCTTTTGTTTGGCAAAATGGTCAATAACTAATTAATTGAAGTTAGGAGTCATTTCTAACATTTTTTTGTCTATTGAACACATTCCCAGAGCACTTAGTCTGTCCTCTTTCATTGTATTATATGTAAATGTTTTAATGCGTTTGAGAGTTGAGAAACATTGTTCACTTTCTGCTGTAGTCATAGGGATTGTACAAATAATTTTTATTAGTTTTACCAGTTCGGGAAAAACAGTAACTAGATTGTTTTCATATACAAAATTGAGTAGAACCAATGCGCCAGTTGCCTTTGTGAAGTCAGGCCTGCTGTATAGAATACATGTCTTAATACAGTTTCATTTAAATTAAATTGTTTAGCAGCAATTTGTAACTGTGTTTCTGGAAAGATATGCTGATGTTTAGAAAACAGGGTTGGTTGCAACAAAACTGCTATTGCTAAATGGTCTGAAAATGAAAATCTGTAGTCTATGTTGGTAACTATTATGTCACAAACTTCCTTAGCTGCAGTCTTCTTGCTTTCATCAAAACGTGACCTTTTTGGATTTTGTGATGATTCTCCAAAATCATTTGTTGCAGACAGACTGGCATCAAAATCAATATAATCTCTGACGTTTTTAATGTGCAACTTGAATTAGGCAACATACTGGTGTATTTTAATACTGTCAATTTCTACTTGCTGTAATTGATTAAACAAAATGTCACAGGCTGGCATAATTTTGTTGAAAAATGTTAACCAAAAATTAAAATCATCATTATTTAATGTGTTTTTCAGTCCTAGTGCTTTCTGAACAGTGGACTTGTCACTCTCGTCATCATCTATGACTTTTTCAAGAACAGCGGAAATGTAATTTTTATGAATAAATACTGTTGTCACACAATGGGATTTAAAATTCCACCTGGTATTAGAACATTTTGGGAGACATTTCTTTACTACTTCATCAAGTATGGCAGTTCGCTTGGAAGATCTTGAAAAAAATGTTGTAAAGCCATCTAAATTACAGAAAAATATTTTTACTTGCTTGTTTTGTGATGCAGCGCGCTCAATAATTAAGTTTAGTTGATGGGCATAGCAGTGTATATACTGGGCATTCTTGTACACAGCTTTAACTTTTGCTTGAACACCGTTATGTTTTCCACTCATTACTGCTGCCCCATCGTAATTTTGTGCAATAATTTTACTAGGCATCTTATCAAGTTCTAATTTTGCTAATTCTTCAAAAATAGTATTACTAATACCTTCAGCGGAGTGATCTTGTGGACTGTTAAAACTGATATCTATCATGTAATTTTCCGTTCAATTCAAACCTCACAACTAACACAATTTGTGACAGAGTGGCACAATCCATGGTTTCATCTGCTTCAATTGAAATGTAGTCAGTTTCATTTATTCCTTTTTTTATTAGTCCAATGCACACTGCATAAATAGAATCCAAAATTTCATTTTGAATTGTTTTAGAAAGACCAACGAAAACCCTGTTGTTTGTTTTTTCAATATGCTCTCTTAAGGTCCTATCTAGGCCTGCCATTAAATTTACTAAGCCCCTAAAAATACCTGGATTCTCAGATGTGTTTGTTTCATCATGTCCCCTTAAAGCTAGTTCAAATATTCCACAAAACTTTACACAGTCAATTAACTTACTTAGGATGAATCTGTTCTTAGAGACTTCTTCATTATGCTGTTTAATTTTTAATCTATATGCACTGTCTAACTGGCAACTAATATTGACTTTTCCTAACAATGAATATTCAATACAATTGTTCATATGAGTTTCACTAATTTTATGTTTTTTAATTTTTTCTCCCAAACGTTTCAAGTCCTTAATTCCATTTTCAGTCCAGACTGAATCACTGTTTAGGTTCATCACCAAACATACATAACAAAAAAAGGAATTCATCACCTCACATCCACATATCCAATCAGCATGTAAGTAACAGTTTCTATTAAATTTTCTTGTGTAGTTTTTTTTTACTTGATGCTGGTCTGTCCGCTTTATAATTTTGTTGTGTAATATCTAAATTCGGTTTTGGTGACCCTAATTTTTTTAGTTCTATTTTCTTTTCGTAAGTAAATGAATTTGAAATAATCAAACGTTTAATATTACTTACTGAATTCATAGCCATTTTAATTGTTTCTAACAAATACGCACAGAACACACAGGCTCAGGCCTACACAGAATAAGTTACACGTTTATGTATGTTAGGTTAGACAAAAACACTATCGTACACAGAATACTGTGACGTCTCCCTTGTTAAGACATCACAAAAGTCGGGAACTAGTTCAATTCGTTACCTGTTAATTAAACTAGCTGCCGTTGTTAGTAAAACTTACTTACTAACAAATTATAACACATTATTACATAGGAATTAGTCAAGGATTGCATAAATTTATTCACTCGCTAGGTGTTAGCAAAAAATCTCTTTATTATTATTCAAATCTCATGGTTTACTTTGTTTTTTAAAAGAATTACTCTAGTAAATTCTGCATTTAATGCTTTAAAAATATTAAATGTCTTTTTCCTTTTATCTCAAAAGTATTAGTCTAGATATTGTTTTAAGTACCTCGGATCCGGGTCTCAACTTTGTTATGTTTTACTTTATCACAACTTTAACCAAATTATTTGAAGAATAATGTTGGTTGTAAATTATAGAATTACCTTACATTTAGATATAGTGATGTTACTACTACTTCATTACAGAAATTACAAATCTTATAAGTTATTCTTTAGATTACCAAAAGTTCTTTACTGTTCTTTTGTTACTTCTCTTGTTGAAACAAATTTTTACAAATATTATGTTTGGATATCACCTGAATTTAACATGAGGTTGTTGTGGGGTCCATGATGGTCATCTTCTGTTGTCTTCTAGGGTGCAATACATGGTTTCTCTTGATGCTCCATTAGGTTGATTGTATCTGGTAGTCTCGACGATCGGATTTTTTTTCTTACTAGAAGTTCATACTTTTGTAGTTTGAGTTTTCCACTTCTGGAGTTAGTTGTTCACATTTTACACCTTAATTACAGTTCTTATTTTGCAGTACTAAAGTCTGGTAAGTAACATATCTTACCACTTACAGTTTTATGTTTTAAGAGATGTGTCGGCTAAGTTTTCCTTTCTTTTTTTTTTATAACTCTTCACACACTACATTATATATTTTTATATTATTTCCACGCTACATTTTTCAAACGATATCACCACAAACTGGATATAATCTTTTTAACGGCATACACCTACGTGTATGTGGACAACACAAAACTGACATCTTTACATGTCGAAGTTTCACTAGCGAATGCGTGCATAGTTTAGCGGCGAGGGGTCAGTAAGATGGCGCGGTTTTACACACTGAGAAAATAGTTCGTACTTTTATTTAGTATTAATTATTCATTAATTAAATTGTAATACTTTATGTTACTTTTGTTATGAATTAGGAATTTCCTTATTTATTTAGTATGTATTTTAAATAATTAACGTAATTATTATTATTATTTAAATAACACCGTTCTTTGCGTGTTGGTACGGGACAATTTCAAGTTGATGCAAGAATCTAGGTATAGGTAAGGGGTGGATAATACTCTTACTTATTAGAAACAAAATTTTTTATTTGTGCGATTTAAATATTTTTTTAAAATCGTCACAATACACTGCCTAACAAAGAATAAATTATTAGAACATTATGTTTACACAAAAAGTACAACAAGAACACAATCAAAACTATATAAAACACAAGAGTAATATATGCACTTTAAACAGCAACAGAGAAGTTTTGAACAACGCTCCAGTTCTCTATGAAAAGAGCCGCGAAATCAGTCAGCAGGCAGAGCCCCTCCTGTAATGGCTGATGCTGATTTAAAAGCATAGACATGTCTACACGTCCTCTTTCCCCACTCCTCGCAAGACCCGCCTATGCAGGGAGGACGACAGCAAAAACGTCCGGCTGCTGGACCATGCCGAAACATCGGGTGATCGCTATTAGTCGCCCCAAAAATATCTTTCACATAAGGATACTACACATTATAGTTATATTATTGACAAGTTTAATTTGCAAATTTAGTGGGAGGGCTGCGCCCTTTTGCCCTCCCTGTACGAGCCGCCACTGGAAAGGAGTTTTTACTGTGCTGGTATATCAAGAGTAATTACTGGCGTGTTGGATGACCTTTGCTGCTCTGAAGACAATACCACAAAACCAAAACTGATTTGAAAGATGGACTCAATACTAACTTCTGTCTGGTCCCAAGGGGACTACTTTCCCAAGTGGATTATTTTGAAAGAGAAATATAATATTTTCAGTTATTTTTCAGCAATAATGTAAACAACACTTTATCAAACTTTATTGTTAGATCTTGCGTTTGTTTGTATGTAAAACACATACATTTACATAGGCCTACATAAACGCACCTGTGTATATTCATACACATAAATTTCCTTACACACTCTCACTATTAATGTAAAATGGGATAGGCATTTCTCGAATAGTCAACAAGATAAGCTGATGTTTAAGTGCTTCTCTACTTATAATAAAATCTGACACAAGTGGTGTATGTATGTAAGAAAAAATAGAAGCTGAATATGTCAGAAATAATAAATTAATACATGATAGAATGAACAGCATCCTAATTAATGAAAGGTACTCTAGAAAAACAAAGATGAATTAAATACAAAATAAATAGTGTTCTTAATATTTCATACTGATAAGTATCAACTAACAACCTTCGAAAATATGCCAGAAAGCCGGCAGATGTTAACTGTGACCTGCAAACTTATACTCCAGGCCCCTTTTATATTGGCCATAAATGGCCCACAGAATATTTTCAAATTAAAAACGAAATTGTTTAGTACTTGAATCACTCACCAGATTGCACATGCATTCGGTTTCTTAGTAACTACTGCTAAAAAAATTCACCACGTGTCACATTTCACTCATTGGTGTGGAGAGTGTTGGATTGAGTTCCGTATATTTTAAATTATTTTATTTACAAAAATTTCAAAAATGTAACTTAATAGAACAGATTATACTAGAAACAGGACTGAATGTAGAAATGTTTGCCTCCCCTCACACAAACCTGACAAGCGATAAGCCCTTTAACAAAAGAAGTATGTATAAGTGTGCCCACATCTGGACATCTGCATGCACGCACACACACACACACACACACACACATTTAAGTTATTTTAATTACCAAGTATTAAACACAGAGCCTACATATCAATATGTACCTAACTTTGGTATTTTACTGGAAAAAAAAAACAGTAACTGATAATAACCTTTACTACTACAATGAGTAGATTGGAGAATCTGTAAAACTATATATCATAATAATTCATTAAATTTATAATCATTATAAGCACTACAGCACAGCAATATTGTAACTTATTCAGATGTTAGAATAATTTAAGACAGGATAGTAAAGTATCAGACCACATTGTTATTAAAAATAGAATAAATATCATAAATCCTTTAAAAGAAATCCTTCTCCTACACTTAATCTGTACAAATTTTATTGGTGCCAACTTATTCAAAACTGAGGTTTCCAGTTTTGATGGCTAACACACCTAGTTCACTGACTCTCTTCCTCCAATGAACTTTTAAAATAGTTTTTGGTCTCTTGAAGACAGAGAATAGACTTAATGCAAGTATTACCAGGTAAAGTAGGACTAAAAGCCAGAACAGTCAGTACCTCAGAATAACTTGAAACAATGGTATTAAACTCGATATTAAGCTCTATATTGATAATACCACCACTACTGAGCTTTGAAATTTGACCTTATAACCTGGGATCAAAAGAAATAAATTCCAAGAGTAAAGCTGTATTAATATCTTTTCCATATAACTTACTTCTTAAGTTCTACAGCACTTGCCAAAATTTTATAATTTTATAATTGAATAAATTTCAAGGAAAATACAGAAAAACCAGCTATCACATTTTCAGAGCTAAAAATAGTTAAAGCAAAATTGAAAGTTAAGGGCATGGAAATGCGCGAAATGCTTACGGTCAGAGGGGAAAGGCGATGTGGAGGGAGTCGCTGTGAGATGTGAGAAGAGAATTGTAGTTATCAGCGATGGTGTTGCCAACCTATGAATATCGTTTCCTAACAGTAGGGTCATTCCATATCAAGTGATCCAATTTTTAATTAATTTTTTACCTTAGGTTTTTAGATTTTGATGAAATTTGGTATGCCAACAGGATGAACAGAAATGAGTGTATATCTTTAATTTCACAATTTAACTCATCCCATATTTTATTTATAACAATTTGAAATTTTTAAAAATGTGCGAATTTGGTCACACCCGAATGTACAAAAATACTATTTTCTCTGGCCAGGTTAAAGATATTTAAATGAAATAAAATCCATTTTGCTCCAATTTCAACAGGCTTTCATTTGATATGTAACATGACTACATTTGAGGAAGCTGACATTTTAGGTTATGGGCCCAAAAATTAAAAAAACCTGTGTCCAAAAAAACATTTGACTAAACATTTTTTTTTTAATTGTGTTTCTTTGTTGAAGTTTTAAGATTATTCTTACAAATGTTTAAGTTGGGATCTCGATGGGATCATTTATTTTTAATTATTTTTATTACCGGTTGTAATAATGTAGGCTATATAGATTGTTGATTTTTCATACATTGCAGTTAAGTATAAAAACAAATATTCAGAAATATTTCTGGTTTGATACATTTTTAATATTGACAATTGATTTTACTGTCATTTCAGGTCTCTCATACTGAATGATAGGGTCTTGCCTTGCAAGCCTGGGCATGTCTGTACATGTTTGAACCTGCAGTAATAGATCACTTGAAGCTGAACCACAGTCTGTTTTCAGTTGTTGGGTGAGTGATAGTGACAATTTCAACTAGCCTAGTGCCAAGAAGATGTAAATATGAAGGAGTGACTTATGTTTTCTGTTTAATTTTTTTGTATGTTGTGATGCTTAAAGAGTGTAGCCTATGAACTGTAATCACTAAATTCTACCATAAGCCATGGCTGGGACAAAACAAGGGGGTATAATGTCTTTTAATGTAGCCTATATTGTTGTAATCCATTTGAGAAAGATGGTCATAAAACTATAAAAAAATTAAGGCCAGTGCAAAATTGGATGATTGAACTAAACAGATCCATTAAACCTAGCATGAAGATCTGTGACAGTTGTAGAAAACAGCTAGCAAAGGAAGGTGAAACACAACCAATGGAAAAGGGTGAAGAGTGTGAGGCAGGTACTTCAGCAGATAAAGAGTTCATTGACTGTAACATGTCTATTGAATATTTAAATAAATCTCTTTCATGTACTGAGGAATCACCAATTGTAAAAAAGTGAATGTGTAGTCCTACATACTGCACAAGAAAACTTGAGAAAGTGAAAAAGAACCTAGTTGCAAAACTGGTAAATAATACTGGAAGTTCTGAAAGTGAAGATAATGATCCCGATTCAGAAATCTTCTACAACTGAAGAAGAAATTTGAGCAGACACAAAGCAGGAGTGAAAAATTTCAAATCTTGATTCTTCTTCCTATGAGTTGGTCATATAAAAAAATTGAAAATGAATTCATGGTAAGCAACAGAATGGCTAGAAGAGCTAAAGGTCTAGTGAAGGAAAAGGGAATTTTATCAACTACTGATCCAAAGCCAGGAAAATCACTCAATGATTCAGTCACAGAAAAAGTAAAAAATTTTTATAATAGCGATGATGTAAGCCGAGTCATGCCGGGTAAAAAAGACTTTGTGTCCTTGAAAACAGACCATAATACTTGTGACCATGTTCAGAAATATTGATTCTGAGTAACCTGAAAGAAACATAAACTGTTAAAAAAAATTACCCAACAGAAAAAATTGGGTTCTCAAAATTTGTTGAACTAGGCCTACGCCCTAAAAACTGTGAATTAGCAGGTGCAAGTGGAACACATTCTGTTTGTGTGTGCACCACTCATCAGAATGTTAAGTTAATGATAAGTGGAGCAAAATTGAAAGATTCTGATGGATCAAATCTAGGATTATAAACTATTCCTAGCAAAAATAATGTGCTTGCCTCCAACTCCAGATTGCCATTTAGATGAATGCAAGAACTGTCCAGGGACTGATCAGTTAAAGGAACAATTGATGAACAAACTGGAAGAGGAAATGATAGAAAGTGTTACATATAGGCAATGGGTGTCAGTTGATAGATGCAATTTTGAAATTTTTGTAAAAAGTAGTGAAGATTTTGTTGATTCTTTTTGTGAACAGCTACAAACATTGAAAAAACACTCTTTTACAGCTAAACAGCAATCAGCATACTACAACCATCTTAAAGAAAATATTAAAGTAAATGACGCTGTAATCAGTTTAGACTTTTCGGAAAACTACTCTTTTGTATTGCAGGATGCAGCTCAATCCTATCATTGGACTAATGATCAAGCAACTATACATCCTTTTGCAGTATATTACAGGGATGAAAATGAAATCATCTACAAAAGTTTTGTGTTTATTTCTGAGTGCTTGATACATAACACAGTAGCTGTACACCTGATTCAAAGAAAACTTATTACATTCCTTAAGAGCAGACTGATGCCTACATTGTAAAAGATTTTCTACTTTTCTGATGGGTCAGCTGCACAATATAAGAACAAGAAAAACTTCTCCAACCTTTCTCATCATAAGCAGGATTTTGGGGTGAATGCTGAGTAGCATTTCTATGCCACAGCTCATGGCAAAGGAATCTGTGATGGTTTGGGAGGGACAGTCAAATGTCTTGCAGCCAAGGCTAGCCTTCAGAGACCTTATGAAGACCAAATAATGACACCTCTCCAACTTTTCAACTGGAGCAACTCAAACCTTCCATCAATTCAGTTCTTTTTTTGCACAAGACAGGAACACCTTGAGGAAGAAAAGAACTTGAAATCTCGCTTCTCAGAAGCAACAATGATTCATGGAATGCAACAATTTCACTGCTTCATTCCATCCATCAACATGTCATACTGAAATTATTGCAAAAGTGTACTCATTGAGTGATAAGTATTGTAAACATAGTATTGGAGGATCAAAAACTTTAGATATTGATGAAATGGTTGGATTTGTGACTTGTGAATATGATCAAAGGTGGTGGCTGGCTTGTGTACTGTCCCAAGACTTTGATAATGAAGAAGTAATGGTCACTATCTTGGAGCCCCCAGGTCCAGCACCCTCATTTGTGTATCCAAGTAAAAAAGATATACTCATAGTGGCAAGAAATAAAGTTTTAACAAGGGTTCAACCAAGAACTGCAACAGGTCGAACCTTAGCCCAAAAGGAGATGTCTGATGCAACCAAAATGCTGGAAAGAAGATTAGCCACAAAATAATCTGCGGAAGAAGGTAACTGTCATAAACAACTGTGCTAAAAGATTTTTAATACTACTGTCAGAAATAACTGTGCTAAAAGCTGTTTAATACTAAGTAAATTATTTTATCTATGGTGGTTTTTTATTATTGTATAATTGCAATAGTTAATAGTGATTTATTTGGTGTTAAATACTTCGGTAGGGCCTAATATAGTTTTTGAAATTTGACATTTGATATTGCTACTAAAATGTGTCTACCAATAAACAATCCTCTAAATTGTGATTGAAAAACAATAAATTTAAGTATGAAGTTCATAAGTAGACACAGAAATATTTTTAATGTACGGTAGCCTACCAGTAAACAGAAATTTATAAAAATATAAGATCCCATTGAGATCCCCACTTCAAAATTTGTAGGGACAGTTTCAAAATATCAAAGAACAAATACAATTTTTTTGGAAATTTCAAGTCATGTTTTTTTTTGTAAATTGTTTTTAAAATTTTTGGGCTCATGACCTGGCATGTCATCTTCTCAATTCTTGTGATGTTTCATATCAAATTAAAGCCTATTAAAATCTGAGCACAATGGTTTTTATTTTGTTTTAAAAATATCTCAATTACACCCTGAGAAAATCACATTTATGTATACTCACAAATGCCAAAATTTGCAGTTTTTTTTAATTTTTGAACTCTGATAAAACAAAATATAGATAAGAGAAAAACATACAAATTTGGATTTGAGACTCTCTCTTATAGTATTAAACATGTGCAAAAAATCAAATGAAAAGGAAGTGGTAAGGTAATTTGCATTATATCACTTCATATGGAATGACCCAGTAACAAAAACTTGCGACTGTTAAGGTTTGTTTGTAATGTTTCACCACGAATCTCTATCTGTGTGTGTGTGTGTGTGTGTGTGTGTGTGTGTGTGCACGCTCAAATTTTGCGTAAAAATAAAATGAAATATAATACTGAAATGAAAGAAATTTCATAGATATTGAACATCGCATGTTATAACTTCAACTTTACGCTTTATTTACAGTAAAACATAAATTAATGCCAGCTCGTTAAACATAAATTATCTCAATTCTCATTCATCTGTTTCTTTTACCGGTTGTAACACTTTTAGCGTTAAAAGATTTTAAAAGATATTCTTTTCTTAAAATTCTGTATTGAAATTACTTGCTTTTTACTTCTTCTAGAAACAGTTTCTTGTTGTCCAGGATTAAAAAGATTCTTGGAATTAAATTAATATGAAGAATACATTCCTTTATGTAATGATAAACTCTATAGAGATAGTTGAGTATAATTAAGGAGTGCAAATGTACAGTCGAGTGTAAGTGTACAGTTTGCAAATTCCATTGCGATAAGAATGGTCAGGGAGGCTGTAGTTTTTTACGTCTCAGCAGTACTCAATGACAGAACAAACAACACTCAGATATGTTTATAAAACATTCTGATATGTAACAGCAACAAATTCCGATACGTGTACTGTTCCAATTGTATTTATTGAGTGACTTATTTCGCTTTTGTTTGTAAACGTAGATAAATACAATTACAATATTATTATTGTTATTATTATTTGATTTACGTTGGAAACAATAAACGTATAATTTTGTTTTTAACCCAGCTGTGTGACTGTTAGGCATGCGCGCGCACACACACACACACACACACACACACACACACACACGCACACGCACACACAGATAGAGAAATAAACAAATGCAAGACTGAGATAGGACGTAACACAGTAACTAACAATGTACTGGTAACTAAAACATCACACGCAAGTTGGCAATACAATAGTGAAGTTGACCTTCACTTGCATACTAGCTGATTATCTGTGACCCTCCCGCAATTCACAATTTCAAAGTGGACTCGTCCATCCATAAATTGGTTTCTGCGCACGTGCCCTTAACTTTCAATTTGACTATACCTATATCACTGATCATGATAACAACAAAAATGGCAGTACAAAAGAGTCAGAAAGTCTATTATCCTCTACCAGTCCACCAAAATGCTCTTTTTATTTTTTGTTTATACTTCTGTAAGGATACAGGCTCCACTTTCCACTTCACAACAACAATCACTGCTTCTTCTTTTATGATACCCTTCTCTTGTTTTTTTTTTTGTCCCTTTAAGAGTTCTTAGCGCCTTTCTTGGGTTGATTTCTTCTTCGAAGAAGATGTGAAAGAATATTAAGTTCAGAAAACATTTTTGACAGGTTCACAGTCAGAATCACAGGAAGCTGTCTATGTCTGTAAAAGTAGTTTTCAACTTTTTGCCACATCACTTGGTTCAGTTAGATCCATCAATATTTTTACCAGTTTGTTACAAAACAGAAAGTAATATAACCCAAACAAAGCACAATATACAATAAAATAAAGGAAAGCTAAGTACAACAAATGACCACATAAATCCCCACTAAAAATTATATGTAAACCTATGTCAGTTTCCTGGTTCCCATCATTGTCACTGACTTCTTTAAATCCCTCCAAGGGTACAGGTCCCTTGCACTACAGGGTTTTGAAAGATATGGGCTGACTAAAAACACCATGTGACATGTTGTGTAATCCTTCAAAATATGAATAGTCTTTTGAGGTTATAGTAGTAAAAGATATATTGACCGTTTTATTTTTTCAAGACACCAGTGTATTACACGATTACAAGATGAGAGCATATAATTACGCACAAATATTCCTTTCAAATTAGTATATACAATTAGAACTATAACAATAGTAATGATAGTATAACAAATATCTTGTCATGTAATTTATGCATTATATACATAAATTATGTGTGTAATATGTACTATATAAGGAACATAATAATATTATCAGAAACAGTGTTTTATGGAAAAAACATGATTTAAAAAATGTCCCCATGAAACTTGTAAAAAATGTTACCTGAAACTCATACCGAAGATAAACACACGTAAGGTTTTTCTAATATCACATGTTGTTTACCACATGCTACATTTGTTCTCATCTAAACTTCTACCTTATGCAAGAAAATAATTCACATTAACAAATGTAAACATTTCCATATGCAATGCTCCAAATGTTTATATTAGAATGTTGTAAGTTTGGCAGATTTACTGTCACGTTTCCTAAATACTGTCCACCGATTTTATTGGCGATTGAAGCTAAAGGGAATAATATATTCACATATTTAAAAACCTGGAGTAAACAAAGTCTTATAAAAAATTATCTTAGATTGCTTTTTAATATTTAAGTTTTAGAATTTACTGAGGAAGTATATTAATTTAAATCAAACTTCATATGATCAGAAGGAATATAAGGTATTCTGAAAAATAAAATAACTATCAGCACACACAAAATTATTGTGTGAATAGTTTTACTTAAATCCTGAAACATACATTTTCACATTAGCCCTCTACTGTATGCGTCTCAGAATTAATATAACTGTAACTAACCTTGCATACAATAAATATAAATTTACATGTTAAAAATGACATACCAGTTGAACTAATTTTCACCAGCTTCAAACTGAAAATTAGTTTCCTTCAAAACAAACTACAAGTTCTTGGCGTTTCAACCACCCACAATCCTTATAATTCTACACTTCCACCCATGTAGAATACAAGGATCACTTATAATTTCTACTTTAATTACCGCCTACTATGATTTTATATAATGGAAAAGTTTGTGCATATATTGATCTGCGTACCTTAAAGATATATTATCTTGCCATATTTGTTTACGTAATTCATTTGGAAGTAAGTGATATTGCAGTCTGTATTCGGATTTCTTGTGCACCATTACACATACAAGTAGACATTAATAAATCGTATAAAAACGGTAAGTTATTTGTTTTCATTCAGTTTCTTCTTTCCCAATCTTTCACTAGGACTTCGCCATGGTTACATTCACTAAACACGCCCCCTCAAAATCAAAACAAACACCATTAGTGAGTACCAACATCACGAAAAACAGTCTATTACATATAACTTTATATGTAATCTCTATGTGTAATATTTTTCATAATAGCTCAGTGTTAAAATTGTTCTAAGTAAAAAGTGCTTTATTTTTTATTATAAAAATATCAACGTATTTGCTACAAAAAGATTCAATACGTAATAAAGCCAAGAACAAATAACGAAAGTTCAGTATGAAGGTTGTACATATATCATTATCGGTTAATTTTTTTGTAAAATAAATCAACTTATAAAAATTACTCGAGATTCAAGAGTAATATTTGCACAGTACGTAAGTTTTTATAATAGGAGAATCTTTTGCTTTCTGTAACAGTAGGGTTATTATCACCTCGGAGAACAGCTGTTACAGAAAACTGTCATTCTTTGTAAACATTCCATTCTTTACGCATACAATTGTTTACATTATAAATTTAGACATTTATTGCTCCTGAAACCTTGGGAGTACATGGTTCATGGTTGTAGTTTGCTGTGTTTAGAAATGGTTAAAGGATATTTGTGGCTTTAAAGTCAAGGTAAGGTTATTAAAACCAATGAATTATTCATATTTGTATGTATATTTAGATTGCCGAACCTATGGCACTCAATTTTGGGTAAGCGTAGTCGATTATTGTAAACAACAAGCTAGGATATTGTATACAACGAAACGTAAAATACATTTTAATTTATTCAGAAAAGTCAATGTATACATAATACGAAAGTTATAAATATTGTCAGATATTTGAATTGCTACGAACTTTACAAAATCGTTTTGATTCAGCAGTTGCACATTCATATTTTACTAAGTTTTTCATACTGAATCTAAACATATTTTTAATGTGGTAGTATGTAGTTGGAAAAAACAATAAGGTTAATAAGTTAGTAATAGTATATGTATAAATTGAGTGTTATTCTGTGATAATCCATTGCATTAATCTGTTTATAACAATAACAAAAGTACAACGATATAAACAAATGTTTTCAAGTAAATTAAGTAAGAAATATAACAGTACTATCAATAACAATCCTTTAAAGTGTTTTGTAAAAGAAAGATGATTAAAGGAACACCTCTGAAAATTTAACATTTATCACATGTTATTTTTGTTATCGTCGGTACATGTACTTCATGTAATAACTGATATTAGGAGAGCAGATGGTGAGAATACACATTGTTGCAAAAAAATAAAGTGTGTAAAATCTGAAACTCATTATCCTCTAGAAACTGCAGATATTATGAACTAGCAGGTTTGGTGAAAATCTGAAAGAACGATGCAGTTAAATCTAGATATATTTTTCATATATAAGCAGTAAAAAAATGAGGTAAATTAATTAAACTAAACTATGTCTAAGGAGCCAACCCTTTAACAAATTTAATAACTTTAAAATTACTGTACTAGTGTACTAGTCTGCTGATAGTGAAAGGTTAAGCTACACAAAAAAAATTCTTGGATTTCGTTGTCCATGACGTGTCCGTTACTTAACTAAATATCACTAAAGTATTGACGACTCGGAACACTAAGTTTTTTATAATTAAAAACGTAAAGTTTTACCTTACAGCCTAAACCGGCTTTCACCTTTAGAAGGCTTCATCAGAGGCTGCCATAGGTAGCGTTGTCCGTCTTGTTGTTGGCGACGGGATAGTTATTCGAAAGATTGAAGCTGTGTGTGTGTGTGTGGTGAGATGTGTTCGAATAATGCGTGCGATTTGAATTGTGTCTGTTCATTTAGGATGTCGTTTTTATTTGTTTTTGTGTGTTTGTATATTTCTAATTGTTCTAGAGTGTCTAGTTTTCAGCCTTTTGTGTGTACGTGTAGAATGTTCATGTTATTGTCGATGTTTTTATATGTGTGGTTTGCTTCAATGAGGTGGTTTGCAAAGGTAGATTCTGTAGTGGTGTGGAGTGCTTTTGTGTGTTCAATGTATCTCTGTTTGAAGCTACGTCTGTCTGGCCTATGTAGAATTTATTGCAATCTGAGCAATTTAGCTTGTATACACCAGGTAGATCGAATTTGTTTTGTGCTTTGGGCATGCGTTTTGATAGTGTGTGTTCTGTTTTGTTGGTAGTTTTGTAAGCGATTCTGTATCCTGCTTTTTTGAATTTGTGGGCGATTTTTTCAGTTTGTTTGTTGATGTATGTTAGTGTTATGAATTTGTTGTTTTCTGTCTTTGTCTGTTGTTTGTTTTGTGTAGGAGTTTACTGACTATTGTTCTGTCATAACCGTTAGATTCTGCTAGATATTTTATCGTGTTTAGTTCGTCTTTGTAGTCTATTTCATCTAAGGGGATGTTGTTAAGTCTATGTATCATGGTTCTAAAAGCAGCTAGTTTGTGTTGTATTGGGTGATTGGAGGTGTTGTGTATTAGTGTGTCAGTTGTAGTTGGTTTTCTGTATATACTGAATTTGTGCTTGTGTTCTAGTTTTGTGATGGAGAGGTCTAAGAAGTTTATGGTATTGTTGTGTTCGTATTCGGCAGTGAAGGTTATGTTTTTATGTATTTTGTTTATGTGCGTTAGTAACTGTTCGCATTGTCTTTTGTTTCCCCTGTATAGTATTAGAATGTCATCAACGTATCTGTGCCAATATAGTATTTTATGTGAGTGTCTGTCATTGTTTGTGAGTATGTGAGAAAGGCCTTGAGAAAGGCCTAAAACATAACATACATTACAAACATAACATCCAAACACTAACAAAGCTCATAATTGACATAGAAACAAATATACAAAACACAGCACCAGAATATCAAGACACATTAAGACATAATATAAACAACACAATAGGAGTACATAAGACACCAGACAACAACAACCACAACTCAGAAATACACACAGCCATCAAACTGAGTGAAAAGGCACACAAACACAACATCACATTTGTAAAAGCTGACAAAGGCAACACGACTGTAATTACCCCCACAGACAACCTACACAAAAAAGTACAAAACTTCATGGAACAGAACAACATCACAGAACTAAAACACGACCCCACCGACAGATACCAAAACTCAGTAAAACAAATAGTCAACAAAGCCAAACACATTATGACACATAAACAAAAGCCCTACATGAAACAAATCAGACCATCAGCACCTACACTCCAAGCGCTTCCCAAAATCCATAAAGAAGACATTCCGATCTGCCCCATTATCAACTACCGTAATGCCCCTGCACACAAACTGGCAAAATATCTAGACAAAATTATTAGACAACACACACAAATAGACAACAACATTGCAGTAAAAAACAACACTGACCTAGTAACAAAAATAAAAGACATACACATCCCCCATAATGCCACATTAGCCTCCTTTGACATTAGAAACCTGTACACAAACATCCCAATCTCTGAAACAATCACCATCCTACAAAACAAACTCAAACAGAACAACACACCAGACGAACTTATCAATGAAATAACAGAAACTCTGAACATTATCACAAAACAAAACTACTTTACTTATAACAATAAATACTACACACAGAACGATGGCCTACCCATGGGCTCCCCCATATCCAGCATTCTAGCAGAAGTCTTCCTCCAACACTTAGAAAAAACAAAAATACTCACAAACAATGACAGACACTCACATAAAATACTATATTGGCACAGATACGTTGATGACATTCTAATACTATACAGGGGAAACAAAAGACAATGCGAACAGTTACTAACGCACATAAACAAAATACATAAAAACATAACCTTCACTGCCGAATACGAACACAACAATACCATAAACTTCTTAGACCTCTCCATCACAAAACTAGAACACAAGCACAAATTCAGTATATACAGAAAACCAACTACAACTGACACTAATACACAACACCTCCAATCACCCAATACAACACAAACTAGCTGCTTTTAGAACCATGATACATAGACTTAACAACATCCCCTTAGATGAAATAGACTACAAAGACGAACTAAACACGATAAAATATCTAGCAGAATCTAACGGTTATGACAGAACAACAGTCAGTAAACTCCTACACAAAACAAACAACAGACAAAGACAGAAAACAACAAATTCATAACACTAACATACATCAACAAACAAACTGAAAAAATCGCCCACAAATTCAAAAAAGCAGGATACAGAATCGCTTACAAAACTACCAACAAAACAGAACACACACTATCAAAACGCATGCCCAAAGCACAAAACAAATTCGATCTACCTGGTGTATACAAGCTAAATTGCTCAGATTGCAATAAATTCTACATAGGCCAGACAGGACGTAGCTTCAAACAGAGATACATTGAACACACAAAAGCACTCCACACCACTACAGAATCTACCTTTGCAAACCACCTCATTGAAGCAAACCACACATATAAAAACATCGACAATAACATGAACATTCTACACGTACACACAAAAGGCCGAAAACTAGACACTCTAGAACAATTAGAAATATACAAACACACAAAAACAAATAAAAACGACATCCTAAACGAACAGACACAATTCAAATCGCACGCATTATTCGAACACATCTCACCACACACACACACACAGCTTCAATCTTTCGAATAACTATCCCGTCGCCAACAACAAGACGGACAACGCTACCTATGGCAGCCTCTGATGAAGCCTTCTAAAGGTGAAAGCCGGTTTAGGCTGTAAGGTAAAACTTTACGTTTTTAATTATAAAAAACTTAGTGTTCCGAGTCGTCAATACTTTAGTGATATTTAGTCAAAAAAAATTATTAAACAACTGATTTTATCACACTTTATTTAGAAAAAATAAATAGTGGGGTACCCTTGCCTCACCACACTGATAAGCCTTGGCATTAACAATAGCATTGCATTTTGACACATCTGAATAATCTGATAGTATAATAATCAGATATACATCACTTTCATACTGTTGTCTTTCATACTTTGTATGATGTTAGGTTGTATAAAGCCTAATTTGGTAACATTTATTTTTATAACCATAATAACCATTTCTAGAAACTTGCTACAAGGTTCTAAAAGCAACCGTGCTTGTTGTCTGTAATGTAAAGCTGTTCTTGCATTTTTAGTATATATACAGGTTTTTAAACCAATATTAGTTTTTATAGTTTAGAATGAGTTTTAAACATTACATCAGCACAGAAATCATATGAAAAGGGGTAAGATTATTATGTATGTAAAGGAACAATAGTTCAATCATAAAGTGGGCTCAAAAAAATATTATAATGTCTTGCATAAAAATAGTCTTTCCATAATATATATATAGCTTTTAGTTATTAACATAGTTATTATACTTCCAAGAAACTTGTCGGCATGATTTTGCTTCATGCTTTATCAAAACTGGTGTATTTTTTTTTTGAAACATTAAAGTAGCACATCAAACTGTAATAAAAAACTTTTTTTAGAGACCATTTTATAAAAGCAACCAGTAATAATGTAGTAACCAGTAGGTGAATTATAATAACATAATATTTATTATAAATAATACCAGGAAAGATCTGTCATTATATGTGTACTATCCAGTGTTTTAACCCCCCCCACACACACACACACACACACAATCCAATAATTATGTATAATATATAAAATGGAAAATGCCTCTGGATATTGAGTTTGAGTAGCCTATACATGTTCAATATCCTTGATGAAGTCACAATTTTTGAAGTTTATTAATTTAAATAAAAAAACACTATTTGCTATGAACCACAAGAACGAATAGCTTGAAATCAAGTTGAAATAATATTTAAAACTTCGTAACTTTACCATATTTTGTAATATAAGAAATTTTATCTAGAATCAAGTAACGAAGTAATAAAGTTACAAAAACAGTAATCTTATTACAAAGGGAGTCTCTGGCATTGGTAAATATAAACTGCATGATAAAGAAAATTTGATATGTAGAAAATTAACATCATATAGTATAGTATAGTGATAGTATAGTACTTTTAATACATAGAAAATAAGATAGGCATGATTTAGAAAACTACAAATCACTTTAGTTGTTTGATATGGATTAATCACTTTAAAATCATCTAATCTGTGTTGCTAGAATTTTTTAAATTATTAAAGCGAAGCTTTTTATGTCGGGGGTCCGCACGGAGAGGAGTGAGCAGAAAAAAATCGTTTACGAGAGAAGCGTCACGAGAGAATCGTCACGCGCGTTTGGGGATTCCCGCTCTCCTGGCCGCATCATCGTATAGAGTACCACTCTCTCTCTCATCCCCTCTCCGAGGGCCCGATCTCAATGGTTCTGTAAATCCCTACTACATTTCTTTCTATGTCTCTCTCTCTCTCTCTCTCTCTCTCTCTCTCTCTCTCTCTCTCTCTCTCTCTCTCTCTCTCTCTCTCTCTCTCTCTCTCTCTCTCTCTCTCGCTACTCTCATCCTCACGTGCCACGTTGTATTAAATACACCGTGCTTAGTTTATAAGTAGGGTTAACAATGGATAATTCAAGTAGTGATAGTGATGAACCAAAACAGGTAATAACTGTTGTAGTGGATATTCATCAAATTCAAAATGTTGAAACAGAGAGTCATGAAATAACGAGGTAAATAACGTGCCACGTTGTATTAAATACACCGTGCTTAGTTTATAAGTAGTGTTAACAATGGATAATTCAAGTAGTGATAGTGATGAACCAAAACAAGTAATAACTGTTGTAGCGGATATTCATCAAATAATTCATAATAATTCAATGTGCATAATTCATTCAATTTAACAATGAACTCTAATCCGTCGGAATCGACTACAAAATATGGCACAACTATTGATGCAGTTTTTTCAAGATTTTTAAATGAAATCGATTCGCAAACATTTGTATCATATTTTAGTTACCATAAACCAATAGTATCTATTGTACAATGTAATGATAGTTTAGATAATAATTCGTAATGTTATAATATACATCATTGTAAATAAAATATAATATTTCATGCAAATTTGTAATTTGTATATAAAAAATAATATATTTTTTTATAATATATTATGTATTTGACAATGTACACATAGATTTTTCCTATTTTTGATAATTAATTAAAAAATATTTGATTAAATTTTTATGTATTTATTACTGATGTTAACCTTTAATTAACAAATATATTTGGATAAATTATTGTTCTTTCCATTAGTAAACTACTCAGTGGCGGCTCGTCCATAAGAGCACAAGAGCACGTGAACCCCCTATAAAAATAATTATACGATATAAATTATACATCTTTATTGACGCAGTACTAAAATGGCTTATCTTCAGTAAGTTTAAAAGAGCGGACAATGAAAAACAGCGTAGAGCGCGCCAAGTGAAGTTAAGTGTTATGACGCCAGTGGCTGGGAGCGGACTGAATGCGCCGCTCTCGATGCTGTACACACGGGATATACGACAGACGGGCGAGTCCATTTGCTCGCAGTAGGGGGGGAAACATGGTTTACAAGCGGCTTAACGGAGAATACCGATGAGCTACCTCTGACACAGCTCAGCTCAGGTTCCACGGCTGTAGTTGACGGTGGATGCTCCTTACCTTGGCGCGCGCGCTTGTTACATTTGTGTTTTGCAGTTTCGATTATTTTTTAGTGATAAAGTTTTAGTTGAAATTACAGTTTATCTATTATAGTCTAGCTAGTGAACTGTTGTTTTTATTTACTGTACAATAATGGAAAGTACCTGTAAGTACTCAGTTAGTAATTTAAACGAAGTAGCGTTTGCCAATTGTGTTTGCCAGGCCAACGCCCCGACAAGTCAAACATCGACATCAAAATCTAGAACTTTTAAAAGAGAATTTAAAGAAGAGCTATACGAAAAAATTCCTTGGCTTTGTGGTTGTGAACAAACAAACAAAATATTTTGTTTTCCTTGTTTGTTATTTTCCCATGAAAAGGGCGATCCTGCTTGGGTGAAAAACGGCGTTTGTGACTTAGCTTATTTGAATCAAAAAATTAAAAAACACGAAAGTTCTCATGGACACATAAGTGCTACATTGGATTTTAATGTGCTGGGAAAGGTTGACGTTCGTCAGCAGCTTGACAGTGCTTATCGACAAAATATTAAAAAGCACAATGAACAGGTGACTAAAAATAGGTATGTCCTTTCTAAGCTTATAGACTGTATTAAATTTTGCGGTGCATTTGAGTTGGCCCTTCGAGATCACCGTGAGGATGACGATTCCTTAAATCCTGGCATATTTAAAGTGCTTGTAAACTTTTCTGCAGAACTTGACTCATCTTTGAAAGAACACTTGAGTACTGCTACTGTCTTTAAAGGTACCTCGAAAGAAATTCAAAATGAATTGTTAGATTGTATGCTTTTTGTATGTCAAGAAAACATAATAGAAGAAATAAAAACTGCACAGTATGTTTCTTTGATTGCGGACGAAACATCAGACATCTCGTCTGTATTTCAGTTAGTTATAGTTTTCCGCTATGTTTTAGCTAATGGCCAACCAGTTGAAAGATTTTGGAAATTTGATAACCCTGAAGGGCACGACACAGAATCTATAGCCAAATGTATTTGTACCAGTTTAGATTATGTTGTACAAAATCCAGAAAAACTCGTATCTCAAAGCTATGACGGTGCGAATGTAATGAGTGGGCACCATGCTGGCGTGCAGACCATAGTGCAACAAAGCTATAAACATGCTTTTTTCGTTCACTGTTACGCTCATCAGTTGAACTTGATTGTACCTCAAGCAACAAGCCAAAACCAAGATGTCAGAATTTTTTTCGGACTTAAGTGATATAACAAATTTTTTCGAATTCCCCTCAGAGAGTGGCTGTTCTGGACAAGATAGTTGGCAAACGAATACCTCGGGCGTCAGCTACAAGGTGGAATTTTAAGAGCAGAACTGTTAATACTGTTTTTGAGTACAGAGAGGAATTAATTGAATGTATGGAGGAAATCCAATCAACCTCTAAGCAACCAACCACCATAATTAAAGCTGGTGCTCTAGCTCGTCTCCTTAGAGATAATAAGTTTATATTTTGGCTTTCTATTTTTCACAGATTAATGCCACATGTGGATATTTTGTACAACCAATTACAGCTAACTTACACTGATGCTCTGAGAACTAAAGCCAATGTTGACCACTTCGTCAAAGCCATTGATAAGGAAAGAGCTAACATGGACAAAGTGACAGAGCTGGTTAATCAGTACCCAGAAAATGCACCTAAACGATCAAGGCGTGAAGAAGATTTTTACTTAAGTAGAACAGTGGCTGCCAAGGAAACCTGTGACATTATTACAATGCAAATAAAAACAAGATTTTCATTCAAACATCTTGCTCAGCTGTATCTCTTTTTGAATCACAAAAGTTTGAAGAGAGTGAACAGAAATTCCCCGAGAAATTGCTTGAAGATACAGTAAATGTGTATTCATTTCTTGAAAAAAATCGCCTCAAGACAGAGCTTGAAATCATTTACAAAAGAACTGATTTCAGAAACATGCGTGGTGCTGTTAGTCTTTTACAGTTTTTTATTGAAAACAACTTATTGTCATCATTTTCTGAAAGTTATAAACTGTTATTAATTATTGCAACAATACCAATGATGACTGCTGAAGCTGAAAGGTGTTTTTCAACCCTAAAACGGATAAAGACATTTTTGCGGTCTACGATGTGTCAAGAGAGGCTTACAGCTTTAGCCATGCTTGCAATCGAGAAGGAAATGATTTCTAACATCCATAATTTCAATGAAAGAGTTATTGATGTTTTTGTGTCAAGAAAAGATAGAAGGATGGACTTTGTTTACAAAAACTGTACTTAAAGGAAATATGTGTCTAAGCTACCATCCAAGTAAATTTGTGTAAGTAAATACTAGACCTTACCATCATATGCAGCAGCTTTGATTATTTTCCTTTTTCTGTGTGTTTAATAATCTAATCTAATAATTGAGAGCATGAGGCCTTGTGACTAACTATCTAAATATTTAACACTTAAAAAACAAGCTTTCTGTTTTGCGTTTATTTTACTACTTTAAAATTAAATGAAAATAATTGTTTTAGTAAAAAAGAACAATTAGCATTTTATAACAAGTATGATCAATAAAGTAATCCTTTATTATTAAGTTGTGAAATAGTTAAAGTACAGTAATAGCTATAATAACATTTCGTTTCAAAATTAATACATTACATCAAGGTATAGCAGCGCCTAAATTATATGAATATTGCAAGCAACACAGAAGTGTTTGACACAGTGTATCTCAAAAACTGCAAATTATTAATTGTGAACCCCCTGTAGATGTACTCACGAGCCGCCACTGAAACTACTTCATATTTTTATTGTTCTTTCTATTAGTGAACTACTTCATATTTAATAATTTTCAACTTAATATTTAAAAATTAATATCAACTTTTGTTCATTAAATTTATTAGTTCTCTATATAGCTTAAAAGCTTCGCTTTGGTCGGTCACTCCCGAGTGCCACACACCCTAGTCTAATTTTTCACGTCTTCTTTAATATTTTATAAGTTAAGTATAGTTTAAACATTGTTTGTCATTCAGCTTTTTTGTGGCCATTTTTCAACACAAGTATAATGATTTTGAGGAAAGGTGTTTTATAGAAAGACAGGTAGCTCCCTTATTTTTAAAACTATCAGCAGCTCTCTCTCTCTCTCTCTCTCTCTCTCTCTCTCTCTCTGTATGTGTGTGTGTGTGGGGGGGGGGGTCTTCTTAATAGACCTCTTTTTAGTTCGAAAACATGGTTTAATTGTTTTGACTGAGACAGCTGGTTCCAGAGTTATGAAGCATTAAAATTAGCATAAAATTGAATGTATTTATTGTATGGCTGACTAAGAGAAACATAAAAAAGCCTCTTTCTTTGGTTTTCTTTGTAAGTTCCATTTGATGTTACTTGCAAACAACCTTATAAATAAATTTAACGTGGATTCAGTTTTATTTTTTTAATTTGTAAAGCTGAAAAAAGGAATTTATAGTCTCAAGTTTGTCATGAAGTTATACAAAAAGATTTGCTATTTGATTTGATTAATTTAAATTAGTGGAAAGTAAAACTTGAGACTAACAAGCATTTATCTATTTACAATTTTTTATAATATACACTGTGTGTGTGTGTGTGTGTGTGTGTGTGTGTGTGTGTGTGCTTTTTAATAAACAGATAATACACTTTGCACTATTTCTGAGTATGGAACACTGATTTTTAGATAACAATTTTAATCAAATTTTTGTCTTCATCTCGGTGTTAACTGTATTATTAATACTTGTACATGTCATGGATAACAAAATCCAATCATAAATAGATAACTTCTTGTGGTAGATAGAAAAGCACAAATTCTGTTTTTCATTAATTTGTTAGTGATATGAGATATGAGAAAGATATGAGAAACTCAAATCGAATAGTGTTGAGTTCAAAGTAATCTTAGTTGTTTTCAGTCCAGCATAAGGTGAGAAGCTGGAGCTGCTTTAACCTGTAATTTACTAAACAGTTCTCTGAAAATCAGTTCAGGCCAAAATAGACAACAATCATTATTTTCTTCACTGACATCTTTATTTTTCCAGTCCACCATATGCACTCATAAACATATGCAAGTTATTATTCACCTAGAACGAAATTGTATTTTTAAATGCCAGTCAGAGTTGTGTAATCTTTATTCTTCAAATGGTGTTTTAAAAACGTCATTCATCACAGGTTCATACTCAGTGTTTTGAAGCATCAAATTTCATTTTCACTTGGTAATAAAAATTGGTGGTAATTCCTTGTACATAGTTTTTTATGCAGCAGTGAAATCTTGTTGCTGTTTTGAACTTATATTCTTGATATCTTGATACAAGCTATCACAGTTGTGGCTGTGATTTTCTGTGAATAGTAACAATACATATCATGTGATATGAAAATCAGATTTAGTAGGTAGGTTGCTGTAGGCTGGCTCTAGTTACGTCTTGTTTTTCGGATCTGTCTGTGTTGTCACAAGAATTTGTGCAATATGACAGTAGGCTACGAACAAATTTTGTGTGCATATATGTCAACTTGAGTGATGTAGTAACTGACCTGAAATAAACCATTTTTTTTATATCAAGAGCAACACAACACTTTTCATACAATTTTTATGTTGAAAGCCATGAACTATAGTTGAGTCTTACACAAGACGATCATTTATAAGGCTCTAACTTCTGTGGGAAATTTTTTCTTCTTTGATATAATAGTAATCAAAATGATGTACTAGTGCCTGTTAATTGGTCCAGTTGAAACTTTATATTTCATCCAATACTGCAAAAGTAAAATAGTTTTTTTTTTGAAAAATCACTGAGAACTGTACATACCTTGTCTACAATGGATTTTTCACTTTTGGGTGGAGTAGTGTTAGTAATTCCAACTCTGTTCTGTACTGCTCTTCCATTACTTGAAAGATATAGGCCTGTTATCAGACATGTTATGTATGTAATTAATTAAAGTGGTATTACTAGTCCAGGGCATTCCAAACACTTATGTAGTTTTGACTATCATTATTACAAACAAGGCAACTGTTCATGTGAAACACCGACTGAATTATCACCAGTTTTTTTTTTTTAATTTAAAAGAATTTTGTCTTAGGAGAGTATCTTAATTATTATCATAACAAAAAACAAAATGAAGAAATTATTCATACAAACAGAAACAGTTTTAGTGAGTGACTTACAAGGTGTATGTACTAAGCATGTAACTCTGACTGGAAAACTGATAGCATGCACAGTAGAAATTACTTTAATAACAATATAAATATGATACATTGTAATTAGTTCAAATGAGAAACTACATAATGCTATATAATTTAATGGAGTTGTAGTCCACATTATTTTAACATACACAAGACATCTGATATAGTGAGCAGTTTATCTAAACTAAAAGCACATCAATATATAAACAAGTATATAAATGTTAAGTTATTTTATTTTATAAGTTTACAATTATTTGGTTCTTGGATTTTGTTGTCATGACGTGTCCGTTACTTAACTAAATACAACTATTTCATTAACGACTCGGAACACAAAGTTTTTTATGAGTAAAAACATAAAGTTTTACCTTACAACCTGAACCGGTTTTCACTTTTAAAAAGCTTCTTCAGAGGTTGCCACTGGTAGCCGCTGTCCGTCCTGTTGTGGGCGACGGAATTGAATTTCGAAAGATCGATGTTGTGTGTGTTGGAGGGAAGCTCTACCCTCCAAGCGCTTCCCAAAATCCATAAAGAAGATATTCCGATCCGCCCCATTATCAACTACCGTAATGTCCCTGCATACAAACTCGCAAAACATCTAGAAAGAATTATCAGAAACACACACAACTAGACAACAACATTGCAGTAAAAAACAACACAGACCTAGTAACAAAAATAAAAGACATACACATCCCCCATAATGCCACATTAGCCTCCTTCACAGGAAAAAACCTGTACACAAACATCCCCATCTCTGAAACAGTCACCATCCTACAAAACAAACTCAAACAGAACAACACACCAAACGAACTTATCATCGAAATAACAGAAACTCTGAACATTATCACAAAACAAAACTACTTTACTTATAACAATAAATATTACACACAGAATGATGGTCTACCCATGGGCTCCCCCATATCCAGCATTCTAGCAGAAGTCTTCCTCCAACACTTAGAAAATATCGGTATGGAGAACCATACATGACTTCCATGTTCTATGATTTATATTTAAAATCATTTTCGAAATGAAATATTTTAATAGAAACTGCTTCTTTCTACTTACTGCTTCAGCCTTAACCACAGTACTGTGGTCACTAACGTATACCACCTCACGTTTCGAACTCGATTTTCACTGAGATGGAAGTCGATGGCACGGCCGAAAAGTCTGGTTTTGCAGAAAACATTGGACTACGGCTAAACAGCCTGGAAAGGAATTTTAACAAAGAACTACTTCTTTGTTGCCGATAACGTAGTACACATAAAAAATTCTCCCCTCCCCCTTCAACGATAATTTTCATTTATAGAAAATTACCCCCACCCCGTTCACCTAACCTCTTCATTTATAGATATTTCGTCTACGTTTCTACAGTGGATTATTATGAGCTTCTTATCAGCATACATTATTTATCAAAATTAAGTAATTTAATCTCAGTAACAACACATCTATCAAAAACAACATAGACCTAGTCAAGAAAACTGAACACATCCACATCCCACATAACTCAACTCTGGCATCTTTTGATATAACGAATTTATACACTAATGTCCCCATCAAAGAAACCATCCAAACACTAGAACAACTACTCAGACAAAACAACACACCTGAAACACACATACAAGAAATCATCACACTGACCAAACTAATAACTGAACAAAATTACTTTACATATACAATAACAAGATATACACACAAACAGAAGGTCTCCCAATGGGCTCCCCCATATCAGGAATACTAGCAGAAATATATATACACAACATAGAACAGAACCGGAAAAAGACTTTATAGAAAATAACTCACGAGATGCATATAAATTTATTAAAAATTTAAAACAAGGATATAAACCAAATACAAATATATGCAAAAATCAAAATGGAGAAATAATCAGTGACATAGAAGAAATTAAGATAACGTGGAAAACATACTTCAAAAGGGTCCTAACGGACGAAACAAAAGACAGAAATAGACAAGAGCCTAGAAGAGGAAATGAACATGATGACGAACCGCCACCATCAATGCAGGAAATACAAGAGGCAATTAAAGCACAGAAAAATAACAAAGCTCCAGGAATTGACGAAATTCCCTCTGAACTACTTAAGTGGGGTGGGAAAAAACTCGTGGAACAATTGCATGCCTTAATACTCACTATATGGAGTACAGAACAAATCCCTGACGATTGGAGGAAAACCATCATATGTCCTATACATAAAAAAGGGGACAAGCTATCATGCCAGAACTACAGAGGAATCTCTCTACTATGCTCCGGATATAAAATTTTTACATACATTATCAATAAAAGATTACAGCCATATGCTGAAGAGATTATCGGCGAATACCAGTCCGGTTTCAGAAAAGGAAGATCCACCATAGATCAAATATATACAGTCAGACAAGTTCTGAGTAAAGCGTGGGAACAAGATATAGACGTCTATAATATTTTTGTTGATTTTAGACAAGCCTATGATTCGATAGATAGGGATAAACTATCTAATATTTTATACGAATTCGACATACCAGTGAAACTGGTAAGGATGATAAACTTGACAATGACTAATACAGAAGCTCAGGTACGAATACAAGGACACAAAACAGAAGGATTTGTAATCAATCGAGGGTTAAAACAGGGAGATGGGCTGGCCCCGACCTTGTTTAATCTAGCTTTAGAATATGTTATCAGAAAACTGTCAGTAGGAAGAAACAACGTACTGACAAACAAATCGGTCCAATTAGTAGCCTATGCGGACGACATCAATATAATGTGTAGGACAAAAAATGCAGCAGAGGAAACGTATTCTGAACTCAAAGAAAATGCTAGCAATATAGGCCTCAAAATCAACATAGATAAAACAAAAATATTAGTGCAGACTAGAAGACAAAGAAACTATGGAACAATCGACAATATCGAAAAGGTGGACAACTTTAAATACTTGGGAACCATATTAGAAAAAAACGGCACAGAAGAAGCCGAAATCCGAAACCGGATAGTCCAAGCCAATAAAGCGTATTTCGCCACATCAAGTATCTTCAGATCCAAAGACATCCACAGAAACACGAAACTAAGGATATACAAATCAATAATAAGACCCATCCTAACATATGGTTGCGAAATGTGTATCCTGAACTCCAAGGCAGCAAACACTCTCGATACCTTTGAAAGAAAAATATTACGAAGAATCCTGGGACCAGTTAATGACGTACATGGCTGGAGAATAAGATATAACCATGAATTGTATCAAATGTATAAAGAACCACCGTTAACACGGTACATAAAACTACAGCGTCTAAGGTGGTCTGGTCATGTAGCCAGGATGGGAGAAGAAAGGATACCACAAAAACTATTGTATACCAGAATCCATGGAAAAAGACCAGTGGGAAGACCAAGGAGAAGATGGGAGGATGCGGTGGATGAGGATGCAAGAGAGATATTAAAAGTGCGTTCCTGGAGGAGGATGGCTGCTGACAGAGGAGAATGGGGGGAAAAATTGAAGGAGGCCAGGGCCCAACAAGGGCTGTAGTGCCATAGAAAGAAGAAGAAGAAGAACAGAACCACATAATAAACAACAACAAATACACTAACAAAATTATATACTGGCACAGGTATGTAGATGATATATTACTTTTATTCAAAGGCAACACAAGACAAGTTGAAAACTTCCACAAATACATAAACACTATACACCACAAATTAAAATTTACACTGGAAATTGAACAAAACAATAGTATAAATTTTCTAGACCTAACAATTAACAAAACTAACAACACACACACACGTACAAAATATACAGGAAACCAACCACAACTGACATGGTTATACACAACACATCAAACCACCCAACACAACATAAACATGCGGCCTTCAACCATATGCTCCATAGACTAACTAAAGTACCCTTAAATAAACAAGATTACACCGACGAACTCAACACAATAAAATACATAGCAATCAAAAACGGTTACAACCCTAATTTAATAAACACACTACACAAACGCATCAAAAACAAAAACACAAAATACCAACAACACACAACACAATAAATACATCACACTCACATACCACAACTCCTACACACACAATCGCCAACACATTCAGAAAACACAAATACAAAATAGCATACAGAACAACCAATACCATTACAAAACACATCAATAATACAAACACAGACATAGACAAATATAACAAAACAGGTGTTTACAAATTAAAATGTAATGACTGCAATAGTTTCTACATCGGCCAGACAGGAAGATCTTTTTCATCCCGTTATTCTGAACATTTAAAAGCTCTAACCAACAACAATATACACTCCGCATTTGCCACACACATACACACAGAAAACCACAGTTACACCAACATAGACACCAATCTCGAAATTTTACATTACTTACCTAAAGGCCGAAAACTCAACACAACTGAACAATACGAAATATATAAACACCACACAACACAACCAAACAACATACTCAACGATCAATTACAATATAAATCACATACACTTTTTGACACAATTTTACAAAAAACAAACATCAAGTTGAATCCCTGCACCAATCCCCTTCCTCCACACACCACCCCCACTACACCTTCCACACAAAAACCGTTACGAAATGATGGCAGTCTGACTAAAAGCTGAAGAAGGCGGATACTTAAGCCGAAACGCGTCCGACGAAAAAAGTATTTTTCACAAGATAAAGTTCATTTTTAGTAAAGTGAAAATTAAGTACTTTACTCTTGTTAAAACATAAAACGTTGCAGGTAAACTACCCCTTTCTCTAAACCAATCTTCACCAAAATCAATAGACCTTCAGTCCTCTACAATGTAGGGATGCATCCAAAAAAAATATTTGATTCTGTTTGAATGTGCGGCAGTTATCGTTCGTCATGAAAACATTTCTCTTGTTACAACATAAAATGTTGCATGTAAACTACTCCTTTCCCTTAACCGATCTTCACCAAATCAATAGGCCTTGAGTTCTCTACAATTCAAGAAAATATGCAAAAAATTATTTGATTCTCTTTGAATTTACGCCAGTTATCTATCGTCAAAAAAAATTACCCTTCTTAAAACATACAATGTTGCTGGTAAACTACCCCTTTCCCTTAACCGATCTTCAACAAAATCAACAGACTTTGAGTTCTCTTTAATTCAAAAAGGTATGCAAAAACGTAGTTAATTCTGTTTGAATTTACGGCAGATATTGTTTGTCATATAAAAAATTACCTTGTTAAAACATAAAATGTTGCAGGTAAACTACCCCTTTCCCTTAACCGATCTTCACCAACGCCAATAGCTCTTAAGAACTCTGCAATACAGGGATGTATGCAAAACGTTATTTGATTCTGTTTGAAGTTGCAGCTGTTATCGTTTGCCATAGAAAAAAATTACCCTTGTTAAAACATAAAACATTGCAGGTAAACTACTCCTTTCCCTTTACCGATCTTTACCAAAAACAACAGGTCTTGAAAACTCCACAATTCAGGACTGTATGCAAAACATTATTTAATTCTGTTTGAATTTGCAGCTGTTATCGTTTGCCATAGAAACAAATTACCCTTGATAAAAAAATGTTGCAGGTAAACTACCCCTTTCCCTTAACCGATCTTCAATAAAATCAACAGACCTTGAGTCCTGTATAATTCAAAAAGGTATGCAAAAGAGTAGTTGATTCTGTTTGAATTTACGGCAGTTATCGTTCGTCATAGAAAAAATTACCCTTGTTAAAACATAAAATGTTGCAGGTAAACTACCCTATTCCCTTAACCGATCTTCACCAAAACCAACAGGTCTTGAGAATACTACAATTCAGGGGTGTATGAAAAACATTATTTGATTCTGTTTGAAGTTTGCCATAGAAAAATATCGGTATGGAGAACCATACATGACTTCCATATTCTAAGATTTATATTTAAAATCATTTTCAGCCAAACAGCCAGGCTGTGTCTTACCTGCCTTTTTATTGCTGTATTAAATGAAAAATATTATATTACATTAAAATGAAAAAATTATAATTTTATTGCCTGGCAACAAAATTATTTTATTTTTAACAATTACCATTGTTTCAAAAAGTTTAAATAAATTTTCACGTACTTTACTCTTGTTAAAACGTAAAAGGTTGCAGGTAAACTACCCCTTCCCCTTAACCGATCTTCACCAAAATCGAAAGTCATTGAGACCTCTACAATTCAGGGACGTATGCAAAAAATTATTTGATTCTGTTTGAATTTGCGGCTGTTATCGTTTGCCATAGAAAATACGCTTGATAAAGAAAACGTTGCAGGTAAACTACCCCTACCCCTTAACCAATCTTCACCAAAAACAATAGGTCTTGAGTACTCTACAAATCAGGGCTGTATACAAAACATTATTTGATTCTGTTTGAATTTGCGGCTGTTATCGTTTGCCATAGAAAATACCCTTGTTAAAAAAACGTTGCAGGTAAACTACCCCTTCCCCTCAACCGAACTTCACCAAAAACAATAGGTCTTGAGAACTCTATAATTTAGGGCTGTATGCAAATAATCTTTTGATTCTGTTTGAATTTGCGGCTCTTATCGTTTGCCATAGGAAATACCCTTGTTACAACATAAAACGTTACAGGTAAACTACCCCTTTCCCTTAACCGATCTTCACCAAAATCAACAGATCTTGAGAACTCTACAATTCAGGGCTGTATGCGAAACATTATTTGATTCTGTTTGAATTTGCGGCTGTTATCGTTTGCCAAACAAACAAAATTACCCTTGCTAAAAAAAAACCGTTGCAGGTAAACTACCCCTTTCCCACAACCGATCTTCACCAAAAACAATAGGTCGCGAGTACTCTGCAAATCAGGGCTGCTTGCAAAAAATTATTCGATTCTGTTTGAATTTCCGGCAGTTATCGTTTGCCATAGGAAATACCCTTGTTAAAACATAAAACGTTACAGGTAAACTACCCCTTTCCCTTAACCGATCTTCACCAAAAACAATAGGTCTTGAGTACTCTACAAATCAGGGCTGTATGCAAAACATTATTTGATTCTGTTTGAATTTGCGGCTGTTATCGTTTGCCATAGAAAGTACCCTTGTTAAAAAAACGTTGCAGGTAAACTACCCCTTTCCCTCAACCGAACTTCACCAAAAACAATAGGTCTTGAGAACTCTACAATTTAGGGCTGTATGCAAATAATCTTTTGATTCTGTTTGAATTTGCGGCTCTTATCGTTTGCCATAGGAAATACCCTTGTTACAACATAAAACGTTACAGGTAAACTACCCCTTTCCCTTAACCGATCTTCACCAAAATCAACAGATCTTGAGAACTCTACAATTCAGGGCTGTATGCGAAACATTATTTGATTCTGTTTGAATTTGCGGCTGTTATCGTTTGCCAAACAAACAAAATTACCCTTGCTAAAAAAAAACCGTTGCAGGTAAACTACCCCTTTCCCACAACCGATCTTCACCAAAAACAATAGGTCGCGAGTACTCTGCAAATCAGGGCTGCATGCAAAAAATTATTTGATTCTGTTTGAATTTGCGGCAGTTATCGTTTGCCATAGAAAAAAAATCTACAGACAGACAGATAGACAGACAGACACACAGACACACACACAGACACTTTTCGGAAAACGACTTTTTTTCATGTTTTGAGTGTAGTAGACTCAGAATCTGCAATAATCTCGAACACGATTTTTTTTGCCATCACCATACTTCCATTCCTTAAGGAATATGGAAGTAAAATTACCCTTGATAAAAAAAAACGTTGCAGGTAAACTACCCCTTTCCCTTAACCGATCTTCACCAAAAACAATAGGTCTTGAGTACTCTACAAATCAGGGCTATATGCAAAACATTATTTGATTCTGTTTGAATTTGCGGCTCTTATCGTTTGCCATACCCTTTTAAAACATAAAATGTTGCAGGTAAACTACCCCTTTCCCTTAACCGATCTTCACCAAAAACAATAGGTCTTGAGAACTCTACAATTCAGGGCTGTATGCAAAACATTATTTGATTCTGTTTGAATTTGCAGCTGTTATCGTTTGCCATAGAAAATACCCTTGTTAAAACAAAAAACGTTGCAGGTAAACTACCCCTTTCCCTTAACCGATCTTCACCAAAAACAATAGGTCTTGAGTACTCTACAAATCAGGGCTGTATGCAAAAAATTATTTGATTCCGTTTGAATTTGCGGCTGTTATCGTTTGCCATAGAAAAATATTGGTATGGAGAACCATACATGACTTCCATGTTCTAAGATTTATATTTAAAATTATATTCGAAATAAAATATTTCCATAGAAACTACTTCTTCTACTTATTCCTTCAGCCTTAAACCACAGTACTGTGGTCACTAACGTATACCACCTCACGTTTTTGCACTCGATTTTCACTGAGATGGAAGTCGATGGCACGGCCGAAAAGTCTGGTTTTGCAGAAAACATTGGACTACGGCTAAACAGCCCGGGAAGGAATTTTAACAAAGAACTACTTCTTTGTTGCCGTTAACGTAGTACACATAAAAAATTCTCCCCTCCCCCTTCAACTATAATTTTCATTTATAGAAAATTACCCCCACCCCGTTCACCTAACCTCTTCATTTATAGATATTTCATCTACGTTTCTACAGTGGATTATTGTGAGCTTCTTATCAAGATACTTTATTTATAAAAATTAAGTACTTTACTCTTGTTAAAACATAAAACGTTGCAGGTAAACTACCGCTTTCTCTAAACCGATCTTCACCAAAATCAATAGACCTTCAGTCCTCTACAATCCAGGGATGCATGGAAAAAAATATTTGATTCTGTTTCAATTTGCGGCAGTTATCATTCGTCATGAAAACATTTCTCTTGTTACAACATAACATGTTTCAGGTAAACTACCCCTTTCCCTTTACTGATCTTCACCAAAATCAACAGGCCTTGAGTTCTCTACAATTTAGGAACGTTTGCAAAAAATTATTTGATTTTCTTTGAATTTACGGCAGTTATCTATCGTCAAAAAAAAATTACCCTTCTTAAAACATAGAATGTTGCTGGTAAACTACCCTATTCCCTTAACCAATCTACACCAAAACCAGCAGGTCTTGAGAACTCTACAATTCAGGGCTGTATGCAAAACATTATTTGATTCTGTTTGAATTTGCAACTGTTATCGTTTGCCATAGAAAAAAATTACCCTTGATAAGCAAAACGTTGCAGGTAAACTACCCCTTTCCCTTAACCGATCTTCACCAAAAACAATAGGTCTTGAGTACTCTACAAATCAGGGCTGTATGCAAAAACGTATTTGATTCTGTTTGAATTTGCGGCTCTTATCGTTTGCCATACCCTTTTAAAACATAAAATGTTGCAGGTAAACTACCCCTTTCCCTTAACCGATCTTCACCAAAAACAATAGGTCCTGAGAACTCTACAATTCAGGGCTGTATGCAAACAATTATTTGATTCTGTTTAAATTTGCGGCTTTTATCGTTTGCCATAGAAAATACCCTTGTTAAATTATAAAATGTTGCAGGTATACTACCCCTTTCCCTTAACCGATCTTCACCAAAAACAATAGGTCTTGAGAACTCTATAATTCAGGGCCGTATGCAAAAGAGTAGTTGATTCTGTTTGAATTTGCGGCTGTTATCGTTTGCCATAGAAAAAAAATCTATAGACAGACAGACACACACACAGACACTTTTTGAAAAATGCCTTTTTTTCATGTTTTGAGTGTCGTACAATCAGAATCTGCAATAATCTCAACACGATTTTTTTTGCCATCACCACACTTCTATGTCACTCATGGACCCTCAGCATCTTGCAGAGGGTTCATTCCCTAAAGACGAAAAGTCTGTCTATGAATCGTTCCTCTGTAAACATGTGCAGTTACACTGCCCAGCGATCCACAGGAAGCAAATCGCTTAAGGAACATGGAAGTAAATATCGGTATGGAGAACCATACATGACTTCCATATTCTAAGATTTATATTTAAAATCATTTTCGAAATGAAATATTACCATAGAAACTACTTCTTCTTTCTACTTACTGGTTCAGCCTTAACCACAGTACTGTGGTCACTAACGTATACCACCTCACGTTATCGCGCTTGATTTTCACTGATGATGGAAGTCGATGGCATTGCCGAAACGTCTGGTTTTGTAGAAAACATTGGACTACGGCCAAATATCCCGGGAAGGAATTTTAACAAAAACTACTTCTTTGTTGCTGATAACGTTGTACATATATATATATATATAAATATGCATAAAATTAATGGCTTGTATAAGTTAATGATTGATCTCCATTATGTAACGAGCAGAAAATTTAAAAATTTTTAAATTTCACCTCGGCAGAGTACGTTCACACGAGGCAAGTGTCAACGACTTATGGTGGAGCAATAAATAAGGGGTAATGAGAAGGTGTCAGTGAAGCGTTGCTGACTTGACAATAGAAACGCATTAAGTTCAATCCAACTATAGAATTTGGTGGCGTAAGATGGGAAAGTTTCGTCCAGAATTATTGCTCTCCGCAGCTGTAACAAAGTAAGTAAGGACATTCACACCCGTACCGAGAATTGTAGCAGATGTGGTCATGTTACGTCAGTAGACGATAAGCGACAAAAACGAGTGAGGCTCCATACTACAATGAAACGGATACGCTGCACCTTAAGTAACAATACTGGAAGATAGGCTGACAAAAACTAAAGTCATGTTACACAGCTGGAGGTATCGTCTAATTGACAGACAAGGATTTACGAAGGGAAAGTTGGGGTGACTTCAACGACCAGCAGATGTTCGAAATTAGTAATAGCCAGAAAAAAGGGGTTAGAGCATAGAACAATACGCCAGGAAGACTGTAAGTACAGATAATGGGAATCTATAGAAACGCAGAGTTTACTCAGACAATAGGCTGATAGACACGTGGTTAATAGCCGCAGTTTCTTCGAAGCGGGTCAACGATCGTCGATCCAGAGAGCAGGGAGACCTAAGGACCTATCAGAGGCTTTCATCCAGCGAGAAATTTGATGGTGAGGGATGTTTCCATAGCAACTGAGACGAAGAACCTATCGGAAGAACTATGACGTAGGATTTTGACATAGTGGGACAGTATTTTCCGAGAAAATCAAAAACTGACCAATCTCGAAAAGAAGTGGGCGTGAAGCGCGCCAGAGACAAAATTTTGAGTAGGGACGAATTAATAAAACCAGCTGTCCAGGAAGACGGAGGGTCAGTCATACTCAATTTTTAGACAGTCAACACTCAAATTTTGAATAGTTATACTAAAGTTTTACAGTTAGAATTTTCAGACAGTTTACATTTCAATTATCAAGTAGTTTAACTTCAAGTGCGAGAGACGGTATATCATAAACTTTCCATTGTTTACTCAAATCATTCGGAAGTTAGATAAATAACAAGGAACTTAAAACTTAATAATACATTCATATCGCGGTAGTGAAACTTTACCGGAGTGCGCAGTAACGGACTTAGTGAAATTTACACCAAGTGAACAATCAGACCGTTACACTAACAGACAGCATCACTTAACGATATACAAATTATTTGAACTTAATATTGTGTATCAACAACATAATGAACACGAAACATTAAACAAACTAATCAATTATAGGATCGTTTGTTGAAGCAGCGACTAATGAAACTAGACATGTATATTGACTTTAAAACGAACTCACAGCAAACACAGTAAGATAGAACATTGATTGAACACTGAACTTCAATTACCCACACACATACAAACACCTACGCGAGTGGTCGGAAGAATAAAGTGATAAGTGGCAGTGATAAAACAACTTACGACGGAATGTATCTACGAGCCATCTCCATCACCAGAACGAGACTTCGTCAACAACTAATGGATATTCAATAACCAAGTAACCATTATTATAATTATTTCTAATTAATAACTTCTACTGACCTGGTTTCTTTCAAAGAATTCACACCTGAGAAAATTATTAAGAAAAGTAATGAGTAAATCTGAATAAAGTAGTTAATGAACGTATAAACAAAAGCTTATTTGGGATTTAATGAACGCATTAAATAAGTAGAATATTGAATTGTAACATCATTTGATTTATATATGTATGTATGTTTTCTTTGTTTCAGCATATATTAAGATATATCTTTGTTTATTATAAAATATGTATATATTTCAGGTACAGCGACGTAACCTATGTACTATTATAATATGTCATAAATGATAATTAAACTAGTATTTTAGTTAATCAGAAACATGCGTTCATTATTACCAATGCAACCCAAATATTAACCTAAAGTTTGAAAGAATGCAAATAGATTTTAAGAGCTTCTTATGTTCAATTAAATAAATGATATCACGTATGTATTGATGAGCATAGATAGTTAGAATCATCAATAAGATTAAATTATACACTTATACACATACATGTCAGAGATCGATAATTTTATATATTTAATAATTAATGTATTGTGCAATCAATACGCATATAACATTCATTATATAAATGGCGCCCATTCGCACGGCATGATACGTATTAACACAGATTGTTAACACGTACAGCTTAGGTAAAGAACAGGCAGTAAAAGTAGTAGAAAAGTAGTGTCATAGAAGTAGAAGTAAGATAAGTGTTATTAGTGTAAGTCAGTTTGAATGATTACGCGCAGTAGGGCTAAAATGGCGAGCAATTCAGACAGTGTAGAATATGACATTAATAACCAATTAGGCGCAGTAAATACTGAGGACAATACTATACCTGGTGAGCCAAGTAATGTGGTGGAGAGTCCAGAAGATAGGGCGCGAGGACAGACTTCAAAACTAGAAGATGGAACTATACAAATGTTGATGGAGTTTATCCGTCAACAGAACGAAGAACAAAAGGAGAATATGAAGTTAATTAGCGAAGAACGAGACGAGAAACAAGAAGAACGAAGCAAGAAACTAGAAGAAAATATTAACAGAAAATTAGAAGAAAGTAATAGATTAATTAATGTAAAACTCGACCAGCATAAGGAAGAGATTACACAAATAAGGTCGGAGATACGTGAAAGCCAGCAGACTTGGGAAAGAAAGGTCGATGAATTACAGAAAAGGCAAGATGATATCGTGAGGGACTTGAGAGAAGAAGCCGACAAGAAGTACGTAGAAATACAAGAAAAACAAGATAATGATCGTCAAGAATGGATGGCGGGGGTACACTCTACCCAGACGACCGTTAAAAAGATTAATCACAAGTTTGATGTTCACGTTAAGGATTACAATAAGAAACACGAAGAACTCAAGGCCGAGATGCACAATACCATACTGCAGAGACAACAGGAGCAAGAAGGAACAAATAGTAATATTATACAAAAATTAGAAGACGTAGACGGTAGACAACGTTCAACAGAACAGAAGTTGGACGAGACTACGAAAGAAAAGACAACTAGGATCGAAGAATTAAAAGGACATTTAAATAAGGTAAGAGAAAACCAAGAAAGGTTGCAGCGACAATTGATGGAAGGTGATTGTGGAATGTTAAATCGAATTAACGGACCTAACCACAATGATCTCAAATATAATGGCACAGACAGATTTCCTATGGAATTCCTCAAAGAATTGTCCGAAGTTCAAGAGTTATACTATCCCGCTGACAATATCAAGTGGATTGGCAGACATCTGGAGTTAGACGCAGGAATTTGGTGGCGAGTGATACGTGACCAGATATCAAACTTCGAAGAATTCAAGGAAGCGTTCTCTCTGAAATATTGCGGCCAGGAACGATAGGACAGTATCCGGGACCATTTGGAGTTTGGCAGATTTGATTGGTGTGGACCAGTTACTGCTATTCAATATATTGAACGGATTTTGTTGGAAAGTAAGCAGTTAACACCTACTTTGTCTGATTATCAGTTGATACGTAAGATATCTCGTCACTTTGGGCGGGACATCCAACTTGCGGTGGTCACAAGAGGGATTGTGACGATACCAAACTTCGAATCTCTGATCATCGAGTATTCACAGATTCAACCAAGAATTAATAGAGAATCGAACTATGCGGCGGCAAACGAGGGAAGAAATGCGTATAAGGAAAGTGAAAGCGGCCTGAACAAAGGAGGTGGTATACAGAAGAAAACATGGGGTGACAGACCCGCCATAAATAACCAGCACCGTAACGCGGACCGGCGCGCTGTCAACACAATAGAGTTTACAAACACGACAGCTGGTGCATCGGGCACTCAACCTAAAAGAAATCGTCAACAAGAAGAGGAAAAAAAAATCCCTCCACCCATTAACAAAGATAGCCGTCAAAACCAATGACTACCAGACGAATATTATCCTACCGGACTTACGAAGCGATTTATTGTGTAATGATGATGAAGAAATTTCTCAACGAATAATCAGGTGTCCAGAGATAAATATCAAGTTCAATAATAATGTTAGTGTACAAGCGTTAATCGATACTGGATCTGTAATAGCTGGGTTATCTGAGTCGTGGTTTCACCAAAACAAACATAACATTACACCTTATGAAATATTACCGATGTCTAACACATTAATAGTTAGCGCAGTTGGTAATAAATCAAAGCTAATCAGAAAACAAATATTATGTGATATCTATATTGAAGAAATTAAATATGAATGTGTTTTCCTAATAATACCAGATTTGATAAAACCATGCATATTAGGAACCAATTTTCTTCAAGAAACAGGGTGTCTCATTGACATGGGAAGAAGAATCGTCGAGATAAGAAGAGAGGATAACGAAGCGACGTACACGGTGCCTATGATGCATATAGAAGTGGTGGACGTAGAAGAAGAAGAAGAGATCATCAGAAACATTAACAAGAAGTTAGAAAGTATAGAATGCGGAGATAAAGGAACGTTGGAAAGATTAAGGGAGATTCTAATAAGGAATTGTAGTTTATTCAGAGAATGCCCCGGAAGAATCGAAGGGTATGTCCACGAGTTCCGAGTCACCGACCAGACACCGTACTTCCAGAGAGGATGGCCTGTCCCATTAGCATATAAAGGGAAGGTAGATGAGGAGATTCGGAAAATGTTACGGTATGGGGTCATTGAGAGATGCAACAGCGCATATATCAACCCACTGGTTACGGTAATTAAGAAGGACGGTAGCGTACGATTGTGTTTGGATGCGAGGAAGGTGAACAGTGTGACTATCCCAGACTACGAGGGTGCCCCTCCAATAAACGACATTTTGGCGAGATGTGGAGAGATGAAGTACTTATCTACCGTAGATCTAACTAGCAGTTTCTGGCAAGTACCACTGAAGTCGGAATGCCGGAACTTCACCGCTTTTATGTACGACGGCAAGTGTTATCGTTTTACAGTTGTAGCGGGTCAAATTTTGGGTGTTTTTATTTTCAACAGTATGGGATAATTATATTTTTATTCATTTCATTTTCGGTCGGGAGCCTTATAAAATATGACGAAATAAATGGATTATTGGGTAACAAAATTCATTCCGTTATAATAGAACGCATTGCAACGTTATTTTCCAAGCAACAGCACGATGTTGAGAAACAGCGTTTGGAACAAAGGCGATGCGCAATTTCAGTGGTGTGACACGGCAGAGGAATGCGCACCTCCACCAAAATTCTAAGAACTCTGTACATGTGGGTCAACGCTCAAGCGCAACTACACCCGCACGCGCTCAAAGGACGCTCTCGACAAAAACTCAAGATGGCCAGAGCGTAAAAAATATTCGTCGTCTTCTCTAAGACCTCACGGAAGTCGCATTAAACTCCGCCTACTGTTGGTGACATCATCAGAGCCAAGTCCAATATCGGCCTCTGGACATACACACATACCGGCTTTAATCCATATATAAAGTGGTTACTTCCCAACAAATGGGGCAGGAGCGACGAAAACATCATGGCAGTAGAGAACCAGCTTCTCTCCAGGAACAGGTACATGTACCTGTTACGTACACAGTGACAACAGTCGACTTTAAGCAGAGACGCCATACAGTCAACAGGACGCCAACTACAGTAACAGACAGCTAAAGTTTCGGTTTGGGCCCGGTTGGTCGAGTTTTCGCAAATGTATTTTACTCAATAAGACCGACCGGGACCCCAGAAGGTAATGAACATATCGGAGTGAGTAATACTGACAGTGATGTGGAGAGATTGAAGTGATAAAACAAATAGTGAAGTTACGGGACCAACCGCGTGTTCGGCCGGTATCGTGTTCGTGGACGGGCACCGCGGATAACAATCGGAATATTTAAAAATTGAATAAATAAAGGGGAATGTATATAAAAAACAAAAGGTATGGAAGAGTGCGTGGGCAATATGGGCTGCCTTAGTTGTAAGTATAGTTTAAGGTAATTAAAACTTGATGGTGTAGCATTCTCATTCTGGTAATTATAACAATTAATCATGACTAATTCTTTTGTACTCATAGCAGTGAAAATTGACTTAATTCATTAAAGTGATTTAGTTTATTTGGAAAATGTGTTAGTTTAAGTTATTTCGTCATTACCACTGTCTTATTTCTGTGTTGAAAAAATTCGTCTAGACGTTCCGGAATCTTCTGAATTATTAATTGGGTGGGTCAGATTGCTAAATTGTCCGTTTTATTTAAGGTAAAGTGTAAAGGTTTTCGATATTTTGTCCTATATAAAAAATAATCGTGGCGACCTTGGTCTTCTGGTAAAATTTTGAATAACAGGTAAGTGGATAGGATTGCGCACAGGTAAGTCCTGGTAGTGGTTTTATTTATTATATATATTTCGGCCCATTTTTTATTGTTACACAGTTACACCCATTCGGCCTGAGTACCAGTTCTGCTGCACTGACCAGGGGATTGGATACAGTACTGGACGAAGAGGTAAAAGAAAATACCATTATTTATGTCGACGATTGCCTGTGTTGTTCAGAAGATTTAGAAACGCATTTGTTACATTTAGACTTATTATTATCTAATTTAAGAAGGGCAAATTTAACCATCAATTTGGAGAAGTCGCAGTTCTTCAGACAAGAAATCGCGTACCTCGGTTATCAACTAACAACGCAAGGAATACGAGCAACGGACGAGAAGATAGATGCCATTATGAAGTTCCCTGCACCTCGGAACCAAAAACAATTAAAAGGTTTCCTGGGGTTGACAAATTTCTATAATCGTTTTACAGACAAATACGCTGAAACTACTAAGCCATTACTCGAGTTGTTACGGAAAGGACAGAAATTTACCTGGACACAGGAATTAAATGAATGTTTTCAGCACGTTAAAAGGTTATTCGTAGAAACAGTCATCTTAAAGTTTCCCCGAATAAACCAAAGATATTATATGCAATGTGACGCCAGCAACTTTGCATATGGCGGACAACTATATCAATTGGACGAAGAAGGAAGAATTGGAGTAATAGCTTTTACCAGCAGGACATTCAAGGGTGCAGAAATAAATTATTACACTACGGAGAAGGAGCTTTTGTGTATTGTAAGATGTCTTGAGCGGTTCCGTATATACATACTAGGACAACCGTTAACCATCATTACTGATAATAAAGCACTGACTTTTATGAATAAATGTCATTTAAACAACTCGCGTATTACACACTGGATCTTAAGTATTCAGGAGTACAAATTTGACATTGTCCATTGTAGAGGTAAGGACAATATTATTGCCGATCTTCTGAGCAGAAATCCAGAAGATGCCACACCAGAAGTAATTAGTGACAATATTTCCGAATATTTAATTAACCACCTGACAATCAAAATGGATAAGAAGGTAAGCAAGATCCTAATGGATATTGGAAGGCACCAAATTCAAGATCATAAGCTTAAGTATATTATTGATAAGATTAGGGAAAATTGTATAGATAAGAAATTAAATAAATTTTATAGATTCGTCGATGAGAAATTGTACAGATTACGCAAAGGAGAGTGGAAACTATACGTACCGAACAGTGTGTCTGGCGAAATAATTGCTGAAATACACCGTATGTATGGGCATCCCGGTGCGAAGAGATGTATCAAATTATTGCAGGAGTACTTTACCATAGATGGGATGTTAAAGAGGGTGAAAAATTACGTACGGACTTGCGACACTTGTCAGAAAAAAAAGGATTCCGGCAACAGAAACTCGTTCGGAGGAACAAAAGCCATAATACCGTTACGCAAGGGTGACCTTGTGAGCGCGGACTATTACGGACCGTTACCTGTTTCGTCCGGCGGGGTAAGGTATCTATTTATTATGGTTGACAACTTTACCAAATACGTACGACTTTTCACACTTCGAAGGGCAACGACCGTCGCTACACTGAGGAGAGTACACCAATATCGTGAAGAACTAGGGTCTCCTAGAGTGATTATCACAGACAACGGAACGCAATTTTCATCTAAAAAATGGTTAGATGGATTAACTGAACTAAATATCCAACCACGATTTACCGCAATAAGGAACCCTTGTGCGAATCTGGCTGAAAGAATCAACAGACAGCTTGGGAACTTATTTAGGATCTTTGTTGGTGATCAACATACAAAGTGGTCGCGTTACGTACCAATCGTCGAGAGTTGTATTAACGAAACGTACCACGAGACGATAGAAGTAACACCGTACGAAGCTCAGCTCGGAAAAAAACCTCCCAGAGCGTGGGAAAAATACATCAACAAGGATATACTCCTAGTTAAAGGGGTAGATCATAACCAAATATTTATCAAAATGAAGGAGAAGAGAGAAAAACAAGCAAAATTATGTAATGAGACTAAGACCATTACAAGATTCAACATTGGTGAGAAAGTGTTAATCAGAACATATCATCAATCGGACGCGGTCCAGAAAAGAATTGAAAAATTTTGCGAACTGTACTGCGGACCATATAAAGTGCATCAAATTCTCGGAGAAGCTACTTATCTACTCGTCGATTGCGATGATGACAAGAAACTCCGTGGAAAATTTAATGCCAGACAATTGAAAAAATACTATGAATCAGAGAATTGAAGATGAAGGAAGAGGAAGAAATTGAAGAAGATGTCTTAAGAAGCTAGCCGATGCTGATGAATCAACTGCGTTAGGGTAATTGACGCGATGATATCATTCAAGCTGGCTTATCCAAGAAAGTTATGTATTTTAATTGTTGAAACATAACATCAAAAATGTATTTAATCAATTAAGCACTAATTAAATGTTAGATAATAAGATAAATTAACATTTAGTGTGACATTTTATAAAAATATTGCAGTGAATGCAAAGGACATTTAATTGCTATTATTTGATTTATATGGTAATAAGTTAAAAGGACAAAGTGAGAAAAATGGACACTTAAATCAGATAAGTGATAATATTCAACGAACTAGATAGTGAATGAACTTTAGTTATGTGAGTGTATGTAATTAGTAGACTAGGATTATAAACGATGTTATCATGAAGTAGGTAAATCATTGAAACTAAATGTAATACGTGTATGTAAATTATTAAGATAATTACAATTAACATAGCGATTGTGTCAATTAACAATCTAATTTTAAAATAACAGTTTAAAAGATTTTATTGGTAAGATCATTAGTAATGCACAAAGGTGTATATGTATAGGAGATTTTCTTTGATATCATGTAAAGGTTATATTGAACCGCTTAACTGTTTGATAATATCTTGTGAGTATGATATTTTAGAAGGTAAAATTTTATTCAATTGATGAAATTATTTAATTGCTTATGGAATTTATGATTTGTCTTATAATTATAAAGATAAGGTATTTATATGTAAATTCGACAATGTGAAATGCGTTCAGCTATCCCAAATAGCTGGCAATAAATTCAGAGAACCGATTAAAACCAAAAGGGGGTGTACCACTGGTCATATAAGCTTTTGAAAGTAGGTTATTGTGTATACCTTCCCCTGAAGAAGATGGACACGGCGAGGCGACGTACAGGGCGCAGAATTTAGATTTGAGTTGTTCCCAGAGGTCACATCGTCAAATCGAAATTGAGGACACTGTAACGAGCAGAAAATTTTAAAATTTTTAAATTTCACCTCGGCAGAGTACGTTCACACGAGGCAAGTGTCAACGACTTATGGTGGAGCAATAAATAAGGAGTAATGAGAAGGTGTCAGTGAAGCGTTGCTGACTTGACAATAGAAACGCATTAAGTTCAATCCAACTATAGAATTTGGTGGCGTAAGATGACAGGGAAAGTTTCGTCCAGAATTATTGCTCTCCGCAGCTGTAACAAAGTAAGTAAGGACATTCACACCCGTACCGAGAATTGTAGCAGATGTGGCCATGTTACGTCAGTAGACGATAAGCGACAAAAACGAGTGAGGCTCCATACTACAATGAAACGGATACGCTGCACCTTAAGTAACAATACTGGAAGATAGGCTGACAAAAACTAAAGTCATGTTACACAGCTGGAGGTATCGTCTAATTGACAGACAAGGATTTACGAAGGGAAAGTTGGGGTGACTTCAACGACCAGCAGATGTTCGAAATTAGTAATAGCCAGAAAAAAGGGGTTAGAGCATAGAACAATACGCCAGGAAGACTGTAAGTACAGATAATGGGAATCTATAGAAACGCAGAGTTTACTCAGACAATAGGCTGATAGACACGTGGTTAATAGCCGCAGTTTCTTCGAAGCGGGTCAACGATCGTCGATCCAGAGAGCAGGGAGACCTAAGGACCTATCAGAGGCTTTCATCCAGCGAGAAATTTGATGGTGAGGGATGTTTCCATAGCAACTGAGACGAAGAACCTATCGGAAGAACTATGACGTAGGATTTTGACATAGTGGGACAGTATTTTCCGAGAAAATCAAAAACTGACCAATCTCGAAAAGAAGTGGGCGTGAAGCGCGCCAGAGACAAAATTTTGAGTAGGGACGAATTAATAAAACCAGCTGTCCAGGAAGACGGAGGGTCAGTCATACTCAATTTTTAGACAGTCAACACTCAAATTTTGAATAGTTATACTAAAGTTTTACAGTTAGAATTTTCAGACAGTTTACATTTCAATTATCAAGTAGTTTAACTTCAAGTGCGAGAGACGGTATATCATAAACTTTCCATTGTTTACTCAAATCATTCGGAAGTTAGATAAATAACAAGGAACTTAAAACTTAATAATACATTCATATCGCGGTAGTGAAACTTTACCGGAGTGCGCAGTAACGGACTTAGTGAAATTTACACCAAGTGAACAATCAGACCGTTACACTAACAGACAGCATCACTTAACGATATACAAATTATTTGAACTTAATATTGTGTATCAACAACATAATGAACACGAAACATTAAACAAACTAATCAATTATAGGATCGTTTGTTGAAGCAGCGACTAATGAAACTAGACATGTATATTGACTTTAAAACGAACTCACAGCAAACACAGTAAGATAGAACATTGATTGAACACTGAACTTCAATTACCCACACACATACAAACACCTACGCGAGTGGTCGGAAGAATAAAGTGATAAGTGGCAGTGATAAAACAACTTACGACGGAATGTATCTACAAGCCATCTCCATCACCAGAACGAGACTTCGTCAACAACTAATGGATATTCAATAACCAAGTAACCATTATTATAATTATTTCTAATTAATAACTTCTACTGACCTGGTTTCTTTCAAAGAATTCACACCTGAGAAAATTATTAAGAAAAGTAATGAGTAAATCTGAATAAAGTAGTTAATGAACGTATAAACAAAAGCTTATTTGGGATTTAATGAACGCATTAAATAAGTAGAATATTGAATTGTAACATCATTTGATTTATATATGTATGTATGTTTTCTTTGTTTCAGCATATATTAAGATATATCTTTGTTTATTATAAAATATGTATATATTTCAGGTACAGCGACGTAACCTATGTACTATTATAATATGTCATAAATGATAATTAAACTAGTATTTTAGTTAATCAGAAACATGCGTTCATTATTACCAATGCAACCCAAATATTAACCTAAAGTTTGAAAGAATGCAAATAGATTTTAAGAGCTTCTTATGTTCAATTAAATAAACGATATCACGTATGTATTGATGAGCATAGATAGTTAGAATCATCAATAAGATTAAATTATACACATACATGTCAGAGATCGATAATTTTATATATTTAATAATTAATGTATTGTGCAATCAATACGCATATAACATTCATTATAATTAAGTAGTGCTCAAGTTTCCAAAGTTTTTTATTATGATGTCCGTAATTAAAACATCAGAGCAGGTTTAGTGTGTATGAGGGTACACCGTGGACAAAAATTTTCAACATTTCCTATTGAGCGTTACTTAGAGTAAAGCTGCGAATCTACAGTGTACGTTTCACAGAACAAATACGCGGAAAAGAAGGAGCGCTCCGAAGTCACTCATGGACCCTCAGCATCTTGCAGAGGGTTCATTCCCTAAAGACGAAAAGTCTGTCTATGAATCGTTCCTCTGTAAACACGTGCAGTTACACTGCCCAGCGATCCACAGGAAGCAAATCGCTATCCACGCTGGACACTTTTTCGGCTTGCACGCGTTATGTTGGTATGGGTTTCGGCACTTTCCATTTAAAAAGCGTGCAAATGTAAGAAAATAAACATGAATGAGGCCAGAAATAACGCGAATTTTGTGTGTGTGTGTGTGTGTGTGTGTGTGTGTGTGTGTGTGTGTGTGTGTGTGTGTGTCTTCCCTGCCTTTTTATTGCGGTAGTCATAATAATAAAATGGAAACGTAAACATTACATAACCGAGATATGCTTGCCTGCCACGAGGGATATATTTTCTCTCATACATGATTTACATTAAAATGAAAAAATTATAATTTTATTGCCTGGCAACAAAATTATTTTATTTTTAACAATTACCATTGTTTGAAAAAGTTTAAATGAATTTTCAAGTACTTTACTGTTGTTAAAACGTAAAAGGTTGCAGGTAAACTACCCCTTCCCCTTAACCGATCTTCACCAAAATCAAAAGGCCTTGAGTTCTCTACAATTCAGTGATGTATGCAAAAAATTATTTGATTCTGTTTGAATATGCGGCAGTTATCGTTCGTCATAGAAAAAATTACCCTTGTTAAAACATAAAACGTTGCAGGTAAACTACCCCTTTCCCTTAACCGATCTTCACCAAAAACAATAGGTCTTGAGAACTCCATAATTCAGAGCTGTATGCGAAACATTATTTGATTCTGTTTGAATTTGCGGCTGTTATCGTTTGCCAAAAAAAAATTACTCTTGATAAAAAAACCGTTGCAGGTAAACTACCCCTTTCCCTCAACCGATCTTCACCAAAAACAATAGGTCGTGAGTACTCTACAAATCAGGGCTGTATGCAAAAAATTATTTGATTCTGTTTGAATTTGCGGCTGTTATCGTTTGCCATAAAAAAAAATCTACATACAGACACACAGACACTTTTCGAAAAAAGACTTTTTGTGTGTAGTACAATCAGAATCTGCAATAATCTCGAACACGATGTTTTTTTGCCATCACCATACTTCCATTTCCTTAAGGAATATGGAAGTAAAAATCTGTAGACAGACAGACTCACACACACACTTTTCGAAAAATGACTTTTTTTCATGTTTTGAGTGTAGTACAATCAGAATCTCCAATAATCTCGAACACGATTTTTTTTTGCCATCACCATACTTCCATTTCCTTAAGGAACATGGAAGTAAAAACAAAAATACTCACAAACAATAACAGACACTCACATAAAATACTATATTGGCACAGATACGTTGATGACATTCTAATACTATACAGGGGAAACAAAAGACAATGTGAACAGTTACTAATGCACATAAACAAAATACATAAAAACATAACCTTTACTGCCGAATACGAACACAGCAATACCATAAACTTCTTAGACCTCTCCATCACAAAACTTAAACACAGGCACAAATTCAGTATATACAGAAAACCGATTACAACTGACACACTAATACACAACTCCTCCAATCACCCAATACAACACAAACTAGCTGCATTCAGAACCATGATACATAGACTTAACAACATCCCCCTAGATGAAAAAGACTACAAAGACGAACTAAACACGATAAAATATCTAGCAGAATCTAACGGATACGACAGAACAATAGTCAATAAACTCCTACACAAAACAAACAACAGACAAAAACAGAAAACAACAAATTCATAACACTAAAATACATCAACAAACAAACTAAAAAAATAACCCACAAATTCAAAAAAGCAGGATACAGAATCGCTTACAAAACTACTAACAAAACAGAACACACACACAAAGCACAAAACAAATTCGATCTACCTGGTGTTTACAAACTAAATTACTCAAATTGCAACAAATTGTACATAGGCCAGACAGGACGTAGCTTCAAACAGAGATACATTGAACACACAAAGGCACTCCACTCCACTACAGAATCCACCTTTGCAAACCACCTCATTGAAGCAAACCACACTACAAAAACATCGACAATAACATGAACATTCTACATGTACACACAAAAGGCCGAAAACTAGACACTCTAGAATAATTGGAAATATACAAACACACGAAAACAAATAAAAACGACATCCTAAACGAACAGACACAATTCAAATTGCACGCATTATTTGAACATATCACACCCCACACACACAACATCGATCTTTCAAAATTCGATTCTGTCGCCCACAACAGGACGGACAGCGCTACCAGTGGCAACCTCTGAAGAAACTTTTTAAAAGTGAAAACCGGTTCAGGTTGTAAGGTAAAACTTTATGTCTTTACTCATAAAAAACTTTGTGTTCCGAGTCGTTAATGAAATAGTTGTATTTAATTATTTGGTATTTTTATATCTTTTTAAATCTTATTTTCTTAAATATATGTAATATTTAAATATTTTTGTTCTCTGCTAGAATTTTGTTATGAAATTTCTTTATCTGTTATTAAGCCAAAAGGCATTTTATATTCTCAAATGCAATTTTATCACATCAATAAGACAAGAAACAGAATTAAGTAGTCTCAAGAATAGGAAAGCTCAAATATATAATTTCTGCTATAAAAACAATCTCTTTATTTTTGCCGGTCTAATGGTCATACCGCAGAGAGGTATCTCTGGCAGTAAAATAATAGATAGTTCTTAACAAGAGACCAAGTTCAATAAGTCCAAAAGTTTTACAAATAACGTGGTTGATTCGGGCTGTGAAAGCCTAATGAATTAAATAAGACATGTTACTGTCCTTACAAATTTCAGTTACTTTCACGCATTCTTATTTGCAAATAAATACGTGTACAGAGATATCAAGCGTTTGTGCACACACTTATAAAGAGAGCGTGACAGCGTGTAACCACTAACCACTTTCATTCTAAACACTTATGTAGTTATGACTGTCATTATTACAAACAAGGTAACTATTCATGTGAAACACCAATTGAATTATCACCATTTTTTTTTAAATATCATTTTGTGTGAAGGCAGTATCTTAATTATTATCATAATGAACAGCAAAAATTAAATGTTGTGTGATTATTCTATCATTCTATCATATAATTTATTTTATACAGCTGTTGAAACAGAAGTGTTGTCCATATTCATTAAAATGGAGAAAATTTAGTACCGCGTGGTCATAAAGTTCTTTGTGAACAAAGGTTTAACGCAAAGTGAATTTTATTGAAAGCTTATTAAAGTGTATGGGGGCTCTTTTTCATCATTTTCAACAATTAAAAAAATGTACTGCTGAGTTTAAACATGGTTGTACCAGCTGCAAGATGATCCACGTTAAGGCCATCCAAAACAGCAACAACACCAGAAACTATTGAAAAAGTGCATGTGATATTAGAATTAAAGTGCATAAAATTTTTGAGACTATAGTTATTTTGAAAGAACGTGTTGGACATATTTTATTTGAGGAATTGCAAATTAGAAAGCTTTGTGCCAGGTGGGGTCCTGTGCTTGCTCATAGCAGATCAAGAATGTGTGTGTATATAAATATCTGAAGAGAGCTGAAGAGTTATTTTAATAAGAACAAAATGAATTTTGTGCATTGGTTTATTATGATGGATGAAATTTGGAAAAACTCTGACACACCAGAGTCGAAACAACAGTCAAACAGTGGGCAGAACCTGGTTGTTCAGCACCAAAGAAGGCAAAGTCAGTTCCATTAGCAGGACAAGTCATGGCATCAGTGTTTTAGGATGCTAAGGTGTTTTGTACGTTGATTACCTTGAAAAGGGTGCAACAATAACTGGAGAATATTATTCCAACCTTTTATCAAAAGTAGATGGAATAATTTGTGAATAATGACCCAGTTTGCAAGAGAAAAAAAAAATTTACTGAGAGAATGGACCTGCCCACAAAAGTGTTTGACAATAGGAAAATTAAGAGATCTCAGTTACGAATTGTTTGAATATTCTCTGTGTTCCCCAGATTTGGCTCCCTCAGACTTTTTTCTTTTCCCAGAACTCAAATCTTTCTCGCTGGTCAGCATTTTAATTGAATCAAGAGGTGATTGCAGCTGTAGAGAGGTATTTTGCAGACCTTACAGAAACCCACTTCAGGGACGAGGTAGTGATGTTGAACATCGATGGAATAAATGCATTACCTTAAAGGAGGTTATGTTAAAAAATACAATTTTTGAAATTATAATTTCATTGTTAGGCCGAGAACTTTTCAGGTTGCCTTATTGGGTTTACATGTCGTAAGTAAACACTAAATAGGTACACATAACACTCGCATATTACTTTTCTTAACAGTCATTGACAAGTGGCTAGATGCGATTATTTTACGTTTTTATTTTATATTTTAGTACCTTCATTTTTTAAAAATTTTATCCCTTTTCACCATTAATTGTTGGTGAATTTTAGTTATCATAAAAGGATGATAGACCTGCCTTCATTCTATATTGTACATAAAAGTTGTAAGACTTGCTTCACTACAACCTCAAGCTAGTCGGTGCATATACTTTCTATACAAACCAACCATAACAGAAGACACACACCAGACTATTACTAAACCAAGAATCAGAATCAAAATGTGAAATAAATAAAAAGTAAAATAATAACCAGAACTTTAAACTGTGGAAGATTAGCAGATCCTGGAGGTATACCACCAGAATAGATTAAATATGAGAAGCCTGCCCCTAGTGATCTGCAGAAGTGTTGCATACCATTGAAATGGCAAACAGCGTACATTGTCTCAATTTATAACAAAGGTCGAAGAAACAAGCCCAGTAACTACTGTGGATAGCATGTGAACAGTAGGCCTTCCAGGAAATTCATTAAAAATAAGCTCGAAGACAAAACGAGAGGATTCACAAATTGAGGAACAGAGCAAATTTTGCAAGGGTAGATAATGTACAGGTAATTTATTTATTATACAACTTTTGGGAAAAAGAGGATCAAGAAGGTTAAGAACTTATCTAGCATTTATCAATGTCTGCAAGGCATCCATATGACTGTCCCAAGATCTCAGTTATGGAAGACAACTGAAGGTATGTGACAGTCAGACTAACTTAATAAAGGAGTCACAAAGTCAAGTCATTAATGGCATGGCAGAGGATGTGCATACTTATTGAAGAAGACCATCTGTTTATACTGTATTTCACAGATGATCAGATGGTAATGTAATAGTTCAAGATGCTTTTGATCTCAAATTTAAGAGAACTTAAATGCTTAAGAGACTGTTGCGGTTTGGAAGCTCTTGAATAATCGTGAGTTATTCCAAAGACGCTAATGAGGAAGGCTGGATTGTTTGTTAGAAAGAAGTGGACTGTATTAAAGATGTTGAACATTCGTTTATTGAAAAAATCTGATTGTTAATTACGATCGGCACGTGCGGATGCATTTGAGGCAATAACGCCCGAAATTAATTTTGAATAAAATCGTGGTCCATTGTAGATGGACGCAGGTAGTTGAATGAAATGAAATATTATAAATGCATGCTAAAAAATATCCAGAAGCCGCGGCTGGAAGAGAAGTGTTTTACGAGAGTTGCGCTCGGAGTCTTGTTATAAACTGAACTAAACTGGCTTGCAGTCGGCGGTGCTGGCCGGCTGCAACGTTTGATAAACGCGTGACGTCATCCGCGCGTGCCGTATACGGTGGTGGACCGTTTACAGCTGATAAACCAGTACAAAGTTTAAACATACTGCCCGCCAAAATCGGGACGATTTTGTACATTAAAGGTTAAATTGAACAATATAATACTTAAACTTACATGTCGTAAGTGATACAATAATTGGCGCACTGGCCAGAGAGCAATGACATAATAAACATAATATGAATTCAATTAACAATCACCAAGCATACAATAAATTGACCCTTACGCCAATAGCAAGGGCTTACTGACGTTAAAATTACTCAAAACATAATAGTAATACAATACGCACAATAATACAATAATTAAGTAGATATTGATCTTTCCCAAATAATACCCCTTGATATTTGCCAAGCATTACAATAACAAGTGATAACACCATAAAAAATACAATAATTTCCCCATGATATTGACATAACAACCCCAATGAATTTCATAATGTTTGACCCTTAGAAAATACAATACATATATAGAATAATTGACACTATAAATGACACTTGTGGTTCTCAGAATTTGAATCACACAAACATATTGACAATACACAACATCCATAATGATTGATAGTACATATGAAACACAGTCACTATTGCTGTAATAGCTAGCAGCACGTAAACAATATTACAATGCTTATGATACAATTGACTTGTATGCTCGCCCCGGGGAATGTCCCGGGCGTGGTCCATGTAATGTGACACTCACACACACACACACCTCGTATGGCACGCATACGATTAGTGTGTAGCCACCGGAAGGGGGCATAATTTGTGGATGGGTCGGCGTAAGATACCTAGCGCGGTGCGAACTTCTGCGACGCGTACTAAGGAATCTTGACCCGGAAAAACATTGGTAATTACCCCACGCTTCCATTCTAGAGGGGGGCAATTGTCATCCAAAATGAGGACAAGTTGTCTGACGTTCAAATTCTTTAATGGGGTGCGCCATTTATTGCGCTGCTGCAGCTGGTGCAGATAATCCCTAGACCACCGTTTCCAGATGGTCTGCGTAAATTTTTGGAGCAGAAGCCATCTGCCCAAATGAGTATTATTGCCTTGTGTATAGTCGGGTTCCGGAAGTGCCATCAGTGGAGCACCGACCAAAAAATGAGCGGGTGTTAAGGGTTCAGGGTCTCTAGCATCGTCGGACACCACGCATAACGGGCGTGAATTAAGGCAAGCCTCAATTTGAGAAAGAAGAGTAGAATATTCCTCAAAATTCAAGATCGTACCGCCAATTACGCGACGTAAATGGAATTTAACACTCCTTACACCACTTTCCCACAAACCACCGAAATGAGGGGCTGAAGGGGGGATAAAGGACCATTTGATGCCGTGGAGACCGCAAAACTCCAGAGAAGATTGCTCAACTTCCTTGGAGGTTAAAAATTTGTACCAATCATGCAACGTGTGGTTGGCACGACGAAAATTCGTGCCATTATCCGAAAATATTTGCGCGGGAATACCTCTGCGCGATATGAATCTTTTTAAAGCCGCTATAAAGGCGTTGGAAGTGAGATCCGACACCAATTCTAAATGGATGGCCCTAGTACACATGCATATAAATAGAGCGATATATGCCTTGGTCGTGGACTTAGAGCGCTGCCCGCCATGGCGCAAAAGCACAGGACCGGCGTAATCCACGGCCGACTGTGAGAATGGCCTTGACGGCGTGACCCTAGAAGAGGGTAATTGACCGAGTAATTGATTCGCGCCTTAGCCCGGAAACGAAAACAAGTGACACACTTATGTATCACTGAGCGGATATAGGACTTATCGTGTATGATCCAATACTTACGCCTAAGCGAAGCTTGAGTTGATTGCACTCCAGACTACAAACGGATGTGTTCGTATTCAATTATTAATCTCGTGAGATGAGAGTGCGGGTGCAAAATTATTTGGTGTTTAGTCTCGTAGCTAAGTGGGGAGAATTGCAAGCGTCCACCCACTCTTAAAATGCCTGATTTATCCAGGAATGGGTTGAGAGCAAGAATTTTACTACTGCGTGGAAGGCACCGGTGTGCCTCAAGTTCCCTAACCTCCACGTCGAAATGCAACTTCTGTGATTGCCGGACAAAAATCAAGAGCGTGTCAGACAATTCTTGAGCCGACAAAAAGGACGTGTCTCTATCAACCACCGCGAGCCTATAATTGCGAAAAAATCGACGGCAATATGCGAAGACGTGAATAAGCCTCGTAAGAGATGAATAATTTTCAATGTAACTATGTGTTGAGGACGCGACAATTAGTGAGGTTTGAGCCTGCTTGCGACGTTCCTCTTCAATGTCGGGAAAAGTACAGGGAGTATTAATGTCGAACGCGCTGACCGGCCATGAGGCCGCATCACGAGCCAACCAGGAGGGACCATGCCACCATTGAGTATGACAGTGCAAACTACGAGGGAGGCAACCGCGCGATAAAACGTCGGCAGGGTTGTCATTTGATACTACATGACGCCAAATTCCCCTGCTGCTAACAAGACGCTGTATTTCCGCGACACGGTTGGCCACAAATACCTTCCAGCGGGAAGATTGCTGATGTATCCAGTACAACGCTATCATCGAATCCGAATAAAGATATAGTCCGTCAAAATTGTAATCGACGGCATTTAAAACCTTGGAGGTTAATTGAGCCAACAATAAACAAGCACAAAGTTCAAGTCTAGGAAGCGTTATCTGTTTCAGCGGAGCGACCCTAGATTTAGCACACAACAAGTTTGATGATATGGCGCCGTTCGAATAGACCGCCCGTACGTAAATGCAACACGCGTAACCTTTAGCCGAAGCGTCGGCGAATCCGTGCAGCTGCAATGAACTAACTGGGTAACTGTTCGAACTCTTAACCGACCTCGTAATCTCAAAATGAGTGTCGGAGACTAATTGGGCGTATAATTCCAACCATTGATTGGCTAATGATCCGGACAAGGGTTCGTCCCAATCAGTGCCCGCCAACCACAACTGCTGCACGAAATGCTTGCAGCAAAATGTGATGGGAGCGATTAAACCTAGTGGATCATAGATCCCGGCGATGATTGCCAACACGCTTCTCTTGTTGAAAACGGTTAAATTGTCATCACCCCTAACGGTGTATAAAAAGTTATCCCCCTCAACATTCCATTGTATGCCCAAGGTACGCACGTTTTGACCCTTGCTGAAGTCACGGGTTACTTGGGCGCGAAGAGTCATAATCTTATGGTGGTTAGAGAACCATTTATGTAACGAAAAACCATACCTCCTCAACAACTTCTCGATCTCGCATTTCATTTCAGCTAAGCCGTTCGGATCATCCGAACCCGTTATGAGATCGTCTACGTAAAAGTCATTTGCTATGGCCTTAGCAGCTGTAGGGTAGTCGGATTTATTTTCATATGCTATTTGAGCCACACAACGCATAGCAAGGAAGGAGGCACTAGCAGTGCCATATGTAACCGTCCTTAACGCGTAATGTCGCAATTCCTTATGCGGTGCATCACGCCAAACAATGCGTTGCAAGTTTGAATCCTTAGGATTAACAATGATCTGGCGATACATCTTTTCAAGTCACCGGCCAAAATAAATCCTAACTTGGTTTCCTGAATTATAGGAAAGTGTGGTCCGCGCGTATATTTCACAGGTTCAATTAATTGGAGAAAATATTGAGCGCCGATTAATATATCGACTTGCGACGAGCAATGCAGGTGAGGATCCGCCAAGAATATGCGCTTGGGTAAATTTAAAGAGGCAAGATTGAACGACTCCGCCGGTAAATTATTAGTTATACTGGGTAATACGGCACAATGTACGTTTAACGTGAAGGGTTTATAGCGCGAATGTAGCCTTACATTAGTACTGAAGTCAGCCTGGGAAAGCGAGTTGTTTATACCCGTGATGGGCAGTTGCGATTTAACCAATTGGAGGCCCATCCTGCGGGCGAAATCCATTGTGCAAAAGTTCGCTTGAGAACCGGAATCCAGTAATATCCTAACGGGAAATTTTTTGCCGACTTTATTGTATGTCATACAGACGGCGGTAGATAACAATACCGATTTATTGGTCTGTGATTTCAGTGAACACTGGTTGTTAACAGAAGTTACGTCCCTGTTGGGGACATGAATGGTTGTGTGGTGACGCCTAGAACATTTTTTACATGAGAATTTTGAGGGACATTTTGAACCCTCGTGTCCCGAACGGAGGCAGTTTAAGCAAAGTTTGTTTTTTATTAACGCGTTTTTTCTATCAGGGATAGACAGCGATGTAAATTGTGGGCAATCGCTAAGTCTATGTACACCGTTACACAGCCTGCATAAATTGTTTCTAATATGTGAGTGGAATGCGCCCTTTGGAGTGCTTATCTGTTTAACTGGCTTGCGATAAGGAGACTTATCGCTTTTGTTCAACCTGCTCGTTGGGCTAGTCGCGTTATCGAGATTTTGCAATAATTTCCTACGTGAATTTAGAAAATTTATAAAATTATTAAAATCAGGGAATTTATGCTCCGATAAACTCTCTTTCCACAAACGTAAAGTGTAATTGTCAAGTTTTTTGGCTAAATAATTTACGACAATAATTTCAAACGTGTTGACTGGCAGTTTGAGATTATTTAAAGCGTTTATATTTGCAGAGATTTGATCAATAAATTGCGATATGCTAACTTGGGATTCCTGCTGAACTAATGGTACGTCTAGGACATTCCACACGTGGTGAGCGGAAACAATCAGCTTACTATCATATCTATTCCTCAACAGATCGATAGCCACCGCGTAATTCTCATGTGTTATGGGCAACGATTTTATTACGTTAAGCGCCTCGCCATGTAATGACGAGTGCAAATAATGAAGTTTCTGTATATCTGTCAGATCTGCTCTGACATGAATTAGTTCCATAAAAATATGGTAATAATGTTGCCATTCCACAATGCTACCCTCAAACCGTGGTAATTTTATTGGTTCCAATTGAATGGGGGGTGTTTTAGGCTGTTTACCTTCAGCATTAATTACTGGTTTTTGGTTCATATGCTCAGCTTGCTCTAGCAGGTGTTGCAATTTACATTCTATAGTACAGAGATCGTCCTCCGTTTGCACTCTATCACTCGTTAACGCAACGTCTGCTTCCTCAGCCTCGATTTGTGACTGAATCTCATCATATTTGGTGGATAATTCCATCAAATGACGCAGTTTTATTTTTAGCGCATGAGGATCGCTGTTTAACAAATCGAAGTTATCCGCGAAGGTATTTACTCGGGATATTGAGGCCTTAATTGTGCCTCGTTTTTTTATTAGAGCCCTTACATCGGCCATTATTACAGTTTAAGATAAAAAGGGAAAGATATTTAGAAAGCAATTGAGCATAGAGCATGTGAACCACAAACTTAATTTTGAATGAGTTTAAATACGTTTTGGTAGCTAGCGATCGTTGTTTTGAACATAAACTTACTCTCTCTAACTAATCAAACTTGTTGGCAGTTAAATTATTGAAATTATGAATCTAAATGGTTACAAAGTATATCTTTATCTTTAAAGTTCTGACTGATAATGAGCTGCCAACCATTTATTAATTTGTATTGTGTAATGAGGTATTTGTTTATATAAATGTGTCAAAAAATACCCACTGAGTGAAATATTATTAAAAATCAAATATAAGTAAAGTTTATAGCCACGTGGCCGTCGATCCATTCGTGATGAAGCTGGCTTCGATCCCGTTTGGAGCTGCTACACCTCCTGTCTCTGCCGGTCAGCCGATGCCTCATGTTGTACCTTCCATCAATTAAAGCTGTGGAATCTCGAAACTGTTGTCCTGTTTCGTCCCGTCGTCTCTGGTCTACTGCTTGGCTGAATCTTGTCGAGATGACTGCGACGTGATTCACAATAATGGTGTCGCTCAGGACGAAAATGATGCCCGTAGGGCGTGATTAACTTCAGATTGGTTTTTCCAGAAATGATGTGTATAAATAAATGCTGTCGCTTGTGTACTCAGATATGAGAAATCTGTGCCGTGGGGACCAAAAACGATGTAGTTTTTTGGGCCCGAAAATGTGAAATCCTGCCTGGTTGGACCAAAAATGATGTCATTTTTGGCCTGAAAATATGAAATCCGGTCCGGTGGGACCAAAAATGTTGCGGTTTGGAAGCTCTTGAATAATCGTGAGTTATTCCAAAGACGCTAATGAGGAAGGCTGGATTGTTTGTTAGAAAGAAGTGGACTGTATTAAAGATGTTGAACATTCGTTTATTGAAAAAATCTGATTGTTAATTACGATCGGCACGTGCGGATGCATTTGAGGCAATAACGCCCGAAATTAATTTTGAATAAAATCGTGGTCCATTGTAGATGGACGCAGGTAGTTGAATGAAATGAAATATTATAAATGCATGCTAAAAAATATCCAGAAGCCGCGGCTGGAAGAGAAGTGTTTTACGAGAGTTGCGCTCGGAGTCTTGTTATAAACTGAACTAAACTGGCTTGCAGTCGGCGGTGCTGGCCGGCTGCAACGTTTGATAAACGCGTGACGTCATCCGCGCGTGCCGTATACGGTGGTGGACCGTTTACAGCTGATAAACCAGTACAAAGTTTAAACAGAGACTTTACAGTTCCTATGAACAGAATTGAATTTTAATCAGTGTGAATAAGACAGAGTGCCTGATCGGCGCAGAGTGAAATATGTAAATTTAAATGCACATTTCATGATTTTAATTAAGGATCAAGAACAAGTGAAACAGGTCAAAAAAATTCAAATATCTTAGGGTGATAGTCACAAAAAAAAGGCATAGGAAATATGGAAATAAAATATGAGCAGGACTCAGTCTTAAGAGTTGTAGGAACTCTATAACTATATGACAAACACTTTACTACATAAAGGAAAAAACCCATGTTAGGAAGTCTTGGCTGTAGTCAGTGCTAAGCTATAGACGGGAAGTGTGCAACTTGAACTCTGCAGCTAAGAGGAGAATAAATGCTGTCAAGATGGACTACTTGCAGTGCAGTGCAGGGGTGTCAAGAATGTGTAATGAGGAGATCAGGAGATGGATGCTTGCGTAAGAAACCATAGTAGCTGGTATTGAAAAAAGAGGGCCAAGTGGTCATGTGATGAGAATAGGGGATGAACAGTGGCCAAAGTGGATGTTCAGTTAGACACTACCTGTAAGGTGGAAGACTTTAAGACCAAGGAGGCCATGGAATGATGGCGTACAAAATATCATGGAAGCATGTGGTTTGCTAGGAAACGATACCCTGGATAGATGTTGATGGCGCTTGAGAACGGGGAAATGGTAATATGCTGAAACCCATTAAGATAGACTTAGTCATTCATTTGTAAAATAACATTTATGAATTATTAATAAATATGGAAGAATATAATTTAAACAATTTTATTAACGCTTTTATTATTGTGTGTTAATTATTGTATATCTATTTATGTTTAATCTTAGTTTAAAGTTTCTACACACAATTTTTCGTAAACCTCTAAATATCTCAAAAAATATTTTTATTGGATTTCATCGCTAGTACTTTCAAGGGCTCATGTGCGTGTGAACATTCAATATAGGTAGGCCAACTGTATATCATAGGTGCCAAAAGACTTGTGGCTTAGTATCTGGTCTAAAGAGTCTAGCTGCATGAATTATCAGTAGTCTCAAAGATCATAGTGATAATACATATGACTTCATGTTTATTGTATTTCATTTAGCATGTTACAAATGAATCCATTTTGACTTATATTGTATCTATATTTTTCATTATTCAATTTAATCTGACCATCAGAATCCAAGAAAATTATGTGTAATTATGTAATGGATATTTTCATGTGCGAGAGAGAGAGAGAGAGAGAGAGAGAGCAAGCACATGCCAGAGACAGGCGATGCAGTCTCAGATGATATAGATAATAATGCTATGAAACATGTGCCAGCCAAAGGAATTTTATAATTGTTGGAAATGAAGCTCATAATTTGTGTGGTAACTGTAACATATAGAAAGGAATTGATAGTTAGAATTTAACAGTTAGGGAATTCAATGCAATATATATTTTGTTAATCAGTATATATATCTCATAGTTTAAAATTTGATTTTCAGTCATTTTCAAGGCAAAACCAGTTACTATTGTAAATTAAGGTAGATTGTCAGTAAATGAAGTAACGCTATTACTGTGATTAATAGCAAATGAAGTACATATTGCAGAAGCAGAAATAATAACTGTTTGAGTAAGACCATAAGGAAATCCTGCACATATATGTAATATAAAGACGTCAACATATATTCTGATGATGTAACAGACATTAATGTAAATCATTATGTATGTCGTTTTATTACAGAGGGCGTCAGAAATATTATAATATATGACAGTATGTCAAATATCACAGAAGCGTCAACAAATTCTCCAGTTGATGACACTGCAAAAAGACTTAACAAACTTCAAGTGAATAAAATTAAAAAGGCAGTAAGTTTTTCAAAAAATTGTAATTTTACTTTTTAAATCATTTTAGAAATACTTTTTCATATTCTTGCATACCATTAAGCCTTCCTTATGTATACGTTAATGTTCTTTTGTATGTATATTAGCTTTTTCTTATTCTCATAGGTAACAGTACCAGTATAGTTAATAAGGTCCATAGTTTTTCCATAGTTCTATAGCGACACCTTAGCTCATACAGTAAACTGATTTGTCTTTTTCTTGTATTTTTTCATTGAAATAGTGAAGTTGGATTGAAAAATCCTGGAACAGTGTACTGATTTAAAAATAAGGTAATAATGTAGCAAAAAATAAAACAACTATATGTAACTGGTGACAATTATATTTTACAAAGTTACAAACTTAGTGTAAACATTAATGTAGAAAAAACTGTTAATTCTAAATATAATTTATTTTATATTTTACCTTATGAAGATTTTGTATTTAACTAAAAATATTTAAAATACTGCTTTACCAGGTAAACATTTACAAACAGTACGCTTATTACGTTAATAGTATAACAACTAAAAGTACATTAATTAACATAAGTTTTTAAGGTAATTGTTTAGAATATTACACTCAATTTTTTTTTGCATTGGGATGCCCATTTTTGTATATTATCTGGGACTCATCAGAGATCAGGTTCACCCCTCAGCAAAGTTCAGACTGGCTGTCAAGATAGTCTAATAAACTTTTGATATTATTTAGTGCAGGTGTGAACATCTTTGATCAATTTCCCTTAATTCTCATTCCCATTCTTTATTTTATCCACTATTGCTTCATTTTTCATTGCATCATATTCCAGTTCCTAATCATCACAGTTGAACCTTCCAGTATGTTTCCTTGTCAATGTCTAAGGTAGAGAAATTTTTCCAAAAAGTTTTCGGGTCATCTCATCTTCTCTGTGTTTCTGCAAAACTGTTGCTTTATAATACCATTTTAAATTCTTTACAAAGTCATCATATGTGCGCTGTATTAATTGAGTTACTGTTAGGAGAAAAAATGTTATTGTTATTGTATTATTATCATATTTCAGCTGATTGTCTCAGGAAGGAGTATAGTCTGTTAAAAGCACTGAGTATGGGAAAAGATTTATCAGTGATAACTGATAGCAAACCTGTGGAAGAAAAGACTTCTCAAACCACTTTGTAAAAATATTTCTTGTAAACAAAGTTCCTGGTGATCCCTTCCTCCCACAGACTGTCGATTAGCCATGTTTGTAATCTACATTATTATCTAAAGTATACACTGTGTATTGTGTATTCAGTGTAATAAATAAATACATAATAAATCATTTATAATGTGTGGTAATTTTATATAACAGTCTTCACATTCAGGCAATTTATACATTTCTGCTCAAATCCAACAATAGAATTCTAGAAATGGATTTGTATTTATATGTATACACACACTATTGTGTCAGGATTCATGAATGTTATAAAAATTTTGCAGTTACTTTTTCTAGTTGCTACATAGTGAACATATCAGTTGTGTGACTCACATACAAAGTAAAGTAATTGTGTATATACAAAGTGATTATGCATGTGATTCATGTTCATAGAGTGTGATAAAAGAATGTGAGTCACAACAAATTGTCACTGTCACAGATGAATAATTTAATGCATGGTGCATTGACATTTTATCATGCTACTTCCTTAGAAAATCGTTATCATAAACCAATTTTTTACGTATCATTTACTGATTTAAGCATTACATGTCAGAGTTTATTCTCATTCCATTTTCCCCTTTAATTAAGTATCTATAACAGAAGAAATGAGCTGATTTGTTAATGGTTATAAAATTATTATGAAAAGGTACTACAATAAATTGTAAATGACTGACATTTTTATAAAATTCCACTTTTTAAAGAATATTGCAGTGTATCATACTAAAATAACAGTCAAAAAACAGAAATGGGTTGGGTGTGGGGGAAAACTTCATTTATTTTTATTAAAAAAATAGTGTATTTCCAGGTGAGTAAATGAATTACTAGCAATGCTCAGGCTAAAAAGTAGTAGACTATTAGTAATTCAGGTTTATAACATAAGTAAAAGACAAATCTTTCAATTGGCCATAAGTAAAATATGAAGAGTTTCCAGACCTATGTTTACATAAACTTTTCATTATATTTATGATAGCAGTGTGCCTGAGAGGTATAGCAGAAATGTCCTTAAACACTGTACTGTAATACATTTCACTAGTGTTTTATAGTTGGGTTTCAATTATATGGGTTGTATTGTGAGCAGAATACCAAACGGTTTTTTATAACAAAATTCATATTAACTTTGGATAGTCACTGCACCAAAAGTGAGCATTTTAAAAATACAAGTTTTCATAATTTTTGTTCACTTTATTCCATATATGACAGGTAGAAAACAACATTTCTATATGAGTAGTTTAAATAATGTTGTTACTATACAGTTTTGAGTCACATGAAATTTTTAAGACATAGGAAAAGATTATCATACAACATAATAACATTAAGTGAACATGTCCACTTTATAGGAGGAAGAAGATCAGTGGATATCTGGTGAAGAATTGTATACAGAAGGCAGTAGTGATGAAGATGAAAAAGGCAAAGGGATTCGACGGCCAAGGAAGGAACACAAAGGAGCGAGACCTAAGACACACAGAGTACGACCAGGTTCGCATGACCGTCACACATCTGATGTAACAGATAAACCTGTTGCACCAGCAGTGCAGCATCCAGCAGACAGTGATTGTGAAGAACCTATTGATATTTCATGGAAACCAAAAAGAGGAAGTATTAAACTGCCAAATTTAGTAAAAGAATTAGAAACAATTTCTTCCAAAAAGGAACCAATTGCTGAGTAATTTCTATAATTTGTGTAAGTATAAATTTTTATATTAATTTTGATACTGATTTTCAGATTTTGAGTGAATCTTTAGGCACGCAATATGCAGTATTAATGTAAGCAATATTGTTTCTGCATTTTTTAATGTTCTGGAATTAGTAAGATACATTTTTAAGGTGATTAAAATATAAGTTTATATGTATTTTAGAACTATTAATGATATATAGTAAGCTATATTACAGGAACTCTGAACAAAACGTATATGAAAGTGATTTTGTACATGTTATAATTAACTTGATGAAAAACACAGTTATTCTTATTTAGTAATAACAAACAAGAATCATTGGCATTAGAATGTGACAATAATAACATATTCCAATTCATTCGGGCGATGTCAGTGAAATCATATGTGATATGTGCTTAGTGTTTTGTTTAGTTATTTACAAGGCTGTCAAGATAGTATAATAAACATCTGATATGTAATGCCGTAGTGAACGTCTTGGGCCAGGTTCCCTTATTTCTCATTCCCATTCTTTACCTTATCCACTGTTGCTTCATTTTTTATTGCATCATATTCCAGTTCTTGATCATCACAGTTGAGTGATTTCAGTACGTACCTTGTCAATTAAGTTTCTTTTGTTGTTTTTAACTACCTAATTTAATATTAGTAGCAAATAGCATGGCTACTGAATAGGAATGGTGCCCTATGGATCATTATCTCTAAGTGAGGATAAGATAAAAATTAAGTCTAGGTTTGAAAAAACTATGAATGTTTGGTGCAGTATGCACACTCTAGTTCAAGTGGTATTATATGGAGTATAAACACAGTTATTAATAGCTGTACATCTGTCAGTAGGGAAAGACTCGCATGTAAATGTTTTATAACCTCAGATATAAACAAAGCAATACTGTGGCTAGCACATGGTTTTATAAACAATGTTTATTAATAAAAGATGTACCTAGATAAGTGCAAATCTGTACAGAAGGAAAAAGCAATTTCAAAGAAAGTTAGTAAACATATAGACACAGTTTAGGAGCTTGTAACAGATACTGAAGACTGTAAATCATTTTGTATATATAAAATCGGTTATTTTCATAGTTTGACGTCATTAAACATTATTTCTTCATTACAGTAGACATTTACATTTTTCATGATGTATCACTTCAGTCTTCAGTAGTTAAATAAAAAAGAAAACCTGTAACAAAAATTACAAACAAATAAAATAAAATAGATGTGTTACATGTAGGGCAAGAGAAATGAGTAAAATAACAGTACTTAAAATGGGGATAACACAAAACTTTCTGTTTGTGGTAAATCTTCTGGTAAGCATTGAATTTAAATGTATAACTAATTATGTCTTTTTTATATTAAATTGTCACGTATTACTATATATTTGAATGCATTATGCACTAAAAATAAGGAATTTTCACATTTAAAAAATGTGAAGCCAACAATAGAAACAACTTATGACACATTGTTTTTTGCATAACAGTAGGAGTTACTAATTTTCATAATTGAAAGTAACTGAGCTGGCAAGTTTTAAATTGTTGTGACTTTCTCCACAGAGGTGTAACTTTAATTTCGGTTCATTGTGTGAAATTGATAAATTTTGCTATGAACTTCATATTTACTTTTGTTGTTTCTTTATATAAACTTGCTCGTATCCCAAATACTTATGACTATAATAAAATTTGTATCGATTTCTTTTATTTTTACATTTGTGTTACGTTTTCACTTTAGATGATAAACAATTTCTTCCAAAAAGAACGAGTTACTGAATCTGAAGTTCACGTCTTGTATCAAGCATTAACAATTTCCTTCAGTGCTTGTGATGGCCAAATTTTTCATGGATGTGCGGGGAGAGAGAGAGAGAGAGAGAGAGAGAGAGAGAGAGAGAGAGAGAGAGAGAGATATGGGAAGAAGTGAGATAATATGTATGTAAACAGGAGATAAAAATTATGAATACAGTAAACATTTAATAATTAATAAAAGTAATGGGCAAGACTTGTTATGCTATATTTTTTTTATTACCATCGTAAATGTGTTGTGTTACAAGGTTCTTTATTAAAAGTGAGTCATTTGATTTATTCACATTATGAATCATATAGACACATATGAACGTCAATAATAGACAAGACATTAATAGTAGAATGGATAATTTTGTCATGAGTGTGAAGTATAAAATAGAAGCCTGTTTTACTGCTATAAATTAATTACTTGTTTTCCTTGCAATTAGAAATGTACGAGGGCTATTCAGAAAGTAACTTACGTTTTAGAATAAATAATAAAAAAAATGAAAGAAAAATTTTTTATTTACACGCTTGAAAACTACATTTTTAGACTATTTTTCCACATAGTCTCCATTCAAGTTCAAACACTTATCGTAACGATTTACGAGTTTTTGAAAGCCCTCATCATAAAAATCTGCCGCCTGTGATTTCAGCCATTCATTAACGCCTGCCTTCAGCGCTTCGTCATCTTCAAAGTGCTGCATTGCCAGCCACTTTTTCATACGCGTGAACAGGTGATAATCGCTCGGTGCCAGATCAGGGCTGTATGGGGGATGATTGAAAATCTCCCATCCATATTTTCCCAGAAGTTCTTGCATTCGTGCTGCTGTATACGGTCGGGAAGAACAATACCCCGGAGCTCAACTTACCGTGTCGCTTGTTTTGGATTGCTCTCCACAGCTTTTTTAAGGTTTCACAGTAAACCTCAGAGTTGATTGTGGTACCCCGTTCCATAAACTCTACCAGGAGAACCCTTTTTCAGTCCCAAAAAAATGTCACCATCATTTTCCTTGCTGACAAGGTCTGCAAACACTTCCTCGGTTTTTTGGGTGAGCAAGTATGGCCCCATTCCATGGATTGATTTTTTGTTTCACAATTAACGTACCTAACCCAGGTTTCATCCCCCGTTACAATACGGTCCAGTAGAGAATCACCATCCTTGTCATAGGCATCAAGAAATGACAATGCTGATGCCATCCGCTGGTTTTTGTGCATTTCTGTAAGCATTTTCGGGACCCATCGCGCACAAAACTTATGGTAACCAAGCTTTATCGTGACAACTTCATGAAGCAAACTACGTGAAATTTGAGGAAACTCATGTGGGAGCTCAGTAATCGTAAAGCGGCGATTTTCACGGTTTTTTATTGATTTTCTCCACCAGTTTGTCAGTAAAAACACTTGGCCGGCCACTTTGCTCATCATCGTGCACATTGGTGTGGCCATTTGCATGTCCACGGCCATTGGTGCAGCAATGAATGTCCACCGGTCTGCAGTTTTCTGCTTGCAGAAATCGTATTACTGAGCGCACTTCACAGCTTGCGGGATTTTCAATTGCAGCACTCATTTTAAAAATTATTAGTAAAGCACAGAAACACAAGACAAAACTATACCGGCCCCAGCTGGGTGCGTACTGAGTCACGCCACCCAGTGTCACCAAGATGGCGGCACTAGCCCGGCCCCATCGCTGCCCACACTGAAACGTAAGTTACTTTCTGGACTGCCCTCGTATATATGTCTGTACAAGAAATTTGTACTTAGTTAATCAGTTGATGCATACTACGCCAGTTTCATTAGAATTACATTAAGAATTTAAATAAATATTATTAAGTATTTCAGAATTATGTTGTTATAAGTACATAGTAAATTTGATATGTAATTAAATTAAAATCATTGGGTGGGCTGGTGTTAAGTAGGTTCAGAGAAACTAAATTTCAAAGTGTAATAATGCATATAGATTTTATGATAGATTTTGAACAGTGGTTTTGAGATGTGCAGTGGACAAACATCTCATTATGAAGCTACCAAAATTTTCATTAATTTCACACATGCGTAGATCAGACTTGTATAACATTTTATAGTATGTAGGTCGGCTGCAACAAGGCTGGTGACACCATTACAAGCATATTAAGAGTCGAGAAGTGACAGAGAGGTAGTGTGTGAGTTTAAGCGTGGGGGGGTAAGAGGATTCTTTCATTAGCTCCACACATTTCGCTGCTCAAGAACAGCTGTCAGGTTTCTTTTATAATATTGATCACTTATTCTGAATTTTAAACATTTAGTTTTTGATAAGTTGATTAACAAAATGTGTGGACAGTAATCGTGATCTGTTGTACTATTCTGATACGTAGCGAGAAAAAAAACTGCCAAAATAACTCTTTACATATAACGTCCAAAGTCAGACTGTATGTATAAATTTAGGATGATCACAAGCTTCAATTTTTTTGTTTAAAATTATGCTGTTGAAACAAGAAATAACAGTTTTGTGAGTTGGCTATAAATATTGTTACGACGTCATAGAACAATCTACGTGTTCATTGAACGGTCCAGAGAGATCCAGAATGTAAGCGTGCTACTAGACGCATTTTGCGAGAATCTTCTCGACTGTGCCGGGCTTCGCTCGGATGCTCGGCCTGTGTCAAGGCCGTAGTTAATTACGTAGTTCTCACGAGAGATAAGACGCAGTTTGGAAGCTTCTGGTGTGTGAGCGTGACTATAAATACATGGGGTAGCGGCCTTAGTTTTCAGTTCAATGCGAGATATTGGATAGTGCGTTTCGAGAGTACAGCTGTGATATATTTCCAGAGCGGTTTGAGTTATTACTGTATACGTTCAAGTAGTTATTAGTGAAGTGTTGCGTTTTATAATCAGACGGTATAATTGTAATACAATTGAGTTTTAATATTAGTGGACATTTTATTGCATGTGAACAATTTTCATTTGATTTGTTGTAGAGACTGTATTGTTAATTACGAACTGTTTTACTGTAACAATTAAAGGTGTGATTAGTGACTTAATTGGTGTCTTGTACTTATTTTGTTTCCACTGTACCTACGACGTCGAATAGACCGTCGTGACAGTGGTGTCAGAACTGGGATAGAACGGTTAACAGTGGAAACAGTGGATACTTTGTACAAGACGAGTATGATTCGTAATTAATCGATAAACAATGGATGCCAGTCAGATGATGGAAAATTTACAGACGCTGCTGTTGCAGACGGAAAAACGACAGGATGAAAAACGTAAGCAGGAAGCAGAAGACATCAAAGCATTAATACAGGAGCAGAAACAGATGCAAGAACATAGTACTGCAAAATTCGTCCTGTTACAAGGTGAGCTGAACAAACAAGTTGACAGAATATCAGAAATAGAAAAATCTGTGTCAACTATGAAAACAAGTATGTCAAGCTTAGAAGATTCAAAATATCAGAGAAATCAAAGAACGCTATTAACTAAAGTAGGGTCAGTTTTTGCAAAGGCCCCATCGTTTAATGGAAGCACCCACTGGGCAACTTATCATCGCCAATTTGAAGCTGCCGCTCGCTTAAATAACTGGACGGAAGAAGAGAAAGGCCTTTCACTCATTCTTGCGTTAAAAGGACCTGCCGCAGAGGTAATACACTGCCATCTGACAGTCACAACGTCTATGCCAAATTAAATAAAGCTCTGGAATTACGGTACGGTGACCAGCATTTGTGCGAAGTGTACCGTGAACAACTTAAAGCAAGGCGACAGCGTTCAGGGGAGAGCCTTCAAGAGTTTGAAGCGAATATCGACCGACTGACGAGATTGGCTTATCCCGAAGAATCGGAGTATTTCCGGAAGTGGATTTCTCTCACTATGTTTATTGACAGTATCAGAGATTGTCAGTTACAATAAGTGTTAAGAATGGCTCGGCAAGATAATAAATCAGACGCTCTTGTTCATGCTCTCCGTTTTGAAGCTGCCAAGTCGGCGACCTACATTAATCAAAGTATGCCATCACGTTGTAGCCAAATGGATCCAATACCACAGTATCGTCATAGCGGACGGCATAAAGAGACGATTCAGAAACAACAGTTTAAGAAGTCAGCAGCACCACAACGATCTTTCGAACCAAAGGACAAAAACAGAAGACCGAAGTGTTACAACTGTGGGAAACATGGTCATCTACAGGTAGACTGTTGGGAGAAGAAAATACCGAGAGAAGGGAGTGATCGCACCAATTGGAGAAGTAAAGCCTCAGAACAGCACACAGTTTCCACGCTACATAAGATTAGTGGAAACCTGATCGTTAATGGATTTGCGGAAGGTAAACGAAGATCATTTACAGTTGACACGGGCGCTACAGTGTCCATTGTGCGCCCTGACTTAGTCAGCAACCGCCAGCCTCTAATTAGCTCTTGTACAATACAGACTGTGACTGGAAGCACCGTCAAGGTGCTAGGAAAGGTAGATGTACGTGTACGCCTGGGTCTTCTCGAGTTTAACCACCAAATGCTCGTTGCAGACATTGCCGATGAAGTGATTCTTGGCACGGACATTATGAATGCCTATGAATTCGTTGTGGACTTAAGAGAGAATGTCCTGAAGGTTGGCCAAGAGAAGATAAAGCTTTGCATGGCTAAAATGACAGGGTCTACCAACCATTCGACTAAGCAAGTGGCATTAGTCGAAGAAAAAGTCAACAGGTCTGGTCAAGAGGAACCCTCCCTATTGCAAGCGGAAATGGAGGAAGAACTAGCAGAGGAAATACAAATAAGTGTAACGACAAAAGAAGTGATTGGAAAGCCAACTATGGGTGTCGAGACAAAACTCTAGCTTGTTCCTGAGCTGATAGAAGCGCCCGAGGGCAAAGTGGCTGAAGATGAGGTAACGGAAGAGGTTGTTGACGAGAACCAAGCAAACTTGGATCAGCCAGTGGTGTTTAGATCATCAGTACACGACACAACCGCCATGACTCCAGCAAATTTGGTGTTTGGGCGGGAGATCCGTCTTCCTGGGGACTTAATGTTCGGATCACCTGAGACTCAGTCCCAAGAGCCACAGAACTATTCCTCGCAATTAGAAAACCAACTGCGAGAAATGAATCGCTTGGTAAGAGGACGGCTGAAGATTCCCAGTGATAAAATGAAAACTCGGTATGACATTCGCAGCAATAGTGTGGGTTTCCAAGAAGTAGATCAGGTCACGTTCAATCCAAAGCGCCGTCGTGGTCGCTCATCTAAGCTTCAGTCTAACTGGAAAGGACCCTACACTGTGAAAAAAAAAAGAATTAACGATGTTGTTTATCGGATTCAACAGGAAGGACAGCGAAAGTTCAAGGTCGTCCACCTAGATCGCCTAGCTAAGTACAACTTTAGAGACGCTTTGCCAGTTCAGGACGAACAGGCTTAAGGAGGAGGCAGTGTTATGACATCATAGAACAATCTACGTGTTAATCGAACGTTCCAGAGAAATCCAGAATGTAAGCATGCTACTAGACGCATTTTGCGAGAATCTTCTCGACTGTGCCGGGCTTTGCTCGGGCGCTCGGCCTGTGTCAAGGCCGTAGTTAATTACGTAGTTCACACGAGAGATAAGACGCAGTTTGGAAGCTTCTGGTGTGTGAGCGTGACTATAAATACATGGGGTAGCGGCCTTAGTTTTCAGTTCAATGCGAGATATTGGATAGTGCGGTTCGAGAATACAGCTGCGATATATTTCCAGAGCGGTTCGAGTTATTACTGTATACGTTCAAGTAGTTATTAGTGAAGTGTTGCGTTTTATAATCAGACGGTATAATTGTAATACAATTGAGTTTTAATATTAGTGGACATTTTATTGCGTGTGAACAATTTTCATTTGATTTGTTGTAGAGACTGTATTGTTAATTACGAACTGTTTTACTGTAACAATTAAAGATGTGATTAGTGACTTAATTGGTGTCTTGTACTTATTTTGTTTCCACTGTACCTACGACGATCGAGTAGACCGTCGTGACAATATTTTGTATAGGCTGTATATGTATGTATAGAGCAGACTGTGTGGGGGGAGCACACGTGGCGCGCGCTGGGAGAAATGTAGAACTAAAGAAGATGTGTACCCTGTTTTCAAATTTACGTCACAGACTGTTTGTTCTTTTGATGACTGTCAGTAACATGTTCTCCATGATACAGGGTACAACTGCTTCTGCGTTACTTTGATAACTTTACTTAACCTTGTGTTAGATGATAGGACTGCCATCTGATCTGTATTCATACTTGAGAGACAGTTTTTAGATCTCCATCTATTATTGCTTCACAATAACTGCCATGCTATGTCCACGTCATCTTATGAAAATCATAGAAGTCCAGTACAGCACCACACAGTGTAAATATCTGTCTCTTACATATGATGAGTATGTACAAAAAGCAGGAGAAATCCATGTTAATTGGAGGAAAGGAGTGATACGTTCTCTACTAAAAGAGAGAAACAGATGGGTGGTTTCTGTATTAAGAAAAGTGTAATTTTCATAATTGTTACTCTTATTTAAAAAATATGTAGGCTATTCATTATACAATATAGCTTGTATACATTGTAATGTATATGTTGCTTACTGCTGCATAAAATATATTAACTGTTAGGTACACAGCATTCTCTTGTAAAACAAAGCTTTTCAAAGGAGACGGTAATGTTTGTTCTGAAACAATTAGAACCAAGAGCAAAAGAGCACAAATTGGTAAGAGAGACAAGTTGAAGAGTTAAATAAATTCTGCCATGCAGGGGTGCAGCCAGGATTTCCTTCTGGGGAGGGGTTCAGATTTGTATGAATAAAACTACAAACATTTTAAAAATATTACTTACTCTATTTTGTTTTGATCTAAAAGGTAAGTGTGGAAATATAAGTGTTACATTAATAGATATCTAAAATTTAACAGGATACGATAAAGATAACATCTTACATTACATACAAATAAAAAATAAGTGATACAAAAAATCTAATTTTCTTCTATTTTCTGCAGACACTTGTAGTCTGAGAATTTTTTAAAACTTCATCTTAGTGATGAGGATGATTCTATAAATATTTTTAGTATATAGAATTAAATTGGTCTGCTCATTTTGCAGTAAATAAATAAAAGGTTTTCATAAAATGTACACCACAAGTCCTCAAAAACATTTTAAAATCATACTAAGGGATGTATGGTTGTGATTGGTTGCAAATTTTGTTGACATTAGCATACAAATCAGATCACCAGTAGAAGCTATGGAGTGCTTGTAAGTGGCATATTTGGCCTCAGGTGTACATATATGTATGGAGTAACAAGACATGTTTTACGATTTTAATTGTTTATTTTTTTCAAAGTGGTAACAAAGCACTAAATTAAGAACATATATTTATTAAAATTTATTAAATGTGGATCAAAAAAAGTGTGGACAACAGTAGGCACATAAGATTCAAATACCAAGTAAAAACCAGATTTAAGTCCCTGTGTAATAAATTACTACACTATAATATTGTAAGCCAACTTGGATACACTGTAGAGTGAATAAACATGTTAAGGCTATCTCTTCCCTAACTACTAAAAGGAGATAACCTTAAAAACTAGTATAAAAGTTTGAACTATCCTTCAACCATCAGACAGCTTGCAATGTTTACATGAAGCGATTCTGAAATCACAGGATAGGTAGTGTATGTTCATGTTACATAACTAATTAGTTGTTGTTGTTTAATGTGCTGCATTTGTATCCACAGCCATTACCAGTCTTGCTCTCTAGTACTTTGTAATTATTGAGTTCACTCCTTGGTTGATGAGCAAACATGTAGATGTTACTCATCCATTTCACTGTCAGGGCGGTTATACAAGATTCATTTTGGTGAGGGGAGAATACTACTTCTATGAAAGTGTTTCATCAGACAATTATTTTCGTCAGCAGGAAGTCTAAATTTTGCAACTGGTGTTTTTCATGGAAAATATGGGATTGCTTCTGGGATTTTGTAGAATTCCCGTTTCTTGCCGAACACTGCTGCGTTAGTTCTAAAATAATGATAATTTTTTGTTGTCGTCTGTATTAATGTTTGGCTGAGGAGTATTTCAGTTTCTGGATAATTAAAGATCCTTTCTTGGCAGGCATGTCTGCATTTTCATTGCCCGTAATTCCACAGTGGGATGGAATTCACTAGAGAACAATTGATTTACTATGGGTGAGTAGTGAGAAGATGATTTTAACTGCTTTTGAATCAGAAAGAATGTTTATATTATTAAATATGTCTCTCCTTGTTCATAAATTTTTCGGTAGCATTTTGATTGCATGGATTTCTCCATCAATTTGTAACCCTTTGGCCGATATGAAAGAATGAGAATAGGGTGCAAGTTCCACCTAATCCTTCACCTATCTGATTCATAATAAATTAAGGAGCCATCAGTAAAGGACATGAGTCCACTCTTTAGTGGGTACTGTTGTTTGTGAAGATTTTCCAGGGCTAAAAATTATAGATTGCTGTTATATTCGATCTTCTTATTGTAGAAATAAGTCATGGAAGAAAAGGATACAGAGTCATATATCCGGATCTCCAGTATAGGACAGTTGCAAAAAGCACTTCTTAGTTCTCTAATACATTAGTCTAAATATTTCATTCAACTTATGTAACTATATTTTACTGACACATTTTTTTTAAATTTTCATGATGCATGATGTAAATAATGAAAGCAAGTTTATTTCATCCAGTGTGTAGAATCTTCCATAGATTATTAAAGACTGAAGCAGTTGATGTACAATAAGATAATAACAATACACAAGCAGAACTGAATAATAAATGAATGTAAAATTTAATGTAAAGAGTATACAGATTAGAAAGGAATTTAAATGACAGTATACAAAGAATAGCTACAGCGTGTTGTATATTATATTTAAGTTGAAGAAGTGTTAGTTGCTTACCAAGAACATGGTAGAATACAGTTACTAGACACATAACCCATTAAACAAAAGAAAAGGCAGTAATATTTAGAAAAGTCTATTGTATATTTGTGTGTGTTTGTGTGGGGGGGGGGGTGGAGACTAGGTTATTTATGAAAGGAAAAGATGTACAAAGTTAAGGCATTTTTTAAATTATGTATTTATAGTATTCTCATACCATAAATAAAATAATATTATTTCTTAATATATACAGGACAATTTGAAAAGTTTGCAGGCTACGATATAAAGGTATGTGTCACATTTCTGTTTTTAACTGCATCGTGGTAGCACATTCTCCCTGTGAACAGCTGTGTAGCATCAAGTCAGTCTGCTGCATTGTTAATTAGAAACTGCTGTGTAAACAAAGTCATCTCAGTGTACTCTTGAAAGTGGAGAAAATTGAACATGGTGCAGTGATCTTTTTTTTTAAGGTTGAGCACGAACAGAAATTCTTAATGAGATGAAAGATGTGTTGAGTGACGCTGTGCCTTCATTTACTCCAGTCAAGAAATGGGCTGCTGAATTTAAATGTAGTAGTGCAAGAGTTTGGAAGACGGCTCCCATAGTGGGTATCTGGAAAGTGCCACTATACTAGAAATTGTCAATAAAATGCATGGTATTGTTTTGGAAGATCACTGTTTGAAGGTGTCTGAAATTGCTAAGACTGAAAGCATCTCAGACAAAAGGGTACATTGCATTCTTACTGAGGAATTAAAGATGGATGCCGTGTTTGTTGACAGCTGATCAAAAGTGCATTCCAGTACAGTCTTCTCAGGAATGATTATAGACTGTTTTAAGAAAATCTTTAAAAAAATAAAGAAAGGCTTTATTTGTAATGAATGATGAACTTGTGTCCATCACTTCATTCCATAATAAAAACAATTGGATACATAGTGATTCTGCACTTCCAAAAAAAAAAAGATCTCAGTTTTCCCTGCTGGAAAATGAACAGCTTCAATTTTCTGGAAGGGAATATTGTTAATAGATTATCGTGAAAAGGATCAGACGATAAATGGAGAGACCTGTGCTAACCTTTGGGCCAATTAAATGAAAAAAGACCAAGCTTAGCAATAAATTTTCACTAAAAATAATGCACGACTTCACACAACTATTTTTTAATAGCAAAAATCACAGACTTGAAATACAGTCTGTTGCTAATCACCTGATTTAGTTCAATCTAAATCTTTGATTCCTGAACCTCAAGAAATTCCTTTTGCGAAAAGACTTTCGTCAGTTGATGAGCTGAAAGTGGGAAGTATTTTGAGGATAATAAATGGTTATTTTGAGGACCTGAAGAATCGGACTTCCACAGTAGAATAAAATAACTGTAGCATTCCTGGCCCAAGTGCGTTGAACTGCATGGAGATTATGTTGAAAAACAAAAATGATTCCCAGAAATAAAAGCCAAGTCTTTCATATCAGCCCACAAACTTTTCAATTTGTCCTTGTGTAACAGCTTTTTTTAATCATAAACAAAGTAGACATGTAGTGGCCTTTACTTAGCAAAGTCAGAAAAATGTATAAATCCTCTAACATTAATCTCATTGACACTTTTGTTTAGATATTCAAGAAGAAACATCAGTTATGCAGCAAAGTATTCACGTGAATGGTGCATTAGGATGAAATGTGTATCAGCAAGTGTTTAAAAATTTTGGAAGTCCTCACATGATTAATGTATATTCAGAAGAAAAGGTGTGTACCTTTATGGAGATCACCAGAAGTATGATATGTATTAATATTTTTATAGACTGCTGTAACAGTGAGGCTTTATTGTGTTGTAATATACATATGTTATATGTAGTATACTAATTTGTATTCACGCATGTGCAAATAATTTTATTCATTCCTTTCAGTGATGAATTATAGTAATGAAAAATATTATTTATTTTAAACAATGTTTTGATATTTTACATCAAAAAATGTATTTGTCATGTTCACGCATGTTAAGTAGAGGAAGTAAGGAGTTCTAGAATTATGTTCTTTTTCTAGCATGTGTTTTATTGGAGGCATTCATTGTCTGCTCCATCATGATGTATGTTAAATATCATAGTTACCAGAAAGTATTATACCACGATGGTCATTTGTTTTGTTGTTATTTGTTTTGCATCCAAACTTCAGTAGATATTTAGAAGTATTTATTGATATTTACATATATTTTTAAATACGTGAAGTATATGATTTTAAATTGCAGCCTTTTCTTTATTTTCAGTTTTCACAAACTAATATTATTCTTACTTCAGAAAATAAGCAAGAATTCTTACACAGTGTTTCTTAATTAGTGCTTTAGTTAGTTATTAATATGGGATACAGTATGTTTATCCTGTTTGTAGCATTTATATGCTTGGCTTAAGTTAGGACAGATTTTAAATATTATCATTTCCTTCTTTTTGACATTTCTGATATTAGGCCAAATTGAAGGAACTCAATTTCAGGGTAAATTGTTATGAGTGCTAAGCAACATGCCATACTCTTTGCTAGAACTTCAAAAGAGTTTAAACATAATTCAGTTAAAAATGACTGATTTATGATACTATCAAATTTAAATTGCAGTCAATAAAAGAGTCAACTGTTGCAGTCAGTTAAGTAATGCATAATGAGTGTCTGCATAATGTATTAGTAGTTTTTACTTTTTTTCATATTGTCTGGCATTTTGTGTTGACTATATTAAAGTTATATTGCCACTTGAAACAATACACAGAAACATTTTTTTTTTTCTTTAAATTTTATAATATACAATAAAATTTCCCTGTAACAGGCTCTCCAAAAAACAAAACTTCCTATAACAGGTAGTTTTAAAAATTAGCAGTATAATCTGAATGTACTTTTAATAGATGGGACTAAATACACAGTAGACTGGGTCGAAAAAAAATAAATATTTTTTTTTCGGAACGCTTTAGTGCGGAAAAGTTGCCTATTGTAATAAGAAGAAAAATGGCATAAAAAAAAATTAAAATCGGTTAACATCTTCCGTTCACGCATCGTACTTATAGTTTATGAAAAATTGCAAAAATCACAACATTTTTGTAAATTTTTTAAGTTAGTTAAAACTTTTAAAATAAACACGCTTTAGTTTTGTATGCTTGTTTTATGGTTTAAATAACCTAAATAAATTAAATTCTGATCAATAATCTAATTTTTTCTGTCCGCGCAACGTCTTAGAAAAAACAAAAATTTACCAATATTTTGCAATTTTCACTGTGCAACTCTTCGCTCGTTTTGTTAGAACAAAACGACCCAGAACTCACCACGTGGAGGTGGTTGCACGTCGAGTTCCACCCACACCCTACCCAACCAACCATCCAATTGTTGGGTGTGGTATTTACATTATATTTACAACTATTTACAAAGATTTTCCATAGACTAGGATTCTTTGGCTTACTGTTTATTACTTTTTCTTTTTTATATCTACTACACATTTAAAGTCTGATTTTTTGGAGAAATGAGGCATAACCGATCTAGACTTAAGTGTTGCTCGGATTTAGCCATCTCTAGCTTCATGTCCACATACTTTATTCGAGGCCTCTGTCACAAGTTTGACGCACCTCTCCACAGCCTGGGTGTGACAGGGAAACTTTTGTATTTCTCTGATGGTCTTAGTGTCAGAATTGATGAGTGATTTAATATAATCTTCACTTAGGTCCCGCAGCATTGGGGGAGGATACAACACACAAGAATTCCAATTAATAATTTCAGTGTAATCGGAAGCTTGAAAGTTTATCTTCGGTGGTACGAAATTTCTAACAGTCTTCTTCTTAGGGATGGTTTGTCTTGATTTTAAGATCCTTCTGTAACCAAGCTCCCGAATATGTTCTCTTTCATCGACAACCATTGCCAACAGAACATTCTCTGGGTGCGCAAAGAACGCATTTTGTTCTATTACTGGATCGACAACGAAGTAATTCGTCGGATAAATAACGTGATGTTTGGATTGCTTGAAAGACATGTTTTGGTCCGTCAGTAAAATATTTGCTCTTTTTGATGGCAAACCACACAGGCATGTATGATTTTAAGATGAAGCCAACTATTTCTTTTAAGTTTCCGGATGGATCTGATGAACTTATATACAACCTAAGAACTCTGTTGGCCGCAGTTAGCCATCTGGAATGGGACAAAGGACCAGGGTCCCGATTCGCCAAGTCTTCTGGACAATGTCCCAAGGTGGTTGCATTTGAAATGTCCAACAAATACTGTTGGTCTTTGCTCAACAAATTCCTGTCTATATCAGGAATCGAACAATCTATGGGTTCATAATCGACCACAGGTAATTTTTCACAGAAAGTGAGTTGCTGCACGATTGGCCCAGTAAAAGATTTAGGCCCTGCAGTTTGACCATCAATATGTTGGAAAATGTGATGAAAAGGAAGCTCATTAAAATGCAGGAGGCATATGCTCCACTGTAGCGGGCGTCCTACATGATTTTCTAGTTGGTGGACGACACCGTTCTTCCGTCCAGTGTTGGTTACAGTGCCATCACACCCTACTATTTCTAGTTTTTCTAGTGATATTGATAGTTCAGACAAACGAGAAATAATGCTTTGCGTTATGTCAGCTGATGAACTTGAGGAAGGAGATACATGTCCAGTATAAGTTGATTCAGGTTCCTGGATAAGAGAGTAGTGTTCTTCTTTCACATTCCTGCGAAATTGCTTGGCATTCAGTTTTTCAACGAACAAAGTATCATCTTTTCGTCCGTCAAAGAAAAGACCCCACCGCAACTTTCCTCAGGAAGTGTGAATTGACTTTTCAAATCCGTCCTAACACGACTCTTGTCTCTTCTTATTTTACACTTATCAACCACATAGGAAGAATCTGTGTTGGTTATCATCCCAACGTCTTGTAGAACACTTGACGCTATGACAGCTGTTGCCCGATCAGAAACTCCGAACCGATCACTGTTCAGCGCTGTTGCGCTAAGTTGAATTCTCATCTGCCATCGGGGCTTTTCAGTCGATGTACTTGGTTTGTATTCATCTTCATCATACTCCGAGTCTTCAATAGAACTGTGTTCATAAATTTCCGAGTACTCTCCTACTTTAGGAACTTCTTTGACACTCGGTGCTCGCTGAAGATTGCTAGCTTTCCACTCAGCATTCACATTTAACTTTTTTGTAACTGTCTTGTCAATAGATCCGATTTTCCCCAAATTGTAATTCCTTTGAAGAAACATGAACCTCAACTCGAGGACAGGAATTTTCTTTGCTTTTTCGCATAAGCTTTTAATTAGAATTGCACATTGACATGCATCTGGTGTTTTTTGGCATGTACAGTTCACCGTCATTGTGCATTTACAAGCAGCGACGTCAAAAAGTGATCTAGCTTTAAGTTTAAAGTCTTCTAACCTAGCTTTAAATAAAGGCTTATCTTTATCACGTTTATATGACTTCCTTATCTTAATATAGGAATCGTGATACACATTAATAAGCTTTACAATTTGGCAGTCCGACAACGAAGGAATGGATGCTTTATCATACAAACATTTGATTTGTTTCACTACCGTAGAGGCTACTTTAGAGAAACTTACATTTTTGTTGTTTGTCACGAGTGACAAATTGTATCTCTCTTCAAAACAGCATCTAAGAACACATTCATATGTTGGCAGTTTATTTTGGAGGAAACTTCGTGGTTCACCAAATATAGGGCAATAAAACTCCTGTCTAGATTCGGCAATCACACTCCTAGTGAGTATAGTTTGTGACTCATTCATCATTAGATAATGTTGTGAGAATAAACATTAAACAAACAACATAAAACAATGCACAGTATTGCGTGTACCACTTGTAGTAGACAGCGAAAGACTGAAGTGAAGGCCGTGGTGACGAGTTGAAGTCCGAGTTGGGGGGCGGGGCGGCAGAGTAGGGAGGGATCACGCCATGGTTCTATCTAGTTCAAACCAGTTCAATCTACTTCAAGTGAGTTCTGGGTGGTTTTGTTCTATCAAAACGAGCGAAGAGTTGCACAGTGAAAATTCCGATATATTGGGAAATTTATGTTTTTTCTAAGACATTGCGCGAACGGAAAAAATTAGATTATTGATCAGAATTTAATTTATTTAGGTTATTTAAACCATAAAACAAGCATAAAAAACTAAAGCGTGTTTATTTTAAAAGTTTTAACTAACTTAAAAAATTTACAAAAATGTCATGATTTTTGCAATATTTCATAAATTTTAAGTACGATGCGCGAACGGAAGATGTTAACCGATTTTAATTTTTTTTATGCCGTTTTTCTTCTTATTACAATAGGCAACTTTTCCGCACTAAAGCGTTCCGAAAAAAAAATATTTATTTTTTCGACCCAATCTAATACACAGGTCTACAAAAAAAATATTTTTTTCTGTAACACAAATAAAATATACGTTTTCTTATGTATTTTGCATCACTGAATCCGAAAATTACAACGAAAAAACTGTATCACGTACATACAGTTTTTTTGTTACAGTTATCTCCTAAATTTTGTTGAAAGGCTGAAAATAAACGATGAAAATCCACATGTATTAATATATAATGAATATATTTATTATTGACTAAACTAAATCTATTACATACATCTACTTCACTTTATTTCAAAGAAAAAAAAAATACTTTTGTACAATTTTTTAAGTTCTGGTTTATTTTTTAATTCACTTTTCCTCTTATGTGGCGTCAAATCTTCTTTTTTCAAAAACCAGCAATAATCTCCCATCATAACAGGATCCCAGCGGCCTTGGCATCTTGTCTCAATGATTTTAATGTCCTGGTGAAACCTCTCTCCCTGTTCATCACTTACGGGTCCTAAATTCTTGGGGGAAAACTCCATATGCAAATGTAAAAAAATGTATTTTTAGCGACATTCGGCAACCTATGGCTTTGTAAGCCTTCAAAAGATTTTCAACCAAAGTTTTGTAGTTTTTTTTTTGCCAAGAAATCCTTTTACTACTTTCACAAATGCTTTCCATGCTGCTAGCTCTTTTTTGTTCAGCTTTTTCTCAAATTCAGGGTCACAAATTACTTTTCTTATGTCAGGTCCAGTAAAAATACCTTCTTTGATCTTAGCTTCACTAAGTCGAGGAAAAAGTTCAGTCAAATACTTGAATCCCTCTCCTTCTCTATCCATGGCTTTGACAGAATTCTTCATCAATCCCAACTTGATGTGTAGGGTGGAAGAAGTACCATTTTAGGATCGACTAAGGGGTCGTACAAGACGTTTTTCTCTCCTGGATCGTAAGATGTTCTCATTGGCCAAACTTTTATTACAAAATGTTTCTGAGTATCTCTACTATTCCATAAGCATAAGAAACAGCAAAACTTCGTATATCCACATTGGAGGCCCATTAATGTGGCAATTAGCTTCAAATCTCCACAGATTTGCCACTTAAACTCTTCGTACTTAATTTCATTTAGAATAGCAAGCATGTTGTCATAAGTTTCTTTCATTGAAACTGAATAAGCTACTGGAATTGATGGCTTCTTATTTTCATTATGAAGTAAAACAGCTTTAAGGCTAGATTTAGAGGAATCAATAGAAAGGCGCCATTCTGTAGTAATGTGGTGTATTCCAAATTCAGCCATCAACCCCACAATGTCGAAACCTACACACATTGCACCCTCAAGTTTATAAAACACCGAGCAGTTAGCATTTCTTTTTCTGAAAGAGGTAATGGTTGTTCCTTTTGCCAAAAGATTCCACTCTTGTAATCTTGAGCCAAGAAGTTCTGCTTGCTGTTTTGTTAGGCGTACGTCACGGACCAAGTCATTTAGTCCATTTTGATGAATGAGATGAGGGTCACTCGAAGGAGGCAAATAAGTAGGATCAACATTGTTTTCCAATAAATCTTCAGTTTAAGTATGTAGATCTTCATCATCATGGAGTTCTGGAATGACAACATCTTCAAAATATAATGGTGGAGCTGGAACTGGTAAGCCTTCTCCGTGAGGAAAAGGTCTAATTGCAGAAGGCACTGCTGGGTAATTATTTTTTTTTTCTTTTTTGAATATCCTTTATTGGTTAAAAAAAAATAAGAGCACTAAAATGGTTGGTTGGCTCACGCCAAACCATAGGTACAGCAAATGGCATAGAACTTCTGTTACCTCTTACCCACTGAATAAGAGTTACATAACAACTCACACAACAAATATGGGGAGCCCAATTTTTATCTTGGTCACCTACGTTGCAACCAAAATACAAACAGTATGCTTTTTTCACATTTTCTGTTATAGGTCTATCTTGTGACTTCAATACATAACGTCCACAAACGTAACAAAACTTATCTCGTGAATTTTTTACACAATCTGCGTTGAACACTTGACATTTTTAAAGAAAAGTAAACTTGTAAACTCACATAACCTCACTGTGCACTGTCTCACTAAGGATTAGGAGTAAGCAAAGACAACAAAGGAAATCAACTCCCCCCACCACTGTTCTGCAGTTCTGCCAACCGTCTTATTGTGAAAACAGAAAAATATTGTACAGGAACAATACATATGGTACTGCAACATAAGAATGTCATGTGCTAGCTCATTTTTGATTGTTTAGTCATTACTTGCAAGCCAAATTTATACTAAAAATTATATTTTGATCTGTGTTACAAATACACTGTCGACCAGTGATCAGACTGTCAAATATAAGACACAGACAGCCCACAAAGTAACATTCTTTACTTGTTATTTCCTTATATTGGACAGATGATAATCCTTCATACCATAAGTACTGTACTATTATAATGATTAACACATGTAGGTTGACCAGTGGTTTACTGCTGTCTACTTTGATCAAACTGCAATTACAGTGCAACCTTGATATAACGCTCTTTGGCAGACCGACCAAAAAGCACTTTATATCAAGGGTCGCTTTATATAAAGGTTTCAAGTTTAACTTGAGAAATGTAAAGACATTTCTAAACAAAATTTGTTTACGTCATATGTAGTGTCTTGGTGACACTTGGCAACATAAACTTCATAATTATTAGAGTTAGTCTGGGATGATTTCTTCTAAGAATTCCTATAATGCTGAGCTCCTTGCAAACCATGTTATGTAAAAAAAATATATGCTGTAAATCATAGAGAATCTGTTATTCTAAAACCTTTGAGAACTAAATTTAGGGATGTAAATATGAAAAATGAAGAAACAACTTGTCAATATTTATTCAGTATTCTTTTCCCTGTGTAAGCGCTAATAAATAAACAGTGTACAGAGAATAACAAAAGTGCCTTGAGCTTTATTCCACAGACTGTAGAGGAGGAAGGCTTTGAGATACTTTAAAAAGTTAAGATTGGGTAGGTAAAAAAACATACATTATTTGATGTGAAACATAAAACATATATAACGACGTGATTTGTTGCAACTGATTGTGCTGCCCGTGTTGCAGTGCATACCTTGCACCACTGTTTACGATGGCCCTGGACTTTGGAACAAATGAAGGGTGGATACCAAAACTGGGGCCCAATATCAAGGTTTATTTTACTTTCTTGGATTTCGTTGTCCATGACATGTCTGTTACTTAACTAAATATAATTATTTCACTAAATACAACTATTATATTAACGACTCGGAACACAAAGTTTTTTATGAGTAAAAACATAAAGTTTTACCTTACAACCTGAACCGGTTTTCACTTTTAAAAAGCTTCTTCAGAGGTTGCCGCTTGTAGCGCTCTCCGTCCTGTTGTGGGCGACGGAATCGAATTTCGAAAGATCAATGTTGTGTGTGTGGGGTGAGATGTGTTCGAATAATGCGTGCGATTTGAATTGTGTCTGTTCGTTTAGGATGTCGTTTTTATTTGTTTTCATGTGTTTATATATTTCCAATTGTTCTAGAGTGTCTAGTTTTCGGCCTTTTGTGTGTACGTGTAGAATGTTCATGTTACTGTCGATGTTTTTGTATGTGTGGTTTGCTTCAATGAGGTGGTTTGCAAAGGTCGATTCTGTAGTGGAGTGGAGTGCCTTTGTGTGTTCAGTGTATCTGTTTGAAGCTACGTCCTGTCTGGCCTATGTAGAATTTGTTGCAATTTGAGCAATTTAGTTTGTAAACACCGGGTAGATCGAATTTGTTTTGTGCTTTGTGTGTGTGTTTTGATAGTGAGTGTTCTGTTTTGTTAGTAGTTTTGTAAGCGATTCTGTATCCTGCTTTTTTGAATTTGTGGGCTATTTTTTCAGTTTGGTTGTTGATGTATCTTAGTGTTATGAATTTGTTGTTTTCAAAAAAGTAGGATACAGAATCGCTTACAAAACTACTAACAAAACAACACACACTATCAAAACACACACACAAAGCACAAAACAAATTCGATCTACCCGGTGTTTACAAACTAAATTGCTCAAATTGCAACAAATTCTACATAGGCCAGGCAGGACGTAGCTTCAAACAGAGATACATTGAACACACAAAGGCACTCCACTCCACTACAGAATCCACCTTTGCAAACCACCTCATTGAAGCAAACCACACATACAAAAACATCGACAGTAACATGAACATTCTACACGTACACACAAACGGCCGAAAACTAGACACTCTAGAACAACTGGAAATATACAAACACACGAAAACAAATAAAAACGACATCCTAAATGAACAGACACAATTCAAATCGCACGCATTATTCGAACACATCTCACCCCCCACACACACAACATCGATCTTTCAAAATTCGATTCCGTCGCACACAACAGGACGGATAGCGCTACCAGTGGCAACCTCTGAAGAAGCTTTTTAAAAGTGAAAACCGGTTCAGGTTGTAAGGTAAAACTTTATGTTTTTACTCATAAAAACTTTGTGTTCCGAGTCGTTAATATAATCGTTATATTTAGTTAAGTAACGGACATGTCATGGACAACGAAATCCAAGAATAATTATTTCACTACGACTCGGAACACAAAACGTTTTATGGGTAAAAACATAAAAGTTTTACCTTATAACCTGAACCGGTTTTCAGGAGCAATATAATAGGAGCACATAAAACACCAGACAACAAGAACCACAACTCAGAAATACACACAGCCATCAAACTGAGAGAAAAGGCACACAAACACAACATCACATTTGTAAAAGCAGACAAAGGCAACACGACTGTAATCATCTCCACAGACGACCTACAAAACAAAGTACAAAAACGTGTAAAATGTTTATTTTACATTGTTTATAAGGGGGATTTCCCGGGACCATGAAAAATGAGCATTACATCAAGGGTCACTTTATATCGCAGGGACGTTATATCAAGGTTCCACTGTAACGTTAAAAATGATGCAATGACTCCTTATCAAGTACAGTATGTAATCATAATTTCTTATTCATGTGTTCAGGTATTTCTTAATATAGTACAGTAATTTTAAAAACAACTCAAAAATGCAGTCATATGAAATAAAAAGAAACATTGACATTATCAAAATATTTTCAAAACAAGATTAGTGTTTGAGACGCAGCAAACAAAATTGCTGTAGGTAAAACATGAATAAGTGAAATTTCAAAATCTAAAAGTAAATTCTAGGAAAGTATGTTGGAAAATGGAAATTGGGAAAGCAAAAGAAGTTTTTAAAAATTAAAGGAGAAGGTAGGTAATGTATCTGATTAAATATGAACAGCTGTGCAGAGTAAAAGCCAACAAAATTCCAATTTCTTGGGACCTTAATTCAAGAAATTAGCTGAGGGATAAGAGTTTGTTCACTTCAAGGCTTCTAATGAATAGCGTGTTAAATTTGGGAAGCAATACATTTCTTTTAAAAAAATGCATCAAAAGTTGAGTAGGTGAATAGAAGAATGGCAAGTCTGGAATGTTTTTTGAAACGCAACAAGGAATAATTTGCTGATCAGCAAGGAAGATATTTACAATTTAGGTGAAACAAGGCTTGTTTATCAAGCTTTGCTGATGAAAATAATGATGCTACCAGGTGAACAGTCCTGTGGTTAAAAAAATGTTCAATGGAACAATTAAAAAAAAAAACTCATTGGGCTTTAGTGTTCAGTGAATATAGACTGACAGTTTGAAAAACTTCTAATAATAGGGCATGCAAAACAACTCATTGCTTCTCTAAAGTTTCTGCTATAAATTTAGACTGATATTCAAATAAAAAGTATGGATGATGAAGGAAGTAATAAGTGGGATAGTCTCACTTAAGATGTAATAATAAAATGAAAAAAGAAGTGTTTCTATTTTTAGACAGTGCTGCAGTGTACTAATACAAAGTTGATATTTCTACCTACTCGGTAGGTAAAAGTGTTTGCCAGCCTTTAGATCAAGGGGTCATCAAAAAGTTTAAAGTTCTCACTACAGACAATGATTGTTGAATCTTCTTTTAAAGAATACTGATAACATCCATTTGCTGAAATATTGTGTAAAATTGTGACTATTCTGGATGTAATTATGTGGATTATCACTTCTGTTAACAAATAAAATCACAACAGTACATAATTGCTTTATAAAATATGGGTAACCTGAAAAAGACAGTGCCAACAACTCTAAGGAACTTGAAGACAAAGAAGTCAAAGAGAATTTACACAACTTTTAGAAGCATTTGGAGCAAGCAGCAGCAACTTTTTTGGATGTTGGCAAGAAATTTGAATGGAAGATACTTCATTAAATATACCAGAGATTGTATGTTAAATGTAAACATAAGTGTATAAACCTTCTATGTTTTTACCTGCACAAGTAATTTCCAGTTTCCGTAGTATAACACTTGGCATCCACTCCTTACTTCACTGATGTTAGAATGTACAAGACATGTCTAGAAAGTAAAGTTACAGAGGCTTCAGAAATTTGCTTTTAATATTTATTTACAGATCTTAGGTGACTGTTATACAAATATATATTATAAAGAAACCTTGGTTCCCGTTCTTATTCAATCGTCTCTTCTGCGTACCTTCAACGTCTTACCAAGTCGTCGTCACTTTTAAACGTATCTCACGCAGACTACGTCCGTCGCGAACGCACGAATAACCAGTACCGATATCCTTACCTGTCCTTATTTTATATATTTATTTCCCGAACGGCGCCAAATTGTTTTTTAGAAAACAAAAGATTCAAATTAGTTTGTCTCCTGTACGGTGATGATGAATTCGAATTATCTCGTAGACTGGCGGGAATTCGAATTTCGCTTGTCTCTGGACATGTTGCCAACATAAATTTTTGGCAAAGAATTCTATTCTCCGCTAACGAACACAAACTATATAATACAATTTCAATAAAAACAAAGGACAGTTATTAATGATTCGTACTTGTTTATTTGAGTCTAAAATTCGCTAATTTTTTGATAACTTTTGTACAATAGAGATTATTATAATAAAGTTTCGCCCCGGCAACAAATTAATTGTCACTCAGCTGAGAGCAACGGTGGCAGCAGTCATTTTACGCCACAATGGCTAGCGTTCTTATTTACACAAGTTATTCTGCCAATGAGTTCTTTGGGTTACAAAAAGATTTAAAACAAGATGTTAAATAAAGTACACCACCTTACATTTGTGGTACTTAAATACTAAAAAGGTTTACATGAAATTCAACTCTTGGTGTTTAAAAGTGTGTGTCAAATTTATAGGCTTCAGACATAGGTTATCTTACAGTTATATACAGTGTGAATAAATATGATCCATTAATCCTTGAAAGAATTTGGTGTTCAAAGTTCAGAGTGAGAGTTATATATTGTGAAAAAGTTAATCAGTTTTAGTTCGTAATTATTAATAATTTAATTTATACTTAACAAAACCACGTTGTTTTGGTTATGGGTCATCAGGATTTCTTCAAGGTTGTGATAGTACTTTCTTTCATTTTCAATGGTATGGTTGCCCGTCTCCTTCTGGCGTCTGTTTCTTTTTATTCAATTTTTATTTATTTTTTAATTTTAAAATTTCGTTTATTGTTCCTTCTTGAGTTGCTGGAACTATGGTTGACTTCTTGTGTTCATTTTACTTTCATTTATATCTGATTTTCTTCTTTATTAGCCTTTAATAGAGCCACAGTCAATATAGCGTCTGTACCGCTGGATAGTTAATAATGGAACTCTCGTTTCATAACGGTCAAAATTATAATAAGGTTTTGTTGTTATGGCAACCGCTTTCACTCTGATTGGTTAAACACATTTGAACCTATTGTTATAAATCCTGGGTTTCTGTTAAAGATGAATAAATATTTTATAATGGTTATTGTTCCTTGGTGATATTACCGATGTATGAAATATTAACATAGATGTCCCTATTTTCTTTCAAAGATCAAATTGACATCTCACAAGGCTGGTCTAGGTCATGTATTAATGTTTTTGGACAAAATTGCTAATACTACGTTATTACATATTTCACTTATTTATACTGTTTATTACAATTCTGACATATTATTATTGTTAGTGAATGGTAATCACATAATTTACTTGGTATTATTATTCAAATACAATATTCATTTGTTTACAATTGGTTTTCTGAAGTTAGACAGCTATGTCATTTATAGGCCTAAACTGTAACATCTTAGAATTTCTTATTTTGCTCTATTTAAACATTATTTATTAAATACATATGTTCTGCTTATTTTCATTTCGCACTTATTGGCTTTTGAATTACTTTGAAACTGTTTTACCATCTATTAGTGTTATTATACTTTTACAAAATTATTTCTTATCTGATATTTTTTCTTTTCTATTTATATAATAGTGATTAATCTGTTGCTTGTTAAGTTTATATCAGTGCTAGTTTATTCCTACTCCCATTTCTCACACACCTATTTAACACTTAAATCTATTAACAAAACACAATATAGAAATAATTTAATGGTCTGTCTATTGTTCAGCCATATTCCTTCTTATTAATTACAATTGTTATATTGTATGTTATTACTTGAAATTAACATACTCCTCATCTCTTTATAATATCATTACATACATAAAAAATACAAACATATTACCTTGATGTTATGCCTTCTTGGTTTATACTCCTATGAACACTAAACAAATAAACTAATTTTCTTTAAACTAACAAAACTGTTTACCATATATTACTCTTATTTTCATCAGTTCAGTTTCTTCAACACAATTTAATTTAACTCTTTCTGACTGAATAAGTAACGTATCTTATTGTTATTGATGTCTCTTTGCATCAACATTAATTGTTACAAAGACATAGGGATCTTTTGTAACTAGTACCAAAATTGGCAATCCCCTTACTCATTGAAAAGCATAATTAGGAATTCTTATTATTGTTATTCCAACATTGTTTTTTAATCTTTTCGGTTGAGTACACTTATATTTGCACTGACTGAACTCATTAATTTCCACAGTCCTGCCTGTTTGATTAGTTATTATTATTCCTCACTTATCACATCACTTTTACTATTTATGGTTATCGCTCCCTACCTATCTCTCACTCTTGGTTTCTATGATATTTTAAACACACATTTATAATTATTCTTTCAACATTTTGTGTCTTACTTTCTTATTATAATAAGGTTCTTAACAACATACTTAATCTACTAATAATTGTCTTACTTATTTCTTATGGTTAGTGTACTTTCTTTATTATTGTTTTATTTATGGTTAGTTATTATATTTGCTTTACTCATTTGTGCCTTTTGTCATTAATTTGTCTTTTTTCATCTTATTGTCTTTATCTGGCCAATCTCTGTGGTTGGGTCATAGTCATTTGTTTGTCAGTCTAGTCTATTCATTTATTTATTATTCTTGTTTACAATTCTCCTTTTTTCTTTCTTAATTCCATTTTATATTTTTTTCATTATTATTCATTAAATTATTTTACCTTTTATCATTTATCTAATACTTGTGATTACCCTATAGGGTCTGATTTCTGCAACGTTATAATATATATATATATATATATATATATATATATATATATATATATATATTGCAACAGATCAAACTTTATTATTCTAATAAGGATATTGTGAGTGTGTAGAAATCGAAAAAAGTCTATTATGGAGGAGATGAAATATTATTTATTACATACAAATATTGTTTATAAAGATGTATAATGTTTTTTAAATTGTCATGTATTGATAGTATATTAAATTGTTTGTATTGTTCGATTAATATAAATCGCTTTTACTTGTTTGCTGCAACGTCCTCCTCTCGTCTCGTCGTCCTTGTACAGCAAGCAGCTCCAGCGGCGATATTTCAGAGTCTCGTAGTTATGTTTAACTGCTTCCACGATATCTTGTAGTGTCTTTAAGTTCCCTATGCGGATATCTTAACTTACACGACACAGCACTGAATTTTATTTTAAATTTTACTTAATTATTTATCCTCTTGATTCTTACCGCAAAACTTCGTTAAGAATTACAAGGTTTATAGTTTACTTTATATGAAATATTCTCTATTCCTTCTTGGTTCTTACCGCAAAACTTCGTTAAGAATTTTAAGGTTTATAGTTTATTTTATATAAGATCTTTTTACGTTTGTAAGAGAATAACTCTCTTACCCGGGGCACAACTTCCCCCTAGCAACGTCAACAGACAGACTGTGTTCAACCTAGCTCTGCAACGTATGAATCTCACTGAATTTGGTGTAATTTGATAGGCCAAGCCCAAGTCACATGATTGATGGAACAACCAGATACACAAAATTCATGAAAAATTTTGTATAATTTTGCATAGTCCTGCATGGAAATTATCTACAATTATTATTACCCTATCATTGATAAGAGTTACACTTGAGTTTTGCTTTACTTAAAAAATCATATTTCTAAAATAATTACAAACCTCAGAGTATACACAAATCGAAGCTATTTATTTAAATAATTCCTTGTCAAATTTTCATGTAAATCGGTTAACTACCACTGCCGCTATATCTATCGCAGATTATCACACCCGCACACGCACACCAATTCATACAAAAAATACATGACAATATAGTACATTTTTTATGAAGAGTTTGGTGTAACATATATGCTTATCATTTTTTAAATACAAAACTTATGACTAAAAAACAAAATATTACACAAAACAAATTTAAACAAGAATATGCTTGTCATTCATGTACTCTGATATAAACAGCATATCTTATCATCCTGTGTTCTGTTGCAGGATTAACCCCTCCAGGTGTAAAAAAAAAAATTTTTTTTATATGGAATACAAAAATTTTTTTTTTTTAAACCTAAATTGTCATAATTTCTTCCCAATAATCATAATCATCTAAATAATAACATAATAACTTCAAAAATCAAAATAACTGAATAGCTTCTATCAAACAACATTTCCCCAGCTGTCACTTTGACAACTCTAATTGTAAACAAACAAAAGCACATGGCTGCTTATCACCAAACATTGCTGAACACTGATAAGGATGTCAATGTCAGACGTCATTCGGCTATACCTACAGTTCAACCATACATTTTTCAACATGATTACAATTATTCTTATTTTACACATAATTTTATACACTTGCATAACATACATACTCCTATATCCTGGCATATTAAATTCAATTATCCTTAATGTAATATTTTCTTAAAGATGATGCATGGAACTTCCCTATCACCCTGTTTGTATTTGGGTTAGTGACAATGTATGTATTTTTACCCACTTGTTCCGATAAAATAAATGGACCGTTGTATAATCTGAAGAATTTTGCTGCCATATTATCTTCCCTGTGGCCAACATTTAACGCACGCAAGAGTACCTTCTCGCCAGTTCTGAACGTTACCAGTTTGTGATCCGCATTAAATTTCTCCGTCCGTTCTTCGGCACACTTTTTAATGCGTCTCCTTGCTTCTATCTTTTTAACCAACTTTGGAATAAGCAAATTCTGCGTTGCAATCCTCCTGATGCACCCATCCCAGACACGCTTTGGCCTTTCCCCGGTTTGTAGTTCGTTAGGTGTAAACCCTGTCATGTCATTGTAATTCCCGTTGATGGACGCCTCGAAAAACTCTAGATAATCCGGCCACCTACTCTGGTTGGTATTACAATAAGTGCGAAACAGACGCCCTAACTCCCTGTTGACCCTTTCGGCGAGGTTACCTTGCGGTCTCCGGATTGCTGTCAACACTGCCTGTATATTGTGCTTCTCTAATTCGGACTGCCATTTCTTGTTGGTGAATTGCTTACCCTGGTCAGATAGAATTTTCTTCACTGAACCATATTTCGGAATGTATTTATTTAATACTGCCCTCGTGGTAGGTCGTCCAATTGCATATAAACTTACGTTCTTAGAAAATGCATCTGTGCAAACAACCAGGTTTTTCATACCCCTTGCAGCACGTGGTAGCGGACCTAAAAAATCGATACACTGTAGATCATTCTTATTCTTGGTAATGATGTTACCCATCTGCACATAAGTGTGTTGATTTGGGTATTTAGCTGTTTGGCATATGTGACATGTCCGCAAAATAGACTTAACTTTCCTTGCCATGTTCAACCATACGAACTCTTCTCTCATCGCCAAATAACATTTATAAGCTCCAGCATGAGCCAGACTTTCATGACAAGCCCACGTTAAATTTTCTACGAGATCATCAGGAACCATAATTTTCCATTGTCCGTCGATTATTTTATACAGTATATCCCTGTCGATTTTGTACTTTGGGTTGTCTTGGCTTTGTATTTCTTCGCTAATTTTTCTTAATTTTGCGTCCTTTTGTTGCTCAAGATTTACCAATTTCAACCTATTTTTTAAGTCATCTCGTACTGTATACATGACTGCTAGAATTTGAATTTCACTCCTGGTCGCGGAGTACTGTTCTTCGATGATGGGGGGATATCTACTCTGAGTATCAGCAGTTTTATTCTCACTGGCTTTACAATATTTGATGTTGAAATCATATTCTTGGATCGCCATGATCCAACGCGATATCCGCGCATTGGCCAGTTTACAATTAAGCATGAAAGATAAAGCCTGATTATCTGAGAGAATTTCAAAGTGTTGACCCACCAGGTAATATCTAAGTTTACTGATACAATAAACAATTGCAAGAATCTCTTTTTCAGACGTAAAATAATTTCTTTCGGCACCTTTTAAAGATCTACTTACATGTGCAATCACCTTATGTTCTCCTTTATTATTTCGTTGATATAACACACCACCGATCGCGTAGTCTGAAGCATCACAGTTGAGTACATACGTTCCTTCTTTTTCCGGGTGGAACATGTGTAAGTTCTTACTGTATAATTCTTTTGTAGCATTGAAAGCTGCCTCATGTCGCTCTTCCCATCTCCATTTGGTGGTCTTCCTTAACAATTCCAGCAGCGGTTCTATGGTTTTTGAATATTCCGGTGTGAAACGGCGAAAATATCCAGTCAATCCAAGGAACGCTCTGATATCTTTCGCTTTCGTTGGATTTGGAAATTCCGTAATGGCCTGAATTTTCTCCGGGTCAGTACTAACACCATCTGCAGAAATAATATGCCCGAGGAACTTTATTTGTGACTTTCCAAATTCGCATTTTTCTAAGTTGAGCGCAAGGTTCGCATCCCGTAACTTGCGGAATACGATATCCAGGTGCTGCATATGTTCCTCGAACGACTTAGATATAATAAGTATGTCGTCAACAAACACACTCACAAAATCATCGACCTCAGGCCCTAATGCCAATTCAAGACACTTAACCATAGCAGCAAGGCTGGTAACCAAACCAAAAGGTACTACCTTAAACTGGTAACATTTATTTTTATATAAAAAGGCTGTGAATTTCCGACATTCTTTGGCTAACGGAATCTGCCAAAACCCACTTTTTAGGTCAAGACGCGACATGTATTTTACTCCTTGACATTTTACAAACAAATTTTCTGCATTGGGAGCACAATCGTAACATTTTTGTGTTATATTATTAAGATTTCGCATATCTAAGCAGATGCGTATATCGTTATTTTTTTTCTTAACGACCACCATCGGGTTTAAAAAATTACTATCTGCCCATTCAATAATATTATTTTCTAACATCGTATTTATTTCGCCTTCAACCTGTTGCTGATAATGTAATGGGATCGGATATGTTTTTCTTATAAATTTATTCTCGTCGCTTACTTGTATTTTATGTTCATAAACATTGGTAATTGTGTGCTGCGTGTTAAAAATTGATTCATATTTATGTAAAAGATTATTTAAATGCTTTTGTTGACCATCCGTTATCTCCTTATCAGGCGCACCACCCTTAGCTGCTATCTTATCTATGCGATTACCGGCTGGTTCCTGTATGTCGACGGAACTATACCGGTCAATCGCATTGTTACATTCATTTTCCTGCCTAAGAGAATAATTCAACTTAATTTTGGCTTCACATTCCCTGCTGTGAGATTTATTCCTTTCTAAGGCGGTCTCACTACTACTACAAATTAATTCTAATTTATCAGCTATACGTTTTTCGGTTAACTCTAAAAGTTGTTTATTTTGTTTAGCCTGTTCATGAACGGCTGTATAAATATTTTTATTCTCATCATGAAGTGATTGTAATGACTTATTTTGCTTTAATGCTACTTCTGAGAGTTTTTGCATATTTGCTTTATTTTCATCCGATAGCTTTTGCATATTGGCCTTACTGTCTTCGGACATCTTTTGCATATTGGCCATTAAAGTCACTAATGTATTTTGTAATTCTAGTGATTCGGCCATATTGATTATTTATTTTTAAATTTATAAAATATTATAGTTTTATTTATAGTAACGGCAATATTTTTTTATACGTATTATTTCTAATAATGTCCGTTTATGTTATTATTATTATAGTCCAGTCTCACAATCAAATGTGAACACTTAATCTAACACAGATAACAATAATAATTCAACCTCCATACAGATAATAACTCTATTGTTCAAATATCTGATAAAAGAGAGTATTCTAACTTTTATCTACACTCCCTGACAACATAGAACAGCACCTATAAATAGTTCAATGAATTTAGTCTCTACACACTCAAATAAATATTTCTTTTTTTTTTAAATTAATTCATTAATCGAGCCCAACGTTGGCAAGCGCCAAATATCCTTATGCAACAGATCAAACTTTATTATTCTAATAAGGATATTGTGAGTGTGTAGAAATCGAAAAAAGTCTATTATGGAGGAGATGAAATATTATTTATTACATACAAATATTGTTTATAAAGATGTATAATGTTTTTTAAATTGTCATGTATTGATAGTATATTAAATTGTTTGTATTGTTCGATTAATATAAATCGCTTTTACTTGTTTGCTGCAACGTCCTCCTCTCGTCTCGTCGGTCCCGTCTCGTCGTCCTCTTCTACAGCTTCACTCCTTCCTGGTGTCCTCTTCGTCTCGTCGTCCTTGTACAGCAAGCAGCTCCAGCGGCGATATTTCAGAGTCTCGTAGTTATGTTTAACTGCTTCCACGATATCTTGTAGTGTCTTTAAGTTCCCTATGCGGATATCTTAACTTACATGACACAGCACTGAATTTTATTTTAAATTTTACTTAATTATTTATCCTCTTGATTCTTACCGCAAAACTTCGTTAAGAATTACAAGGTTTATAGTTTACTTTATATAAAATATTCCTCTATTCCTTCTTGGTTCTTACCGCAAAACTTCGTTAAGAATTACAAGGTTTATAGTTTACTTTATATAAAATATTCCTCTATTCCTTCTTGGTTCTTACCGCAAAACTTCGTTAAGAATTTTAAGGTTTATAGTTTATTTTATATAAGATCTTTTTACGTTTGTAAGAGAATAACTCTCTTACCCGGGGCACAACTTCCCCTAGCAACGTCGACAGACAGACTGTGTTCAACCTAGCTCTGCAACGTATGAATCTCACTGAATTTGATGTAATTTGATAGGCCAAGCCCAAGTCACATGATTGATGGAACAACCAGATATACAAAATTCATGAAAAACTTTGTATAATTTTACATAGTCCTGCATGGAAATTATCTACAATAATTATTACCCTATCATTGATAAGAGTTACACTTGAGTTTTGCTTTACTTAAAAAATCATATTTCTAAAATAATTACAAACCTCAGAGTATACACAAATCGAAGCTATTTATTTAAATAATTCCTGTCAAATTTTCATGTAAATCGGTTAACTACCACTGCCGCTATATCTATCGCAGATTATCACACCCGCACACGCGCACCAATTCATACAAAAAATACATGACAATATAGTACATTTTTTTATGAAGAGTTTGGTGTAACATATATGCTTATCATTTTTTAAATACAAAACTTATGACTAAAAAACAAAATATTACACAAAACAAATTTAAACAAGAATATGCTTGTCATTCATGTACTCTGATATAAACAGCATATCTTATCATCCTGTGTTCTGTTGCAATATATATATATATATTGTAATCCAAAATGTCCCTGCTGCTTGCTCAAATGCTTCTAAAAGCAGGTTTATACTCATGTATATATATCATTTTGTGGGGCATGATAACCATCATTGCCTGAACACTTAGTAAGTATGGGAACTAGCATTTACCCCCAAGTAGGGTTACCAGATGCAAAAATGAAAAAGGAGGACAATCTATTCTGAAATCAATTGAACTGGAGGACATTTCAAAATAAAACAAATTTAAATTTAAGATATAAACTTTTATTACGAAAGGAAACATTAACTTCAACATTAAAATAATCTTACAGCATAGTGCTGATTACTACCTATTTAGGCATACTTTTCAGAGCTGCCTATTTTTGACAAAAGTTCTTCGTTTCTTAACAGATAACTACAAAAATCCATGCACATCATATCCTTAAAATTGTATTGTGTGAGTATTACGGCCTTCACTGACTCCACATTAAGTCTATTCCGCTCCTTGGTCCACTGAGCATTTATCAGCAAAAAAAACCCTCTCAACGTTTGCATTATGAGCAGAAATACAAAAATAAAATTCACATATTTTAAGTAGTTCCGAAAAGCAATCGATACTGGGGCAAGATTTAAAAAATACCCTCCATTGTTCATGCAGCTTATAGTCTTCGATGAACTTAATCTTTTCGGATTTGAGGAATGAAATCAGGCTGGAAAATTGGTCGTATAGTTTTACGTCATCAATGATAACACCTCTTTTGTACAAGAACTCAATACATGGAATCAAATCCTCATATTTGTACTTTTCGTAATCTTTAAGAACCATCCATTCAAAACACTTAAACTCACCCACCAACGGGCGTATCCATTTTTCCAAATATTCAAGGGATGTTTTGTAAACTTGTTGAAATTCGTCATAGATGCTCTGCGTTTCTTCGTTCGAACCATTTGCTCCACGAACAAGCTGTTTCACTTTTAAGGGCACGAATTTTTCTTCAATTCTGTTTCACAGCAAACGCAATATTGATTCCAAGATGTTTGTAATTTCCAGTACTGAGTTCTCTTCCTGCTCTACAGATGCCAGGTTTGATTGAAATACAGACATCAAAGAGTGGGTGAACCACAAATATGCTTCCGAATATGGGTTTTCAAAAATGTCTTCAGTATGTAAGGCGGCTGATTTTGGGATAAAAAATATTCTTTGAGAGCAGGAAATAACTTCAACAGTCTCTCTACTGCTGGGAACAAACTTAGCCATCTTGTTTTGCTGTGATTAAGTAAAGGTTGATAATTAATTTCGATGTAGTCACAAAACTCTTTTAGGGCTTCAGTTCTCACTGTGTAAATAGAAAAATAATTAAAAATTTTCATTATAACTGACTCCACATCTACTCTCATTGAATCGACACTGTGATGAAGGCTGTTGTGAATAATGTGGGCAGGACAACCAATTCCGATAAGGTTGTTATTCTTGAGATTTTGCTTTAAGAGGGTATAAATATTATGACCGGGATTTCTATTAACTCCTCCAAAATTAAAATTTGCGTTATCACCTATAAAGGCAACACACTTTGAAGTCAACCCGTGGTTTTTAAGAGTCTGAAACAAATAGTTTGTTATTGTCTCCGAATTTTCATTTAGCATGCTACGCAAATCAAGAATTTTTGTTTCATTGCCGTGTTCAGCCCAGTTATAATATTGAATTATTATGGGGAACAGTTTTTCCGAGCCATGATTGGTGGCGTCTGTAGCAATTTAAATGGAGGTTATATTTTGTAAAGTCTCACTTATTTTAGAAATTGTGTGTGGAGCTATCACGTGGTTTATAATAGCTTCAGTCTTGGTTCTAGCACATTTTAAGTTTTTGCCAATTTCTGAATCGTCAAATACTTGTCGTGTCAATGTAGCCATACAGTCCATCGATTTGTACGACTGGTGGTGTTTGATGGTGTGAAACGCCAGAGTTCCCGCCGCAGCATTCGCTTTCTTAATAACATCTGAAGCTAATGGGGCAAAAAATGTTGCGACTTTTGATGATGAACCTGAAACTCGAACCATCTTCTTGTGCTTCTCAGTATCAACATGGCGATCTAAAGCAACGCCACCCTTGTTGCTGGCATCAACGTGGCAATCACAAACGAGACACTTAGCGTCATAGTCATCGCGACCTTTCACAAAACACGGGAATTTTGTCTTTAAAATGTCAGTAAATTTGCACTTCCGCTTATTAGAACTCATCACTATGATATGGGCCACACAATTATATTACAAGTCACTAGTTTAGTGAAAGAAGTGGACGGTGAATAGAATGTAATGCGCGCACGATTGTCAAACAAATGAAACGTCCTCTCACAAACAGAATATGGTTGACACTGGATTAGCGATGGGGACGGGTGAAAACAACAGAAACGAGTGACTCACTCGAGTCGTAGACTCGTGGTTGAGCAAACGTTTCGTGTCGGTTCGGTTACATTCATTCTCAGCTGTTCACTTGTTCCCCCCTTTCCGGTCCACTCCGTATTCCATTCCAATTCCAATCCCCTCTACTTTTCTCGTTTACTACCTGTTTCTACCTGTTGTTTCTACTTTCTTCTACTCTATGATATGATAGTTTCTTTGTGCATGTGTGTGTGTAGCAGTGTAAACCAAAAAAGGAGGACATTTTAAGGTAGATGGAGGACATTATATTTTAATTGAAAAAGGAGGACATGTCCATATGGTAACCCTACCCCCAAGTCATAGAAGTCTGCCACCAGTCCTTGAACCATATCATAACCACTTATTTCACTGTCAGACTTTTTCCCAGCTGGAGTTTCTTTTAGGTGAGGAAACAAATGAAAATCACTAGGTACAAGGACTGAGTGTATGATCCAAAACATCCTATTTCCAACCTTCGTGGGGCAGGCAGGCGTTGTATGCCAACATTTCCCTTCTTTTGTTTTGAGTAGCAAGACATCTTAAGGTCTCATTACATTACTGCCAAAAATGGTGACATAACTCTTAAATGGAATGGATCTTGAGGGTGGTAAATTACAGATTGAATTAGTGAAGATATTACCCACTGAGTTTTCCTTAACACTTTTTGACTAACAGTGTAATCCACAGTATAATTCTAGTTAAGGCAAAATATATATATTATTGTAAATTTATGTTTATATCCAGTAGTGTAAACTACTGGATACAAATAAACCTTAGTAGAATTTATAAAAGATGTTTCAGCAAAAAAAAAAAATAAATTTTACTTGAATTATAATATAACACACTATATTTTTTAAAAACTACTTAAATTTTTCCTCTAAATATTATTTTATATTGTTATTACACAAAATAAAATATAACAGATTTTATTACACTCACTATTTTTTTTTTTATATATGTTTTGAAACATCACATTCAACTATGAAAACACATGGCAGAAACAGAAGCATACAATGCTTCCGATATAGTAGCACACGATTGCTGATATGATCTAGTAGCAGATTTGTAAACTAGAAATATCCAATCACAGATGACAAACAGCAAGAATATCATGATTTTCATTATTTAAAATAATGTTATATTGAAAGCTGTACATGTATGGCACTCAGTGCTAACGTGCTAAAATGGATGATCTTACAGAGTTTTATCATATTGATTACAGGAAAGATGAATTGCTGAAACTAGCTCTAGTTAAAATTCTGTTACATTGTGTATGCTTGTGATAATATTAGCGCAGTACCCACCCTTTTAGTGTGTATGAAAACCAGATTAATTGTAAGTAATAAAATTTGGTTTTGTTTTCATCACAATGTAAATATAATAGGTAACAAAAATTATTTGCACATGCTTAATTTTATATTAACAAAATTTTCAGATGTATCTATGAATTATAAATATTTCAGTATTATATAGAAAATGTAGTGCAATATTTTTTGTAATTATTTATATTTTATTTTTTTTTATTAGTATCATTAACACATTTTAAAAGTATTGGATCTTATACAGGGTAGTTTATATTAAGTTATTTTATTTGTATGCACGTGAGTATTATATATATATGTTGCTGTTGTTGTTTAAAATATGAAACAGTTGAGATTTTGTTTAGTTTGGAATTGATATTTTAAAAAAAGTATCAATATTTATTGTTAATTTTAAAAAATGCCTTAAACATAAGGTAAAAATGTCATGTGATATTAGAGTAACAGCCATGTTCCGTGATATTAGAGTAATATCTTCTTGAGATATTAATCAAAATTTTCTTGCCATTGTTTTCTAAGCACAGTCAAACTGGTGCACTAATACTGTTCAAACTAATAGTCTATACCATATTGTAGTTTTTGTATAATTATCAAAGTGAGTTGGTTATTTTGTACAATAGAAAATATATATTTCATAAAAAGAACAAAATAATTGCTATTGTATTTGTCTACACTGTATTAAAGTATAATTTGTATTTAGTTATAATATGTATTAATTGCTCTACTTATTCTTTTTGTTGAATTTACTACATGAGTTTAATTATTCTGTAATTGGCTAATACCACAATAATTATTTTTAAGACTCAACACTAATCAGTTTCATCAGTGTCCCTCAGTGTTTTAACAGACTGAAATTATAGTTACAAAAATGTTATATAAACAAGCACTTTCGCTAGTGACATATTAGTAGTTGGCCATGAAATAAGGGAAGAGCTGTCTTGTCTCTTTGCATTAAACATTAAACTAATGTTTAATAGATCTAAGTACTCCTTTATAAAAAAGTAACCTGTTGGTTTTGTTCTTTCTACTTTATTTTATAAATTGTTAACTTTAAAGTAATGAAAAATAACTTTTCAACCTGTCTTTAATAGTTCAAGAAATAATTACCAGAGAGAAGAAGACAACGGCTCAATTGTATTTCTCCAAAAGCTTTATTATTTTCAAGAAAGCTATTTTCCATCTGCCAAAATTTATTATCACACTGTTTACTCTTTCACACTAAAGCTCTTTTATAAATTTCACATTTTTGACCATGTGGTAATCGTCATTCAATTCTTCATCCATGATTTGTACTCTGTCTGCTTTCCTCAGACTCCACATCTCATACTGAGCCTCTGTGTGTGTGTGTGTGTGTGTGTGTGTGTGTGTGTGTGTGTGTGTGTGTGTGTGTGTGTGTGTGTGTGTGTGTGTGTGTGTGTGTGTGTGTGTGTGTGTGTGTGTGTGTGTGTGTGTGTGTGTGTGTGTGTGTCACATAATGCATATGATCTTTGGAATAACAACAGCCAGTGGTACCCTGAGTAGTCTGAAAATGATTAGAATCTTCTAAAACACAAGTATAAGCACAGTTACCATGATTAGTTATTTATTAAATGTTTAAGCCCACTATCTCTAATGGCCTTGGTTTGTGTATTTACATGTACAATAAACACTATTTTAAAATAACTGATAATGTCAGTTAATATAGAACTTAAAAAAATAGTAAGAGTTTGCCACTAAAATCATATTACTACTAAGAAAATACTAAGGGGAATAAGTTTTAATTTATTATAACATCTTTGTTAATACAAATAAAATAGATTGTAGTTACTCTTGGAACTATTTGATTACTAGTTTCAGTAATTTGATTACCTGTGTGTGTGTGTGTGTGTGTGTGTGTGTGTGTGTGTGTGTGTGTGTGTGTGTGTGTGTGTGTGTGTGTGTGTGTGTGTGTGTGTGTGTGTGTGTGTGTGTGTGTGTGTGTGTGTGTGTGTGTGTGTGTGTGTGTGTGTGTTCAAGTATATTTAATTTTTAGTACTACCTTGTAACTTTCATTTATCAAAATCACAATAGATTATTATATATCTAAGTAACCTTGAATATGAATGAAGTAGATAACTAATTACAATAACATTTTATATTTAAGATGATCGTTGAAAACTATAACGATTAATGTTTCCTAACAGACTAGCAAATGATTCATACTGAAAGGGTATTAATGACAATAAGATTTTTTTTTAATTAATAAAGGTATTAAATTAATATACATAGTACAGGAGTAGATTTTATAAGACCAAAGCAGATTGTATTGATTAAATTTTGAGTATTATTTTTCATGTTATGATCAGTATTTTTACTGCTTTTGAAAAGTAGACTGACATAAAACACCTCTTCACCAGTGGTATTAGATAAAAGTAGTTTTTTTTTGTCCTTATCAGGCATGAAGTAGTGATTCAGAGTGCCACCATTAACTGGTCAACTTTTTCATGTCATTGTATTGACATTATTGTTGTAAATTTACAAAATGCTCTGTTGTTTCCTTTTTTTTGCCATTCAGAGTACTAAATGTAAATCCTTTTTGTTGTTACTTTAATTATTCCAAGTAATCATTTATTAGTTTACCAAAGTGGGTAGTTAATATTTAAAGTACTATTTTCAGAAACATGTACTTTATTATACGAAGTCATGAGTATTTCTTAAAACTCTGAAAAATGTATGTGCTTTGTGAACTTGAATGCTGTAGGTTTTGTCTGCAGATTATTTAATGTCTGGTGTTATCTCAAATCTACACATACATTACTTTTAACTGCTCATTGCAACACTGATGACTAAAACTATGAACAACTGTATTTTATCAAGTGCACATAAAGTGTATTTTGTAGAGCAGAATTTTCCAGCTTTGTAGTCCTGGAGGACCACCTATATTTTAAGCGTGTATACCAGGGGTCACACTCTATTTACCCAACTTGAATTTTTGTATCACATTCGTCTAAGTGTATCACAGAGAATAAGTGTGCTAGCGTTCTTAAAATCTGTTTGTAAATTCAACTGTTTTAGTACATTCAAGTGTTTCATAAATGTATATGGATTAAAATTAAGTTATTAATTTTGTATTAAGGAAAAGTACATTTTATTTATTTAAAATAGAAAGATATTCAATTTAATACAAGTACAGTTCAGTATTTGAGTTGTACTGATCTAGTTTCTACTTTAAACTTAATACTACAAAATATAACTACCATCAAGTTTATGTGCTAACTGACGAAATCTTGAAATATTTTCTATCAACACAAACAACTCAAATTACATCTGAAGGCTTATTTATCCTAGCCCAATAACTATATTGTTTGGGGTATATTGGTTGGGGCAATGTTCTCAGTAGAACTTTGAGCAACAGCATGCACTGATAACATTGAACACAAATGTAAACCAACTTCCTGTCCTTTTGATGAAATCAGATGATTTTTATTAATTTTTGGGTGCTGAATTTGAATCAGAATAGCTTTATCACATTATCACATACAGTTTTTTTTAATGCCATTTTACTTTTTTAACTTCTATATACAAAATTGCATAATTTTGTTACATTAGTATAAAGGAAATAATGCTTATTAAATTACAACCACTATATTAAAATCAATTTTTTGTAGTTTCCTTTTATAGACATCATCTTGAATGTCTTAACATGTTCCAAGAATATTCCACAAGCATTATGAGATTTCACTTCGAAGAATCAGTATCTCTTCTCCCACGTTCATCACTTACTGCGCCCAAATTTGAAAAGAAAGAATCCATGAGTGAAGAAAATGAAATTTTAATGAGAAATTGCAATTAATTTTTTTGTAGGCCTTGATTAGTTAGTTTATGATTTCTCACCAGTCTTTAGGTTTGTTATTTTCAATAAAGTTGTTGTAGAGTGAATTCACTGAAGCCCAAGCTCTTTTCTATAAATTATTTAACTTAGCTTTAAATTCTTCATCGTTTAGCATTGCTTGTATTTATGGCCTGATGAAAACATCCTCCTTAATTTTGCTTCACCCAATCATAGGAACTTGTTTCTTAAGTACATTATTGTTTCTTCTTTACTCAGGGCCTTCACAAATATTTTAATGAACCCTAGTTTGATGTGTAATGGAGAATGATAAATATTCTTTAAACCTAGAATACAATTTTTCCTTTGAGGCCAGTGTTTATGAACAAAGTGGTTGGTTCTGTTGTGACTGTTCAGTTCACATAAAAAAAGCAAATGCTGGTGTAGTGTGGTCGTGTTACAAGAAGAAGCCTTATTACTTTTAAATCTCCACATATGTACTTTTTGTAGTCCAGTAAACTTAACAACTAGTGTACATTTTCATTATTTGATTTCTTCATGTATAAAGAATGAGGCAAAGGCACTGAAGAGTAGATGTTACCATTGTGTAGGAGTACCACTTTTAAACTCACCTTTGAAGAATCAATAAGCAAACGCCATTCTGATGGATTGTGAGTCTGCGCTTAAACTAAAAATAAATCATCCACATTGTCACAGTACATAATACTACTGCTAGAAGAAAATAATTTTTCGAAATGTGCTTGTCTTTATTGACATGAGATCACTGTTATATTTGTATCCAGAAGATTCCAACTTTGTAAATGAGATCCTGACAGCCCTGACTGGGCTATTGACAGCTTTAGGTCTCTCACCAAATCATGTAATTCTTCTTGAGTTATAAGTTGAGGCACAGATGACACAGAAGGTACAAAGTCAGGATCATTATTTCAGACGCTATCACCTGGTTCATTGTTGTCTTTTCATCATCACTAAGTGTCCATGTTGCTGGAGGAGTATAAGTCTAAATTCATGGAGGTTGATAGTTAGTCATGTGCTTTTAGCACAGAAACCTGTCACACTAGTAAGGGAAAAATAATCTATAACATGGTCTTTGTGCTCTCTATATATCATAAGTACAGCAAATGGCATTGATGGTCATTTACCTTGAAACAAATTTCTTAAATTCCTTGCACATGTGCTACAACATATATTGGGGGCCCAAGGTTTATCTTGGTCTCCTACTTTGCATCCAAAATACACATTCACCACAAATATAACAAGATGTGTTATACTTTTTATACCCCCTCTAAACATTTTGTAATGTAAATTTACATTAATTTACACAAACTAGTATTCACAAATTTATAAACACTGTTATTATAACATAATATTCTTGGATTTCGTTGTCCATGGCATGTCCGTTACTTAACTAAATATAATTAATTCACTACCAACTCGGAACACAAAGTTTTTTATGAGTAAAAATGTAAAAGTTTTACCTTATAGCCTGAACCAGTTTTCACTTTTAAAAAGCTTCAGAGGCTGCTGTTGGGAGCACTGTCCGTCTTATAAACTAGACACTCTAGAACAATTGGAAATATACAAACACAAAAACACATAAAAATGACATCCTAAACGAACAGACACAATTCAAATCACACGCATTATTCGAGCATAGCACACCCCACACACACAACATCGATCTTTCAAAAGTTGATACCGACACCAAAAACAAGACAGACAGTGCTCCCAACGGCAGCCTCTGAGAAGCTTTTTAAAAGCAAAAACCGGTTCAGGCTATAAGGAAAAACTTTTATGTTTTTACCCATAAAAAACTTTGTGTTCCGAGTCGGTAGTGAATTAATTATATTTAGATAATATTCTTCTTTTTTACTGACAAACTCAAGATGGCAGAAGGTTCTATTAACTCCACGGGGATCTCACAGATAGTAGCACTATTCAGAACCATTAATAACAGTTTAATTGAGATTAATTACTATTTTTTAAAATAAAAGAACAATAGTATATAATAAAATACAGTAAAATCTCAATTTTAGCGCTCAAAAACATTACTGTAACTTTAAAAAATATAGGTGACAAAGGAAAACGAAGTTCAAGTTTTTAAGTTTCATGCAAACACAGATATTTAAAAAAAATCCTATTTTCATCATGAGGAAAGAATATGTGTTGTGCAGTGTAACACATTATATTATACTACTTTGAAAAAATTCAGATATGAACAAACAACTATTATACACAAACAGCTATTGAATTCAAGTATAAACACACCACATTTCATACAGTTTACATTTTAAATTAGAGGTGAACAGTAATGTGCAATTCAGTTTAAACAAGTTAGCAGAATTATTTTTATTGATTTTCTCATCGAGGACTATGAAAATACCTTGAGGGCTGCACACTGAACAGCTCTACTACAGAGGAGAAATTTTGCACAAACATGTGAACAAACGCATCTTGGTAAGGTAAGAAGTGTGTAGTGATTTTATTTTTTATAAACAGATAAATATTTACGTAATAATATACACCATTTCAGAATGATGTATTTTATACTTTTATTGTATGTTATGGTAAATGAACAAAGTGTGAAAAGAAGTTTTATGTAAAATTTGTACATACAAAAAAATACAAAGAGTAAAGTATGTGATAGTTGCAGCTGTGTGAGTTTGATGTATTTTATATAATATTTAGTGTTTTAAAATGCTATTTATATATGTGTATTATATAATAAACTGCATAGAAAATTTCTACGTTTTTCTCATATAGAAAGATAAAGTAAATGCTTTATTACATTTGGCTATAGTCATATGTTGTGTGAAGCCATGTAAATTTATTTACATTCTTTACATTACTGAAGCTAATTGTAAATATTAAATAAAAACTAATCTATATTATTTTACATCACTGTTGTGTAGAAAGAATTTACATCATAAATTCTCTTCCAATTAGGAAATAATTTTATTTGTATTTACTACATACTATTGACATTATTAAACATGATGAATGAAGTAGAATGAAATTGCAGCTACGTATTTCTTTGAGTTCCAATTTTGTCAACCTAAACTAAGGAAATGAATATAACGATAGTATTAAGTCTACTTACATTTTGTACTCATAACTTTTTCTAACCATATCTCAAAGCCATGTTTGCAAAAATTTGTTTATATTGTGTAATACAATATCTAATAGACTGAGTATTCACTTAACTGTGTATTGCTGTAGTGACAGATTTATATATATATTTTTTTTTTTTTTGATTTTTATAATTGTAGTATTACAGGTCAGTAGTTGCATTGCTAGTTGTTGTAAACAGTATTGTAAGATATATTTTACATTCACTCCTGTTTATTCATAGAACAGATTCCCTGTTAAGGTTTATTTTCAATACATACACAGTTAAGAATACACACATAAAACTGTATGGATGCACATGAAATGTGTAATATAAATTATACTTGAATATCTACGAGTGTGTTGTGTTGTAATGAGATTATAAAAAATACTTTTTTACAAATATTATTGTTATAACTGATAGTATTGACAGGGTATTGTTAATACTATATAGTTGAGAAAAAGTAAACTAAATAAATCATAGTTCGTTTTTTTATTCCTCTAGGCCATTATTTATTAAAGGGTGTGTACACTACAGCAAATTAAATGTCATCAAACTTCAACAGCATGCCTTGAGACTCAAAAAAGTATAGTAGATGCTGCAGAGTATTAATTATAAAGTAATGCAACATGCGAATATATATTTTACAAAACATATTATTTACATAATAATAGATAATATTGTTTAGAAAATATTAAAATTCCACTACTGAATATCGGTATGGAAAACCATGTATGACTTCCATGTTCTAAGATTTATATTTAAAATCATTTACTTGAATTCAGTTCAGTAATTTATAAAAAAAATATCCCCCACTTTCAAACTATGTTCACTATTTATAGATATTTTTGTTATTATGGGGTAGTCGTTTAATATAATGTTATTTTCGAGTCACTTTATCTAAAAAAATTAGGTACTTTTATTCTTATAAAGAAACTGAAGTACGCAGATAATCATCCCTGACCCTTAACCGATCCTGCCATTAATGATATTTACACTTTCATAGAGTAATAGTTTTATCATGTAATTGCTAAGATATCTTATCCTTCAAAATTATATACTAGTACTTTACTTGATATCAGCAAAATAATTTTCAAAAAATTACGCCTTCTCCTTCAACTACCATTTTCATTTATAGATATTTCATCTACTTTTTTACAGTGGATTATTGTGATCCTGTTTTCAGGATACTTTATCAAAATTAAGTACTTTACCCTTGCTAAAACACAAAACTTGCTGGTAAACTACCCCTTCCCCACAACTGAACAACCCTATGTTTATATTTACAGTTTTATTGAGTAAGAGTTTCATTATATTCAATTATTAAGGTATATTATCCTTCAAAGTGAAGTACTTTATCTGACATTAAAAAGATAGTTTTCAAAAAATCCCCCTCCCCTTCAACGACCCTTTTCATTTATAGATATTTATCTACCTTTCTACAGTTGATTATTATGACCTTCTTTTCAGATTACTTTATTTATCAAAACTAAGTAGTTTACTATTGTTAAAACGTAAAACGTTGCAGGTAAACTAGCCCTCCCCTGTAACTGATCGTCACCAAAATCAATAGGCCTTGAGTTCTCTACCACTCGGTCACATATGCAAAAAATTATATTATTTGATTCTGTTTGAATTTGTGGCAGTTATTCTTTGCCATAGAAAAATTATACCTACAGACACTTTTGGGAAAATGACTTTTCTTCATGTTTTTGAGGGTAGTAGAGTCAGAATCAGCCCTTCCCTTGATCTTGATTTTTTTCGCGGACACCATACTTCTATTTCCTTACGGAACATGGAAGTAAAACATCAAAACATACTTGAAAATCTTATTGTTTATTCAAAATGTTTGTCAGTAATGAAAGTCACACTGATAAGTAGTGTAAAACAATAAGTACAATTGTCTTGTAAACAAAGCAAATTCAGGTTGTTTGATCTGTGTACAGACTGTTGCTTTTTGCAGGTTGTGTTTTTTATATTCAGTTCACTATCAGTAACATTTGCTATCCAACTATAGCTAATCACTACAATAAATTCTGTGAAAAGTAACATGTTGCGAAAAGAAGTCTCATTATTTCAACACATCAACACTCTGTATGTGACTTACACTAGCAGTTGGGTGAGTTTGTAAGGATATAATTCTTATAATGTCTATGAGTGCTACAGAATGTAAATGTAACAATATAACTCACGAATTACTGTGCTATAAGTGCAAAGTTTTAGAACTACTGATCTAGTCATAACATTAACAGTGCAATTGAGGAATCTGATATGCTTGTTACATTAATCATAGATGTCATAATGATTAATTAAATTTCAGGCCACCATGGTAGGATATTCAGATTCTGTAGTTTTCTCTGAGAATATAAGTTTATAATATCCGTAGGATACAGTTGTACCCTGTTGTACTTTTCAACATTGGTGAACCAGATGTTTGAATTTGGGTTCAACATTAATTGAGTGGACCCACTTTTAAGCCTTGTAATACACATCTGTCTGTTTGTTTTAAGAAAACGTAATAAGCTCTTCTGTCACTTCATGATTTAGGAAGTTGATAAGACTTCTGAGTTAGTAACATTGATGATTAAAGGAGATGACAAAAAGATGATGTTTAAAGATTGCTGCTTGGAAAGAGGGCCAACTACAAAAGCTTTTGTGTGGTGTGTAGCCCTACACTGTTAATCAGATGATGCCTCTAGTATACTTCTAGACACGTTTGTAATAATCCCCTTCCCTCTTTTATGATTTCAACTCAATTGTTTACTTCTTTCAGACATTAAAAGAAAGCGAGATTTGGGGATTCTCAGTGAATCACCAAAATAAACGTGTATTGTTAACAACCATTCTACATGCATAAATCATTATTGAATTATTCATGTAATCTTCCAGAAAAACCACCTGGCTTTAAAATAACTCATTTAAATGACTATTTGTCTGTTTAAAAAAATATGAGTTTAATATTCAACAAGCTCATTCATTACTGAACACTCATTTACTGTGATTGTTAATACTGCTTATAAATTTAAACAGTGGAAAGCAAATTAGCATTTTACAACTTCTTTATTCTGCTAGCATATAATAAAACACAATAAATTGATGTTAACATTACGTGTAGCTTTCAACATAATTAACTTATAAATAAACTTTTAACGCAAAGCTTAAAAGTGCAGCCAAGTGCTAGAATCACTTGAGGAGCAATTTACACAAATAGTGCTAAATGTTCATGGCCTGCACACATTCTTGATTTCACCATTAATATTTCTGATATATTGGCAGTTGTTCCTCATTTTACTTTCCACGTATATAGCAATACATAATTGTTTGCTTATCAATTTACCTATCATTTAAACTGCAGTCGTATACTCGTATTTAACAACAGTGGTTGGCTAACAGTATAAACATAATTTGATATTTCGTTTAGTTTTAATTTTTCAGATGAATGGTACTTTATAACAGTAACAGATCTGTCATGTAGAATACAGAGTATTTAAATTCATATTCAAAAATTTGTCTGGAATGAGCCAGTAAAGCAAATGAACTCATTAGAGAAGGAGAGTAAATATAAAATTATATATATTTTCAGACTGTTTAGGGAAAACTAGATGGTTGTAATATGTAGGCTAAATTTAAAAGAAAAATAAATAACTAATGTATATAGAATATACACTTGTTGCGCTACTTTTTTTCCAAATGGCATTTACAATTAATTATAAAATGTTTCACATCAGATGAGTTAAGTAGACATTCATCATTTGATTAAGAAATAAATGTTAAATACATACACATGTTAGGAGGTGTTTACCAAGGAATTATTGTAGAGCAAATAAAATTTATAAGACAAATGACTTAGTTATAATTGTAGAGATTGCAGGGATCGTACTGAAACACTGTTTTTTGTACTGACAGCTGATAGAAATTATTTCTCTGCTTATGCCATATAGTATGTCTTCCAGAGGTTATTTGTAGTGGCATTCTTTTAGTATATTGCCAAAGTGCAGCCAGTTGGGCAGTATTTACAAAAGGTTGGTAGTATTATAGACTTAATGTTTCAGTATTATTTGTTCCATAATTAAAATAATTATAGGAAATACATTTACACAAATATTTTTTTGAATCATATTTAAAATTGTTAAAAACCATGTTGAACATTAGAACAAAAATAATTATAATAAATTGTTTGCATGTAATTTTAGATAAACGTTTATGACCAAAGATATTATCTGTACCTTTATGTTGAAAATTTGTCAAGCTTTACTTTGTTGTTATTTTGATTGTAATTAGTACTAGTATTGTTTTATCATACATTGTGTGATGAATCTATTGGACACTGTATCATGCACTCTGTGCTCCGATTATTTCATGTATAACAATAACAGCCATGTTGGGTTATTGCAATGCTTGTTTATTCCAGTAATAATATAGTTTTTCTATGAATAATAGTCTACAAAATACAAAAATGATTCATTTCTTTTATGCACGCATAAGAATGTAATCGTAAAATACAAACCTGAACAAAATTGTAACAATGATTACAAATGTTGTCTTGAATCTTTAACTGCCATCTACCTTATAAATGTAGAGTTAACAGGAATTGAGCAACTGTGTAGTTTAGAATTGATGTGGGTAGAACCACAATGCTGTAAGTGTATGGCTGTTCCATCAGATACAAATTTCAAATTTAATACAATTTTTCTTAAATAGTCAATACTGGTAATACTTTCAAAGTTAGGAAAGAAGTTGCATGACATACTCCGCATTATGCTTTAGAAAATAATTGACTGGATTAAGTTTTACATCATGCCTGAGGAGCAACTGCATTCTAGAAAAATTTTCCGGGACTATTAATTTTTAATAAATATAGAACACATTTATGATAATAAAAAATACTTTTATTTCTCGATGTAATCCCCTGCTACATTTATACATTTATCCCAGCATTTCACTAATGCCTGAATACCATGTAGAAAGATTTGTCATTATGTCGAAACCAAGATAGGACTAACTGTTTCACGTCATCGTCGCTGTTGGAATGCTGGCCTCCCAGGAACAACTTCAAGGGCCCGGACAGGTGAAAATCGCTGGGAGCGAGGTCCAGACTGTAAGGGGGGTGTGGCAATAACTCCCAGCCAAGATCTTGTAGTGTGCATGTCGTATGGTGGACGGTATGTGGGCATGCATTGTCCTGCAGAAACAGAATGCCTTTAGTGATCGCACCAGGTCGTTTTTTCTTGAGAGCATTGTACACATCTTGAAGAACTTTGCAGTAGTACTCACTGTTAATATTGACTCCATGGGGTAGAAAATCGATGTCAATGATGCCATTTTTATCCCAAAAAACAGGCCATAACTTTGCCTGCAGAAGCAATTGTTTGAAATTTTTTGGGAGGTGGTGAGTCCACATGCTTCCACTGTTTTGATTCCGAGGTCAAATGATGGACCCACGTTTCATCGCAGGTAACAATTCAATCGAGAAAAAGCTGGCCTTCTTTGTCAAAATGTTGCTTTAACTCCTTGCAGATTTGCAATCTTCTTTGCCGGTCGAAAGCAGAAAGCTGTCTTGGTACCCAACGTGCACTAACCTTACTGAACTTCAGAAGTTCATGAATGATTTTGTTTACCGTTCCCACAGACACATTTATTTCTTTTGCAATTTTCTGCTAAGTTATCCATCGATTATCAAGGATCAATTCTTCCACTCGCTGAATGTTCATGGGAACGACTACAGTCCCGAACCACCTCGACCGGGATTGTCACTCACTGATGTACGGCCTTCTGTAAAACATTTACACCACTCAAATGTTTTACTGCGACTAAGAGTCTCATCACTATACTGTGCAAGGAGTCGTGAATAAATCTCACCGGGTTTTACATCTTCATTCACAAGAAATTTCATTACAACACGCTGTTCCACATGTGCATTGGACGCCATATTCGTTTAACGTGTGAACAATACAGCACACCGTGCGGTAATAGCTGACACTTGTACTTCATATGTACGACCAACAGAATGTGCAGGAATCTCCATTTATACACTCTAGTCTAACAAAAGTCCTGGATTGACGTGAACACCCCTCGTAAATCTAGTTAGTTTACTGTATTATGAACAATAACCAATAAAATTATTCCTAATAGGATTAAACAAATTCATGTAGACTTGATAAAAACAGACATATTTTGTAAGAAATGTGTATCCTAAAACATACAAATTGTTTATCTGGTTATGATAACAGCAATAAATTAAATCGGATTCATTTTTCGTACATAAAACAGCATTTATGCTGTCATCAGTATTACATACCACAAGACAATCAGCAAACATTCCATTGTGTGGCTGATATTTCACCAGTTGTAATTTTATAAAAGTAAACAATTTATTACGTACATTAGGTCCTTCGTGTGTTACATCTTTTTTCAACAAAATGACTAAAAATTGAACTTTACTCCCTACAATGAAAAAATAAGTGGGAAATTTGAAGTTTATTGCACATTTATAAAAGTTTAAATCACTGATGCAGTGTACAAATAGAATGATCATTGTACTTAAGTTATGTAAGCAATCATGAAATTGACTTTTTAATGTTTGCACATATACACATGTACATATGAAACCAACTAAGTTCAAACTATCAAAAAGTTATTTTTAAAGGAAAGAGATTAATCAGAACTCTGTCTAAATTAGATACAAATTCCATTTCATGTATTGTACCGTATTGTGAAAACATGATTTTACACAAACTTTAATTAATATAGTTTTCTGGATTATTATTTCCAGTCATCGCAACGGCAAACGTTTACACAATTCTAATACTTTATATTTACCAGTGAATGTATTATTATGATTATGTAATATTACATATAGAATTATTTATCCATTTTAATCAACACATTTGTTTAGCTTCATCATCTTTTACTTGTTAAGTATTTTTTTAAATATTTTTTATAAAAAACATGACAGGTTTTGCACTACACACACACACACACACACATATGTTATTAAAAAAGCATAACAAATAAATAAAGTTTTATTTATAATTAGTTATCTAAAATCACATATTTTGTTCATCAAGTGAAAGGAACACTCCTATCAGATATAAATAGTAAAATGACTTTGGCTTACAAAGATTTGATGAACATAGCATGCGACTTTATTTAATGTAAATTGCCGTGCAAAATAAATAAAAAATATTTAAATTCTGATCTATCAATCTGATTTATCGAACAAGTTTGCAATTATTTTTATAAACATGTATTTATGATTGGAAGGTTATTCAAAAACTGTATAAAACATACACATATATACAGAGATGTATATATGTTTTTATTTTGACAAGTGTAAATACAATAAAAAATAAAGAGAACGTGTCAATTATTGTAGCTCAGTTTAGACACAGTGTAGATGAAATTTAAATAATATGTTATTGTACATATAAATATAATTGTATTAATTAGTAGATGTTTATAATGTTATTGAAAGCAAATGTAAGTTATTTATGAGATGTTTTTGAAAAAAAAAAAGAAAGAACAGGATGTTCTATATGTGCACTAAAAGAAAAGTGAAAGATAACAGAGTTATGACAACATTTTTCCACACTTTTGTGTAATTATTGTTTTATCACTTTTTTATAATACTGTATTTTATACTTAACATGCATATATTTAAAGTACACTGATGACACCAATATTACTAAATTTAGAAAATAATATTTTCAGTATTAACATTATAAAAGGAATTAAATGAATTAATGAAGTTTATGTAATGAATATTAACCATACAGTAATAGTACGTATGTATATTCCTTGTGGTATAAACCACATGCTAGAAATTCTATAGTTTCAAGCTTCAGCAGAACTTCAACTGTTTTGTGAGAGACTAAACAATAGAAAATATAGAATACATCCTTACAGTTTGCGTTTTCGAGATCCTTCCCACGTACTGTATATATGGGAGCATGTAATAATACTGTCTATATGGTTTTTTGAATGAGACCCTAGATTGAAGAGGAAAGAGTGCAGTCTTATTAAAAAAAATAGGTGTACAGCAGCAGCAGAATTATACAAGAACACACATATGCAACGAGTGTGATATACCTGCAGCAAGGGCTTTTCACAGTATTACAGTTAAACATAAAATGGCATAAGCTATTAGTGACTCATACAACACATGTTCTTTCCCTTGGAAAAGTGCAGCACCATTTAAAATCGTGTGGAAAATCACGCACATTAGTGGGTGCAGCCCATGCTGGATAGGGATAATAGAACAGGGATGGATTTATCCCACTCTTTCAACAAGAATGACTTGGGGTAGTGTTTTGTCATTGTTAGTCACACGTACCACTTCATAGCCCGCACCATAGTTGTTTCATGTTGCGCAAGATGACTGTAATTAGACAAGTGAACAAAAAGTTCCTTTCAAAATTCATCGAAATTTAGCATGCACATTCAAGTTTGTGGAAAGTGAAATCAAAAGAATATGTCAACAGGAATTTTAAAATTTATCATACGACACTTGTCCACTTTGACCAAAGCGCTGACACTAATGCTGTTGGGATACTGTGGAAAAAATCCACTCGATGAGAGGTTGATTTAAAAAAGATTGAAGAAATATTTACAATTTAAAGAAAGTGGTCCATCTACAGACAACCAGTGTTTTATTCTTACGATCTTATAATGTATTACTCTTATAACTGAAGTGATTTAAACCATTCTGTAAATTAATGGATCATAACAGGAGAACTACTCACCAAGTACCATACTCACAGCTCTATACAGGAGATGCAAAGGGATAATCCGTGTAATGTTGAACATTTGTAGTTGGCACTCCAAATGCAGATTTTGTCCATACACATACAATCTTTACTTCAGAAACCAAATTCCTCACGTTAACATTTGCAAAAACATTTCACATCTTTTTACCGCGTTTGGGCAACAGTGTCATTTTCCATATGCCGGCTGTGGCATCATCACATGCCATGATTTTACAGAGGAAATAACATGCATGCATGAGCTGGTGTTTATTAGCTTCAGGCAAGTTGATTTATCTAGTTCATTATTCTTCCTTCAAGCATTAGGCCTGTGATCTATTGGTCTTCCTGGTCATGGTACAACTCACGTTCCACTACTGCCAGGTAAAAATCAGTCATGTAGTTATCACATGCGTGGTGAACTGCAGAAGGGAGAGAGTTATGTGTGTGAGTGTGTAGTGTAAATGTGCCTTTGTTACTTACCTAGTCCAGGGATGGCTGACTGGTGTATTAACCCAGCGAAAGGGGTGAGCGAGTCATATCTCCTCGACTCAATCCCATTACAACAGCGGTTTTGTCATTGTGAGTCACAAATGAAACCAATGTGTCTGCCTGCACCATAATTTGCTGATTAATTTATTTACAAATTTAACTTTTTATAAGCACACAGTGTTTTTGTGTATTTTATATCAAACAGTATTACAGAACCATGTAGTGTATTTTCTATTGTGTTACTAGATTGTTCCTTATCAGATTAGGTAAGTTGAACTAGATAGTTGAATTAATGCAACTAATCTACATAAAATTATATTATATTAATAAGTTTTAGTTTATTATAACTAAAGGGTTTATTAAGCAAAGTGGTGACTTCATATATTGTTAAATTGTTAGAACATTCTCTTAGTTGTACTCAAAATTGTATTCTATACTTTTCAACAAATCAGTTCATATTAGACCACAAAAATCAGTTTGTTTTTAAAATTTTCTGCTGTAAATCTTATATTAACATTTAGTTTCAACTGTAAATTTTATGTTATTAACATCTTACCTTTCCTGTGAAGTTACTATTTGTTTTCTTTCAATGGTAGTGTGTGCATATTCCACTCATTGAATTTTCTGTGTACAGGCACAAATATTTCCACACTGAGTTTTATCTTATGGTATTTATTTACATGTCTTGATATATCAGAGTACAATTAAATTACCAATAAAACTTGTAAAGATTAAATAATTACATTAAATTTTTTCCGTGAATCATAAAAATTATCGCATATTTTTGACATTATACATGGACAGGCTACTATCTGCACTGTTGTATACAAGGGTCAGGTCAAGGTACAATGTGTGTTATACTTTGGAAGGAAATACAGATTTTGCAGTTAATAACCATGTTACTTGTTTAACACTGACATTTTGAACCAGTTAAAATGACCTGACACACTTTTTGTCATTTCATTAAGCCCAGGGTTTTTTTTAATTTATTAATTATCCTACATAATTAATTGGGATATTGGTATGTATTTTACTCCCCTCTTTACATGCCTAAAATGAGTGGATTTGCAAAATGAAACTGAGTATTCATAAGTTACATATGGTTATGAGGCCAGCACTTGCATATGGTCAGACAAGGTTAATATCAGGTTAGAAAAGTTAGTACCTATTATTTTTATATTCTGCAGTTCTGTTCAACCCATTCCTAGCTGCTGGCACATCCACCATATACAAGTAGTTTATCTGTATCTGAATACAATTTTGATAATGCATGTTCACTTAACTAATTTTATATTTGGTTTTGTGCTGTGGATAAAGATTAACAGGTTTGTATCAAGATTTGTTCTTGTGAAATTGATGGTACTTAAAGATGGTCATTCTTTTCTGAATTTGAAAGAATACAAACGTAGGGCTCCAGAGAATTTCAAAGCTTTATCTGCCCAGAAACACCTCTCTAGTATCCTAGTTTTTCCTCTTCTTATAGTGCTGTTAGCATATTATTTCTTATGAATAATTATGCAAAAATTTAGTTTTCAGGGAACCATTATGACACATCGTTTCCAAAATTATAGGGAATACTATGATCCATTAACATCGTCTATAAAATCTAAGTTGCATATTAAAATTTATAAAATACTTTCTTTATAAAAATAATGCAAATTATAACGATAAATATCAAAACTCCTGCAACTAAGGTGAGGCAAACTCCAAAGTGTTATTGCCACTAAACCACATTAGTGCACATGTTTAATATTTTTTTTAAGTGTAAGATTTAAAAACAATGTTAGTAAGTGGGATTTTTTGAAAGCATATACATGTAAAATGAAACAAAACAGTATAATAAAAATTTATGTTGCATAAGACAGGAAGACAAATGTAGATAGGAACTGCTCCACTGTTTACATATAGTTAAGTACATTGATGTACTGGTGTTTATATATACATACATGTTATTGTACTAGTTATTTGTAACTTTATTATTGTTTCTATATTAAAAGTATAAAAAATAACTGACTTTTGTTTATTCATTATCCATGCAATATAGCATTAGTTAATTTTACTCAAGATTAGCAAACTCTTTTGTCAAAGTAAACCCTTTTTATCTTCATAGAGCAGACTTTATTTACCATAAAAATAATAATGCAAGGGACATAAAAACCTATGAAAACATAAAAAGTTACTTATTCCAAAATATTATGGAGATGCACTTATATCCTGATTTAGTGTTATTGTTTAGTGTTATACCTCCAGTATGCACAAGTTAAGATCATCACAGTAGGTGGGAGGGTAAGATGAGAAGCTGTGACAGGCAGTGAACACAAAAAGTAAACAACAGACATATCTCTGACAAGATTGAGCCCATAATTCAAAGATCTATGCATTATTTATTTCAAAGGAAAGCATTTACTGTATTGTTCAAAAGGACTAACATTGAGATAATATTTTCATATATTCAGCATTAATTATAATAAGAGGATAAGCAGATTTTTCATGTAAATATTAGAAAAGTCGTATAAAGTTCAATATAATTTATAGAAATAAACTGAGGTACGAGGGTCAGTTGAAAAGTTCATGGAGCGACATCTGTAGCTTAGCGATAAAACTAAAATTTTTTGTGTGCAGCAAGATTTGTATTTTATGTGAACTCCTGTTAATTTCCAAATCGATCTATCAATTTATTCTTTGTTTAGAATCTGTTTAAGATTGACATGTCATGCGTCTTTTGAAAAATGGACAAAATCAAACATCGTGGTGTGATTCTTTGTTAAAAATTGTTTAGCGCCAACAGAAATTGAGAACGAAGTTGTAAATGTGTCAGGAGAGGCTGTGACTTCAAAACCAACGGTTTGTAAGTAGGCAATTGACTTTAAACATGGTCGTACAAGCATTGAAGATGATCTCCGCACTGGATGCAAAAAAAATGCAATAACTTCAGATGTGGCAGCCATCTTGCACAACACTTTTTCACACCAAGTTCTTGAGTTAAAGTATAATGCTCATGCTCATATGAGATGCCTGTGATTTCAGCAATGTCATCCACTCCTCAATCTGCAGTCTTCCAACACCCTATGAAATTTTGTCAATAGTCATTGTTTGTTGCACTTTTTGGACATCCACTGCTGGGATCGCCTTCAATGCTTGTATGACCACGTTTAAACTCAAGTGTGCCCCACTTACCTTTGTTTCTGAAGGCACAGCATCTCCTAACACAATTAAAATTTCGTTTTGATTTTCCATTGGGACTAAAACGTTTTTGACAGAGAATTCATCACAACACGATGTTTGATTTTGTGCACTGTAAAAACACGTGTGACAGGAAAATTTCAAACAGTTGGTAAAAAGTGAATACATTGATAGATATATCTGGAAATTAACAGGTATTCACACGAAATATACGTCTTGTAGCACACAAAAGATTTTAGTTCTACCACTGAGCTATAGGCCTAGATGTCGGTCCATGAAATATTTCAACTGTCCCTCGTAGTGTACAGTATATTGAAATACACAGAAATTCAGCAATTATTAATAAATCTGAAAAAATAGAATGTTGACTTAAGTGATACGTAGGTTAGTTGGTGAAAAAAAAAATAAAGTAGGTGTATAGGTGTGCAGAGTACGAAGTCTGTAGTTTATATGATTTTCCTCTACTGCTTTCAAACGGTGATGTTTCAACTGGACTGCATTTCATTTGTTCAGAATTAAAAAAGATAATTGAGCAAATCTATAAATTAAAAAAGGTTGATATTATTTGCAGCATTTTACTGAAAACAAAAGTTCTATAACAAATATCAAGGGCCAACTAAACAAGAGTATTATGTTTTACATAACTACTGTCAAATCCAACTACTTCATGCTAGATCAAATTCTTAAAAAAATAGTATTCTCCACATAATGTTACCAAAAAAATTATATAAAATGTGAGTCAACTTTGTTTACTCATTAATCATATAGTAATTTGTTACATGTCAGTATTTTATATCAGACTCTGACATTTCACTGTGCCAAACAATTCTAAAATATCAGTATGCAGAACCATACATGACTTCCATGTTCTAAGATTTATATTTAAAATCATTTACTTGAATTTGGTTTGATTATTTATAAAAAAATATTCCCCGCCCTCAAACAATTTTCATTGTTTATAGAGATTTTTGTAATTATGGGATAGTCGTTTAATATAATGTTATTTTTGAGTCACTTTATCTATAAAAATTAGGTACTTTATTTTTATAAAGAATCTGAACTTCGCAGATAATCATCTCTCTCTCAACCAGTCTTTGCTAAGGTATCTTATCCTTCAAAATTAAGTACTCGTACTTTACTTGATATGAGCAAAGAAATTTTCAAAAAATCACCCCCTCCCCTTTCAACTACCCTCTTCATTTTGGGGGCATTTATTTATCAAAATTAAGTGCTTTACTCTTGTTAAAACGTAAAACGTTGCAGGTAAACTACCCCTCTCCCTTAACTAATCTTCACCAAAAATCAATGAGTCCTCTACAACTTGGACACATATGCAAAAAATTATTTGATTTTGTTTGAATTTGTAGCAGTTATCATTTGCCATAGAAAAAATTCTACATGTAGATACACAGACACATACACTTTTCGGAAAATGACTTTTCTTCATGTTTCGAGGATAGCACAATCAGAATCGGCCCTTATCTCGAACACCTTTTTTTTTTAACCACCATTCTTCCATTTCCTTATGGAACATGGAAGTAAAAAGGAATCTCCAGGTAACATAGAACTGAATGTATGCCCGAAAACATTGCACACACTAGAGCTGCTGTCCTACGCTATTCTATGTTAAACATTCTCCCCGACACCATACAGTTTCACGTGGCTCGTCGAATACCAGTGTTCGAAAAAATCTTCATAATGATTTAAACATGCAACTGTACAAAATTAAAACATTGTAAACCTTAAGTGACAGTGATAAAGTAAACCATGTGACTTTTTGCTGCCAGTTCTCGTATGTCATAAATAACAACATAGTCATTATTCAAAATATGCTAATGAGTAATGAAACACATTCCCATCTGAGGGGATATGTAAATAAACAAACATTTCGGTACTGAAAGCCAAATAACCGTCGAGAACCATTACACACTGCTAAATTTACTATGTGGTGTGCAATAGCTTCCTTTGGAATAATCAATCCACACTTCTTTGAGGATGAGAATGGGAATTCCATTACACATCAGAGCAATATGTCCAAATGATTAACGAATTTGTCTCCCCAAGTCGCAGAAAAGACTGAAATTACAGTATTACATAGGGCTAGGTGATCAATGGATGCAGTTTAACGAGTTAACTTTAGGAGTGACAACATTCTGTGGCCCACAAGATTGCCAGCATGCCATTTATTCTACTGGGGATATTTTGAGAGTAAGGTGTACACAATGATCCACCCCCATAAAATATCAAAACACTCAGAGTTGTTGTAATTTCTGTTTACATGTTACACCATGTAATGGAAAATGTAAAAACTCGACTTCAAAAGTGTGCGAGTTTAAATTGTCGCCCACATTTGGGGCATAGTGTTCAAAAACTTGTAGTTTCTGCTCTAGTTAAATGCTATTATGTATACTTTCATTTAATGTAAATGTTAATTTTACAATCCATAAATAAAAACACAATTGAATTTTTAAAGTCTTGTATCATTGAATGATCCTGTATTTTAAGAATTGTTTTTTACAAATGATTAAAGGAATTACATCATAGTATATCATAGTTAGTTAATACCTAAAAACTATTATAGTTAGTTAATATCATAGTACATAGTTAGGAAATATCCTAAAAACCCAAATTAAAGCACTTAATTCTTACTATTTGTATAATAGTAAAGCATTTAGAAAAGAATACATTAAAAATTTTTCATTGTTATAATTGTTAATAACAATAAGATGTTCGTTTCTAAGCAACTGATAGAATTAAATGAAATTTAGTTTAATTAAAACCAGCAACGATAACAGATTTGTCCTGACGGTGTCTCTGCAGATAAATTCAGCTTGTAGCTCCTTTATCCACTGTGAAATACTCCAGGTAATGAAATTTTTGCTAGTCTGATTGTCACGGTTACAATACAGGCATCACACTCACACACCCATTTGGCGGACACATGTCCTGTATTGCAGTCTGCATGTTGGGAGTCAGTGCAAGCGCACGCCTTGCATTTACTTCAACACGCACTCTGGTAAGTGCGCGGATGTGTTGCCCACGCATACAGACTCACACCGCACTGCTGAGCTGACACATGTCCTGCGATGCAGTCTGCGTGTTGGGGATCATTGCAAGCGCTCGCCTTGCATTGACTCCAGCGCACACTCTGGTACGTCGCACGCATGTGTGCTCGCAGTGTGCACACATGCTTCGTTGTTTTAATTGTGGCAATCACAGTAGTAAAATTTGCAAGTGGAGTATGTTCGCAGTGGGTAAATTCAGCCAGGGTTGAATTATTGTAGGGACAACATACAAAACACATTACATGTTCTGGACTATGATGTGACAAAATAAACATATACATTTCTGGTGGATCAACACGTACACCGTGTTGGACTTACATATATTAACAAACTACAAATTTGAGTTTTCTTGTTACTTCATTTAATGTATTTCTGTAATTAATAGTTCCCATATTCTTTAATAAATTTGTAAAAAATTCGTTAATATATTTAATTTTTTGCTGGGTGGTGTTGCTCCTATCGTAGAAGGTGGTATCGTACAATGTAGGTTGTACTTTGTAAAAGGCTTAACTTTAACACTTGTAAATTAACTTTATGTAAGTGTTAAATTACATATTTTTAATTTTTGTCTTCATCTCCTCAACCCAGAGGTTAGTGGGCTTGCAATTTCTTCCTTCGCGTAGACAGCCTCTTGATCACCACACACCTTCTTCCTTTTCTTATCAGAACCGTGTAGTCCTACCTGGGCCTGGGCCTTCCCCTTCCACTACACCCTCAATCGGGGCGGCGAACCAGTTTGAATGGCATAGCAGGTGTCCATCCAACTTTTCCTTTCCACAGTTGATCCAATCAACTTTTTTCTTTTGTTTTATAAGCACATGAATTCTGTGCTTCCTTTAATACTGTCTTCCCACTTCAACCTAGGTCTGCCTCTTCTCCTTTTACCTTCTGATTTTGCTTTCCACGTTCTTCTAGGGTATCTTCGATTTTTTATTCTATAGACAAGGCTAAACTGCCTCAAGTGTAAGCTTTGTATCAATTAGAAGGATCATCTCGAAGTTCCAGTGGAAAGTGAGGAAGATTTAATGTCATTCTCATACTTATACTAACTCACTTGGTGGAGCCTTATTAACAATTTTTTCTACATTTATTCTGAAGAATCCTTTATACCTTCCAGAATGAGTTCGTCAAACGTGCTATCCACCTCGACTGAATTTTCACTAAACAAATCCAAATCTTATCAGAAGGCGTATGTCAAACACCTAATATCGTTAGAACTTATCACACAACATTTCGACTACTAACAAATCTGTAATCATCTCCAAGTGTAAGGTAAACCAGTAATTAAATGCAAACTTAAGCCTACTCGAGATTCATTCACTAACAAGCGTGGACTGCAAAAAACGAAAAAAAAACTGCCATCTTCTACAAAGTTCAATACAACTACAGAAAAAGTACATAAAAAGAACCGTTACTTACCCTCTAAGTCTGCTGGACAGAACCAGGAAGCACCACCACACTGATGCAAGTTTACACAATAAACAACCTTGCGTCATTGGTGGTTCTTCTTGGTTCTGTCCAGTGGGCTTAGAGGGTAAGTAGTGGTATGTAGGTAGGACTTATGTGTGGTAAATTCTAATGATGGTACTTGTCCAACCTAACCCTGCTGATAATGTTCACATACCACCAAAAGTTAGGTTCAAAGATTGAACTCCAAATCTTTAAGTTTCCAATTTGAGAGTCATGCTCTAGCTATTCTATGCCCATTGTTTCTCGTTCTAATGTCTAACCCTGTTAACCTCCAGTAATGTTGGAAATATAACAAGGCTATGAAAGGAGTTGATTTCAGTGACCAAATGCATACAACACGAGTGTACAAAAAAGTCTAACGTGGTACTGGAAAGTTGTGTTTGAAGTTCTTTTAAGCACTGCAGTAGTAAATGCATGGATTGTATATAACATGATCTCTTCCACAAAGCTGGGAATAACAGAATTTGGCAGAAACAATTGTTGTCTATAAGACTCCAGTAAATGAAATTCAAACTTCAGTTGTTCCATTAAGAAAAGAGTACACATGTTTGTAAACCTGAAGGAGCTGGGCCAAAAAAATTTACATTGTATAAAGGATGTTACATGGAATTACAGAAAACTATGACAAGCAGAGAAGCAAACAAAAAAGTTAGAAGAGTTATTATTAGCTTCTGCAGTGAGTGTTCGAACTTTGGGATTTTGTTTAGTGTTTTAACAAACAGCATAACTAAAACTCTTGGTGGCATTTGCAATTATTTTTTTTAAGTGGTGAAAGTCAAAGGTATTTAGCAGAAGAAGTTTTGAAAGTGAACAATACTTAGCACAAACAAGACTAAATGATTTATTTGTCAAAGAAAATATCTCTGTTATTTCAAGTGTAATTTTAATTAAATAAATTAGATTAGTGAAAGTGTTATTTGTTTTGACATCTGTTATAACTGCATCCAGTCACCTGAGAAAAGCGCTGTTTGTGCTATGTCACAGTCTATATTTACACATTCAAAAATGTAATACAAATTTGGCAATAATTATCCTTCAACTTTACAGTCAATTATAATCGCAAAGTTGCATACAAGTCTCCATGGATATGTAACATACAGTGGGCTAAAGTGATATGTTTTGACGTCTACAGTGTAGCATGACAGATATTCCACCAATAATTAATTCATTTAAGATCATAAAAATAATTAAATTACATATACTCAAAGAATGTCAAATGAAATTCAATTACACTTCAAAGGAAAACACCACTATAAAAGAAAAACAATAATTAAATAATAAAAATGCCACCATAAAAGTCAAAGAAAATAAATTAAAGGAAACTCATATTAAAAAATCAGGAGATTACCCAGGAGATTAGTATCAGGTGATAAACAAGATATCACGAAATCAACAAGAAGAGTAAAGTTAGTATCAGATGATAAAGAAGATACTCTAAACCCAAGAAGGAAGAAGAAATTTAAAAGCCGATAATAAAGAAGATACTCCGAACCAACCATCGGACAAGATAACACTGAGTACCTTGGTTTACCCAAGAATAAACACAAGAAGGAAGACGAGAAGAAAGGAAGAAATAGGATGGAAGAACCACAATAAAAACCTATTATTAACTACCAGTAACCCCAAACCAAATGATACCATTAAAGAAAGTATAACACCCCAAAACCTTATGAAATTGTAATCTATATATATAAAAGAGAAATACCACTGACTCATCACGAAATCTCCGAAACTATAACACCTAGAAACTTGAAATTTGGCATGTAGGTTCCTTATGTGATGTAGGTATCCGCTAAGAAGGGATTTTTGGGAATTCGACCTTTAAAGGGGGAAAAGGGGGGGGGGGAAAGTTTGCCTGACTGACTGACATAGAATCAACGTAGAGCAAAACTACTGAATGGATATCAATGAAACTTTGAACATAGCTTCAGCATAGGTCTTAGGTGCTCACTAAGAAACGGTTTTAAAAACTTTCACTCCTAAGGGGCAACCCCCCCCCCATTGTATCTATGTATGTATGTTCCACATCTCCTCCTAAACCACTGGACCGATTTCAACCAAACTTGGCACAAATATTTTACGCGACAGGAGAACCAACATAGGATAGGTGTTTTTTTCGATGGGGTCCTTTGGGATTTTTCACATCTCCTCCTAAACCACTGGACCGATTTCAACCAAACTTGGGACAAATATTTTACGCAGCGGGAGAATCAACATAGGATATGTGTTTTCTTCGATGGGGTCCTTTGGGGTCTTCCACATCTCCTCCTAAACCACTGGACCGACTTCAACCAAACTTGGCACAAATATTTTATGCAACGGAAGAACCAACATAAGATAGGTGTTTTTTTGATACGATCCTTCGGGGGGTCCTTTGGGGTCTTCCACATCTCCTCCTAAACCACTGGACCTATTTCAACCAAACTTGGCACAAATATTTTACGCAACGGGAGAACCAACATAGGACAAGTGTTTTTTTGATACGATCCTTTGGGGTCTTCCACATCTCCTCCTAAACCAGTGGACCGATTTCAACCAAACTTGGCACAAATATTTTACGCAACGGGAGAACCAACATAGGACAGGTGTTTTTTTTTTCGATACGATTCTCTGGGGGGTCCTTTGGGTCTTAAACAACTATTAGATCTGGTTACTATGGCAACCCAATAGAATAGATTCTTGTTACCATAGCATCGGTGGAAGTCTCCCGCGTAGGAAATAGCGCGGGAGTCGTCTGACGGACCTTCCCCGGAGTTCATCCACGGAACCCGGGGAGTCTTAGGTCGGATCCCGCGAAAGACGGCGGGGCCAGAGTCCACGGTTCTTATAAATAAAGATATAGGTTATGATATCAAAGGTGGTGTATGCATCTTAAGAAACGTCTTAATAGTGTGTGAATTCAGAGTTGTTTCAGTTTGAATTTAAAAGTGTTAAAAAGTGTGTAAAGTGTTTAAGAGTTAAGATCGATGTAAGTTATAAGTGAGTACAAAAAACAAAGTTTTGATAGCGAATGTATTCAGACCATAGAGCTCAGACAATATAAATGCACTTGCTTCAGTTTGAATTTAAAAATTGATAAGCTGAAATCTATAGAGGTATTGTATTGTTAGAATAAGTTTAGGAGACACTAATTTAACAAATGCCTTATTTCAACATTAACACAATCTATATATATAAAAGAGAAATACCACTGACTCATTACGAAATCTCCGAAACTATAACACCTAGAAACTTGAAATTTGGCATGTAGGTTCCTTATGTGATGTAGATATCCGCTAAGAAGGGATTTTTGGAAATTCGACCTTTAAAGGGGGAAAAAGGGGGGGGGAAGTTTGCCTGACTGACTGACATAGAATCAACGTAGAGCAAAACTACTGAATGGATATCAATGAAACTTTGAACATAGCTTCATCATAGGTCTTAAGTGCTCACTAAGAAACGGTTTTAAAAACTTTCACTCCTAAGGGGCAACCCCCCCCCATTGTATCTATGTTCCACATCTCCTCCTAAACCACTCGACCGATTTCAACCAAACTTGGCACAAATATTTTACGCGACGGGAGAACCAACATAGGATAGGTATTTTTTTTCGATGGGGTCCTTTGGGGGTTTTCACATCTCCTCCTAAACCACTGGACCGATTTCAACCAAACTTGGGACAAATATTTTACGCAGCGGTAGAATCAACATAGGATATGTGTTTTCTTCGATGGGGTCCTTTGGGGTCTTCCACATCTCCTCCTAAACCACTGGACCGACTTCAACCAAACTTGGCACAAATATTTTACGCAACGGAAGAACCAACATAAGATAGGTGTTTTTTTGATACGATCCTTCGGGGGGTCCTTTGGGGTCTTCCACATCTCCTCCTAAACCACTGGACCTATTTCAACCAAACTTGGCACAAATATTTTACGCAGCGGGAGAACCAACATAGGACAAGTGTTTTTTTGATACGATCCTTTGGGGGGTCCTTTGGGGTCTTCCACATCTCCTCCTAAACCAGTGGACCGATTTCAACCAAACTTGGCACAAATATTTTACGCAACGGGAGAACCAACATAGGACAGGTGTTTTTTTTTTCGATACGATTCTCTGGGGGGTCCTTTGGGTCTTAAACAACTATTAGATCTGGTTACTATGGCAACCCAATAGAATAGATTCTTGTTACCATAGCATCGGTGGAAGTCTCCCGCGTAGGAAATAGCGCGGGAGTCGTCTGACGGACCTTCCCCGGAGTTCATCCATGGAACCCGGGGAGTCTTAGGTCGGATCCTGCGAAAGACGGCGGGGCCAGAGTCCACGGTTCTTATAAATAAAGATATAGGTTATGATATCAAAGGTGGTGTATGCATCTTAAGAAACGTCTTAATAGTGTGTGAATTCAGAGTTGTTTCATTTTGAATTTAAAGTGTTAATAAGTGTGTAAAGTGTTTAAGAGTTAAGATCGAAGTAAGTTATAAGCGAGTACAAAAAACAAAGTTTTGATAGCGAATGTATTCAGACCATAGAGCTCAGACAATATAAATGCACTTGCTTCAGTTTGAATTTAAAAATTGATAAGCTGAAATCTATAGAGGTATTGTATTGTTAGAATAAGTTTAGGAGACACTAATTTAACAAATGCCTTATTTCAACATTAACACAATGAATTATAAAAGACAGTTAAATACGCAGCGCGTGCAAGTACTGCAGACATTTTATTGAAAACTAATTTAGCTGTTCGCCCTCTCCCAGAGTTAGAAATCGAGCAGGAGCATCACGCGCAACAGATTTCTTCTCCAGATATAAGAATACAGTTTATGACATGTTCTTAAACAGGTGCGCTACAGAGTATTCCTCCAGTGAGAATGCGAACGTAACAATATAAGGAAGATTATACAATATACAAGTAATATAACGTTAGAACAAGAATAGGTGCCTATGAGCCTATGAATAAATTATGAACCCGAGCAACGCTGGGTAAATTGGCTAGATATAGAATTGCATACTTTGTAAATGAAGTGGTTGACATCTCAGTTTATTGGAAACCCCGAATACAATTAGTTCTGAGTTTTTAATCATTGTTTTAAATTGAAAAACTTCGTTGTTTGCAGGTTCTTATAGTCAAGAAAATTTCGAAGTTCAATTAATTAATAAATGTATGCCCTTTTTTTTCTCGGAAACGGCTCTAACGATTTTCTCGAAATAAATAATAAATAGCTGTTGCTATGAATGTAAATAAACAAACTAAGAGTTGAGAATTTGTACAATCTATCTAATCCTATACTATTAAGCGAGCAATAATTGTACAATTACGTACAACGTGAAACTCCGTAGCGAAGCACGGGTATTTTGCTAGTTATTTATAAACAAAAGTATTGTGTAGTATGATAAGAAGTGCACCAACTAAAGTTATTATATGATAAAAAATAAACAAATCTTCACAGTCCATGATGACTAAAGGTCTGGTCTGAGAATAATAAAACTCAAATATAAGTCAGAACCAACAGTGAAAGTGTACTAGTGGAAGTGTTTTGAAATGTAATAAACTTCAAGTTGTAGTGTATCTATAACTTAAACAATGTGCTATAAAATAACTTTTATATTTTATAATTAACAAGAAATGAAATATTAAAATGGAAAATATTTCCAATATTTCATTAAATAAGCTCACTTTGTTATCTCTAGACATTCAAAGGAATACCAATAACAAAGAAAGTGTGGGTGGAAATGTTTACTGTACAAGGGGATGTTAGATAATAGTAGTAAAATCAGAAAGGACTGAAAATAACTTAAGTTTTAATATAGTTAAGAAGTTTAAATGGCTGATATTGTTCAAAGCCATGAACTCCATATTTTTAAAAGAGTTCCAATAGAGTAAGGTACCTATATGTTTAGAGTAAGATGTTTTAGTCATATAACAGCATACATACTAATTAAAATGTTTAAGTATGGATGCTGTATTAATTTACAAATGTGTTAAATGTATGTTCAAAACAGTTTAAGCAAACATGTCTAACTTTAAAGACTGCTGATTAATGTTAATTATTATTTTTGTAACAGTAGCATGAATTAGATGCTACACATCTCAATAATTATGTAAACAATTTTATTTCATGTCATGTTAACTTTTAAGTCGGAGGAGGTGTAGAATTAAATTTATTTGAAAAAACCATATATGTAAAATACTAAACTCTAGGCCAAATAATGAATTCACAAAAATTAATATAAACCAGTTAATTCACCAATGAACCATGTAAACTAACAAGATTTATGTAAGGTAGGTCAATTAACAACTACTGTGAATGAACCTATGATTTAAAAGAGTAATATATAAAAATATCTTAAATTATTGAAAATTTTTGAAATGTAATAATTAAATATTTCTGAGGGGAAATAGTAAATTAATAAATTATCACTAAAAGACAGTTCAAATGTTAAATTTATAAGGAATCAAGGAAGAAAAGATTTGTGACCATTTGAAATTTATTATAATTATATTAATAACACTTAAAATGGCAGTAATTGTGTACAAGAACGGAAACAGGTTTTTTGGGCCTAGATTTCCAAAAAGACAGAAATATATTAGTTTTAATCTCAACAAATATAGACTATGACATATCAAATTAAACAGAATGAGATAAATAAACCAATTATATGGTTAATAGTTCATGAAGGTGAACAATAAACTAAAAATATTCCATATATAATGTACTTTGGAATTATGTACATGGGAAGTGAAAATTATTTTAACAATACTTTTCCAATATTAACTTGGCAAGATATTTCCTAAGCTGAAGGAAGTAAGTTAGTTCTTTGTTAACATTCAAACGGAACAGTCGATGCTGAATCGCGTTCTTAAAACCGTATAATGGAGTGTAAAGGTTAAAGCCTAGAATCAGTGGAAAACGGGAGTTACATAAATTAACACTTTTCGAGTTAAAACTTATGAAATACTCTACAACAACGGTGAAAACGAACAATACACCACATAATACAAGTGATTTAAACCATTAAAACTACCGACTATTAATAATTCACTCTACAACATATTAACAATTCTTCGCCACAAACAGACATAAAGTGAACACCTCTAACAGAAAACAATTAACACCAGTGAACACTGAACACTCATCCAGGATACCTCAAACAACATAATAGACAGTATACACGATTCCGGAGATCCATAAAACAGTTATAAAGGTGAATTTATTGTGAGATTTTCCAGCGACCATATATACGTATAACCTCATCAATTCAGCTAGCCGCCATGATGGTCCCGTGATGCACTACAACCTTCCGACTGATTTCATAGAAGCAGCATTGGTTTGAGAATTCAAATATATTAAACATTATATATTATTCACAATTTGTTAAATATTAATTATTAAGATTATTTCTTGTATATGTTATACTTTCTAGGCCTGCCCTTCTCTGACTATATATAAAATAATCGTTGAAAGAACCTTTTTTAAGAATTATATAAAAAATTAGCCTGTAATCACATATCGATATATCCCTGTGACGGAGTCGAACAATTGCTCTAAATCGATTTAACATCGATTATTATAATTTATTGTTAATAAATCAATTTATTTCAACTATTTGGATTATAAAATTATTTCACATTTTAATTTAAGGGTTTAATTAACTACGAGACTTCCTGGAAGACGAGAAATATTAACTAAAAGTGAGATACTGGAGCAGCGCTGAAAATCATTAATCGATTGCTGAAGGAGATAATCTGATTAACTCCAGATTTTGTTAAGATCTACCAGAAGTGTAAATTAAACCAAAATAATTCTCAGAATTTCAAAATTTTCAACAAAACACAAATTTAGGATTAATCCTAAATCTTAACCATAACAAACAAACATAAATTTTTTTTTAATAAATTTTCTTTTTCTTTTATTTGTAACTACAGTTTACAGGTCTTGTTACAACAGAGGACTAGTTCATTTACAGTATCCTGGTGACCAGTAACACAGTCAAAGATGAAGTACTCAACATTTGTCCCATAGTCAATGTGTTAGTCTCTCCACATAAAGTACGATTGAAAGACATAACAATGCACCCATATAATTCCTCAAACTTACCATAGGCTGTTATTGGCGAGCAGCATTTTCATTTTAATAAATGCAGTTCTTGGCAATTTTTATTCACTTTTATACACTTCAACAAAACGATTTTGCTCTCAATTCCAAGTTGGTAACTAATTAGGCTACACTAACTCACTAATTGTGTGTGTTGTTGATTGTTAATGGCTCACATGTACAATTTTACTATTAAAAAATTATTAAAAGCCGGACATTTGATGTACAAAACTCGATAATACACCACAGACATAAAAAAGTTGAGAACTTATGGTGTTACATTCTCCTAAATGTTTGTAGGCTTCATTTCTGAGCCCAGCTGATTAGAAACTGTGAAGTATAAAAGTAGCATGTTATGAAATATGCTGAAAGTAAATAATTCAAATGACTCTTCATAAACTGAGTTTATTAACAAAAAACGTGTATCATACAAATACCATTTCCAAATATACAATAATCACTAAAAATAATTTCAATAAAATTAAACCATACAGAATATAACTTGACCTTACAACAGTAAATAGAGAACAATCCACACAAATTAAAATGTGCATATGTCCAAGTTTTATTATATACAGAAATCACAACTATATTTGATCAGCAGATTACCAAGGCAAAAATTTGTATAATATTACTATACAATATGTATATGTACGTGTCAGTAGACATACTTATCCTCCCTTCCAATCACTTTTATTCTATCCGTATATCTGTTTCTGTGTGTGTGTGTGCATGTACACATGCATTTATGTGTGTGCGCATACATGCTATATTATATAGACCTTTGAAGTATTAGTTTTTGTTCCATACAATGACAGAAATTTAAATCATGCTTCATTACTCGTAAGTTACTCCAAAATTAAATTTACGTACAAAACCTTGAGTAAGTTACATAATTCTGAAATTACAAAAAAAAAACACAAAAAGTTGATAATTTACATCTCACTTAGTTCATTACTGAAGAAATTTAACAATAGTACCAGTATCACCTTGTGACTTGTCACAAGAGAATTTCCGTATTTAATGCAGCAGAAGAGAACCACACATAGCTTAGTTTACACTGGGGAAATGGCTTGACGATTATCCAGTCTCCATTAAAAAAAAATTGTTAGACTAAATATTATGGTATAAAATTAAATAGTTTCTAGCACACAAAAAACAATAATCCAACTAACCTCCACATCTTTCCCCATTTACCTACTTAGGGATCACAGAGTGATTAGTACATGGAATAATAAATAATAAAAATTTGTTAGAAATATTTAAATTATGGTCTAATAACATATCTCAAAGCTTAATAATTTTTACACTGTGAACACATATGTCAATGACTGGTAAAAAAACAGCCTGATAAAAAAGATGGATGTGTAAAAATATTTATATTTATAATCTTGTTTTTCTTCTAAACTAACATAAATATTTATTAAATACATATGATATTGTGTCTGTTTGGGTTCACGCATATTGTTGACTGAATCTAGGAAATTAACTTATAAGCCAACCTGCAGTGTAAATAAAAATGTGTAACAAAAAGTACAATGGAATAAATAATGCTTGGTAACTGTAAGAAAGATGAGTTATCCAGTTATTGTGTGTGTGTGTGTGTGATATAATTATAATTATTATTTATTGATGGCCTGCTGTGTTTTCACTGTACTTTTAACACTGCCTGAAAACATAAAATCCTAATGAACATATATGTATTTGGTCTTTCCACAACCACAAACAGACAACCCTTACAGCAGAGACAGCTGATAACCAAGTTTTAGGAATTATGCAATTAATGTATAGCGTGATGTATACATGTGGAATTTATAAATTCATTCCTTGTTACATACTAACTCAACTGTTACTAAAATTTAAGAGACTGTAATTATAAATAATAAGTGATCATAAAAAATGGTACACACTTGGAGCCTTAATAGAAGTTATGTTCTATCTTTTGAAATGATAACTTAATAAGTCAGTCATTTGGTGGGTTGATTGAGTTTTCATAATGACGCCTACCACCACATGACTTGTGCACATTAATTTGGTTTACAAATGTCAGCAAAACCTTATTTTATATTACAGAACCTCTGCCAATGGCCAGCTAATATCTGCTGGAAAACAACTATTTTTTTACACTATTTAAATGGCTACAATGTATTAGACACTATTTCTATGTACCAGTACTACAATATGATCTGATGAATGCCTCAAATAACATTCTACTAATAAATGTTAAGAATGAAGAGCTAAAATTAAAAAGAAAAAATTATTATGTCTCAACCAGCACCACAAATAATTACATACTAAGTTTTATATATGCTACAAATAGTTCAACTGTGCAAGCCACGGAGAAATTTGAAATTTTACCGAGACATTTAATGTACCTGACATTAAAATAATAACCCTGGGTAGCAGTATAAATTAAAAGTATACTTCTTTAGTGATCACTAAATAAAAAGTGATCTCCCCCCCCCTCCAATCTTCTTGGTCACAAGACTTAAAAATAATGTGGCTAATGATGAGCATACGAAACATGTTCTAAGAGAAAAAAATACATCTTGATTGTAAACTAGTATTATATTAAGTAATTTACTTATCAAGAAAAGAACTGTAGCATATATATAATAAAGTTTCCACATATAAATATTGGTTTCAGCAAAATCGAAATGTTTTGTTCAACACCATCAGAGCAGTTTTTTTTTCCTTTTTTTTTAATAAAAAATTTCTTCAAAATATATCCAAAAAGTCATAAACATAATGCACACAGGGTACAGAAAAACTCATATCATATGGATACAAAATATGTTCATTTAAAATACATCCATCATGGGTGTGTCAATTCTTAAAATTACAATAATATTTTACGAAAATAGAAAGTTCTACTTTATCCACCAAGTAATCAACTTCTACAGGTTTATTTTGTAATGTTTAAAAATTGTTCTGTACAATAAAAAAACTGGTTCAGTAACAATAATGTTATTTTTCATTAAGACATAAAATAATGAACAGTTTAATAGTATTGCAATATCTGTAGATTTGTTAATATTTTTTAACTGTAAAATTATCTATGAATATAAAGATCAGCTCTGTCAGTACATTTATTGACAAAGTACACCATATTTACAATATGCACACACATCGGAATATTTGCTCTTTTCAGTTGTACAAATTGTGGTGAAAATTCAAGCTGAAGATTATTAATATATTTCCTTTTATTTTACACATCGTTTAATTTAATTAAAAACAAATTATAGGCCTATATGAGCGAAGATTTGATCCCAGCAAAAATTCATGCAGCAATTAACATGTTACCGTAGAGTTGTATATTCAGTTTTTATATTATTTTTAATATATTTGTGACAAAATTGTTGGATGAACAAATTATATTAAATTCTGTACTGAGCTTTTTTTACACGATAAAACACAACAAAATTCTTGTATACTTCAGAAAAAGTACATATAAGTGTACTTTTTTTTTAAAACTTCAAAACTACAATATACAAGTAACTACAATAACATTCAATTATTTAACAATTTCTTTTTCCAAATACTTTAAGTACACACACCACACCGCATAAGGTGAACACTCATGACATAAGTGAACACATAAAAGTAATAATCCTTGATGGTACTGGTGTTTATACTAATCATAACAGTTCGGCATTAAAACTGTGTAAGATAATACACACATAATTTATTAAACTTGATAAATTTAAGTCAACTGAAATATTCGCTTTCCGGTTAATTCTTGTGGAAACAGGACATTAATTACTATGAGTAAATAACCAGGAATTGATACCACTACAGTTTTGATTACCTAATGTGTAACTTTGATTTACTGATCACAGAATCTTAAACTGAAAAACCTTTACAGTATACTATCTGGGTTAACTAATCTGTTTACACTGACACCTAACAAGTTTAACAGCCGTATGTTTGTTAATATTGTTTTAACACGTTAAAAAAAAATTATGTGTATATGTCTATAGCAGTAAATTTGTGTACGTATTACGTTAATATAATCTCTAAAGCGCAATAATAATTTTACATCACATTCATATCTTAAATAAAGAGTTATTGAGCAACAACATAATAAAAGCTGTCACCAAATGAATTGCAATCAATTCATTTACAAAAACTGACAATTGATCACTAATAAAAACAATCTGTAGACAGGTAAAATTAGATGAAGTGAAGAAATTATTCTACTGTTTTCCTGCCGGTCAAACTGCAACAAAAATTAAAGTAGGATAGTTAAAACATACTAACTATTTGGTTATAACTAGGAATGTTTCTATATATCTCTGATAGTGCGTCCTTACTACAAGAGTTCCATTTTATTTAACAATAAACTTATAAAAAGAGAAAAGTTTCTTATATATAGACTATAATACGAGCATGTACATATGGGCATGCGCACACACATATTATACCCATTCATTTGTTTTATTGTACCTCAACTACATAAACATTGCCACATATCAAATTCAATTCCAAAAGTGCCCTTGTAGCGTGACTATGCTAAAAACCCCCAACTGTACAAATACAATGAACATGTCTTGAAAGGAGACTGAACAAAATTTGGATACACATTTTGTTTTCATGAATTCACAAGATTTTCCTGGTTGTGACAAGATTCTACTCAGTGCCAGTCTTACTTAGAATATACTTAAATTCTATGTTAAAACAGATCAGAAATGCCAAAATATGGGGACAATTGATATGGATGACAAAATGTATACCCTGTTGTTTGAAGAAATTCCAATCAGCATGTTGAAGACAAAGACATGCACATGTGGAAACTTAACAAAGAGTAGAAGTATGAGGACTGATAACTGGTGACTTAAAGGCAGAATATATAGTGTTTGGAAGTAGTGCTGTGGAGCTAAGTTTAGATAGAAGCGTTTGCCAGAACATTCAAGCTTTCATGGCCAGTGTACCTAGATAAAACTACTAGGCTACTTCATCTGTCCATGTCACGAAACTAAACACATGGGAGACGCCCTCAGAGGTAATTGTCCTAGAATCTACTGCTGTTCCATCCCTATCTGGTACAGGCCATGTTTATCTAATAGTGGTGGTTGTGATTAGTGACAACAGATTACCTGAAAGAGAAATATTGAATAATGGAGAGCAATTAAGCAGCATAGTTTGGAGTCATAAAATTTTGAAAGAGATCTGTTCATATACAACAATAACTTAAGGTTCGGTGTATAAAGGGTTGAAGTATGGATAATAAATGAACGGGACCATAACATACTACAAACTGTTGACTCAGCCTGATAGAAGCAAAGTTGTCACAGATCTAGGTCGGATACAGTGAAGAATGTAGACATAAGAAAATAGATAGGAAAACAGACTGACATAATAGATACTGTTGGATGCAACAGTTATGAATAGTCTGGTCACGTGTACAGAATGTCTAATCACATTGGCTAAAAAAATATGTGACTGGAAACCAACCCAGTATAAAAGATATGGAAGTCGAAGAAACTTTGGTGAGATGGGGCGGATGCAGCAACAATAAGGAGATAGGAAAGATAATCTTCCTCATTTTTTAAGATAAGCAAGAAACGGAACCAGTTGTAAAAACTGCATAACAGTAATAATAAAAACTATATTTTCCAGTGAACTATTATAAAACATTTATAGATTTTTTGGCCATAAATAGAAATCAAGATACAAACATGTCAAGAGAGTTTAAAACAACTATGTACATGGAGAGATATTAAGCAATGATTAAGGTACAGAATTTTTCAGTTACTACTGATGAAGACACTTGTAGCGGAGAGACATGAAGGGATTGAATATTTTAGTGAATATTATTACTGTTACAGAAAGTGCACTATTTATTCATAATCAGATATACGTAAATGTTTAATTAGAAGAAAGCTAATTTATGCATTATAGACCTATTTAATATCAATAAAATGAATTGCAGACAGGTAACATATAACAGTCAATATTACTATACAGAACGTATGTGTGAAAAAGATACACTCTCTGGATCAGAATGTATTCTGGTCTCTGTAACTCTCCCCAGTCATTAATATTAGATTAGGCTATTAGATAACTGGAATTCATCTCTGCATAGTTTTGCACAGTTTGAATAGGTTAAGCTACACTTTATTAAGATCAACACTGTGGATGATTTTGATACAAAAAGGGGGTTTTCACAAATACAAAAACTGCAGATGTGGCTTGCTTTATTACACACTTTATTGCTGAAAGTTCTTCCCAACTAAAAAATTAAAAAAATAAATCGCAAGATATTCAAGAAACACGAAGCTGAAAATGGCTAGAAATTAGAGGGTGAAATTATGACTATGGAAATGTCAATTAATTTTTAATATGGTGTAGTCATTCTATTTACTTAAAACGTTATTCTACTAGGTAGGCCATAAGTCAGTGACACTTGTATTATAATAATACATGTTTGACAAGTAACTTTTGGCTCACATGTATTCCTGTCCTATTTTCAGTACTTGGTAAGATGATAACAAACCGGCTGTTTAATATAGGCCAAAACAAAAAATAAAAACAGCTAACCTGAAATGGAGAAATTGGGGTGAAAAAGGGAAAATGAGAAACTGTTTCACCTCAAGTGTTTTATGTCACCTGTCAGGTGAAAGTTCATGGAGCCTTATTATAAGATCTAGGGTACTTGGTTTAAAGATATAATTGCAAATATATAGGTGTTTTACCAATTTCAAACAACATTATTAAAAATTTATCAACAATTTGTTAACAATAATTATTAACTGTCACGCTATTACACCCTACCAATTTTGAAAGTTCAAACACATGAAGTTATAAATTAATAATCCTATATTTCTGATCTGTGTTGTCTCAGCATTTCAGTAAAGAACTTTGTGGCAATACATTTGCAGATCTCTTTAAGATAGGTTTAAAGAATTCAATATCATTTATAAATGTGTTGTCAGTATTATACATTGTACATAACATCAGATTACAAGAATGTAACATAAATTTAATTACCATTTACTTGTTAACAGGGAATACCTCTAATATAACCAAACATTTACCGTATTGGCCTGAATATAAGACGGATTTTTTTCTTAAAATGCCCTTCCAAAAACCATACTCCTCTTATATGCGCAACGTAACATTTAAAAATTTTGTGTTAAGTGCCTAGCGTATTTTATAACATTCGCCAGCTGCATAGGCTTGCCATATGCGTTAGCGTGAATCAACACGCGCGTTTTATGATGAGCTCAAGGTGAAAATCCCAAGCATACTTTCACCACTGCACTGAAGTACCGTATTGTGTCAGACATTAAAAGTTGTTCACTTTAAGGCCCCTTTTATGCATCTGATTCAAATCATACCATAAAATATCGTACCATAAGTTTTGCATCTCAGTTGACTCCGATTTTTATCGTGCGTCAAATACTGTATATCGGAAGTGGATGTGAACAAACTCTTTCAGTGCTGCCATCATCAGTACTGAAAATGAATCCTTGCGTGTTGTATGATACTTATCGGTTCGTTTTTATAAGCTTTGGAAGCGGGATCCCACAGTGCTCTCCTGTTCTGGATTTCGTCAGTTAACCTTTCTGTATTAATGTCTCCCATATTTACAAAACAAATTAATAAAATCACACCACGGCGTGAATACCACTGATTACTTGGTACTTGGCATAACTGGCCTCACCGACGCTATGCAGGAAGGTTGGCAGCACTTATATCTGAAAGTCATACGAAAAAAACTCGCATGAGTGCTGAACGAAACCTTTATGGGCCATAAACAACTCGTATATCAACTCGTTTATGTGTATCTAAACAACTCATCCGATATTTATCGGATGCGTTTCCTAGGACACCACAATATGTTTTTGAGTATGGAACAATAAATTTATCATATGAGAGTGCATAAAACGGCCCACTTGTTTCTGTTGTTCTATATCACGTACAAGTTTTTATCGTAGGTTATCATATGATATAAATCGGATGCATAAAAGGGGCCTAAGGTTAAGTCAACAAAGTGAATATTCATGGCCAATCCACAAGTAAAGGATAGTGTTGAACAGAGGCCGTTGTTGGCGTGTTGAACAGAAACGAAACCAAGGGTATCCAATATCCCGGGAAGTTATTAGAATGAAGGCGCTGGAGTGGCACGTGAGTTGAAAATTCCAGTAATTGAATTTAAAGCAAGCTTGGCTGGTGTAAACACATGATGCGGTGTTCGGGACTGTGTTTACGACGTCGCACTACCCTAGCGCAACGGTCTACCTGCAGATTATACTGACAAACTGATCGCTTATCAGCGACATGTTATATAACTGAGGAAAGCCCACAATTACCTGCTTGGCAAAATGGCAAATGCTGACCAAACACCAGTGTTTTTTGATATGCCGTAAAATGTTACTGTGGACAGAAAGGGTGCAAAATCAGTTATAATTAAATCTACAGGCAACGAAAAGTCACGCATTACTGTGATGCTAGGAGTAAAATGCTTCCAAAAGGAACAATTACCAGCTGGGATTATTTTTAGAGCACACGAAATGGGGTGAATGACCGAAGAACTCATGGCAGATTGGCTTAAGGTTGTTTGGGGACGTCGACCAGGCACTTTACTAGGGCAGAGAGGTAGTTCTTTCATGGTCACACAAGTGAGAAAATAAAGAAGCTGATTGCAGAAATGAACACTGATCTTGTTATAATCCCTGGGGGAATGACTTCTCAGCTTCAAATTTTAAATGTTGTTAATAAACCATTTAAGGACTACTTACAGAAGAACTATAGTGACTGGTTAATTAATGGAAATCATGCATTGACTCTGACAGGCAAGTTGAAGAAACCCGGCATACAGTTACTGGCCCAGTGGATAATCACAGCCTGGGGAAAAATCAAAAGTGAATCCGTTGTAAAGGGGTTTAAAAAATGTGTTTCTAATAACATGGATGGGAGTGAGGATGACATTTGTGGAAAGACTCCAGTTATGAATCAGATTCCAGTAGCAATTCTGAAGATGAACTTGGAGAAGAATGAGGATGATGACTAGACCTAAAAACAGCAAGGTATTTTAACACTTATAATTTCACCTTTAATGTAAAGTAGCCATTTTACTTAGTGTGACTTCAAGGTATGATATTTAGACCATTTAATTGTCTTTCTCATACAACACCTCAAAAATTCAGTGTCGTCTTATATACAGGCCTTTTTTTACCTGTAAAACACCTTCAAAAATCTAGGGTTGTCTTATATGTGAGGCCGTCTTATATTCGGGCCAAACCGGTATTATATGCTCTATACTTGCTGAGCAATATGATTACTGCATTCATTTAATAATTACTTGATAGTGTTGTTCCAATTGATATGGGTCTTCAAATAATTACATTTACATAAACACTTATATATCAAACCAACTTGTCATTACTATGAGACACTTACTTGTCAAGCATAATACGATGGTGGAATGGTAAGGTCTGATAACACAGATAACTGTTCTTCAGAGAAACGCAGTTTATGTTGTGACCAATTATCATGATGTGTCCGTTTGAAATCACCAAGAGTTTTGCGAATTGTTGACTGTAAAAAAAAGTTTACAAAACAATTTGTAAGATTTTATATCCTTTTGATGTCTTCAAAACTGAATATCTGTGGTATTTAATTTCGCTCTTAATGTTAAATTTGAACTTTTTCTTATAACATAGTCAGAATCAGAAAATAAAAATTTGCTTTAACTTACAGGTATTGGCTGAGGGTCACCCAAGTGAGGTCCTAATAACTGAAATATCTCAGGTATGTGTTCAGGTACATCATACGGATTTGAAGATATAAATGCACACAAGCCAAGAACACCTGCATGTACTTTTGTTACACCTTCTGTGCGGACTTTCTTTCTCAGAGATGCTAGCCGTTTCAAGTGAACCTATTACAACACAAATCCTATTATAATAATTGCAACCATATTGAAGTCCTTCCCATTAGTGTAAAAATGCCACTTAATATTAACCTTTTTAAATTACAGTATTAACTTACCTGTTATGGACCTGTGTATGGACAATAAAGAAATAATCATTTTGTTAAACATTATGCCACTGATTTGTTATAATATTATTATATACATACCACCAAAATCAGTAAAGTTTCAATTTTGTTAAATTATTGAATAAGGCCTTTCCGAAATTATTATAATTTCATCATCAGTTCACACTAAAATGTTCTTGTTGTGATGTCTTCTTTTATATGTATAAATGCAGTATTATAAGTGCAGTAAGATGTAATGGACACAGATGTGTTACAGATGTGTGTCTCCAACGTTCTGAACAGTAATTTATGCAAAAAGCATAGTTCGGAGATATCAAACTACTACCATATTAAGTTAAACTATATGTACAAAAATACGTACAGCTGTGAAAAATTTTTACTAGGGACCACTTGAAAATTTCTAAAATTTTTTAGTTTTTCACAAATTTCCCTGACATTTTAACGTCTACAAAATCCCCTGACTCTTCCAGGTTTTCCTGGGTCAGTAGACACCCTGTTTTTATTGATTGTAGCACCTTAGTGGAAAAAATTATGGAACACAATATTACTGTACTATGTATGCAGACTTCTGTACTATTTGTAGAACACTCAATCATGCACAACGACTTATCAAAAGCCTTCTGCAACACTTTTACCATGTTATAGCAATTTAGATTTATATGTTAGCAATTTATATCATTTCTTACACGAAATTAATTCAAATTCTTGAATATTACATTGCAGAATGTTAAAAAGAAATTCCCACATATACCAAAACACATTCAATTATCTGTCAAATCTAAATTTTCATCTAATATTATTACAAATATAAAAACCTATTATAGACAGGTGATAGTCACAACATCACAACAAATCAGTTTTTTAATTAGATATTTGTAGCATGGGAAATTTAAAAATCTGTCAACTTTTTATCACTTCTCATATATTGTAACACCACAAAATGTTACATAACCAAGACACACACCAGAAGGGTAAAATATTATACTAAAGTTACAGAAGTGAATCATTGGTAATGAATGTAGCAAAGAAGAGAAGGACCAGCAAAGAAGAAAGAAGAGGAAGGATCCCAAGAAGCAGTGATGAATACACTGCATGACACTACAACAAACACAATGACTGACTTTAACTGATGGACATGCAAAGTTCACAATAAGCTGTCAAGCGAACCAGGTCATGACATTAATGTGTAGAGTCGTGTAAACAGAAACTAAATAACCAATGACTTTTAATAAAATAATAACTATAACAGCATTTTGGCTGAAATTAAAAGAACTATGATAAATAAATAACAAAGCCTATGACTATACTAGCTATAGCCACAAGGATATATAAAGACTAGCTTTACAAACCCAGATGTAACATTATTGGATAAAGATAATTATAAAAGGAAGTCTTATGTGTATAAGCAACTTCCTGATTAAACGAAATGTAATTAGTAATATTAATTAAGGAATAAACATGGTGCTATGAATGTATCTAGACCATACATAAACGAATTTATGTCAGTAAGTTAATAGGGAAACAGGACTTCTAATGAACATTAAATTTACTGAACAATAAATATAATTAAATGAGATGTGAAATACCACCACTCAATTATTATTGTATACCTTTAAATTGAGTAGGCCAAGTAAAATGTATTTAGAGAATAAGGAATTTTCATAAGAACGTATTATCATAATTATATTAAGATTTAATATTGTTCAGCTATAAATAGCTTTTAATTGTAATCATGTATGTAATTTTAGTCAAATAATAACGTTCCAAAAGAGAACACAGTGTAAATAACAAAATGTAAAAAGATAAGAAATAGTCGCATTGTGTGTTATTAGCAGACGACAATAAGAAACCATGTTTCAAAACACTATTTGTATGTATTATCAGAGAAAGCGAGGTTAAAACCGGCATTAAGCCATATCAAATTAAAGAGCAGAGACTAAACTTTAATTTGATAATATTTAATTTTTATTATAATTTTATTATAATAACCTAGAGATCGGAATTATAATAAGTGCATAGTGAGTGTTAGCATCATTTTTTTATCAAAATTAAGAAATTGTCAGTGAATACGGACAACAACGACAGTTAGGCGAAAGATACGCTCCAGTGGCGGTTAACAAAAACAATACGTCATCGTAATGGTTATCTGTACCAATCAAAAAGGAGTTTACTTAGCGACTTTTGTCCCCTAACGGCGATGAAGACGAGGGGTATATAACCAGACACGCTGAGAAATTCGCATACAGAATCGTGACAGTGACAGAATCATTGTGAGTGATTCGAAGAGGTAGCATCTACACTACAGTATCTACAACAACGCAGAAGAGGATTGCCTCGTCCTCTACATAGACTGCAATGAAGAGGCCTTCCGCTCAAGCTACTGCGGCGGCAGTAAAGAAGAAACCGCCGGACCAAGAATCTTCTCATCGCCAGCGCCACCATCCAGCTGCAGCGATGGAAATTGATCAGCCGCCTTGCCTGCAAGACGAAGACAGCAACAACACAACTGGGACCTGCCGCACAGTGCCAGTAAGTCTGATAGGTAGCGCTGTCCAGCGAAACCCGGGGAGTCCGAGAGTAGGACTGACGAATAGAGATGCGGGTTGCGCCGTCACTGTGACGGTGTCACAGTTCGGCCCCCGGGTACCCGCTGGACAAAGAGCCGAATTAGTCGGCATTAGCCCAGCTCTTAGTGCCCCTAAAGCACTGTGCGGCAGCAACGAGCCCCCCGGCCGGCCACTTTGGCCAGCCGGGAACCCTACGACTCGCGCGGGAAGCCCTGCTGAACCCGCGCAAGCTCGTCCCAATAATCGGTCCTTATTAGGGCCGACCAAGCCCGCAAAGGCCGGACCTTCCGGTCTTTCACGGTGGCAAGCCGAGAAAGGCTCCCTCCCTGACCTCCTTGAGTTCGGCCACGGACTCGGCGGCATTCCAAGCCTCCGCTGAGGTTGCGCCTAGTCGCACCTCCGAAGGAAGGATCCCGCCGGTGTTCGTTACGAACGTCAGGGACGTAATCGGCTTTGTTCGCCGACTCCGCAAGGTCCTTGCGCTGGCAGATAACGCATCGGTCAAGCTCCTTGCGAGCGAGACTGTGCGCGTTACCTGCCGCAGCGCATCCGAGCACTTCGGAGTTGTCCAGTGGCTGGAACGTGAATCGTTCCAGTTCCATACCTATACTCTCAACAGAGTCAAGCCGGTAGCCCTCGTCCTTCGGGGCCTGGACATACAGGCGGATCCGCAGGTCGTCCTAGACGAACTGCGCGACGCGGGCTATAAGGTTGTGGGAGCCTCTCGGCTGTACACCACTTATGGCTCGCGTCGACCACTCCCGCTAATAAGACTCCTGGTAGAGAAGGGCGACTCCTCCCAGGCCTTCTTAGATTTAAAACGGCTTTTTGGGCTCTGCGTGAGCGTAGAGCCCTGCCGCCAGACCGGGCGACTTTCCCAGTGCCACAGGTGCCAGCGGTTCGGCCACAGCAGCTTCGGTTGTCGGAACGCGCCGACCTGCGTCCGCTGTGGAAATGACCACTTGACGGAGGCCTGCGCTGTCCCCGTCAACCACCGATATTGCATCAACTGTGGCGGCGCCCATGCTGCTAATAACAGGCGCTGCCCAGTCTATAGCGAGCAGCTGGACAAGCTTAAGAAACCCGTCCAGCCTAAGCCTCGACATGTTGCTAGCCAACCAGTAAAACCGGCCAAAGCCGCTGAACCTGTGGTCCGGAAACCAGCCCCTAGGTCTGCTCCGGTTCCGAAACCCAGCAGTGCAGTGAGCCCGAGCGAAGCTCCAAAGGCCAAACTAACCATCGCGCCCCCGGAACCGGAACACGAAGTCCCCCATTATACCCAAGTCCCGCTGCCGGACGATGAGGAAATTGATCCTCCATTGCCGCCGCCACCCAAGCCTAGATTCCCCAGATCGGGCAAGAAAGTTAGGACTCAGGCCAAGAACACGGGCCAGCCTAAACCACCTGCCACTGGACCCAAGCCCGTCCACCAAAAGCCAGAGCGGCCACCCGCTCCAGTACCTCCCCCAAGGCTTCCACCGTCTCGCCCCACCGCAGCTATGCTGCTGCCGCCAAGCGTTCTCCCCCGGCCTCATCTTCCGATGACCTCGCCGTCGTATCAGACTTTCTGGCAAGCTACGACTTGCAGAAAGTAGCCCAGACTTTCCTTAAAATCAAGGAACGCTTGGCAACAGCCTCGCCCCAAGATAAGTTCCTCCTCTTGGTGGAAGCCTGCCGTGTTACAGGTCTGTTATGAACGGACAACCACGGCAATCCCTCAAGCGAGACCTCGAGCTCGTGGCGTGGAACGCCAACAGCCTCGCTTCCCGGCATTCTGAGCTCTTAGAGTTCGTTGCCCGTCACAAGCCCGACGTGATTCTTCTTGGTGAGACGCACCTGACCCCGCATCGTCGTTTCCGACTACCCAACTACGTGTGCCACCGGGACGATCGGTCGGGTCGCGCAGGAGGGGGCACAGCCATCGCGGTGAAGGCGAGTCTTCGCCATCACCGCGTTGTCCTGCCTCAGCGGCGGAACCTCGAGTGCACCGCGGTCGAGCTCCATGGTGCTCTCGGCGGTCTACTTGTCGTTTCCGCTTACAAGCCTCCACAAACGGAGCTCCTGTCGAACGATCTGGAGGCCGTCTTTGGAGCACACAGGAGGGTAGTCCTGGCGGGCGACCTGACCTGTAAGCACCCCGATTGGGGGAGCCGCTTGGCGAACCCAAACGGGACCCGCTTACGCAGGTATGCTGATGCGGCTCGGGTCACAGTCATGGGTCCTACAGGGCCTACATACTATCCCTCGAGGGCTAACTCCCGCCCTGACGTACTGGACATTGCCGTGGTCAGGGGCGTTTATTGCCCGGTCCACGTCTCCGTCATTTCGGAACTGTCCTCGGACCATTGGCCTATCAGTGTGCATATAGCTACCCAGCACGCCACCGTCCGCGACGAGCGGCGGGTAATCGAGTGGGACCGCTTTGGCCCGGCGTTCAGTCGCCGCCTACCAGAGCATATGCCGCTCGACACTACCCAGCATGTCGACGAGGCAGTTGCCTTATTCGACACAGCCGTAGTCTCGGCGGTAGACGTGTCCTCCCGGATGAAGCCGGGGCTCACGCCCGACTATCAGCGGATCCCCGAAGAGGTGTCTCAGCTCGCTTGCGAGAGGAATCGCCTCCGGAGACGCTGGCAGAGGACTCGTGACCCGGCTGACAAGGCTGCGTTCAACAGAGCGTCCGGCAAGTTGCGTCGCGACATGCTGGCGTTCCGTAGACGCAACTGGGAGCTAGCTGTTACACAGATGGATGGCCCTGCCGAGGACCGTAATGTCTGGCGGATTCCCAGTGCCCTAACGGGAAAGTGCAAACGCGCGCCTCTCCCCGCACTGGCCGGACCCGGCGGTCAACCCCTTGGCCGCCCCCAAGAAAAGGCAGAGTTCTTGGCTGACAATTTAGAGCGTCAGTTCGCTCCCAACCCATCCAAGAACCCGGCCTTCACTGAGCAAATCTGCCGCGAGGTAGAGCGCTTTCTATCGGCTGATATCACAGTCCAGCCGGAGCCCATCTCCCCGGAGGAGGTCTCTGAGAGGATTGTTCAGCTCAAGCCCCGGAAGGCGCCTGGCCCGGACGGAGTCATGAATTCCGCCCTCCATCGCCTTCCGGGGCGAGGAACCCAGTTCCTCACTGACCTGTTCAATTCATGCCTCAGACTGGCCTATTTTCCGGTGAAATGGAAAACGGCTACCGTCATCATGATACCTAAGCCGGGAAAGAATTCTTCTCGCGTGGAAAACCTCAGGCCCATCAGCCTCTTGTCCGCGACGTCCAAGGTTTTTGAGCGTCTGATCCAGCGTAGGATCCGCGACCATCTAGAAAGACTAGACGTGCTGATCCCCGAACAGTTCGGCTTTCGTGAGCTGCACTCCTCGACTCATCAGTTGATGAGACTCGTGGAATGTATAACCGAGGCTGGCTGCCAGGGCAAACAGACGGCTGCGATCTTCCTAGACGTAGAGAAAGCCTTTGACCGCGTGTGGCACGAGGGTGTCCTTTACAAACTAACAGAAGTCCTTCTCCCAGACTGCTACGTTCACTTGATCGGCAGCTTTCTGCAAGACCGTAGCTTCCGAGTGAGAGTGGACCACGCTCTCTCTTCGGAGAGGCGTATTACCGCTGGCATCCCTCAGGGAAGTGTCCTTGGGCCTCTCCTGTTCTCGTTGTTTGTCAACGACACGCCCCGAGTTCCTGGAGTGAAACTGTCGCTGTTCGCGGACGACACTGCGGCTTTTGCCTCAGAGCCGAACGCGAGTTATGCGGCAGTTAAGCTCCAGCGCCAACTCGACGCGTATGTCGGGTGGACCGATGACTGGAGAGTTGCCGTTAACGCTTCCAAGAGCGCCGCGGTAATATTCTCGCGAAAACGCAAGCGGCCTCTGCCGCTTAAAGTAGGCCCCGTCGAGGTGCCCTGGACCAATAGCGTCAAGTACCTCGGGCTCCACGTGGATTCCCGACTCACCTGGCGAACCCATACAAACTACATCAGACAACGCGCTTCGTCGCAACTCAGTAGACTCTGGCCCATGCTATCTAATCCGGCAATGACCCCCCGGCTAGGTAAGCTCATAGTCAACACGTACGTGTTGCCCGTGATTACCTACGCCTGTCCTGTTTGGGGATACCTGGCTCGTGGTCATAGAATTACACTCCAGCGCGTACTCGACCGGGGACTGAAGCTCGCGTGCAAAGTCCCCCGGAGGTACTCTTCTCGTCTTTTGAGGAGAGGACTCGGTGTCCGCTCTCTTGATGACACCGTGAGACGCCTGGCGCGACGATTCTATGTTCGTTCCGACAGAGTGACCCACAATTCCCTCATTGCCGGGCTTGGTAAATACACCCCGCGACCAGGTGAGTCCTGGAAGCGACCTCGTTTGCTAGTCCCGGTGGTATAATCCACCAATCGCAGGTCACTTCAGACCCCCCCCCATAAGTAGATACAAAGTATATAATGAACTCCAACAGACCCAGTGGCAGGAGTCCTTTCGGAGACTCGGGACACTGCACTACTCGCGACCCGCGCTTCGCGCGGGCCGCGCAACCCCCAGTTGTGAAATTCGCATATTCGCTACCTTCATCTCGAGCCATCCAGTTGCCGCTCAACAGTATCTTACATTTTAATGACTTAATACAATATAATAGTAGTAAATACTTCAAAATTTACCAAAATAATTAACAGTACAGCGATTCATCACACGAAAGGTGCGTCGACAAGTAATAGTGAATATTTTTAATTAGTGCGTGTGTTCAGAACGAGCGAAAGCATTTTAACCTGTAAGGTAAACAACCCAGTTTCATTAAGAAGAGGGTATATTTCTCGTTCTAAGTGCGAATAAAGTGCAGTTAGATAGTGATCATTATAATCCGATCACTAAAGTGTTTAATTTTTAATCTATAAGATTAAAAATAAGCAAGGTAGTACAGTGACCAATTTTATTGTTTATCTGTTTTCACTGATCATAATTATCAACACTCTTGTACTGACGCAAAGACAACCAAACTTTTAATAGCAAACACTGTATCAATTTATTTAGAGGATTAAATAATCCAATGTAAGAATATTTGTGTTAGAGTTAAGTATTATCATATTTGTTAGGATATAAGCATACGAAACGATCGTTAACCTCAAAAATAATTGCGAGTTTTTTTTTAAAAGAGGCCAAATATGAATTATCACCACAGTAATGTCTATCAACGCAATCAATAACGTTCTATTTGTATTTTCAAGAACCTACCCGTGAGGTAACTTATAAAAATAAAATTAAAATTTGTTAATAATTATAAGAGTTTTATATTGTTCTAAATTGAGCTAGGCCAGATAGTAGATGGGTAACTTACCATCCAAATTGTATTACTGTAATAATTGTATTTTTCATTTGAGTTGATTTTAAAGGGTATAATAAACCCGTAATGTTATATAGCATAAAATTTGGTTCCAATTATTTCATTTAGATAAGCAATACTCAGCATAGAGTACATTGAGATACTTGTGAGCAGAAATCTTACAGTACTATATCCGAATTATTTTAAATGCCCTAAGCATTTAAACAAGATATAAAGTGAACACACACAATTTTAAAATTTAACAATTTGTTTTTTCATGGGAACCTTTCATAAAGTAAACCCATGTGGCGCCCACATTACATACAAGAGTAGTATAACCTTGTTTCTAAAGTATAAGCTGGTTATAGGAGAATCTTGACAGTTTATTCTGGGTAAGTGAACGTCAGAACTTCAAGTACTACTACCAGGTACGTGAAAGTCTTTTTTATGTTAATTTATTTGTCCAGACAACACTTGACGGTACTTACACTGACGACATTTAACCAAGAAGAGGAGTTCCACTTCAAGATCGACGCTACCGTTACATTCATTCACCGACCAGCAATTATTATTTTATCCATAAAAATTATCACATTATAATTACATAAATAATATTTACCAATTATCATAAAAGCAAATTACTGCATACAAAATAGAGACTTCATTAAACATTTTTTGTAACCAGTAACTAAAAGAATTTACACACCGTATAGAAGTTTTATTACAAAGTGGCGACCAACAGAGTGCGGCTTTAAAAATATTAAATTAATAAATTTTTAATATTAAATTAGCCCGGCAAATACAATAGAATAATCATGCCTCACACACACACACACAAAACTAGATACAAGGCCAGCCAAGGAGAAGGTGCACAAGCGAACACCGAAGCAAATATGGAGGTACAGGAGACGCAACCAACAACCGAAATGGAAGTTGCAACCAATAATACCTTGGAAACCCGACAAGAGAGAATGCCTCCTGCAGAACCCGAACAACCCAGACAAACAGAGAGATTCACACAAGCAGGAGACATGAACATACTAGAGATGATGAGGGCAATGACGGAATCATTGAATAAAAATATGGAATCAATTAATAAGAAATTAGACGACAACAGCCAGAAAATGGAGAAGAAAATAGACGATAATAATAAGAGTATGGAAGCACTGAACAAGAAAATGGACGGTAACAACAAAGCACTGAAGGAAGATAATCAGAAGAATATGGAATTGTTAAATAAGAAAATGGACGACGTCAGCCAGAAGATGGAGGAGAATAACGAGAAAATAAACACAAAAATAGACATGGAGATAACAGTAGTCAGAAGAGAGATTGCGGAAGTACACGAGAGGTGTGAACAACACAGCCAAGAGGTTACAACGTACTAGAGAAGAGGTTGAGGGACGAATCAACAATATAGAAGAAATCAATGAAGCCAGAATCGAGTCTTTGAAGAAGATGAGCCAGGACGAGATCAAACGAGTGAGAACGGACGTGGGAGAAAGATGTGAAGAAATAGACGCATCAGTGAACACCATAAGGACCCTGACTGTTACCAATAAAGAAAAAATAGAGGAACTACGTCAATGGGAGATCCTGCAGATGCGCGAAGAAATCGAAATCATTCGTAACCGAGCAGCACAGGGTCACTACCTGCAACCCATGGATAACCGTGATGTTATCAACTTTAAAAATTACAAGAAGAACCCGATTGAATTTCTGGAACGAGTGGAGGAAAACCTGACCAGAATCCGGGAAAGCAGATGGACGGTAATACACAGTTTGATTGATGAATACTTCAAAGAAATCCACGATAATTGGTGGACTGCAACCCGCCACGAGGTCCAGAGTTATGAGGAGTTCAGGGCACTGTTCAGGGCCAAATACTGGTCGGAGTCTACGCAGAACATAGTACGGGACGATATCTGTCATGGCAAATATGACGCCAGTTGAGGCACCACTCCAACTTCTTACTTCCTTGGTAAGGTATGTCTGGCGCGAAACCTCGAACCAAGGATACCAGAGGAGTGCCTGGTCACCAAGCTCGCTTATCATTATGAGGAGGGAATAGCCAGATCACATCAATGGGGGCAAATAAAAACGGTCCAAGCCATGGCAGCTCTGCTTGAGGATAGCGAACACGAGGGCTACTATAGAAGGAGCCGCAAGAGGAATGAGAACTTCCACGACAGAAGTGGTAACCAAAATAATAACAACACGAACTTCCGGAATTACCGAAGTAATTTTAATAATTATAATCATAATAATGTGAACCAAAATAACGAGAACAATTATCGGCCAAATAATCAGGGTAATAGTAATAATTACGCTGGTAATAATAATAATACGAGACGGCCACAAAATCATAACAACAACCCCAACCGACCCCAGAACCAGGGTGGAAACAACCAACCACAGCAATACAGGAGGGCCAACTATGTCCAGGCCAACAATGAGCAGGGAAGGAGGCGGTACTATCCAAGGCGCCGTAGTTTCAACGGACACGATGACGAGGAGTACCAGCGCGAAGACAGGAGAAATGCAAGAGGCGGACAACGGAGGAGTAGGAGTATTGAAGGCGACAGCCGTAACAACGATTATCGGCCACAAGTTCATTTCATGCCAAACAACGACCTGAATCACCGTGGAGGACGGCCCGATATGGAAGAGAGGAGTCAGGTAAACACACTGGACAGACGTGAAGAAGAGAATGAACTCTCTTTAAACGCATCGCGGCAGTGAGAAACCACATAGACCCCTCGCTGAACCATTCTATTGGGTGCAATTACGAAACGACTTCGAATAAAATGATAACAATAATAAGAAGTCACTATTTAAAAAATATCAGACAAGAACTGCTGGAAGAGGAAGAAATTGACCACCATCAGTGCAATAATGACATAGCATATGTGACTGCCAAAATAAACGGAGTGGCCACCACATTGATGATCGACACGGGCGCAAATGTCTCGTTAATGGAAATCAACCGCATCCAGGAAGAAGGCAAATCGGTAATACCAACCCTACCGATTAACAATATAATATTAGTGGGAGCGACTGGACGACAGAATAAAACCGTCAAGAAACAGGTCAGTCTTGAAGTGACCAGTCATGGAGTCAAGATCCCAATGATATTTTTGGTAGCTAACGGATTACCATTTCGCAGTTTAATTGGCTGCGACATCCTGCGGAAATACTCAGCAATTATCGACATGAGTAGAGCAAAAATAACTCTAAGTACGCCAGATTTGGAATGGACGGCTGAGATTATTGGGAGTAAGGAATCTCCTCAAGACCACATCATTTTCCACATCAGAGAAGTAAGAAATCCTAGGCATCAAACACCTATTAATGAAGTTGAGTATCAACCAAAGAATGACCTTTTGTGGGATGAAAAAATAAAAGAAATTCGACAATTCAAGTCAACCACCAGAGACCATTCACCAAGCCCAGAACAAATTGAAATGTTGGTCAGAATATACAACAGATACCGGCATGTGTTCTCAGACATCCCTGGGAAAGTAAAAAATTATCAATGTGAGTTGAGATTTAAAGAACCCGTAAATTTTAATCGAAAGTCATACCCAATTGCTTATTCTTTAAAAGAAGCAGTTAGGACCGAGATTAATCAATTATTAAAAGACGATATCATTGAGTGCAGTCAGTCACCTTATACTAGCCCTATTGTAGGTATAAAAAAGAAGAACGGGAAAGTGAGACTTTGCCTAGATGCTAGGGAGATTAATGAAAACCTGATTAATAACCGAACATCTCCTGGCGAAATAGAGGAAATTTTAAAGAAGTTTCATGGCATACAATTTATTAGTTCATGGGACACCGTCTGCGGCTACTGGCAGGTGGAACTGCACCCCCACAGCCAAAAATATGTAGCCTTTATTTCGAAGGGCGCAACTACCATTTCAAACAATTGCCCTTCGGATTAGTGAACTCTGTAGCAATATTTATTCAGTGTATGGACCAAGTATTAGGCCAAGAAACGCTCCAGTTCACTACCGTTTATGTAGATGATCTACTCATAACATCTACAAACTGGGAAGAACATTGTCATAGAATAAACCATGTGTTGAACAAATTGTCTGAAAACAACATCACATTGAAACTTGAAAAATCACAACTCATAGCCAAAGAAGTACAATTTTTAGGCTTCCAACTGACAGAACTGGGAATAACACCATCTAAGGAAAAAATAGAATCTATACAACAATTCCCCACCCCAAGAAACAAAAAACAATTACAGTCTTTTTTAGGCCTGTGCAATTATTATCGCAAATTCCAAAATAACTATTCGGAATTAACTACAAAATTATCACCACAATTATCTTCAAAGGACAAATGGACATGGGGACCAACTCAAGACACAGTGTTCCAACAAATCAAAACCAAATTCCTAGAGACAGTGATGCTACATCACCCAGACTTCAATAAACCTTTTTACCTCAATGGTGATGCAAGTGACATGAGCTTAGGGTCTACACTGTACCAAGAGGATGAAGATGGAAACCATCTGGTTATAAGCTTCGCCAGTAGAACACTAAACAAATGCGAACAAAATTACAATGTGACAGAAAAAGAGCTTTTAAGTGTTGTATTTGCCTGCGGAAAATTCCGGACCTATATTTTAGGATATTCAATAACAGTACGGACAGACCACAAGTCCATATCCTTCCTAAAAAAACTGTAAATTAAGCCATGGTCGTTTAGCAAGATGGACCCTAGTCTTACAAGAATATAACATCAGTTGGGAGTACATTCCAGGCAAAAAGAATATAGCAGCAGACATATTGTCACGCATAAATATAACCAACCAGACCTATGAAGGAGAGAAGTAAACAATTGCAAAGGTCTATCACATCCTTAAGAGTCGGTCAGACTTAGAAGAAATAGTTAAAGAAATAGAGCAACACCAAAAGCAAGACAGCAAATTGATGCAAATCCATCAGAGACTAAGTGCACAAGACAATAGAGTAATACAATACTATTGTTTACACAACAATTTATTATTCATTAAGACAAAATACCATAACAATACCTGGAAATTGGTAATACCCAAAACATTAGAAAAAGATATCATAACGGATTATCACATTCGTTATGGACACATGGGAGCAGTTAAAGTGGTAAGAGCACTAGAAGAACACCTGTATATTAAGGACATCAACAGAAGAGTGCGTAGTTATATCAGGAGTTGCCACATATGTCAACTGGTGAAATGCACCAACGAAAGGAAAGATGGACTAATGATACCTATAACTTCATCAAACACGTTAGAAAAAGTTTTTGTAGACATCTGCGGTCCATTCCCTAGAAGTGGAGGTCGACGTCAATATAAATATCTCATAATAATTTTCGACCATTACACAAAATTCACGAAGTTGTATCCAATAAATCATGCCACTACAAGTAAGATACTTAATATAATTATACAAAGCTATATACCTGAAGTGGGGTGTCCGAAAACAATAATAACGGATCATGGTACCCAGTTCAAGGGCAGAAGTGGAGGGACACACTGCTGGACCATGGGGGGAAAACATATAAAACCTCAGTGTACCATCCCAGCAGTAACCCGTCCGAAAGAGTGCTGAGAGAAGTTGGAAGAATTCTCAGGACCTATTGTTCCAACCAGCAAAGGAAGTGGAGTGAGTATATCTCAGCAACAGAAGACTTTATCAATCTAGCTCACCACCAAGCTATAGAAACCACACCTTATAACGCCATGTTTGAGAAACCTCCGCCACGAGAAATTTGTGACATTATTCAGTTTCCACAAAGCCAGGAATACCAATTCGACAGAATCCATTTCCATAACAAGATTGTTGAGAAATTAGAACAAAGAAAAAGAAAGTATCAACACAAGGTACCATCCAAAATCATACAGTACCATGTAGGTGACCAAATACTACTAAGAAATAGAGAATTACCCAGTACGATGGAGGGTATCGCTAAGAAACTACTAGTAATGTATACAGGCCCTTATACAATAACAAAGGACAATCAGAACAATACTTATGAAATTTCTGACCCAATAAGTAAGAAGGTCAAGGGTACATATAACCAAGCATCCTTGAAAAAATATTATGTATAATGAGACTTATCATGAGATGTAGAATGTCATAACGTTTACAGTACCCTGATATAAGTTTATGATACTATAAGCAGAAATCAAAAACGAATCCATGAAAATGTAATTGACCCATAATGAGCCCAATAGAATGGTGAAAGCGCAAAGACCCCCCTAATATACTATTGAATAAACATATTATACTATTGAATGAATGTAACATACTATAATAGTAAACTTATACTACAATATTACTCTAATACTCCAATATTAATTTCAACAGAAATAGAAATATATATAGAATATATTATGTTGAACAAACCAAACACAATATGCTTCATCCTTCAACATTAATTTCCACAAATGAAATTAACATCATCCAGAATAAAGGTTAACAATCAAACCTTTGAAGGAGCAGAGAAGCAAAACAACAAAGCGAGTAATACAGAAGAAGGCTATAACAAGGAATGAGAAAAGTAATTAAATGATAAAGAAAAATGTTTATCAAATTGTATGTAACAAGAATGTTTATCAAATGAATATTGTATATAACAAGAATGTTTATTAAATGAGCATTGTAAACCCCTGATAATCAAAGAAGGTGATGAACAAAGTGTTAAAAACCCAGTGTATAAACAGTGTTAAGAGTGAACTATGGTGAAACTAAGGAAGAATTTAAAGATCTTCTGCATCATTATATAGTGATAAATTTAAGAGTGTAAATTAAAACAGTGAAATAACAAAAACAACGAACTAGTATCGAAGAATGGCAACAAGGCTGATAAATAATATAGCAAATATGTCAAGTTATAAATAAAATAATGACCTGTGAAGAGAAGTATGTTAGATAAAATGTTAAAGTACGAACAGTGATAATAATGAAACCTCTAACACCTTGAATGTTATATTGAATATGATGTCTTATTGAAAAAATAAATGATATGTTATATTTTATGTGTTGTGATAATGCAACTGTTGTTATGTGCAACTTTTTATTGTCCCAGACAGAGATGAAGATTCCTCTGATTCTGAGGATGTATAGTTGAGGAACGGCGGAGAATGGATGCCAAATAGAGCACCTCTGACTCCGAACCCACTATAAATGTTAGGGAATTGAATTGTAATATGTCAAGGATTAAGTAAAAAACTGTGAGGTAAAATGAAAGAACAAAAGAGTTTGTCACTAGAATCAAAATGTGTATAATGTAAGGAAAAATGTGTTATTATAAAACAGGAAATTGTTAATTTAAGAACTAAGATATGTTATAACTAAATGACTAAGAGTATAAAAAACTTGAACAATACTAGTGAGCTGAAAATAATACTAGCAAAGAACTCAGTCTAGAGCAACACACCAACAGACTATTGAACTTAATGCAGATAGGAGCAGTAATATTATGATGAAACAAAAAGTGATAATTTCTTCAAACTATAGAACTTTTCTCAAATTATCAATTTTGAGAGGGGAGTATATGTAACACCACAAAATGTTACATAACCAAGACACACACCAGAAGGGTAAAATATTACACTAAAGTTATACAAGTGAATCATTTGTAATGAATGTAGCAAAGAAGAGAAGGACCAGCAAAGAAGAAAGAAGAGGAAGGATCCCAAGAAGCAGTGATGAATACACTGCATGACACTACAACAAACACAATGACTGACTTTAACTGATGGACATGCAAAGTTCACAATAAGCTGTCAAGCGAACCAGGTCATGACATTAATGTGTAGAGTCGTGTAAACAGAAACTAAATAACCAATGACTTTTAATAAAATAATAACTATAACAGCATTTTGGCTGAAATTAAAAGAACTATGATAAATAAATAACAAAGCCTATGACTATACTAGCTATAGCCACAAGGATATATAAAGACTAGCTTTACAAACCCAGATGTAACATTATTGGATAAAGATAATTATAAAAGGAAGTCTTATGTGTATAAGCAACTTCCTGATTAAACGAAATGTAATTAGTAATATTAATTAAGGAATAAACATGGTGCTATGAATGTATCTAGACCATACATAAACGAATTTATGTCAGTAAGTTAACAGGGAAACAGGACTCCTAATGAACATTAAATTTACTGAACAATAAATATAATTAAATGAGATGCGAAATACCACCACTCAATTATTATTGTATACCTTTAAATTGAGTAGGCCAAGTAAAATGTATTTAGAGAATAAGGAATTTTCATAAGAACGTATTATCATAATTATATTAAGATTTAATATTGTTCAGCTATAAATAGCTTTTAATTGTAATCATGTATGTAATTTTAGTCAAATAATAACGTTCCAAAAGAGAACACAGTGTAAATAACAAAATGTAAAAAGATAAGAAATAGTCGCATTGTGCGTTATTAGCAGACGACAATAAGAAACCATGTTTCGAAACACTATTTGTATGTATTGTCAGAGAAAGCGAGGTTAAAACCGGCATTAAGCCATATCAAATTAAAGAGCAGAGACTAAACTTTAATTTGATAATAATAACCTAGAGATCAGAATTATAATAAGTGCATAGTGAGTGTTAGCATCATTTTTTTATCAAAATTAAGAAATTGTCAGTGAATACGGACAACAACGACAGTTAGGCGAAAGATACGCTCCGGTGGCGGTTAACAAAAACAATACGTCATCGTAATGGTTATCTGTACCAATCAAAAAGGAGTTTACTTGGCGACTTTTGTCCCTAACGGCGATGAAGACGAGGGGTATATAACCAGAGACGCTGAGAAATTCGCATATTCGCTACCTTCATCTCGAGCCATCCAGTTGCCGCTCGACAGTATCTTACATTTTAATGACTTAATACAATATAATATTAGTAAATACTTCAAAATTTACCAAAATAATTAACAGTACAGCGATTCATCACACGAAAAGTGCGTCGACAAGTAATAGTGAATATTTTTAATTAGTGCGTGTGTTCGGAACGAGCGAAAGCATTTTAACCTGTAAGGTAAACAACCCAGTTTCATTAAGAAGAGGGTATATTTCTCGTTCTAAGTGCGAATAAAGTGCAGTTAGATAGTGATCATTATAATCCGATCACTAAAGTGTTTAATTTTTAATCTATAAGATTAAAAAGAAGCAAGGTAGTACAGTGACCAATTTTATTGTTTATCTGTTTTCACTGATCATAATTATCAACACTCTTGTACTGACGCAAAGACAACCAAACTTTCAATAGCAAACACTGTATCAATTTATTTAGAGGATTAAATAATCCAATGTAAGAATATTTGTGTTAGAGTTAAGTATTATCATATTTGTTAGGATATAAGCATACGAAACGATCGTTAACCTCAAAAATAATTACGAGTTTTTTTTTAAAAGAGGCCAAATATGAATTATCACCACAGTAATGTCTATCAACGCAATCAATAACGTTCTATTTGTATTTTCAAGAACCTACCCGTGAGGTAACTTATAAAAATAAAATTAAAATTTGTTAATAATTATAAGAGTTTTATATTGTTCTAAATTGAGCTAGGCCAGATAGTAGATGGGTAACTTACCATCCAAATTGTATTACTGTAATAATTGTATTTTTCATCTGAGTTGATTTTAAAGGGTATAATAAACCCGTTGTGACAGTACAAAAAGTCTGATATAAAAAGTATGGTATGCAAGGTAGTAAATTATTGTATTTCGATGTTTTTAAAGTCATTTCTATGGGTAATACAATTTCCCTTGGTTTTGCCTACAACGACGCAGTTCCGAGACAACAAAATAATTTCAAGGACAGCAGTGTACGTGCAGATAAAGACACTTGAAATGGTTACAGCCACAAATACCGGCGCTACATACTTCTGTTTCATTGGCCGACAACGCCAAACGTCATTAATGCAACAATGACGTGATTAAAATACGTAACCAGCAAGGCGATTATGTAACAAAAGACAAAGAACAATGACGTGTACTCACACACACATACATAAAAATTGCGTAGTGTTCGCCCCAGTCGCCAGAACATCACCATGGCAGTAACACGTTACAATTGTGCTGGCATAAAATAGTCAGCTAAAGTGTTTTATTTGAATTAACAAAATGTAATAACAAGTAAATAGTGTTAACGAGTGATTATAACCATCATGTAAATTCAGTGTAAAGGACAGACGAAAGCTAGACATACAACGTCTGCCCCAGTCTTCAGAAAATCATCATGGCGATAACACGTTAAAAATTGTGCTGGCCTATAATAGTCAGCCAAAGTGTCTTAAATAATTCAAAAAATGTAATCAAAAATGTAAAAGTATTAACTACAGGAGAACTTAGACAGTGTGAAATAATAGTGTTTCAAAATTATATTTAGAATCAGTGAATTCAGTAAAATGTAACCACGCCATTTGAGAAACAACATGTGATCCACTGCTAGAACTTCCAGTCTACCTAACAAGGGAAGTGCAAAACCAAAATTTTATTTAAAGAGCTCTTTTAATCAAAATTGCCGTTATGTGTACACAACAAAAAGTAAATTGAAATTGTACGCATGGATGTGAGAGAGAGAGCAGTGCGTGAATGGTAAATGTCGACATCCAAATGGGGGTTGGTTTGCGCTAGTGATAAGTAAATATAATTAAAGTCAATTAATCATGAAGCTGCTTCATAGTCAGTAGATAGAATTTGATAAACTAACGTTTAATAAAACATAAAAGAGTTTTATGATTAAAGACAGTCAATATAAGTAATGGCCGCCATGTTGAAATTTTATCCGGTGTACACACTTAACTAAATTGCTGAATAAATTAATATTAATGGTCAATGTTTCAAATGAACGTATTCTCATTTCTATGCCTATCTCTGTCAGCAATCACGCTGAGTCGAATCCTTGGACCCTAGGTAATAATAAAAACAACAAGATTGAAGCAACCAGATTCTCGAACTATGGTAAGTACCATAATTATGGTGCGCGTGACATACGTGTTTAATACAAGTAATGTAAACAAACCAGAATATAGGTTACTTGTTATTTCTTATGACAAATATGTTTATATCATTTGTTTACCCAAAAATGAGTGATTTAACAATTGGCTGCCCGAACTGGTGACTATATAAAAATATATTAATGTATTTTATATAATAAGCCTGAATGATGGCAGAGTGGTCATTGAAACTGAGAGTACGGTTGTAGGTTAGGTGGTAACGCTAATATAAAGCGACAAACCATTAACATTTTTTATAATGGCAGAAAATAAAGAAAACGTCAGCATAACTGACAGTACGAATAACAGTCAAATAAGTATGACAGAATCACTAGTCATGAGTGAAGGAGTTGTTCACTCAACACCAGTCCCAAATAACAGGGCTGAAAATAGCGAAATTATGAAAATGATGCAAATGCTTTTTAATCAGAAATTTAGCGAACTTGATGAAAAATTTAATGAACAAAAAAGCGAAATTAGAGGAATCCAAGATAATTTTAATGTAAAATTTGAAGAATTAAAAAAGGAAATACAAAGACAAAATTGTAGTATTGACAAAGTAGACAAGTTAGAGATAAAGAAAGAGGACAAGGTAAGTAGTAGTGGAAATGACGATAAAATAGATGAAAATATAGTAATAGGTGATAATAGTGTGGAGGTTGGTAGTATAAATGAAATTTTATGGGGAATAGAATATAATAATAAGGGAATGATAGTGTGTTTTGAAGGTTTAAAGAGTGGGTGTAAAGAGAGATATATTGAGAGAGAGAAATGTTGTTGGGAGAGTTATTATGAGAGATGTTTTAAGAGAGAGAGATGGTATGATAGTGAGAGATATATTGAGAGAAACAGAGAAGTAGAAATTTTTAAGATAAGCAGAGATTATGAAGAGTTGATGGAAAGGTTAGTAGTAGGAGAGAATGAGAATAATGACTTTACAAAATACCTGATTGTAACAGACGATACCAAAGGCGACATGACCATACCCGATCATGAGTTATATGAGATTGTGGAAAATTATAGAAATTTGAATAGTATGTATATTGATTGTAATAATATAAGACATTCAATATTAAACCATGTATATAGTTTTAAGGTTCGATTATTATTTGGCGATGGAGGTTGATTATTTTATTGTGTTATGAACATTTAATTATGTGAACAGTATTTTTCAGGATGGACCGATTATGATTGATTTATGGTAAATGATAAGATGATAATGTGGATTGTATATTTTTGTGTATATTAATGTCAAGGTATTTGTGTATTTTTTGCTGTTGTGTATTTTATGTATTTTTTTTTATGTAAACATGTATTGTAGAATTTGAAATAACTGAAGAAAGTTTAAATGATATTGTGAGATTCAGATTCTAATGGTTAGTAGATGATTATGTATTTGGATATTGAGAGGTATTGTTGGTAGTAGATAAGTGATGAATTTTCTAGTGATATATTAAAGTGAAATGTTGTAAAGAGGTTTGGGAATAGTGATAAATAAGGGCATTGGAGTTAATTAAATAGAGTTAATGGGAGTTAGGGAAAATAAAGTGTTGAGATGCTGACAATATATAAAGAGGTGTTAGATATTTTAGGGACACAGTAGGTTAGTGATTATATAAGTAGAGTTGAGTAATGTGCATGGTAATTATATTTGTTGTTGATGGTGATATTTTGTAATAAGGGTATTGGTGTAGGAGTTTGCAACGAGAGATGTTGAGACAGGAAGGGACCGATTAGCGCCGGAAAGGGTTACCTGAAAGGGTCAGGAACCGATAAGGGAATGAGTTGGTTAGAGGGAATACACACATACTAGTACAAAAATGAGCGGTGCCAGAGGTTTTAAATGGGATTTGTGAAGGGGGTTATTATTGAGATATTGGTGTCATATTATATGTAAATGGTTAGAAGCAGTTGTTAGTTAAAAGGAGGTGAGTAAGGTTAGATTGACAATGCCAAAATAAGATACAGAAAAAATGAATAATAGAGAGTCGCCCAAACTAGTTAAGGATAAAAAGGTTAGAAAAGAAAATTCATAGTAGAAAGGTGATGTAACTGAAAGGTAAGGTAAATGGAAAGGTAAATGACAAATTTGAGAATTTTGCATAGAATCTAAATGAATGTTAAATGATAAAAGTTAATAGAGAGTTGATAGTAATAATGTTATAAAGTTCTGCTATAAGTTATGTAAATGTAAATTGTTTAATGTGAATTGTTCAATGTTAGTGTTTAATGTACAATGTTTTATTATGTTTTAATATGTTGATGGTACAAGTGGATAGGAGGTTACTACAAGGATAGTAACGATCATAATGTTAAAATTTTGTGAAGGTTGTCAATTCTGTAGGAATGGTTCTGTTATAAAGATAATTAAACATAAAGAAAAGATCGTAAAGAAATTAGAGAGCTTTAAAGTTGTTTGCCATGATATATAGATATTGTAAGATTATATGAAGTAGAATATTAGAGTTAATGGTTGTTGCTAAAACAGTAAAGTATATTGTTGTTTAGATTAAGAACAATTGTTTTCATGTAATAAAGAGAATGGATCTAATTGACAGAAGTCAGAAAGGTGTACTAGATACCGGATTGTTAAAAGGAAAAGGAATTTTCTATCTTAACTCTTGTTATACATTGTTTGAAACTTGTAGAATTAAGCAAACCAATGCCCCAAAACGCAAACCAACGTACTAAGAGGAAACATATCAGTTGTGGATATGGATATAGAGAAGGCCACTATTTTAAAATTTTGTATTGAATGTTTCAGAGTTTTATGGTGTGCTGACCGCGGTCCTGAGCTGGCCGGTGCGTCAGAGCAGGAGCGTAAAGTGCCTCATGGCCTTATGGTGTAGGGATCTCTCAGGAGAAGTCCAGTAAGGTCAGAAGGTGTGAACCTCATCATTGGACCAAGGGTAAGTGATTGAATTTTTTCTATAGTAACACTACAGGGGGTTGTGGCTCCATATCTGAGCTGATCCATTTAGAGAGGTGTGAAAGAGTCAATGAAAGTTTTTGTGTCTCGACACAAAACCTTTCATTGAGGGGGTTTTGTGACAGTACAAAAAGTCTGATATAAAAAGTATGGTATGCAAGGTAGTAAATTATTGTACTTCGATGTTTTTAAAGTCATTTCTATGGGTAATACAATTTCCCTTGGTTTTGCCTACAACGACGCAGTTCCGAGACAACAAAATAATTTCAAGGACAGCAGTGTACGTGCAGATAAAGACACTTGAAATGGTTACAGCCACAAATACCAGCGCTACATACTTCTGTTTCATTGGCCGACAACGCCAAACGTCATTAATGCAACAATGACGTGATTAAAATACGTAACCAGCAAGGCGATTATGTAACAAAAGACAAAGAACAATGACGTGTACTCACACACACATACGTAAAAATTGCGTAGTGTTCGCCCCAGTCGCCAGAACATCACCATGGCAGTAACACGTTAGAATTGTGCTGGCATAAAATAGTCAGCTAAAGTGTTTTATTTGAATTAACAAAATGTAATAACAAGTAAATAGTGTTAACGAGTGATTATAACCATCATGTAAATTCAGTGTAAAGGACAGACGAAAGCTAGACATACAACGTCTGCCCCAGTCTTCAGAAAATCATCATGGCGATAACACGTTAAAAATTGTGCTGGCCTATAATAGTCAGCCAAAGTGTCTTAAATAATTCAAAAAATGTAATCAAAAATGTAAAAGTATTAACTACAGGAGAACTTAGACAGTGTGAAATAATAGTGTTTCAAAATTATATTTAGAATCAGTGAATTCAGTAAAATGTAACCACGCCATTTGAGAAACAACATGTGATCCACTGCTAGAACTTCCAGTCTACCTAACAAGGGAAGTGCAAAACCAAAATTTTATTTAAAGAGCTCTTTTAATCAAAATTGCCGTTATGTGTACACAACAAAAAGTAAATTGAAATTGTACGCATGGATGTGAGAGAGAGAGCAGTGCGTGAATGGTAAATGTCGACATCCAAATGGGGGTTGGTTTGCGCTAGTGATAAGTAAATATAATTAAAGTCAATTAATCATGAAGCTGCTTCATAGTCAGTAGATAGAATTTGATAAACTAACGTTTAATAAAACATAAAAGAGTTTTATGATTAAAGACAGTCAATATAAGTAATGGCCGCCATGTTGAAATTTTATCCGGTGTACACACTTAACTAAATTGCTGAATAAATTAATATTAATGGTCAATGTTTCAAATGAACGTATTCTCATTTCTATGCCTATCTCTGTCAGCAATCACGCTGAGTCGAATCCTTGGACCCTAGGTAATAATAAAAACAACAAGATTGAAGCAACCAGATTCTCGAACTATGGTAAGTACCATAATTATGGTGCGCGTGACATACGTGTTTAATACAAGTAATGTAAACAAACCAGAATATAGGTTACTTGTTATTTCTTATGACAAATATGTTTATATCATTTGTTTACCCAAAATGAGTGATTTAACAATTGGCTGCCCGAACTGGTGACTATATAAAAATATATTAATGTATTTTATATAATAAGCCTGAATGATGGCAGAGTGGTCATTGAAACTGAGAGTACGGTTGTAGGTTAGGTGGTAACGCTAATATAAAGCGACAAACCATTAACATTTTTTATAATGGCAGAAAATAAAGAAAACGTCAGCATAACTGACAGTACGAATAACAGTCAAATAAGTATGACAGAATCACTAGTCATGAGTGAAGGAGTTGTTCACTCAACACCAGTCCCAAATAACAGGGCTGAAAATAGCGAAATTATGAAAATGATGCAAATGCTTTTTAATCAGAAATTTAGCGAACTTGATGAAAAATTTAATGAACAAAAAAGCGAAATTAGAGGAATCCAAGATAATTTTAATGTAAAATTTGAAGAATTAAAAAATGAAATACAAAGACAAAATTGTAGTATTGACAAAGTAGACAAGTTAGAGATAAAGAAAGAGGACAAGGTAAGTAGTAGTGGAAATGACGATAAAATAGATGAAAATATAGTAATAGGTGATAATAGTGTGGAGGTTGGTAGTATAAATGAAATTTTATGGGGAATAGAATATAATAATAAGGGAATGATAGTGTGTTTTGAAGGTTTAAAGAGTGGGTGTAAAGAGAGATATATTGAGAGAGAGAAATGTTGTTGGGAGAGTTATTATGAGAGATGTTTTAAGAGAGAGAGAGATGGTATGATAGTGAGAGATATATTGAGAGAAACAGAGAAGTAGAAATTTTTAAGATAAGCAGAGATTATGAAGAGTTGATGGAAAGGTTAGTAGTAGGAGAGAATGAGAATAATGACTTTACAAAATACCTGATTGTAACAGACGATACCAAAGGCGACATGACCATACCCGATCATGAGTTATATGAGATTGTGGAAAATTATAGAAATTTGAATAGTATGTATATTGATTGTAATAATATAAGACATTCAATATTAAACCATGTATATAGTTTTAAGGTTCGATTATTATTTGACGATGGAGGTTGATTATTTTATTGTGTTATGAACATTTAATTATGTGAACAGTGTTTTTCAGGATGGACCGATTATGATTGATTTATGGTAAATGATAAGATGATAATGTGGATTGTATATTTTTGTGTATATTAATGTCAAGGTATTTGTGTATTTTTTGCTGTTGTGTATTTTATGTATTTTTTTTTATGTAAACATGTATTGTAGAATTTGAAATAACTGAAGAAAGTTTAAATGATATTGTGAGATTCAGATTCTAATGGTTAGTAGATGATTATGTATTTGGATATTGAGAGGTATTGTTGGTAGTAGATAAGTGATGAATTTTCTAGTGATATATTAAAGTGAAATGTTGTAAAGAGGTTTGGGAATAGTGATAAATAAGGGCATTGGAGTTAATTAAATAGAGTTAATGGGAGTTAGGGAAAATAAAGTGTTGAGATGCTGACAATATATAAAGAGGTGTTAGATATTTTAGGGACACAGTAGGTTAGTGATTATATAAGTAGAGTTGAGTAATGTGCATGGTAATTATATTTGTTGTTGATGGTGATATTTTGTAATAAGGGTATTGGTGTAGGAGTCTGCAACGAGAGATGTTGAGACAGGAAGGGACCGATTAGCGCCGGAAAGGGTTACCTGAAAGGGTCAGGAACCGATAAGGGAATGAGTTGGTTAGAGGGAATACACACATACTAGTACAAAAATGAGCGGTGCCAGAGGTTTTAAATGGGATTTGTGAAGGGGGTTATTATTGAGATATTGGTGTCATATTATATGTAAATGGTTAGAAGCAGTTGTTAGTTAAAAGGAGGTGAGTAAGGTTAGATTGACAATGCCAAAATAAGATACAGAAAAAATGAATAATAGAGAGTCGCCCAAACTAGTTAAGGATAAAAAGGTTAGAAAAGAAAATTCATAGTAGAAAGGTGATGTAACTGAAAGGTAAGGTAAATGGAAAGGTAAATGACAATTTTGAGAATTTTGCATAGAATCTAAATGAATGTTAAATGATAAAAATCACAATCAGAATGATCACAGTTGCACACCACTATATAAAAATTATCCCGATTAGCGCTTTCAAGCCTCACAGCCCATCGTCAGATCGGAAAAGGCCTATTCCGATCTGACGATGGGGTGTGAGGCTTGAAAGCGCTAATCGGGATAATTTTTATATAGTGGTGTGCAACTGTGACCATTCTGATTGTGATTTCAACCACTAACACAAATTTCTACATTAAATGATAAAAGTTAATAGAGAGTTGATGGTAATAATGTTATAAAGTTCTGCTATAAGTTATGTAAATGTAAATTGTTTAATGTGAATTGTTCAATGTTAGTGTTTAATGTACAATGTTTTATTATGTTTTAATATGTTGATGGTACAAGTGGATAGGAGGTTACTACAAGGATAGTAACGATCATAATGTTAAAATTTTGTGAAGGTTGTCAGTTCTGTAGGAATGGTTCTGTTATAAAGATAATTAAACATAAAGAAAAGATCGTAAAGAAATTAGAGAGTTTTAAAGTTGTTTGCCATGATATATAGATATTGTAAGATTATATGAAGTAGAATATCAGAGTTAATGGTTGTTGCTAAAACAGTAAAGTATATTGTTGTTTAGATTAAGAACAATTGTTTTCATGTAATAAAGAGAATGGATCTAATTGACAGAAGTCAGAAAGGTGTACTAGATACCGGATTGTTAAAAGGAAAAGGAATTTTCTATCTTAACTCTTGTTATACATTGTTTGAAACTTGTAGAATTAAGCAAACCAATGCCCCAAAACGCAAACCAACGTACTAAGAGGAAACATATCAGTTGTGGATATGGATATAGAGAAGGCCACTATTTTAAAATTTTGTATTGAATGTTTCAGAGTTTTATGGTGTGCTGACCGCGGTCCTGAGCTGGCCGGTGCGTCAGAACAGGAGCGTAAAGTGCCTCATGGCCTTATGGTGTAGGGATCTCTCAGGAGAAGTCCAGTAAGGTCAGAAGGTGTGAACCTCATCATTGGACCAAGGGTAAGTGATTGAATTTTTTCTATAGTAACACTACAGGGGGTTGTGGCTCCATATCTGAGCTGATCCATTTAGAGAGGTGTGAAAGAGTCAATGAAAGTTTTTGTGTCTCGACACAAAACCTTTCATTGAGGGGGTTTTGTGACAGTACAAAAAGTCTGATATAAAAAGTATGGTATGCAAGGTAGTAAATTATTGTATTTCGATGTTTTTAAAGTCATTTCTATGGGTAATACAATTTCCCTTGGTTTTGCCTACAACGACGCAGTTCCGAGACAACAAAATAATTTCAAGGACAGCAGTGTACGTGCAGATAAAGACACTTGAAATGGTTACAGCCACAAATACCAGCGCTACATACTTCTGTTTCATTGGCCGACAACGCCAAACGTCATTAATGCAACAATGACGTGATTAAAATACGTAACCAGCAAGGCGATTATGTAACAAAAGACAAAGAACAATGACGTGTACTCACACACACATACGTAAAAATTGCGTAGTGTTCGCCCCAGTCGCCAGAACATCACCATGGCAGTAACACGTTAGAATTGTGCTGGCATAAAATAGTCAGCTAAAGTGTTTTATTTGAATTAACAAAATGTAATAACAAGTAAATAGTGTTAACGAGTGATTATAACCATCATGTAAATTCAGTGTAAAGGACAGACGAAAGCTAGACATACAACGTCTGCCCCAGTCTTCAGAAAATCATCATGGCGATAACACGTTAAAAATTGTGCTGGCCTATAATAGTCAGCCAAAGTGTCTTAAATAATTCAAAAAATGTAATCAAAAATGTAAAAGTATTAACTACAGGAGAACTTAGACAGTGTGAAATAATAGTGTTTCAAAATTATATTTAGAATCAGTGAATTCAGTAAAATGTAACCACGCCATTTGAGAAACAACATGTGATCCACTGCTAGAACTTCCAGTCTACCTAACAAGGGAAGTGCAAAACCAAAATTTTATTTAAAGAGCTCTTTTAATCAAAATTGCCGTTATGTGTACACAACAAAAAGTAAATTGAAATTGTACGCATGGATGTGAGAGAGAGAGCAGTGCGTGAATGGTAAATGTCGACATCCAAATGGGGGTTGGTTTGCGCTAGTGATAAGTAAATATAATTAAAGTCAATTAATCATGAAGCTGCTTCATAGTCAGTAGATAGAATTTGATAAACTAACGTTTAATAAAACATAAAAGAGTTTTATGATTAAAGACAGTCAATATAAGTAATGGCCGCCATGTTGAAATTTTATCCGGTGTACACACTTAACTAAATTGCTGAATAAATTAATATTAATGGTCAATGTTTCAAATGAACGTATTCTCATTTCTATGCCTATCTCTGTCAGCAATCACGCTGAGTCGAATCCTTGGACCCTAGGTAATAATAAAAACAACAAGATTGAAGCAACCAGATTCTCGAACTATGGTAAGTACCATAATTATGGTGCGCGTGACATACGTGTTTAATACAAGTAATGTAAACAAACCAGAATATAGGTTACTTGTTATTTCTTATGACAAATATGTTTATATCATTTGTTTACCCAAAAATGAGTGATTTAACAATTGGCTGCCCGAACTGGTGACTATATAAAAATATATTAATGTATTTTATATAATAAGCCTGAATGATGGCAGAGTGGGCATTGAAACTGAGAGTACGGTTGTAGGTTAGGTGGTAACGCTAATATAAAGCGACAAACCATTAACATTTTTTATAATGGCAGAAAATAAAGAAAACGTCAGCATAACTGACAGTACGAATAACAGTCAAATAAGTATGACAGAATCACTAGTCATGAGTGAAGGAGTTGTTCACTCAACACCAGTCCCAAATAACAGGGCTGAAAATAGCGAAATTATGAAAATGATGCAAATGCTTTTTAATCAGAAATTTAGCGAACTTGATGAAAAATTTAATGAACAAAAAAGCGAAATTAGAGGAATCCAAGATAATTTTAATGTAAAATTTGAAGAATTAAAAAAGGAAATACAAAGACAAAATTGTAGTATTGACAAAGTAGACAAGTTAGAGATAAAGAAAGAGGACAAGGTAAGTAGTAGTGGAAATGACGATAAAATAGATGAAAATATAGTAATAGGTGTTAATAGTGTGGAGGTTGGTAGTATAAATGAAATTTTATGGGGAATAGAATATAATAATAAGGGAATGATAGTGTGTTTTGAAGGTTTAAAGAGTGGGTGTAAAGAGAGATATATTGAGAGAGAGAAATGTTGTTGGGAGAGTTATTATGAGAGATGTTTTAAGAGAGAGAGATGGTATGATAGTGAGAGATATATTGAGAGAAACAGAGAAGTAGAAATTTTTAAGATAAGCAGAGATTATGAAGAGTTGATGGAAAGGTTAGTAGTAGGAGAGAATGAGAATAATGACTTTACAAAATACCTGATTGTAACAGACGATACCAAAGGCGACATGACCATACCCGATCATGAGTTATATGAGATTGTGGAAAATTATAGAAATTTGAATAGTATGTATATTGATTGTAATAATATAAGACATTCAATATTAAACCATGTATATAGTTTTAAGGTTCGATTATTATTTGACGATGGAGGTTGATTATTTTATTGTGTTATGAACATTTAATTATGTGAACAGTGTTTTTCAGGATGGACCGATTATGATTGATTTATGGTAAATGATAAGATGATAATGTGGATTGTATATTTTTGTGTATATTAATGTCAAGGTATTTGTGCATTTTTTGCTGTTGTGTATTTTATGTATTTTTTTTTATGTAAACATGTATTGTAGAATTTGAAATAACTGAAGAAAGTTTAAATGATATTGTGAGATTCAGATTCTAATGGTTAGTAGATGATTATGTATTTGGATATTGAGAGGTATTGTTGGTAGTAGATAAGTGATGAATTTTCTAGTGATATATTAAAGTGAAATGTTGTAAAGAGGTTTGGGAATAGTGATAAATAAGGGCATTGGAGTTAATTAAATAGAGTTAATGGGAGTTAGGGAAAATAAAGTGTTGAGATGCTGACAATATATAAAGAGGTGTTAGATATTTTAGGGACACAGTAGGTTAGTGATTATATAAGTAGAGTTGAGTAATGTGCATGGTAATTATATTTGTTGTTGATGGTGATATTTTGTAATAAGGGTATTGGTGTAGGAGTCTGCAACAAGAGATGTTGAGACAGGAAGGGACCGATTAGCGCCGGAAAGGGTTACCTGAAAGGGTCAGGAACCGATAAGGGAATGAGTTGGTTAGAGGGAATACACACATACTAGTACAAAAATGAGCGGTGCCAGAGGTTTTAAATGGGATTTGTGAAGGGGGTTATTATTGAGATATTGGTGTCATATTATATGTAAATGGTTAGAAGCAGTTGTTAGTTAAAAGGAGGTGAGTAAGGTTAGATTGACAATGCCAAAATAAGATACAGAAAAAATGAATAATAGAGAGTCGCCCAAACTAGTTAAGGATAAAAAGGTTAGAAAAGAAAATTCATAGTAGAAAGGTGATGTAACTGAAAGGTAAGGTAAATGGAAAGGTAAATGACAATTTTGAGAATTTTGCATAGAATCTAAATGAATGTTAAATGATAAAAGTTAATAGAGAGTTGATAGTAATAATGTTATAAAGTTCTGCTATAAGTTATGTAAATGTAAATTGTTTAATGTGAATTGTTCAATGTTAGTGTTTAATGTACAATGTTTTATTATGTTTTAATATGTTGATGGTACAAGTGGATAGGAGGTTACTACAAGGATAGTAACGATCATAATGTTAAAATTTTGTGAAGGTTGTCAATTCTGTAGGAATGGTTCTGTTATAAAGATAATTAAACATAAAGAAAAGATCGTAAAGAAATTAGAGAGTTTTAAAGTTGTTTGCCATGATATATAGATATTGTAAGATTATATGAAGTAGAATATTAGAGTTAATGGTTGTTGCTAAAACAGTAAAGTATATTGTTGTTTAGATTAAGAACAATTGTTTTCATGTAATAAAGAGAATGGATCTAATTGACAGAAGTCAGAAAGGTGTACTAGATACCGGATTGTTAAAAGGAAAAGGAATTTTCTATCTTAACTCTTGTTATACATTGTTTGAAACTTGTAGAATTAAGCAAACCAATGCCCCAAAACGCAAACCAACGTACTAAGAGGAAACATATCAGTTGTGGATATGGATATAGAGAAGGCCACTATTTTAAAATTTTGTATTGAATGTTTCAGAGTTTTATGGTGTGCTGACCGCGGTCCTGAGCTGGCCGGTGCGTCAGAGCAGGAGCGTAAAGTGCCTCATGGCCTTATGGTGTAGGGATCTCTCAGGAGAAGTCCAGTAAGGTCAGAAGGTGTGAACCTCATCATTGGACCAAGGGTAAGTGATTGAATTTTTTCTATAGTAACACTACAGGGGGTTGTGGCTCCATATCTGAGCTGATCCATTTAGAGAGGTGTGAAAGAGTCAATGAAAGTTTTTGTGTCTCGACACAAAACCTTTCATTGAGGGGGTTTTGTGACAGTACAAAAAGTCTGATATAAAAAGTATGGTATGCAAGGTAGTAAATTATTGTATTTCGATGTTTTTAAAGTCATTTCTATGGGTAATACAATTTCCCTTGGTTTTGCCTACAACGACGCAGTTCCGAGACAACAAAATAATTTCAAGGACAGCAGTGTACGTGCAGATAAAGACACTTGAAATGGTTACAGCCACAAATACCAGCGCTACATACTTCTGTTTCATTGGCCGACAACGCCAAACGTCATTAATGCAACAATGACGTGATTAAAATACGTAACCAGCAAGGCGATTATGTAACAAAAGACAAAGAACAATGACGTGTATTCACACACACATACGTAAAAATTGCGTAGTGTTCGCCCCAGTCGCCAGAACATCACCATGGCAGTAACACGTTAGAATTGTGCTGGCATAAAATAGTCAGCTAAAGTGTTTTATGTGAATTAACAAAATGTAATAACAAGTAAATAGTGTTAACGAGTGATTATAACCATCATGTAAATTCAGTGTAAAGGACAGACGAAAGCTAGACATACAACGTCTGCCCCAGTCTTCAGAAAATCATCATGGCGATAACACGTTAAAAATTGTGCTGGCCTATAATAGTCAGCCAAAGTGTCTTAAATAATTCAAAAAATGTAATCAAAAATGTAAAAGTATTAACTACAGGAGAACTTAGACAGTGTGAAATAATAGTGTTTCAAAATTATATTTAGAATCAGTGAATTCAGTAAAATGTAACCACGCCATTTGAGAAACAACATGTGATCCACTGCTAGAACTTCCAGTCTACCTAACAAGGGAAGTGCAAAACCAAAATTTTATTTAAAGAGCTCTTTTAATCAAAATTGCCGTTATGTGTACACAACAAAAAGTAAATTGAAATTGTACGCATGGATGTGAGAGAGAGAGCAGTGCGTGAATGGTAAATGTCGACATCCAAATGGGGGTTGGTTTGCGCTAGTGATAAGTAAATATAATTAAAGTCAATTAATCATGAAGCTGCTTCATAGTCAGTAGATAGAATTTGATAAACTAACGTTTAATAAAACATAAAAGAGTTTTATGATTAAAGACAGTCAATATAAGTAATGGCCGCCATGTTGAAATTTTATCCGGTGTACACACTTAACTAAATTGCTGAATAAATTAATATTAATGGTCAATGTTTCAAATGAACGTATTCTCAGTTATATGCCTATCTCTGTCAGCAATCACGCTGAGTCGAATCCTTGGACCCTAGGTAATAATAAAAACAACAAGATTGAAGCAACCAGATTCTCGAACTATGGTAAGTACCATAATTATGGTGCGCGTGACATACGTGTTTAATACAAGTAATGTAAACAAACCCGAATATAGGTTACTTGTTATTTCTTATGACAAATATGTTTATATCATTTGTTTACCCAAAACTGAGTGATTTAACACCGTAATGTTATTCAGCATAAAATTTGGTTCCAATTATTTCATTTAGATAAGCAATACTCAGCGTAGAGTACATTGAGATACTTGTGAGCAGAAATCTTACAGTACTATATCCGAATTATTTTAAATGCCCTAAGCATTTAAACAAGATATAAAGTGAACACATACAATTTTAAAATTTAACAATTTGTTTTTTCATGGGTACCTTTCATAAAGTAAACCCATGTGGCGTCCACATTACATACAAGGAGTAGTATAACCTTGTTTCTAAAGTATAAGCTGGTTATAGGAGAATCTTGACAGTTTATTCTGGGTAAGTGAATGTCAGAACTTCAAGTACTACTACCAGGTACATGAAAGTCTTTTTTATGTTAATTTATTTGTCCAGACAACACTTGACGGTACTTACACTGACGACATTTAACCAAGAAGAGGAGTTCCACTTCAAGATCGACGCTACCGTTACATTCATTTACCGACCAGCAATTATTATTTTATCAATAAAAATTATCACATTATTATTACATAAATAATATTTACCAATTATCATAAAAGCAAATTACTGCATACAAAATAGAGACTTCATTAAACATTTTTTGTAACCAGTAACTAAAAGAATTTACACACCGTATAAAAGTTTTATTACAATATTCAAAAGTCTCTTACAAACAACATGTAAGCTATTACATGAAGTTGTTTCCATCAAACAACAAGGTCAGCTATTAAATCTTTTAAATCAGGGAAAATTTTTTATCATATATTTGACAAAGTATGCCTAACACTTTAAAGAAGATTAGGGGGAAATGCTTGAAATATGCCATTAAGTCTAGTTTGCTAGTTAGTAGCAAGAAGCCAGCTTTTTGTCTGGAAGTATGTTTTAGGATTACCACAAATAAACACTTTATGAACAAGTATTATTTTATACTATTTACTGTGAATAAACTTAATTTCTATGACACCTGTGTGGGTTTTGTCTTAAACAATCTACAATCTATTATTTACATCTATTTGTTATACATATACCCACAGCTGACTCTCAAGGTTAATATGCATATACAAGTTAACTTGAAGGTAGGCAGCATTTGATCCCAGACTGGTTCAAGTTAATCTATAATTGGCAGTTACCATGTTAATTTAAGTACTCATATTACATTGTAGTTAAACTGTTAACTTTCATTGTAAACAATTTAAAAAACTCAAACTTGTTTTCCAAGTACATTCCATATTGCCTTGATGCTGACCTGTGTATTCTATTTTGCAACAACTACTGGTTACCTAATGAGAATCCTATGATTTAATAACTTTAATTGTCTGAAGATAAACAAGTCTGGCAAAGCACATTAATTAATGAAGCACAGAAGCCTTTTTAAATAGTTTTAAGAAACACCTTCAGAAGATTTATTTACAGTATTAAATCAAATTTTTTTTACAGCTATGTACAATGTAATTCTATCAGTCAATAATGACTGAAGTATCAAGTTCCCTACATCCTTTCATTATTGCACAACTAACATAAACAAAAAATAATTGACATGAATATCTGTGTCCCTTCAATTTATTAGTCAATTTGTACAATTATACATACCAATAATTTCTCAGTATCAGTGACAAAATTGCAATGCAACAAGCCACTTAGAACTTCCCCAGCTTTCTCTCGGACTTCAACTCTCTCATCTTGAAGTAGCCTCAACACTAAATTATTTACCTACAACAGAGTTCATTGTAATGCGATATCATCTAAGTAATTCTTCAGACTAACAATTAATTATAACTAAGCTAAGATATTCCTTTTATTTTTATTTGCAAGTATTTAAAGGTGTTATTTTTTATATAAAGTTAGCTGAATTACACGGATTAGGTTAGTTTATTTTTAAAATATAGACCAAAACTTGAATAACATTTAAATTTAGCCCATTCGGCTTGTTAACAAAAGAGAACTGTGCTATACAACAGTATTCAAACTTGGGATGTTTTCCTACTATGTCTTAGCATATGAAACAGATTGTATAAAATTGCATTCTTTATTAATAACAAAGAACATTACAGGTCATTATACTTCTTACTACTACTAATTCTTACAGGTATACACAAACTTGTCTCAGCTTCACACAAAGAAGTGGTCTAAACACGCACCAGCCAAAGCAGTCAATGTTACAAAAAAAATTATTTTCTGCTCTAGTAACTTATCTTATAGTTTTACATGCAATTTGCTTTCAACATGTGTTGTCATGTTATGTGAATATACACATAGAAAATATAACTATTATATAAATTGAAAAATTGTGTCTTTGTTAAACACACATTGTTTGGGGATAAACGACTGTCCCAACAACAATTATTGTGACTGCATCAGGTGTAAATTATTTACTGTGAAGTCAAGTTTAAGCTATACAGTTTGTTCTCCTATTTCAAAAGCTATGTTCTAATGCAACATTATATAACACGTTGAAACCAACTCAAAATATTAATACTTAAAATAATATTTTATTTATTAATATATTATTTTAAGTAACTTAACTGATAAATCTCAAGAACAATGAATCTGCAACAAGTCTAATTATAATCATTATAAATAAAACATTTGTGTACCTGCTCGATCCAAATGTCATTACTGCAAATAACAGCCATATTGTGGAAGACAAACGCCTGTAAGAAATCTAGACATGTAGTGCGTGCCCACCATGAGCTCATCTCAGCAATCTGAAAACCGTCTTTCAATTAGAACATGTGTGAGTGCCCCCTCACACAAACACACACTCACAATTTCAAATAGACTGCTTTGTATTAATTGCTAATCCCACTCGAGTCCTATAATGGAATGATTTTTCCTATTAAATCATGAACTATTTTTATCTCCTTACTACTTCAACGATTAAATACTGTAGCCATTCTAATTTATAGGAAAACCCCTATAAAGCACTCCTTAACAGATCATAAAAAGGAGCTTTATATGAAGGTTGTGTTACATGTTGGTGGGAGATTCTTATCAAGGATTTACTCCAAGCAACCTTCTTCACAACAAAAAATCAAGGTCAGAAGTGAACAAGGACAAACCTTGTGCTTGGTTTGACAGTAACTTATCAGCACATTTTACAAATGTGGTAACTGATAAGCCAAATCCATGTAGGCCATCCTTCTGTTGCTGTAAGTCACAGTTGCACTGGCTCACAGCAGAAAGAATATTTAGGTACTTCTCCCAACTGTCCCAATAACTATGCCTAATTTTCAATATGCAATTCTTGATTTTCAATTATGCAATACTCTGTATAGATAATAGCGCATTAATTTTAGTAAAATAATAGAAAGGGTGTTAATTTATTGGTTTATGTTATAAAATTGTCTTTTGTGGTTGTAATAGTTTTCCATTGTCAAATATTTTTTATGTGAACTGTTTCTAGCAATATTACAGGTTAAACCTGAGACTGTGGCAGAGAAAGTTGGTATTGTTAGGTTAACAGGCAAACTGAAAGGAATCAGGAAAATACCAATACATCTTTAAAATAATAGTCTTTTTTTGTGTGTAAAACACCAAAAAACCCCAACTTGAAGTAGGGCATGTTACTATACATGTCTCCCTTTTTGTGAAGAACCCGCTTTTCACTGTGAACAGTAATTTTACTTTTCTTTTTGAGGTTGTTGCTTTTCCCTGATCCCGTACTACATTACAATGTTTTCATAATGTTTATGTATACTGTGTATATAGTTACAATACAATCTGTAAAGATGTGTTCTGTTTTTATTGCAACACGTTTACAAAGCAATGTAATATTTTTGTTCACAATGTTAGGTTTGTTAGGTCAACAGTTACCACAACAATCATATACAAATATTCGTGATCAAAGACGCGGGTTTAAAAAAATAAGTTTTTTTTTGCTATAACTTCGGTTCTTTTTAACCTATCGTTATTCGCGATAGAAGCCGCGCCGCGGGTTTACAAAAATTAGTTTTTTGCAATAACTTCGGTTCTTTTTAACCTATCGTTATCAGATAAAGTGGAAAACCTTCCGTTGGGTACCTGCTATCAGCGTGCAAAGTTTCACTGAAATCGATTCAGTAGATTGTGAGATTCCCGGGGACAAACGTAGACTCCCCTAGAGATTTATTATATAGATTAATAATTAATAATATTTGTTATTTTATCAGGGTGTCTACCAACTCATCATAAAAGAATTCCCTGAATATTCCCTGACTTTTCCAGGATAAGTAAGAAAATTGTAGCGGGTCAAATTTTGGGTGTTTTATTTTAACCGTATGGGGTATATATATATATATATATATTTTTACTTATTTCGTTTTCAGGCGGACTGGTATAATAAATTTGTAAAACTGTAATTGTATTGTGCAACGTTATTTTCCAAGCAACAGCACGATGTTGAGAAACAGCGTTTGGAACAAAGGCGCTGCGCAATTTCAGTGGTGTAATGCGGCAGAGGAATTTGCATCTACACAAAATTCGCAGAAATCTGTACTTGCGTAAACAGCACACAGACGCAACTGTATCACTACAAATCTGAGTGACGCAGCCAGCCACAAAACCGGATGTCCTGGGACGAACAAAATTCCGCAATGTGCTTTTTGAGCGGCAGGAAGTCATGGCTAAATCCGGTCTTTCCAATGACATCAGCAGAGCCAAGCCCAATATTAAGCTCTGGTCACCCACATATGTTAGCTCCATTCCATATATAAAATGGTTACACAACAGCTTAGGAGCAAGGAGCGATGACGAAAACATCGTGGCATTGAAGAGAACCAGTTTCCCTCCAGGAACAGGTACACGTACCTGTTACGTTCACCGTGACACAGTGGGACTTTAAGTAGAGACGCCATACAATCAACAGGACGCCAACACCGCTACAGACAATTACAGTTTCGTTTGAGGCCCGGTTGGTCGAGTGGCGTAAATGTAATTAATCCAGTAGGACCGACCGGGACCCGAGGAATTAACGGACATAACTAGTTTCCAATAAGTGAAGTGGAGTGAATAAACGGGCAACTAACCGGGTTAACGAAGGACACGTGTCTGGCCAGAATCGCGACCGCAAGTTCGTAGAAACACAAGTGAATTTATAAAAGAAAAATAAAAGTTTTTTTTATTGTTTTAAATAAGAATGAGTGAGAGAGAGGAAGAAAAGCAGACTGGGCAGTCTATCTAGTAGTAAGTAATAATAACTAAGTTACACAAGTTTATAATTACATTCTAATCAGACAAAACATAGGGAAAAAAGGTACTAAAGTTTTCAAGCAATATACTAAAAATTTAACTGTACAAATGTTTATTAAATAATCGCTCATTAAAAATAAGGATTACTTCCGATAAAATGTGTTAGACTAAGTTATTTCGTCATTACCACTGTCTTATTCCTGTGTTGAAAAAATTCGTCTAGACGTTCCGGAATCTTCTGAATTATTAATTGGGTGGGTCAGATTGCTAAATTGTCCGTTTTATTTAAGGTGGAGTGTAAAGGTTTTCGATATTTTACCTATAAAAAATAATCGTGGCGACCTTGTTCTTCTGGTAAAATATTAGCAGGCAAGTGTTGTAATTGCGTGCAGGTAAGTCCTGGTAGTGATTTTATTTATTTTATATATTTCGACCCCTTTTTTATTGTTACAAATGGCGACCCTGCCAGGATTTTCGTTTAATTGTAATTTTATACGAGATAGACCTATTTTAATACACAGAAAATAGGATGTGGTAATGACGAATGTATAAAAATTTTATCGTACATAATTAAGTAGGTTAGGTTTATGTTATTGTGATTCACAATGTGTTAGGTGTGAGTATAGAACAATAGTAGTTTTATAGATAAAAGTGTTATACAAACGAACTTTAAAAATGTCTATAATACAAAGTAATGAGAGTGATTTTGTTTGGGATGAGTGGGAGAATGAATTTCGAGGTGTTGTGGGTGAGATGACAGACGAGGAATGGGGAAATTTAGACGATAGGTTAACCCGAATGGAGGAACAAGAGGAAGGAATATTCGCGGAAATTAAGAAGCACAGTGATGATATTGATAGTGAGGTGCCAAGTAATAAAGGTAAGATCGTTGAAGAAATAGTAGTAGTAAATGAGACAGAAAATAGGCCTAATGATAATGATGTCGACAGTGTGGGGGTAGTAAAAAAGAAGCGTTCATTGGAGGACGTGATGAACTTGTTGATAAAAATGAATGAAAATTGGGATAAACATTTTGAACTAATCACAAAGATGAATAAACAAGACGAGAAGCGGGAGGAGAATAGAGGTCAGTTAAAAGAGAGTACAGAAGTTGAATTAACACAGGTAAGTGGTAATAATGTCTTTGGTAATAGCGAAGAAATAATTAACAAGGTAAGTTACAGTTGTAAAAATGAATTAATAAATAATAGTGATAAAATAGTTGAAAACGAGCTATTTAAGAATGATGTGGTGAAAACAAATAGTGATGATGAAGTTTGTGGTGAAGTAGAATTTAATAACAAAATGTTAGCGAGTGTTGATGAAATTGAGAGAGAGTGTGATGAAAGGTTAGGGTGTCAAAGGGCAAATTTTCCCCGTGATATAAGTGGAGTAAGGACTCCGCTAGTAGTGAATTTTGAGGACAGAGTTTCCTCCGTTAATTGTGTGGAAGACGAGGTGTCTTCAAGCAGTCCCCTAATTTTTTGTAAACCTGGAAAAGCCAGGAAGTGGTATAGTAAGTTTGTTGTGCCCTTTGCATGGAGTGAAGTAGGTCAGTGGTGTTGTGACAGGTATTGTGATGAAAGTGATTATGAGAGAGAGAAAGAGTTAGAGTGGTTCAAAATAAATAGAGGTTATGTAGAGCTGATAGAGAAGATGGATATAAAGAGAGTTATGATAAATAATGTAGACATACCTTGTGTAGTAGTAGACAATGATTATATTGATGATAAATGTGTACCTGTAGGAAGAATTAGTGTACTTGTAGTGGAGGAATATGATGAGAAAATAAATTACCTGGGTGTAACAACAAATATTCACGGAGGCGAGATAAAAACAAATAATAGTGACAAGTCTTATGAAATAATAAAAGGGAAAATGAATGACATAGAGGTAATGGTCTATGATAAAAATAATTATAATAAATTGGATGTAAATAAAAACCATTTAGTCTATAAATATGTAAGATACCTTTTTGACGATGGTGGCTAAAATAGAAAACAGAAAAGACAGTTAAACATTTTGTTTTAAGCTATTTGACTTGGCTGATTTGGAAATTGAGATGTGATAACTGAATAAATACTGAAGTAAATTTGTAAATAAATATGTAGTAAAGCCAATGGTATGTGTTGTGGTTAAGTGAACAGTGTATGTAGGTAATTAATTGTTGTAAGAATAATACTAAAATATTTGCAATTGAAATAAATAAACCAAATTAATTTTGAAAACAAGTAATCAGAGAATTATAATTGTTTGGATGGTAATGAATTCTATATTGTTAATAATTAATTTAATTAAAACAATTTGATATATTTTAAACATTCTAATTGATTAGGTAAATGTTGTATAATTAATTTTTTTGTAAATTCAGTTTGTTTTACGAGATGGAAATTTGGTAATGAATGATAAATTATTTAATTGAAGCTAATAAATTTTGTGAAATGTTTCAGAGATGGTGGTGATTATGTTTTGTGGGCATATCATGTTAAATGGATTGTAAGTAGAAAAATTTTATAATCATGTGTAATAAAAATATTTACAGGTGTAATTGAGATTCGAATTCAGTAATAAGATGTTATTTGGAAATCAGTTGGTTCAAGAAATAAAGATAATTAAAAAATTTTAATAATAAATGAAAAATGATCAATAATGATTATCAATAATAAATTTTGAAAATTTCAAGAAAGTTAAACGGTAAAAGGTTATGAATGGGTTAAATGAGTGTTGATGCAAATATTATATGATAATGTATATAAAAATTTTAATTAGTTGTCAATTGTAGTTAGTTATTAAGTATTATGTTATTGTTGTCTGTTAGATAAGCATTGATAAGAATATGTAATTTTATTATGTGTGTATTTTTTTTTTAAGCCAATAAGTAAATCGTCTGGCAGGTTAACATAAATAACCAGAATTAGAGAAAATGGGAAACCAGAGGGTGAGGAGTGATGATAAATAAATATGTATATTTCATATAATTTGTTCAATCATGAAATGTGTTTTTATTATGTTAGGATATCAGCTGATCAGCAATAACGTCACTGGTATATTGGTTTGTAAATGTTACAAGTAATTAATGTTTAACGTATTACAGACATTTTGGAGTAAAGATAAAAAGAATATGAGAAATAAAATAGCAATAATTTATGCAAATTAATAAAAGATAATTTATGGGTGATAAATGTTTTATGGGACATGTAGACCTGTCCAAATTGAATTAAAAGTTGAATGTGAAATGACAGAGATGATTATGATGTAATGATGTTTTTGAGTTAATGTGATGTAACAGAATCTTGAGAAATAGTGATGTTGACACGGTAGTTGTGGAAAATAATGGTAGAGTTCTGAATGATATATTTATGTTTATAATTAATGAGGTTATTTTGTGTATTTGTAGTGAGGTAATGAGATTGAGAATTTTGGGGATGGCAATTTTGTATTAGAGGGTAGTGTAATGTAGGAGTCCGCAACAAGGGTTGGGACGGGATAGGGATAGATTTTAGTGGGTAAGGGGCCGCCTTAGGTAAAATCCAGGGGCCAAATAAGGGAATTGAGTTTTTTGGGGGCGGGGAAACACGTATCCTATGTACAAAGGGTTAGAGAGTATTTTATATGTAGAGAAGGTGGCGAATTGTGTTAAATGATAAGTGGGGGTTTAGAGTGTCCTGATTAGTAGAGATTTTGGTAGAGATGGGTGTCATGGGAGTTGAAGTTGATGAATATTAGAGTCAGAGGGAGAAAGTTTATATATGTATAGAGATCTAATACAGAAAACGAGAATAAATAATTTACATCACCCACAGTATATTAAAGTAAGATTGTTGAAAAGAAAGAGAGATTCATGATAAAGAATATACAATTGTTTAATTTTTTTGCCAGTGACAGAATTTTGATAAAATTTGAAAATAATGTAAAGCCAAGAATTGTTTATTTTAAATAATTTAAATGCCAATTTGATTATCATTGATATTAATATTTTGTAATTTTAAATATTTTATGTTACTATGTTTTGTATTTCAAGTTAGGATATTACAGATGTTCAATGTGTTTTCAGAACGTATATATAACATATGTAGGTCAAGGATCTTGGACTTGACCTAGTTACGATCAGCTGATGAGGTCATACACCTACTAGGCTTGTATAGTAGGAATCCAATTTTAATTTGTTTGTTTGATTAATTCAAACCAATATTTGAATAATTTTAATAAATGTTATTTAATAAACAAATTTAATAAAATTTTTTAATGAATAAATTTAATTTGTTTTGAATTTTAAAATTTTGAAAATTTTAATTTTTTTGAAAAAAAAAAAAAAAAAAAACTTGATTTTTCGCCTGCCAGCGAGTGAATATTTTTGAGTAATGATTGTTTTCTTATGTGTGTATTAACCATGTTTCTTTTATTGTATTGCATTATATTGGTAGACTATAAGTGATTCTCCTGTTAGAATAAGGATGTGTTTATATTATTAGAAATGTCTAGGTTGTCATTTGAAAAAAAAAAAAAAAGAAAAAAGAGGAAGAGAATGTTTTGATAAAAGATTATTTTTTTGACTTTTGAATTTTTTTTTTAAATTTATAATAAATTTTAAAAGAAAATTTTTATTTTTAATGTGTTAGGGTATCATGTAACGTGAGTGTGTGTGAGCCCAGTATCTGCTGAAGGCAGCCCAGCTTGCAAAAAGGGGAACCATATCGGCGGAGGAGCTGGGATAATTTTAGCCAGGGATTGAGGATTTTGGGGTAGCATGTTAGAAGGCGAGGCGCGCTGTGGTGCGAGTCTGATCGATTTTTCGGTGTTGGGATCTCTTACGGAGAAGTCCAGTGATCTCGTTCAGATGAGTCCATGGTCGCTGAGCCAGGGGGGGTCGTGTACCCATGATATTAAGAACAAGGGGGTTGTTGGCACTAGTTCCTCACCGGTCCTCTTCGGGGTTATCGATGAGATTTCTTCTGTCGTGAACAGCAGAATTCTCATCGAGGGGGTATTGTAGCGGGTCAAATTTTGGGTGTTTTATTTTAACCGTATGGGGTATATATATATATTTTTACTTATTTCGTTTTCGGGCGGACTGGTATAATAAATTTGTAAAACTGTAATTGTATTGTGCAACGTTATTTTCCAAGCAACAGCACGATGTTGAGAAACAGCGTTTGGAACAAAGGCGCTGCGCAATTTCAGTGGTGTAATGCGGCAGAGGAATTTGCATCTACACAAAATTCGCAGAAATCTGTACTTGCGTAAACAGCACACAGACGCAACTGTATCACTACAAATCTGAGTGACGCAGCCAGCCACAAAACCGGATGTCCTGGGACGAACAAAATTCCGCAATGTGCTTTTTGAGCGGCAGGAAGTCATGGCTAAATCCGGTCTTTCCAATGACATCAGCAGAGCCAAGCCCAATATTAAGCTCTGGTCACCCACATATGTTAGCTCCATTCCATATATAAAATGGTTACACAACAGCTTAGGAGCAAGGAGCGACGACGAAAACATCGTGGCATTGAAGAGAACCAGTTTCCCTCCAGGAACAGGTACACGTACCTGTTACGTTCACCGTGACACAGTGGGACTTTAAGTAGAGACGCCATACAATCAACAGGACGCCAACACCGCTACAGACAATTACAGTTTCGTTTGAGGCCCGGTTGGTCGAGTGGCGTAAATGTAATTAATCCAGTAGGACCGACCGGGACCCGAGGAATTAACGGACATAACTAGTTTCCAATAAGTGAAGTGGAGTGAATAAACGGGCAACTAACCGGGTTAACGAAGGACACGTGTCTGGCCAGAATCGCGACCGCAAGTTCGTAGAAACACAAGTGAATTTATAAAAGAAAAATAAAAGTTTTTTTTATTGTTTTAAATAAGAATGAGTGAGAGAGAGGAAGAAAAGCAGACTGGGCAGTCTATCTAGTAGTAAGTAATAATAACTAAGTTACACAAGTTTATAATTACATTCTAATCAGACAAAACATAGGGAAAAAAGGTACTAAAGTTTTCAAGCAATATACTAAAAATTTAACTGTACAAATGTTTATTAAATAATCGCTCATTAAAAATAAGGATTACTTCCGATAAAATGTGTTAGACTAAGTTATTTCGTCATTACCACTGTCTTATTCCTGTGTTGAAAAAATTCGTCTAGACGTTCCGGAATCTTCTGAATTATTAATTGGGTGGGTCAGATTGCTAAATTGTCCGTTTTATTTAAGGTGGAGTGTAAAGGTTTTCGATATTTTACCTATAAAAAATAATCGTGGCGACCTTGTTCTTCTGGTAAAATATTAGCAGGTAAGTGTTGTAATTGCGTGCAGGTAAGTCCTGGTAGTGATTTTATTTATTTTATATATTTCGACCCCTTTTTTATTGTTACAAAATTCCCTGAGTAACATAAGTGACCAAAATACAACGCATTTACAAAACAAAGAACTTGAGTGGACTACTGATGACCACACGATCAGCCACATTGTAGTCGTGAGCAACTAAAGGTCAACTGCACCGAACACATTTAGCTCAGTGCGCTAAGGTGTGACTTGTAGCGTGCAGGTTGTAGCAGGTTCTAATCCTGCCTTGGCCAACCCGAAGATGGTTTTCTGTTTTCAACACCAGGCAAATTCTGTGTCAGTACGCTAAGGACAATAATAGATGAACAATAATAGATGAAGATCGATGACAACATTAAAAGCTATTAAAAAAATAAAATGCTACTTACATCCTACCTGTGTGCTACGCGGCCGCTTTTGTTATGTCCGTCGATGACATTCGTCACCAGACGCGTACGCGTAAATTTGAAATCGTGCGCTCTCTTAGTGTTGTAGTATTGCGGCGTGTAGTCTGTGCGTGTTTAACAGAGACGTAGATGAGAGTGTGTCTCTACCCGCGCGTGAAAAGATATTGTAGACGAAACGCGTAGCACATAGACGTAGATGAGAATCTGCCTCTTACCTGCATGCGAAAAGAAATATTTTATCTCCCGCCCCGCTGTTACAGTAAAAGGCGTTTGTGAGTGGTATCGCTGCATCCTAGTATGTATGGATGTGGATGTAGTATGGATGAAGGATACGCACCAGGAACCATCGGCTAACGTCGAAAGAAAATTAACCTGTCCAGCATGAGTTAGACTGAAGAGAGAGCGGAAAAAAAAAAGAAAAACGCAAACATACAATGGTTTAAGTGGCGCTGTGAATGCTCAGTATCGGCGTGTATAAGTAAGCACTCGTCAGGCGAGAGGAGGGAGCGATTTTCGACGAGTTCCCATAAAACGATGCCGCTTGTGTCGCGTCAGACTGTCCTCATGCGCGTAATTGATGTTTTTTTTTTTTAATTGAGAAAGAACTGATTATTAGATAAGAAACGTGTTTAACAAAAAATGACGCAACAGGGTGCGTAACGGCAGTTCCAAAAACGAACAGTCAACAGTGTCACTGTACATTGTACGCCGCCGATGGAGTTGCCAAAGTGGGTATTTTGTAGTGGCGAAAAAACGGGAAACGGCGACGTCGAAGAATTCACCGATGTTGAGGATGTTAGAATGAAGCTTTCTGCAGCGTAGGGCGTAGGAAGCGTACACTTTGCGTCTGTTGTAAAGCATTTTTGGCCCGTTTCCGCAAACGGTGTCACAGAGACGACGGAACCGTCGCTGACTTGGAGTGTGTGTGCAGCGGTCGCCGTCTTAGCGCCTGCGACGGGATCTGCCTGGGTCGTTAGTCCGATATGTCTGGAATGTTGTTTTGTGTTTCAGAGAATATACTGGCGTCGCGTTTTCTCAAAACCCGGCGAGAAAACCACCCTTTAACACGACGCCAGACGAACTACAGCGTTCACAAAGTCCCAGGGACGAGCGTGCTTTTAATCAAGGTAACAGAAGGTTTAATAATATCGCCGAATCGTGACTGATGAGATGGGCGCCAAACGCAAGCGCAAGCTCGCCGCCAGTCAGTCTCCCGCCTCACCAAACCAGGTCGCTGATTCAGGTAACAGCGGCCGGCAGTCTGTCAATCTTGCTTCTTCTTCCTCTAAGCCTGACCCTTCTACCCTTAAGTTTCCTCCTATTATCATCCCCGATAATAGGAATTACTCCCAGCTTTTAGCCAACCTTCGTTCTGCCCTTCCTTCGACGTCCGTGGAGGCGAAATGCTCCGGCAAATCGCTGAAGCTGGTCGTCAAAACCATTGTTGACTTCCGCGCTGTTCAGCACTTTCTGTCAGCGCGGAACATTTCCTTTCACACCTTCGCTCTCCCTGAGGAGCGTGAGGTTAAAGTCGTTATCCAGGGTATTCCTTATCATACCCCCTCCGATGCTATCGTGCAGGAACTGACGTCTCTTGGCTATACGCCAACTGCTGTGTCGGTTTTGCACGCCGGCAAAGGGGACACCAAGCATCCCGTCAATACTTTCCTCGTAAAGTTGCTCAAGACTGGAAATTTCGAGGAGGTCTATGGCCTCCAAACACTTCTTCACCTGCGGGTGACAGTCAGGTCATTTGACCCGCGCCCAGGCCCTGCCCAGTGTTTCAACTGCCAGGGCTTCGGGCACTCATCCCTGTTCTGCCATGCGCCCCCACGTTGCGTGCGGTGCGGCGACCCTCACCGTGGCTGTGATAAGCCTCGTGTGCCGGGTTTTGTCCCGTACTGCTGCAACTGTAAGGGCGCCCATCCGGCTAGTTACCGGGGTTGTATCAAGTACATCGAAGCGGAAAGACAGCAGCGATCTGCGCGCCCTGGCGCGCAGCGTCGTGTAGCTGGCCCGGCCCCTAATCGGCGAGAGGTCTTCCCCCCTCTCTCCGGAACATCTGTCAAGGCCCCGGCAGCGACTCCTGTCGCTCCCGCGGTCTCAGTCCCGCCTGCAGGCGTCGCTCCGGCGGCGCCTGTGACGGCTCCACTCCCGGCGCCTGCCGGAGCGCCCGGCCCTTCCTATGCAGCTGTCGCTGCTACGACATCATCAAAACCTGTTTCCGCCCGAAAGGGCACCAAAAAGCGCTCGCGTCGCCGGACTCCCGGCCGACGCCATCAGCAGGCTCGACCTGCCCAACCTCAGCGGGATCTTCCCGCCCCTGTCATCTCCCAACCTCCGCGTGAGCAGACCAAAGTTCAGTCCGCCAACCCAGCGCCATCTGTAGTCCTGGCCGAAGTTCCTCAGGAACGTCCGCGCGGGTCCCGGGAATTTTCTCGGGCTCCAGCGGACCCCCTGACGGCTTGGGCCACTCAACTTGTTGAAAGCATCAGGTCTGCTCCTGACACCACGACAGTACTGATGTTAGTTTTCCAATCCCTCTCTGCTCTCTTCCCTCTCCTCCCCCTCAATGGCTAGATCCCTGCGGATCGTCGCTTGGAACGCTGATGGCGTTTCCTCTCGCCGATCTGAGCTGGCGGCTTTCGTCGTGGAGTACGACGTTGATGTCGTGCTTCTCTCCGAAACCCATCTAGCCCCCTACCATCGATTCTCACTTCCTTCTTACACTTGTTATCGTCAGGATCGTCCCCGACAGCCGCGCCAACCCCCGAAAGGGGGTACGGCGATTCTGGTCCACAGGCGGATATCCCATAGGCCACTACCCCCTCTCACTACTCGACTCATCGAAGGTTGCGCGGTGGCAGTGGACGCAGGCGGCTTGGAGTTGCGCATTGTTTCCGCGTATCTCCGGCCTGGCCTGAGCCCGCTGCCCCCGCCTGAGGAGTGGAACGCTCTCCTCGACCACCCAATCTCGACGATTGCAGCCGGCGACTTCAACGCCAAACATCCTTCTTGGAACAGTAGGGCTACCAACGCCTACGGCAGATCACTCCGCCGGTTCGTCCTAGACGACCCGGATACGCACGTCATCGGCCCTGATGATCCTACCCACTTCCACTATGCCGGTCACCGACCGGACGTTCTTGATGTAGTTGTAGTCAGGAACGTGGCCCATAACATCCAGGTCTCGTCAGTGTCAGACCTCTCGTATGATCACAATCCCCTACTAATAACTGTTCGAGATGTGTCGGCTTCACCCCGACTTCCCGCTGGTCCTGCTAGGAGGGTCAACTGGCGCTCCTATCACGACGAGCTGTCTCGAAGGTTACCATCTGTCCCAGCGGCCCCGATCGCCACTCGTGACGATCTGGATCTCCGTGCCACTCATCTTCAGGAGTTGGTCCAAGGTGTCATGGATCGACACACATACAACGTAGAGGTGAATCGTAAATCGGCCCTTCAACCGGATGTTCTCCACGCCATCTGGCTTCGGCGCAAGCTCCGCCGCAGATGGCAACGAACCCGAGATCCCGCCGTCAAACGACGGTTTCAGGCCCAGTCTCTTTACGTCCAGCAACTTTTGCGGGACGTAAACTCTGATCAGTGGGACTCATACCTTGAGTCCCTTGAAGTCGACCCAGCCTCCGTCTGGAGAGCGACGAGTCGCCTTACCCGCGAGAAGCGTACTCGCAACCCGCTTAACACCCCGAACGGCATTGTTTCTTCACCGGAAGGCAAGGCAGAGGTCTTCGCCGACTGCATGGAGACTCAATTCACCGTTCATGGAGGCGTCTCGGACCCTGCCTTCTCGGTAGTGGTTCGAGACTTCCTATCTGGTTATTTTTCCCGCCCTCCACCTGACCCTCCCGCTCTCTTCGACAGGGACGAACTAGTTTCGTCTATCTGTCGACTAAACCGACGTCGCGCCCCTGGTCCTGATCGGATCGGGGCCGCAGCTTTGCAACATCTCCCGGCCTCGGGCGTTGAATTGGTCCTGGATCTGTTCAACTCCAGTCTCCGGCTGCAATACTTCCCCCGCCTGTGGAAAAATGCCAACATCAGCATGATACCCAAGCCCGGCAAGCCTCGAATGCTTGCAGGCAGCTATCGCCCCATATCATTGTTGCCAGTAATCTCAAAGGTGTTTGAGCGTCTCCTACTCGCCCGCATCTGGCCGCTGCTGGATAATTTTATTCGGAGCGAACAGTTCGGGTTCCGTAGAGAGCACTCGACAACTTTACAACTCGTCCGAGTTGTCACAGCATTGTCCGACGCCGCCAACAAGAGAGAGTCTACGGGCGCTGTCTTGTTGGACGTGAGTAAGGCCTTCGACAAAGTCTGGCACGAAGGTCTCCTCTACAAACTTGCTCACTCCCCCATCCCACCGTCCATTGTGCATTTCTTGCGGTCATACCTCAGTGATCGTACCTTCAGGGTTAGCGTCGAAGGGTCCTGTTCATCAGTTCGACCCGTCGCCGCTGGCGTTCCGCAGGGATCTGTCCTCGGCCCCGTTCTGTACCTAGTGTACACGAACGACCTGCCTGTTATTCCTGGAGTCACGTTATCTCTATTCGCTGACGACGCAATGTATTACTGCAGCTCCCTGTCCCCGCGAATTGCGTGTTCAAAGCTGCAGCGTCAGTTGAATCTGCTTCCGGCCTGGCTAAGGAAGTGGCGGGTGCTGATCAACGCGGAGAAATCCGAGGCGATCTGTTTCACCAACAAGTCCACTTCCCGATGCCAGGCCCTCTCCCTCGAAGGGAGGCCTATCGCCTGGCAAAAGTCGGTGAAGTATTTGGGCGTTCGGCTAGACCAGCGCCTTAGCTTCAACGGCCACGTGACTGCTACCCTCAACAAAGCTCGAGGCGTCCGAGCCAAAATATTTCCCATGCTCTCGTGCCGCAACCGCCTGGCTTTGCGCACTAAAGTTACTATCTATCTTTTGTTTCTCCGGTCAATATTGACCTATGCTGCTCCCGCATGGTGGTCGCTTGTGTCGACCACTAACAAGTGTAGGCTGGAAGCTTTCCAGGCCCGTACCCTCAGATCCTTGTCGGGGTCTCCATGGTTTGTGAGAAATGATGTCATTCGTGGAGGCCTTCGAGTTCCTACCCTTGCCGATTTTGTCCGGTCGCTTGCCGAAACTCTTTTTGCTTCTGCAGCGACCTCCTCCTTTCCTTATCTCCGATCTATCAGCACGTCTGAACCACCTCCCGCTATACGTGTTAAACGCCCTCGGGCGATCTTAGACGACCCCCCGTAATTCTGTTTGCTCTAATTTAGGTTCCCGAGCAATTCTATCTCCTTGTTACCATCCTACCCAGTCAGATACCTTCCCCAAGTAAGTTGATTTTCAGACTGCTTGGCGTTGTTACCGATGCCAAAGACACGGCGGATCCCTGCCTCGCGGGGAACGTCCGGCGCTACAAGGCGCCTGCATGCCGGGCCGGGCGCGTTCGGCATCTGCCGTTCGCCCCGCGCCCGGTGGCAGTGTTACCATGACCCGGCACCTATATATAATAAAAATTGAAAAAATTTTCCGCCGCCTTCTCAGTTAACTGGTTGGCGTGTCCCTCCCGAATATTTTAGGCCACCTTCTTTTGAAAGTCCAGCACTGTTTTCTTCTGGCAGCCATCGGGCACGTCCCGGAAGCTGCAATAAGCCACGGGTGCAAAGACGCCCCACTATTCAATGCAAAATGCAAAAATGACGAGATGGCAGACGCAGGTACTACCGCTACACCGGCACCCCCCGCTACGCCCTAGAAGTCTAAACCGTCGGCGCGGCCAGCAAGAAGCCTAGGACAAACCGTCGCATCCGCCGACTTCGGACATGGTGAACAATGCTATCAAGAGTCTGAAGGAACGTGGTGGCTCGTCACTGCAGGCAATCAAGAAGTACATCGCCACCAATTACAAGGCGGATGCGGAGAAACTCGCTCCGCTCATCAAAAAGTATCTGAAATCGGCGGTGGCAACGGGCGCTCTAGTCCAACCGAAAGGAAAAGGCGCGTCCGGCTCTTTCAAGCTAGCCGCCAAGGGCGAGGGAGGCAAAACGACAGCCACAGTGAAGAAAGCCGCTCCGGCCAAGCCGAAGGAGACCGCCAAAGCCGCGGCTAAGAAGAAGCCGGCCGCCACGAAAGCGAAAGCCGCTTCCGAAAAGAAGAAGTCCGCCGCGAAGCCGAAGACTCCGTCGAAACCAAAAAAGTCAGCAAACCGCCGACAAAGAAGCCCAAGAGCCCGAAACCCAAGAAGGCGGCGGTGAAGAAACAACCGAAAGCCTCGCCAAAGAAGGCTGCCGCAAAGAAAAAGTAGACAGAACGACGTACGCGCCGGTTCTGTAGGTAATGGTCCTTATTAGGGCCGCCAATCGGTTCGGAATGGAGATCACGCGAGCCTCGCTTACGTAGGATCTCCAAGGAGGGCGGCACAGCGCAGAACCACGTTAAACAGCACGCGCAAGACTTGACCCGCGGGGCCTCAAGCGGTTAGCGTGGGGCGAGAGACCAACTCGATTTGAACGGATTGTCGAAAATTCAGCCAAGTCATTCGGTAATTATACATACATATGTCCAAAAGTAGTTTGAAAGCTAGGTGTAAATCAAAATAGCCGAAAGTAAAGTGGTTAACAGACGTAAGATACGTATCTAGCACTCGTAAATGTGTGAAATTGGAAACGATTTTCATTTTCTGTGTCGGGTCCGTGTGGACAATATTTGCGCGGACGCGCTGGTAGGAACCCCCCTCCACGAATATATAGCTTAGCATTCTTCCGTTTGATAACCGCAATGATGATTTCATTCTCTCTTGTCATGAAGCAAGCGAGCTTCGTGTCATATCGTAAGTCAGTTGTGGATCTGCTGAGAAATCTGTCTCTCTCTCTCGGTGTGTGTGTGTGTGTGTGTGTGCGCGCACGCGCACGTGCGCATGTGTCCCCAATGTAAGGTTTCGAATTAGATTAATTTTGTTTGTTTCAAATTGATTTCTGAAATTCAACTCGATTGAAAAATCAGTTAATTAAACGTTATTGTAATTGAATGTAATTGATTTTTTAAATTAATAGGGTTAATAATCAATTAACGGATGTAGTACAACAGATTCCTGTTAATTACTGTTCAATTCACTGTGAGTGATACAGATATGTTGTGCCGCAGTGGTAAGATACTCCCGATTCAGCAGCAGTATTATCGACGAACCTAGTAAACGAAGGTCTTGGTTGGAGAGGATGCTATTGTTGCGCTGCGTCGTTACACCCGTGGCAGGATTGTGACATCTGGGTCGAGCCCAGTGGCTGACAGATGATGACCATAGTGCTGGTCAGTAAGTTTATATATTTCACGGATATAGGCCATACATATATCGGGCAGTTTTAAATCGCACAAACGTGTCAGCGCAGTGGTCAGATATTCCTGATTCACTGGTTATTATCGACGAACCTAGTAAACGAAGGTCTTGGTTGGAGAGGATGCTATTGTTGCACTGCGTCGTTACACCCGTGGCAGGATTGCGACATATGGGTCGAGCCCAGTGGCTGACAGATGATGACCACAGTGCTGGTCAGTAAGTTTATATATTTCACGGATATAGGCCATACATATATCGGGCAGTTTTAAATTGCACAAACGTGTCAGCGCGGTGGTCAGATATTCCCGATTCACTGGTTATTATCGACGAACCTAGTAAACGAAGGTTTTGGCCATAGAGGATGCCACTGAATGAATCCGCTTGGTATTACGAAATTCAGCACAGCGGTACTAAGAGGCGTCGCACGTATGGGTCGATACCCGTTTTTCTGCCTGCTGTATTTGTAACGAGTATTCTGATTGTGTAAACAAATCGGGCTTCGACGCGCTTGTCAGCTCCTGGCGACTAGTTGTTGCCTTTCTAGAGCCGCAAATATTCCAGTCGCTTAGTCGTTCTATCGGCCGCATACCGACATAACCTACAACTCGCCCGAAAAGGGCTGTCTTTCACTGCTTCTAGCCATGATTTAAACTTTGGGCCATTCAACCACTCTGACTGAAAACGAGTTTTGCACGCCATAATAAAACGGAATTTTCAAACGACTTCGCACAGTCACGAATTTGGATGCCCACGTGTTTTTAACAACGAACGCACATCACACTAAAAGCATTTTAATCCGCACCACTAAAGAATTAAGAGCACGCAATTAAAATGGTTACACAACAGCTTAGGAGCAAGGAGCGACGACGAAAACATCGTGGCATTGAAGAGAACCAGTTTCCCTCCAGGAACAGGTACACGTACCTGTTACGTTCACCGTGACACAGTGGGACTTTAAGTAGAGACGCCATACAATCAACAGGACGCCAACACCGCTACAGACAATTACAGTTTCGTTTGAGGCCCGGTTGGTCGAGTGGCGTAAATGTAATTAATCCAGTAGGACCGACCGGGACCCGAGGAATTAACGGACATAACTAGTTTCCAATAAGTGAAGTGGAGTGAATAAACGGGCAACTAACCGGGTTAACGAAGGACACGTGTCTGGCCAGAATCGCGACCGCAAGTTCGTAGAAACACAAGTGAATTTATAAAAGAAAAATAAAAGTTTTTTTTATTGTTTTAAATAAGAATGAGTGAGAGAGAGGAAGAAAAGCAGACTGGGCAGTCTATCTAGTAGTAAGTAATAATAACTAAGTTACACAAGTTTATAATTACATTCTAATCAGACAAAACATAGGGAAAAAAGGTACTAAAGTTTTCAAGCAATATACTAAAAATTTAACTGTACAAATGTTTATTAAATAATCGCTCATTAAAAATAAGGATTACTTCCGATAAAATGTGTTAGACTAAGTTATTTCGTCATTACCACTGTCTTATTCCTGTGTTGAAAAAATTCGTCTAGACGTTCCGGAATCTTCTGAATTATTAATTGGGTGGGTCAGATTGCTAAATTGTCCGTTTTATTTAAGGTGGAGTGTAAAGGTTTTCGATATTTTACCTATAAAAAATAATCGTGGCGACCTTGTTCTTCTGGTAAAATATTAGCAGGTAAGTGTTGTAATTGCGTGCAGGTAAGTCCTGGTAGTGATTTTAATTATTTTATATATTTCGACCCCTTTTTTATTGTTACAAAATTCCCTGAGTAACATAAGTGACCAAAATACAACGCATTTACAAAACAAAGAACTTGAGTGGACTACTGATGACCACACGATCAGCCACATTGTAGTCGTGAGCAACTAAAGGTCAACTGCACCGAACACATTTAGCTCAGTGCGCTAAGGTGTGACTTGTAGCGTGCAGGTTGTAGCAGGTTCTAATCCTGCCTTGGCCAACCCGAAGATGGTTTTCTGTTTTCAACACCAGGCAAATTCTGTGTCAGTACGCTAAGGACAATAATAGATGAACAATAATAGATGAAGATCGATGACAACATTAAAAGCTATTAAAAAAATAAAATGCTACTTACATCCTACCTGTGTGCTACGCGGCCGCTTTTGTTATGTCCGTCGATGACATTCGTCACCAGACGCGTACGCGTAAATTTGAAATCGTGCGCTCTCTTAGTGTTGTAGTATTGCGGCGTGTAGTCTGTGCGTGTTTAACAGAGACGTAGATGAGAGTGTGTCTCTACCCGCGCGTGAAAAGATATTGTAGACGAAACGCGTAGCACATAGACGTAGATGAGAATCTGCCTCTTACCTGCATGCGAAAAGAAATATTTTATCTCCCGCCCCGCTGTTACAGTAAAAGGCGTTTGTGAGTGGTATCGCTGCATCCTAGTATGTATGGATGTGGATGTAGTATGGATGAAGGATACGCACCAGGAACCATCGGCTAACGTCGAAAGAAAATTAACCTGTCCAGCATGAGTTAGACTGAAGAGAGAGCGGAAAAAAAAAAGAAAAACGCAAACATACAATGGTTTAAGTGGCGCTGTGAATGCTCAGTATCGGCGTGTATAAGTAAGCACTCGTCAGGCGAGAGGAGGGAGCGATTTTCGACGAGTTCCCATAAAACGATGCCGCTTGTGTCGCGTCAGACTGTCCTCATGCGCGTAATTGATGTTTTTTTTTTTTAATTGAGAAAGAACTGATTATTAGATAAGAAACGTGTTTAACAAAAAATGACGCAACAGGGTGCGTAACGGCAGTTCCAAAAACGAACAGTCAACAGTGTCACTGTACATTGTACGCCGCCGATGGAGTTGCCAAAGTGGGTATTTTGTAGTGGCGAAAAAACGGGAAACGGCGACGTCGAAGAATTCACCGATGTTGAGGATGTTAGAATGAAGCTTTCTGCAGCGTAGGGCGTAGGAAGCGTACACTTTGCGTCTGTTGTAAAGCATTTTTGGCCCGTTTCCGCAAACGGTGTCACAGAGACGACGGAACCGTCGCTGACTTGGAGTGTGTGTGCAGCGGTCGCCGTCTTAGCGCCTGCGACGGGATCTGCCTGGGTCGTTAGTCCGATATGTCTGGAATGTTGTTTTGTGTTTCAGAGAATATACTGGCGTCGCGTTTTCTCAAAACCCGGCGAGAAAACCACCCTTTAACACGACGCCAGACGAACTACAGCGTTCACAAAGTCCCAGGGACGAGCGTGCTTTTAATCAAGGTAACAGAAGGTTTAATAATATCGCCGAATCGTGACTGACGAGATGGGCGCCAAACGCAAGCGCAAGCTCGCCGCCAGTCAGTCTCCCGCCTCACCAAACCAGGTCGCTGATTCAGGTAACAGCGGCCGGCAGTCTGTCAATCTTGCTTCTTCTTCCTCTAAGCCTGACCCTTCTACCCTTAAGTTTCCTCCTATTATCATCCCCGATAATAGGAATTACTCCCAGCTTTTAGCCAACCTTCGTTCTGCCCTTCCTTCGACGTCCGTGGAGGCGAAATGCTCCGGCAAATCGCTGAAGCTGGTCGTCAAAACCATTGTTGACTTCCGCGCTGTTCAGCACTTTCTGTCAGCGCGGAACATTTCCTTTCACACCTTCGCTCTCCCTGAGGAGCGTGAGGTTAAAGTCGTTATCCAGGGTATTCCTTATCATACCCCCTCCGATGCTATCGTGCAGGAACTGACGTCTCTTGGCTATACGCCAACTGCTGTGTCGGTTTTGCACGCCGGCAAAGGGGACACCAAGCATCCCGTCAATACTTTCCTCGTAAAGTTGCTCAAGACTGGAAATTTCGAGGAGGTCTATGGCCTCCAAACACTTCTTCACCTGCGGGTGACAGTCAGGTCATTTGACCCGCGCCCAGGCCCTGCCCAGTGTTTCAACTGCCAGGGCTTCGGGCACTCATCCCTGTTCTGCCATGCGCCCCCACGTTGCGTGCGGTGCGGCGACCCTCACCGTGGCTGTGATAAGCCTCGTGTGCCGGGTTTTGTCCCGTACTGCTGCAACTGTAAGGGCGCCCATCCGGCTAGTTACCGGGGTTGTATCAAGTACATCGAAGCGGAAAGACAGCAGCGATCTGCGCGCCCTGGCGCGCAGCGTCGTGTAGCTGGCCCGGCCCCTAATCGGCGAGAGGTCTTCCCCCCTCTCTCCGGAACATCTGTCAAGGCCCCGGCAGCGACTCCTGTCGCTCCCGCGGTCTCAGTCCCGCCTGCAGGCGTCGCTCCGGCGGCGCCTGTGACGGCTCCACTCCCGGCGCCTGCCGGAGCGCCCGGCCCTTCCTATGCAGCTGTCGCTGCTACGACATCATCAAAACCTGTTTCCGCCCGAAAGGGCACCAAAAAGCGCTCGCGTCGCCGGACTCCCGGCCGACGCCATCAGCAGGCTCGACCTGCCCAACCTCAGCGGGATCTTCCCGCCCCTGTCATCTCCCAACCTCCGCGTGAGCAGACCAAAGTTCAGTCCGCCAACCCAGCGCCATCTGTAGTCCTGGCCGAAGTTCCTCAGGAACGTCCGCGCGGGTCCCGGGAATTTTCTCGGGCTCCAGCGGACCCCCTGACGGCTTGGGCCACTCAACTTGTTGAAAGCATCAGGTCTGCTCCTGACACCACGACAGTACTGATGTTAGTTTTCCAATCCCTCTCTGCTCTCTTCCCTCTCCTCCCCCTCAATGGCTAGATCCCTGCGGATCGTCGCTTGGAACGCTGATGGCGTTTCCTCTCGCCGATCTGAGCTGGCGGCTTTCGTCGTGGAGTACGACGTTGATGTCGTGCTTCTCTCCGAAACCCATCTAGCCCCCTACCATCGATTCTCACTTCCTTCTTACACTTGTTATCGTCAGGATCGTTCCCGACAGCCGCGCCAACCCCCGAAAGGGGGTACGGCGATTCTGGTCCACAGGCGGATATCCCATAGGCCACTACCCCCTCTCACTACTCGACTCATCGAAGGTTGCGCGGTGGCAGTGGACGTAGGCGGCTCGGAGTTGCGCATTGTTTCCGCGTATCTCCGGCCTGGCCTGAGCCCGCCGCCCCCGCCTGAGGAGTGGAACGCTCTCCTCGACCACCCAATCTCGACGATTGCAGCCGGCGACTTCAACGCCAAACATCCTTCTTGGAACAGTAGGGCTACCAACGCCTACGGCAGATCACTCCGCCGGTTCGTCCTAGACGACCCGGATACGCACGTCATCGGCCCTGATGATCCTACCCACTTCCACTATGCCGGTCACCGACCGGACGTTCTTGATGTAGTTGTAGTCAGGAACGTGGCCCATAACATCCAGGTCTCGTCAGTGTCAGACCTCTCGTCTGATCACAATCCCCTACTAATAACTGTTCGAGATGTGTCGGCTTCACCCCGACTTCCCGCTGGTCCTGCTAGGAGGGTCAACTGGCGCTCCTATCACGACGAGCTGTCTCGAAGGTTACCATCTGTCCCAGCGGCCCCGATCGCCACTCGTGACGATCTGGATCTCCGTGCCACTCATCTTCAGGAGTTGGTCCAAGGTGTCATGGATCGACACACATACAACGTAGAGGTGAATCGTAAATCGGCCCTTCAACCGGATGTTCTCCACGCCATCTGGCTTCGGCGCAAGCTCCGCCGCAGATGGCAACGAACCCGAGATCCCGCCGTCAAACGACGGTTTCAGGCCCAGTCTCTTTACGTCCAGCAACTTTTGCGGGACGTAAACTCTGATCAGTGGGACTCATACCTTGAGTCCCTTGAAGTCGACCCAGCCTCCGTCTGGAGAGCGACGAGTCGCCTTACCCGCGAGAAGCGTACTCGCAACCCGCTTAACACCCCGAACGGCATTGTTTCTTCACCGGAAGGCAAGGCAGAGGTCTTCGCCGACTGCATGGAGACTCAATTCACCGTTCATGGAGGCGTCTCGGACCCTGCCTTCTCGGTAGTGGTTCGAGACTTCCTATCTGGTTATTTTTCCCGCCCTCCACCTGACCCTCCCGCTCTCTTCGACAGGGACGAACTAGTTTCGTCTATCTGTCGACTAAACCGACGTCGCGCCCCTGGTCCTGATCGGATCGGGGCCGCAGCTTTGCAACATCTCCCGGCCTCGGGCGTTGAATTGGTCCTGGATCTGTTCAACTCCAGTCTCCGGCTGCAATACTTCCCCCGCCTGTGGAAAAATGCCAACATCAGCATGATACCCAAGCCCGGCAAGCCTCGAATGCTTGCAGGCAGCTATCGCCCCATATCATTGTTGCCAGTAATCTCAAAGGTGTTTGAGCGTCTCCTACTCGCCCGCATCTGGCCGCTGCTGGATAATTTTATTCGGAGCGAACAGTTCGGGTTCCGTAGAGAGCACTCGACAACTTTACAACTCGTCCGAGTTGTCACAGCATTGTCCGACGCCGCCAACAAGAGAGAGTCTACGGGCGCTGTCTTGTTGGACGTGAGTAAGGCCTTCGACAAAGTCTGGCACGAAGGTCTTCTCTACAAACTTGCTCACTCCCCCATCCCACCGTCCATTGTGCATTTCTTGCGGTCATACCTCAGTGATCGTACCTTCAGGGTTAGCGTCGAAGGGTCCTGTTCATCAGTTCGACCCGTCGCCGCTGGCGTTCCGCAGGGATCTGTCCTCGGCCCCGTTCTGTACCTAGTGTACACGAACGACCTGCCTGTTATTCCTGGAGTCACGTTATCTCTATTCGCTGACGACGCAATGTATTACTGCAGCTCCCTGTCCCCGCGAATTGCGTGTTCAAAGCTGCAGCGTCAGTTGAATCTGCTTCCGGCCTGGCTAAGGAAGTGGCGGGTGCTGATCAACGCGGAGAAATCCGAGGCGATCTGTTTCACCAACAAGTCCACTTCCCGATGCCAGGCCCTCTCCCTCGAAGGGAGGCCTATCGCCTGGCAAAAGTCGGTGAAGTATTTGGGCGTTCGGCTAGACCAGCGCCTTAGCTTCAACGGCCACGTGACTGCTACCCTCAACAAAGCTCGAGGCGTCCGAGCCAAAATATTTCCCATGCTCTCGTGCCGCAACCGCCTGGCTTTGCGCACTAAAGTTACTATCTATCTTTTGTTTCTCCGGTCAATATTGACCTATGCTGCTCCCGCATGGTGGTCGCTTGTGTCGACCACTAACAAGTGTAGGCTGGAAGCTTTCCAGGCCCGTACCCTCAGATCCTTGTCGGGGTCTCCATGGTTTGTGAGAAATGATGTCATTCGTGGAGGCCTTCGAGTTCCTACCCTTGCCGATTTTGTCCGGTCGCTTGCCGAAACTCTTTTTGCTTCTGCAGCGACCTCCTCCTTTCCTTATCTCCGATCTATCAGCACGTCTGAACCACCTCCCGCTATACGTGTTAAACGCCCTCGGGCGATCTTAGACGACCCCCCGTAATTCTGTTTGCTCTAATTTAGGTTCCCGAGCAATTCTATCTCCTTGTTACCATCCTACCCAGTCAGATACCTTCCCCAAGTAAGTTGATTTTCAGACTGCTTGGCGTTGTTACCGATGCCAAAGACACGGCGGATCCCTGCCTCGCGGGGAACGTCCGGCGCTACAACGCGCCTGCATGCCGGGCCGGGCGCGTTCGGCATCTGCCGTTCGCCCCGCGCCCGGTGGCAGTGTTACCATGACCCGGCACCTATATATAATAAAAATTGAAAAAATTTTCCGCCGCCTTCTCAGTTAACTGGTTGGCGTGTCCCTCCCGAATATTTTAGGCCACCTTCTTTTGAAAGTCCAGCACTGTTTTCTTCTGGCAGCCATCGGGCACGTCCCGGAAGCTGCAATAAGCCACGGGTGCAAAGACGCCCCACTATTCAATGCAAAATGCAAAAATGACGAGATGGCAGACGCAGGTACTACCGCTACACCGGCACCCCCCGCTACGCCCTAGAAGTCTAAACCGTCGGCGCGGCCAGCAAGAAGCCTAGGACAAACCGTCGCATCCGCCGACTTCGGACATGGTGAACAATGCTATCAAGAGTCTGAAGGAACGTGGTGGCTCGTCACTGCAGGCAATCAAGAAGTACATCGCCACCAATTACAAGGCGGATGCGGAGAAACTCGCTCCGCTCATCAAAAAGTATCTGAAATCGGCGGTGGCAACGGGCGCTCTAGTCCAACCGAAAGGAAAAGGCGCGTCCGGCTCTTTCAAGCTAGCCGCCAAGGGCGAGGGAGGCAAAACGACAGCCACAGTGAAGAAAGCCGCTCCGGCCAAGCCGAAGGAGACCGCCAAAGCCGCGGCTAAGAAGAAGCCGGCCGCCACGAAAGCGAAAGCCGCTTCCGAAAAGAAGAAGTCCGCCGCGAAGCCGAAGACTCCGTCGAAACCAAAAAAGTCAGCAAACCGCCGACAAAGAAGCCCAAGAGCCCGAAACCCAAGAAGGCGGCGGTGAAGAAACAACCGAAAGCCTCGCCAAAGAAGGCTGCCGCAAAGAAAAAGTAGACAGAACGACGTACGCGCCGGTTCTGTAGGTAATGGTCCTTATTAGGGCCGCCAATCGGTTCGGAATGGAGATCACGCGAGCCTCGCTTACGTAGGATCTCCAAGGAGGGCGGCACAGCGCAGAACCACGTTAAACAGCACGCGCAAGACTTGACCCGCGGGGCCTCAAGCGGTTAGCGTGGGGCGAGAGACCAACTCGATTTGAACGGATTGTCGAAAATTCAGCCAAGTCATTCGGTAATTATACATACATATGTCCAAAAGTAGTTTGAAAGCTAGGTGTAAATCAAAATAGCCGAAAGTAAAGTGGTTAACAGACGTAAGATACGTATCTAGCACTCGTAAATGTGTGAAATTGGAAACGATTTTCATTTTCTGTGTCGGGTCCGTGTGGACAATATTTGCGCGGACGCGCTGGTAGGAACCCCCCTCCACGAATATATAGCTTAGCATTCTTCCGTTTGATAACCGCAATGATGATTTCATTCTCTCTTGTCATGAAGCAAGCGAGCTTCGTGTCATATCGTAAGTCAGTTGTGGATCTGCTGAGAAATCTGTCTCTCTCTCTCGGTGTGTGTGTGTGTGTGTGTGTGCGCGCACGCGCACGTGCGCATGTGTCCCCAATGTAAGGTTTCGAATTAGATTAATTTTGTTTGTTTCAAATTGATTTCTGAAATTCAACTCGATTGAAAAATCAGTTAATTAAACGTTATTGTAATTGAATGTAATTGATTTTTTAAATTAATAGGGTTAATAATCAATTAACGGATGTAGTACAACAGATTCCTGTTAATTACTGTTCAATTCACTGTGAGTGATACAGATATGTTGTGCCGCAGTGGTAAGATACTCCCGATTCAGCAGCAGTATTATCGACGAACCTAGTAAACGAAGGTCTTGGTTGGAGAGGATGCTATTGTTGCGCTGCGTCGTTACACCCGTGGCAGGATTGTGACATCTGGGTCGAGCCCAGTGGCTGACAGATGATGACCATAGTGCTGGTCAGTAAGTTTATATATTTCACGGATATAGGCCATACATATATCGGGCAGTTTTAAATCGCACAAACGTGTCAGCGCAGTGGTCAGATATTCCTGATTCACTGGTTATTATCGACGAACCTAGTAAACGAAGGTCTTGGTTGGAGAGGATGCTATTGTTGCACTGCGTCGTTACACCCGTGGCAGGATTGCGACATATGGGTCGAGCCCAGTGGCTGACAGATGATGACCACAGTGCTGGTCAGTAAGTTTATATATTTCACGGATATAGGCCATACATATATCGGGCAGTTTTAAATTGCACAAACGTGTCAGCGCGGTGGTCAGATATTCCCGATTCACTGGTTATTATCGACGAACCTAGTAAACGAAGGTTTTGGCCATAGAGGATGCCACTGAATGAATCCGCTTGGTATTACGAAATTCAGCACAGCAGTACTAAGAGGCGTCGCACGTATGGGTCGATACCCGTTTTTCTGCCTGCTGTATTTGTAACGAGTATTCTGATTGTGTAAACAAATCGGGCTTCGACGCGCTTGTCAGCTCCTGGCGACTAGTTGTTGCCTTTCTAGAGCCGCAAATATTCCAGTCGTTTAGTCGTTCTATCGGCCGCATACCGACATAACCTACAACTCGCCCGAAAAGGGCTGTCTTTCACTGCTTCTAGCCATGATTTAAACTTTGGGCCATTCAACCACTCTGACTGAAAACGAGTTTTGCACGCCATAATAAAACGGAATTTTCAAACGACTTCGCACAGTCACGAATTTGGATGCCCACGTGTTTTTAACAACGAACGCACATCACACTAAAAGCATTTTAATCCGCACCACTAAAGAATTAAGAGCACGCAATTAATTGCAAAGCTTCTGCTTTAGATTTCGCGCACAACGTAACAGATTTCAAGAATTTCAAATCACAATAACACACTCAAGCGCGAACGCAACACATACAGTAGGCACCGGTAAACAACAAATGAAGAGATGTAAACACTATTACGGCGCGAAATCACGAAACTGTAGCCAACACTCAAAACTTTTCAACGTTGCGAAAATAGTTGAAATTCCGATAAAACTCTATATTCACAATATAAATAACAATATTCTTCCCGCTGTGGAAGGTCGAAAATCCATTAAATCCCTACACTTTCATTGTTAAATTTCCAAAACGTCCCCGCTAAACAAAAACTTAAATCTGCAAGATTGAGCGGGAAACCCGCTAAGTTGACAATACTGAACAGACAACCCGCGCAAGGTTGGGTCAAATACCAATCCGCGCTGGGAACCAATCAAATAGCATACTTCAGTCCCGCGCTGGGAACGAGTGTTCATTGGCTGACTACGGGAATCGAGTAGCGATCGATTACGTCCCGCGAAATTCAAAAGTATCGCTACTACGTTTACGGAGAGTAGCCCAAGAGGAAAATCCCTGATTAACGAAGAAATTCCCTGATTTTTCCCTGAATATTCCACAAATTCTTAATTCCCTGAAAATTCCCGGGTTTCCCGGGTCGTAGACACCCTGTTTATACAAGAAAATTGTTTGCATATAATTTACAACAGTATTTTTAAATGTCATCATACAAAATGGGTAACAGGTAAAAACAATTCCAAATAACAAAGCTTTTATAAAATAAAATGAATCTGGCTCTACAGAAGATGAGACTGGGCACAAAACTATAACATGGAAATAAACACTACAAAAATTGTATATTCGTTATTTTCATTAAAACACCAAAATTAGCTATTCAACCTTAGTTATATAAACCAAGAGCTACCAAAGACCAAAAACACACGATACTTTGATGCCATCCTGGACAACAAATTAATCTGGAAAGATGACGTAAAGATGTGAAGAAAAATGTTACTATGAGGTTGTTACGGTCATTCAAACAACTAGGAGGAGCTTCCTGGAGATGCACACAACATACTCTCTACATAACTTACAACACCTTCTTATAATTCATACTTCTAACTTACAAACCAGTTCACAAGTGTGGAAGTTAAGTACGAATCACTGCTTAAATAAACCATAGACCAATTAGAAAGATCCCTAAACAATGCCTTGAGCAGCGAAAACCACATCCATAACAGCCATGCAACTATATACTCACAATTTACCTGTAGAAACGAAGTAAACACAAGCAGTAAATAAACACATTCCATAGTTACTAAGTCTACTTTAAACACTATAGATGACATGCTTAAAATAAATCCTAAAGAACACACATCCTCTCTCCTTTATCTTGTGACGGTACAAAAGTCCGTCTAAAGAATTTATTGGTACGGGAAAACAATTTTATTGCATTTTCATATATTTAAAATGGTTAGGTTAACTTTCCCCAATGTATTACACACGACGCAATTCGTCAGTACAACTCGACTCCAAGGTCATGGCGTACGTGCAAAATAACACATATTTGCATACTGCACTGTTCGACAATGCTGAAACGTCATAATACAATACGACAAACGTAATCACGATGACGTGAGACAATGCCGTCATTTGCGTCAGACAAAGGATTAATGACGGTTAATCCCCTCCACCCGATTTTACAACAAAATGTCGTCCCAGTCTGCAGCATACCTTCATAGCATTAGCACGCTGAAATATTCGCTGGCGAAGTTTTGCCAGTAGAAGTGTCTTTTAAACAGTGAAAATGTGATTAATTAGTAATCAGTAACTAATAATGTAACCAGCAGCATAATGTAAATTCAGTGCACAGAGGACAGACAAATCTGGAAGGTACACCACCACCTAAGTACGCCGACCACCTGGCTGCCATGGAGAACGTCTGAGCTGAAACACTCCTACTAATTCAGGAAAGTCGAAATTTACAATAATATTCTTTTATAAAATCGAGCTCAAAATTATAATAAATAAAATAAAAATGTACCGGTGATAAAATATACAATGAGAGAGCGTGAGAGAGAGAGAGAGAGAGAGAATGCCGGCATTTACCAAACTGAGGCATTGGTTTATGTTTAAAATATAATATGAAACTGAGTACATAATTTCAATCATGACTGGAGTACATTAAATGTTCTTGTGTCTATTTACATACCCGAAAGAAATAATGAAAAGTAATTAATAACTAGCGGAGCGGAACTGCAAAGCCGCCATCTTGTTTTGGGAGTATAGACTCCATTTTGTTGTCTGAATATAAGTAATTACAATTATGAATTAAACCACAAGTTCAGTTTAACCAAATGCTGTTGACTTATTATTTCGTTAAACCCCAAAATGTTTCTGTTCCTCGCTTAATAAAGAACCCTGGGACCCTTAGTGAAAAAAGTAGAGTAGCGTCAGCGCCACGTGCTGAAACCGGATGTGGTAAATTATATGGTATTAATCATAATTAAATCAGTATTATTATGGTTAATAGAAAGAGTTTGTTAACAAATGCCGCCCAGAACAGGGACTTTATTGTTTATATATGTATAAATTTGTTAACAAATGGCGAACCGAACAGGTACTTTATATAAAATCCTAATTATATAAATAAGCCAGAGAACAGAAACAGGTTGGGTAGCGAAGTAAGATAGAACATAATACGTGATTAAGAGGTTATGTTGTTAGTAAATAGATCTGTATAAAGCAACAATTTAAAATAAAGAGATTTTGACAAAAAAATTTATCAAAATGGCAGAAAATAATGAAAATGTCAGCATCACTGACAGGGTAAATGAAAGTCAAATAAGTGTAACTGAATCACAAATCATGAGTGAAGGAGTTCACTCAACACCAGTCACAAGTAAAAAGGCTGAAGATAATGATATGATCAAGATGATGAAATTGCTTTTTAATGAACAAAATGCAAAGTTTGATAAACTTGATGAGAAATTTAACGAACAAAATGAGAAGTTCGATAATTTTGATAAGAAATTTAATAGACTTGATGAGAAATTTATGAGGTAAAGAAAAAAAATTAAAAAACAAAATTTTAATTTTGATAAACGAATGAACGAAATAAGTATACATTGTGAAAATATGCAAGAGCAATTATTAGAAGCGATAGATCAGGTGTTTGATAAACAAATCGCCAGAATGGATGACATTATTAATAAAGTTAAAATGAGTAATTACAATGATAATTGTGAGATCAAAATGAGGGTAGCAGGTAATAAAGAGACCAATAAATTAAACGAAGATAAAAATAAAGACGACAAGGTAAGTAGTGGGGAGAATTATTATAATAGAAGCAGAAATATGGTGTTAGAAAATAATTGTGTGAGTATTGAGAGTGGTGATAAAAGTATAATGGGAGTAGAATTTGAGAATGAAGTGATAAAAAGTGTTGATGAATTAGAGAGAAAGTATAGAGAGAAGTTACAGGTAGAGGAGTTGCAGGGGGTAAAATTTTCCCGTAATGTTGTAGTCGGGGGTGAAGAAAAGGCTTCACGTGCGTATTTGGAAGACATAAGGTCTGCAAATAGTTGTCCCTGGATTTTTTGTGCACCTGATAGGTGGTACGATGATAAAGTTGTAGAGTCCCCTGCATATTTTGAGAGAGAGAGATATTGTGATGAGAGAGAGAGAGAGAGAGAAAGCGAGAGATAGAGATTTTTAAGCTGAATAGGAATTATAGAAAATTTGTGGAAAGGTTACCACAATTATATTATATTGAAATTTTACCTTGCATTGAAACTGAGGTAACAGTAGATGATGTTGTTAAAGATGATAATATAACTTACCTGATTATGACAAATTATACCAAGGGCGACAGGACTATACTATATGACGACACGGTGTATGATATAATGGTTGTTTAAGACCTGAAGATGTCAGTGATGACGAAAAGAAAAGCTAGTTGGTTTGCCATGATAATAGTTATGTTTTGAATTTTATATGATAGAGATAGATAGTTGTTGTTGCTTTTGAAAATTTAAGAATTTGTTTTACGTGTTATGATCTTAGTATAAGAATATATTTTTTTTTCTCTTGTGGTGAAAAGAGTAAAGTGGTGTTGACTGGAGTTGAGTTTTGGTAAAGGTAGGAATTTTTTTTTTTTTTTTTTTTTTTTTTTTTTTTTTTTTTTTTTTTTTTTGAACTTAGGAATTAAGAAAACCAATGCCTCTTAACATAAACCAATGTAGCTAAGGGGAGACATCAGTTATGGATATGGGATTATACAAGGCCACTATTTTAAATTTTGTACTCAATGTTTCAGAGTTTAGTGATACTGTGACGGCGGTCCTGAGCTGGCCAGCGTGTCAGAGCAGGAACGTTGAATGCCTAAATGGCCTTGCGGTGTTGGGATCTCACCTGAGAAGTCCAGTAAGGTCATGCAGGTACTGTCATCATCATTGGACCAAGGGTAAGTTGTTGTATTTCTTTTTAATGTAAACACTACAGGGGGTTGTGGTGCCATATCTGGGCTGGTCCCTTTAGAAGGTGTGAATGACTCAATGAGAGTTTTTATGTTTCGACATAAAACCTCTCATTGAGGGGGTTTTGTGACGGTACAAAAGTCCATCTAAAGAATTTATTGGTACGGGAAAACAATTTTATTGTACGAGGCACGTCCATAAAGTAAGAATACAAGGGCTGTGTAGGACATAGGGAAATTTTTTTTTTCAAAGTTGGCACCCGTGACGTGTAGACGGGTTCTTAACGGTCAAAATGAGACATCGAGCGCCTCAGTCCGTTACAAAATGTCGTCGCAGCAGCTTAACACGTCAACCAGTTTCGTCCCCCGTTTGCTCCACGTACTGAGGGTGAATCCTTTCTCGACTCAATTGTGACTGGGGACGAAACGTGGGTGTGTCACTATACTCCTGAGTCAAAAAGACAGTCTCTGCAGTGGCGCCATACCCATTCGCCAACATCCAAAAAATTCAAAGTTCAGTCTTCACAGAGGAAAATCATGGCATCCGTCTTTTGGGACCAGAACGGGATCTTGTTGGTCGATTTCATGCCCAAAGGGACCACCATCAATGCTGCCGCATATTGTGACACCCTAAAGAAGTTGAAACAAAAAATCAAAGCCTAAAGGAGGGGAATGCTGACTCGTGGTGTGTCACTCCTTCATGACAACACCAGACCCCATACCGCCCGGCTCACTCAGGACCTGCTCGTGTCGTTCGGATGGGACATTGTGACTCACCCACCCTACTCCCCGGACCTGGCACCCTCGGATTACCATCTTTTCACCAAATTGAAGGAGTTCTTGGGTGGACAGCGATTTTCGGACGATGAGGAGGTCATGGAGACTGTGAAAAAGTGGCTTAAGGAGGTGGAGCGGAAGGTATACGAGGGTATACAAAAGCTGGTGCCCAGGCTTCAAAAGTGCATTGACCTCAACGGTGATTACGTGGAGAAATGATAACATATTTTGGCACATGCCCTGTAAATTTCATTAAAATATATTCATTTTTCGATTTTTAACAAGTGTTGTATTCTTACTTTCTGGACGTGCCTCGTATTTTCATATATTTAAAATGGTTAGGTTAACTTTCCCCAATGTATTACACACGACGCAATTCGTCAGTACAACTCGACTCCAAGGTCATGGCGTAGGTGCAAAATAACACATATTTGCATACTGCACTGTTCGCTGTCGATTTTACGACAAAATGTCGTCCCAGTCTGCAGCATACCTTCATAGCGTTAGCACGCTGAAATATTCGCTGGCGAAGTTTTGCCAGTAGAAGTGTCTTTTAAACAGTGAAAATGTGATTAATTAGTAATCAGTAACTAATAATGTAACCAGCAGCATAATGTAAATTCAGTGCACAGAGGACAGACAAATCTGGAAGGTACACCACCAACCACCTAAGTACGCCGACCACCTGGCTGCCATGGAGAACGTCTGAGCTGAAACACTCCTACTAATTCAGGAAAGTCGAAATTTACAATAATATTCTTTTATAAAATCGAGCTCAAAATTATAATAAATAAAATAAAAATGTACCGGTGATAAAATATACAATGAGAGAGCGTGAGAGAGAGAGAGAGAATGCCGGCATTTACCAAACTGAGGCATTGGTTTATGTTTAAAATATAATATGAAACTGAGTACATAATTTCAATCATGACTGGAGTACATTAAATGTTCTTGTGTCTATTTACATACCCGAAAGAAATAATGAAAAGTAATTAATAACTAGCGGAGCGGAACTGCAAAGCCGCCATCTTGTTTTGGGAGTATAGACTCCATTTTGTTGTCTGAATATAAGTAATTACAATTATGAATTAAACCACAAGTTCAGTTTAACCAAATGCTGTTGACTTATTATTTCGTTAAACCCCAAAATGTTTCTGTTCCTCGCTTAATAAAGAACCCTGGGACCCTTAGTGAAAAAAGTAGAGTAGCGTCAGCGCCACGTGCTGAAACCGGATGTGGTAAATTATATGGTATTAATCATAATTAAATCAGTATTATTATGGTTAATAGAAAGAGTTTGTTAACAAATGCCGCCCAGAACAGGGACTTTATTGTTTATATATGTATAAATTTGTTAACAAATGGCGAACCGAACAGGTACTTTATATAAAATCCTAATTATATAAATAAGCCAGAGAACAGAAACAGGTTGGGTAGCGAAGTAAGGTAGAACATAATACGTGATTAAGAGGTTATGTTGTTAGTAAATAGATCTGTATAAAGCAACAATTTAAAATAAAGAGATTTTGACAAAAAAATTTATCAAAATGGCAGAAAATAATGAAAATGTCAGCATCACTGACAGGGTAAATGAAAGTCAAATAAGAGTAACTGAATCACAAATCATGAGTGAAGGAGTTCACTCAACACCAGTCACAAGTAAAAAGGCTGAAGATAATGATATGATCAAGATGATGAAATTGCTTTTTAATGAACAAAATGCAAAGTTTGATAAACTTGATGAGAAATTTAACGAACAAAATGAGAAGTTCGATAATTTTGATAAGAAATTTAATAGACTTGATGAGAAATTTGATGAGGTAAAGAAAAAAAATTAAAAAACAAAATTTTAATTTTGATAAACGAATGAACGAAATAAGTATACATTGTGAAAATATGCAAGAGCAATTATTAGAAGCGATAGATCAGGTGTTTGATAAACAAATCGCCAGAATGGATGACATTATTAATAAAGTTAAAATGAGTAATTACAATGATAATTGTGAGATCAAAATGAGGGTAGCAGGTAATAAAGAGACCAATAAATTAAACGAAGATAAAAATAAAGACGACAAGGTAAGTAGTGGGGAGAATTATTATAATAGAAGTAGAAATATGGTGTTAGAAAATAATTGTGTGAGTATTGAGAGTGGTGATAAAAGTATAATGGGAGTAGAATTTGAGAATGAAGTGATAAAAAGTGTTGATGAATTAGAGAGAAAGTATAGAGAGAAGTTACAGGTAGAGGAGTTGCAGGGGGTAAAATTTTCCCGTAATGTTGTAGTCGGGGGTGAAGAAAAGGCTTCACGTGCGTATTTGGAAGACATAAGGTCTGCAAATAGTTGTCCCTGGATTTTTTGTGCACCTGATAGGTGGTACGATGATAAAGTTGTAGAGTCCCCTGCATATCTTGAGAGAGAGAGATATTGTGATGAGAGAGAGAGAGAGAGAAAGCGAGAGATAGAGATTTTTAAGCTGAATAGGAATTATAGAAAATTTGTGGAAAGGTTACCACAATTATATTATATTGAAATTTTACCTTGCATTGAAACTGAGGTAACAGTAGATGATGTTGTTAAAGATGATAATATAACTTACCTGATTATGACAAATTATACCAAGGGCGACAGGACTATACTATATGACGACACGGTGTATGATATAATGGTTGTTTAAGACCTGAAGATGTCAGTGATGACGAAAAGAAAAGCTAGTTGGTTTGCCATGATAATAGTTATGTTTTGAATTTTATATGATAGAGATAGATAGTTGTTGTTGCTTTTGAAAATTTAAGAATTTGTTTTACGTGTTATGATCTTAGTATAAGAATATATTTTTTTTTCTCTTGTGGTGAAAAGAGTAAAGTGGTGTTGACTGGAGTTGAGTTTTGGTAAAGGTAGGAATTTTTTTTTTTTTTTTTTTTTTTTTTTTTTTTTTTTTTTTTTTTTTTTTTGAACTTAGGAATTAAGAAAACCAATGCCTCTTAACATAAACCAATGTAGCTAAGGGGAGACATCAGTTATGGATATGGGATTATACAAGGCCACTATTTTAAATTTTGTACTCAATGTTTCAGAGTTTAGTGATACTGTGACGGCGGTCCTGAGCTGGCCAGCGTGTCAGAGCAGGAACGTTGAATGCCTAAATGGCCTTGCGGTGTTGGGATCTCACCTGAGAAGTCCAGTAAGGTCATGCAGGTACTGTCATCATCATTGGACCAAGGGTAAGTTGTTGTATTTCTTTTTAATGTAAACACTACAGGGGGTTGTGGTGCCATATCTGGGCTGGTCCCTTTAGAAGGTGTGAATGAGTCAATGAGAGTTTTTATGTTTCGACATAAAACCTCTCATTGAGGGGGTTTTGTGACGGTACAAAAGTCCATCTAAAGAATTTATTGGTACGGGAAAACAATTTTATTGTACGAGGCACGTCCATAAAGTAAGAATACAAGGGCTGTGTAGGACATAGGGAAATTTTTTTTTTCAAAGTTGGCACCCGTGACGTGTAGACGGGTTCTTAACGGTCAAAATGAGACATCGAGCGCCTCAGTCCGTTACAAAATGTCGTCGCAGCAGCTTAACACGTCAACCAGTTTCGTCCCCCGTTTGCTCCACGTACTGAGGGTGAATCCTTTCTCGACTCAATTGTGACTGGGGACGAAACGTGGGTGTGTCACTATACTCCTGAGTCAAAAAGACAGTCTCTGCAGTGGCGCCATACCCATTCGCCAACATCCAAAAAATTCAAAGTTCAGTCTTCACAGACGAAAATCATGGCATCCGTCTTTTGGGACCGGAACGGGATCTTGTTGGTCGATTTCATGCCCAAAGGGACCACCATCAATGCTGCCGCATATTGTGAGACCCTAAAGAAGTTGAAACAAAAAATCAAAGACTAAAGGAGGGGAATGCTGACTCGTGGTGTGTCACTCCTTCATGACAACACCAGACCCCATACCGCCCGGCTCACTCAGGACCTGCTCGTGTCGTTCGGATGGGACATTGTGACTCACCCACCCTACTCCCCGGACCTGGCACCCTCGGATTACCATCTTTTCACCAAATTGAAGGAGTTCTTGGGTGGACAGCGATTTTCGGACGATGAGGAGGTCATGGAGACTGTGAAAAAGTGGCTTAAGGAGGTGGAGCGGAAGGTATACGAGGGTATACAAAAGCTGGTGCCCAGGCTTCAAAAGTGCATTGACCTCAACGGTGATTACGTGGAGAAATGATAACATATTTTGGCACATACCCTGTAAATTTCATTAAAATATATTCATTTTTCGATTTTTAACAAGTGTTGTATTCTTACTTTCTGGACGTGCCTCGTATTTTCATATATTTAAAATGGTTAGGTTAACTTTCCCCAATGTATTACACACGACGCAATTCGTCAGTACAACTCGACTCCAAGGTCATGGCGTAGGTGCAAAATAACACATATTTGCATACTGCACTGTTCGCTGTCGATTTTACGACAAAATGTCGTCCCAGTCTGCAGCATACCTTCATAGCGTTAGCACGCTGAAATATTCGCTGGCGAAGTTTTGCCAGTAGAAGTGTCTTTTAAACAATGAAAATGTGATTAATTAGTAATCAGTAACTAATAATGTAACCAGCAGCATAATGTAAATTCAGTGCACAGAGGACAGACAAATCTGGAAAGTACACCGACCACCTGGCTGCCATGGAGAACGTCTGAGCTGAAACACTCCTGCTAATTCAGGAAAGTCGAAATTTACAATAATATTCTTTTATAAAATCGAGCTCAAAATTATAATAAATAAAATAAAAATGTACCGGTGATAAAATATGCAATGAGAGAGTGTGTGAGAGCGAGAGAGAGAGAGAGAGAGAGAGAGAGAGAGAGTGAGAGAGAGAATGCCGGCATTTACCAAACTGAGGCACTGGTTTATGTTTAAAATATAATATGAAACTGAGTAAATAATTTCAATCACGACTGCAGTATATTAAATGTTCTTGTGTCTAATTACATACCCAAAAGAAATAATGAAAAGTAATTAATAACTAGCGGAGCGGAACTGCAAAGCCGCCATCTTGTTTTGGGAGTAGAGACTCCATTTTGTTGTCTGAATATAAGTAATTACAATTATGAATTAAACCACAAGTTCAGTTTAACCAAATGCTGTTAACTTATTATTTCGTTAAACCCCAAAATGTTTCTGTTCCTCGCTTAATAAAGAACCCTGGGACCCTTAGTGAAAAAAGTAGAGTAGCGTCAGCGCCACGTGCTGAAACCGGATGTGGTAAATTATATGGTATTAACCATAATCAAATTAGTATTATTATGGTTAATAGAAAGAGTTTGTTAACAAATGCCGCCCAGAACAGGGACTTTAATGTTTGTAAATAAGAGTTTGTTAACAATCTATCTTAAAGAAAACCAGCTACCACTCTCCATCCTACCACGAGTCACAGCACTTAAACCAACAGAGAATCCACAAGTCAACTGCAGCCTTGCTCTTGCAGAAAATGTACATAAAGGGGACTAGTCACTAACAGTTCTCAAAGAACTAGATCTCTACAACAGAAGAGAGGAACCCATCCGACCAATGTGAGAATATACGAGGCTTATCCAGAAAGTAAGTACCGTTTGGGCATTAAGAAACAAATTATTTTCAAATTAATTTATTTTTCAAAAATTTTACATACCTTAATCTACGTTTCTACATAGTCACCATGCAAGTTGAGACATTTGTCGTATCTTGACACTAATTTTAATATGCCCGCTTCAAAGAATTCGGCCGCCTGCGATTTCAACCACTGCTGGACGTTTCCCTTTATCTCATCATCACTTTCAAACTTCTGGCCGGCAAGAAATTTCTTCAGACGCAAAAACAAATGGAAATCGCTGGGAGCCAAATCTGGACTGTAAGGAGGATGACTGAATTGTTCCCAGTGAAATGAATCAACAAGCGCCATCGTTACACGTGCGGTATGCGGTCGCGCATTGTCATGCACAAACACCACTCCGGAAGTCAGTAGTCCATGCCTTTTGTTTTGTATTGCTCGCCGTAACTTTTTGAGTGTTTCAGAGTAAACTTCTACGTGGTTGTTGTGCCTCGTTCCATAAATTCCACTAACAAAATACCCTGACAGTCCCAAAAAACAGTGCACATGATTTTATTTCCAGAAAGAGGTGGCTTTGCTTTCTTGGCTTTCGGGGAACCAGTATGCCGCCATTGCAGTGACTGTCGTTTAGTTTCTGGTGTCTTGTAAGAAACCCATGTTTCATCACCAGTGACAATTATTTTCAAAAAATAATTTCCATCTCTTTCATAATGCTGCAAAAATTCCAAGGCTGCTCCCATGCGTTTCGTTTTGTGACCGTCCGTTAGCATTTTCGGCACCCATCTTGAACACAGTTTTTTGTAGTGTAAATGTTCAGTCACAATTTCGTGTAATAAATATCTAGAAATGTTTGAAAAATCCATTGACAAATCAGAAACTGTGAATCGCCTATTGGAACGAACCTTCTCGTCAACACTGCGCAGCAATTCTTCGTTGACTAAGGACGGGCGACCACTACGCTCCTCGTCGTGAACATTTTCTCTTCCATCGTTAAACATCCTAACCCACTTTCTCACCATACCTTCACTAATCGCATTCTGTCTATAAACTTCACAAATCTGATGATGAATTTCATAAGGACGAAGATGTCTCGCATTCAAAAACCTAATAACTGTTCTTATTTTACAACTGGCGGGCCGATCGATTTTTTTAAACATGATTACTGATGTGTAGTAAATGTAAATCGGAACGTAAACAAACAATATAGCTTGGCTACTTTGCCGTCAAATAGAAGGAAGTAACTACGCATGCGCGACCTTCGTACTACAATATGCGCAGACGGTACTTACTTTCTGGATAAGCCTCGTACATTGACACATCACAGAATGAGAATGCAACTCAGGGGCAGGAATCTACTCCTCTCTCTTTATACACTCTTCCCATTGGGCCAAAATAAAACAAAGGGACTGGTCCAAAATGTACATGAAAGGGAATTGTCCCTATCAGCTCTTAAAGAACTAGCTCTCTCTCTCTCTCTCTGAAGAGAGATACCCTTCAGACCAGTGGTTGAGAATATACACTGACACATTACACCGTGGAATGGCAGCTCAGGGGAAGGTATTTTGGCCACATGGGGAAAAAACCACCAAAATTGAAGCCACTGCAACACCCTACTGATGATTATAACCCACACTCACAAATTTAAAAATAGTTATATTCACAAACTCTAAAGCACCGATCCTAACTGTGTCAAGCTCACAAACAAAGCTCTGAAGAATATTAACCAAACAACACATGTACTGGAAAAACCTGACAAATACAATGGATCGCTTCACATGTTGGAATTACTGGTAACGAAGCAGCAGACGACCTGGCAAAGAACGTACCAAACTACGTCAAACAACACATAAACCTAGTATTCTAAGTGCAAAAACTATTTTCGTAAAGAATATCAACAAAGAATCAACATCAACAGTTGACCATGTAAAGTGACCAAAACAAACATGGGAAAATATAAATACTGTTTGGGAAGAAACTTTTAAATAAACCCAGAAAAGTCTCTGATTGTCTCCTTTCACGTTATTACAGGTCATGAGCTGACAGATACTGTTTATCTCCAATTCAGAAGAACGTAAAATTTGCCATAGACCTAATTCAAGAATAGGTATATCCCCTCCACTGCCAAAAACTTAATGCCAAAAATCTTTGAAACTCAAATAATATGAACAGACTATATTGAGATGTCAGAAAGCTTATGGACAGGAGTCTGGGTGAACGATTAGCAACACCAGAAATATATTAACATATAACTGAAATTTATATATTCAATGAATAATACAAAATTATACTACATTATTTCCTCAATAATGGCAAAGTTTATTATTAGCGCTGTGAGCAAATAGGCAGAATCCAACCTGGCAATATATTAGTGGGACATAAACATATTAAAAGTCATCAGCTTTTGTACGTCAGTTGCCAAGGTGTGTGTGTGTGTGTGTGTGTATCCATGATGTACACTAAAAAATAAAAATCATTTTCCTAGTTGTAAATGTGCGAACTTGAAATATAGAATGTAACACTTTTTGAAATTAACAAAAATTACAATTCCTGATATTTCTTTCTCTCATTTAACATGTATACATGAGTCCCTTCACAAGAACATCAAGTCTTAAACATGATACAAAGTAGGCATGAAAATGATCATCACTGATATACTATACAAAATAGTGTAATACAATAATTGTAAAAACATTACCTGATGCACAGCTTGTAAGGCTGCAGGAATGTATTCAGGCAAAGTTAATGATTGTGCCACAGATGCCATTGTCCATTTACAGATCTTTTTCAGCTCCTCGTCTGCTTCATAACTCTCCATAACAGCAAACAGTGGTATAAATCCAAAAAATTCTGGTAAGGCACTATAGTGTACTCGAAGCAAGCTGTCCATCATGTATTTTGCAACTAAACAAATTGTTCACAGAGAATATAAAACACTTATAGACACTTATTTCATTATATTTATTTTCTATAATTAGTACTGTACGTTAAATTAAGTTCTAATTAATACAGTTTAAACACATAATACATGTGCAAGTGTATGCATGCATGCACGCATACACACAATTTAAATTCATGTTCAAAAAATTTTAATCGCAACTGCAGAAATAACAGGCAACTGAAAATGTGGCAACTAAATTCATGGGAAAGTGGTATAAAAATCTTAGTTACAGTGGGTTAAAATCATTTTTTAGACTAGAGTGGTGAATACAAAAGAATCCATGCGCTAATTAATAATAAAATCAACATGAAATAATGCTAAAAGTAATATAAAAGTATCATATATGATATGATAAGGAAACTTTTATTTATTTAGTAACACAATCATTCTTATTTGTTTCTTGCAGCATTATGGCATTAACTCACGTTATAGCAAAATCTAAAATAATCATATTATTTTATATGAAATATCATGCGACAGGCTAAGAAAAAACACGAAACATCATTACTAATGATAATGTGATGTATTTATAATATACACACACTTATTGTTTACTAATGGTACCTATAATCTTCATTTTCTATTGTAGTGTATTTATTGTTCACAGCCTACCTGATTAGGCAAAATCAGTTGTCGGGAAACTTTGTACAACGACGTACGTATCATGTTCATTAATCAATGTCTACGAATTCGTTTTTGTAAATAGTGGCTGTTTTACGATATTGTAACCGCAAGTGTGTTGTATACGACCTTATGACCTGACGATGGTCTATGATCGAAATCGATCGTTTTTAAGAATGTGAGTAATAAAAATTGTATTGCAATTCGTATGTATGGTACCTTTAGGCTGTGAACAATAAATACACTACAATAGAAAACGAAACATCATGGAAAGCAACATATTCATGAAATTTCAGTGTTTCGTGAATCTAAAAAGCAATAAATATGGTTTACTATACTTCTCTAAGCAAAATAACAACTATTAAGTCCTTTAAACATTTCATGGAAAAATCCTTCTGCGAACATTCCAGGGCCCTTATGTATCAAACACTCAACATCTCAAAAAGCTAAATATATATTAATCTTAAACAAATCTTTCTTGTGGACATTTTCATCACTATTTATTATTATTAACCCTTACTGCTCCTTGGGTGGGGCAGCTCGCCATAAAAGGATCATTTACTATACATTGACGGGACTCACCGACACGTATTTGCGAATGAATTTACATTGAGTGTATACGTATATACCGACATTCTGTTAAGTGCTGCATTCTCTGAAGACTTTACAAAACTATTTGTGCCAAAGTAAAAATATGTCAGTTGATGTTCATTTGTTTACAAGCATCTTACAAATTCAGCTGTACTAACCTCCAAACTGACACTGTTTGTGTTGTTTGTTTTATTATGAATTTGCTCTTAATAATGTGTTATTTAAATAAAATTCTGGTAACTGAACATCAATACCCCAATTTTAGACGATTCAGACTATGATATTTTTAGTGATAAAGAATTGTTCACGACTAAAGTGACAGTGAGAGTGATAATGGATGTTCAGGAAGATTTAGCGTGGTTGGAAAATGCCATTAGTATAGTAATAATGGTAAATAAGTCAATAGGCCAAATCTATTGCAAAGCTGTCACAGCCATAATCAATATTTAAAAAAAAAAAAAAGGAAAAAACTGTTGGACCATGGTCAATTGCTGGGTTATTTTCTAAACATTTCGGTCACCCAACATTTTTGTGGGTGGCCAAAGCATTTAGAAAATGAACCAAATTGTAAGGAAACGACCACGGCCCAAGATACTGGGAGTTTTTAATTTTAATAATAGGCCTAAAGTTGAAGATTTATCTAATAACTTTTTTGAACGATACCACACAATGAGCAACTATACATTTTTATAATAAAGTAATTTTACATTTATTTTTTATTTATACATAAGCTATAGTGTAGTATTCAATAACAAGAGATACTAGGTAGTGTAAAACTGTCACACATAACACAATACAACTTAAAACATAATACACTTTGTTAGCTCAGGTTGTAGGCAAAAATGCTGAAATTAATATGGAGTGTAATTGGTACGTAAGGCAAAATTAAAAGGAGCTGTAAGGGTTATCATTATGATCTTAGAAAATTGTGGTCTTCTTCAGTGTAGCTTCTACAACACAACCCATTTCCAGTAGACTGCTGAGTTACACCTTGTCACCTCACTTATCAAGGATCACATGTTTCTTAAGGTCGAAGTGTTAAATACTCTCTTAGTTCTAATAGGGTATATATCTTTGAGACAGAATTGATTAAAGTACTGGAAATATTGATTTAGCATTGTACAGTTCCAACCTTAAGTACAAGCAATTAACTTGGTACAATTCATGCAACATAATGTGGGTTAGTACAAAAAAAAACTGTTACAATTTTTGTGTATACACTTAATAAACTGATACTTCATATACATGATATTTTACTGTAGACAACTGCTTTATGTAAGTCTTTCATACAAAACAACAAAACTAATTACAAAGAACAGCTATATAATGAAGAACAAATAATTCTCCTTACTCGTTTTAAGAAGACGAATTGCTTCATCTCTTGTTTCTTCATTCCAGTCCCCATTTAAATTTTTGAACTTGTGATTTAAAACTTCCATTTTATGTGTCTCCTTATCAATGTTCTTGTCAATAATGCTGTTCATTGTGCTTCCATTTCCATCTGCGACACAGTAAAAATAATCAGATTACACAGAAAATATCACCAACTATTTTACTCTATACAAACATGTTATCTTTATATGGGACATTTGTTTACTCACATAATTCATCTTATTTTTGTTGAATTACAGATAATACAAGTTTGTTATCACACAGTTAATTACTGTTTAGCACATTATTTCCAGTATAGGTTTGTCATAAATACTTTTTTACAAAAATATTAATATATTTATATTACTATTTGAATTCATTTTGAATGAAATTTTGTTGATTTCACTGAATGAATGTGTGTCAACAATTCTCTTACCAAGAATGAAATAGTTACACCTTAGCTATAAACCTACCGAATCTAAAATAAAGTGAAAATTATTTACAACTTAGTGCTTAACAGTAAAACCGCATGTGCTTCTTGTACATCATCAGTTTTTGTATCTGATGTACTTTTCAGAACATATATTTTTTGATGGTTAAGTAATAACTTAATATGGACTGCACACACTGATAGAAAAAAAACCATTACATTCTATAACTATAACTTGAATTAACCTTATAACCTGAAATGTCCACTTTTATTCTGCCATACACTATTCCAATACATGTTTTATTATTTTTAAATTTAAAGTAATAAATGTATAGGTGAGCAACACTGGCTACATAACTCACTTCCTTTATCTTGCAATAGAAGTGGAGTAAAGTACACTTTGTTGTAGTAATTAGTGCAGGAAAAATTTAAGTAATTATGTAAAAGGCAAAACTTACATGGTACGGTCTCATGAACTTTGTATATAAACATGAAAATATTAATTACGTATAACTTACCATACAGTAATACACTGTAATATTATTTCTATAGTTCTCACTGACCATTTGCAAAATTATCAGTAAAACTGAAGATACTAAACAGTCCTTGAGTAAATTTTGGCAGTATGCAATTAAACTAACAGTGATGATTTAACAAAATTTTATATTAATTTATTTCACGATTGCCCACTCACCTTTACAATGAAGAATATGATTATTGTTGGCTGATACTGAATAAAGGCAAGCAAGCTGTGGTAGAACATCCGTCAGAAAGTCTCTGATGTGTGGACCTATTGTACAACTTCTCCCAACAGTTGGTAGATCGGGTTCGAATATGTTTACAAGTACACTGTAACATTTAACAAATGTGTACATTAAACTATTAGAAAAAAATCTCATCAATACAGTTACATATGAAGTTTCTAAACGGTTCAAAATACACTCTGGATTTGCAAATACTGTACACCGTTACAAATAACTCTAAATCATGTCATCTTAAAAGTATTTTTCTTATTAATATTTATATAATTGAGAAAACAGTTATATCTGCACAGACATCTTGATTGTGTGTAAATTATTCAACATTATCCCCATCTCTCTAACAACTGAAATAATATACAACAGTGAAATAGAGATCTCAAATGAACAGCCTTTCATTAATTAAAACATCACTTTATTTTCTCTAAAAAGATGTGCAAAACAGAACAGAACAATTATTTTCATGAAAAGCTAAAATAAGAACATATTACACAGAACAAAAAAGCATGCATTTTTTACTTCAGTTCTCCAAACTTATTAAAAAGATAAATAAAATGTAGTCATAAACCATATCAAAAATTGAAGTGGAACTGAAACCACAAATTATTAAACCAACGACTCACCCATTCTAACAACAGGCAAAAGAAGACTCAAAACAGAGGTAAGTACGACTTAAAATCCCATTACTAAATTCATTTTGTCCTGTCCACTTATCATTTTATCCTGTGTATAGACAGAGCTGGTGTATATAGCATAGTTCATCAATACACAGCTCTGTTCTATACCAAACTATGATGTGGAAGGTGACAGTTCAAAGAGGTTTCTAAAAACATCATACTGACCTGCCTATCCGGTCCCTGATATTTTGAAATGGGTGTGACAAATGTTGGTGAATATAGTCTAATAACCGGTGGAATAATTCTGCAACTCTCCATTGATACTGGTTGACTGCAGCTTGTAAAGCACAAAGTCGTCTGTAAAACATACAAAAAATTTATTTAGTTAGCTCTGAAATAAGAAAGAAACAACTGTTTAGATTTAGTTTGCAAATACTGTATGGTGAAACCTATTTACAATATTTTTAAGAAAAAGTACATTAATCCAGATTACCCTATGACAAAAGAGCATCCTGACAACGAGAGAATACACAATGTTTGAAACACTCAAGCATTCTGTTACATCTGTATCTGTTACACTTTTTGAATCCATGCTGGAAAGATCCCAAAATACAGAACTACCCAAAGTAAAAATAATTTCACTACTTAAAACAGGAGATTGGACAAAGACAGATAAACACACAGGAATGTCCTATCCTAAACATAACATATAAAGTCTACCCTAGAATAGAATATACGAGATTGAAGCCAATAGATTTTTGGTGCCACCATGCAACCATTTTCTGAGAAGCTTATATGAATCTTTAAAAATTGGTTTACTTTCTTCCATGACAACTTTTGGGAAGTGTGTGTGAGTTTTATGGTTGTACTGTTCATTGTTTGCTTTAGCCCTCTGGTAGGTATTTGCAACAATTTCCTCACCTTTTGGGCATAACTCATGCATAGGTGCCTCATTGCTTGAAGCAAGGTAAAAATATTCTGCCCAAACAACTTTCTTCAGCTCTTCTAAACTTTTTACATTTCTTGTAACCATTAACCCATAATACGTTCTAATTTCATTGATGGCAGCATCAGTTAGGTGCCCACAACCACAGATTCTAATCTAACCTCAAACAAAAATCAACAAAACTATAAATATAAATTACATATTGGTATTTTACTTAGTTGACCATGTAGTGCCAACACAACAAAACAAAAAACTATAATGATGTACGTAAGGAGTGTATGCCTACTTGGTACAACTGAAGTGTGAAAATGCTTGTCACGTCCTAAAAATGCTTATAAATTGTGTCCAACTGCACATAAAAGCATAAACCTGGTACCAAATAAAACCTAAAGCTGCATAGAATACAATAAGCTAAAAAACTAAAAAAGCTTCTTTTTTTGTCCACAGGGTCATCCCAATCCCCTTACAATAAATTCCATGTAAGGTATCTGACGAAAATGTGTTTACCTAATCATCTCATGCTCCTTTTTATCAATTTATCACGTTTCTAAGTGGCTAAAATAAAAACCAGGTAATTGAAAAAGGAAAAAATATAAACATATTTTTGTGTCACTTCACAGACAGTATCAATCCTATAAATTTCACTGTATTTGCTGTCATGTTAACAAGGGTGTCTTTCATTGATTTTATACAGAAGAAACTACAGATTTAATACAGATTGTAAGTCTATTAAAACGACAATGGTTGGTTCAAGGTCTAGTTTCGAGTTAATGAAACTGATGACATAACTTTATAACTTACATCAGAGAATGCTATAAATACTAGACATTAATGAAAACGCACTGGTTTCAATATTTAAAATTAACAAATGAAGTACTTGCCCACAATCTAAGAACGATGCTTCTTGTCTAATAGGATTCTCCATGAGGAATTCAAGTAACCAGTGTTGTCTGTTTGGATCACTTCCTTTCTGAAAATCATAAACATCTCAATGTATATGTTGTAACAATATGAAGTAAATGGAATTACTTAATAGTCTCATAAAATTATAAGCATTTTGGTTGATATAAAAAGGTCATACTTCTGTCTACAGATAGTATTATATTTGTATGACTTTTCACTATGTACTATAGTGCAATAAACCCTGCCCATTTATGTTGTATAGTACTACAACTCCATTGCACTTGCAATAACAAACTGCTGATGAACAATGATAATGTAATAAGACTATGACTACAATGAAACTGCACATATTGCACATAACTGGATAATATACCACCAACATACATTAAGAAATTAAGTACCAAAAATTAAAGAAAACTTTAACAAATAGTTAACTAGAAATGAACTATTATATATTTAACAATAGTGATTTTAAATTAGTTTGTTTTACAACTTTCTCAGTACTTTAAACAACAGTGAGTGTGCTGAAACAAAAAGGTCACTGAACTGACTTGTACAATCAAACTATTCATTTTGATTGTAATGAATCATACTCATTTAGTACCTAACCCCCCCCCCACACACACACACACACACACTGTAATTACCAACAAAGGTGATTTGTAATAAATACAAGAATACATACTGCAGCCGTGGCAGCAAATACACTCCAATCTGTTACAGTTTCCTCTGTCATATTTGCAAAAGCTGTCCGCAGTATGGGTAGCAAAACATCCCATAAGTGTTTAGCTTTCTCAAATGACCACAGTTTTGATCCTCTCACCATGCCTAAAAAATACAATTGGTTTTCCCAATGATTTACAAATTTTGAATAATTAGTTACACACTTTTAAACAAGCTACTTACAACACACACACACATCTACACGCATGTGCACGCACATGCAACCAGAAAGAGTATCTTTCATATACGATTTGTGAACGCATAACCATATGAAAAAATACCATTCATTTTTATTAGTAAAACCATCAGAACAGCATTTAGTTGTCAGATCACTGTTTCAATAAAATAAACTGAAAGAATAAATGACTAAAAACATGGTTAGAGGAGACCTGTTAAATTTAGTCACAACAGTCGCTACATTTTGTTAATAACACTATGCAACATGATTTTCTATGTTTCTGTAGTCTTAGGTGTTCCTAAAGCATTTTTTTGCGCTGATTCCAGATCTGCAATCTGTTTCTTTCTATCACGTACAGTTTTTTTTGCAAATCAAATGAACTCATCTTTTATTTACACGTAAGTTTCACAACGGGAAATTTTATTGTGGGGGAGGGATTAGTTGGCCACACTTGTTACACCCAGCTGGCTGTTAGGCGAGAAACAGTAGTTCATTGTTTACATGCTATAGTGCTGTGAGGTTATATTTGTGCTGTCATATATAATTTGTGAACTTTCTGTATAAATGAGTTCCCGGAAGTGTTTGAATAACCCAAACGTGTTCTGTTATATTTGTGGTAGCTACGTAATTGGTAAGCAAAGACAGGACATTAATAGTTTTGTGAGAAACGTGTATTACGCGTACTTCGGCATAAGGCTTGGTGATGAAGACAAAAGCTGGGCACCACACAAGGTATGTCGTACATGTGTTGAGGGACTGAGACTGTGGAAAAATGGTGCAAAAAAATCAATGGCTTTTGCAATCCCAATGGTTTGGAGGGAGCCACAAAATCATGTTAACGATTGCTATTTTTTGTATGGTTAAAATTCAAGGTCATAACACAAAAAGTAAGAAGGATATACAATATCCGAACATTCCTTCGGCCTTACGACCAGTTACGCATTGTAATTCTCTCCCTATCCCAGTTCCACCTCCCGTTCTTGAAGATGTGCCACTGGCGAGCAGCTCAGAAAATGAAAGCGATAATGCTGATGATTACAACCTGGAAGAAGATTCTGCACCAAAATTATTCAGTCAAAATGAACTTAATGATATTACTCGTGACTTGAACCTGACAAAAGATGTCGCCCAATTGCTTGGGTCAAGATTGAATGCAAAAAATCTTCTACTACCCGGAGTTACGTTCTCTTAGTATAGGTCCAGAAGAAGGAATTAATGAAATTCTTTAAAGAAGAAGACTCTCTGGCTTATTGTTGTGATATTGAGGGTTTTTATTGAATTTCTTTAACGTCACTTACAATCCAAGCGAGTGGAGGTTATTTATAGACTCGTCCAAAACTAGCCTCAAAGGTGTACTTTTACACAATGGAAATTTGTTTGGTTCAGTACCCATTGCACATTCAGTTCATCTCAAGGAGACGTATGTAAATCTCAAAGCTCTGCTAAAATACGTGGATTATGAAAAACATTCTTGGACAATTTGTGGGGATTTAAAAGTAGTAGGTATGTTACTTGGTCAACAATCCGGCTACACAAAAATGCCTTGTTTCATTTGTGAATGGGATAGTCGAGCCAGAGACAAACATTGGAAGAAGACAGACTGGCCCAAAAGAAAAACCCTCCAACCCGGTTCACAGAACATAATAAATGTACCACTTGTTCAACGAAGCAAGATACTATTACCTCCTCTGCACATCAAACTCGGATTAATGAAACAGTTCACTAAAGCTCTTCCAAAAGATGGTGACTGTTTCCAGTACTTGGTAACAAGATTTCCAAAAGTATCTTATGAGAAACTTAAAGAAGGGATCTTCGTGGGACTGCAGATAAGAAAGTTAATGAAAGACAATTTGTTTGAAAGTACAATGAATCCAGTGGAAAAAAGGGCCTGGGTTTCATTTAAAGAAGTTGTCAACTTTTAGGGCAACCACAAACATCCAGAGTACAAAACCATGGTTAAAAGAATGTTGCACAGTTTCATGAAATTAGGATGTAACATGAGTGTAAAGCTTCACTTCCTACACTCACATGTTGACTTTTTCCCTGCGAACCTCGGCGATGTCAGTGAAGAACAAGGCGAACGTTTCCACCAGGATATCAACGACATGGAAAAGAGATACCAGGGAAGGTGGAATGCCAACATGATGGCCGACTACTGTTTTATGCTAAAAAGAGATGGCACTGGTGAAGGGAGACAATCACGGAAGAGAAGTTACAACCCACGTCAGAAAGATCTTGAAGCAGTGAATTCAGCGAAGAAGAGGAATTAAATTGTCATATATGTGTTGTGTTTTCGTAATAATTATAACATTTTTAAGTGAGTGTATACCATTGTCTACTGCTCCGCCATGTGTTGTGATTTTATGCAGGATTAAAACATAAACAATTTTGAAATCACAATCAAATAATAATAATTTTCCCTGTTCACAAAATTCAATTTTTTAAAACTTCGAAATTGAATTGTATAAAAACCTTACGTGATACAGAAAAACTAATACCAGATTTGAAATCAGCATGAAAAATACTTTTAAAATCACCTTATAGTCTTAAAACATCGTGCCAAAAGTTTTAAAATGTTGCATAGTGTAACCTTCCCTTTCAGAACTTACATCACCATTTAAGGAATTATTTTGCATTATTTCATGATAAACTGAATATCATTAAAGAAACAAAGAAAAGAACTAAAAAAAGTCCTCTGATAAGGAATTGGCTATTAAATAGAGGAGGAGACGGAAGTAAAGAGAAATTTTATCAATTTAGTATTTTAAAAAACCAAAATAAGGTTTAGTCACTTCTCCTTATAACTCACTTGCACACACAACTTCTCTATTAAACTTAGCAATAATGCAAAAACCTACTGATACAAAATATTCTATTCACTCTCTTAGTGCTGTTTATCCCTAGAAGAACAACACTGTAATACTTACTATTTGCTCATCTTCCAGGACAGTGATTATTCTGAAATTCATTTATGGATTTAAGTAGACCTGTACACAACATTGTAACATGAATACACACCTGCTATGATTTCAGCAGCACACCGCTGGCTGCTTTCCTGTTTATCAGCTACTAGACGTTCCAAGTGTGGTATGAAAAGACCCAAGTGTTTGTCACCATGATTACGGAATAAATTCTATAAAACATTATTTCAAGTTAATTATAAAACAGATATAAAAATATTTTAACATTTGTGATCATGCACAGGCCTAGTCCTTGCTAATCTAAAATCCACAATCATATGAAAAATTTTTTTGGGAGAAATGCTATTGTAGTTACAAAAATCATACCGCTCAATCATAGTATTGCTACATATAATTAGGTCTAACATCAATAAATTAAAAACCATGGCCACTATAATCTTAAATTCAATTTACACTATGTCACACCTTACATGACTAAGTAAAATACAGTAAAACCTTTACAAATACAGTCACATTTCCTTGTAATAAAAGACTGGAAAACAGAAAGAATAAAAACTGTGTTGGAGAGTTAATAGTGAGATCATTATTAATTGTGTTTTGAAAGATAAAGACTTGAAACAGGGATGCTAAGGAGGTATTATGAAAACCAGATGTGAGTATTCTTCTTCTTGTTAGTGAGTTTCCAGCCCCGAAGCGCCAATCTCTCGATGTCTCTTGTAAACTCTATGCGCCAGATCCCAGAGAAGTGGATTGATGGTTATTTTTGCCAGTGATAACGCCTCTTTTCTATGTTCCTTTACCAATTCTTTAAGTCGGTATCTCTCTTCACACTGTCCAGTACAATTTAATAGGGTATGCTCACTGGTGTCCTCCTCTTCATTACACACCTTACACATTGGTGAATCGCTAAGGTGAAATCTATTTAGGTAGTTTTCCGTCACCAAATGCCCAGTTTTAAATCTCGCTCCAAATGTCTGACTTGATCTACTAATATTCCTGTATATACTAAGGTCATTTGGTATTTTCTGTATTTTGAAGAGCTGGCAGCCAGTAGTTTCCTGATTCCAGTTCCTTGTCCACTGGCTTTTAAAAGTTTTATTGCTTTTTGTGACACAACTTTGAAGCGACCGTACTGCTGGAGGTTTCGGTCCAAGTGTAGATATCATTTTAGCTATTTCATCAGCCGTCTCATTTCCAAATATATCACAATGACCAGGGATCCATTGAAAGGTGATAATTTTATTTTTCAGTAGTTGAAGTAGATGGAAAATTTCTTTAGCTCTAAAATAATAATTTGTAGGGTTATACTGTATAATTGTTTGTAGTGCTGATTTTGAGTCTTAAGAATACTGATCTTCATATATTCCAAGGATAGACAATGCTGTACAGCAGCTGATATTGCCAGCAATTCAGTGTCCAATGAGGATCCGGAGGATGAGGTGATGTAATATTTTTCTCCGGTCTTAGGAACATAGTAGCCAGCACCTGACAGGCCCTCATTCAAGACAGTGAACCATCTGTATAGATGTGTAGGTGGTCATTGTTAATTTTCTTCTATTGTACGCAGGGTCACTTGCTTCAAAAATTCTGGTGTCTCAGTCTTTGTAACATCTCCCGGCAGAGAAATGAAAACATTTGGTGGAGTCCATACCCATGGTGGCATACAGTTCACAAAAGGTATTTCTTCAGGAGTTAACGGATCCTGTCCTTGGCATATTCTATATACTGTTTGGCTAAAGCATTGCTTATGTTTGTTTCCAGTAGAGACAATATGGTGAGAGGGATGGCTGTTTGGAAAAGTTTGGTTCTTTAAAAATTTGATCCATATTCTTTTATCAATTTTAATATTGAGTAGTTCCACATTCAGTTCTATTTCTAGAGCATTTTTTGGAGTAGTAAGGGGACATCCGAGACAGAGACGCAAGGCAGAGTTCTGAATCACATGCAGCTTTTTCTTGTGCGAGGGTGCTTCGCCTCCCCAGACCTCGCAAGCATAAATAACTTTTGGCAGTATGTAAGACATATATAGTTGTCTCAACGTGACTGTATCTCCTCCGCAATACCTACCTGCCACTGCTTTCAATGAGTTAACCTTAGGCTTTTATCTGTCACAGTTTCAATGTGTTTTTTCCAAATAACTTTCTCATCCAGAGTCACTCCAAAAATTTTTGGATGTGGGTTGTACTTAATATTTTTACCAAACAAGAGAATTTCGGGTTTATATTCTTTAAGAGAGTACTTTGTAGTGAATAAGGTACATTTGGTTTTTTCAGAAGAGATCTTCATACTCCATTTTTGACCCCAGATTGATATTGATGTGATTGCTTTTCGTATTAATTGAGTAGCCAATCTTGGATCCGCTTCAACTGTCCAGACAGTCAGGTCATCAGCGTACATGCTATATTTCACTTAAACTGGCAATAATTTTCCTATATCTTGCATCATTATGTTAAAACGTGTAGGGCTCAGGACTGAACCCTGTGGAACTCCAATATTGATTTTGATCTCCTTAGATGTTGTACTATTTATCTTTGTTTTTATTGTTCTGTCCTGAAGAAAAGAATCTATGAATCTAAGAATTCTTCCTTTAATTCCTATTTTCATTGCTTGTAGTATTAAAGAAGCTGAAGGTATCTTGTCAAAGGCTGCTTCGAAGTCCACCATAACAGCAACTGTAACCTTCTTGTTGTGAAAACCCGCGTAGTTATCCTCTGTTAACCTGAGGATTGCATCCACAGTACTTCGGCCAGGTCTAAAACCAAATTGATTCTGATCCAACAAGTTGTTTTTTTCTAATCTCCACCTAAGTCTATTGGGTGGAGATTAGAAAACATGGAGATGTGAGTCACAGTTATACAGTTTTGTCTTTCAACATGTCTACTGACTAGGCAATCAAAATTTAATGAACACTTCCTGGTCTAGTTTTAATATAAAAAGTTTCTTTAATAACAATGCTTCATTTGGCACGTGTTTTATTTCAGTTTTACACTAGTCCACAGTACAAATATTAAAGTACATACTCATTCCCTCAATTTACTCCCTGTACATTTTGACATTTACCTTACTCATGTTAAGAATTTACTAACTGTTTCTACTCTATTGTAACAGTCAGTTGACAATTTTCACACACAATTTGATGAACTTTTACAATAATTTTAGCAATTCTGTTTTAGTTTATGGCAGGAGGTCACCCTGACCTCATGTTAAGAGTACCACTTTCTCTTCCATCAGGAAACCATTTTGCTCATTTGTAAATTAATATTTTCATCATAACAGTATACCCAAAACTTGTACAGACATATCAATGATTTCACTTCAACTTTTGCTAAGTTTAATGGAGATTTTATTACGTTCACTTATTTATCTAATGTATGCAACAGTATTCTTGTAACAGTATACTAAAGTATGCACAAACGATATCAAATTTCACTCAATTCACACTGTGGTGAATTCATCTACTTGTAATAGCTACATTTACAATAACAGAACTTAAATCGATTTGTAATGAACAAGTTTATTTAGTATTTAATACTACAGCATGCTAATTTCACTTCAGAACATTCTGGTGTATAGTGCTGAAAGAAGCATGACACCAACTCACTAACATTAACAAGTTGAACATTTTTAGTTTTAGATTACTATAAAAAATTAGTTAATATCTATACATTCTACTACAAAATTAAATTATAGCATACTATCAAAACGATTTTAAGAAAATTTAAAACACCATGGATACTCTTCAAAACACTGAAAATAGACAAGACTAAATTGGAGGAAAAACTGTCCAAATGAAAATCACCCAACACTGAAAAATGGGAACGTTGTTTCATGAGTATGTGTTTCTTATTCATTGTTGTTTGTTGCTGAGTGCCGTGACTTATTCTTTTACAGAGCACAGTTAAGCTTCCCCATACTTCTTTGTTACTGGCTATTCCTTTATTCTCAGTTGGCAAATTTGTCAATGTTTTAACTTGGTCAAAAAACAGGACAGGATGTACATTATGTGTGTGTTCTTACATGAATTTGTAAACACTGTAATTAGCTCTGAGTCTACCCCCTAAATAGTTTATTATTGAACTAATTCATGAAGATAATTAATCTACCCCTGTTGATAACATATCAAACATAACACACACAACAGTAGTCAAAAATGAAATGAAAGTAAAACTTCACAACTCAATTAAATTATAAATCTATATATATAAAAGAGAAATACCACTGACTCACTGATTCATCACGAAATCTCCGAAACTATAACACCTAGAAACTTGAAATTTGGCATGTAGATTCCTTATGTGATGTAGGTATCCGGTAAGAAGGGATTTTTGGAAATTCGACCTTTAAAGGGGGAAAAGGGGGGGAAGTTTGCCTGACTGACTGACATAGAATCAACGTAGAGCAAAAACTACTGAATGGATATCAATGAAACTTTGAACATAGCTTCATCATAGGTCTTAGGTGCTCACTAAGAAACGGTTTTAAAAACTTTCACTCCTAAGGGGCAAACCCCCCCCCCCCATTGTATGTATGTATCTATGTATGTATGTTCCACATCTCCTCCTAAACCACTGGACCGATTTCTACCAAACTTGGCACAAAAATTTTTCGCGGCGGGAGAACCAACATAGGAGAGGTGCTTTTTTCGATGGGGTCCTTTGGGGGGTTCTTTGGGGTCTTACACATCTCCTCCTAAATCACTGGACCGATTTCAACCAACCTTGGCACAAATATTTTACGCAATGGGAGAACCAACATAGAATAGGTGTTTTCTTCGATGGGGTCCTTTGGGGTCTTCCACATCTCCTCCTAAACCACTGGACCAATTTCAACCAAACTTGGCACAAATATTTTACGCAACGGGAGAACCAACATAGGACAGGTGTTTTTTTCGATGGGGTCCTTTGGGGTCTTCCACATCTCCTCCTAAACCACTGGACCGATTTCAACCAAACTTGGCACAAATATTTTACGCGACGGGAGAACCAACATAGGATAGGTGTTTTCTTCGATGGGGTCCTTTGGGGTCTTCCACATCTCCTCCTAAACCACTGGACCGATTTCAACCAAACTTGGCACAAATATTTTACGCAACGGGAGAACCAACATAGGACAAGTGTTTTTTCGATACGATCCTTTGGGGGGTCCTTTGGGTCTTAAAAAACTATTAGATCTGGTTACTATAGCAACCCAATAGAATAGATTCTGGTTACCATAGCATCGGTGGAAGTCTCCCGCGTAGGAAATAGCGAGGGAGTCGTCCGACGGGCCTTCCCCAGAGTTCATCCACGGAACCCGGGGAGTCTTAGGTTGGATCCCGCGAAAGACGGCGGGGCCAGAGTCCACGGTTTTTATAAATAAAGATATAGGTTATGATATCAAAGGTGGTGTATGCATCTTAAGAAACTTCTTAATAGTGTGTGAATTGAGAGTTGTTTCAGTTTGAATTTAAAAGTGGATAAGTTAAGATCGAAGTAAGTTATAAGCGAGTATAAAAAACAAAGTTTTGATAGCGAATGTATTCAGATCATAGTGTTCAGACAATATAAATGCACATGCTTCAGTTTGAATTTAAAAATTGATAAGCTGAAATCTATAGAGGTATTGTATTGTTAGAATAAGTTTAGGAGACACTAATTTAACAAATGCCTTATTTCAACATTAACACAATGAATTATAAAACGACAGTTAAATACGCAGCGCGTGCAAGTACTGTAGACATTTTATTGAAAACTAATTTAGGTGTTCGCCCTCTCCCAGAGTTAGAAATCGAGCAGGAGCATCACGCGCAACAGAATTCTTCTCCAGATATAAGAATACAGTTTATGACATGTTCTTAAACAGGTGCGCTACAGAGTATTCCTCCAGTGAGAATGCGAACGTAACAATATAAGGAAGATTATACAATATACAAGTAATATAACGTTAGAACAAGAATAGGTGCCTATGAGCCTATGAATAAATTATGAACCCGAAGAACGCTGGATAAATCGGTTAGACATAGATATCTATATAACCCAAATACCACTGACTGACTCACTGATCACGATATCTCTGAAACCACTGAATGGATATCAATGAAACTTTGAACATAGCTTCATCATAGGTTTTAGGTGCTCACTAAGAAACGGTTTTAAATCTTTCACTCCTAAGGGGCAAAAAACCAAATACTCAAATTTATCGCGGGAATTGCATACTTTGTAAATGAAGTGGTTGACATCTCAGTTTACTGGAAACCCTGAATACATTTAGTCGTGAGTTTTTAATCATTGTTTTAAATTGAAAAAAACTTCGTTGTTTGCAGGTTCTTATAGTCGAGAAAATTTCAAAGTTCAATTAATTAATAAATGTATGTCCTTTTTTTCTCGGAAACGGCTCTAACGATTTTCTCGAAATAAATAATAAATAGCTGTTGCTATGAATGTAAATAAACAAACTAAGAGTTGAGAATTTGTACAATCTATCTAATCCTATACTATTAGGCGAGCAATAATTGTACAATTACGTACAACGTGAAACTCCGTAGCGAAGCACGGGTATTTTGCTAGTCTATATATATAAAAGAGAAATACCACTGACTCACTGATTCATCACGAAATCTCCGAAACTATAACACCTAGAAACTTGAAATTTGGCATGTAGGTTCCTTACGTGATGTAGGTATCCGCTAAGAAGGGATTTTTGGAAATTCGACCTTTAAAGGGGGAAAAGGGGGTGAGTTTGCTTGACTGACTGACATAGAATCAACGTAGAGCAAAACTACTGAATGGATATCAATGAAACTTTGAACATAGCTTCATCATAGGTCTTAGATGCTCACTAAGAAACGGTTTTAAAAACTTTCACTCCTAAGGGGCAAACCCCCCCCCCACCATTGTATGTATGTATCTATGTATGTATGTCCACATCTCCTCCTAAACCACTGGACCGATTTCAACCAAACTTGGCACAAATATTTTATGCGACGGGAGAACCAACATAGGAGAGGTGCTTTTTTCGATGGGGTCCTTTGGGGTCTTCCACATCTCCTCCTAAACCACTGGACCGATTTCAACCAAACTTGGCACAAATATTTTACGCAACGGGAGAACCAACATAGGATAGGTGTTTTCTTCGATGGGGTCCTTTGGGCACAAATATTTTACGCAACGGGAGAACCAACATAGGATAGGTGTTTTCTTCGATGGGGTCCTTTGGGGGGTTCTTTGGGGTCTTCCACATCTCCTCCTAAATCACTAGACCGATTTCAACCAACCTTGGCACAAATATTTTATGTAACGGGAGAACCAACATAGGATAGGTGTTTTCTTCGATGGGGTCTTCCACATCTCCTCCTAAACCACTGGACAGATTTCAACCAAACTTGGCACAAATATTTTACACAACGGGAGAACCAACATAGGACAGGTGTTTTTTTCGATACGATCCTCTGGGGGGTCCTTTGGGGTCTTAAAAAACTATTAGATCTGGTTACTATGGCAACCCAATAGAATAGATTCTGTTCTAAATATATTATCGCATTAAATTGAAGACCACGCGAACGAAGTCGTGGGCAACAGCTATTTATTTTTAAGAAACCTACTTTAATTGAACTTTATTAATTAAACTAACATTTTCATTACGTACAACGTGAAACTCCGTAGCGAAGCATGGTATTTCGCTAGTTATTAAATATTACAACAAACATAAATCTATTAAACAATGTTACTCACAGGTAAATCAATAACTATTAATCACAAGCATGGAAGTAATAGTTCTGATTGCATTTCAAACTTGCAAACATAATGATATGAGTAAAAAAAAAATATATAAGTATAAAAACTGAATCTGCATGTGCGCATGTGCATGTACCACTAAGTTTTTAGTGTCACCACGGGTACCACTAAGTTACCCGTGTAATGTGAGCACAAAATTCTCATTTAGTACTTTGGGTAGACCTAAAATCCCTTGTTGGATGATTTTAACCCAAGGCTTTTCCCTCTGGTTGAAAATTACAACTTTTAAATCCATCATGAATACAAGATTTTGTAATTGTTAATAAGCAGTTTCAATTTTTTACAGAGGCTAGTACTCAAAGATGCAAACTCTCACACATGATTTCAGATGAGGAACATCATGGCTTTATGAATGTCCCTTTTTTAATCTATTCAGTGTTTTGTTTACGAGATCTTACAAATATTGACAAGACATTTTATTTTTACAGATGCTACATTTTTGTATATTAGTATGCATCAAGACAACCATTGATTCTGAGTGGTTTAAGTGTTATTATTTTAATTATTATTTCATTATGAAGAAGTTCACAATATTATAACTTGATAGTAGTAATACTATTTTACTATAATCTATATATATATATATATATATATATATATATATATTGTAACAACTTTAAAACGATGTTACTAATTTATTACGAGTGTAATACGGTTGCGGGTTTATTGTTAATTCAGTCCACGTTGAATTAACCAATTGGTTACGAATCCACTCTGTTTATAAGACAAAATATTTATTATGTTGTTGCAGATGAGATCTGCAAATCAAGATTAATTTGTAAAAAAACAATTATTTATTATATAGTTGAAATGATTCATATGTTGAACATAGACCTGTGTTAATTAATTATCAAGTGTTTTACCAGAGAAAAACGCTATATTACGGGTATTATAGTTAATAATTCAGTAATGTTCTCCAACCCTAGTCAGTCTGTATTCTTTAAATTGACCAAAAGAGTGGCGCAGAGAATAAGTTAGTTCTCTATTCTCCCGTATTCACCAGCTGTCTGCCACGAGCGCTGTTATTAGTAATTAACCTGTTCTTATAGGTTAAGTCGTTCCACTTGTATCACTTTCTTTCTCTGTAAATTACTCCCTAATCGAAATACAATAACTATTCTACAATAACACAGAACATCGTCACATACAAGAAGGATTCTTTATTTTATATTATTTAAAATTTTCAACAGTTGTCTTCTTCGGTTATTAGATCATAATATCGATCGTACAATACGGAGTCGATTTGTTAGTGAACTAGTGGTGTATGTTACAATCTACGTATAATTTTCAGTTATCTCTTATCCCAGGGTACATGTGATTCTTTTAACGATTAGTAAGGCCAGGTAATGCAAAATTAAGGTTACTAAGTATTACAATTGTTATTAACTCTTAATATATAAAATTAAATATAAGCAGGTTTGTTACCAAGCGGTACGATACTCAAGGTGGCCGTGTCTGTTTATAACGGAGTGAAGATGAAATGGTTATGTTACTCTTGACCAAAAACAGCGTCCAGATTCTCAATAAAGGTTTAAATATGATGTCCCAGAGTGTAACAGAAGTTCAGTTCTGGTCTTCATTCTTCTTCACGATCCTAGTAGTTGCCGGTCCCAATGGAATTGGTGTAGTATTACGACTTCGTTAGTTTATTGAAAGTGAGGTTTGGTACTTCAATACAAAAGTTCTTCGTGTATGTTTTAATTTATATTTTAATTAATTTTGACTTCTTCTGCTATGGATCATCTTTGTTTAATGGTAAATCGTTTTCATCATCATTCTTTTACTGGAAATAGTTTGAATGAGTATTCATTAATTCCGTGAACTTTAAGGATGTGTAGAATTATATTTACTGAAATATAGTTCAGTAGTTATTACTCAGTTCTTTTTTAAATGGATTTCTTAAGACATTTAATTTGTTTAAATTTTATTCATTTTATTTGGTTCTCTTTTTTTTTTAAATTGGTCTGCTGAACTTTACCCATTAGCATATCACAATCGAATGTTGAAATCAACAAAATTTCTTGCATTTCTGTTACCCTAACAACCATTACTTTTCCTGTCATTGGAAAATATTTGATATCCTAGAGCCAGAATTAGGAAATATTACTACTCTTTTTTAATAAAATACTCCATGCTTTGAATTACACTAAATCACATAAAACTTTCACTTAATCTGCTTTATTAAACCGTATGCCTTTTACTACATTTTCATCTGAATGGACTTATTAAAAAAGGTATTAATTTCCTTTTACAAATACTAAATTTAGGCCTATTGGTTTTATTACACATGTTATAATTTTGTTTTGTTTTTAATTTAATTTTCTTACCTGACCTACTGTACAAAGAGTCACTGGCTTATGGCCACTTATACCAATTTTAATTTCCTGGTTTCAATTCATTATTATTAGTTAGTTCATCATTGAACCCTTCATTGGTTTTTAACATAATTATAAGAACTACTTGCCAACTTATTAACACTTATTGTCTTCCTGGCCAAGTTTACAAATATTATTTTAAACATCTTCATTAATTAATTAAAGTAAATACATTTAACATAACATCACACCTAATAAATGTACTTGTATTTAATTATTTAAGTACAAGTTTAACATGAATGAAATGAGTACCCATGACTTAGTACTTCCTTAAAGCAACGGCTCCACACTTACTACACACAAAACATAAAATAAATATCATGTAAACACTATATCATGATACAATACAACAAGTACATTTTATAACACATTAAATATTAATTGAACAGTATATTATACTCAACTCCTACACATTAAACTCATCCCACTAGACACAGTGTTTATAATTTACATCTTATACTACTCATTACATATTTTATATTTAAGTACACCTTCATGTTTTATTACCTAGTAACCTTACTAGGTACCTTCAATGCATTTTTTAGGTGAGATTGGCCCTCTTGTATTTAATTATGACATACTTTGGGCATTGTTTTAAGTCATGTTGACAAAGTTTTTATGTAACGTCAGGAACCTCAACTCTGTTACGTTACATAATACTCCCCCTCCGAAAGAAGTTTATTTTGGCTGAATAAAGTTTAGTTAAAATAAACTTATAGTTTCTTCATACTTTGGAATATTTATTTACTAAAATTATTAATTTATAATGGTTTCAGTCTTTCGTTGTTTCTGTTTTCATTCGCAATTCAATGGGTTCTTTGGGGTTTATATTCTCTTTCTTTTCTTTAAACTTTTAATTGCACCGGAAAACTGTGTTGATACTCATTGTGTATCTGGTCATTAATTCTCTACTGGTACCTCCCTCAGTTGTAGACCTGTCCTTTTCTCTGGAACTCACAACTTCTTCTAGCTTTTTACGCTATCATTTCTTATTATCATTTTTATATTTAATTACCTCTCTTGGTGTATAATCCCTAAAATACTATATTTCCCTAACATTTTTTCCTAATATCATAGCTGGTACGGAATCAGAGGGGCACTATTGGCTTCCATTACTCTGCCGTTTCCCTAACTATATCTTCTGAGATCAGAGGAACTTCATCTCTGTCCAGAAAAAAAATAAAAGTTGCACTATCACAACACAATACACATAATTATTATCTATAAGGTAGCTCCTTCGCTACAAACTTATATTCAAGGGATGATTACTATTATTTCTGAGGTATCCTACTACTTTTATTAAATTATTTATTTCGTTGTTCTGTAGTTCCATTTATCATATTATTCACCAGTATATTAGTTAAAGCTGTTCAATATTCATTTTAAATTCTTCTTAGTTCCGTGCTGTCAATTAATTATTCTTTAGCATACATATTTTACTATTTTTAATTCACTCCCATTTACTTCTGCAATTAAACACTGAATCTCCTCCTTATCATAAATTGTATGGCATATTCTTCCTTCATTTAACTCATTTCTAACCCTTCTTTCTCTTCTTTCATTTTTATTAGTTTAAAATAATTTCTTCTGAATTATATAGTAAGGTGTTCTTACTTATTTTTGAATTTTTTGGTTCTAAAATTGATTCCAACTAATTCATCTTAACTATTTTGTATTGGCCACTGTTCGGGCTGCTCTACCAATATGGTTTTCCGGTGGATTCCGTAGATTATAAGCAGTTGTAAATCTTTCAATGGCATCGTCGCAGTATGGATCATACACATACGGTTCTATGTCTTCTTCGTTCCGTCTATTTCTTCCCTCAGCATTCCCAGAATCGGGATTAGGTTTACGGTTTCCATGATGGTCTTCTTGGTTATTCCTCTCATCAGCCATGATATAGTTTACTCGAGCTATATGGGTTCCCTGGTCATTACTTGGTTGATTTTCTGAGGGTATGTCTCTCCTTTGTTCCCTGCTTCCTCCATCATTCTCGACGCTCCTATTTCTGTTTTGATTTCCTCCATCATCGTTCCCTCGGTTATTATTCCAATAGTCTCTCCCGTTATCAAAATTCCTGCGGCCTGTGCTGTATCTGTTATTATTATAATGATTGTTTTGGTAATGATTATTACGGTAACGATTATTCATAAAATGGTCATTAACCCTTCGATTATAATTATTGTTGTTATATCTATTCATTCCCTGACGCGACTCTTGATTTGGCTCCTCTCTCCTATTGTTTGAATAGTCACTTTGCCTTCGAGACCTTTGATAATAGTCTTCCATTTCGTAGCTGGCCAACAAGGTTTCCATTGCTCCCACTGTCTTCACTTGTCCACTGCATCTGGCACGAACTATTTCTTCTTCGAAATGGTAAGATAGTTTATTTATTAAACATTCCTCTGGTATTCGCGGTTCCAAATGACGCGCCAAACACACCTTTCCCAAAAAGTAGGTAGTTGGGGACTGCTCTTGATTAATGTTGAATCTACCGTTGGTAATGTTGTCCCTAATCATGTTCTGTACGGAATCCGACCAGTATTTCGACCTAAAAGCCTTTTTAAACTCTTCATAATTACTCGTTTCATTCCGGACCGCTGACCACCAATTATCATTTATACTTTTAAAACAATCATCCAACAAATTTTTTATTATGTTCCATCGGGTCACCTTAATTCTAACAAACCATTCATCTATTCTCTCTAGAAATTCTATGGGGTTTTCTCTATAAATTTTGAAATTGATATTTTCTTTTTGTTCAGGGGCTATGTGATGTGCCAGATACATTGGTCGATTTTGTAAAACTTCTATTGACTCCTTTATATTAATCAATTCCTGATTCTGTATATTTTCGACGGTCCCCTTATTTTGATCCACTTGGGTTTTTATTTGTGTTATTTCGTTGTTAACTATTTCAATTCTCCCAGCTATATTAATTTGCACTTCGTCCAATTTCCCTTGGGTTTCTAACTGTACTTCTTTTATTCTAGTTTTGTTATTGTTTTCCACTTGATTAATTTTGGCCTCTACTTCCACTGCGAGTTGTATGATGGTTTCATCTGTCTTTTCTAGACCCACCTTAGTTTCAGTTATTTGCTGTCTTACTTCCTCTTCATAATTATCCACCCTTTTGTTAAGTGTTTCATTGATATTTGCAACCCTTTCATTGATGACTTCCCTCAACGCTTGGTTTTGTTCATTTATAATTTGCCGCAAATCCTTATTACTGTTTTCAATTTTCTCGTCTATTTGTTTGTGACTTTCCTGAATCTGCCTTAAGCTCTCATCGTTTCTGTCAAACCTTTCATTAATTTGGTTTAAGCTTTCATTTATCAGCCGGTTATTCTCATCAGTTTCCTCTTTATTTTTGTCAAACTTCTCATTCATTAGTTTGATTAAATTCTCACTCAAAATTTCGTTTTGTTTCTTTGAGTTTTCGTTAATACTGTCTATTTTTTCATTAGTTTGTCTATTATCTTCTTTGATACTGTCTATTTTTTCATTAGTTTGTCTATTTTGTTCCTCCATTCGTTTATAATTTTCATCATTGGCTTCCTTCTGTTTCTTGGAATCTTCTTTAATTAATTCCCATAGTTTTAGTAAATCCATATCACCTCTGGCTTCCTCCTTCTCACCCGCCTGTTGTTCCTTTTCAACGTCTGTAACTATTTCTGCTTCTTCCTCCTGTCTATCTTCTTCCGTTTCTTGGTCTTTCGCCATCCTTTTAGAAACACCTCTCGTATGCATTCCTGTGCCTCTAATAGTTGCCTGCTCCAGTTAATTAATAGCGATATAGTCGAATTTTTTACTTAACAATATTTGTAGCGATAAAAATTGGTGCTCAACGAGTGGGCTTAGTTAAGTAAAAAATTAAAATACAAGTTACATTAAAATTAAAAGTGTTTATGTAACGTCAGGAACCTCAACTCTGTTACATTACATTATATATATATATATATATATATATAACTCAAAGTCTGAGGATTTATGTGTACTGAATACAAATCCACACTATTACACCGATTGCCATCAAATTTTGTACAGGTAACCTTTGACACAAGGCAAAAAATACTGTCTAACTTGGAATTTGATATTTTGCCCCGAACACACGATTTAGGCCCTTTTAATTATGCCTTTTCGTTGACGCGTATAAAGATGTTAACAACAACATGGATACCAGAATTAATTAGCATAGTAACAAGTCAATAAACAAATGATATTTAACGGCATCAGAACTGTGCCTTTATCCGTTCCTGCAGTTTTTAATGTTTTTAATATGCGATTGTATCGATATATTTTGTAATTTTGTATATGGATACGTCTATATATTTTGTAATTCTCATAAACGATTATAAAATTTATGTTTATACGTATTTCTGATGATGCAATGAGGGTCATTCCAAGTCAAATCATCCAGGGGTGTTCCACAGCCTTTGGAGATACCCGTTTATAAAGCCTTTGGAGATATTTATAAAGTACCTGTTAAATCAAAAACGTTGAATTCTTTATTTTAAGTGTTACTGTGTTAGAAGCATTGTATAACACATTAACCCTTATGTTTTTCTCAACCATGGCTTTTATTTATTTCAGCAGTAAACTAAAAACCAAAAACCGTTGTCACCTAACCTCACAAATGAAAACAACATATTTTCGCTTTGCATTAAGTAATAGGGCAATTTACAATTAGTACACTTCTTCTTTTCCACATCGGAATATATCGATACAATCGCATATTATATAAAATATCGAACATATACTGCAGGAATGGCTAAATGTACAGTTCCAATGCTGCTAAATAGCTTTTGTTTATTTACTTGTTACTATGGTAATTAATTCTGGTCTCCATGGTGTTGTTGACATCTTTAGTAGTAGTATTTAATATATTTCATTACTTATTCATGGGTCATTCCAAATCAAATCATCCAGCCAGAACAAAATTGTTCACCCCACTCTCTCAGATTTTCCCATTTTTGCCAAATTCACTTTAGTTTTTTTAAATGATTTTTTGAAAAAAAAGTCAATTTTTAGCCGATTTGTTAGTCGCGGCGCGAGATCTAAAGAGCACTTTTCAATAAAAACTCTACTTGTATGGTTATTATTTAATATTAAGTTATGAAACTCACAATACTTACTTGAAATTTCACAAGGATTCCAAATATAAAGTCAAAAATTACATTTAGACTCATATAAACTTGTTTTTCCACTTCAAAGTTGGCAATTGTGATTTTTTCTCCGTGCAGGCTTTTATGTAAATGTTTATAACTTTTTTCTGTCTGATCCTATGAGGCTGAAAAAGGTCTCATTTGAAAGAGGATGAAATTTAATATAATAGCATAAAATAAAAGTCATGGGTATTTAATGACATCATTTTATAATTTAAGTACAAAGTTTATATTTGATATTTCATTGAAATATTTTGCATAGTACACTATCTTGTGTGCCCAATGAGGATTTTTTTTTACTTGAGGTATGCTTATATTTTTCTGTACTAAAACTTTCAGTTAAAATTAGGCTTATCAGTGTAACAAGGCCTAACTACCTGTCAAAACTAAAAAATATAGATTTTAAAGAAGTTTGTCCGTATTTTAAAAATAATATCTTGCTTAGGTATTTACTTGTTGAGTTAGCTTACCTTTTCAGTCTTAAATGGTATTACAGGATATTTATAATATATACAGGTACTTCTTGATTGTACGAAATTTAATTTTTCATGGACCAGGCAGCATTAATATTTTGAATACTTTTTTGGATAGTCTGAAAAGCATTCGGCCCACTTAAGCACTTAATTCAGGTACATCTATGCAGCAAATTATGTTTGTTAAAGGGGATGCAGCACTTATCCTCTCTCCCAACATTTCTGTGTTCTGTCCAAAAAAAAGTTTTTGATGGCCAGTGAGGATGCATAAAATTGATGTAAGCATCTTGGTTGTCATCTTTAAAATACGGACAAATCTTCTTTAAAATCTATACTTTTTTAGTTTTGATAGGTAGTTAGGCCTTGTTACACTGATAAGCCTAATTTTAACTGAAGGTTTTAGTACAGAAAAATATAAGCATACCTTAAGTAAAAAAAAAAATCCTCATTGGCCACACAAGATAGTGTACTATGCAATATATTTCAATGAAATATCAAATATAAAATTTGTACTTAAATTATAAAATGATGTCTTTAATACCCATGACTTTTATTTTATGCTATTATATTAAATTTCATCCTCTTTCAAATGAGACCTTTTTCAGCCTCATATGATCAGACAGAAAAAAGTTATAAACATTTACATAAAAGCCTGCACGGAGAAAAAAATTACAATTGCCAACTTTGAAGTGGAAAAACAAGTTTATGAGTCTAAATGTTATTTTTGACTTTATATTTGGAATCCTTGTGAAATTTCAAGTAAGTATTGTGAGTTTCATAACTTAATATTAAATAATAACCATACAAGTAGAGTTTTTATAGAAAAGTGCTCTTTAGATCTCGCGCCGTGACTAATTAATAAATTGGCTAAAATCGACTTTTTTTTTCAAAAATTAAAAAAAAAAAACTAAAGCGAATTTGGCAAAAATGAAAAATACGGGTGGTTATATTTGTCCATAGATGCTGTAAAAAAAATTTCATGAAAATCTGAGAGGGTGGGGTGAACAATTTTGTCCTGGCTGGATGATTTGATTTGGAATGACCCATGAATAAGTAATGAAATATATTAAATACTACTACTAAAGATGTCAACAACACCATGGAGACCAGAATTAATTACCATAGTAACAAGTAAATAAACAAAAGCTATTTAGCAGCATTGGAACTGTACATTTAGCCATTCCTGCAGTACATTTTAGATGTTTTATATAATATGCGATTGTATCGATATATTCCGATGTGGAAAAGAAGAAGTGTACTAATTGTAAATTGTCCTATTACTTAATGCAAAGCGAAAATATGTTGTTTTCATTTGTGAGGTTAGGTAACAACGGTTTTTGGTTTTTAGTTTACTGCTGAAATAAATAAAAGCCATGGTTGAGAAAAACATAAGGGTTAATGTGTTATACAATGCTTCTAACACAGTGACACTTAAAATAAAGAATTTAACGTTTTTGATTTAACAGGTACTTTATAAATATCTCCAAAGGCTGTTGAACCAACATAATAATTTAGTACAAGTTAAAATAGTACAAGTGTTGAAAACAGCTTTGGAGAGAATTTGACTAATGAGTACAAAATTGTTATATGAGCTCACAGAACGCCATATAGACATAGACAATAAAAATTATATTAAAATACTTATTAAAAGTCAAATATTCGCGTGCGAAGCCACGGGTAACAGCTAGTAATAGTATAATACTAGTAGTAATACTAAGGTTTAAAATATAAGGACCTTTTAATAAAAGCAAACCTTTATAATGTAGAGGATATTTGTTATATACACGCACCTTAAACATTATAAACCGAAAGCCATTAAATTTGTCCTTTCCCTTTTTCTCTTCCAATGACAGAAACTTTATAAGCTGATCTATGTTTTTAGAATTTGAAAAGAACTTATCTACTTCTTGTTCTGCTGGAGTTAATTCTGAGAAATCTCGGTCAAGTTTTGGCTGCTTTGACGATGCACTGTGTAACATCAACTCCCTGCAAAAAAAAAAGTATTATTACACAATTTTTCAAGCTTCTTTAGTTGTAGTATGCATCACTGTTGCATTTTCATGCAAGGCCGATTCAAAAAGTTCCTGAATTTAGTTTATTTCACAAAAAAGTTCTATTTCATTTAGTTTATATATTAAAACGTTTTACACCCTACTTTCTTCACAGCAGTTTTCTTCGCCAGCTACATACTTTGGCCAACACTCACAAAGTTTTTTGAAGCACTCCTGCAACCCACTCGTAGAAACTTCCTTCAGCTGTTTGCTACTTTAGCGATAACAACATCAGTGTCCTTGTACATTTTCCCTTTCAGAGATGACTTGAAGTAAGGATGTAAAAATCAACTAGTGCCAAGTCGAGAGAACATAGTGGATGTTCAAGAGTTGTCATATTGTGGTGTGCAAAGTACTTGACCAGGACTGATCGATGTGGTGCATTGTTACACAAAAGAACCCAGTTGTTCTCCATTTTTCACGATGCTTCCTTTTGACTGCATCTCGTAGATGACTAAGGATATTGATGTACATTCCTCTGTTCACTCTTTGGCCTTGTGGTATGAATTCAAACAGGATAATTCCCTGTGAACCCAAAAAAAAAAAAAAAATTCTAACATAACTTTTCCTTTACTCTTGTACAAACAAAACTAGTATGTCCGAGAAGACGATTTTGATTTCCATCCCGATAACTAGCGTTTGTCTGTTGATCGTACAAACAAAATCACGTCTCGTCTCCTGTGATTATACTGTTCAGAAAATTTTTATCTTGACCAGCCATAGTAATAGGTCTCCTGCCAGTATCGTTTGTGTTTCTTTCTGATATGTACACAGCAGTTTTTGAACAATGTGTTGTCAAACCCGATACATTTTCAGACCATTATGGAGGACTCTGTGACAATTTCCAACTAATATTCCAACTTCTGTTGCTATTTCCAACTGCTCAACACTATTATTGTCTCCTCAAACAATCCCTTGAACACGTTCAACAATTTCATCATTTGCTGTAGTAGATGGGTGCCCACTATAACACTAAAGCTACAATAGAAACACTTGTGCCGATCATACACTTTGTTGTTTTCCAATGCTGGTTCACCACATGCTTTTGTGGTGATGCAAAGCACAAAGTTTGATATCCGTTCATGTTCAAAAGTGGCCAAGATTTTCCCTAAAAACAGAAGTGGCTGAGGTGCTTGATACTTCTCTACAAGAGCTAGGGGAGTCCTGTATTGACAAAAAGAAAATCCAGTCCAAACAGTATGCACTGGTAGCTAGCATATGGTGAAAAATTATGAACGGATGAAATAACATATCTTCATGCAGCTGGATCCTTGCATCATTTTCTTATCTGAGGAATCCTGATACACTACGGATGCCTATCATAAATGGTTGCCTATGAATGTCTTATGCAAAGTAAATCCTGTGACTCCCATCAGAGTTTATGTACCTTCTCAAAACAATATTTTATAAACCAATGAGGTATTATCAAACAAGTGTCAATGAACATAATACAATGGCAAGTATTAAAGTAGAGTTTACTTTTCCAATTTGACTTAATTAAAAATGTTAAATTTTCCTTTCTCCATACATTACTTAATTACAGCATGTTTTTGACTAGAAGTGTTAAATTATTTAACTATCAACTCATTATCATCCCACATTTAACCTTTGTAAATTTTTTAACATTTATACAAACTTTTTTTTTTTTGAAAATTTTTGAAGACCCACTTTTTGAAATTTAGATTTTTAATTTTGAAATTAAGATACAAATTAGATTTTTAATTTAAACAAACTTTTTTACAATCCATGTATAGAAAATCCTTGGGTACTCGCCATAGAAGAGTACAAGATATATAAGGCATCAAGCAGACAAGTTACTTAACGATAAACTCTGTTTTAAATCCAACCATCTATATAATACCGCGATTGATATTGAAACACGTACGGGCAATCGCGGTGCAGTGATAATCTCGGGCGATAATGACACAGTCGATTGTGTGTAATAGTGCGCACCAGGTCGCGACGTGGCGTGAAGTGTGATGCTTGATAATAATTTTTGATTTTTTGATGACTTCTCCGGAAAGATTGGTGTTTTTATAACCTGATGATGAGGATTTATCCTTGAAACGCGTTGTTATTAGAAGTTTAATGAAGTCACAAGATGGTGTGTTTATATAATAAAATTAAATACTTATACACGCAACTTGGAGACTATAATATAATAACTATATTTTCCTGTTGAATTCAGTAATTTAATGCAAGGCTGGATACTCCACGTCAGCAGTAAGGCCTGTTAAAGACTCGGGATTTTCTTTGTAGTTGAGGGTGGTCACTTGACTAAGTCAGCACACTACACTACTTTAAAGAATATAAAATGTAATCTTCTATAAATAAATTAGTTTTAAATGATGTTAAAGATATTACACACATGCATTCACTTTCCCTCCCCTTCCCTCTCACCTCTTCATTCTCAATCACATGTCTCCCTTTCTGTCTTCAGTCTAGAATTTCAAGTAACATTCTTTAAATTTTTGTAAATCAATAAAAACAACTCTGATTATTTAAAAATTGTTACATTTCCCAGCCGTGTTAACAATTTTCTTCCCATTTTACAGTAAAACTTCAGCTAATATTACAAAACATTAAGCCTACATTACTAAAAAATAACACTACTATGTCTAGTATTTTCTCTGAGAAACAACAGGTTTTGGTGACACAATACTGCTTTTATTTCTTGGCTATGACAACTGCTAGATATAGACAATGGCTCTTATGAAATAACTTAAAAAAAAAAAACTATATAAAAATAACTGCTAAGTTCTTCACCCTCTAAGTCTGCTGGGCAGAACAGGAAGCACAACCACACTGATTCAAGTTTTACAACAAACAACGTCAGAAACAAGCAACACCCCGTTTAAACACAAAATATGTTGTGGTGGGCGGGGTTAGCTGAGGTTGGGCCAAAGATGCTAAATTTTGTATTTAAACAGCACACGTTGCTTGTTTCTGATGTTGTTCGTTGTTAAACTTGCATCATTGTGGTTGTGCTTTCCTCCTTTCCTATTCTTACAGGGTAAGTTGCAGTTCTTTTATATTTTTTTATATATTGTTTTTCTTTTACTTGTTTAATGTTGTACGTGGTGGTGGATTATTATTATTAATTTTTGTTTTTCCTGACGGTTAACACCTGTTAATAAATGAATCTTCGATAGGCTAAGTTTATATTTAATGTACTAATTTTAGTTACACCTGAAGACGACCATAGTGTTTAGTGGTCAAAACATTGTATGATACATTTTATGATGGTTATTGTCCGACCTAACCATTCTGATAAGTTAGACTTTTGCAACGGTAGTTTATCAGAAACACCCAACACTAAATTAAAATTTTACACACAGTATAATTTATATAAAACGAACAATACAAGTTATTTATAAAAGGTAATATGGTTCACACCTCTACACTTTTGTAAACTAAACACAATATAACCTCCAAACACATTTCAGCATAAAATATGTGTGATAGAGAACGGAAATTCGTCTTCATAGACACATATATTACATCACACTAAGAAAAATGAATACCAAATGTTTGAAAAACAATCGACTAGAGTGGAGCAAACATAACATCACAACTATGATCATTTATATCAGCAATAATGAGGTAACAAAAGTTGAAAACGTACATATATGTGATTAATGAATTTGGCCCCTCTGAGAAAAAACATACATGTGATTACTGATCAAATGGTTGAAGAATGTTATCAAATTAGCTATTAATATTTTATTCATTTTTAATTTATTCTGAATGATTAATTAGATCCCATTTTTTCTGTAATATCTACAAGTGTTATCAGAAAGTTTGAGACAAATTCTGTAGTGTGAAAACAGATGGCAGCTCAAGGTTGTGGAGGCAGTGGTTGTCTTTAGTTATTAGACAAAAGTGAAAAGTGGTGTCACTCTATGAACATAAAGAGCTGTGCTAACGAGTTTTTGTTACCATGTGCAAGAGCAAATTTGTGATTTCACACTACAGTTGCAAACTAGTGCAGAAAGGTAACATAAAATTATGCATCAAACTTGGTAAAAACTGAATCTGAGACCTTTCAAATTACCCAGCAAGCTTCTGGTAATGAAGCACTGTGCTACGCATTCAGTATTCTGAATGGTACTCATACTTCAAGAACACCAGGACTTCATTGGAACACAAAGAGACATCAGGAAGACCTTTCACAAGCACAGCCTGAAAAATGTTGGCAAAATTAGGGAACTTGTGCATGAAGATCATTGGAGAACTATTCACAACATTACCGGCTTCATCAATACATCATATTATCAAACACTTCGGGCATTCCTTACTCTGATTTGTATACACACCATATTGTTGCAAAATTTGCGCCAAGGTTCTGACCTCACGACAGAAAGCACCCCATGTCGAACCCCGCCAAAATCTTCATCAGCTGGTCTTGGATGACCCAACAACATGTTGAGGGTCATCACTTGGGATGAGACTTGGGTCTATCTCCAGAGACCAAACAACAGGCTTTGCAATGGAAAAGCCTAATATCTTCAAGATCGGTAAAGGAGAGGCAAGTCTGGAGCAGTATGATAAGAATGTTCATCATTTGTTTTACATTCCCGGGTTTGTGCACCATGAATTCATTCCTGAGACACAAACTGTCACTGGCCAGTTTTACTGCAATGTTCTGAGGTGTCTGAGGGAGGACATTTATAAAAAAAGACCTCAACTGTGCCCTGAAAACAATTTAGATGATTATCACATGAAAATGCACCCAACCACAGCTGTTTTTAAACCACAACACCATGATATGGAATCCATTTCTTTCCCACCCATTACTTCCCAAAAATGAAACTAAAACTTAAGGGTAGCAGTTTTGTAAGGGTACCATTGACAAGATTAACACAAATCACTGATGGTGCTTGACATACTTCCACAAAGCATTCCAAAAGTGAAATATATACTGGGAATGATATTTCACTGCACAAAGGGGCTACTTTAAAAGGAAAACAATGGTTACTAAATTTAAGTAAAGTAAGTACTCTGTTGTATATAGCTCTAGTCTTGAAACTTTTTGGTACCACTTTGTATATGTGTAGCCTGACTTAGCACTGAAGAGTTCATATATATATATATATATATATATATATATATATATATGGATTTTCACAACTTTATTTATATCAAGTAAAGACTGAATTTTTGCAGTTGTATGCTAGTTTCATTGTACAGGGTCCGCCAGTGAAGCGGGAAATTTTGAAAGTCCAATAGTTCATTTTCTGCTCACGAGAGGGCGTGGAGGTTTTTGATTGTTGTTTTACATTTAATGCCATTTGTTAAACATGGAGCAGTGGTCCGGTCCACAGCGTGCTTTCTGCATAAAATCGTGTTATAAGAATGGTGACTGTGTGACTTCTGTACAACGATTGTTTCGTACTCATTTCAATATTCCACGACATGGAAGAGTGCTGTCCGCTCATGCAATTACGTCATTGGTAAAAAAGATTGAAGAAACTGGTTCCACATTAAACTTAAAGCATAGAGAAGCAACAAGGTCTGTAAGAACAGAGGAAAACATTGAAAGAGTTCGAGTAGCATTGACGCGTAGTCCACAACGTTCTGCAATGAAACATGCATCCGCACTAAACATTAGTGACACATCGTTACGACGAATTTTGCATAAAGACTTATCTTTTCATCCTTACAAAATTCAAGTAATCCAGGAGTTGAAAGATGGCGATATGCTGGCTCGCAGGATTTTCAGCAAAGAAATATTGCGACGTGTAAATGATGATGAAAACTTTATTCACCGCATGTTTATGTCAGATGAAGCACATTTTCATTTTAATGGATATATAAACAAACAAAATAGTCGATATTGGAATGACGAAAACCCAGGTGAGTTGCATGAAAAGCCATTACATAGTCCGAAAGTTACGGTGTGGTGTGTAGTTTCATCATCTGGCATTATTGGGCCATATTTTTTCCAAGACGATAGAGGAAACACCACAACTGTCAATGCAGACCGCTACACACACATGGTCAGAACATTTTTGATGCAACAGCTCCCTAGGTTTCCGGAAACTATTTTTTCCAACAGGATGGGGCCACAAGTCATACTGCTCGTGTGTCCATGGCTGCTTTAACCCTTTCAGTGCTACTGAAGCATCAATGCATCGTTGACAGTTCGTGCCCGCTGTGCTACTGACGCATTAACACACACCAGAGTTAGTGCCAGAAATGCTACTCTCGCATTAATTCGTTCGTTGTTTGAGCTATCTGGTGGCCAGTTTTGGTATCACAACATATTGATAGTTTACTTATGTTGGTACTTTTGTGTTTGTGGGAGGGAAAATTTATCTTTTAGTTTGATTTTCAAACAGCTGACTATTCGTCGCTCGACCACGTGCGAGGTTACGTAAGGAAAGTGCTTGTGTGTTTATATCGTGTTTATTTCTTGTTTTAGTTTATTTCTTTTCTGTTTTGGTTTATTTATTACGTATTTCAGTATTGTTTATGTAACAATGGAAGATTTGCCAGGCCCGAGTTGTGAAAATGGACAAATATTCCGTGATTCATTGTTTGTAAATAATGACAGTGATATTGAAAGCGACGATGAATTGTTGAGTGATTTTGAAGATACTACTCGTTCTTTTAGTGTCAATCCATTTGTAAATGAAGGATTTCAGTGGAAAAACGAACCATTTAACCCTGTGTTTTGTGATTTTGACTCTAATTCTGGTGGTCTGCAGACAGACGATGTGAATGAAAATTCATCATATTTAGATTTTTTCAAACTCTTTGTGGCACCGAATTTGGTGGGCAAGATTGCTGCAGAAACAAACCGATATAGTACAGAATGTGCTGCAAATATAAATTCCCCATCTTCACGTTTATCTAAATGGAAAGACACAAATGGGGATGAATTATATGTATTTTTGGCCTTGTGTTTCCTCATGACCAGAACTAAAAAACTTTCAATTTTTGAGTACTGGTCAACAGATTCACTTCTACATACACCTGTTTTTAATAATTGTATGTCTAGAGATAGGTTTCAAATTTTACTAAAATGTTTACACTTCTGCTGTAATTCTCATCAACCTTCTGGAGACAGGTTATTCAAGTTACAGATGGTCCTTGACGAACTTAGAAATAATTTCAAATCTGCTTTTAGACCATACCAAAATGTGTGCATTGACGAAAGCCTGCTTCTCTTCAAAGGCAGACTTTCTTTCAAACAGTACATTCCGTCAAAAAGGCACAGGTTTGGTGTAAAATTATTTATTTTATGTGACTGCCTGACTTCATACATATACAACTTCATTGTGTATACAGGAAGCACGACACGTATAAATAAGCTCATACCCTGAATATGGTTTTGCTGGTTCTGTTGTTGTGACACTTATGAATGGTTATGTTCGACCAGGGTCACACACTGTATATTGACAATTGGTATTCTAGTCCTAAGCTCTTCAAGATCCTGCGTGAAAAGCGAACAAATGTATGTGGTACTGTAAGGATGAATAGAAAATTCATGCCAAAATTCACAAGTGAACTCAGGAAGGGTCAACATGAAAGTTTTGTAGCCAACAACATGATGTGTCTTAGATGGAAAGATAGGCGGGAAGTACGTATGTTGACTACATTTCATGGAGATGACTTTGTTGTTTCGGGTAAGAAGGATATAAAAACAGGGCAGGAAATTATGATACCACCATGCGTAAAAGATTATAATAATCATATGGGTGCAGTAGACAAGACTGATATGCTGCTTAGTTCTGTGGAATGTGTCCGAAAAACAGTAAAGTGGTACAATAAACTATTTTTTCATTTCATGGACCTATCTATTCTCAATACCCATTCATTATACAAGAAAGTAACAGGAAAAAATATTTCAGTTGCTGATTTTCAGTTAGCCCTTATAAGAGAGATGCTGGAAAAGTACCACCAACCATCACTAAAAAGGAAAGGAGGCAGGCCATCATCAGGAGATGATCCTCTACGTTTGAAGGAGAGACATTTCCCATCACTAGTACCACCCACAGAAAAAAAAGCAACAGCTGTTCGAATATGTGCTGTCTGTGCACCCAGGAGGAGAGAGTCAAGATACGTATGTAAAGAGTGTGATGTAGGACTATGTGTTTATCCGTGTTTTGAGATATATCACACAAAACAAAATTACTGAATACGTTAAAATATATTAATTTTATTCCTAATTTGTTTGTACATAAATACAGTATTATTTCAAACTCAGTTATAATCTAAATTGCAGTGACAATAAAAACTAAAAATTTAAATATTTATGTGAGAGGTGACGCTTCAGAATACAACAAGAACATCAAAAAGTAAGTACATATTATTAATTTTAAAAAATTCTAGTTAATTAAGTAACCTATTTCTATCATCAGCTATACACAGAGAGCTACAAAAAGTAAAAAAAAAACTCAGCACGGGGGGGGGGCAAAATTTGGTCAAAAACGTAGCACTGAAAGGGTTAAGAGAACTCTTCCCGGACGGACTCATATCCAGATATGGCATCTCGTGGCCTGCAAGATCCCCAGATTTGTCCGAATGCGACTTTTTTCTTTGGGTATTTCTGAAGAGCAGGCTGTACATTGATAGACCGCACACCATACCGGAATTAAAAACAAATATCAGACAAGAAATTGCACGGATTCAACCTGACCTGCTTCGTCGAGTGATGGAAAATTTTTGGTCAAGATTAGAAGAATGTTTACACAGGAATGGCCTCACTTGAGCGGCGTTATTTTTAAAAAGTAAAATAATGGCATACTTTACTCAACTCAAATCTGTAAAAAAAATTCTGATAATAAATGTTTCATGAAAAAATTGGGTACTTTTAATTTTCCCGCTTCACTGGCGGACCCTGTATATATTGTAACGAACGTGGATTCGTGTGTGTTTGAAACTGTGTTATAAATGTTTAATATTTGACTTTAAAAATTAAAAGTGTGTTTACAGTTGAAAATTAAAGTTACAAGTTATGATGAATCGAAAAAATTATAATTGTCTTAAAAGAACTCCTTTAAATAAAATAAAAATGATTGCAGTAATGTTGTTTGAACTATAACGTTGCTTAATTCAATAAATAAAGTGTACTAGCTGGTCGCTTGATGAAGGTAGCCGTCGCGTTGATTCTGGCAGCGAAACTCCTCTTCCAGGTTGACAGTCGTCTAAGTACGTAAAGTCAAGTCGCGTCTGGACAATAAAATTAATAAAATACACTTCCACGTACCTGGTCGTGATTCTGGAAGTTCGGAAGTTCACTCTTTTAACAAATTAATAAGCTGCCAAGACGGTTTACAAAACCAGCTTGCTTTACTTACAAGGTTAGGTTACCTTGTTTAATAATGGGCGCCACACAGGTTTATTTCGGGAAAATCCCGTGTAAAACCCATTAATAGAATCAAATAATTATTATTTCTCTTCTTTAAAAACTGAAATTGTGTTTATTGCCCTTATGGCAATTCAAATTCAACAACGTATGATCTCTACTAAAAGTTACTTTGATTATTTTGAATTAATTCTCTATTTACTTTTCGAAATAAATTAAGTCAAAGTTATGCTGCTAATAACTGGGTTTTATTTGTACCCTTGATGATGAATTTAAACAAACATAATTAAGAAAATACATTGATATACAATTGAAATTGTTTCGTTCACTTACCCTATTATACTAGCTCAGAGCATAAATAACAGTTCTGGTTATGTCCAGATAAACTTTACTTTAAACATTAATTTTATTTATATCTCGGGTGTAAATTCTTTGAAACACAAGAAAGAATGCTCATGCCTACACAAAAATTAATTATTTCATAAAACAATATTGACAAGTAAGGCCTTGTTGTTTACTAACAAAAAATCAAACCTGTTTATAGGTTAGGCGTTCGTCACGCTTGCTTAATTATTCACAAAAGTTATATAGTGAGACCACTTAAGACTAACATCATTCTTAAACAGGATCGACAAATCCACTAAATAAATTCAGTCATTGTGTAACACAGAAAATGTTTTGGTGTTATGCGTCAGTACAAATTTTGTTTACAAAATATATATATTAGTGCACTCAGAGTAATGGAATAAATTGTCACGATGTTACCTCTTTATTTTAATCTTTTAGATTAAAATTTAATTAAACACTCCAGTGGTCGGATTGTAATGACCCTGGTTTTACACTACACACGCACTTGAACAGAGAATATTTGTCCGCTTCTGACTAAAATGGACCTTTTATAATACTATTTAATTATTTTCTCCTGTTCGATATATCCCGCACTAAATAAAATAAATACTTCACATCGATCCACTGATTCTAGGTAGACTGTATTGTAGTTACTTGTTGTTGCCGAAATGATTCAATGGACGCACTATTACATGAAGCTATAAGTTAATAAAATTTTGATATGACGAGCGACACCTTTCGCTCTCGATGATTGTCAAAAGTGTCTAACGGAAATTACCTGCATTCCGTTATATACCCCCTGTTTTGATGAGGCTTAGGCGATTGTTTCATTTAGTAAGCTATTTTCTGATTGGCTTAACCAGACGTTACGAAAATGACGCATTGTTTTCCAACTGTCACTAACCGTCTTTTTGCTAAAATGATTGACAGCTAACGTTGTTGTTGTTATTGACAACCGAATTTCATACTTTCTATTTACAAATGATGCTAACGCATGTCACGCACTTATTATAGTTGCGATCGTGGTTGTATCGCTATCAAATTAAAGGATATTTTTTACTCTTCAATTTGATATAGTTTGACACTGGTTTATTTACACTTTCACTGACATTTTTTAATAAATAATGTTCAGGTATATGGTTTAGCGCTGTCGTCTGCTAGCGACGCCGGCTATGATTCTCTCTTATCAATACATTATTTGTGTTGCACATCGCGTTTTCACTTAAACGTCTGTGTTGGAACACTAACATATCCGTCTTTATACTTATTTAGTGAATATAATTATTAAATCTTAACTTACTGATGTAATACATTGCTATGAACTATCCTTACTTCCTAATGACATTTTGTTTACACTACTTAGCTCTATGCTACTCATTAATGATTGAGTTATTACTTGTATAATACATTAACAATGCTTATTGCTACACTTGGTATAATAATTGTTCAGTGTATGTTATTTATACTAGTAGACCTTACTACTTATCACCTTACTGACCATTGTTCGTTTTAGGCGTTGCCTAGGCATACCGTTTACATCGGATTTATGCCTTAAGAATGTTCATTAGTTACATTTGGTACCTTGGTGAGGTAACTTACTTATATAAGGTTCCCTCTTACAATTATTTTTACTTACTATAAGTACATTTGAGATTGTAATACAGTTTCAATTTTATATTGTGGCCATAGCTAATCTTAGTTATAGGCATTAATAGTTATTAGTCATTGTTGATTTATTCTCAGCCCAAATGCCGTTGCTGATATTATATTATTCGGGTCATTACTTAATTATTTTTATTAACATGTGAAATTACATTCAAGTTATTCACTGACTCGCTTGACAGCTTAAAGTGAATTTAATTTGTCCATTAGTTTGTGTCAGTTATAGTATTGGTTGTAGTGTCAAGCAGTGTTTTGTTTACTGCTTCTTGTGGCACTTCTTCTTCTTTCTTCTTCGATGGTTCTTCTCTTCTTCGCTACTTCCATCATTATATTATCTACTCACATTACCTTCATGTATTTATTAATTCTATGGGTATATGTCTAGGTTATGTAACACTTGGTCATGTTACAATATACATGGACTACATAGAAAATTACCTTTTGTTTTATTATTTAGTGAGAGAGAACATGGTGTTCTGTGGGGTTTACAATTACTTAATGTTTCACATATAATTGGGGCCTTTACAATGTACTTTTTCAAAACTATGATTTTTGAGGGGAACTCTTTAGATTGCAGACTATCGAATCCTGCATTTCCTGCTTTTTAAAAATCTCAAATTAATAAAGTTTTCATACATCTCAAAACCTCAATCCCAAGTTACGTTTTTTAATTTAAATTTGAGCTAAGTCTTTTACAGAGCATAGCCTGAAATAAAACACTTTCAGACCTATGATTATATATAATTTTTTTTTTTATTTTTACCTGTAGAACAGGGCATACTTCATATTACGCCATGAAACACTGTATGAAAATAATCCATATACAAAAAACAGCTACCCATTAATGTAAATCATATTATTCAATTGCAGATTAAACAAAGGGCAGTAATACTTACTTTGGCCACGCGTAATATCCAATGTAAACCTTGTATGAATATCTTAATTTATCCCACTCTTCAGCAGTATTTGGTGAAGTTTCTTTGTTGTATTGCAACCATGCATTGTCTGGACGATCGCCATACTCTACTGTCGTACTCTGTACTTTCACATCTACTTTTTCTTTTACACAGTCTCTCTTTTGCTGTTTTAATAGAAAAACTGTGCACCTGGTTGCTATCTGTAATATATAAGAATATTTATTTATCAAAAATGTAAGTCTTAAAAAAACTCACACATGCATGCAGCAGTCAATCAAAAAAGATACACATATGATTCTATAAATGTAATTTTTGCACTACAAGAACATATAAACAGTAGATAGTTAAAGGAGATGCCAAAAGCATAACATATTTCAAGAGAAAATGGTGCCCAATTTACTGCTTTCTGAGCTGTTTATCATGTTTAAAATATTATCGTTAACTTAATCTGTGTCTACACAAGACAATGTATAGCCTAGAACTATTCTCAATCACCCATAATTTTTCACAATGTTTGGTCTTCTTTACAATTAATTATCATAAACTGAGTCAGCATGATTATACAATACGCATGAATTCTCTTAGAGACTCTAACTCTACAAACAACTTGTGGAAAAGTCGAACGTGACTGATATGTCTGCAACAGGAATTGAGTAAGCATCAACATATAGAGCCAAATAAAGCATCAATCACCTAATGGAGAGAAGACTAAAGCAAAAATCTCTCACCTAATTTTACAACATATTCACATACGCAGTTCAACAAATTACAGACACACAACCCTACAAAATTTAGTAAATATAATGATTACACTAAGCCGCTCAAAAGGTACACAAATGAAACTAAGATAAGCTGTTATATGAAAGCGGGAAGTGTTACACATGTTTTTGAATGAAACCTCCTTCCTTTAACATTCACATTACACACTCAGTATTTCTCTCCACTATATTCCACTGGTTTGTTGGAATGACAAACAAGAATAATAAATTATCATACAATAAAATATTATCTCCTCTGATATCCCAGCCACCCAAGTACTGATAGGAAAACTAAAGCATGAGGCATGGAGAAAATGCCAGCCTAAACTGAACATAGGCATCCTCCAAATCTCACAAACCTGGCAGTAACCTGGTCAACACGAAATGTCACTGGTGCCAATCTACAGTTTTCACCTGTCTACAGCATAAAGGAAAAGAAGAATCACCTTGTATGACCACATAACATGAATGAGCTCAGAGATATTGATCAACACAATCTTAGCCTATCCTCTAAGTACAAAAGCCAAGGGTGCGTATGGTGCACTTGAAACAGATCTGCAGGAGTGGGGTTCATACGTGAAGATATCCAGGAAGTGAACATCATAACAAAAAACTTGGAGCACAATAGGGTTTCCATCCAGCAAAGCCCAAGCTGAGAACAGTCAAGATGATGACTGAAGAAAGAAAAACAAATGCACCAAGAACAAATGCAGGAATATGGGCTAAAGTTAAAGCCAAAGGAAGAAAACAACTGAATTAACATGGTCAACAGCCAGCCAAAATGAAAAAATATACCTTTATACAACTCCTTTCCAGTGGTCAAATGAAAACATAACATACAAGCTGTACTATATATTATTCAGTAGCACACATATTGTTAGTATGCAGAGTTTTATTTACAAAGACTTAGAAATCATATTACACAAAGAAAGTATTATTACGTTTTTATTGTTCTTAACAGAGGATACATGGAAATTACGTATATAAAATGTGACATGTACATAAACGACACAGATTTTTCTTTGAACTATACACTTTAAAATTTTCAGAGACAAAGGTGTTAATAAATAACACACTGAAGCAGCTGTCACCAGACTCTGATACAGTAATCTCTCATTAATGTGCCATGGCCACTGAACTAGTTAGCATAGTGTTATGTGCTCAGGTTCATAAATTAAATACATTTTTATAGAAGTGTTATAAATTTTACAGTATTCAGCAACTTTTTCTTGAAATCTGTTGTTTGCTTAAGATTATATAATTTTCAATCAGTTAAATGGTAACTTTGAATTTCAAACTTTTCTGCCTTTTGTCATACAAATTATAATTATAATGAAAAATGCAAAGAATTAAAAAAAAATTAAAAATTCAACAAATTCAGATGCTGTGCTATGAACACAAAAATTATAAGTTTCTGGAAGATGATGTTGAGATCATATAAAAAAAGTCATATGTAAAGTCATTTGTTAAGATCTTTTACTCTTGATGAAGATAATTACTACAAGCGGAACGGTATAAAGTCTAACGAGCATATTACTTTCTAATAAAATATAACCCATTTCCAGCTATCACTCATTCCTATCTCATGCATAGATTTTTGAAGCCCAACAGTTTAAATTTTTGACAATACTTGTGCATGTGGTGTTATTAGCATATATAATCAGAACTTTTCTTTTATTTAGATCAGGGGAAGATGTTTTTGGGAAGGATAATACAACTGTCACCAGCAGTATCTGTGCCATCCTTTTGCTGAGCTTTCTATTCTGAGGTATTTGACTTTAGTAGTTAACAGCCATTAGAAACTATCATGGAATTTGGAAATAAATTCTAGTTTTATTGCTGTGAAGAACTGGTGGACCCACAAGAATGAAACTGCCATTATTTTAAGAGATCTAGTTTTAGAAATAAATTACAAAGGCTCTCATGGTTCATGTCATAAGTATTAAAAGGTTTTGGATTATTTAACTGTGGTCAATTGTTGTATATGACAGATGTTGTTTCAGCAGTAGCCCCTGTAGCAAGATATTGTTACGACATCACAGAACAATCTATGTGTTTGTCGAATGTGCCAGAAGAATCTCGCTCTAATGTGTGTGGCATACATGACTCTAGACGCATTCGCGGGAGTTTTCTCGAAGCTGCCAGCCACGCGGACTGTGTCAAGGCCGCAATTAATTACGTAGTTTACACTGGCGCTAAGACGCAGTTTGGAACGTTCTGGTCTGCGAGCGGAGGTATAAATACATAGTGGCAGCGGCCTTAGCTTTCAGTTGAAGTCGCGAATATTTACAGTGCGGTCCGAGTTTATCGTCGGGCGATTACAAGTGATTATATGGCGATATTACTGTGTGCGTTCAAGTGGTTATTAGTGAAGTGTTTAATAATCGGGCGTGATAATTGTAATACATTTGTGTTTTAATATTAGTGGACATTTTATTGCGTATCAACAATTTTTATTTGATTTGTTGTAAGAGACTGTGTTGTTAATTACAAACTGTTTAACTGTAAAAATTAAAGCTGGTGATTAGTGACTTAATTGGTGTCTTATATTATGTTTCCACTGTACCTATGACGATCAAGTAGACCGTCGTAACAGTGGTGTCAGAAGTGGGATAGAACGGTTAACAGTGGAAACAGTGGACACTTTGTACAAGACGAGTGTCATTCGTAATTAATCGGAAAACAATGGATGCCAGTCAGATGATGGAAAATTTACAGGCGCTGCTGTTAAAGGCAGAGAAACGACAGGATGAGAAACGCAGGCAGGAAAGAGAAGAGGCTGAGAAACGTCAGAAAGCACTAATGCTAGAAACAAAAGAAAGACAAAAAGAAGAAAGAAGACAAGAAAGGGAAGAAACGGAGGAACGATGTAAACATTAAACAGAAGACATCAAGGAGTTAATACAGGAGCAAAAACAGACACAAGAACAAACCGCTGCAGAGTTGGGTCTACTACGAGGTGAGCTTAATAAGCAAGTTACTAAAATATCGGAGGTACAAGAATCAATGACATTAAAAATAGCTGAAGTAGAAAAATCTGTGTTAAATACAATATCTGCAGTAGAAAACTCAATGGCAAACATAAGAGAACAAATTAAAAGTGAAGTAGAGCAGTGCCTGAAGATGCAACCAAAACAATTTTCTGAACAGACTGTACCAATGATAAAGACAGAAAAAGGCACAGAAAATAAGTTAATAGAGAAAGTCACTTTGCCTGCAGTAGGGACAGTTCATGTCAAAGTTTCAACCTTTGATGGAAGCAGTCACTGGCCAACATACCTCCGCCAATTTGAAGCTGCTGCATGCGCAAATAATTGGACGGAGAAAGACAAGGCAGTTTCATTCGTTCTCTCATTAAAAGCACCCGTGGCAGAACTACTACAGAAAGTGCCACCTGACAGCCAAAACACCTATGCCGAATTGATAAAAGCTCTGGAATATAAACATTATAGAGATGTGTACTGCTCCCAGTTGAGAGCAAGGCAATAACATTCCGGGGAGAGCCTTCAAGAGTTTGAAGCAAGTATCGACAGACTAGTTAGACTGGCCTATCCTGAAGCATCCGAAGATTTTCGAACGAATTTTGCGATGCAGACATTTACTGCCGGTGTCCGAGATAACGAATTACAGCAAGTGTTACGAATGGCAAGAGACCAGAACAGTGCGGACGGCCTGGTACATGTTTTGCAATTTGAGGCCGCCAAATCAGTGTCTGGTTGGACAAGTCATAAAGTGCGCGCACTAAAAGATCGCGACAGCACAGACGATGAGGAAGAAGAACAAGGAACAGAGACTCTACGGTCGGCGCCACAGAATAAAATAAGAAAGGATGGAAGACCGAAGTGTTATAGATGTGGGTAACCTGGAGATCTACAACGAGATTGTCGGGTTAGAATTCAGCAGCAGGGAAACGAGCAATAGTCGGTACAATGGGGCGTGTGCTGACTAACTGGAGGAACGAAGCCCCTAGACAATACGCAATTTCTACACTTCAGAAAAACAGCGGGAGCTTGGTAGTTACCGGATTTGTTCAAGAAAGGCCAACCTCGATTACAGTTGACACAGGCGCAACAGTTTCTATTGTGTACCCCGACGTGGTGAAACATCTCTAGCCAATCTGGTGCTCTTGTAGCTTGCGAACAGCTACTGGAGGGCCTGTAAAAGTGTATGGAAAAGTGGAGATACACCTACGCTTCGGTCGAATTGAGTTTAATCATCAAGTACTTGTTGCAGACGTTGTGGATGAAACAATTCTTGGTGTGGACGTTATGAACGCATACGGATTCACAGTCGACTTCAAAAACAATGTCTTGAGAATCAGCGGTGAAGAGGTAATGCTATCAACAATGATGACAGCAGAAAAGTCGATGGACATTGTAAACCAAGTGGCCGTAACTGTTCCACCAAACTCTGAAAAGATCATCATGGTTAGAACCGAGGTAGATACTAGGGGCAACCAGTGGTCTATATTCGAACCCCAGGTAGTCAGCACACCGGGCATACTAATTGCCAGAAGTTTAGTAAAACCTGACGAAACCGGAAATGTACCTATTAGAGTGGCGAATATTTTGGTCAAGCTGTCACTTTACAAAGCAATATGCTCCTAGGCAAATTGACTCCTATGGCCTGGGTAGCCGGAATGACGCAACAAAGATCCAGTGCTTCGGATAATTCCAAATTACCAGAGGAACTGCAGGAATTATTGAATAGACCTTCTAACGATCTCTCAAGTGGTGAGGTAAAAGAACTCAAGACGGTTTTTACATGAATTCAAAGATTGCTTTGCAGTTCGGGGACAGTCACTGGGAAGAACCTCTCTTGTGCAACATCGCATCAATACCGGGGACACAACACCGATACGCCAACCTCCTCGAAGGCCACCATTATCTAAGCAAGAGGAAATGTCTCGGTTAGTACAGGACATGTTGTCAGAGGGAGTAATCGAACCTTTGTCAAGTGCTTGGTCTTCTACTGTAGTGCTGGTAGCGAAGAAGGATGGTGGATTGCGTTTCTGCATAGACTACCGGAGGCTAAATGACGTTACAAAGAAAGACTGCTATCTATTACCTCGCGTTGACGATACACTCGACAGGTTGTCCGGAGCACAGTGGTTTTCCACACTGGACCTGAAGAGTGGATATTGGCAAGTGGTCTTCATCAAGAAGACAAGGAAAAGATCGCTTTCTCGACCCCAAGTGGCTTATTCCAATTTAACGTCATGCCATTTGGACTCTGTAATGCACCAGCAACATTTGGAAGATTGATGGACCTGGTACTCCGAGGCCTGACATGGAAAACTTGCCTTGTTTATTTAGATGATGTCATAGTCATCGGGAAGTCTTTCAAAGACCATTTGGAAAACCTTAAGGAGGTTCTAACTAGAATTCACGGTGTCCAACTGAAGCTGAGCCCGAAGAAGTGTTCTCTATTCCAGAAGGAAGTACAGTATATGGGCCATCTGGTTTCGGCAGTGCGTGTTAGCATAGATCCTAATAAAGTAGACACCGTAAGAGACTGGCCAGTGCCGCAGAGTAAACACGAAGTTCGGAGTTTCCTGGGGTTATGCTCATATTACAGACGTTTTGTGAAAGGCTTCGCTACTATTGCTAAACCACTACATGAGGTAACGGAAAATAGAAACTTCCAGTGGTCGAGGGGGTGTGATCAAGCGTTTAGGACTTCGAAAATGCATTATGTTCGCAGCCAATTCTCACTTTCCCAGCTTCCGAAGGGAAGTACATTGTGGTTACAGACACAAGCAATACTGGTCTAGGAGCAGTTTTGTCTCAAGTGCAAAACGGTGAAGAATGAGTAATAGCGTATTACAGCAAGACACTTTCTAATCCGGAGAGAAATTATTGCGATACAAGTTGGTGGCAATCGTCCGAGCACTTCCATAAATACCTCTATGGAAGAGAGTTTTCACTACGTACCGAACATGCCACGCTTGCATGGCTCTTGAGATTCAAAAATCCGGAAGGACAGTTGGCAAGGTGGCTTGAAGGTCTGCAAGAGTACAACTTCAAAGTACAACATCGACGGGGGCACCTGCATGGTAATGTAGATGGCTTATCATGAAGACTGTGCCCGGAAGACTGCCGACATTGCCACAGAAAGGAAGAACAAAACTCAAGCGAACATGTTCAAGCCATCACTGTAGATTTCCTGGCAGACGGCTGGACAACACAAGACTGTCGACAAGAACAGATGACTGATGAAGACATTGGACCGATCTTGACAGCAAAAGAGGAAGGTCGCCGCCTGGATTGGCAAGATATCTGCCATGGTTCTGAAGTGCTGAAGGGCACAATGGGAATCTCTCACCTTAGAAAACGGATTGCTGAAAAGGGCTTGGGAAAGTGCTGATGGACGAGACGTGCTCATGCAGTTGATAGTTGCCCTAAGTAAAGTGCAGTCTGTTTTGAAGGAGATGCATGATGGAACATATGGAGGCCATCTTGGCGTTAACAAAACCCTCGAGAAAAGACGGAAGCAATTCTATTGGCTTCATCTGCGCCATGATGTAGAGGAATGGGTTCGGATGTGTGAAATATATGCTGCAAGCAAGGGTCCACAAACCAGAAGCAGGGGTAAAATGAGACAGTATAACGTTGAACTGCCTTTCGAGAGAATTGCCATAGACATTGCTGGACCATTCCCAGTTACTGACAATGGAAACCGGTACATCATGGTTGTAGGTAACTACTTTACTAAGTGGGAGGAAGCCTACGCAATTCCAAATCAGGAGGTTACCACTGTGGCAAAGCAGTTAGTTCACAACTTCTGTTGCCGTTATGGAGCCCCTATGGAAATCGATACGGATCAAGGGAAAAATTTTGAATCAGGAGTGTTTAAAGAATTATGCCATCTACTCGGAATTCGAAAGACCAGGACAACGCCTCTGCATCCTCAGTCGGATGGGATGGTTGAGAGATTCAATAGGACACTTAAGCAGCATCTTTCGAAGGTTGTTGACGAGAACCAAACAGACTGGGACCAATGTATACCACTAATCCTCATTGGTGGAATACCTCCAGCAAAATTGGTGTTTGGGTGGGAGATTCGTCTTCCTGGGGACTTAATGTTCGGATCACCTGACACTCAGTCCTAGGGATTGCAATCCGGCATCATTTGCAATCCGGCCGGATCCGACCGGATTCCCAGCGATCCAGTCGGACCCGGCCGGATTGAACAAAAAAGGATGATTTTCACTTTTCGGTTCAAAATGAACTGTTAACGAGTTAATCGAGTGTAATTGTACTTATTATAGGTAGTTTATTAAAAAAACATATATATATATATATATATATATATAATCAACTTTATTTCCAATGTTAAGATTAGACAACGAGCAAACAATTAAAATCTAGTAGTGTAGGGTAAGTAATTAGTAAAATTTTAACAACGTAACGAGTGGTTCAATCTTCCACTTCCTAAATTTCATAGTAAGTAACTTTATAAAATCTAATTTAATTAACCTTACGTAATTTACTTAGATGAGAACTGAGATCACAATAATTATTAAAGTATTTATTTGAAAATGCTAACTAACAAGTCTTATAGTTATGACAGACACCATCATGATTTGATGAATTTGTCTGATGAATAGCACAATTATCACAATCTTTATTGTATTATAATTATAGCTCTTTAATTTAGTCAACTTACGATAAATAATTATTTTAAGTAATGATTATTTCAGTATATATATTATCAAAAAATCAATTTTGATTTTGAAAGAAGGATCTTAGAAAACAAATAGTGTTAATTGTGTCATCTCCCAGTCGACTTCTAATGGAGCTACAAATATAGCCTGCGGCCGAAAAAGCCCTTACAGCTTCTACACTTGTTGGCTTTATTGTCAGCAAATAATCATGAATAGTAGATAAGTATTCTCCTCGAACTCCTTCACTTTCAAACGCAGTCATTTCCTTTTTTAGTACTTTATCAAAATCTTTTTCTTTTTTAGTACTTATGCTATAACATGTGGATTCTTGCTGGATTTGTAATTGTAGTTCTTCCTGTAATGTCAAATCTTTCTTTAGTAATGGTGAATCTACGTTCTCCTCTACTATTTCTTCCACGTTTTCTTTAGACTTATCATCTTGAATAACTCTCTCTAAGATTTTTTTCATTTCTAATCGTATGACTTTTTTCTTTGGCATAGTAAATGTATCATCGGATCCGTTTAGATTTTCATATTTCTTTGGATTCTGTAAATATATTAATATTCCTGATACTACAGTGCGGCGTTCTTTAATCCTTGTACATAGTGCTTCATATAATTCATTACTTAACACTGTGTCATGAGTGAGCAACTTCTCTAAAACAAATTTTAGTGTTGTTTCAGCAGTTAACAGGGTCGAATCTCTTCTGCATAGGGCCTCTACAGCCAATTTAAATGGCTGCAAACTGTCAATCAAATCTTTTATTTTCGACCATTCAAGGTCACTAAATTTAATGTCAGATCCTATATCTATTAAAGCTTTATCGACACACACTTTCAGCTTATAAAATCTTTCGATCATAGAGAGAAGACTATTCCAACGTGTGCAGCAATCCAACATAAGGCTTAATTCTTTACCTATATCTTCTTTCACATACTTTTGCAGTTACATATCGTATTTAGTAGGCGACCTTTTGAACAGCTTTACTACTTTTCGCACTTTTTGAAGAATATCATTGAATCTAGGAATTACTTCAGCCTTAGAAAGATAAGGATCCCCAGGATCCGTTATTGTAACTATAACCCCTTGTTCAAGTTGTTCTTCATCATTCATTGTGTCTTCGTCATCTGTATCTGTATCTGATTCATTAGATGTTGTTGACGTTGTTGCTAGGCGGTTTTCTGCCTTCTTTTAATTTTTTTTATATAAAATCATCGACCACAGCTAGTTGTAACCCATGTGCGAAGCAGAGTTGTTGATAGCAATTCATGAGCTTACCTACTTTGACCATAACACTTGCGCCGTCAGTACTCATGCCAATAATATCAGTATCAGTATCAAGACCGAAGCTTTTTAAGCGATTTTTTATTAGACTGATAGTATGTTCCGCAGTACACGAACCATGGATTCTAATCAAGCCCAGATTAAAGTGTTTTTCTTTGTGGTGTAAATTTAGGTTCAAATATCGGTGATTTTTTTGGGAAGTCCATTCGTCAAAACTCAAAGAGAATCGTTTTCCTTGTTTCCTAAGATATTCGAACTCAATTATCAAGTCTGCTTTAATGGTATTTGCGAAATTTGTTACTATAGATCTTATAGTATTTGGTGAATTAGGAAGTTGAAATCCGCTTTTTCTAAACAAATATCTCAAATCTGGTGATGTACAAAATAAATTGAAGGGCATACCATTTTTACAGACCATTCTCGAGATCATCTTTTCCATCGAGTTTTCCTTTTGAAAATAATTGTCTATTGTTTTAGACTTTTTCTTGGGTATTTCTTCCTCACAAATAATATTATCTGAATCAATTCTTGATGTGGATGGTTTAGAGAATGAATCAGAATTCGGACGTTTTAATTGGTTATTTTCAGAACTTTGATCAATGCAAATGCAATGCTTTGTTCTCAAATGTGTTCTTAATCCTTTATAAGAACCTTTACTTATTTTTATTAACTTTGAGCACAATATGCATTCGGCGTCGGCGTTGACAGACTTGTCTTTTTGCATTTTTTTTAAATAATGCCATATAGTTTTCTCACTGTCCCCACCATAATCCTCCTCATTTTGACTTGTTTTTGAAAGTGACATGTTTTATAATTTTTTTCAAGTAGGATAAACTAATAATAAATTAGTATACTACGAGTAATACCTGTAACAAACAAAAGACAAAACATATTTAATTACAATATTAATTTAAATTTTTGTTCGTACATAACGTAACTCAATTTAATTCATTTCGAAGTCTAATAATTCAGACAATTTGTGTAAACTATCCAGCATTATTTATTTATTTAATGATCTTTTATATCATTCACACACTCATAAGTCAACAAAATTTATTTGTCGATTGAGCAAAAACAATGTCTATTTCCATTTGAATAAAACACTTTTCAACGGATACTATCGCTAGCGTAAATACAAAAAAATAATATATATTTACTTACATTTTGACGAAGCACCGACATAACCAAACACATATTTATTGTCTCGAGCGAGGCGAATAATACTGAACTGATCAGCTGGCGTGTTGCGGAGAGAGGGGGGGCTGCGCGGCATAGTGGCGCGGAGCGTCTCAGCGTCGAACGACTCGCACGCATGCACACACACCACGCGTATCGCATTTAAAGCACCTAATCTTGCAACAGCGCTATTATTTTGTCATAAATTGCTAACACCGGACCCGGTCACCGGATCCGGTATATTGGTGCCGGGTCCGATAAAGGTTTAATGATGCCGGATCCGCCGGATTCCCGGTCCGTTTTTCCGGATTGCAATCCCTACTCAGTCCCAAGAGTTGCAGAACTATTCCTAGCAATTAGAAAACCAACTGCGAGAAATGAATCGCTTGGTAAGAGGATGGCTGAAGATTGCCAGTGATAAAATGAAAACTCGGTATGAGATTCGCAGCAATAGTGTGGGTTTCCAAGAAGGAGATCAGGTCTGGTTGTTCAACCCAAAGCACCATCGTGGTCGCTCACCTAAGCTTCAGTCTAACTGGGAAGGACCCTACACTGTGAAAAAAAGAATCAACGATGTTGTTTATTGGATTCAAAAGGAAGGACAGCAAAAGTTTAAGGTCGTCCACCTAGATCGCCTGGCTAAGTACTACTTCAGAGACAGTTTGCCAGTTCGGGACAAACAGGCTTAAAGAGGGGGCAGTGTTACATCACAGAACAATCTACGTGTTTGTCGAATGTGCCAGAAGAATCTCGCTCTAATGTGTGTGGCATATGTGACTCTAGATGCATTCGTGAGAGTTTTCTCGAAGCCGGCAGCCGCGCGGACACTGTCAAGGCCGCAATTAATTACGTAGTTCACACTGGCGCTAAGACACAGTTTGGAACGTTCTGGTCTGTGAGCGGAGGTATAAATACATGGTGGCAGCGGCCTTAGTTTTCAGTTGTAGTCGTGAATATTTACAGTGCAGTCCGAGTTTATCGTCGGGCGATCACAAGTGATTATCTGGCGATATTACTGTGTGCGTTCAAGTGGTTATTAGTGAAATGTTTAATAACCGGGCGGGATAATTGTAATACACTTGTGTTTTAATATTAATGGACATTTTATTGCGTGTGAACAATTTTTATTTGATTTGTTGTAAGAGACTGTGTTGTTAATTACAAACTGTTTAACTGTAAAAATTAAAGCTGGTGATTAGTGACTTAATTGGTGTCTTATATTTTGTTTCCACTGTACCTACGACGATCAAGTAGACCACCGTAACAATATTATGTCCAAACAACCAATCTGAAAATGTTTAACACTATTTCAAACCTTTATCAAATGACCCTCCAAAATACAAAAACCATTTACTTTTAACTAAAATATTTAGCAAAAATGATAAACCATACCTTTCTAAGTTCCAGAGAATCGTGAATCAGAGTCTGTAAAAATGTTTGTACAATTTCAGGAGGATAATCTTGATCTGGATGCACTAAATCCCTTAAGAAACATAATGCAAATGAGTGGAACCGCCAGTGCCTATAAAAAAATATTCTTTTAATCAACATACATTTTTCAGTGTAGATAAATTATATCGCATGAGTCATGATTTGTACGCACATAATTCCAGGCACAAATATATTAAAAATAACAAACCTACAAAATTTAAGTAAAACTGTCATTAAATTAAAATTTTTTATAAGATATTAACAGTGACAAGCTGACAAATTCAAAACTCATGTACAGTGGATTCAGGAGTGTGATTTGCAAGTGTTGACTTGCCATTCTACTAATGAATTGAACCATACTGCCATCATTCTCACCAAAGGTCTTCCTCTTATTACTGCACTAACTACATTGCTAATTCTACAAACTCGTCACTACCACCACACAGTATACATACAATCACCAATTCTTTTAGATTTGTTACTTTTCAAATGAATGCCATTGATGTTTAACACAAACAAACAAAAAATCTTGAACTTCAAATAACATTATGATTACCTTATTCAGCTTTCAAAGATTTAGAAATGTTGAAGTTATTTTCTATAAAATCACACTGCCACTACTACTACCACATCTTGAAACTAAATATGGAAGATATTTGGCATACTGAATTGGCAACACAAGTTACTATATAGAAGAGAGTTTGATATAACAGATAGGTAACATGACCTGTTGTACAACAAAAATTAACTTGTCATCAAAATTGATTAAGAAAATTGGTACAGCATTGAAAGCATGTGACAGTAAATAACCACAGAGACTCAGAATTAAGCTAAGAAACTGCAAAAAATGAATGAACTTTTTATAGTAACTGCATTAAAATGTAGATTTTCCATTTGAGTTATTATGGCAGTTTTGCTGCAATGGTGAATTTAATGTTCTTTGGGAGGGAGATGATGGTGAGTGAGACCACACAAAATGTATTACATGATATTGATTGATGACTTGTTGGGCACTTGTTGAAACATATTACAACAAAGGTTTTTAAAACATACAAACACTTGGTAAGTTTCACAGATTATTCTTTACCTCTGAAAATTGTTTCAGCCTAAACAAGCCTAAGTGATAGGCTGAAACAAGAATAAAATGTGAAACTTACCAAGTGTTTGTTTTTAACAACCTTTGTAAACTGTATTAACTAAAATGGTACTTGCTGTCAGTAACACTCAGTTATTGATTTAATGATAGTACACAGAAAACCTAAATGGATGATATGATGGTATAACATCTAAAGACAATATTACTTTCATTGTCCCACCAATGTCTAGAATTGTGGTAGGAATAATATGTGTCTGGTACAAAAACTGGAAATTTTCTTGCACACAAGATTCACTGTTATTAGTCCAATTCAGGCCATATATCAGGATGTTTTACTTTATGGGATTAAAAAGATCAGACGGTGAAATCTTGGCCAAGTTGAACAGAATCGAAGTTTGAACACATGACATGAAGTGTTTTGGATAGTGTGTACATGACAGATGCCGCACTATTTAGTTCATGGGCAGCAGTACCATAAATTGGCTGCACCTGCACATGGTAAACTGGATACAAAACCAGTTTTTTTCCAGTGGTGACAGTAGAAAACAACACTGTGAGCACAAGAGACGCTAAGACACTGCTTAAAAGGTTGCCGTTCGACATTACACAGTGAGCAGCAATCCTACCTATGGACAGTGAGCACAGGCCTACATTTCTGGATAACACCTACATTTCTAAACACTTGTGGCAGGTGATACAATGAGCAGACAAGTACAAGATAAACTAATTGTGATAATATACAGATTAGCATGGCAAAAATGGCGACATATAGCTCTTTCGCAATGATGCAATGGGAAAATGCTAACAAGGGGTGTACACAAAAGGGTAATCAAAAGCACCGAAATGCTTGACAAAAAAAACATTAATAAAGTACATGTATCAATGGAACTTTTTAATTTGTGGTATTAATGTATTGTTGTTAACCAGGTGTCATGGCATAACAGCCATGCTAACATTCACCCTAAGTTAGGGCCGTTTCACACTTATACGGTTTTACGCGGTGCGGTTCAAATCCGGCACGGTGTCGGCGGCCGCGTAAACTTCTCTGACTATTTTACACATAGGCGGTTCATATCAGGTTTTCGTTCGGGAGAATCTAACAGTTGCCATTCAGCATGGAGAGAAGACGTGCTATTATTGCCATAGGCGAATAAAAAGAAGAAGAGTGAAAAAATGCATTAGGTCCATCGTCTGTTTTTAAAAAGAAAAGAGTGCGGGTCATTTTACACACTTTTTGAGGAATTAAGAAGGAACGATGAAAAATTTTTCAACTACTTCAAGAAAGTGTCAAAAACATCTTTTGATGAATTATGAGGGGGTACCCAAAAATAACCGGAATTATTTTTTTAAAGCTATGTATTTAATTTTTTTTACCAAACTTATCACCTTCAAAGTACTCTCCATTACACTTAATACATTTGTCCAATCTGCGATCCCATTACTGGAAACATGTTTCAAACTCGTCTGTTGTGATGGCCGACAGCTCCTGCCTCGTTTTTTTCTTTATCGCTTCCACGTCGTCAAAACGTTGTCCTTTCATGTCCCTCTTCATTCGGGGAAACAAGAAGAAATCGCATGGAGCGAGGTCAGGTGAGTAAGGGGCGTGGGGCAAGGGAGTCATGTTGTTTTTTGCTAAAAACTGGCGCACTGAAATGGCTGCGTGAGCAGGTGCATTGTCATGGTGGAAAAACCAGTCCCTCGTCTGCCACAAATCAGGCCTTTTTTGTCGCACATTGTTATGCAATCTTTTTAAAACTTCCAAATAGAAAGCCTGATTAACAGTCTGACCTGGTGGGATGAATTCAGAATGCACTACCCCTCTCACATCGAAAAAACAAATGAGCATCGTCTTGATGTTTGATTTCACTTGATGAGCTTTTTTGGGCGAGGCGACAACGAAGTTTTCCACTGGCTTGACTGTTGTTTAGTTTCGGGGTCGTAACCATAGCACCATGACTCGTCACCAGTAATGACCTTGGGAAAAAAATCTGGGTCGGTTCGGAGCTGGTCTTTCAATGCACGGCATGTTTCAATTCGATTCTCTTTTCGCTGGTCAGTCAGGACCCGAGGCACAAATTTTGCAGTGACCCTTCTCATCCCCAAATCTTCTGACAAAATTCGCTGAACCGAGCTCCAAGTTATTCCAGATAACTTGCTAATCTCTTCAATGGTCCGTCGTCGGTCTTCAAGTACGATTGCATGAACTTTTTCAACATTTTCGTCAATTCTGGAAGTTGACGGACGTCCAGAATGAGGTTTGTCATCAATTGACATTTCACCTTCTTTGAAACGAGAAAACCATTGGTACACTTGAGTTTTTCCCATAGCACTATCCTTGTAAGTTGTTTTCAACATCACAACAGTTTCTGCGGCGTTTTTCCCAAGCAGGAAGCAAACTTTCACAGCAGCCCGCTGTTCACTTAAATCCGCCATGACAAAAAACGAGGAGCAAGCGAAACTGCTTTTACAAAACGAATTACTGTGACCGGACGCAACCTTCCCAGGCGACAACAATGACGGCACTGAACTCGGAACGAGTTGCGCTACGCTCGCCTAGCGGGAGAAATGCGTACTACGTAGGCTCCGCCAATCGCAGCGCTATTCCGGTTATTTCTGGGTATCCCCTCGTATACTTGAGGCTAAAGGATTCTCTTCAACATAAAGATACATTTATGAGGGAAACGATCCAACCGATTCAAATGTTGGCCGTTACTATCAGGTAAATCCATAAATGACAAAATTTTACTAATGTATCCATTTATTATTTTTACATAACGATCTGTAAATTGAACAGATTAAACATTCTAATTCAAGTTCTTCATAATTTTGTAGGGGTAACAATGTTATAAGAGAGAGAAAATGTCAAAAATAATAAATTAGTTAGGTTACACACTTTAGATAGATGACCGAGAGAAGTCGAACGATTCACCATATGAACTGGATTCAGACGACGCAGAGGGGCTGTATCCATAATTAGGTTCTGAAAGATATTCGTTCACTTTTTTGTAGAAAGAAGCTGTTGTAACTGGCTGTAATACTGTAGTATACACAGGTGTCGGTGATGTTGTAGCAGGAGGCTGCTGCACTCCTGTAGAGCACTGAGGTGCATGAGGAATGTCCACAAGGGGTTGATGGTGCACTAAGTTTCGAGATGCTTTAAATCCTTTGACCGCGACCCCTGGAGCACAAAGCTTCCGCTGCTTGATGTTTTTGATCGATTTCATAACGTCCATTTGGAATTCGAGCACTTCGAATTCATCGAAATCTTCGAGGGATGGGAGTATACCATTAAAAAATGACTGGTGACGATTTGGTTTTTCCTTCAGAGCTTCTAACATTTCTAATTTGGCAGGGTCGACTTTTCGTTTTTTTGTAGGAGGCCACGGTTGTTTGAAAACATTTTTCGAAGTCTGAGCCTGAGCCTCGTCTTGGCTTTGGCTGTTCTGTCTGTCATTTTCATTAATAAAATCCACATCATCTTGTAAAGTTCAACATCTTGTAAAAGAGTTTCGCCCGTTTCTCGACCTTGAAATATTTTTTCTAGGAACTGCAACTGCGATTCGTAAATGTACGTTTTTAAGGATTTTGCTCCAGCTCCTGATTTTTTGGCTTCTTTATTTTTCGCATGTGATTTTCTGAATGAATGTCTTACGTTCCTCCACTTCTTCATGATTTGTTTACCTGCAAAAAAAAAACACTAAATAAATGAAATTGCACATAAAAACTCATAACATCTTGTGCGTATTTTGTTTCAGATACTTTGGCAAGTGGTTGCACTTTCATGGATTTGCACTACAGTTACCTCCTTGGGATTTCAACTATCAGCAAGATTGTGAAGAGAAGTTTGCCGTGCCATCTGGACAGTGATGCGCTCAGAATGTATTCCCATGCCAAACAAAAAACTATGGGAGTCAATTTCTGAAAAATTTGAAAGACGGGCTAATTTCCCAAATTGCATCGGGGCAGTTGATGGTAAACATGTGAGAATAGTTCATCCTCTCAACTCGATGCATCTCAACTACAAGGGATTTTCATCCATAGTTCTGATGACTGTGATTCTAACATTTTTCAAAACTGCTCATTATGGACATCAATAATTAACAAAACTCTGGATATTCCAGAGGACAAATGCCTTCCAGGTACACAAAGTCAAAAAATACCTCATTACCTGGTAGCGGATGATCCTTTTGGGTTGCACAGGAATTTGTTTAAACCATACGGCGGACATAACTTAACAGTCAAGAAAAGGATTTTTTATTATCGCCTTTCTAGGGCTCGTAGGTATGTGAAATGCGCTTTCGGAATATTAACCAACAAATGGAGGATCTTCCACATCGCCCAATTAACTTAGACCCCGACTTCGCTACAGATATTGTAAAGGCCTGTGTCGTTTTACACAATTTCGTACGCGACCGAGACGGGTACGAAACGGAAAATACAATGTTTATCTCAGGGTTTCAAAATATCTCGACGAGCACAGGTGACAGCACGGGCAGGAATCGCAGCTAAAAATGTTAGAATGTTTTGAGTGACTACTTCGAAACTGATATTGGTTCTGTGAAAAAGGCAAATTTCAAAAATATGAGGTAATTTCCAAGTGTTTTTAAAGAAATAAGTGTAATAATAATATGTAATACCTAATAATAATAATAAAATTTACATTTACTTAAAAATATGAGGTCATTTCCAAGTGTTTTGAAAGAAATAAGTGTAATAACAATATGTAATACCTAATAATAATAATAAAATTAATCTTCACTTACTGTACTCATTTTTCTTATCGTCTTCCAACTCTTCATAATTTCTGTTCAGTTCAATGAAAACTTCCTTCCACGCTTGAAATGTTTGGCTTCTATCTTTATATTTTTCTAATGTTTTATCCCAAAGTACTGGTCTTGCTTGCACAAGTGAAATAAATAAGTCGACATCCACGTCGTCACACATTTTAAATAAAAAATAAATAAAAATAGAAGAGATGAGCAACAAGTGTGCAAACCGAAACTGAACTGTGCAAGTGTGAAGGTTATAGACCATTCTGTGAACCCTCGACCCTGATTGGCGCCGCGTAGAAACCGCATGTCACTGATCAGGCTCGAGGGGGCGCTCGGTGCAATGCGGCTCCAATCCGGCGCTTATATGGTCGAGAGTTGACCGCGTTAATCATTTCACACGTCCGGCGACCGCGTAAATGTCAATGGATTAGAACGGCACCGCGTACAACCACATACGTGTGAAACGGCCCTTAGCGTTATTCATATTAGATACCTTTATCTTTAGATATATTAAGAAAAAATAACAGAGTTCATTACATTTGTAAAATATAAAAATGTATGATCAAGGGATAATGTAAATTCTTGGATTTCGTTGTCCATGACGTGTCCGTTACTTAACTAAATATCACTATAATATTGACGACTCGGAACACTAAGTTTTTTATAAGTAAAAACGTAAAGTTTTACCTTACAGCCTAAACCGGCTTTCACCTATAGAAGGCTTCATCACAGGCTGTCGTAAGTAGCGCTCTTCGTCTTGTTGTTGGCGACGAGATAGTTTTTCGAAAGATCGAAGCTGTGTGTGTGTGGTGAGAAGTGTTCGAATAATGCGTGCGATTTGAATTGTGTCTGTTCGTTTAGGATGTCGTTTTTATTTGTTTTTGTGTGTTTGTATATTTCTAATTGTTCTAGAGTGTCTAGTTTTCGGCCTTTTGTGTGTACGTGTAGTATGTTCATGTTATTGTTGATGTTTTTATATGTGTGGTTTGCTTCAATGAGGTGGTTTGCGAAGGTAGATTCTGTAGTGGTGTGGAGTGCTTTTGTGTGTTCAATGTATCTCTGTTGAAGCTACGTCCTGTCTGGCCTATTAGAATTTATTGCAATTTGAACAATTTAGCTTATATACACCAGGTAGATCGAATTTGTTTTGTGCTTTGGGCATGCGTTTTGATAGTGTGTGTTCTGTTTTGTTAGTAGTTTTGTAAGCGATTCTGTATCCTGCTTTTTTGAATTTGTGGGCAATTTTTTCTGTTTGTTTGTTGATATATGTTAATGTTATGAATTTGTTGTTTTCTGTCTTTGTCTGTTGTTTGTTTTGTGTAGGAGTTTACTGACTATTGTTCTGTCATAACCGTTAGATTCTGCTAGATATTTTATCGTGTTTAGTTCATCTTTGTAGTCTATTTCATCTAAGGGGATGTTGTTAAGTCTATGTATCATGGTTCTAAAAGCAGCTAGTTTGTGTTGTATTGGGTGATTGGAGGTGTTGTGTATTAGTGTGTCAGTTGTAGTCGGTTTTCTGTATATACTGAATTTGTGCCTGTGTTCTAGTTTTGTGATGGAGAGGTCTAAGAACTTTTATGGTATTGTTGTGTTCGTATTCGGCAGTGAAGGTTATGTTTTTATGTATTTTGTTTATGTGCGTTAGTAACTGTTCACATTGTCTTTTGTTTCCCCTGTATAGTATTACACAAAAGACAATGTGAACAGTTACTAACGCACATAAACAAAATACATAAAAACATAACCTTCACTGCCGAATACGAACACAACAATACCATAAACTTCTTAGACCTCTCCATCACAAAACTAGAACACAGGCACAAATTCAGTATATACAGAAAACCAACTACAACTGACACACTAATACACAACACCTCCAATCACCCAATACAACACAAACTAGCTGCTTTTAGAACCATGATACATAGACTTAACAACATCCCCTTAGATGAAATAGACTACAAAGACGAACTAAACACGATAAAATATCTAGCAGAATCTAACGGTTATGACAGAACAATAGTCAGTAAACTCCTACACAAAACACAAAACAAACAACAGACAAAGACAGAAAACAACAAATTCATAACACTAACATACATCAACAAACAAACAGAAAAAATTGACCACAAATTCAAAAAAGCAGGATACAGAATCGCTTACAAAACTACTAACAAAACAGAACACACACTATCAAAACGCATGCCCAAAGCACAAAACAAATTCGATCTACCCGGTGTATATAAGCTAAATTGTTCAAATTGCAATAAATTCTACATAGGCTAGACAGGATGTAGCTTCAAACAGAGATACATTGAACACACAAAAGCACTCCACACCACTACAGAATCTACCTTCGCAAACCACCTCATTGAAGCAAACCACACATATAAAAACATCGACAATAACATGAACATACTACACGTACACACAAAAGGCCGAAAACTAGACACTCTAGAACAATTAGAAATATACAAACACACAAAAACAAATAAAAACGATATCCTAAACGAACAGACACAATTCAAATCGCACGCATTATTCGAACACTTCTCACCACACACACACAGCTTCGATCTTTCGAAAAACTATCTCGTCGCCAACAACAAGACGAACAGCGCTACTTACGACAGCCTCTGATGAAGCCTTCTATAGGTGAAAGCCGGTTTAGGCTGTAAGGTAAAACTTTACGTTTTTACTTATAAAAAACTTAGTGTTCCGAGTCGTCAATATTATAGTGATATTTTGGATAATGTAATGTGTGATGTATGAACAATACAAAATTATAATGTAGGCCTACCAATTAAGTAGGTTAGAGTTTAATAACTTTTTAAAATTTTTAACTGTACAATGTAATGAAATGTTTACTGAAGATTGTAAGGAAATATTTAAAGCAATTAAAAAAATGTTTAAATGTATTAAATTCCACTCAGATTTAATTTTTTTCATCTAATGATAATTATTTATTCGTTAAAAGAGCGAATCAAAGTAATACAATACAATTAACCTAGGTATGGGTCAGATTAGTGCCTATAAGTTTGTATAAACCATTATATTACATTATATCAAACCAATACATTTCGAGTTGCATATTTTGTCCTAAAGATTAATACTTCAAATTTAATAACTGAGTGGAATTTTTATGTAATAAGGTACTGTGCTATGTGATTTTCGGATGAGAAGGTAATGATAAATTAATATGGTATATGGTATTATGATAATATAGTGTAATGGTAATGATAATATTATTGATAATTAATAAAAATTAACGATTAATTAATGTGAAATTATCAAAGGAACTTAATTTTACAAACGGTTTACAATAAAAGTACGTTAGTATGTATAAGAGTTTAGCCATTTCAAACGTCATCTCACCATATTCTATTCTGTGTTAATTGGGTTCACTTAAATGGGCCTGGGAGGGGGATGAGAGATTGTTGTGAAACTTTATATTGTAATCGTACATTTCCTTAAGCATTGCAAAAACCTATTTCCATGGGCAAGAGACATCAGAAAGCGAGAGAATGGAATTTTCCATACGTGACTTTTGGTATGGGAAGCATTGTTGCGGCATAAATTCTCAGCAGCTGTATGTGCTTAACCATCATTTTTGCACACCCAAGGAACATTGCGTCAGCATCACTGGACAATTTTCTCACAGGAAAGCAGACTAAAGTGGTTAGCGCAGGAATCCAGAGAGATGCGGGGGTAGGATGCTTCGGCGTAGTGTCAGTCTAGTCACAATCTTAATGGCAAACAGTTCGGACGGCAGCGGCAGTGACTCCAGGAGGACGTGCCTTGGTAAAATTGTTTACTGAGAACACTTAACTGGTTTCCATATACTGATCATCAAATATGGATAGTGATGCTGTGGTTTCGTTTTTCATGTTTTTGGGGGGGTTGTAAGGTGGGTAAGGTAGGTTCTGGTGCCTTGTTTAAAACCTACCCTTCCATCCACGAGAGAAAACTAACACTCTGTACAGGAACCTAACAGTTAATTGCAAAAAAGGATAAGACAATAGTGAGTAGTGTGAATCAGTACACACTCAGTAGTGATAAAGGTCTGTGCTGTTGTTCTTCGTTTATAAGCAATAGTTTACAATGTCCATTCCAACTGAAAATCCTGCCAGTTGTGAAATGCACTCTATGGTTTGATTTCTCATAGCAAAAAGTTGCAATACAGGTGACACTCCATGGCAACTGAGAATTCTATATGAGAATGTAGTGACTGAAGATGGAGTGAGACAATGGTGCTGTACACTTACTATGGTTGAACCGATGTTCATTATGAGGAAAAGTGGCCAACCAAGTGTTGTGGGAGATGAATTAGTACAGGAAATTAATCTAAAAAAAGTGTGAGAATCACTGCTTTACCACTTCTGAGCTTTTGAGTTATTTTGACTACATTTCTCACACTATTCTTCCAAACTTGAAATGAAAAATTTAAGCACACGTTGGTTTTGTACCTAGCGGATATCAAAATTTATCATAGACAACACAAAAAACACCAAGTGAAGGCTTAAAACATTCATTTAGAATTATGACAACAAAGGTGATACTTTTCTTCAACATATTGTTGTAATGGGACAGATTTGAGGGGTTTTTCTTTATTAAGAGTCAATGGTAGAAGTGCATTACCCATTTGGGGCCTCAGTTTTTAACAATAGACGTTCACATAGGGAACGCCCATTTGCACGTTTGTCCAGAAAGTCTGTCAACAGGCACCGATTCCTGATGCTCTGGAATATGAAAGCGTGCGGACATGCGTGCCCGTACAGATGAATAATCACAAACTTTTTAACGAGCCCCAGGTCGGATGGGTCTCGTCCAGCTACGATAGACTCGCGCTCAGAAAGGAGACTAATTGTGTCACATGATTCCTTTTGGGCCTATCAGAAGCAAGAAGCCGAACTCAAGAATGCCTTGGCCATTTTGAGAGCGTCGTTTTTGGCGTCTGTCGTTCTACAGCTGCGGCTTCGGCCGGTTCAGCATAAAGGCTCGCGAGCCGAAAATTTAATAAAACTTGTAAAAAATGTGAAACAACTCGAGTAAACAGTAGAACTTTAACATTTTAATGCAGTGAACAAATTTAACCAACAGAAACTTTTCGGACTAAAACAGTGCACAAACGAAACGGATGAATTACAACATCTGGCATTCAGGCGGCAAAAGGAAATAACTGTATTTAAACTCATTTTAATAAATATAAAAAAAATGTTTTAAGAAGAGCTCTAAATAGAATAAATGGGGGTAAAAGCATGAATGAAGCATGTATGCAAATACTGGGTTGTCTTAGAATAGTTATAAAATAGTTTAAGTTGTCTCTTCAAGATATGTTTTATTTTGTTTTGAAACGTTTTGTATGTTTAAAGAAACTAATAGTTTTTGTTAGAGAAGGAAAATGAATAACGAGTAAAGTCAAAAAGAATATAAAATAAATGTGGTACGTGTTGAATAAAAGTTGAGTAAATTAACAATTACCATGAGAGTTGAGTACAACGTAAATAACGTAAACCCTAAGTCACGCTTATAGGCCTCTAGTTCGTGTGAAGAACCCTGAGAACCCAGAGAAGGTAAGCTATGAGTTTTATTATTAATTAAATTGTGGTAAAGTGTATGTACGATTACATTTGGCCCCCGAACTTGGACTGTTTTATAAAAGCAATTTTATATAAACCACACCTACAAGTGGATATAAGCGTGATTTGGGAGTACGTATAAATTACGTGAAGGTTATGTTTTGGTAGTGTTATTGTGTTTATGTTTACATTGAGATAACGATTTTATGTGTTGAGTGTTAGCGAATTAATATGTGTAATTATTGAGTGGTAAATAATATAAAATTTACATACGTGTACTAGAAATAAGCAAAATGAGTACAAACGAAAATATTAACAATGAAGTCAGCTTCACTGACAACCAGACGGAAAGTCAAATAAATAGCGACTTAAGCGAGACCGAATCAATGATTATGAGCGGAGTAAACGCTACGTCGACACCTACAGTCAGTAAAGTGTCGTTAGAAGACTTATTCAATTTTATGAAAGCTCAAGATGTTAAAAGTGAAAGTAGACTTAATGAAATCAACAGTAATTTCAATGCTAAATTTGATGAAGTAAACAGTCGTTTTGACGTTAGTGATATTAAAATGAGTAACTTAAATGCTAAATTTGATGAAGTAAACAGTCGTTTTGACGTTAGCGATATTAAAATGAACAGAATAGTAAATTTGATGAAATTAGAAACGAAATTAAACAACAGAATTATAATTTTAATAAGCAAATGAGTGAATTAATACACATTGTGATAATATGAAAGAACAGATAATAGAATCAATAGATCATGTGTTCGATGAACAAAACGCGAGAGTAGATGACATGATTAATAACTTTACAATGAATAAAGTAGATGATAATTATGAGATTATAGAGGGGGTAGAAAGTGGTGAAAAATCCGATAAATTAAACGAATATAAAGACGATCAGTTAACACATAATACGGTAAGTGGGGTTGAGAATTATGATGATACAATTAAAAATAGTGGTAAAATAATTGAAAACGAGGTATTTAAAGGTGATATAATGAAAATAAATAGCGATGATGATAATATAGAGATAGTAATTGAGAGTGAGAGAGTAATGGGAGTAGGGGGTTGTAAAAGGGTAGAAACAAGTGTTTATGAGTTAGAGAGAAAGTGTAGAGAGAGTTTACAGGGAGAGGGGTTGCAGAGGGTAAAATTTTCCCGTGGTGTTGTGGTTGGGAGTGAAGAAAATGCTTCACGAGTGTATTTGGAAGACGTATGTTCTACAATATAGTTGTCCCTTGATTTTTTGTGCATCTGGTAGATGGTGCAGTAATAAAGTTGTATTACCTTCTGTATGGGATGTTAGAAAAAGTGTGAGATTATTATTGGCGTTATGGTGAGAGATATTTAGAGAGAGAGAGAGTGGTATTTAGATGGAGAGATAGAGTTCTTTAGGGTTGGTAGAGATTATAAAGAATTAGTAGAAAGGTTAGATGTAGAGAGAGCTGGTAATTATATTGAGTACTTACCTTGTGTTGATTCTGATATAGCAACAGTAGTTGATGATACTATAACTTACCTGACTTTAACGGAAGATACTAAAAGAGAGTTTACCATACCCAATGTCGACAGGAATTTTGAATTGATAGTATGCAATAATATTTGTAGTTACTATATTGATACAATGGAAAAAAGTAATGATGACTATTATAATTATAATAGCAATATGTATGTAATTGTAAATGAATGGTGTAGACTACGTAAGATCAGACTAGTTTACGATGATGGTGGTTAAACAGTTGTTGGTCATGAACATTTTATTATGTGAATAGGGTGGTTTCGACATGGACTGTATTGTGAAATGATTTATGGTAAATGATAACAGATAACAATTTGGACTGTATATTCTTTTGTATGTTGATGTCAAATGTATTTGTGTATTACATTATGTTGTGCATTATATTTTAGGTAAACCATGTATGTAAGTAATAGGAATTGATTGAATAATAATTATAACATTTTTTCAGACTAAATAAATGATGAGAGTTATTGTGAAATTTTAAACTGATTGAATTAAACAATTGGAGAGTAATTAATTAATGTTGTGATGAATTTACATGATTTTCAGAGAATTAGATTCTATAATGAATAGTAAATAATTAAACATACAATATGTTTAGATGTTGAGTTATATTGTTGTTATAAGGTACGTGATGAATTTTCTAGAGTAATTTTCAATGATCATATTAATGTAAAATGTTATAAAAGATGGAGTTTGGGTAATAATTAATTCAATGAGGCATTGAGTCAGTCAGAGGTAACTTAAATGGGTGTTAGACAGAATAAGAATTTTGGAATAAAAGTAATACAGAAACAGGGTAGTAGTAGGGACACAGTAGTGGGAGTGCATATATGTAGAGAAAGTGAGTGATGTAAATGGAGAGTAAATAGGTGATGGTGAAATTCTGTAGTGAGGGTGGTGTGTAGGGAGTGATCAACGTATGTCGTTGTGGCAGGTTTCGCATGGAGAAGTTTCGAAGAGTGTTTGCTGAGATTATGTGGAGGGCAAAAGGGTATGAATGGAATTGCAGGTTCGGGAACACACATCCTAGGTACAAAGAGGGTATTAGGTATTTTATTCTAAGAGGAGAGTGATATAAGTAGAGTAGATAAAGTGTTGAAGGGGGTTATTATGTGACGGTACAAAAGTCCGTCTTATGATTCATGGGTACAGGAGAAATAATTTTATTGTGTTTCCATATATTTAAAAGTGGTTAGGTTAACTTTCCCCAATGTATTACACACGACGCAGTTTTGTACAACTCGACTTCAAGGTCATGGCGTACGTGATGTCCGACACACATATTTGGACAAAGCCAGTTGAAAACAATGTTGAAACGTCATTAATCATGTAAAACGTAACAACTGTGACACAGAACAATGGCGTCATCCATTTAAAACAATAGAATGATGACGGGATAACCCTTCCACATGCGAAAACGGCACTAGTTGTTCGCTCTCAGTCTGCAGAATACCTTCATGGCGTTAACATGTTAAAATTTTAGCTGGCGTAGTTCTGCCAGCCAAAGTGTTTTTTGAATAGTACATAAAATGTAATTACAAGTAGCCAGTGTTTCTAAGGCAATAAGCAGCATAATGTAAATTCAGTGCACAGAGGACAGACAAAAAACTGGAAAGTACACCGACCATCTAAGTACGCTGAACACCGGGCCTGCCATGGAGAACGTCTGAGCTGAAACACTCCCACTAATTCAGGAAAGTCGAAATTTACAGTAATATTCTTTTATAAAATAGAGCTCAAAATTATGATAAATAAAATAAAAATGTACCGTTGATAAAGTATGTAATGAGAGAGAGTGTGAGAGAGAGAGAGAGAGAGAGAGAGAGAGAGAGAGAGAGAGAGAGAGAGAGAGAGAGAGAGAGAGAGAGGGGGGGAGGGGAGGGGAGGGAGGGGGGAGAGAGAGAGAGAGAGAGAGAGAGAGAGAGAGAGAGAGAGAGAGAGAGAGAGAGAGAGAGAGAGAGAGAGAGAGAGAGAGAGAGAATGCCGGCATTTACCAAACTGAGGCATTGGTTTATGTTTAAAATATAAGATGAAACTGAGTAAATAATTTCAATCACCACTGCAGTATATTAAATGTTCTTGTGTCTAATTACATACCAGAAAGAAATAATGAAAAGTAATTAATAACTAGTGGAGCGGAACTGCAAAGCCGCCATCTTGTTGGGGTATAAGACTCCATTTTGATTTTGTATTTTGTAACGTTGATCATGATACTTGAGAAATATTAAAACTAAAGTTTTGTTGTATATACATGGTGTGCGAATCATTATTTCGTCAATCCCAACTGTTTCTGTTTCTTGCTTAACGATACCTGGACCCAGATAAGAAAATTAATGTTGGTCATAGAGCTACGTGGAAAACCGGATGTTGCACTGGATCGTACGGTAAGTACATGTTTAAATACGATAATTAAAAATATAAAATGTATTCAAGGAAAGAAAGTTAATTAAAAATTATTGAGAGATTGGTGTCACCCTATGTAAATCTGTTAGTGGTTGTTAGAAGGAAGAAAGGGAGTAAGGTTATATATAAATACCCATTCAATAAATCAAATCATTGTGAATAACGGAGAATCACCCAAACCAATTAATGATGAAAATGTTAAATAGAAATTCGTAGTTAAAATGTAATAATAAATGAAATGTTGAAATGTTATGTACAATGAACGTTGATGATAGATTTGAATTTGTGGAGAATTTAATGGCACAATAAATGATAAATAATTAAAGGCTGATATAAAAAGAGTTAATAGAAAGTTCAAGCTGTAATGTTTATAATTTTCTATACAAATTATTTAAAGGTGAATTGTTTAGTTTAATGTAGCAATGTGAATGTTCAAGGTTAATGTTTATTATGTTATATTATGTTAGTGTGAATGAAATAAGTTTAGTTATAAGATAGGCTATTACAGTGATGGCATGTTGTTACTGTAGATAGCAATAAGGGTTGATTGAGTAACATCGATGCATGTTACCATCAACGGAGGCTCAAATAGAGCGTAACATACACTGTACACAACTATTATATAATGTTATGTTATATGTCAATTAATATGGTACAGTGTATAAAAAATGATGATTTGTTAAAACATGCTAATGACAGATTTCCCCACATTTCGGGCGATTACTGTTTCAATCACACTAATCGTGGTTTTGGACGACAATCAGCTGTGGGCAGATATTGTAAAACTGACCATGGTTGGTTGCCTGTGAAATTGGTTTGAAATTGAAATTAATGGGGGGGGGGGTGACTCAAGGGGAAATCACCGGAACTATGGAACAGCGGCTATCACCCGTTCGCGTGGGAACAAATAACAGGGTGATAGACCCGTTTTAAGGTTGTTATTATATAATCAGTAGGATTTTATATCTGAACTTTAAATGTAATGTCGAAGCAAGAACAGGAGATGACAAAATTCCTCCTTAACTTCAGTTCTTGTGGAGACAACTGGGCGCTACAGTCCAGGGGGGGCCATAGTGTGTGTGGAAGGAGGTTACTAAATTATTATGTTTAAAAGGAATAAATTCCAAATGTTTAGTACCAAGCAACGTGTTGTTCAATTAAATATATTGGAACTTACCGTCTGCGGCTTTTAGAAACAGCGTCTTTACAAAATTGACATGTTTCGGGACACTTGTCCCATCATCAGAATTTAAAACAATCGCGTATCATTTAAAGTTGATACACTTGTCAATCACTTAAAACATTAAAATCCAATATAAAACAAATAACTTAAAATAATATGATACTAAAATGTTTAAAGCGAGTGCGAAGGTTTACCGATGTACTGTACATCGTATGGAGACCGACCGCACACTAATTTACGTCTCGCTCCCACCACGACAATAGTGCAAGGCAGTGTTGTACAATACATTTGACTTGAAAACCAATTTATCATTTAAAACATGCGGCTTGGTATCAGTATTGTTGTATGCTTTATAAATTTCGTACTCTTCAAGAGCGTTCAAATATCGCCCTCTCTTACATATGTGAAGGGGTATCAAATTAGTTTTAAAATTAGTGTAGTTATGATTCTCGGAAATGAGGTGTTCTGCAAATTTTGACTTGATATTGTCCAAACTGTAAAAGTGTGTAGGCGGCCTATGTTCTGTAAATCTTTTTAAAAAACCACGTCCTGTCTGGCCCACATAAAAGGCGTCACAATCGTCACATATCAATTTGTAAACACCTGTTTTGTGTTCAAGGCTGGTAGTTCTGCGGACACGAAGATTATTCATAATACTATTAGTGGTCTTATAAGTGACCTTGATATTACTGGTTTTACTAAAAATTGACCCAAAAATCTGAGGCATAAGGTATGTGTACGGTGTTGCAATGTATTTGCGTGTTGTATTTTCGTGTGTTTTATGTTTGTTACTGTTACTATGCCCCTTCTTATGTTTTCGAAGGATGTTGTTCACCATATTGACATCATAACCATTAGCAACTGCAATGTGTTTAATGGTGTCTAATTCCTCACGGTATTCTTTATCACCGAGGGGCAAAGATAAAAGTCTATAAATCATACTGTGGAAGGCAGCTAATTTCTGTGATAAAGCATGAAAAGACTTAGCATGTATTACAATATCAGTCGTTGTGGGTTTTCTATAGATGTCAAATTGTAACTTTTTATTATTGTCCTTAGCAACAGTTAAATCTAGAAAATTCAGTTTACCATTGTCTTCACTTTCAAGTTTGAACTACATTTTGTCATTGATATTATTCAAATAATTATGTAAATTATCAATTTGCCTTTGTGTACCTTTGTATATTAAAAAGGTATCATCAACATACCTGCCGTAAAATATTATGTTATTCTTGTGTTTGTTATTAGTGAGAATGAATGAATTTTCGAAATTATTTAGGTATATATCTGCAAGAAGACCTGAAAGTGGAGAACCCATTGCTAACCCATTTTGTTGGCTAAAAAATTGATTATTGTGGGTAAAATAATTTTGATCAAGAACTAACTCCAAAATGTGCATCAATTCATTTATACTATTAATATCCAATTTATTAGTATTAATAAGGTTAATCCTAAGTATACGCAAGGTCTCAGCTACTGGTATATTCGTACACAAGTCCACAATATCAAAGGAAATAAGTTTGTAAACCGGTTCAACTATTAAATTTTTAACCTTATTCACAAAGTCAACACTATTAATTATTTGTATATTGTGTTTTATTATGGTGACTAGTTTTTTAGCCGTTTTATACCCCGGAGCAGTGGTGAAATTTACTAATGGTCTCAAGGGGATAGCATCCTTGTGGAGTTTGGGTAATCCTGTCAAAACGGGTGCTTTTGAATTTATAGGTTTCAAAGATCTTCTTGTTTGTTCATCAAACAAATGGGTGCATCTGTTTATACATTGATTTAATTGTTTTACATAATTTTCAGTTGGGTCAGAATTTAGTAAACCAATGTTGTTGTTAATAATGAAACTTTGTATTTTATTGTTATAATCTTCTCTGTCCATAATAACCACAGTGTTACCTTTGTCAGCTTTAGTGACGAGAGCTTTATTGTCAGATAATTTTTGTTTTAATCCTATTAAAATTTTCTGTTCTTTATTATAATTATTATTTGTTAAAGGAGTAGAGGAATGAACATTATTATACCGATTTTTAATGATTTTATTGAATTTTTCGTTTATTAAGAAACATGTCTGGTCTTGATCTTTTTGGTCAACCATTGCCTTAACAACAGTCTCTGCATTGATAATTTCTGCAATAATTTGCTTACGATCAAGACTCGATTTGTGTACGGGAAGATTATATTTCAAACCTTTACTCAATAAATCAGTTTCATCAGTATTTAAAACAAGGGACGTTAAATTCTGCAACCGCGTATAAAATTTGTGTTTACATTTGATATTGCTGGATATCGGTAACTGATCATTCAACAACCTTTGTAGTTTATCTGATTGTTTTATATGCATTTGATAAACTATTCGCCTGACGTCATTGTTTATAAAATCCAGATAATGATTCAGTACGGCTGGATGCGTGTTATCTAATAATTGTAAATGTAATTTGTATAATGTATAATTTAGGTTTGACTTTTTAATGTATAGAGATTTAATTTCTTCTTTAACTCTGTAAATTTCTGTATATTTTTTGGTTTTTGATTCAGCAATAGATGAACCTTTAAGTCTTATAATAGCATAATTCGGTATAACATTGTTCTCCAAACACGATTTGTTGAACTTAATGTGTAAAATAGTTTTGTGTAATTGGACTTTAATATTTTGAAATTTTCGTAATAAGTTTGCACGACTTGCAGTATTCATGTTTAAAAGGAATAAATTCCAAATGTTTAGTACCAAGCCACGTGTTCCAATCAAATATATTGGAACTTACCGTCTGCAGCTTTTAGAAACAGCGTCTTTACAAAATTGACATGTTTCGGGACACTTGTCCCATCATCAGAATTTAAAACAATCGCGTATCATTTAAAGTTGATACACTTGTCAATCACTTAAAACATTAAAATCCAATATAAAACAAATAACTTAAAATAATATGATACTAAAATGTTTAAAGCGAGTGCGAAGGTTTACCGATGTACATCGTATGGAGACCGACCGCGCACTAATTTACGTCTCGCTCCCACCACGACAATAGCGCAAGGCAGTGTTGTACAATACATTTGACTTGAAAACCAATTTATCATTTAAAACATGCGGCTTGGTATCAGTATTGTTGTATGCTTTATAAATTTCGTACTCTTCAAGAGCGTACAAATATCGCCCTTTCTTACATATGTGAAGGGGTATCAAATTAGTTTTAAAATTAGTGTAGTTATGATTCTCGGAAATGAGGTGTTCTGCAAATTTTGACTTGATATTGTCCAAACTGTAAAAGTGTGTAGGCGGCCTATGTTCTGTAAATCTTTTTAGAATTTTCTAGATTTAACTGTTGCTAAGGACAATAATAAAAAGTTACAATTTGACATCTATAGAAAACCCACAACGACTGATATTGTAATACATGCTAAGTCTTTTCATCCTTTATCACAGAAATTAGCTGCCTTCCACAGTATGATTTATAGACTTTTATCTTTGCCCCTCGGTGATAAAGAATACCGTGAGGAATTAGACACCATTAAACACATTGCAGTTGCTAATGGTTATGATGTCAATATGGTGAACAACATCCTTCGAAAACATAAGAAGGGGCATAGTAACAGTAACGGACATAAAACACACGAAAATACAACACGCAAATACATTGCAACACCGTACACATACCTTATGCCTCAGATTTTTGGGTCAATTTTTAGTAAAACCCGTAATATCAAGGTCACTTATAAGACCACTAATAGTATTATGAATAATCTTCGTGTCCGCAGAACTACCAGCCTTGAACACAAAACTGGTGTTTACAAATTGATATGTGACGATTGTGACGCCTTTTATGTGGGCCAGACAGGACGTGGTTTTTTAAAAAGATTTACAGAACATAGGCCGCCTACACACTTTCACAGTTTGGACAATATCAAGTCAAAATTTGCAGAACACCTCATTTCCGAGAATCATAACTACACTAATTTTAAAACTAATTTGATACCCCTTCACATATGTAAGAAAGGGCGATATTTGAACGCTCTTGAAGAGTACGAAATTTATAAAGCATACAACAATGCTGATACCAAGCCGCATGTTTTAAATGATAAATTGGTTTTCAAGTCAAATGTATTGTACAACACTGCCTTGCGCTATTGTCGTGGTGGGAGCGAGACGTAAATTAGTGCGCGGTCGGTCTCCATACGATGTACATTGGTAAACCTTCGCACTCGCTTTAAACATTTTAGTATCATATTATTTTAAGTTATTTGTTTTATATTGGATTTTAATGTTTTAAGTGATTGACAAGTGTATCAACTTTAAATGATACACGATTGTTTTAAATTCTGATGATGGGACAAGTGTCCCGAAACATGTCAATTTTGTAAAGACGCTGTTTCTAAAAGCCGCAGACGGTAAGTTCCAATATATTTGATTGAACAACACGTGGCTTGGTACTAAACATTTGGAATTTATTCCTTTTAAACATGAATACTGCAAGTCGTGCAAACTTATTACGAAAATTTCAAAATATTAAAGTCCAATTACACAAAACTATTTTACACATTAAGTTCAACAAATCGTGTTTGGAGAACAATGTTATACCGAATTATGCTATTATAAGACTTAAAGGTTCATCTATTGCTGAATCAAAAACCAAAAAATATACAGAAATTTACAGAGTTAAAGAAGAAATTAAATCTCTATACATTAAAAAGTCAAACCTAAATTATACATTATACAAATTACATTTACAATTATTAGATAATACGCATCCAGCCGTACTGAATCATTATCTGGATTTTATAAACAATGACGTCAGGCGAATAGTTTATCAAATGCATATAAAACAATCAGATAAACTACAAAGGTTGTTGAATGATCAGTTACCGATATCCAGCAATATCAAATGTAAACACAAATTTTATACGCGGTTGCAGAATTTAACGTCCCTTGTTTTAAATACTGATGAAACTGATTTATTGAGTAAAGGTTTGAAATATAATCTTCCCGTACACAAATCGAGTCTTGATCGTAAGCAAATTATTGCAGAAATTATCAATGCAGAGACTGTTGTTAAGGCAATGGTTGACCAAAAAGATCAAGACCAGACATGTTTCTTAATAAACGAAAAATTCAATAAAATCATTAAAAATCTGTATAATAATGTTCATTCCTCTATTCCTTTAACAAATAATAATTATAATAAAGAACGGAAAATTTTAATAGGATTAAAACAAAAATTATCTGACAATAAAGCTCTCGTCACTAAAGCTGACAAAGGTAACACTGTGGTTATTATGGACAGAGAAGATTATAACAATAAAATACAAAGTTTCATTATTAACAACAACATTGGTTTACTAAATTCTGACCCAGTGAAAATTATGTAAAACAATTAAATCAATGTATAAACAGATGCACCAATTTGTTTGATGAACAAACAAGAAGATCTTTGAAACCTATAAATTCAAAAGCACCCGTTTAGACAGGATTACCCAAACTCCACAAGAATGCTATACCCTTGAGACCATTAGTAAATTTCACCACTGCTCCGGGGTATAAAACGGCTAAAAAACTAGTCACCATAATAAAACACAATATACAAATAATTAATAGTGTTGACTTTGTGAATAAGGTTAAAAATTTAATAGTTGAACCGGCTTACAAACTTATTTCCTTTGATATTGTGGACTTGTATACGAATATACCAGTAGCTGAGACCTTGCGTATACTTAGGATTAACCTTATTAATACTAATAAATTGGATATTAATAGTATAAATGAATTGATGCACATTTTGGAGTTAGTTCTTGATCAAAATTATTTTACCCACAATAATCAATTTTTTAGCCAACAAAATGGGTTAGCAATGGGTTCTCCACTTTCAGGTCTTCTTGCAGATATATACCTAAATAATTTCGAAAATTCATTCATTCTCACTAATAACAAACACAAGAATAACATAATTTTTACGGCAGGTATGTTGATGATACCTTTTTAATATACAAAGGTACACAAAGGCAAATTGATAATTTACATAATTATTTGAATAATATCAATGACAAAATGCAGTTCACACTTGAAAGTGAAGACAATGGTAAACTGAATTTTCTAGATTTAACTGTTGCTAAGGACAATAATAAAAAGTTACAATTTGACATCTATAGAAAACCCACAACGACTGATATTGTAATACATGCTAAGTCTTTTCATCCTTTATCACAGAAATTAGCTGCCTTCCACAGTATGATTTATAGACTTTTATCTTTGCCCCTCGGTGATAAAGAATACCGTGAGGAATTAGACACCATTAAACACATTGCAGTTGCTAATGGTTATGATGTCAATATGGTGAACAACATCCTTCGAAAACATAAGAAGGGGCATAGTAACAGTAACAAACATAAAACACACGAAAATACAACACGCAAATACATTGCAACACCGTACACTGTATAAAAACTTACTTATTTATACATTTAATTCACTTCTACTTACCTTTGTTCCTAAGGGTCCCCCCAGAGTTCTCCTATAAGCGAGATCAGAAACAGTGTGAGGTTACGAAATAAGTCTGAATACCCATTTTGAATGAAGAGAATTTAACTTTTCCTTTTATTTTTGAAATCATTTGACAGATTTGAATTTTTTACTTTTCCTCCAAATATAGATTTTTCATACTTTAAAAATAATTAAAATTATGGTTTTACAGGTTGTGTAATCATTACGTCTTACGTACTATTCTTATTTTCTACTACTTACATACTTTAAACAAGAGAGCCCAGCCTGCCATTTTCACTTAAATTAATTTTAATTTATTTGATACCCCATACCTTTATAAAACCCCAACCGTTACACTTTCAGTAGACGAAATAACCCCCGGCCACGTGGTCTTCGCGCACATCCATTTCTTTTCTAATTTCGTGTGAAATGTCCAAAAGGTGTTTAATGTTGTTTTACATTTTTCCCGACCGCGGTCACATAAACTTTTTCAGCTATTTCACTGTTATATCAGTTTAAAAAAAAAATTTGTTTCTGAGCCCGGTTGACGGGTGGCCTGTGCAGGCGGGAGTTGACAACGAACTGCCGGTGTCTCTCAGTTCCCCACTCCGGGAGCATTTTAATCAAGACGACGGACATCAATGCCTTACAGTTAGTCGTCACAGTTTCTTCCTATGCGATGTATGTAAGTTTTTGGTTAACATGGTACATGATCTCATCTAGGCATTGGCGGACGTCATTAAAGTGGGTGGGACTTAAACAGCCTTTCCGGAACGTCTTGAAGAAGGCGATGAATATTATCCTCTCTAGCCATCTTGGTTTTTTACCATCGCTTGGGTAGGCGCTCATGCTCGAGTAGTGGCGTGTGTGCACTGCCACACAAGTACAGAGTTCTGTGAATTTTTAGGGTGGCACGAATTCTCTGCCGCATTCCTCGACAACAACTGCGCCTTACTGCTTTGTTTCGAACTGTTTCTTAACACAATGGAAATAACGTTGCCATGCGTTCTGTTATAATGGAATGAATCTGGTTGCACAATAATACAGTTTTACAATATTTTATCCAAACCCGCCCAAAATGAAATAAATAAAAAATATAATTATCCCATACGGTTAAAATAAAAAATACCCAAAAATGACCCGCTACAATACCCCCTCGATGAGAATTCTGCTGTCCACGACAGAAGAAATCTCATCGATAAACCCCGAAGAGGACCGGTGAGGAACTGGTGCCAACAACCCCCTGGTTCTTGATCTCACGGGTACACGACCCCCCTGGCTCAGCGACCATGGACTCATCTGAACGAGATCACTGGACTTCTCCGTCAGAGATCCCAACACCGAGAAATCGAACAGACTCGCACCACAGCGCACCTCGCCTTTTAGCATGCTACCCCCAAAAATCCTCAATCCCTGGCTAAAATGATTCCAGCTCCTCCGCCGATATGCTTCCCCTTTTTTGCAAGCTGGGCTGCCTTTAGCAGATACTGGGCTCACACACACTAACATTACATGTTACCATAACACATTAAAAAAAATAAAAATTTCTTTTAAAATTTATTAAAAATTTAAAAAATTCAAAATTCAAAAAAATAATATGCTCAAAAAATTCTCTTCCTTGTTTTTCTAAAATTTTTTTTTTTTTTAAATGAACCTAGACATTTCTACTAATCTCAACACATCCTTACTCTAACATGAGAACCACTTATAGTCTACCAATACAATGCAATACAATAAAATAAACATGGTTAATGCACACATAATAAAATAATCATTATCTAAAATATTCATTCGCTGGCAGGCGAAAAATCAAGTTTTTTTTTTCCCCCCAAAAAAATTAAAATTTCCAAAGATTTTAAAATTCAAAAAAAATTAAATTTATTTAAATGTTTCCTTTATATGGAAAATTATTTAAAAATTGGTTTAAATCAATTAAATAAACAAATTAAAATTAACTTCCTACTATACAAGCTTAGTAGGTGTATGACCTCATCAGCTGATCGAAAGTAGGTCAAGTCCCAGACCCCTTGACCTACATATGTTATGTATACTCTCTGCACCTACATTAAACATCTGTAACAATCTAACTCAAAGCACAAAACATAATAAAATAAAATATTTAAAATGAACAAAATATTAATATAAATAATAAACAAATTGACATTTAAATTATTATGAAAATTAAATTATGAAAATAAACACCTTAATTTTATATTATTCTCCAATTTTATCACAATTCTGTCACTGGCTTTACAAAATGAAAATTTTATATCTTTATCATAAATCACTCTCTCTATTTGACAATCTTACTTTAGTGTGGGCAATTTAAATTATTTATCTCGTTTAATGTACTACTTGATCTGGATATCTATATAATTAACATTGCTATTCTTACATTAAAATAACCCAATCACATTTAACCTTGTTAAAAATCTACATACCCTACATCTTGATAAAATTATAAACATTACATGTTAATTTCAATTGAACTGTTATTAATTATCCCTCAATGGTTGATCATTTGATTCTATGCAATCCAAATTTATTATTACCCTTCATGTTACATTATATTTCAGAGTACCTTTCTACTATGAATTTTCTATCTAACTCTTCACATTTCAATCATTGCTTAATCTGGGTGACACTTGTATTCTCTATACTTTCACTTGAATAGACATTTTAATATTACTCCCTTTTTTACTAACAACCACTATGAACCACTTATGACACCAATCTCTCATTTATAAATACCTTTCACTAATTCCACTTACCCCTGGCACCGCTCATCTTTGTACTAGGATGTGTGTTCCCTACCTGGCTATAACCATACGAGCCAATGCCCCTCCAAAATATCGGCAAACACTCACGCGAACTACTCTATTCTCGCCACAACGCCGCACGTTGCTCACACCTTACCACCTCATCCTTACTACAAAATATCATCAACAAATATGTTTAAATCTCATTCACATTACGCCTCGCTACATATACTCACTACCACTGTGTCCCTAAATATCTAACACTATCTCTGTGTGTTACCTGTATTTCAAAATTCTTATTCCCTTTAACTCCCATTAACTTTAATTCTACTTAACTCACCTGTCTTATTTCATTACCACCCAAAATCTATCTTTTTACAACATTTTACCTTGATATAGCCCTAGAAAATTCATCACTTCTCCCCTTATAATAATATACCTCAATTTGAACACATTATCCATTTAATCATCTACCAATCATTATAGAATCTTAATTTCATAAAATCATTTGACTTCATTCTCAAACCTTCTTTTATACAACCTTAATTAAGTAATTATTTTTTCAATTATTTAACAGTTCACAATTATTTTCATCGCTTAATTAGTCTTCAAATTTTATAATTATTGTTAATTTATACTGGTTAATTGCAAATTCAATTTAATTGATAATTAATGTTATCACTTTCTACTGTACATACACATTGTTTACATAACACATAGTACACTATAATGTAATACATACATACATTTAACCTAATGACATTAACACACACAAAAAATATACAGTCCAATTGATTATTTGTTATCATTACCCACAAATCGTTCCATAAGACAATGCACTTCAAAACCATCTTATTCATATCATTAAATGTTCATGAACAATAAACAATAAACAATTACCCCATATCGTCAAATAATAGTCTAATCTTATGACTATACCAGTCATTTACTATTACATACATAATCTCATGATTATAAACATAATGATTACCTGTCTTGTCATATTCTTCTACAATATCGTTTGAATTAATATGATTATTCCATATTATTCCCTCATATACCTGGTCACGCTCGAGTATGGTCCTGTCGCCGTTATTATATTCTGTTAAAATCAGGTGAGTTATATTATCATCCTCTACTGCTATCTCAGTTTCACTATACGGTAAGTACTCATTCTTATTATTACTTCTCTCTACGCATAACCTTTCTGCGAATTCTTCATAATTTCTTTTTACTTTAAATATCTCTACTTCTCTCTTTCTCTCTCTCTCAAAACATTTCTCACCATCATACCAAGCTACACTCTCTCTGTCAAAATATTCAGGGGACATTAATTCATCATTATGGCACCACCTATGAAGTGCACAAAAAACCAAGGGAACTTTATCTGCAAACCTATACTTTTCCAAATACTCACGTGAAGCCATTTCTTCTCCCCCCACTACAACATTACGGGAAAAATCTACCCCCCGCATCCACTCTACCTGTAAATTCTTTCTACTCTCTTTCTCTGATTCATCACACACAAACATCTTATTAACCTCTACTCTTTCTACAATTACGTTATCACTCTCAACATCTACACAATCATTTCCTAATACCGTATTTTTATTTGTATTGTCATTTTTATTACTCGTAAACTCATTATTTAAATTATCATTTCCCCTACTACTTACCCTGTCATCTTTGTTCGATTTTAATTTGTTTATTACTTTCTCATTTTCTAATTCTATTTCGCCTAACCGCGTCTCTAGATCACTCAATTTCTTATCATAAATACAGCTTTGTTCTTGAATTTCTTTTTTCATTTCGTTAAAATCATTTTTCTGTTCGCTAAATTTTTCGTCAAGGTAACTAAATTGTTGGTTAAAAAGCATTTGCATCATTCTTATTATTTCGTTATCTGCCATTTTAAAATTTTGTTTACATATTTCTATTTCTTTCAAAAAAAATTATTTCGTGTGCTAAATATTACACCATCATATTATACATAAAATTATTGTACTATTTTTTTTTACCATGTGTAGTTACAACATAACCTTAATTTACGTATTTTGTATTCTTTCGATACCCACACTGTTTCTGAGTTCTGGCTTATTTATATAATTATTTTATATAATGTCATTGTTCGGGCCGCCATTTGTATAAAAACTTACTTATTTATACATTTAATTCACTTCTACTTACCTTTGTTCCTAAGGGTCCCCCCAGAGTTCTCCTATAAGCGAGATCAGAAACAGTGTGAGGTTACGAAATAAGTCTGAATACCCATTTTGAATGAAGAGAATTTAACTTTTCCTTTTATTTTTGAAATCATTTGACAGATTTGAATTTTTTACTTTTCCTCCAAATATAGATTTTTCATACTTTAAAAACAATTAAAATTATGGTTTTACAGGTTGTGTAATCATTACGTCTTACGTACTATTCTTATTTTCTACTACTTACATACTTTAAACAAGAGAGCCCAGCCTGCCATTTTCACTTAAATTAATTTTAATTTATTTGATACCCCATACCTTTATAAAACCCCAACCGTTACACTTTCAGTAGACGAAATAACCCCCGGCCACGTGGTCTTCGCGCACATCCATTTCTTTTCTAATTTCGTGTGAAATGTCCAAAAGGTGTTTAATGTTGTTTTACATTTTTCCCGACCGCGGTCACATAAACTTTTTCAGCTATTTCACTGTTATATCAGTTTTAAAAAAAAATTTGTTTCTGAGCCCGGTTGACGGGCGGCCTGTGCAGGCGGGAGTCGACAATGAACTGCCGGCGTCTCTCAGTTCCCCACTCCGGGAGCATTTTAGTCAAGACGACGGACATCAATGCCTTACAGTTAGTCGTCACAGTTTCTTCCTATGCGATGTATGTAAGTTTTTGGTTAACATGGTACATGATCTCATCTAGGCATTGGCGGACGTCATTAAAGTGGGTGGGACTTAAACAGCCTTTCCGGAACGTCTTGAAGAAGGCGATGAATATTATCCTCTCTAGCCATCTTGGTTTTTTACCATCGCTTGGGTAGGCGCTCATGCTCGAGTAGTGGCGTGTGTGCACTGCCACACAAGTACAGAGTTCTGCGAATTTTTAGGGTGGCGCGAATTCTCTGCCGCATTCCTCGACAACAACTGCGCCTTACTGCTTTGTTTCGAACTGTTTCTTAACACAATGGAAATAACGTTGCCATGCGTTCTGTTATAATGGAATGAATCTGGTTGCACAATAATACAGTTTTACAATATTTTATCCAAACCCGCCCAAAATGAAATAAATAAAAAATATAATTATCCCATATGGTTAAAATAAAAAATACCCAAAAATGACCCGCTACAACACATACCTTATGCCTCAGATTTTTGAGTCAATTTTTAGTAAAACCAGTAATATCAAGGTCACTTATAAGACCACTAATAGTATTATGAATAATCTTCGTGTCCGCAGAACTACCAGCCTTGAACACAAAACTGGTGTTTACAAATTGATATGTGACGATTGTGACGCCTTTTATGTGGGCCAGACAGGACGTGGTTTTTTAAAAAGATTTACAGAACATAGGCCGCCTACACACTTTTACAGTTTGGACAATATCAAGTCAAAATTTGCAGAACACCTCATTTCCGAGAATCATAACTACACTAATTTTAAAACTAATTTGATACCCCTTCACATATGTAAGAAAGGGCGATATTTGAACGCTCTTGAAGAGTACGAAATTTATAAAGCATACAACAATACTGATACCAAGCCACATGTTTTAAATGATAAATTGGTTTTCAAGTCAAATGTATTGTACAACACTGCCTTGCACTACTGTCGTGGTGGGAGCGAGACGTAAATTAGTGCGCGGTCGGTCTCCATACGATGTACATCGGTAAACCTTCACACTCGCTTTAAACATTTTAGTATCATATTATTTTAAGTTATTTGTTTTATATTGGATTTTAATGTTTTAAGTGATTGACAAGTGTATCAACTTTAAATGATACGCGATTGTTTTAAATTCTGATGATGGGACAAGTGTCCCGAAACATGTCAATTTTGTAAAGACGCTGTTTCTAAAAGCCGTAGACGGTAAGTTCCAATATATTTGACTAAATTATTAGTAACGAATTAGTAAATATTAAAATAAAGTATGTTGAGGATCTGATGAGATAACTAAATGATTTTATTTTGAATCAAGGAGTATTATGATAATTTAAGATGATTGACATGTTCAAGTAGATAATTTGTTCTGAAGTAGTAGACTTAAATGTGTTTTGTTCTATATAAGAATTTTATAAATGAATTTACTTGTTTGAAAGATTAATTCTAGGAGGAAAGGTATTTGTAATATTGTAATGGGAAATGGTGTGTAATTATATATGTTTTATTATGTGGTACTATGTTAGAGTGTAGGAATTATAAACATGTATTATGTATTTTTCATTGTATAATTTTGTGTATTTGTGTTAGTTGTGTTTGGTGTGACTCAAGTAAGGTCATTCACCGGGGAGTGAGACATCAGCTGATGACTGGTGTTAGATATGTAGTATGTATCTGGTAATTGATTCATAGACTCTTTTGTTAATTAATTTAATTAAATAATTTTGCTTCTTTTTATTAATTGTCAAAATGGATATTTCTGGAAATTAAATTTTTTTTAAGAGATTTTTGTTCTTTGCAGTAAAGATTTTATTTTATTTTTTGATGTTCGTCGTAGGTTGATAATGTATCAGCTGATAAATGATGTTTATGTTATCTGTTATAACCATGTGTAATTGTATTTGAAGAGATGATAGAAATAAGTTGTTCGTTTTATAATGATTGGTAGTTAAGGAAATTTAAGTTCATGTTAAAGTATTTTGGATGTTGAACTCGAAATGATTAATTAAAAGAGATGAAGTCAATTAACTTAAAATAGTAACTTTGGGAATGAACTTTAAATAAATGAATGAAATTTATTTTGTTTTGGAAATGATAAAACCAGACAAACAATTAACAGTGGAGTACAATAAAGGAATTGTATTTATATGTAAAGATGAGATATTCATATTAATTTAAAATGAGTATATTTGTTTTGAGGTTAAGGTTTGATACTGCAAGAAACATTTAAATGAGATATGTATTCTGTGTAATATAGTAAGGCACCTATGTACGCACCCAGTACGTTGCTAAAGGCAATCGAGTATTTATAAGAGGAGATATATCAGTTGAGGAGTTGGTTGGGTATAAAGCCAGTTATTGATTTTTATCGGAAATGTTACAAGGTTAGGTGATACTGAGGTGTGTTTCTGTCTGATTTTATGGTGTTGGGATCTCGGACAGAGAAGTCCAGTAGAATCAATCAGATGCAGCCATAGTCGCCGAGCTAGGGGGGTAGAGTACCCATGTTGTGTTAAAGATTTAAAGGGGGTTGTTGGCACCATATCCTCACTGATCCTCTTAGGGTTAGCAATGAGTTTTTCTGCTTCGGCAGAAAACCTCTCATTGGGGGGGGGGGTATTGTAACGGGACAGATTTGAGGGGTTTTTCTTTATTAAGAGTCAATGGTAGAAGTGCGTTACCCATTTGGGGCCTCAGTTTTTAACAACAGACGTTGACATAGGGAACGCCCATTTGCACGTTTGTCCAGAAAGTCTGTCAACAGGCACCGATTCCTGATGCTCTGGAATGTGAAAGCGTGCGGACATGCGTGCCCATACAGATGAATAATCACAAACTTTTTAACGAGCCCCAGGTCGGATGGGTATCGGCCAGCTACGATAGACTCGCGCTCAGAAAGGAGACTAATTACTGTGTCACATGATTCCTTTTGGGCCTATCAGAAGCAAGAAGCCGAACTCAAGAATGCCTTGGCCATTTTGAGAGCGTCGTTTTTGGCGTCTGTCGTTCTACACCTGCGGCTTCGGCCGGTTCAGCATAAAGGCTCACGAGCCGAAAATATAATAAAACTTGTAAAAAATGTGAAACAACTCGAGTAAACAGTGGAACTTTAACATTTTAATGCAGTGAACAAATTTAACCAACAGAAACTTTTCGGACTAAAACAGTGCACAAACGAAACGGACGAATTATAACATCTGGCATTCAGGCGGCAAAAGGAAGTAACTGTATTTAAACTCATTTTAATAAATATAAAAAAATGTTTTAAGAAGAGCTCTAAATAGAATAAATGGGGGTAAAAGTATGAATGAAGCGTGTACGCAAATACTAGGTTGACTTAGAACAGTTATAAAATACTATTTCTTTTATGAATTTTAAACAATGCTGTTTAAGACCTGAAGATGTCAGTAATGACGAAAAGCTTAGTCGAACAATAAAAAATTATAGCAGTTAGCAAATTCATAAAAGAAATAGTAAGGATGGTTGCTAATTTAAACAATACGAAGAGTTATAAAATAGTTGAAGTTGTCTCTTCAAGATATGTTTTATTTTGTTTTGAAACATTTTGTATGTTTAAAGACACTAATAGTTTTTGTTAGAGAAGGAAAATGAATAACGAATAAAGTCAAAAAGAATATAAAATAAATGTGGTACGTGTTGAATAAAAGTTGAGTAAATTAACAATTACCATGAGAGTTGAGTACAACGTAAATAACGTAAACCCTAAGTCACACTTATAGGCCTCTAGTTCGTGTGAAGAACCCTGAGAACCCAGAGAAGGTAAGCAATGAGTTTTATTATTAATTAAATTGTGGTAAAGTGTTTGTAGCATTCCATTGTAACTGGTGATGAAAACGGGCTGAAACAGGCAGTGAGTTCAAATCACAGGCAGCAGATTTCTATGATAACAGGGGGGCATAAACTTGTAAAATGATACAAGTATCTCAATTTATCAAGGACTACACATAAACATAGGTTGAGAATATAGTTTTAAGTTGTATAATGAAATTTTTACATATAAACCAGTTATATTTTATCTTCACATATTGTAATGGTACATATAACACCTCCAACACCAACGTATCACAAATGAATTGAAAGCCACTACAAATAAAATTATCTACAAAGTTGAACCTACAATCAAGAATAAAGGAAGTATCATAAGCCAAAATAGGTGAATAAAATAAATAATGAATTACCAGTAAATGTACAACTGAAGAAAATAAAACAAGACTAACGACGAAACAACATGCCTAATTACCCAATAGATCAAACAGTGAGAAAGAAACTAGTGAAAACACTATCAAGAAGAAATCTACTAAGAGTGAAGAAGGAATCAGTGCAGATAAGAAGAAAACCTATCCAGGTCAAACACCAAAGGGAGATAATATGAATTAGGATGAATTAACATATGCAAATAAAAGTATTATTATTGAAAAAGAAAGTATAAGTGAGACAAACAACATGATTTAAATCCCTAAGCTGTAAATTGACACTGACCTACACTTATTAATCAAATACCTTCCTTAACAATACAATACAAACAGAACTCAATAAAAGTTAATTATTGAACACAGAAGTTAATAAAGAGAATGAGTAACAGTATGATAATTTCATAGCTACATGATGTATAAACATGACCAAAAAGGACTATGTCCAAAACACTAATAACAGATTGTAAAGTGGAATTGAAATTGTAAATAACCACTAATTACCAATGATAAAGACTGTGAAAATAAACAAATTGAAATCTAGTGATAAACAATAAATATACCAGTAATGTATAAAGTTAAATAAATCAGGTGTAATGTAGAAATTCAAAACTGACAATCAACCATTGTTGAATAATTAGATTATAGCATAACCTAATCTGGCCAACTAGTTTTCAACAAAACCACAGAAAAATAAGATTAAAGCAATGTTGAACTAAAATGTGTTGTAGTATAACAAAAATAGATAATATAAGGAACATTTAATGTACAGCAGATAATGTGTTAAGGAAACATAAAGGCTGAATTGATGTAATTTAATATAACCATATGCATAACATAGAATGGTTGCATGAGAGCAAAACTATCAAGTAAACTTGTAATAAAAGAGTAGGAACTCAACCAATAACATTGAATAAGACAGAATAACGTTTAAATAAGTAAATTCAAGGATTATATCCACCTAATTAACAATAATAACACAAATAATAAGTAAACCATAGTAACAGCTAGATGCAAGTAGTCAGGGTAACTTCAAACCAAAGTAATTGTCAATGTAAATGCAGAATTAACTACTGCACAGTACTAACGGTGTTATCAGAACACTGATAATAGATAATGAAACAATAATGAGATTAATGTGAAGGAATTACAACTCACGAAAAAATGTAACTTTCAAGAGTATTGAAAACTCACCTAAAAGACTATAATTAAGGTAATAAAACCCAGTGATAAATAAAAAGGACACTATCAGAAGTGCTAATGACCAATGCATTATGCATAGGCCATAATAAAATGGTATTATCAACAACTATTATTGTAATATTATTAATAAACAAAGTATGTGACAATAGGCCTAGGATTTGAACCTAGGAAAATGGATATTTTATAATTATTAGTACATGACCAGACATGAAAAGTGCATAATACTGTAATAATATGTTATCACCATGAACACACGGGATAAAAACAATATATTTAAGATATTAGGTAACTTAAGAAGTATTATTAATTTGTACCAAGTGCGGTTTTATCAACCCCATATCAGAACTATATGATGAGGGTATGCAAATTACTCGTAATCAAAAGATAGAAACGATGGGAGTTATAAAAATATTGTCAGTGTAATTATAGATAAGATATTTGACTTATAAGAAAAAATTAGTAAATGACAAGCCCTTGCGCTTGGCTGTGTAACCAGTAAATCATAGCCTCAAACCCAGCCACTGACGCTAGTTTAAGCTTCTATTTTGACGAACCTCGCCAAGAGTACACGACATAAAGACAATTAGCCAATCAGAGCTCATTAAAAAGTACGAAGTGCTGAATCCCGACCAGGTAACATCAATCATTTCATCACCAACATTCGAGAGATACCCCACGTTAGCGGAGCGGCCATCATAACATTGAATTGACAGCCGACAGCTGATAATGCACAGCTAACCTCGAAACTTTGAGTTGAGGTTAGGTCGGACCGAAAGGACAGTGAAGTCTATTTTCAAAGTGTTTTATAACGGAGTTCATGCGTATAGGCAGTGTGTGATGTGAATTAATAAAAATTAATTAAAATATTAATTACATAAAAAAAATTAAAAAGTGTTAATTCTTCGACTCAACAGAATACACAAGTATCAGTGCAAATGATCATTATATTATATAACAAATCATTAATCAATTAAGGAACGCTAATAGCGGATTTAATTTGTTTAAATTAAATAACAAATAACCAGATTTCCACAAGGAAGGAGACTTTAAAAAATAACATAAACAATAATCAAATCACAGATTTTGCTAATGACAATTTTAACTTTCTAGATTGAAATTAATTGTAATAGTTTAAGAAGACACGTTGAATAATCAATGAGGGAACAATGAACCCTAACAATGAATAATTTTAAGATATTATTGTATTTAATTGTAGTACATTAACTCAAGGTCACACGAGTGGACCCTAGTAGTAGTGAATTAATTTGAATTACCTGTTTTGTTTATATCCAATTTTGGAGATCATTCAGGAAAATAACACTGAATTTAATACATAATAATGATGTACACAATAAGTAATGCCTCAAAGAAGGATCCATTAATTAATTTCAAATAAGTAAGGTTACCATGAACCGTAATTAACCTCAATTGTAAACAATGAACAATCGTTCATATTTTGTGTTATGTTAAAGCAACAATTAATATTTTTATTCTCCGCCTACTCATTATCACAGTAGTGCATTTTATTGTTGAAGTGTATCTTGCAGACTCAAAGAACCTACTAATTTTATAAAGCATAATAACCAAATTATTTACAAACAGAAATAATCGATTTTCAAAATGCAGTCTTACCACCCTGAGAGTTTAATAATTTTAAGAGTCCATATTCAACTTTAATTATTTTTAAAAAGGAAAATAAATAATAGAATTGTAACAACAATCATTCAACTTGAGTTAAATAAATAACTATTATTTCACGAACAAATTAAAGTGTTGACATTTATTGAACAGAATAGAATTACAGCTTAGGTGAGCAACAAGAGACGTTCGGTACCAGGAGCCAGAGCGAGAATTTAAATCTAATGATTCTCACCAGCAATATTATCTCATATCATTAGCATACTACAACTGTTAGTAAGTATCATATAAATGTTGTGCTTATGTTAATTTCAGTACAGGAATGCACCGATCGACTCACTTCAGCTAATGGCAGAAAAGTCAACGCAACTTATTCAAATACGAACTCAAGACATTGAACAAAATTTATAAAAAATCTAAACATATTTAATAAACAACTTCAAGAGTAAGTGAACAGATTTATTTATATTGGATTCAATAATAGATTGAATTGGATTGAATAAATCACTAAACCAAAAAACTAATAATAATTATAAAACTTATAACAAGGTTCTGCGAGACGACATTTCGTCATCATACAAAATGGTGAACAACGTTTGAGATGATTAATTAGGTTCAGTCTCAACCTCATTAACGGATATAAATACACTGTACACATTACGTCTCGTTACAACATGACGCCAACAACGTGTGGCTTATAATCTATAGGACCCTAATTTCGTCTCGTTACAATATAAACATATATTTTAACTTCCTGATAGCCCTCATAAAAACTGTACAATTACTTTAACGATTGTTACAATAAGAAAGAGCTCTACCACTTTACTTACAAATTGGAATGTTTAATAGCATCAGCTAATGAATTCAAAAGAAATAGATAATTTTTCAAGTTGTTCTCATTACTAGATTCCAATCTAGCACTTGCAATAATCAACTGATCTTCTGAAGGAATTCCACATACTGATGGTGGAGTAGGTGACTCCAATAATGACTTTGCTATCGAAATACAAGGATCTGGTATCTGTAAAAAAAATAATTCAAAACTGATATTTCTTCCTGTCACAACTTATGAACAAATAACTTTCAAATTTCTCTAAATATATATTTTAATTACATCTTACGCGAAAAATGCTACTTACTTTCAAGTTTATAGTAGTTGTAGGGAAATGTTTGTGAACAGTTGCACTAAGCGATTCCAACAACTTGTTTATTGACATCTTCTCAGATGGTTTGCAATGTACAATGGCAGGCCACAAAGTAGTCAACATTTTCCAGTCCCTTCTTGTGCATATTGGATGTTGTTTTGGTCCTAACAGCACATACAGTGCACCCTTGAATAAAGCAATTCTCATTTTCAGTTATAATTTCTACAAAGATTCTGATTTTTTAGGTACAAGCATCTATTTTCATCTTGTTTCAGCATCTAAGCACAAAGGCAGAAGGTTTAAAGCTCTCTCTCTCTCTCTCTCTCTCTCTCCTCTCTCTCTCTCTCTCTCCTCTCTCTCTCTCTCTCTCTCTCTCTCTCTCTCTCTCTCCTCTCTCTCTCTCTCTCTCTCTCTCTCTCTCTCTCTCTCTCTCTCTCTCTCTCTCTCTCATACATTTTTAATTGATAATACCTATAAATTTATAAAATTGTAAAAAAAAGTGGGTTCCCTAACTAGGATATTTATTTATACTTTCAATATGCTAAAAATGTAAATGTAAATGAATCTGTACACTGCAATGGGTTGGTTGTAGCACCGTAGGATGAGAAGGGTTCCTAACTATAAACCTAGACGTGTAAAAAATATGTCTGATACCCTTATGCCATGAGGTACTGTATTATCAGTCCACTATTTATCTGTCGTTAAATGGGTAATAAATAACCTACCTAGTACTGGGTAACGCATAGTATAACATCATTAACAAGCAAATATAACATTTTATATATAGATACTTGATATTGGAATTACATTTGCACTGACATTTTACAGGGCAATGAGCCTAAGTAAACTGAAAATTATTTAAGGAAAAACAGAACTCTCGGCAACATATTCTACTTATTTACACAGAACCTGTAATCCTTTACATATGACAATCATCCCGTCAGGACTGATAATACAAACCTACAGCTAGCGTGTGTTCACTTACAGACTTGCTTTTGTGAACAAATTGTGTTAACAACTAAAACAGAAGACACCATTTTGGTAATTAACTTATTCACCACTCCAGTTTGTTAAATTAAGCCTATCACAGATATCAAGATTGATACTTCTGTTGCTGATAGCAAACCCCCCCCCCACACACACCATATATTACAATTGAATATATTTTCTAATCTAATTACAAGATACTTTATCACCTGTATTCACTATCAATTATCAGTAAATCTGCTGTACTGTGGTTTTCAATCCTGTCTGTACAAATGTGACATATCTCATTCAACAGAACTGAAAACTACATCGCCATTTTATAAAACGTAATAAATAAAATAAAACAAAACATTTAATTATAATTATATTTACAACTTACTTTGAGCTGCTCATGATATTCGCTTGAATCCATCTTCAAAATGTCAACAAGTGGAGGTATAAGCACCAGATACAGAAACGGAAAGTAATCTAACATCGAAAACAAATTGTTCTGTGCTTTTACTCGCACCTGAAATACACAAACATTATTGTTTACACTAAACATAAACAAAATACAGTATATATTTGCTGATGTTTACCTACATATTCAGGAACAAGGCAATGTAGGCAAAAAACAAAAATGTGTCTCTGGTATTCATAACACACACACACACACACACACACACACACACACACACACACACACACACACACACACACACACACATGCACACGTACGAAGTACAAACAAATATTACCTCACTGTATCTACTGGTAGCTAATTCTAACAAAGATAATGTAATTTTTTTATGCGTTTCTGTTGGCAAAATACTGGCATATGATTGTACTATTTCATGTTGAAGTAAAGCTCTATCAACCAGTATTCCTCTCAAGTGTTGCTTTCCACCCAATAACTTGTTTTCCAGCACTTTCTTTCCGCAGTGAAATGCCTTCCATCGCAACTCAAATTCTTCTCGATTGTAGGTGCTGTTCATCATCAACAAATTCCATATCTAAAAACATATATCAAAAAAAGAGATAAATTACAACAGTCACACATAAAAATTATATCAATATTGTAGAAATGGTGTGCACTGAACCCAGGATGATACTGAATCCAAATTTTCAACACCGACTTCAAATCTCTTGTGAATTTCTGAATACTGTTACAGCTTATGGCTAGACCATTAGCTTTCTAGTATCCCAATATACTTCAAATGTTATTTGAGCTTCTCAGGTTTACATATAATTTTTGGAAGTAGAAGAGGTGTTCTTTAGTGATTTTTTTTAGTTTATGGAAATGTTTATATTCTTGACTCGCAGGCATTAATTTTTTTAAGGTAGCAAGGCAGTTGTGGCCAGTGTTGAGATGAAAGAAGGGGAAAACAGAACAGGGGGAAACTTTTAGCTTTTTTTGGCTTATGTTTACATTCTTCCCAATCACTGTCCATATTTCCAAGGTTTCGTTTACAGCATTTGTTTTGTAGCTAATAGTTTGTGTTTTTTATTCACAGTTTACCCGAGATTGATTTTCCTGTAATAAGCTGTTACATTTTTAGTAATTCTAAAATGTGCAGTGAAACTTTGTAAGTACAATGTATTTGTTAACATTCTGTAGCCCAATTATCTTTTTATGATCATTTTTTCAGGACTCTTTTCTTGACATAGTTTGTGCATAATGATATGGAGGTGGTATCAGAAAGTTGCCAGACTGTACTTGCAGCGACTGTGCACTGCAACTGTACTGAACAGGACACTGGTGGACATAGCTCCCAAGCCTACTCTGTCAGTGCGCCCAGTTTCATTGTATTATGTGCACATCTTCAATCTGGATAAAAAATTTAATAACCTTGTGTCACTACCCAATTGTGATGGCTGATAAATTCAAACAACGGGCCTGCATAAAACTGTGTGTAAAACTTTGTAAATTTGCTACCGAGATTTTTGAAATGCTTCGTAGAGCTTTCCAAGAACATTCACTAGGTTGAACACAGGTTTTCGAATTGCATGCCCATTTCAAGGCCGTAAAATGTCACCTGAAGATGACGATCGTTCAGGATTCCACATTCAAAACACCTGAAAATGTAGAAAAGATTCACGTATCATGTTCGCCAAGAATTCGTCCCAGCTAGTATTATAGTGAATTCTGACTTTTATTGTGATGCTTCGAGGCGGTTGACAGAAAAGTGTACCATGTCAATGTATCTGCATACACTTCCCTCGAAATGACAGTTTCTTATGAAGAACAACATGGCAGTTGTCATAGACCCCCCCCCCCCAATAGTTTGGATCTAGCCCTCCGCGACTTTGCTTTGTTTCCCAAAATGAAATTGAAGATGAAAGGCTGCCACTCCGACACCATAGAAAGCACCAAAAAAAAGAAATGCAGGCAGTGCTGGATGGCCCCCAAGGAAACGTATTTCGTCAAAGCTTTATACAGCACTGGAATCAATATTGTAACGTAACATAGTTGAGGTCCCCCTACATTACATAAAAATTGAATGAAATATGGTCAAGTACCATACCCTGAATTAAGGTTGTTCAATAGTTTATGTGCTTGAGAAGTACCTCAAGTAAAAAGGAGGCAATGACTCCTTTTTACTTTTATAAAAGAGCCAGACCAATGAATGATTGAATGTAATAAAATGTTTGTTTTTGTACTGACATGTTAAGGTCTACAGAGTATTTATGTTGTATTCTGAATATGCTAAAAATGAACTGATGTTGTTTGATAGTAATACTTCATCAATAATTATGTTTATATTTATATTAGATTTGTCTTGATACAATCCAGTATAGTTACCAATGTTAGGCACTGTACTAAGTTGTAAGTATTGTATAAAGTTGAAAAATACTGTTGTTTTAATTAATGTTTATAAACTGGGCCAGGAGTGTGACCAGTGTTTCAAGTTTAACAAGTAGTTCTGACAATTATATTATAAATTAATAAAGGGTTCCAGAACCAGTTAATTAATATAAAAAAAGTAACCACCAGTAAATCAAAATTCATGTAATTAACCATGTAACCAATAATTAATTGTACAGTAGGTCAGCTAAAAAGAAAATTAAGTTAAAAAACCAAATAATGTTATAATGGTTGTAAGTGAATCTATAGGCCTAAATTCCATATTAGTGAAAGGAAATTAATACCTTTTTAGGAAACCCTGTCCAACGAAACTCTGGTAAACCATTTACTATTTAGTAAGGAAGGTTAGGGGAGAATTTTAGGTGATTTAATATTAATACAAGCATGGAGTATTTTATTGGAAAGAAGTAGTAATATTCTATAATGCCGGCTCAAGGATATATAGAAAACGTGGTTGTTAAGGCAACTGAATTGCAGAAGTTGTTGATTTGAATGAATTCGTTCTGATTGTTACAAGCTATTAGGTTGAGATGGACCGATATATTTAAAAAATATGAATAAATCTAAAGGAAATATGTATCCAAATTGAAAAACCCTTTTTGTAAAACAATTATACTTTAATGCTAATGAGTAATACAAATTAAATAACCCTCCAAATTGTAAATGAATACAGTAAAAAAGAATTGAAAGCCTCTCACCTCATTCACTAAATAATTCCGCTGGATTTGGTATTAAACTAATTCATATTATAAACCGAAGAGCAGTAAAAGAATTAAAGCTTGAACTAACGGAATTATTGAAAATACTAGAAGACTTGGTTTGGCAGAAATAACCTTCATTGGCAGCAGAAGAAGCTGAGATCCTAATTCCATTTCACTGGGACCGAGAACTGTGAGGATCGTAAAAGAAGAATAGAAGCCCGAAGATTTCCTGAGGGTTTACCAGTACACACCACCATCAATTTTATTGAAAACCAGAGCTATTTCACTGGATGAAGACGAGATAAGCTGAGTTTTGGGCCACTGTTGACAAACATCCACCGCCAGACGAAATTTTCGTCGGTTTGGTAAAAAAACAACTTATTTTCATTTCACTGTATTTAAAGTAAATAATTTTATTTTTGTAAATTGAACAACCTTAATTATGCATTTTACCTCGCCTTACTAATGGTTCAAAGAACTTTACGACCCTGGGATAAGAATTATTTGTTATTATTTTCAAGTGTATATGTTTTTAGAATTTGAGTAATTAATAATCGATATATGTCTGAGTGATCGATTGGATCGTATTATTGTTTTTTTTGAGACAACGTAACCTGTGAATTAATAGAGAAAATAAATAAAGTACATTTGTTGTATGAGATAACGTTTAAGTTATTGCAGAATAGATACTATATGTGGGGGGTGGAATAATTTACAAAAAGATTGATACAAACATAACGAATAACTAACCTATAAGTACGCTTATTACTAGTAACAGCGCTCAAAGTTTGCAGCTGGTGGGACGGGAGATTGCTGAACTAGCTTGTGTCTAATACTAAATTTGAATGAAGTTTCTACCATCGAGTGACTACGGTTGACACAAATTCCTCTTACATTCAGTTAATACTCCATACATATCGCTAATATTACACAACCACTGAAAACTAAGTTAAGTCTATAGAGTAGTACGATTATAAATTCAAGAACATAATTATAAATTTGTTTGTTTAATAATCCATTTTCCGAAGGTTCCATCGGGCACCACTGAAAGATATATTCATTAATAAAACATTAATTAAGACAGGCAACAACATTTTTAATTGTTACGAATTGCCACCTGCAACGTATTGATTGACGTTGATACAAAGGAGTCTCATACTACTAAATAAACTAGTGGATTTAATTGTAACAAATTGGCGAACCCAACAGTGGGGTTGAAGTAAGAAGGACTCATCATTAGTAATTCTTAACAAATTGCCGCCTGCAACGTGGGGCTTAAACGAAAACGAGGACGTCTTAGCGGTTTATTACAGATTGGCCAGCCCAACAGTGGGGCTATAAGGAGAAGAATCTATTTTATTACAGATTGGCGCTCAACGAGTGGGCTTTAGTTAAGAAAAAGAAAAAAAATCATAGTAACTGTTACTTAACTTGAGCAGGCAACCATTAGGGGCACAGGAATGCATACGAGAGGTGTTACGAAAAGAATGGAGAAGGAACAAGAAACAGAAGAAGACAGGAGGGAAGAAGAAACAGAGGCAGGTACAGATACTGAAATGGAACAACAGGCGAGCAATAAAGAGGATGCCCAAGGGGACCAACCAGATAAAGCGGTAACCAGAGAAGTACCAAATTGGCAAGACATGATGAAATTTATGGCAGAACAATTTAAGTAACAGAATAAACAAACTAATGAACAATTTAGGAAACAGGAGGAAAACTCAAGGCAAACCAAGGAAGAATTAAACAAAAAATTCGAAGAAAATTCAGAGAAGCTGGAAAATAAAATAGACAGTATAAATGAAAATTCAGAGCTGGAAAATAAAATAGACAGTATAAATGAAAATTCAGAAAAGCTGAAAAATAAAATAGACCGTATCAACGAAAACTCAAAGAAACAAAATGAAATTTTAAGTGAGAATTTGATAAAATTAATGAACGAGAAGTTTGACAGAAATAAACAGGAAAATGATGAGAATAACCGGCTGATAAATGAAAGCTTAAACCAAATCAATGAAAGGTTTGATAGGAATGATGAGAGATTAAAGCAGATTCTGGAGAATACCAAACAAATGGATGAGAAAACTGAAAACCATAATAAGGAGTTGCGGCAAATCATCAATGAACAAGGCCTAGCGTTGAGGGAAGTCATCAATGAAAGTATTATAATTGTCAATGAAACACGAAGCAAAGGAGTTGATAGCTGTGAAGTGGAAGTAAGACAGAAAATAACCGAAATTGAGGTGGATCTGGAAAAGACAGATGAACCCATCATGCAACTCAGAGTGGAAATAGAGACCAAAATTACCCAAATAGAAAACATACAAGCGAAAACCCAAGAAAAATTTGACGGTATACCAATTAATAGAACCGGAAGAATAGAATGGGTTCATGATGAAATGAAAATAGTGAGAATAAGGAAAATAGGGAGAAAGAAAATATTCAATACAAAAGAAGAAATGGAGATGAGGAAGGGTGGATTAATTAATATATTTAACCCTCCCATTAATAAACAAAGGGAGTTAAATAAAGTTAGAAATTGTAGACAAACCTCAATAAAAATATCAAAGGTAAGCCACCATAGAATAATAACAAAAAACTTGAATAAATTTAAATATCAGTTAAAAATGTCGACGATTGAAGTGCATCAGAAGATATCAGTCATATCATCAAGACGGAATATATCATTAAAAAATTTGGTAAATAATCCAGAGGAAAACGGGAATGGAAGGATATTAAAAATGAGTGAATATGTTATGTCAGAGGAGGTGCAATACCTGTTAGTTAAAAAAGAACTAACAATGACAGAAAACCGTGACTTCAATGAAGACTTTGTATCAGCTGAGTTACGATGCCAGGTGAAAGAGAGGTATTTAACAAATACCAAAATCATTATGAATACCCCAGTAATCCGAGTAAAGGGAGTACCTGAATTAAGGGACCATGGTTGACCTAAATAATAACAAACCAGAAAAGGGGACTGAAATTTTGAAAATCGACCAAGCAACCCATTGAATAGCAGAAGAAAAACCCCAAAATTCTAAAAGCATGTAAGGACATCTTACTCAAGTTATTTTGAAACCATATAATTTAAAGTGAAGAAACTAAAACCCCAAAATTCCAAAAAATGTAAGAACAACTTACTCAACACTTTATCCAGGAACAAGACGATTTAATAAAAACTATGTAAGTACAACTTACTTAAGATATTTTGAAACCATTTGATTTAACAAAAAAATAATAACAGATTAGTAAATAAGAGTTATAAAGAACTGATTTAAAATGAAATAATAGGAAAAAGTAATATTTTTAATGGTAACAAACAGAAGAAAAATTAAATGAACAAAAACAATTGATGGTAATGTGCTCAGATAAGAAGAATAAAGAATAATTTAATGACTCCAATGAAACTGAAGGAGGATGATAATTAATACAATAATTAGATTTCTCGGAATTGAAGATTATATAAGAAGAAATGATACGGAGAAATATGTCACAAGAAGGAAAGTCAAAAGGATTTTAAAATAATGCCTATCAATAATGTTATATGCTATTAGTTAATGGAAAAGAAGAAGGAATCAAGAAGAAGAAGAAATATATAAATAAATGCAAACAGCTACAGTATGAAGAATCCCAAAGGTGTTGTAACGGGGCATTTTTTGGGCCTAATTTTGGGGCAGTTTGTATTTTTTTTATAAAACAAATAACATTTTTTCGATAATAGGGACAAATGTAAACAAAGGTAAATTCAGTGGTAGCGACGATAGCGACTGATTGAAAATATTGTATATGAATTATTGAAGCGACAGACTTAACAAGCCGGAATTGTGCCAAGGTCAACCAATGACACACAAAACAGCGTAAACAAGTTATATAACGGAACATCAGACCATATTACGTCAGTGCATGCGTCACGCTGCTATGCAGGGTGTGTCAGCCAGACCTCACACATTAAGTGCATGTTGGCGTAGTAATACAAAGTTAAAAACAATGAGAATTGGTCATACAACCACGGCGACGTTATAAAATAGCGCCGGTGGCCTATTCCCAGTCTAACTTCATCACTCGCGCGAGTGGTACATAAAAGTTCCGAAACGTAAATCGCGGGCGCCCGCAACATATAAAATGTGAAGTAAAAATAGAAATGTAAAAATAACTAACAGTTTTCCTTTTCATTACAAGAACAGTTATCTTTTTCGGAAATTACCCATTAAAACTGAACAATGTGCGCGGAAAAGTGTGACGCCTTCAACTCAACTGAACAGCTAAGTAGCAATGTAACCATACAAATTTGAACAAGGGTTTTTCAAAATTACTTGAATAATGGGGAAATAAACTTTTAATAAAATATAAAATGAGATCTCTCAGGTTATAAAATAACTGTGTGTGTATGAGTGAGTGAAATTATGTAAATTAAGAAGGCTGGTTTGTGTGTCTAAAAATTAGTTCTATTTAATATCTTGATTCTTTTTTGATAATTAAAAGGTTTATACTATGTTTCAATTTTATTTTATGTGAGTTTTTAGATAATGTGAGTTATTGTATAATAGATGAGGGAGGTAGAGAGGTAGTGTGTCAATGATCTTTTAAAGTTAAATGATGAGAATATCCAATTGTTAATAAAACTTAATCATGGGTAACAAAATAAAGCTTTCTTTATTTTGAACAACCAATTCTGATCTCCTGAGTTCGCCTAAAAAGAACCCCAAAAATGGTAAGTACACCTATTATACGTATATTATACGTAGTAGGCCATACAAGATGGCGCCTGACGAAGTTAGACAGTAAAAAAGTAAATATAAATATAAAATCAATCATGTTTTATTTATTTTATTTATTTCAATAAAATAAAACATAACATTGGCTTCTGAACAGGGACAATTTTATATAAAGAAATTTATATAAAATATAGGCCTACTGGAAGAGCAGAATGGTTGTTTAAGGTAACAAAAAAATGTGTAAATATAAGTAGTAAGGTTATGTTATGATTATGTGTAGTAGGGGTGAGTAGAATATTTTTTTTTATAAGTATGTGTTACATATAAAAATATTTTGCAAAGAAATATATCTAAAAGATTTTAAGAAAAATGGCAGATAATAATGACGTCAGCTTATCTGACAGTCAGATAGAAAGTCAAATAAGTAGCAACTCCGGAATTCAAACAACTGACAGTAGTCTTGAGGAGTCAAAAATAATACAGACAGTTGAGATTCATTCAACACCTATTTTAGGACATCAAAATAAGAAATCTGATAATGATACTATGTTAACAAGATTGTATGATATGATGTACAATAGTTTAGAAAAACAAGACAGCATGTATAACGCGTTAGAAAAACAAGATAGTAATTTTAGAGAATTGAATGACAAATTTGACAAACAAAGTAGGGATTTTAATGAGAAGTTCGATGTGCAAAAGAATAGTTTGGATGAGTTAAAAAACCAAATTAACGAATTTAATGAGCGTTTTGAGAATACCAATGAAAAATTTGCCAGTAAATGTAATGATTTAGATACCAAATTAGATAATGCAGTTAAGAGTATAGACGTTAAATTTAATGAAAGAGATGAGAAAATTGACAAACAAATTTGTGAAATTACACTAAATATCGAAAGTAAAATCAGTAACGTAAATGAGCAGATGGCAGACCAAATCAGAACTCAAATTGAAGAGCAGTGTGTAGAAGTAGAAAATAAATGTGTAACTAAAATTAATGAAAGTAATAATGATATAGAATTGAAAATAATGGAAGTAGAAAGTGCATGTAAACAATCTATACAAGAGAGTGTGGGGGTTATTAATAAACATAACTTTCAATATGCAAATAAATGTGATAACAAATTTAGCATGATAGAGCAGAATATCATAGAAATTAAAGATGAATTACATGTGGCCGTAAGCCAAAATTTAAATAATGTTGCGGAGCGAGTGATATATACTCGCGAAGCAAAAGATGAGATAGAATTAGAACAGTTTAATTGTGACAATCGTAGAGTACACCCAATGCAATTTTTAAACAGGGTAAGGGAGTTTAATCGATTTAATAGTAGTAGTTGGGAGGTTAAATTGCTGAAAATTCTGAAATGTTTTAAAGGTAGTGCCGAAATATGGGCGGAAGTACACCATACCGAATGGGGTAGTTACGAGGATTTTGAGGTAGCTTTCCGAAACAAATATTGGTCAGAAGAGGACCAAGAAATCTTAAGAAGCAAAATAATGGGTACTGGGAATTTTGGTAGAATTAATAACCACCTAACCATATACGTGATGACTATATATAACGAGGCCAAGTATCTAGAACCACCGTTACCATTTCGGTCATTTGTAAGACATATTAGCAAACACCTGCCCAGAGAGGTGCAAATCACGTTAATGACTACAGAGATTACAAATATAAACGAGTTAGAGAACATGTTAGACGTGCTACAGAATATAGGGGAACGCGACATAGGGCGACGTCCAAACACACCAGTAGTACCACACCATAATAATAATAATAATTACCATCAGAATAGGGGTACACAGAATTTTCATAGAGGACTGCGGGGAGGAAGTTTGGATAATAGGGGCGAGCGTTGGAGGTGTAGAGACTGCGAAACTGATAATTATGCTAATCGAACAAATTGTTTTAGATGTCATAGAACCAGGGAGTGCGCCAGGAACGAGAGAACGAACCTACCACCAAATCAACAGTCGAGGGGAGGAGAATTTTATAGAGGAGCACCAAGAGGAGGAGGACATTATAATAGAGGTAGAGGAGGAAATCATCCAGCTGTAGCAGGTCCATCCACGGAAAACTAAGGAAGACAATGGAGAAGCGGGCCCAACCATTGTCAACGGAGAACCGGGTCCAAGTAACCAACGAATATGCGAACAACATTATCAAGGTGGACATGGCAAAAGAATTGTTAGAAGAAGAGGAGAACAGGGTGATGGAACGCAGAACAGGATTGACTGAGGTGACAATTAACATTGAAGGTAAGAATTATAAAACTTTAATTGATACCGGTAGCGAGATCTCAGTAATTTCTGAAAATGTCATGGGGGAATTAAAAGAGTTAAACAAGAATATACCGTCATTACCAGTTGCAGGGGTTACTGTAGTGGGGGTAACTGGGGTGAGAAGTAAGAGAATAACCAAACAAGTACAATTAAATATTTTAATAAATGAAGTTGAATTTGAAAACACTTTCCTAGTAGTTAAAGGGTTGAGTCTAGATGTAATATTGGGAAATGATTTTTTGGAAAGAAACGGAGCAGTAATAGATTTCAATAAACAAATAGTAAAATTTGAGAAGGGGAATAAACCAGTCAGAATAGAGTTTAAGAAAGTAGTAAATGAAGCTAAAGTCACGGGAATAAAAATGTTACATAAGCAGATAAGCGATAGAGAGATAGAGACCAAGATAAATATATGTCTAGAGAGTGATAGCCTAGAAAATGAGGAGAGAGAGATGCATGAGCGTAATGAGAGTGTGTGGGCAGATAGAGCCGACAAATTTTTTAATGAAGATACAGTTGTAGGAAATACTCAGCGAGAGGAGCTGTGGGCAGTTGTGGAGCGGTTCAGAGAGGTGTTTGATGAATCACCAGGGAAAGCGAAGGACTACATCTGCGAGCTGAAAGTTCGGGACCACGCACCATACATGCAGAGGAGCTACCCGGTGCCGTTTTCGAAGAGGAGGGCTGTACAGGAGGAACTAGACCGGATGATGCAAGGAGGCATAATTGAACGCTCAGTATCACCCTACTCAAACCCTTTGGTAGTAGTGATCAAAAAGGATGGTAAGGTAAGGTTATGTTTAGATGCTCGGAAAATTAATCAAATTATTATACCTGACAGGGAATCTCTGGAACCCATAAATGAGATTTTACAGAAGTTCAGCGGAGTCAAATACATGACGTCTTTAGACCTGACCGCTGGATACTGGCAGGTACCATTAGCAACAGAGAGCAGGAAATATACAGCTTTTCTTTTTAACGGTAAGAATTACCAGTTCAAACGCTTACCTTTTGGATTAAACACCAGTGTTGCCAGTTTTATTAAATGTTTAGATAATATTTTACAACCTAAGGATTTAGACTTTTTAACTGTATATGTCGATGATATCTTGATAGCTTCTAGGACATTCAATGAACATTTAGAACACATAGAATATGTATTAGATAAGCTACAAAGAGGGGGTTTAACAGTGAATTGGGACAAGTCTAAGTTTCTGCAGACAGAAATACATTTCTTAGGATTTATTATTACACAGGAGGGGATATTAGCCAACCCTGACAAAGTAGAAGCCATAATGCGATTCCCTGAACCTAAAAACATTAAGCAATTACAGAGTTTTTTAGGCCTATGCAATTTTTACAGGAAATTTCAGGAGAACTACGCAACACACAACATCCAAACTGAGTGCTGTACTGCAGAAGAATAAACAGTGGAGATGGGGCGATACGGAACGAGATGCGTTTAATGAAATTAAGAGAAAGTTCAGTCACATGATCATGATGAATCATCCCGATTTTAATAAAACTTTTTATTTGCAGACCGACGCCAGCAATGTAGCGCTAGGGGCGGAGCTCTACCAGGAGGGTGGTGACAAGGAACACCTAACGATCGCCTTCGCCAGTAGATCGCTGCTGTCGGCTGAGAAAAATTATACGACAACTGAAAAAGAACTAAGTATTGTGTTCGCCGTGGGTAAATTCCGGACCTACATCCTCGGTAATACCACGATAATCCGGACGGACCACAAGGCATTGTCATTCCTTAATTCATGTAAGCTGACACATAGCAGATTAACCAGGTGGGTATTAGCCTTACAAGAATATAACTTTTCATGGAAGTATATAAAGGGGTCAGATAATAAGGTACCAGATACACTTTCTAGAGTAGATGTTGTAGACAATAAAACTGGTAGGGATCTTAAAGAAATAGAAATTTTTAGGTTAACTAGAGAAGATAGAATTTTTGGTGAAGAATTAAGTGATATCAAAAATCTGCAAAGATCTGATAACAAACTGGGTAAAGTAATTGTTAGTTTAGAAACAGATGTAGAGGGATCTGAATATAATGAGCGGTTTCAAGTCTATCAAGGTATTTTGTTTAAAAAAGTAGATGGTGGGGAGCGTGATTGGAGGTTAGTTATACCCGAGGGATTAATAGATAAAATTGTTTGGGATTGTCATATAAGGTATGGTCATTTTGGTGCGAGGAAGTGTGCAATGTTTTGAAAGAATCATGTATATTTAAGAATATGGAGAAGAGAGTTAGGAGAGTGTTGAGAGTGTGTGATTTATGTCAGAAATCGAAAGTAGTGAATTATAAAGTAGAAGGAGAGATGAATTACATAAAAGTAGAGAAACCTTTTGATCTAGTTGCGGTAGATTTATATGGACCATTACCTAGAGGTAGAGGGGGTGTGTTGTATGTATTTGTAGTTCTAGACACTTTTTCAAAATTTGTAAAGTTATATAGCATTAAGAGAGCAACGAGTAAAGTACTCAGTGAGAAAATAGTAAAAGACTACATGCTCAATGTTGGGAAACCGAAAATTATATTATCTGACCACGGTCCACAGTTTATAAGCGGCAGATGGCGGCAGACGCTTGGATGGGAAGGTATCATACCCAAGCATACGGCAGTGTATCATCCTCAGTCGAACCAAGCAGAACGGGTGATGAGAGAGATTGGCAGGATATTTTGGGCGTACTGTCACGCCAAACACACAGAATGGCCATCCTACGTGAAGAAAGTAGAGGAGTGGCTGAATTGTACCACCCATGAGTCCACGGGATTTACGCCGCATGAGTTGATTAGGGGAACAAGGCCGCCCAGGATATTGGAACAACTTTTCAAATACCCACCAGAAGGTCAAGTTTTGGACAGAACCATGAAAATTAGATTGGCAAACGAGAACTTACTCACGAGAGGAGAGCGAAGAAAACAGAAACATGATGCCAAGGGTAAATGGACCAAGTATGAGGTAGGTCAGTTAGTGTTAGTAAAAAGGCATGATTTGTCAAGTGCCCAAGATAGAGAAATAAAGAAGTTTTTCTTGTTGTATGAAGGGCCATACGAAATTGTAGAAATAAAAATGCAGAATGCGTATGTGCTGAGGAACCCAGCGACGCAGGAAATAGTAGGTACTCAAAATGCGACGAATTTAAAATTATATCGGTCACTTTAATTATGTTTATATGTTTATAAATAAGTTTTCAAATATTGTTGTATTGTTTACAGAAGGGATCCTCCCCCATTTTCGGGCGGTCACGATCTTACCAGTCCTGGCCGTGGAATTCGGAACTCGGAGGCGGGCCATGGTTGGCAGATCTTCCTTCGGGCGGTAAAAACAACGATGGTCCGGCTCCACCAAAATTGGTACAAAGTAGAAAATTTAACTACATATTTGAATGGGGAGGGGGACCCCAACAGGTACGTGACACGAATTATTTTTTTTTAATACACTCCAAGTGCAACGGTCTCGGTGTACCTGTCATGTGCCTGCACTGCCTTAGAGTGATGTATATAATGGAGACTGCACCTAAATATAAGGCAGTGCATACAAATTTAAGAGTTTCAGAACCAATGGCAAAATTAAAATTAGCCATTGGTTATAGTTTCTGTGTAGTCCGAAAAGACAAATTTTGGAGCGAAGGGGTTAGGGACGGGTAGACGGCGGGGTGGAAGAAAAAGGGGAATGGTAAGTAAAGGGTGTTTGTGGACGTAAATTCACGAAGTAGATCTGCGCATCCCTATCCTTTTCGCATCGAAAAATCCGACTTTTCAGGCGACTGCGACCTTCCTAGACGTGTTGAAAGTTAAGATAGAGTCAGCCTTCAATGTAAATAGAATTTTGAAAAAAAAAATATATATATATATATACCAAAACAATTTTGGATGTTTATAATTTCAAATTTAAATAAATTTTAGAATTAAGTGACCAAATATAATTGTCAAGTTTTAGTATCAGTGAGTATAGGAACGCTTTGAAAAGATATGTAATAAAATAAAAACTTGTTATCAATACAAGATGTGGGGATAATTTTGGGGGGTAGATTGGTGCTCAAAGAAGTGATAGAACAGTGGAGTGTGGAACTGCAATGGTAGAAAGTTTAGTTATCATTCTCATTAATTAGTTATTAAGTTGCTGTTGCTGGGGTGGCATGTGCCCCAGTAGATAGCGGAAAGTGTTGGGGGTAGCAGAGAGTGTTACCTCCATCGGAGGCCAACATGGCGAAAATGCACGGCACACCCTTTTGTACAATTTTATATTGTAACTTGATAAATTGCCGTGCCGTGCAAAATAATGATGATGAGTACATGCCTGAAGGAAGAGATGATTTCCCCGACTTTTCGGGCGATTACTGCCTTACCAGCACTAATCGTGGTTTTGGCTAGCGGTCAGCTATGGCCAAAATCAAGTCCCTTGACCATAGCTGACTTGAAATTGGTCTATAGTAGAAATTAATGGGGGGTGACACTAGGGGAAATCCCGGCACTATGGAACAGCGGCTGCCACTCTGTTCGAGGAGGAACAGCAAAGCCAGGTGGTAAATCCGCATTAAGGACGCATAACTATAGAACAAAGATATGTTGATATCTAAACCTTTAAAATGTAACGCAGAAGCAAGGACACGGAGATGTCAAATTCCTCCAAAATTTCAGTCCTTGTGGACGCAACTGGACGCCACAGTCCAGGGGGGGTCATAGTGTGTGTGGCAGGGAGGTTATCCAGGGGGGTAACGAATTAGAAATTTGTTGTATTTTAATAATGATGACTCGCTACTAAATAATTTTGTTTTGATTTGAAAAATAGATGCACTACATACTTCCTATATTGTGTTTATTATGTCTTATTGTGTTAATTGCATGTAGTTTGTTAGGAATAAGGATTATAAAAATATAATATGTTTTCAATGTGTTTATAGATTTAAATAAGAATGAAATAAATTTGTGATAGGTAAAATTTTCAATAGGTTGCAAAAGATAGAAGTTGGGTGATAGTAATTGTTAAGTAAAACATTTGAGTCAGTCCAAGTTGAAAAATATTGAGGTATTAAAGAGAATGAGAGATGAAAATAATGCAATGTTGTTTTGAGTTAATGTATGTTATAGAATTTTGAGAAGTATTGATGTTGACACAGTAGTAATGGAGAATTTATGTAGAGTTTTGAGTGATATATTGTTGTTTATAATTGATGTTGTTATTTTGTTGTAGTTGTAGTGAGGTAATGAGATTGAGATTTTGGGGATGGCAATTTTGTAGTAGGGGGTAGTGTAATGTGGGAGTCCGCAACATAATGATAAGTTGGGACGGGATTGGTATAGATTTTTTGAGGAGGGGTTGCCTTAGGTAGAATCCAGGAACCAGATAAGGGAAATGAGCTTTTGGGGGGGGGAACACTTATCCTAAGTACAAAGGGTTAGAGAGTATTTTTTTTTAATATATCGAGAGAAGGTGGCGAATTGAGTTAAAGTAGTAAGTAGTTAGAGGTAGAGAAGGGTTAGTAGATTTTTGATAGAGGGGTGTCATACTAGTTAAAGATTTTGTAAGGGAACGTTAGGGTAATAAAAGGGGTAAGATTATGGGTAAATGCCAAGTTGATAAAGTGAATTATAATGAATAACGTAGAATCACCCACTATTAATGAAAGGGAATAATAAATGAAATGATGTGTAAAACGAAGATTGAAAAAAAAAAACAAAAATTTTGAGAAACGAATTAATAAAAGTAAATTGAGATTAAAAGGTAACTTTATGATTTTATATGCAAATTTAATGATGTAAGTGTGTAACATTTTAAATACAAATTGTTTATTTTAAAATAATAATAATAATGTGAATTAGGAACGTACTGTTTTCTTGTTTTCTTATGTTATATTGTGTTTGTTAGTATTTAAGAAAATTTTATGAATTTAAAAAATTTTTGATGCAAATTGGGGATGAGAGAAATGTGATATGGTAATGGGAAATGTTTATTTATATTCTGATGGGAATCAGGGCTATAATTTTGAATTTTGGGATAAAAGTTAATAAGAGAAAGTAGATAGAATGGGATTATGGAATTTTAAAATGGGTATCCTGTTATTGTTAGGTATTCTGATATATGTTAGAAATAAGTAAAACAAAACCAGTGCTTCTTAGCGCAAACCAGCACCGCTAGGGGGAAACAGATCAGTTGGGGATATGGTGTTGTATAAGGCCACTAGTTGATATGTGATTTGTTGTTTCAGTGTTTGGTGATGCTGTGGCGGCGGACCTGAGCTGGCCAGCGCGTCAGAGCAGGGGCGTTAAGTATCTGTCTGACTCTACGGTGTTGGGATCTCGAGAGAGAAGTCCAGTATTGTCATTCAGGTGCGGTCACAGTCACCGGACCAAGGGTGAGTTGATTATTATTTTTTTTTTGTAAACCATACAGGGGGTTGTGGCGACATATCCTGGCTGATCCCTTTAGCAAGTACGAATGTGTCAATGAGATTTTTTATGCTTTGGCATAAAATATCTCATTGAGGGGGTATTGTAACGGGGCATTTTTTGGGCCTAATTTTGGGGCAGTTTGTATTTTTTTTTATAAAACAAATAACATTTTTTCGATAATAGGGACAAACGTAAACAAAGGTAAATTCAGTGGTAGCGACGATAGCGACTGATTGAAAATATTGTATATGAATTATTGAAGCGACAGACTTAACAAGCCGGAATTGTGCCAAGGTCAACCAATGACACACAAAACAGCGTAAACAAGTTATATAACGGAACATCAGACCATATTACGTCAGTGCATGAGTCACGCTGCTATGCAGGGTGTGTCAGCCAGACTTCACACATTAAGTGCATGTTGGCGTAGTAATACAAAGTTAAAAACAATGAGAATTGGTCATACAACCACGGCGACGTTATAAAATAGCGCCGGTGGCCTATTCCCAGTCTAACTTCATCACTCGCACGAGTGGTACATAAAAGTTCCGAAACGTAAATCGCGGGCGCCCGCAACATATAAAATGTGAAGTAAAAATAGAAATGTAAAAATAACTAACAGTTTTCCTTTTCATTACAAGAACAGTTATCTTTTTCGGAAATTACCCATTAAAACTGAACAATGTGCGCGGAAAAGTGTGACGCCTTCAACTCAACTGAACAGCTAAGTAGCAATGTAACCATAAAAATTTGAACAAGGGTTTTTCAAAATTACTTGAATAATGGGGAAATAAACTTTTAATAAAATATAAAATGAGATCTCTCAGGTTATAAAATAACTGTGTGCGTATGAGTGAGTGAAATTATGTAAATTAAGAAGGCTGGTTTGTGTGTCTAAAAATTAGTTCTATTTAATATCTTGATTCTTTTTTGATAATTAAAAGGTTTATACTATGTTTCAATTTTATTTTATGTGAGTTTTTAGATAATGTGAGTTATTGTATAATAGATGAGGGAGGTAGAGAGGTAGTGTGTCAATGATCTTTTAAAGTTAAATGATGAGAATATCCAATTGTTAATAAAACTTAATCATGGGTAACAAAATAAAGCTTTCTTTATTTTGAACAACCAATTCTGATCTCCTGAGTTCGCCTAAAAAGAACCCCAAAAATGGTAAGTACACCTATTATACGTATATTATACGTAGTTGGCCATACAAGATGGCGCATGACGAAGTTAGACAGTAAAAAAGTAAATATAAATATAAAATCAATCATGTTTTATTTATTTTATTAATTTCAATAAAATAAAACATAACAGTGTTTAGTATTAGTCGCTAATTGACTACTACTTATAATTTTTTTATTTTAATGTATTGACCGTAGAAATGTTCCGGCAATAATATTTATGAGCAGGGATGATGTTCCCCTGGTCTCAGAAGGTGTAAGGATGGACAGAGGAGTATGGACCCAGAGTGGCCACCCTACTGGTACCACCGCACAGGATAGGGAAAAATGTTAGGGAAATTGAATATTTAAGGAATAATAATTATAAAATAGCTGAAAAGAGTGATATTAGATTCCAGAAGTATAGATGAAGAAAATAGAAGGAAGATAGCAGACCGAAGCTTAATTGATAAAGCTAATTTATAGAAGTAAATAGAAATGGGTGTTAAAAAAAGTTTAATATGATTAGTGTGACCAGTCCTTATCAAATAAAATGTGGAAGTACCACTACCCAGAAATAAATAATTGATGAATTTGCATCCAAGAGAGAGAGAGTAGAGTAAGAAAACAGCAATTACCACCAGTCTGAATTACCAGTCAGTTTACAATCAGTCGGAAATATAAAAGTACTATGAATAGGAAACCAATTGGTCAGATACAAGATGTGCGTTTATTTCTTGCTAAACTTTGTTTATACAAAATAAACTTCTTTCGAAGGGGGGTGTTATGTAACGTAACATAGTTGAGGTCCCCCAACGTTACATAAAAATTGAATGAAATATGGTCAAGTACCATACCCTGAATTAAGGTTGTTCAATAGTTTATGTGCTTGAGAAGTACCTCAAGTAAAAAGGAGGCAATGACTAATGTTAAATATAAAAGAGCCAGACCAATGAATGATTGAATGTAATAAAATGTTTGTTTTTGTACTGACATGTTAAGGTCTACAGAGTATTTATGTTGTATTCTGAATATGCTAAAAATGAACTGATGTTGTTTGATAGTAATACTTCATCAATAATTATGTTTATATTTATATTAGATTTGTCTTGATACAATCCAGTATAGTTACCAATGTTAGGCACTGTACTAAGTTCTAAGTATTGTATAAAGTTGAAAAATACTGTTGTTTTAATTAATGTTTATAAACTGGGCCAGGAGTGTGACCAGTGTTTCAAGTTTAACAAGTAGTTCTGACAATTATATTATAAATTAATAAAGGGTTCCAGAACCAGTTAATTAATATAAAAAAAGTAACCACCAGTAAATTAAAATTCATGTAATTAACCATGTAACCAATAATTAATTGTACAGTAGGTCAGGTAAAAAGAAAATTAAGTTAAAAAACCAAATAATGTTATAATGGTTGTAAGTGAATCTATAGGCCTAAATTCCATATTAGTGAAAGGAAATTAATACCTTTTTAGGAAACCCTGTCCAACGAAACTCTGGTAAACCATTTACTATTTAGTACGGAAGGTTAGGGGAGAATTTTAGGTGATTTAATATTAATACAAGCATGGAGTATTTTATTGGAAAGAAGTAGTAATATTCTATAATGCCGGCTCAAGGATATATAGAAAACGTGGTTGTTAAGGCAACTGAATTGCAGAAGTTGTTGATTTGAATGAATTCGTTCTGATTGTTACAAGCTATTAGGTTGAGATGGACCGATATATTTAAAAAATATGAATAAATCTAAAGGAAATATGTATCCAAATTGAAAAACCCTTTTTGTAAAACAATTACACTTTAATGCTAATGAGTAATACAAATTAAATAACCCTCCAAATTGTAAATGAATACAGTAAAAAAGAATTGAAAGCCTCTCACCTCATTCACTAAATAATTCCGCTGGATTTGGTATTAAACTAATTCATATTATAAACCGAAGAGCAGTAAAAGAATTAAAGCTTGAACTAACGGAATTATTGAAAATACTAGAAGACTTGGTTTGGAAGAAATAACCTTCATTGGCAGCAGAAGAAGCTGAGATCCTAATTCCATTTCACTGGGACCGAGAACTGTGAGGATCGTAAAAGAAGAATAGAAGCCCGAAGATTTCCTGAGGGTTTACCAGTACACACCACCATCAATTTTATTGAAAACCAGAGCTATTTCACTGGATGAAGACGAGATAAGCTGAGTTTTGGGCCACTGTTGACAAACATCCACCACCAGACGAAATTTTCGTCGGTTTGGTAAAAAAACAACTTATTTTCATTTCACTGTATTTAAAGTAAATAATTTTATTTTTGTAAGTTGAACAACCTTAATTATGCATTTTACCTGGCCTTACTAATGGTTCAAAGAACTTTACGACCCTGGGATAAGAATTATTTGTTATTATTTTCAAGTGTATATGTTTTTAGAATTTGAGTAATTAATAATCGATATATGTCTTGTAGCGTGTCAATTTTGGGCGTTTTTATTTTTTACCGTATGGGGTAATTATATTTTTTATTTGTTTCATTTTGGGCGGGCTTTTCATAAAGTTTTTGGTCAACGTTATTTCCATTGTGAAAGAACCAGTGTTGAGAAACAGTGTTTGGGACAAAGGCGATACGCAATTTCCATTGTGTAACTAGGCAAAGGAATTTGCACCTCCACAAAATTCTAAGAACTTTGTATCTGTGTTTCGACACCCGCACGTAACGTTTCAAGGCGGGGCTCTGGAGTGACGCTGTGGAAAACACCAAAGTCGAGGCAAACATGGCGCTGGGACGAAAAATTAGTAGCTCTAAACAACCGGCTACCGGAAGCGTCGTTAAACCACGCCTACTACTAGTGACATCAGTGTGGCACATGCAAATATCGGCTACACCTGTGGCGAATATACCAGCTATAGTCCATGCATAAAGTGGTTACCCCACAACAATTAAGCAAGAACGGCGCCTAAAACCTGATGGCCGTGACTGCTCATTTCCCGCGACTCAACGAAGCACATTGTCCAGTTCATCTCTGATCGTGTCGGCCGACACAGCGCTAAGTGCGCTATACTAAATTTTTATCAGTCTTTTTTATCTCAAAAGTGAAATAACAGTGAGACTCATGTGACCGCGGTCGGAACAAAAAACGGAGAACACGTATATCGATTTTTTCGGACACTAACAACAAAAAGTTTAAAAAGGGGAGTAATAATGACTAACCGAAAACCACGTTGCCGACGGGGGGAGGGACATTATTAAAAATGTTTAAGGGGTAAATAAATTTTCTGTGTGTTTGTGAGAGTGTAAAAAATTGCAGGCTGGGCTCTGTCTGTATATATATGTATTAAAATGTGATCAGTAAGGTAAGATGTTAGATTAAGTTAATATGTAGTAGCTGATAAACCGAACAAAGAAAACTGTAGTTGAATCTATAAAACAATGAGCAAAATTGTGGAACAAAATTGTAAATAATTCTGAATAATTAAAATCGTTCATTCTCTTCATTAAAATGTGTAATCATATTTATTTCGTAGCCTCACACTGTTTCTGATCTCGCTTATAGGAGAACTCTGGGGGGACCCTTAGGAATAACGGTAAGTACAACAAGTGAAATAAAGGAAATAAATGTATAAATAAGTGTGTTTTTACACAAACGGCACCCGTAACAGGAACGAATTTAATTTATTGTTAAAAGTTAAATTCCACACCTACGAAGATGCAAGCGTGTGTTTTAGGGTTGGAGGAATAAAATAAAAATGCAATAACTTACGCAAAATTAACATGAGGTAGAAAATTTTACAATAATTTTAGATATAATATGAATGTGTAATGTTTATTATACGAAAACATTTTTTTGAAAGTAATAGAGATATTTAAACAAAAGTTAAAATGGCAGATAACGAGAACGTCAGTCTAGCTGACAATACCAATGAAAGCCAGACAAGCGCAACTGAATCACAAATTATGAGTGGAGAAATTATTCACTCAACGCCAGTCCCGATTAACAGGGCTGACGAAAATCAAATAGTAAAAATGATGCAGACGCTTTTTAATATACAAAATAATAAGTTCGATGAGAAATTCAGTAACCTAGATGAAAAATTTAGCGAACAGAAAAATGAAATTAGAGAAGTTCAAAATAATTTTAACGTAAAATTTGAAGAAGTTAAAAATGAAATCAGAAAGCAGAATATTAGTTTTGACAGACGAATCAATGAAATAGACGTACGTTGTACAAATATGCAAGAACAAGTAGTAGAAATAGTTAATGAGAAGTTCGATGCTAAAATAAATGATTTAGATGACAAAATCAATACAATTAATGAAACAGTAATTAGCACAGTTCAAAACCAAATTGAGACACAAAGTAAAGAGATAGAAAATAAATGTTTAGCTACAGTAGATAAGCAGATAGAGATGAAAACCAAATTTGAAATAAATAAACAAATAGACATTAAAACAACCGTTTTACAAGATCAGTTAGAAAATTTTGAGTCAAATGTAATAAGTATAGCAGAGAATATAGAAACAGTAAGTAAAGCTATTTCAGAGCATGCAGATAATACCAACTGTAAAATAAGTACCATACAAAGTAAGCTTAGAGAAATAGATGAGTTTAGTTTACAAACTAGTAATAACATATACGATAAATGTAATGTAATTGAGAACAATTTAATGAGTGTGAAAAATGAATTACGGGGGGAAATTAACAAAAAATTTACCGGGGTTACTGAAAGGGTTATCATAACTAGAGATTTACACAATGAAATTGAATTAGAAACATTTAGCTATGAAAACCGGACAATACATCCAATGAGATTCATAAACCAAACCCGGGAATACAACCGTTTTAATAACAGTAATTGGGAGGTACAATTAACCAAAATAATTAAATGTTTTAGGGGTAGTTCAGTAGTGTGGGCGGAAGCACATCGGTCAGAATGGGACTGTTATGAGACATTTGAAAGAGCATTTAAAGGGAAATATTGGACCGAAGATGAAAAAGAAATACTAAGAAGCCGTATAATGGGAACGGGCGATTTTTTAGGACACTCGAATAATAATAATAATTTAACAATATACGTGACCAAGTTATATAACGAAGCGAAGTATTTAGAGCCGCAGATACCATTTAAATCTTTTGTTAGACATATAAGTAAACACTTACCGAAAGATGTACAAACCACTTTAATGACAAAAGAAATTGAAGATATGAACGAGTTGGAGAGAATACTAGATATATTACAGAGTATTAGAGATCGAGAAGGGGGTAGGCGAACACAACAGAATAATAACCATCAGCATGTCGAATATAATCAAAATAAGAGTAATAATTATCGGGGGTATAATAATAATGTGCATAGAGATAATGTAAACAAACCAGGTGAGTGGAGTTGTTCCAGGTGCATATAGGGGAATTTCGCCAGCAGACAACGATGTTATAAATGTAATTTACCAAGAGAAGAGCAGAGGAGGAGAAATGAAAACAGGCAGTACCGAGGAACAAATAACTACCACCAGGGACCGCCGCGGGATCACCAGATACCCACAACAAGTAACCATAGACAACAACCGGAAAACTAGAGCATACAGTGGTAGCACGGACCAGACCACTGTACGGGGAAGCAAGTGAGGTCCAACTGTTAGAAGATGTCACGAGTAATGTAATTAGAACAGACATAGTTGCAGATCTACTGGAGGAAGAAAACAAGGCAATCGAGGTGAGAGCAGGACTAACAGAAATACAGGTAAATATAGCTAATAAATATTATAGAACACTTGTAGATACAGGTAGTGAGATTTCTGTTATTGCTGAAAACATTCTAGGTGAGTTAAAAGAAAGTATAAAGAATATTCCAATTTTACCAGTAGCTGGGGTTACAGTAGTAGGAGTTACAGGCGTACGCAGTAAGAGAATAACAAAACAGATACACTTAAGTTTTTTGATAAATGACATAGAATTTTAGAACACATTTTTGGTAGTTAAAGGGTTAAGTTTAGACATTATATTGGGTAATGATTTCCTGCAAAGAAATAAAGCTATTGTAAACTTTAAGGAGAAAATAGTAGAATTAGATGGGGGTGATCGGTCTGTAAAGGTTAATTTTGAACAAATAATAGATAAAGTTAGAACAACGGGGGTAAAAATACTACAAAAGAGAGTAGGTGAAAGTGATACAGATACTAGAGTAAATTTATGTAGAGAGAGTGAGTATATTGATGATTGTGAAAAGGAACTGAGTAATATTAATAATGCAGTATGGGAGATAAGGGCGGATGAATTTTGTAGTGGAGGTGAGGTGGTAAGGAGTGATCAGCGTGCGGCGCTGTGGCAAGTGATCGAGGAGTTTAAGGGAGTGTTTGCCGATATTCCAGGAAGGGCAAAGGATTATGTATGTACATTGCAGATACGGGAACACACACCTTTCATGCAGCAGAGTTATCCCGTGCCTTATTCCAAGAGACGAGCGGTGCAAGAGGAGCTGGACAGGATGATGGAAGGAGAGATAATAGAAAGGTCAGTATCACACTATTCGAACCCACTAGTTGTAGTAATTAAAAAAGATGGCAGAGTTAGGTTATGTTTAGATGCCAGGAGGATCAACCAGATAATAATACCAGACCGTGAATCACCAGAGTCAATCAATGAAATATTTCAGAAATTCAGCGGGGTGAGATATATGACGTCATTGGATTTAACAGCAGGATATTGGCAGGTACCATTGGCGGAGGTGAGTAGGAAATATACAGCTTTCCTATTTAACGGTAAGAACTATCAATTTCAAAGATTGCCATCTGGATTAAATACCAGCGTAGCCAGCTTCATAAAATGCTTAGACCAAATTTTAAAACCCAAAGATTTAGATTTTTTAACGGTATATGTAGATGATATTTTGATTGCGTCAAGAACTTTTGAGGACCATTTAGATCATTTAGGATATGTGCTAGCCAAATTAAAGGAAGGAGGACTTACTGTAAATTGGGACAAATCAAAATTTCTACAAACACAAATAAATTTTTTAGGATTTATAATCACACCAGAAGGAATCTCCGCAAATTCGGATAAAGTGGACTCCATCATGCGCTTCCCTGAGCCGAAGAACATCAAGCAGCTACAGAGTTTTCTGGGATTGTGTAATTTTTATCGAAAATTTCAGAAGAACTACGCCCATGTGACAGCAAGATTGAGTGCGGTACTCCAGAAAAATAAACAATGGAGATGGGGATTAGTGGAACGAGAGGCGTTCAACGAAATTAAACAGAAATTTAGCAAAATGATAATGATGAACCACCCTGATTTTAATAAAATATTTTTCTTACAGACAGATGCTAGTAACGTGGCCGTAGGTGCGGAACTCTACCAAGAAGACGAAGAGAAAGAACACCTAACCATCGCATTTGCGAGCAGATCCTTGTTGATGGCTGAGAAGAACTATACCACTACCGAAAAGAAACTATTAAGTATTGTGTTCGCCGTCAGCAAATTTCGCACTTACATCTTGGGAAATAGGATGGTGATCCACACCGATCACAAGGCATTATCCTTCTTAAATACATGTAAACTCGCTCACAGCCGCTTAACCAGGTGGGTACTTGTTTTACAGGAATATAATTTCGAATGGGAGTACATCAAGGGAACAGACAACAAGATACCTGACACTCTTTCACGGGTAGACATGTTAGACAATAAGACAGGTAGAGATTTAAAGGAAATTGAAATTTTTCAGATTAGCAGAGAAGATAGAATTTTTGGTGAAGAGTTGAAGGACATCAGAACCATGCAACGAGCAGATGGTAAGTCAGGTAAGATTATGGATAGTTTAGAAACACAATTAGCAGAGTCAGAATATAATCAGCATTTTCAGATTTATCAGGGGTTATTATTTAAGAAAGTAGTAGGGGGTGAGCGTGATTGGAAACTAGTTATGCCAGAGGGGTTAGTTGATAAGATTATTTGGGATTGTCATTTAAGATATGGTCATTTTGGGGCGAAGAAGTGTGTTAATGTTTTGAAAGAGTCATGTGTTTTTAAAAATATGGAAAGAAGGGTTAGAAAATTGTTGAGGGGTTGTGATTTATGTCAGAAATCGAAGGTAGTAAATTATAGAGTAGAAGGGGAGATGAATTTTATAAAAGTGAATAGACCTTTTGATTTAGTTGCGGTAGATTTGTTTGGGCCATTGCCAAAGGGTAGAGGCGGAGTGATGTATATTTTTGTGATGCTTGATACTTTTTCTAAATATGTGAGATTGTATAGCGTTAAAAGAGCTACCAGTCAGGTATTGAGTGAGAAGGTGACAAAGGACTACATGATTCACGTGGGTAAGCCGAAAGTAATTCTATCAGATCATGGTCCACAGTTCATCAGTGGGAAATGGCGTCAGACTCTAGGATGGGAAGGAATCATCACGAAACATACAGCTGTGTACCATCCCCAGTCCAACCAGGCTGAGCGTGTAATGAGAGAGATAGGCAGGATCTTTAGAGCCTATTGTCACGCTAAACACAGCGAGTGGCCGTTGTACGTCCGAAGAGTAGAGACTTGGCTGAACAGTACCACCCACGAGTCCACCGGCTATACACCTCACGAGTTAATCAAAGGAACACGCCCCCCGAGGATTCTGGAACAGTTGTTTGATTACCCACCTGAGAGTGAGAAAGCGGATGTGAGTATAAAAATCAGGTTGGCAAATGAGAGTTTATTAAGTAAAGGAGAACAAAGAAAACGTAGGCACGACACAAAAGGTAAGTGGATGAAGTACGAAGTAGGACAATTGGTATTGGTGAGGAGACATGATTTGTCGAGCGCCCAGGACAAGGAGATCAAGAAATTTTTCTTACTCTATGAGGGACGTATGAGGTAATAGAAGTTAAGATGAAGAATTCGTATGTATTGCAGAACAGAGAGACAAGGGAGATAGTAGGGACACACAATGCTACAAATTTGAAATTGTATTGGTCATCATAGGAATTTTACCATGATTGTTATTAATTATTATTGAGTGAATGAAATTTAATCTGATTTTATATGTTTACAGAAGGGAGTCTCCCCCATTTTCGGGCGGTCACGATCTTACCAGTCCTGGCCGTGGAATTCGGAACTCGGAGGCGGGCCATGGTTGGCAGATCTTCCTTCGGGCGGTGAAAGCAACGATGGTCCGGCTCCACCAAAATTGGTACAAACTAGAAATTTAACCATGCATATTTGAACGGGGAGGGGGACCCATAGTTTCGTGGAAAGGTAGTATATATATATTTTAATTTTTTTCTCTCTTCACGAACTATTTTAGTTTTATTTTAGAAATTGTAAAATGGAACAACCAAAAATATGGAATTTGAATACTTAAATTTTCAAGGAATTGTTTTCCCTCAGAAAACAACACAAATGTACTTTGTTTCTATGTAGCTGTATAAGATGATTCATTGTGGTACTTATTATTTTGTCAGAAAGAAAGTGTTAGTGAAAAGTGAAAGATTGGACTTGCAGAAGTATCTATGTGAAAATTTTTAAAAATAAATAAAAGAACTTGTTATTATACAAGATTAAAGGGTAATTTGAGGGGGTAGATTGGTGCTCAATGAAGTGATAGAACAGTGGAGTGTGGAACTGCAAATGTAGAAAGTTTAGTTTTCAATTGTTAATTAATTAGTTAGTTATTAAGTGGCTATTGCGGGGGTGGCCTGTGCCCTCGTAGATAGCGAAATGGGTTGGGGGTAACAGAGAGTGTTACCTCCATCGGAGGCCGAAATGGCAAAAATGTGCGGCACACCTTTTTCGTGTAAATTAAAATTTTACACACTGCTAAATGACCGTGTCACACATATTAGTAATGGATATAACAGGCAGTCAAATTGAAGTTTAGATTTCCCCGACTTTTCGGGCGGTTACTGCCTTACCAGCACTAACCGTGGTTTTGGCTAGCGGCCAGCTATGGTCATATCAAGTCCCTTGACCATAGCTGACTTGAAATTGGTACAGATTAGAAATTAAATGGGGGGAGACAACTAGGGGAAATCTCCGGAACTATGAAACAGCGGCTGCCACTCTGCCCGCTTGGGGGTAGCAGAGACCGGTGGTAGACCCGCATTAAGGGCACATAAATATATAACAAGAACATGTTGATGTTCAATAACTTTGAAATGTTATAGCGGAAGCAAAGACGCGGAGAGGTAAAACCTGCTCCAAAATATACAGTCTTTGTCGAAGCGCAAGGGCGTCATAGTCCTCCATAATTTGAAATAGTGTGTGTGGCTGGGAGGTGACTCAAATGAGTCACGAATGTAAATTTTATAACATAAAAATTTTTTTTGTTAATTCGAATTTTGATCCAATCAAAAACGCTTGTGCTCTGTTCAAATAATTAGATGCTCAGACTCTTAATATAAGGTGTTCATACTATAATTTTAAATGTCTTATTTTATCGTTGCAAGTTAGATATATGTGTTTTCATGATATGTGTATACTTTAAACTAAGCCAATAATTAAACCGACTGGCAGGCAATTAACATAATGGAAGTGAGGAGAGATAAATATATAATTCATGTAATCTGTTCAATTATGAGATGTGTTTTAATTGTGTTAGTAGGATCAGCTGATCAGCAATAACATGTCACTGGTATATTAGTTATAAATGTTCCAAGTAATTAGTGTTCAATATAATGTTTTTAATGTAGTACAGGTGTTTTGGAGTAATGATAACAATAATGATAATAAGAAATAAAATAATAATTTAGGCAAGTTAATAAGAGATAGTTTTGGGTGATGAATATTTTGTGAGACATATGGATCTGTCCAAGTTGAAGTCAGAGTTAAAGTTGAAATAGTAGAGATGAAGATCATGTAATGTTGTTTTGAGTTTATACATGTTATAGTATTTTGAGAAGTATTGATGTTGACACAGTAGTAGTGAGTATATGTAGCGATGCGTAATGTGAATGGGAGATAAATATATTTGTTGATGATATTTTGTGGTAAGGGTGAGGTGGTAAGGTGTGAGCAGCGTGTGGCGTTGCGGCGGGAATAGAGTAGTTTGAGTGAGTGTTTGCCGATATTTTGGAGGGGCATTGGTTCGTATGTGTATAGCCAGGTAGGGAACACACATCCTTGTACAAAAGATGAGCGGTGCCAGAGGTAATTTAAGTTTGGAGTGTTTTGATAGATATTTTAATGGAGGTGTGTGTCATGTAGTAAAAGTTAATATTAGAGTCAGGGGAATAAAGATTACATATGTATACAGATCTAGTAGTACAGTCAATGAGAATAAATAATTTACATCACCCACAGTAAGGGAAAATCAGATTATTAAATAAAGAGAGAGATTAATAATAAAGATAAAAAATTTTTCATTTTTTAAACCAGTGACAGAATTTTGAGAGGATTTAATAATGTAAAATTAAGAATTGCTTATTTTAAATAATTTAAATGTCAATTTGCTTATTGTTGATATTAATATTTTGTTCATTTTAAATATCTTGTTTTATTATGTTTTGTGTGTTGAGTAGGAGGTTACAGATGTTGAATATAATTTCGTAAAATATATATAACACATGTAGGTCAAGGGCCTTGGACTTGACCTAGTTTCGATCAGCTGATGAGTTCATACACCTACTAAGCTTGTATAGTAGGAAGTCAATTTAATTTGTTTGTTTAATCAATTTAAAACAATTTTCAAATAATGTCTACATATGAAGGAAATATTTAAATAAAATTAAATTTTTTTTTGAATTTTAAAATTTTTGAAAAAAAAAAAATCTTGATTTGTCGCCTGCCAGCGAATGAATATTTTAGGTAATGATTATTTTATTATGTGTGTACTTAACATGTTTGTTTTATTTGATTGATTGTATGGCATTGTACTGTTAGATTATAAGTGATTACATGTTAGATTAAGGATGTGTTTAGATTAGGAGAAAGGTTTAAATTAATGCATTTTAAGTAGAAAACAGAAAACCAGGAAGAGAATTTTTTGAGTATATTATTTTGAATTTTGAATTTTTTTAAATTTTTCATAAGTTTTAAAAGAATTTTTTAATTTTACAATGTGTTATGTCAACATGTAATGTGAGAGTGTGTGAGCCCAATATCTGCTAAAGGCAGCCCAGCTTGCATAAAAGGGGAACCATATCGGCTGAGGATCTGGCATATTTCAAGCCAGGGATTGAGGATTTTTGGGGGTAGCATGTTAGAAGGCGAGGTGTGCTGGGGTACGAGTCTGTTCGATTTCTCGGTGTTGGGATCTCTTAAGGAGAAGTCCAGTGATCTCGTTCAGATGAGTCCATAGTCACCAAGCCAGGAGGGTAGTGTACCCATGTAGAGTAAGAACAAGAGGGGGTTGTTGGCACCAGTTCCTCACCGGTCCTGTTCGGGGTTTATCGATGAGATTTCTTCTGTCGTGAACAGCAGAATTCTCATCGAGGGGGTATTGTAGCGTGTCAATTTTGGGCGTTTTTATTTTTTACCGTATGGGGTAATTATATTTTTTATTTGTTTCATTTTGGGCGGGCTTTTCATAAAGTTTTTGGTCAACGTTATTTCCATTGTGAAAGAACCAGTGTTGAGAAACAGTGTTTGGGACAAAGGCGATACGCAATTTCCATTGTGTAACTAGGCAAAGGAATTTGCACCTCCACAAAATTCTAAGAACTTTGTATCTGTGTTTCGACGCCCGCACGTAACGTTTCAAGGCGGGGCTCTGGAGTGACGCTGTGGAAAACACCAAAGTCGAGGCAAACATGGCGCTGGGACGAAAAATTAGTAGCTCTAAACAACCGGCTACCGGAAGCGTCGTTAAACCACGCCTACTACTAGTGACATCAGTGTGGCACATGCAAATATCGGCTACACCTGTGGCGAATATACCAGCTATAGTCCATGCATAAAGTGGTTACCCCACAACAATTAAGCATGAACGGCGCCTAAAACCTGATGGCCGTGACTGCTCATTTCCCGCGACTCAACGAAGCACATTGTCCAGTTCATCTCTGATCGTGTCGGCCGACACAGCGCTAAGTGCGCTATACTAAATTTTTATCAGTCTTTTTTATCTCAAAAGTGAAATAACAGTGAGACTCATGTGACCGCGGTCGGAACAAAAAACGGAGAACACGTATATCGATTTTTTCGGACACTAACAACAAAAAGTTTAAAAAGGGGAGTAATAATGACTAACCGAAAACCACGTTGCCGACGGGGGGAGAGACATTATTAAAAATGTTTAAGGGGTAAATAAATTTTCTGTGTGTTTGTGAGAGTGCAAAAAATTGCAGGCTGGGCTCTGTCTGTATATATATATATTAAAATGTGATCAGTAAGGTAAGATGTTAGATTAAGTTAATATGTAGTAGCTGATAAACCGAACAAAGAAAACTGTAGTTGAATCTATAAAACAATGAGCAAAATTGTGGAACAAAATTTTAAATAATTCTGAATAATTAAAATCGTTCATTCTCTTCATTAAAATGTGTAATCATATTTATTTCGTAGCCTCACACTGTTTCTGATCTCGCTTATAGGAGAACTCTGGGGGGACCCTTAGGAATAACGGTAAGTACAACAAGTGAAATAAAGGAAATAAATGTATAAATAAGTGTGTTTTTACACAGTCTGAGTGATCGATTGGATCGTATTATTGTTTTTTTTTGAGACAACGTAACCTGTGAATTAATAGAGAAAATAAATAAAGTACATTTATTGTATGAGATAACGTTTAAGTTATTGCAGAATAAATACTATATGTGGGGGGTGGAATAATTTACAAAAAGATTGATACAAACATAACGAATAACTAACCTATAAGTACGCTTATTACTAGTAACAGCGCTCAAAGTTTGCAGCTGGTGGGACGGGAGATTGCTGAACTAGCTTGTGTCTAATACTAAATTTGAATGAAATTTTCTACCATCGAGTGACTAGGGTTGACACAAATTCCCCTTACATTCAGTTAATACTCCATACATATCGCTAATATTACACAACCACTGAAAACTAAGTTAAGTCTATAGAGTAGTACGATTATAAATTCAAGAACATAATTATAAATTTGTTTGTTTAATAATCCATTTTCCGAAGGTTCCATCAGGCACCACTGAAAGATATATTCATTAATAAAACATTAATTAAGACAGGCAACAACATTTTTAATTGTTACGAACTGCCACCTGCAACGTATTGATTGACGTTGATACAAAGGAGTCTCATACTACTAAATAAACTAGTGGATTTAATTGTAACAAATTGGCGAACCCAACAGTGGGGTTGAAGTAAGAAGGACTCATCATTAGTAATTCTTAACAAATTGCCGCCTGCAACGTGGGGCTTAAACGAAAACGAGGACATCTTAGTAATTAATTCTTAATAATATATACGTTCTCAAGGAGACTGTTTTGAAGGGGATTGTGGTAACTTATAAAAAAGGTAACCAAATCTATTTTTATAGGTCTAGCCCAGTACCACCTTGTATGCCACCTAGGCCTTTTTGATACCACCTCATATAGTCTTGATTACTACTTCAGACTCTATAAATATGACTACTTTTTAGAGTTGTGAATGTGTTTTAACATACACAGAAGACCACATGAAATGACTTCAATTTCAGCATCAACATTTCTGCTAAGTTATGTCCTCTCATCTTGCCATTCATCCATGTATCAAACTGGACAGTTCTTCTTTCTATTATTGACAGGGCTAGTTATTTGAGAATTGTTAGGAACTAGTCCCTTTTTATGTATCTTATGAAAGTGCAAGGCTAAAGTTGATCTGTTGGTATTTGATTGGTTTATTGTATAATGAACAGTATGGCAGAGGGTGGTAGTTATTTTTTTTAAGGTAGTCAAAGAAGAGATAATGAGTATCTATGTGCATATTTCTGAGCTTGATTTTTTTTTCATTTTATACTTATGTTGATTTAAATCCATACAAATTTAAGTAATAATTAAACCACTTCTAATTTGCATGTAATATATTCTTATTCAACTTTTCACTTTCGAATTTAATATATCTTAATTATCAGTTTTTGTTTTCTAAACTGTGTACACTAATTCTTAAATTTTTGTGAACCTGAGACTGTTTATTTGGTTATTTTGTATAACACCATTCTTCTAACCATTTGTGTCTTGAATATTTCAGAAATTTTATCACGTTGTACGGGCATTTATCATGATTTATATGATCAGAACTTTTACAGTACTTGTTCGTTGTACAGAATTTTAAAATATTAACAAAAAATGAGGATAAAAACAAAAACTCAGCACCTCTGCTAAATAACCTGATAAAACATTAATAGCATCTACAAGTATTTTTTTTTATTCAAGAGTCAGTAGTATTCTGTTTTTACAATGCTGCAGCCTATAATTTTAATTACACATTCAATTCAGTTGTATAATGTGGACAACAATGGCCATACACCCCACTGTAATAATTTATTACTATAATTAAACTTCTTAAATATACAGAGTGGATCATAATCTGTTATAAAAAAAAATGCATTTTCTGATAACTACTAGTAGTCAAGTGTCTTATGGTCTCCCCTATATATTTCAATACCACTGAGGAATTCATAGTGGTTTTTAGATATTCCAATATCAACTGACAGTTTAAAATGAGCATTCCCCCCCTGTAATTATAAAATCCCCCATAATTATAATTATAATCACACTGTGTTACAAACTTTTATTGAGTTACCTACAAAAATATTAAATTTTCAAGGTCAGTACTGTTCACTATATTAAAAGTTTTTGGACTGTCACATCTACCAGATATTTTGACCATAACTGCAGTGGTCATCTACAATTGTATAATACTAATGTTTTTGTAATTTTGGCAACTGACGATCTGATACTCCCAGTTGCCTCATTTATATCAACTTCTATACTTAGTCTACTTTCTGACTGGTCACCAGCTCAACTATTCCCATGACTGCCACATTTACTGTTGTCATGTACCCTACACTCTGACACTCTTTGACCCACCAGCTACCAAGCCCTATGAAACCTGAAGCTTCCTTTTCCTTTATTTGATTTGTTATTTTGGTATAAGAACATCTTGAGCTTAAAGATTAATAGTGTGTGTTGGCACTAAGCATGGTGGGAGCAAGCTTTAACACTAACGAATTGGTAGAGCTTATGATCATTCAGAAACTGACATACATGAGATAGTTTTGAGAATCAGGTCAATTTATAGAATCACAAGGAAGTTAAGTACAGAACAGGCATGCCACTGAAAATAACCACCTCAGTTCTGATCAAAACATAATGTTCTATACATGACATATTTAAAACATGCCACAATAGGGAGTCTGGTATGACCTGTGTTCAAACTTCAGTTGGCCAAAGTTATGTGAACAAATGGTGGGGATACAGCTACAGCTGACAGTCTAAAACATATACGGTACTACCCTATTCTAAATAACCGAGCCTATGACTATAGTAAGCCATATGAAATGCCTGTAGAAAATATGTATGTGTATGACATAAAATATGTACAGAATTACAGCAACCCTTCACATCTCAGACTGCAAACTGCAGTCTAGACTAGTCAAGACTAGTGCAAACAACTAGTCGCACATAGACTAGTTGTACCATATGTACCACCTGGCAGTGGTAGGCATATAAAGACAATAAGTTACAGACAAGGTGGCAGGTCTTCTGAGTCAGTGTAATGGTAATTGCAGGCATTCTATTGTGTCACATGTCCTTTTGGGTTGACATGTCTGAGACAACTACAATTTCTGTTAAGAATTCCAAGAAAAAAAAACAAGAGATGGGGACCTTTGACAAGCATAATATGTAACGGGGCAAATAAAGCTGAGGGTTTATTTTTTTATTTTATAATAATTGTAATAATCTGGGGCCAACTTGGTTGGGCAACATTTATTGTTACAAAAGCTTGATTTGTTTAACATCCTGTGGTTAGCTCGGTGTCAGGCTGAGCTACGTACGAGAAGAATTAAGCATCGAGGAATGTGTAAGAGCGCGCGTGTGTGCTGTTGTTTTGGCGACATGTGCTCAGAGGACAAAAGGACATGAGAAAGTATGTACTCTCCAACCCGAAGTTTATAACAGAAGGAAGACGAATCTAACTAATTATCGTGTCACGTGATTCTTTTTAGCGAATCACAGAACAAGCTGGTCCGGATGAAAGCGTTTTGGCCATTTTGGGACGCTGGTGTTAGCGTCTGTCTGACTACAGTGATAGAACCACGTGGTTCAAGGTACAAGCTCGGGAGCCTCAAAATTTTAACCAAAGTATTAAAATGTGATTAAATTAGAAAACGGAGTCATAGAAAGCGTGTGAGGACTGTAACATCAAACAGAAGTGCAGTGAACAATTTAACAGTGAAAACGTAATTTGGATGAACTACAATATACTGCTGGTAACACGTGGTCTGGAGGGACATAACCAGAGAAGTACCTGCAATTTTAAACCAATAGTCATGACAAGTTAATAAGAGCGCTCAATCCAAATTAAATGGGGAATTTAAATACTGTATGAGTGTGTGTGAGCGAGATGCTGGGTTGCTTTCGTGTAATATAATTAGCTATGTACGTTAAGGATTTATTTACGTTTACTATTAGGATATTTACCATGTTAAAGTAATGTTTTGTACTTTCGAAGAAAAAGTAATTAAGGTCAACAGGAATAATTTTTGGACGAAAATGAATAATAAGTTAATTTAAAAGAAAAGTAAACCAAATGTTGAAATTGTTAACACTGTTAACACTAACAGAGCTAATTAATATAGTCAAAGAGCGTGTTTATTACGTAACGAACCCATTAACCTCTCTTACAGACTGTGAGTTCGTGTAAAAGGATCCTGGACCCAGAAAAGGTAAGTGTTATATGAATTAATAATAATGTTGAGAATACAGTTATATGTCTTTTATTAATTGGTGATAATAATGAAAGTTATCAAAATCCTCAAAACATTTATGAAATTTGACAACTTGTTCACCCCAGCTGGTACAACTATAAATTTACAATTCTACTGTGATGTTTTGCAGCCCATCCATGAGAACATTCAACAACCACTAAATGTGTGGCAAAACTAAACCTGGCTGCTTCTCCATAACAATGGCCCAACTCAGTGCAAGTGAATATGTCACAATTTTTACCAAAAACTTTATGGCATCATCCTCACACCCCTTATCACCTGATGGCAGCTAATAGTTAATACAGTCTGATTATATTTTTTATGATACTAGTCCATAATATTTTAGACAGAACACTGTAAGCAGACATGACACTGGACCACAGCTTTACAGCCCACACAACTTACGTGTTGAAGTCAGTTGCCAATGGCTTTTATGTATATAAAAAAAAGCTTGCACATCTAATATTTTTTAACCAAAAATCACAGGGAGCCATGTCAGGAGAGTACGGAGGCTGGCGTAGCTGAAGAGTGTTGTGTTTTGCCAAGAAAGTCTGAATTAGATGAGAAGAATGGGCAGGAGCGTTGTCGTGATGGAGTTGCCACTTTGCGCTGTCCACAGGTCTGTCCTTTTGTGCCGCACAGCATCATGGAGGTGACGCATAACCTCTAAATAGTATTCTTTGGAAATTGTTTTGGCCTTGTGGCGCGTACTCATGACGCACTATACCTCATGAGTCAAAAAACACAATCAGCATGACTCTGATTTTGCTGCGCACTTGTCTTGCTTTTTTCGGCCGCAGTGATGAATGTTTCCATTGTGAAGACTAAACTTTTGGTTTTGGGATCGTACCGACACACCCACATCTCATCACAAGTGATTACAGTGTTGGGGAAGCTTGGGTCAGTTTTGACACAGTACAACATGTCCTGCGTAACTTCCAAATGGTGTTCCTTCTGCTCCATTGTTAACAGCTTTGGAACAAAATTTTCAGACACCCTTTGCATAGCCAGATTTTCAGTCAAAATGGAATGTACTGAACCAATGCTTATTCCCACCTCTGCTGCAACCTCTCGGACGGTAATTCGATGATACTCCATGACCAGAGTTTGCACTTGGTCAATTATCATCATTACGGCTTGTTGAGGGCCTGCCAAAATGTTGTTCACTGTCCACTGATGTGCAGCCATCTTTGAAGCGATTATACCACTTCTTAATACATGTGACACTCATAGCATCGTCCCCAAAAGACTGCTGGTCAATTTTTCGAATAGTATCTGCTTGGGTATCACCATGTCGGGTGGCAAAATTTAATGCAGTGCTGCTGTTCAAGTTTTTATGTCATTTTACAATAAATGAAATCAGATGGGCACTCGATACACGTACTTACTGACACGCAGCCAGACAGTGACTGATTTGTTGTAGCGGGACCGCGGCAGTCAGTGCTTGCAGCACTAGGGTTCACTCTATGCCTGTACTTAAGGTCGACTCCCATGTTTCATTTCATTGTGCATGAAAAAAAGGCCCCATTCTTTTTTTAACGTGCCACGTACACACTTGCATATAATAATGCAAGTATGTGCACGTGGGTGGAAGATGAATATCACCCTATCACACTATTTGCAAACGTACAACAAACTATTACGTTTTAAATATATAACTATTATACGACTATTAGTTAACTACTATATTAGTTATCATTTTAAATATATATTACTATTAATTATCATTAGAGGCCCTGAAAAGTGATAAATAAATTCATGGAAAAGTGGTAAAATCTTAGTCATAGCAGGTTCCAAACCACACTTTTTAGTCAGCAGTAGTAAATAAACGGTTCTATAATTTAAAATGGTGTTACAATTAACACAAAATTTATACAAATAGCTTTTCTGATTCAATAGATTTTCCGATTTAACCGTTTTGAAAACATGCAGTGATGAAATAAGATCGAATATATATGAAAATTTATTGAACATCATGATGAACTTCAAAAATCGTATCACATTTGAAATATTGCGGCAAAATAAAAACCAACATTCAGTAATCAGCTGATATAATATTTAGAACAGAATGTAAACATAAACACTCTGTAACAAAATCAGTTCTTGGGAAACTTGGACAACGACGTACATATCACATTCATTAATCAATGTCTACGAATTCGTTTTTGTAAATAGTGGCTGTTTTACGATATTGTGACCGCAAGTGTGCTGTATATGACCTGACGATGGTCTGTGACCGAAATCGAACATTTTTAAGAATGTGAGTAATAAAAATTTTATTACAAATCGTATGTATGGTACATTTAGGCTATGAACAATAAATACAATACAATAGAAAATTGAAATTATAGGTACCATTAGTAAACAATAAGTGTGTGTATATTAAATACATCACATTATCATTAAGTATAGAGTTGTTCAGTTCAGGGTAGGGGTAGTTTACCTGCATTGTTTTGTATTTTAACAAGAGTAAAGTAAGTGCTCTTGTTAAATAAGCTTTGTTAAGTGTTTTGATAAATAAGTGCCCCGAAAATAAAGTCATATTAATCCACTGTAAAATGGTAAATGAGATATCTATAAATGAAGAGGATAGTTGAAGGCGGAGGGGTGATTTTTTGAAAATTACTTTGCTGACATCGAGTAAAGTACGAGTAATTAATTTTGAAGGATAAGATACCTTTTAGCAATTACATATGATAAAACTATTACTCTATGAAGTGAAAATGTCATTAATGGTGGGGATCGGTTGATGAGGAGGGGTCAGTCAGCGTAGTTCAGTTCTTTATAAAAATAAAGTACTTAATTTTTATAGATACGTGACTCAAAAATAATATTATATTAAACGACTACCCCATAAGAACAAAAATATCTATAAATAGTGAAAATAATTTGAGGGTGGGGATATTTTTTAGAAATTATCAAACCGAATTCAAGTAAATGATTTTAAATACAAATCTTAGAACATGGAAATCATGTATGGTTCTCCATACTGATATTTTCTTATAGTTTGATATCACTTCCTTGTCTTTGGCATCAACTTGTAAAAACAGTTTTTTTTTCTACATACTTCTACCACAAGTAGGTGCAAAAAAAGTAAAATTTTGTACAAATTTGCAAAACGGATTTTTGAGACAAAACGTCAGAAACCTTTTTCAAATATTATGGTAATAATGAGTTTTACGTATTTTACTGTGTAATATTATAATGAAAATTGGTTACTTACGTTGGTCTGCAAACAACACAATGTATTCTTTAAAAAAAAAAAAATAGTAGGCCTGTAATACAAACCCCATGCAATACATAACTCAAAATATGGTAGGTTACTATTTTGTACTCCCACTTATAATAGAACTCCATTTTTAACACACTGTATATGATTCATTTTTGCTAACATACTTACACTGCACCTAAAAGAAACTGTAATGCAAAAATTGTGATTTTTTCAGTTTTATATTGCCATCAAATAATGTATACTCACAGCCAGAGTTGGTCCAGGCTCCTAGACCGAGGTCCAGTAGATCCAAAATGGAAATTACCAGACGTTTCAGCTGTGCCCATGGCAAACTTCATCAATGTGTGAACACCTACATATGGTTAAATTTAGATCTGGAGTTTAGATATCTTTGTTACCACACCACTGATGATGGCTGTCATGAGCACAACCAAACCAACTGGTAATTTCCATTTTGGATCTAACTGAATGTTGGTATGTCCTACACCCTCCGATAATTATTTTAAGAGTATTTAGTTTTGAAACTGATTTTTACAAAGTTCTTGTAAAAGAAAAACTAATATGGATGTTGTGCATCTGTGCCTACTTTAAGGCTGTGGTATATAGGACTCCAAAAAAATTCAGTTTTCACAAGTTCATTAGTTTTGTAAAATTCGTTTGTGCAAGTTCTTTTTTTCAGATTCTAGTGTACTAATCGCACGTAGTATTCATACCAAAATATCGATAATGCAATGGAAACTGAATTTACTTATATGAATGACTGATATAATAATTCTTAATTCATCCCACTGCAGCGTTATGGTAGGCATGGCAAAATCCAAAATAATCATATTATTTAACGTAAAATATCATGCTAAGAGACACAAAATTTGTAATATCGCAGAAAACAACATATTAACAAAATTTCGGAGACTTTGAAAATAGAAAAAAAGGCAGTGAATATAGTTTACAATACTTTCCTAACCAAATATTCATCAAATTCTGTCTGAGGGTTTCACAACAACTATTCATCCGCTTTATACAAATTTGTGGCAAAATCCGCTCATGAAATTCCAGAGCCCTTAGTTATCATCTTACTAAAAACATTTCCAATTATCTTCTTATGTAGACGCAGGAAAGAGATACAGAAAAATACCACACTGATTACCAAGACTACTATAAAATAAATATAGAAAGTGAATCAGAAAAACTGCAACACCACAAATATTAACCTATAAAATTACCCCTAATTTTATTGATGCAGGGCCGAGAACTCACACGGATGATGTAAAAAAAAGATTTTGTGTCATCCTCTTTGCAGGACAAAAGCTTCGTCTGCAGTGCATCTATAATCCTGACCAGTGATTTACGCACATTGGAACCATCAGGCATCTTCACTTCACCTGGAATACCAGCATATGCTTGGAAATGTACATGGTTTAAACAGCTCTCAGTCCTGGAACAAACATTTAGATACTGAGGAAACTTAAATGATTTTTTTATAATTTAAAACTTCAGAATTTGAAATAAAATACCATCATAAAGTAACTTTTTACCACCATATGGTGTGTATAAACTATTAGCACTTATATTAATACAAGTTGACCTGACACAACTGTCAAGTGGTTTTGAGTTTAAGAGTAATCCAGCATTTGATGGTAGAGAGAGTAGAACTATGAATTCAGTTCTCCACAACTGCCCCCCTCCCCTGATACAACAGGTCTCACCTCTCAACGTGTAAACAGCTTTTTTTCTGTACAAAAGTGGATCTGGGAAACTTCACTGTTCTTTACACATCAACCTACTACCAAAATATAAATTGAGTAATAAAACATACTAATTTATCTGAACCAAAGAATTATGAAAAGAATAATTTTTCCATGTAAGTATTCTTTATACACTCTGTGCATACATTTATTAATGCTACAAGAGTTCCTGAATAAAGAACTATACACATCATACTTCATGTCTCTACAATGCCTTACAGAATTACATTATAAGATTGTAACAGTAATGTTACAGCATTACTGACGCAATAATGTTTCATTATAAAACATATAATTTTAAAACACATATGTCTAACTGGATAATTTGAAAAATCTTACAATGTAATTGGATGTTCATCCCACATAGGCAGCATAGGTCCACAACCCAATAAGCCTATTAAGATAATCAAACTGCAGTGCAATTCTTCCCTAAACAAACAAATACAAAAAAATTATCGATTTTGTTTTTTATGTACAATCACACAAAACAAATACAAACTCATAAAGCTTCTAAGATCAATTTTAACATATCATTTGCCCTAAAACATTAAAATGTTATTACTAAGTGGTCTACAGCTCAATAACTTTATTGAAAATTCATGATCTCGGCAGCCTCACATTCAGTTAAAAGAAATATATTGATAAAGATTTAAATACCACAGACATATTTTACAAATTTGGAGAGAACATAGTGGCAGTCGTGTATTCTGTGGGTGCTAATTGACAATAAAATATCGTGCTGTCATTATCAAGTACAGGATCGATACAGTGTAAAAATAACCGGTACAGAAATATCAAAGTTTATCAATTTCTTTATTACTTATAATGAGAAGAAACAAAAGAGTAAACAATAAAGCAACAAAATGTATATAAAAAAACAATACCTTGTGAATGCAAGCTTATCATTTATATAATCTTGAAGCCTTTCGATCTCAGAAGGCAAATACTTGGAGATAATATGCTGAGCATACTTTACTTCTACATCACCTGGTGCATCCCATGTTAAATTTAAGTTATGTATATCGCCAGGTTTACCCCAGTCCTACAAATTACAAAAAAAAAAGAAAATTATAGACAATCAAATGTCTAAATATATACTAATTATACAAATGTTTTCTAAAACTAGCGAACAAGTGAGAATTCAAAAGAAAATGAGGTTATGGACTTTTTGTTTGTATTATTATGTGACTTGAAAATCTGGACCAGTTATCAGTTTGGAAATGTCTATCAAATTCAGAATGTATAAAGACACTAATTATTATTAACAGGAAATTTTAACTACTTTAATCACCAATTTATTTGTGAGAACTTAAAAACTAATAAAAATATGATGTAACGTATTTTAATATAAGCTGTCTTTAGATGGCATGTATAAACTTATCCCTTATTAAATGTTGTTTTTTTTTCATGACCAACATATGATGCTGGATTGTTCAAATTTAACACATTTTGCTACTGCAAACGAAAATTACTTTTCATGTAAAATTTCAATATTTCAGATGTAAGCCAAAATATCAACATGTTATAAATGTTTTCTGTTTGAAAACAATCCACTAAGTCAATTGACAAGTGAATCAAACAAACTGCTCATTGATTAAAAATTATTTCTTGTCTCACTTTATTAGTTATACAAATTATTCAGTAGACAATTATTTGTTTACAAATTATTATATTCATTTAACTAGCAAAACTTCTTTTTCGTCAGGTAATCGACAACAACGAACGACGTGTGAGCTGGTATCATACTGTAACACCCAAGTCTGTTCTTTTCACAGATATGGCCTCTTCTTGCATACTGCTTATCTCAAATGCCTTAAAACTACTCTATAATACTCCTTATTTACTGTCTGACCATGTGAAACGAATTCATGATGAACCAACAAATTCCAGCCAAAAAACACCGCCAATATCACCTTCGTGTTTGACCGACTCATCCGCACTTTTTTTGGTCGAGGCGAGTAAGTTTTTTTCCATCCTCTGCGAAGACTGTGACTTCATTTCAACATTGTATACATACATCCACGTCTTGTCCCTGTTATGTTTTTGATGAAGTTTTCATCGGTACTGGCATGGTCAAGCAGTTCCTGACTGATGTTAACATGATTCTCTTTCTGATCATCAGACAACAAACGTGGCATGAATTTTGCTGAGATGCGATGCATGTTCACTTTTCCTGTTAAAATTTCGTGGCATGAACACATGCTGATACCCAAATCTTCGCCAATCTCACATACAGTTAAATGACAATCTTCAATTATCATAGTGTGAACGATTTTATCATCACTTATTGATGTTGAAGGGCGACCAGGTCTTGGATTTTCATCGGTCAATGTTCTTCCCACTTTGTAACAAGTAAAGCAGTCGTAGCACTGCGTTCGGCTCATACAATCATCCCCATATGCTTAATGAAGCATTTCGAAATTTTCTGTAAAAGTTTTACCGAGTTTGAAGCAAAATTTTATGAAAAAACGTTCAGCAAGCTCTTTCATTTCACTAGAGAAAACTTCACAGAGAGGTTAGAACATGTACTAATTTCAGCCACTGTAGTGAGAATGACAATGGTAGAAAGTAGCGGAATTTTGGATGATGTTTCCAAAAGTTCCCACTAGTCAGCACCACTTATCGGAGAATGCTCTTTGCATACACCACCGTGGTATTGTGAAAGTTCGGTTATTTTTTGAACACACTTCATACATACACTCTGAGTGTACATTTTCTTAATGCTACATTAAGTCCTCAATAAATACCCTTCACATCACATTGAATTCCCCTATTAATTCTTACAGAACTGTTATGGCATTAGTACTATTGCAATAATGCTTGAATTGTAATATATATGTAATTTGAATCAGTATACCTTGTTCGATAATTTACAAAAACAAAACTTTACAAATACTTAACTTATTCAATAAATATTTATAAACACTACTAATGTTTCTCAATGACTCAATAATAATTACAGTGGACACAATTTATTTTTCAAAAAGTATTTTAAATTTGTTTTAATGTTTTCTACACCATTTACTGTCTACTGGAACCTGGTGAGTTGGTGTACATACAAAATATAATGTAGTAAATTGTACTAAGGTTCAGTAAATGCTGGTGAAACAACTACACACACACAGAGCCACTATAAGCAGGTGTGCAAGGTATGCACTGCACATGGGCGGCACATTCAGGGGGCACCAACTCACATCATCATCATCACAGCAGAAATGATATGTTTCACAAACCCAATCTCAACTTTTTAATGTATTTCAACGTCTCCAATTGCATCCATATTATGTATTTCTCGTATAATACAAAAACTTGTATGAACTTCATCGAACATAACACTAAAACTATTTCTATACCACATATTATGGGTGGTACAACATTTATGTCACAGCAATAGTGACAGAATCTATGAGAATGACAATAATTCATAGCAGTTGATGAAATAATGGTAAAGGATTTTAAAAATAACATTAAGAAAGTGTATACTAAAGACAGGCAAAGAGCAAAGCAGCATTATTATTGATTATTGAAATAGGTTTTATATGAAATGCTACATAACTTGGAACTACAAAGGATGGAAAGTTACAGTTTGAGTGCAACTCTCTGACATTCGCCTGCTTTATTACTAACTTATTTTGAATAGGCTAAAAGTTTATCATAGGATTTCACCTCACAAATTGCAAAGATTAAAACTTTATGTTTAAAACTGTTAACACAACACAATTATTAAACTCCAATTATACTCACATTACATGTGTGATCTGGACTAAAGGCGGAAAACATTAACATAAACAATAAATTAGTTCATGTAAATCATGTGTGTGAATGTCCTTTTTCGAGTTGAGATCCGTACTCTGTTTTGTTGCTTTCCCTAAAGGGTTTTCTGCAAGATTTCAGCAGATCCATGTCTGCCATCTTTAGGCAGATTCCTCCTTGATGACTTAGGCTGGAATGATTTTTCACCTACTTTTATATTGACATGGGAGTTGCAATTGGCTATGGTCGAAATCATGTCTACTGAGTGGTTAACTTAGCTGCTGGTGACATCCAACCGATGTTGTAAGTGTGAAGTCCTGGTTTCCAGACTGGATGAAGTCATAAGCTGTCGCCTCATTTGTTGGTGGCGTCTGATCATTTTTTCAATTTTGGTGGCATCATAGAAGAGGGATCCTGAGGTTTCAAATCAATAGAAGCCAGTTCTACAACACCAGCCACCAGATATCATTATCAGACCACCAGAATGGAAGCCACATCAGCCACCACCAGCAGAAAAGCTGACTTCTTAACAAACACAAGTTCGACCACAAACCAACAGGAATGCACCTTTCAACTTTAACATCAGTACAAATACAGAACCACCCTAGATGAAAAACACTCCAGACTACATCATCAAGGAGGAATCACCAAAATGCTGTAGAAAACCCTTGTCGAGAAACAGCAAAACACAATATGGGACTCAACCTGAAAAAAGAACACATCATATCACACTATTAAAATATAAGAATTATATATGCACATAGCCGTTTGATACATTAAAAATTGTCACGTGATTGTTTGCATTTTTTTAACTATGCAAATTCAACTTTGGGATTAAATTATCTTAAAATTTTCCAAACCATTATGGATTAGTAACTGATATTATAGTGAGCATTTAAATATCTATATTTTATTTTAGCTAGTCCCCTAATTCTTTTATCAAGTTGTGTAGTAGCTAGAGTAAAGAAAAAATCCATAAATACAATTTATTTTCACAGATTTGGTAATTATAAAGCATTTTACGGTATTTCAAAATATGTTTATACCATAAATATACGATTCACTTACTCTGATTGGTAGATATTGTGAAACATGTTTGTCATAGTCTTCTACAGTACTTCTATACTCTGTCGGCCAAGTACGTGAAATAATGGAAAGCAGATTGTGCAGCAGCTGGCTAGAAAGTGTAAAACCTTCTTTACATGTCATGTGTAATGTTCTGTCAAGAATACGCTCCAACATTGCAGAATACTGTAGCATACAGTTTCCTCTGCAGTTGATTATCTAAACAATGCCACATAAATATTTTAGAAAATTTAAATTAATTAAAGCAAAGTGTGTAAAAATCAAGTAAAGGTATGTGCATGATATATAGGATTTTGCTCAGACATTGCACTGAACAAACAGGTCCACAGTTGTCAACTCTTTACTTCCCCATAACACTATTTGCACACTGAGCCACCATATCTGACCAAAATTCCTATATACACCTAACACTTGCATATCCCTCACCCTCTCATCTTCTTGAGTTTTATAAGAACAACTCATCCCCCCCACACTTTTCACCAAGTGGTGCATACAACTCTATAGTTCTGTATGTAATACTAAACAGTAAATTCATTTGCTGTGATGAGGGAAGATGGCTGAAATCAATAATAAATAAATTCATGTATCTAATAAAATAGACATTTTTAACTTGCATTTTGTAAGGTTCATGAAATTTTGTGATTCTATTAATCCATAAACAAGTGTTGGTCTATATTCAGTACTGGGACTGGATTTGATAAGCAAGCACTGTGTACTTATATAAAGCACTGGTTTTGTATAAAGCTTGAATTTTTAAAATGCTGTCTGTAATGATGATATATGTTGCATAATATAATAAAAACAAAACATTAGAAAACTAAATTTCCCCTAATGTTATGTTATATGAGGAAATAAGAGCAAACATTGTAACAGGGCACTTAACTCAGCGTATTGTAGAGTACAATTTTCTCATGTGAAACAGAACATTTGACTGCACAGAATTTTTGTGCACGACTTGGACTTGGGAAAGAGTAGTTTCTAAAAACATGTATACATGGTCAAAATGCAATTGTGTACATTCCGAAGTCTTGTGCCAGCCGAAAAGGAGTAACAGCTGTTAAGTTTGCCATGGAATAAAAAAAAAAACTGGCTTAGCATGGGATCAAAGTGACGCCAAACCACATAGTCAGACAGTTGTAATTACAATACCAGAAGGAACAAGATACTGGCGACCACATCTCAATCACAAAGGCCACCATGCCTTGGTACAAAAATGTAAATAGCAGACTCAAATATCATCAGTTGTGTCTCGGTACAAAGTGATCAGAAGTTTTAAAGTAATGTAGACGGTCATGTTATAATTATAGTGTGTAATTCGACACAGTGAGTCGAACGAAGGGAGTGATTAATAACAAAAGCTTCATACCACTTGTTGTGCAAGAAGCAAAACAAAGGAAATTCGGACCACTCACTTTGTGGCTTCAAACTGTAATAAAGATGATTACTATGTAACCTATATCTAGCTAAGTATAATAGAATTGAAGAGCCGTGGTCGCGGGAAATCAGTGTCAAAAATATGAAATAAATGATACTCGTGGGCATTTGTGTGTGTGTGTGTGTGTGAGAGAGAGAATGGAAAGAGGAGTGAGAGAGAAAAAAGATTATGAAATCTTTTAGTAGATATGCATTGTGATCACATGCATATCACAGTTGTTCTCATGTGAAATCATGTACAAACCAAGGTCTCTATTATAAATTACATACAAAACTGCTTACACTAATATTAATGTAATTCAGAACCAATTTTTAAGTAACAAAAAAAAGTATTGATTTGCTCTATCTTTCAAAATTAGTATAGTCAAGTAAAGTTTTAAAACAGAACATGTTAAATTTTAATATGTTTGAGGCAACTGCACCATGAATGGTAACCTTTATGGGTTTGGTAAATTTCAATATTTAATATGTTTAATTTGAATAAAAGTTGTGTAGCAACTTAAGAATGTAATGATTCTTAGTTAACGATACAATTAACAGTAAGTGGTAATACATGAGTCTATTTACACAAAAACGGAAATGAGTTTTAACATCACCTTGCCTTAACCTAACTTGTGCTCAACGAGTCAGTCTTACAAATCTGGGGAAATTCTTTTAAGTGAAAAACTATGGTTTCAAATATTTTGTTTCAATGGGGATAATGAAGTGGTTTCCACATGCTGCTTGTGAAAACATGGTGGCGACTCTGGCTTGTTTTTTTTTTTTTTTTTTTTTGGGGGGGGGTTTGGTTTGTTAAGGTAGGTAAGTAATGGGGCCTTCTTACTTATAATCTTACAACATACTGTACATTTATAAGTCTGCCATTATAAAAAGAGCCAGTAAAAAATATTGTTTTACCATCAAGTTAACAAGGAAAATAACTGTCAAATGCATCTGACAATCATAGTAATGTATTTATATCTCACTAGCCATACTAAAATACTATTGGCTACATATAAAATAAGGTCTTGTGTATGAGTTATATAAAATCTCACAAAATCTGAGTTATTTCATGTAACGTGTAGCAGATGCGATAAGCATATAATTATATTGGTGACACACAATACTTACATTTTCTTTAAATAATAATGTTATAAGCTGTTACCTGTAACATGTTTTACTCAAACACACACATGTAAAGTGTACTTTAAACTTGATAACATCTTTAATTATTTGTGTGCTAAATACTTATTATGATTACTTTAAAAGCAGCCTCATATTTGTTTCACTTATAAGCTCTAAACTAGAAACAACCAAAACAATAACAACTTACTTCAGCCAACAGCAGCATGTTATAAAGTAGTTCATTGTCTACTATCTCTTCCTTCAACACATCATCCGAGTCAGTCAGTGTAATGATTGTATGGCACAAATGAGGTACAAACATTTTTAACGTTGCTTCAGGACGAGCCTGTTTCAATAAAAAAAAGTACTTATATACACATATAAATTTATAGTAAACCAACATGAACACATCTTCTTTAACCCCCTCGATCTATCTACCTCACACATAGTCGCTACTCACCTTTGCAAAAGTCCTACATATGGCAGCCACAAACCTTCCTGCAACTTTGGTCTCCAAGATGCGGCCTGTTACAAATGAGTACAGCTTATCCAGAGCACTCTATAAACATTTGTAAACATATACACAAAAATAATGACTGAAAATGGTACTACATAAAACACAATTTTTACATATGCATTTTAAAAAGACCTAAATGATATAAAAAAGCCTTTATAGCATTGTTACAACAAATATTACAAAAAATCTTACATTAAATTGTTACCAACTGAAAAGTGTTGAACAAGTGTTCTTGAACATTTTCAATATTTTAAACCTGTTTGAAAGTTTATAGATAAATATCGTTTTTCAATAGTTGTAAATTCTAATGTAATAAAAATAAAACCAAAATCTTACAAAATAATCACATACATTAAAACAAGTTACTCAAAACAATACAAAATATGCTTATAGAAATTGTAACAGTACAATTCTGGTCCTATTGTATTTTGGGGAATAATCGATTTAAATTGTATTTTTATTTCAAAGTCATATATACGAAACTAGTAAAGTTTTATAAAGGTTTCCAACTGCGCAATATCGAGTGGACAGAATTTGCTTCAAGGTCGAGAATATACACGCAGAAACAACAACATTATTTTGCATACTAATGTGTCAACAAGCTGCACCCATGTATACGTTATCCAAAAGTATGCAACCACGCAATTTCTGCGCTTGTAAACAACTAAGGTGTGGATCTCTCCACAAAGGAACTGGTGACGTAGTTACTCCCCACTTCCGAATTGAAGCACTGTAAATCGTCCTCAGTCACGCTCCAACAGTATAGCCGGCCGGCTCTATATCAAAATTTTATAAAAACTAAGTCTTGGACGTTCGCCTGTACAATGTAAAAGTTCAGTATTTTGCATAAAATGAAGTAAAAAGTTCAACGTTATTAACGTGTAAAACGTAAACAGTTTGGTAAAGTTTTTAACATCAATAGTGCGAGTTCAGCGATGGGACGTCTGCAGGACTAACTTCAGCTAAGTGACAAAATGGGGGTACCCAAAAAGTTTAAATAAGGGTCAATACAAATTTTAATCAAAATTCAGTAATAAAAAATGAGCTCAATTTGGAAAAAATCAACAAAAATTGTACCATAAGAATGCGAGTGTGAGTGAATGAGAGAATGTCTAACTATATTAAAAGTGCTGGGTTGTGGAGTTATTTTAAATATGATATCATAAAATATAATTAAATATGTTATTTTGGAGGGCTTGTGAAATGTTTAAGGGGAATTTTCATTTGAATAGTGGAACTGCGTCTCATGACGCAACGCCTCAGAGCGTATAGTAGAGTGCTTGTTCTGCACGGTAGAGTCACATGTTTTGTACGTCATATGACAATAAAAGGTAATGTCATTGGTAAACATTTCAAGCAAGAGTAAATTATTTCAGATAACACATTCCGTTACTTCTGGTTCGTTTAACCAAATTCTGCCCTTAAAGGTAAACAAATCTATTATTCTTGTATAAAAACAAGATGGCGCCTGAACAAAATGTTGAGTAAAATTATTGATATTACATATTAATTTTGTTGCATTAAATAATTAATATAACAAAATTAGTACAATATTCTTTGATGGTAAGGTGGAAAACAAAACAGGTACCATACAATTAACAAAATCCTGAAAAAAAAAAGTTCAATACAGTACTTTATTCAATCTGTTGTAAATATTTCAATACTATTTTATCTCATGCTGAACCATGAAAAGAGACAAAAAGTTTTACCTGCCTATCAAAACATTTTATGTACAGTTTTAACACTGAATAATAGAATGCTGTCATTAATGCTACTTTCAAGCCATGCAAAACCTTTTTCAGTTGGTTCAAGAACAAACAAGACATTGAGAATGACAAAATGTTGTATTTAATACACATTTTTATGGAACTACTCAATTATATTACTTATATTTTTGGACAAGTATATGGTCTATACAGACATGTATGTATGCGTGTATGTAACATGTATGCACGCATACACACACGTTATTTCTATGTACCTGAAAAATCCGACTTGATGTTTGTGTAACAATGGGTGAACAAGCAGATGCAAGTGCACTTTCAACCATATTCTCTAGTTTACTGCGTTTATCTGCATCTCTCTCAAGTCTGGTTACTTCAAGTACACTGCTGTCTACAAGCAGGAAACACCTATCTAGAAACTGTAGTATGAAGTCTTCAAACTGTGCAGTGGCCAAACTTACTGATTCCTCTTCCTGTAAACATCAAAATTTATAATTATTTAAGCACTAACAGGTATGTATTGTGTTAACATTATACAAACCAAGGTCTCTATTATAAATTACATACAAAACTGATTACACTAATATTAATGTAATTCAGAAAATTCTGACAAAGTTTGATCACAAAACCAGATTTCTGTTACCACTTATGTTTATTCGTTCATTTATTTGATTCACTGTCTTCTGGAAGAGTTCTCACACAATAATAATTTATATTCTGAACTAATAAACAGCGTAGTCCAAATGCTGCACTTTTCTATTGTAACGGTACGAAATTGTAGGGCCAAGATAACATTTTAAAATCATATTCTCCATGCAGTCATTGTTCACCCTTGTAGAACCCCGAGTTAGTCAACCAGATAGGCTGTGTTTATTACAGAACAAAACGTCTATGTTTTGTCTCCGCACTCAAGCAACGTAGACCGATTGTGAAATAACACCTAACTTCGCATCAGCCGTGAATCACGGAAGAAAGTAATGTAACTGCATATTGCGCCAGGCGGCAAAATATTGCTAAATCTTACGCCTAAGTTATAGCGCTCTTTTAACAACACCAATGGGAGCGCAGACTCAAGATCACGTGACCAGAAAACTCTGTGTGCTCAACTTTAGCGAACTAACGCCAGTTCCATTGTAACTCATGGCCGCGCGGCCAGCCTACAACAACATCTAAGTGTAAAAAGTTATGTCGGCCGACTTGATCATATTTGATAACGTGATATCCGTAAATCAGTGAGAATAATGAAACAAAAACCGTAAAATCAGTACCAACAGTGGCGTGAGTGCGAGAGAACTCAGAAATCGGTCAGCTAGTGAACTTGTGTCACTGTTATTACATGTGCATAATATGGGTGTGCATTGGAGTAAAACCACTATTAGGATGAGTACCACTTTTTAAGCTTCAATTATTATATTATTATTATTATATTTCAATATTCGCTTTTATAGACACCTTAATAAGAAACAGAGATCTCTAAGAGAGGGGAGTTTATTTAAACATTAACAAAAAGAGAAAGAGAGTGTGAGAGTGTGTGTGTGGTTATATACTGGTTCATTTTCAATTTTCTTATATGTATTTAGTAATGTCAATTATCATAGTATTTTAAAACAAAAGTTAACAAAGATGCTGTCACTTGTAAAAGTAAAAGAAGGGGGCGATTTTCGATAAATAAAATAAGTATGTATTTTAGACAGTATCAAATGTGTCAACGTAATTATTGCACATATCAAATCCAAATAATCCTGTCTGCAGCTGGTTTTGTCTGAATGACTCTGGACCCGAACTTAAAGGTAAAAAATTAATTATTGACATATAGAGTGAAAGTTACACTGGCTCCCGTAACAGTGACGCGAGTGTAGGTTTTACAACTTACATTCGCCAGACCTAATTAAGCTGCAGAATGGGTTGTTTGGGAGTGAGGGCGATTGTCAGTAAATTAGTAAGAGTAGTTAGTAAGCTTACAAAAGTAAATACTAGAAAAATGGAAAACACTATGGATTTAACTAGCACTAGTACTGAAAATCAAATAAAAATAATAGTAACCGAAACAGTAGTAAATGAAAATATGTCAACTGAGTCGGCCAATAAAGGCGATTCAGGTATTCAGATAGAGTCTCTGTCAATCAGTGACAGTAATGCAAATGGACCTGTATTAATTAGTAAGGTGGGAGCAACTTCCACTCCTATTACAATTAAAACAAATACTACAGAAAAAGAATGGTCAATGAATGATATATTCAACCTGTTACAACTATGTCTGAGAACATGGTAAAAAATAGTGATTTTAATAACAAGTTTGATGTATTAAATAAACGACTTGATATAAATGACCATAAATTTGATGAAATAAAGAGCGACATTAATAAGATTAAGCTACAAAACTGTAATATCGAGAAACGTATCAATGATATAAATGATAATTTAAAAAGTTTTGTAAGTAGCAGTGGTAATATGATAATAGATAGTGACGAAATTAATAATAAGGTGAGTAATACCGATGATAATGATGTTTTAACAAGTGATAATAACGGTGTTGAAAATGGTAATGATGTTGAAAATGTTAATCAGTTAGAGAGAGAGCGTGAAGACAGTTCAAATGCAGAGTATAAAAAGAGGGCAAATTTTTCTTGTGAGACAGGTGAAGAAAAAGTTTCACCAGTATTGTTGGAGGACAAAGGTTCCTCGCTAGTTTTTGTAAAAGACAAAAGGTCTTTAAATTATTTTTGTGTACCTGGTAAAGCCAGATGTTGTAATAATGTTGTGTTGCCCTCTGTGTGGAATGAGAATGTAAAATGTTGTGAGAAGTATTGTAATGAAAGTGATTATGAAAGAGAGAGAGAGTGGTAGAAATATTCAAGGTGAAGAGAGATTATGAAGAGTTAATACAGAGTTTAAATAGTGAGAGAACTGGTAGAATTAAAAACATACCTTGTGTGACAAACAATGAGTATATTGATGACAAATATTTGCCTGTTAATGAACCCATAGTAGCAGAATATGGTAATAATGATGTAACGACAAAAAACACTGACGGAGACTTTACAAATAATACTAATGCTGATTTGATTTATGATAAGATAATTTTGGGAGGTAACCCTATAGATTATTATTTTGGTATAATGGAAAAAATAAAATTTTATGGTCACTACACAGAAAATAGCCATATGAATGCCAATAAAATTGACAAATGTTATACAAAAATAAGACTATTATACGATGATGGAGGTTGAAAGCAGTGTATGGACATTTTAAATACTTTAATATATGGTAATGACTTCGCTGAATTAGATATTGAAGCACGGCAAATAATAATTGGATATGACAAAAATTTGTAAGTAAATAAATGTGTTAATGTTAAATGTATTGTGTTAATAGTATTCTGTTGCAATGTATATTATAGCTTATGTGTAACCTATGTTTGTAATGAGAGGGAAAGGTATAATAATAAATAATAATATTTTATTCCACTAAAATAATTAATAAGAGATAATAATGAAGTTATTTTGAATTGTGTTTGTATGTTAACTAAAATCATGAGTAACCAAAACCAAATGGTTTTTAGTAAAATGTTATTAATGTAACTGTGGTGAATTAAAATTATATCTGATCTGAATTGGAATAAAAAATTTAAGAGATAAATATGTTAACTAAAAGATTTATAGAAAAGTACAGGTATGAGGGGTGATGTAATTTTGAGTGTTGAGACTGAGAGTGTTTATGAAAACAAGTCTGGCACACAACTGTTTATGTAAACAGGTATGCTGTATGTTGTGACTAATGTCTACAGTCATGCTTGGTGACAATAACATAAAAATGCTGTAGCCTGCTGAATCATTGCCAGTAGGAAAATCCTATTATGAAATAAAAAGAAATACCATATGTGAAGAAAGGAATGTAAATTTTTGAATAATGTAGGTAATATTTTATGTCGGATCATTTTGAAAATGTAATTAATTTTGAAATTGTTAATTAAAACAATATGAATTAAATTTAATAAAAGGTAATTAAATAAATTAAAAAAAAATAATAATTTTTAATAATGACTTTAAATCTATTTTTATTTGAATTTTGGTTGTAATGGTAAAATAAATAATTGATAAAAAACATAATGATTAAAATATACATTTAAAATTAAAAATTGAAAAAAATGTTTGAGCTGAAGCGGTGTTTGGAAAATAAGATGTGTATATTACTGCCCAAGTAACTTGTATCAATGAGCATCTAGGTTTTATGTTTGTAACTGTAGATTCCCCACCTAAGTGCGGTCATGACCTCACCGGATCATGACCGGGAAAATAGTTAATTATGGCAAATCATGAATTTTACCTGATATAACCGGCTTGTGGTTTGTTTTATTTTGTTAACCCGGTGGTTTGTTAGATTTAGTAGGGGGGTTATTTTTTGGGGAATCTACCTCATTTTGGAACAGGGCTATTTTCACCCAGATAGGGGTGGTAGTCAATTAGGGGTGTATAAATCAAGAATAGTAGGTATAATACCCAATTTTATTGTAACGCCGAAGCAAGGATGGGGGTGGAATAAAAGAAAAAATGTCCACCCCTTCCGCATCAGTCCTTGTGAAAGCAACTGGGCGCTACAGTCCAGGGGGGGAAATAGTGAGCGTGGATGGACGGTGACTCAGTTACAGGTCACGAGGGAGATGTGGTTTACGGCTAGGATGAGGCTGGAAAGGGCCAAGAAGCCTAGCGCAGAACACATTAATATGTAACGGGTATCAGGGGTTAAGGGATAAAAGGGGGTAGAAAAAAAAAATTTTTGTTTATTCTATATAAATGTAGTAGGCAAGTAAGGACATAATTTGTATTTTAGGTACGATTCCTATGAGTTAATGTAATCCTGCATAATTAATGTGTCATTTTGGTTGGGCAATATTGTACGGGGAATATTATTCAAGTTGACTGGAATTTATGTGTACCATTGTAAACCTATATTGTTGTATTAACACTATATTCTAGGGTTATAATATAAAATGAGCCAGTACGTTGTCAATGAACCAGTATGGCTAAGAGAAAACAAATCAGTTGTGGGATATGGAATGATGGAAGGCCGTTTGTCGATTTTTTAATTGAATGTTTCAAAGTCAGGCGATACTGGGGCGGGTATCTGTCCGAGCTTATGGTGTTGGGATCTCGAAATGAGAAGTCCAGTAAGATCGGAGGGGTGCTACCGCAGTCACCGGACTAGGGAAGTAAGTACCCATGATTTAGTAGAGTGTTCAGGGGGGTTGCGGCGCCATATCCTCACTGATCCTCTTAGGTTTAGGCAATAAGAGTTTGAACGCTTCGGCCTTCAATCTCTTATTGGGGGGGGGGTATTGTAACGGTACGAAATTGTAGGGCCAAGATAACATTTTAAAATCATATTCTCCATGCAGTCATTGTTCACCCTTGTAGAACCCCGAGTTAGTCAACCAGATAGGCTGTGTTTATTACAGAACAAAACGTCTATGTTTTGTCTCCGCACTCAAGCAACGTAGACCGATTGTGAAATAACACCTAACTTCGCATCAGCCGTGAATCACGGAAGAAAGTAATGTAACTGCATATTGTGCCAGGCGGCAAAATATTGCTAAATCTTACGCCTAAGTTATAGCGCTCTTTTAAAACACCAATGGGAGTGCAGACTCAAGATCACGTGACCAGAAAACTCTGTGTGCTCAACTTTAGCGAACTAACACCAGTTCCATCGTAACTCATGGCCGCGCGGCCAGCCTACAACAACATCTAAGTGTAAAAAGTTATGTCGGCCGACTTGATCATATTTGATAACGTGATATCCGTAAATCAGTGAGAATAATGAAACAAAAACCGTAAAATCAGTACCAACAGTGGCGTGAGTGCGAGAGAACTCAGAAATCGGTCAGCTAGTGAACTTGTGTCACTGTTATTACATGTGCATAATATGGGTGTGCATTGGAGTAAAACCACTATTAGGATGAGTACCACTTTTTAAGCTTCAATTATTATATTATTATTATTATATTTCAATATTCGCTTTTATAGACACCTTAATAAGAAACAGAGATCTCTAAGAGAGGGGAGTTTATTTAAACATTAACAAAAAGAGAAAGAGAGTGTGAGAGTGTGTGTGTGATTATATACTGGTTCATTTTCAATTTTCTTATATGTATTTAGTAATGTCAATTATCATAGTATTTTAAAACAAAAGTTAACAAAGATGCTGTCATTTGTAGAAGTAAAAGAAGGGGGCGATTTTCGATAAATAAAATAAGTATGTATTTTAGACAGTATCAAATGTGTCAACGTAATTATTGCACATATCAAATCCAAATAATCCTGTCTGCAGCTGGTTTCGTCTGAACGACTCTGGACCCGAACTTAAAGGTAAAAAATTAATTATTGACATATAGAGTGAAAGTTACACTATATCTAAAATTCAATAGAAATCATGATATTGACTGAAGACCCGTTGGGTAATTAGTGAAACATATTACTACAAAGGTTTTAAAAAACACAAACACTTGGTAGTTTCACAATTTATTCTTAACCTCTGACAACTGTTTCAGCCTATTGGGCTATTCTAAAAGAGCTACTAAGAACAACTAAATACAAAGAATGTGTTTGACACAGTTGTTCTTAGCAGCTATTTGAGAGTAGCCCAACAGGCTGAAACAATTGTCAGAGGTTAAGAATAAGTTGTGAAATTAGAAATTACCAAGTTTTTGTGTCTTTTAAAACCTTAATATAAATCACATCTACTCATTAACAAAAACATGGATAATTCTTTATCTTGAACATCTAAAGCAAATAAAGTTGGCAATATTTTAATTTATTACATTCTTTTTATATAGCACTCTATAGCACTCATACAATAAGAAGGATGAAACTGCTCGTCCATCAAATAGATTAATCTTGCCATGATAAGGGTAATGTCCAACTGAATTTTTGGCTGCTAGGAACAGTTAAACGTACAGTAACCACTGCATGCTCATTGTAAAATTTAATTTGCAATGAACCTTATATTTAATATCCTGGCTTACATTTATGGTGACTTACATAAAGAAAAAACTGACTAAATATTATGTTTAGATACAACTAAAGTTACTTACTTTAAGGCAAAACAAGAAAGAAAAAGAGGTTAAGATTTCTAGAGTGGTAACATACAGACAATAGATTTATGGAGGGCTAGATTCAAGTTGGAATTTTCCAACAGCATAATTTGAATGGCATTTCCAGTCTGACATCAAATTATCTTGTTACATTATTCTTTTACACCATCTCCTTTATTGAACTCTTAGTATAATGTTACTAATCCCCCTACACTTTATTACCTTTAAACAAAACATTTTGAACAGAATCATGCATAACACACTATCTCTGAACCGAAATAAATTTTGTAGTTCTCTCAATTCATTAAAATTATTGCATCTTAGACCTCTCATTATTATGTTAACAACTTTTCAATTTGTATTTTATGGGGATCCATCAATGCACGTTAGATTTGAAATGACAACATCATTACTTACATTAAAGATTAGGAGTTATTTTAATGAGTCATAAACTATATGGCAGCTTGGTGCCACAGATTTATATAATACTGATGCCACTATGTACATACTCGTAGATTGTGCATGAATAAAAATGATTGTAGGTTTTACATCTTTAAAGTTGGAAAAAAAACGTCTTGTATTCAGGAAATGGAAAGTAATTGTGTATAATGACAAAAAAATTTTAAAACTGTAATAATATGGTATGCACATTTAAGTGAATTACATTGAAATGTACATAGTATACACACATCTGCTTACTATAACAAAAAAATATAATATTGCATAATGAGAAAAAATAAAATGTCTTCTGCCTTCTATATCCACATGACAGTATATAAAAAGTTTTAATAATGTGTTTTCACAAAAATGGAATACTTACAGGTGTCAGATCACTATAGTGATCAGATGCAGCTGATGAATCGACAAGAGGAATCATTGTGGCAAACGTTGTGATGAACTGAAATGTAACAAAGCATTTTCTGACGTCATTGGGATCAATACCTGGCAATGACGCCAACAACAGTGGAATAACATGAGTTGGTCCTTCTGCATAATCTGTTCCCTGGACCATAGGTCTTGCGACAGACACAAGACACTGCATTGCTGCTGTGTACTTGTGTGGTTCTGTTAGTGAATCTAATGTGCAGTATAACCTGAAAACGTTTTGAATAGGTTTTTATGTGTACATGTTCAAAGGCAAATTATTTTTTTCATTACTTCTACTTATTTTTTTTTTTAGCATATGAAAGGTATATTCAAAATTCAGGAAGAGTTATTCTACACATGTCAAATTCAAACTTATTTCAATGGTGTGAAATAATCATCATCAGACATACAAACTTGAAACTGAATACCTTAAAAAATATAAATTTTGATATAAAACCATGAAGTTGAATCCAACATAAAACAAGAGTATTCAGAACAGAACTTCTCAATCACAATAGTTTTTTGTAAGATAAATTAGAAAATAAATATATGCTCTTATGAAATGTGTATCAGAGGTTGTAATATTATAACAATCACCATGGGTTCTTTAACTGATCCTCTCCTTATTGCAGTAATATAGAAACAAATAGGTAATTTTTATAATTAATATGTACACGCACATTTAGCAATACTTCATGAATATGGTATTTATGGTACTTTCACATAAATGGAATGCCACTGGTCTACATACAAAATGAGCACTGACTGTGAAAAAGCAACAAGGAAACTAGTCAACTGGCATGATATTTTACTAAAAGCAGCCCTATCTTAACTATGTTATTCAACCAGTACTAAAATTAACCTAAAATAACCAGTGAAGATCATTTCATTGCAGTAATAGTTCAATATTGACACCTAGTCCCCTCACAGCTACGAAACTTACAAAAACTGCTATATTGCACTTCTACATGTCCTATACGTCTAACATTCTGTAGTTGTGAGGAATTTGATGTTTGTATTTTCTAAATTTATTTGTTGTAACAAAAATCTTTCAAAATTCACAGAACTGATTTTAACATATTTTCATATTGTAACACCACAAAATGTTACATAACCTAGACATTCACCAGAAGGGTAAATAATTACACTGAAGTGATAAAAGTGAATCATTTATAATGAATGTAGCAAAGAAGAGAAGGACCAACAAAGAAGAAAGAAGAGGAAGGATCCCAAGAAGCAGTGATGAATACACTGCATGACACTACAACAAACACTATGACTGAGTCTAACTAATGGACATGCAAAGTTCACAATAAGCTGTCAAACAAGCCAGTCCATGACATTAATTTAGAGTCATGTGTTAATAAAACTAAATAAATAATGACGGAAATAATGTAATATCAGTAACAGCATTTTGGCTGAAAGTAAAAGAACCATGACCAGTAAATGACAAAGCCTATGACTAGATTAGTTATAGCCACAATGTATATTAAAACTAGCATTACAAGCCCAGATGTAATATTAGTAAGTAAAAATAGTTATAAAAGGAAACCTTATATGGATGAGTAACTTCCATATTATACAAAATGTAACTAGTAACAATTATTAAGGCATAAACATAGTACTAAGAATGTGTCTAGCCCATGCCTAAACAAACGTTTGTCAGTAAATTAATAAGGAAACAGGACTCCTAGTGAACATAAAATTTACTGAACAATCGATATAACTAAACGAAATGTGAAATACCACCACTCAATTGTTAATGAATAACGTTAAATTGAGTAGGCCAAACGAAATGTAATTAGGGAATAGGGATTTTTTATAATAATGTATTACCCTAATTATGTTAAGATTTAATATTGTACAGTTATAAATAGTTCTTAAGTATAATCATAGATGTATTAGTGTTCAAACAAAGACGTTCTAAAGAAAACGCAGTGTGAATCACTAAATGTAAAAAGGTAGGAAATAATCGCATTATGCATTGCTAGCAGATGGCAGTGAGAAACCATGTTTCAAAACATTATTTATGAGCACTGTCAAAGAAAACGAGGTTAAAACCAGTGTTAAGCCACATCAAATTAAAGCCCAGAAACTAAACTTTAATTTGATGGTAACAACCTCGGGATCGGAACTATAATAAGTGCATAGTGCGTGTTATCATCATTTATTATTAAAAAAAAGAAATTGTTCGAGTAATACCAATAACACCGAAAGCTGAGTAAAACGATCGCGCCGGTGGCCGTTATAAAAAACAATACGTCATTGTAACGGTTATCAGAGCCAATCAAAAAAGAGTTTACTAAACGACTTTTCTCCCTAAGCACGATACAGTGAAGAGGTATATAACCAGCAGCGCAGAAAATTCGTTACACTTTTGTCACATCACCCGAGCGATACAGTCGCCGCTCGTCAGCGTAATATTTTTTTTAATGACTTAACATAATATAACAACAACAAACCTTTCAAAATTTCTTCAAGACAGTTAACAGTATAGCAATTGACTACAAGGAAGTGCTTCGACGGTAAAGTGAATGTTTTAATTAGTGCGTGATTTCAGAACGAGAGAGAGAATATTGTAATCAGTAATTTAAATAGCCCAGTTTTAGTAAGAAGAGGGCAGACTCCTCGTTCAAAGTGCGTATGAAGTGTAATTAACCAGTGATCATTATAATCCGATCACTGGAGTGTTTTTAAATTTTAATCTATACAATTAAAAGAAATAAGGTAACACAGTGACCATTTATATTACTATTCTGTTTGCGCTGATCATTATTTACCACAACATTGTACTGAGATCATTATTTACCACAACATTGTACTGACGCAAGGACAACAAAACTTTCAATCTCATACACAGAATCAATTTATTTAGCGGATTAATTAATCCAACGTAAGATATTTGTGTTAGTATTAAGCATCAAAATATTTGTTAGTTGATAAGTAAGCGTAATGAACGCTAACCTGAAAAATAATTATGAGTTTTTAAAAAGAGGCCAAATTACTAATTATTATTAGATTAACGTCTGTCAAGGCATATGATAGTTTTATTTGTATTTCAAAGAGCCTACCCGTGAGGTAAATCATATATTTAAAAGTTAAATTTGTTAATAGTTATAAGAGTTTTATTGTTCTGAACTGAGCTAGGCCGTATTGTAAACGGGCAAATTAACATCAAGTTTATGTTAACGTAATTATTGTATTTTTAATTGTTGAATTGTTTTAAAGGGTAAAATAAACCCCCGATTTTATTCAGTATAAACTTTGATTACATTTATCTCATATAGTTAATTAATACTCAACATCGAGTACAGTGAGATAACTCTGAGTAGAGACTTTACCATGTTATATCTGAATTGTGGTAAAAGCATCAAGCATTTAAACGAAACATAAGTGAATTATACAATTCTAAAATTTATTAATTTGTTTTTTCATGGGAACTTCCTAAAGTAAACCCATGTGGCGCCCACATTGCACACAAGGAGTAATCTAACCTTGTTTATAAAGTAAGCTGGTCATAAGAGCATCTTGACAGTTTATTTTTTGGTAAGTGAACATCAGAACTTCCAGTATCACGAACAGGTACGTGAAAGTGTTTTTTTATTATAAATTATTTGTCCAGACGAGACTTGACGATACGTACACTGACAACACTTAACCAAGAAGAGGAGTTCCACTGCAAGATCGACGCTACGGTTACATTCATCCACCGACCAGCGATTAATATATTATTCACTATAATTATCAAACTTTACTAAATAAACAATATTTACCAATCATTACTAAAGAGAGTTACTGCATATAAAGTAAAGAGAGTTCATATTAACGCTTTAGATTGTAACACGAGATTTCACTACAATCGAATTAAATTATATACATTAATTTAACAGAGAGGGATCTAGTTCCCTTACAATATATTCAAAATTTTGTACAAATTGGGAATTTGGCTTTTTTCAAAAAAACTTTATTTTTTATATTTTTAAATGTAAAAACACTAATTTAAAAAAAAATATATACACAAGCCGGTAGTGTCCTGTAACGTGAAAGTACTTCAAATATACACCAAAACTCAGTTACTTTAATATAATTTTGTTAATTTAATAACTTAATACGTGTTGTAAAGAGTTTGATTTTATGATTAAAAGATTCCACATACAACTAAAGAAAAGATGACCTGGTAATCATTAAAAACACAAACCTACATTTTCAGATATGATTTAAAAGATGATATTTAATGAGTCCGTATGTATGGTGTGAGAAATCATTTTTTTTTAATAGATGAAAGTAAACTTCATGAAATTCGTAAATTTTAAAAGTCCACATTACATGTTTCATTACAATCGCTTGCCAAATTACAACCTATGCAACTTAACACCTGTTCACGTTTATAAGTACAACAAAAAATATTTTCAATAAGACCAACATTTTTTCAGATCAATTTCAGACTGCAGTGAAGAACAATCATCAGGTACAAAAACTAATACACAATATATTAAATTTTGTTGAATTTTTATGCTTATCTCAATTTTAATTTTGTATTGTACATTTTATATTCTCTTTTGTACTTTTTCCAATTTTGTTATCTCTTTAATATTTTTTTTGCATTTTGTTCTTTACTGTATTATTGCTTTGCTATACCATAAGCAGTTGTTCCATTTAGATTAAAAATTTAAACAGAAAACCATTAAATAAAAAAAATCCCTTGCTATGCAATGCATTTTCCACCAGTGTATATATGAGCAACCTCTAGGTTTTCTGAAACCTAGAGGAAAATACATAAAACATCAGAAAACTGCATCCCACAGTTAGGGGGATCTTATAATAAAATTTGTGTATTCATATATCTGTATACATATGTATGTATACTCCCTGACTTATGTTCAAAGCAATTTATGGACAGATAATCAGGGCAGAAACTGGTCATAAGGCAGCGAGTGACTGTATAAAAATGAAACCTTATTTGAACTACCTTGCTTAAAACTTTTATAGTTTTAAAGAATTACAAACTATAATTTTATAGGGCTATATTATTATAGTCCTGTAATAAACACTTACTTTTCAATAAGAGATGGAATGATTAAAGCTGGGCGTAATGTTGCCAGATGCTGCATTGCCTGACTAACATCACTAGAATCCAGTCTTGTAAACATAGCTGTCATGACAACTGGCTTCATACATTCGACAAAGCGTGTTATGTCATCTTCAGTCAGTTTATGACTATCTGGTACTCGATTTTGCCATGTTAGTTTTTTATATCTCTCTCTATACAAACCAATTTCAAAACATTTACTACATACTAAACATTACAAATGATCATAATTAAAGAACTACTTATCTTATGAAGGCAAAGAGGACTCACATGAAATCTTAAAGAGTTATCAATTACTCATAACAATATGGGATCTCAATTTTATTGTTCATAAACTAAAGGTACCATACGTGTGTGTATTGAAATTATAGGTACCATTAGTAAACAATAAGTGTGTGTATATTATAAATACATCACATTATCATTAATATGGGACCTGTAACAAAAAAGGATTCCAAATGCCTGGTCAAAATCTGCTTTCATAAAAAAATTAATAAATTTTCACAATATAAACAGCCATTTTATTATAAGCTGTTTACAATATTGCATTTTGGATCATGATAGTTTTGGAACAATTAGATAATATAACTGATATAATACCAGTTGAAACAGAACTTACAGGTTCTTGCATGGGCTTACAAGATAGAACAATTTCTCATTTAATTTGTTATTGTATGTATATTGTAACGTTCCCTCATAGTTACAAAATAATAATGTTATAATTTGTTAAAATTTGAAATAAAAAAAAATTTTATTTTAAAATAAAAATTTTTGTTTTCTGAAAAAATATTTGTTTCGGGTTTTTTGTTATCTGTATTTAGGTTAACTACGGTACTGATCGATATATGGCTCTTCTTCTTCTTCAATATGCTCCTTATTTTCGTAAATACCACCTTTCAGTTAGTCCGTGTTCTTGAATTAACTTATTCTTTAATTATATTTAAAGTAAAATTCAACCAATTTGCAGAATTAGAGTGTTTATTAACAATTTATTAAAAATATCGATAGTAATCGATTGCTGACAACAGTATCGACTCATTACTCAGGGCCGGTCGGCAAAAACTTTACATTAATAGTGTATATAAAATATTGTTCTTTTAACGGTTATGTTAGAATAGCCAGAGAAGGGTAGGACCAAGAAAGTATAACATTTACAATTAAAATGTCTTAAAATTAACAATTACAGTGTTATTAATTAATATAGAAAGTTTATATAGTATAATATTCGAACCAATGCAGACTAGATGTTCATTTGTTCCACTTCGAATAGAATGCTGGGAAAATCAAAATGGCCGACAGAAGTATGCGTAGTTGAATGTCAATCACCTCGACGAATATTTCTTGCAATAAAGATGTCCTTTTCACCATTTCCTCGTCTCAGCAATAGTGGATATTAGTTCTGGAGTTAAATGAGTGTTCTTGGTGCAGTGTTTATTAGTTCACTTGGTGTAAATGTGTGTTATTATGTCCGTTTCACTTTGGTTAAATGTGTCGTATATAACCCTTTTTGTTTCATCAGTAAAATTTATTTGTAGTGGTGTTAGTTCAAGTATTTAGGCGTATGTCGTTCTCTTTATCTGTAGTTCACTGTTTATTGTTTGTTTTCACTGCTTCTCAAGTTAAAATTCCAAATTAAAAAAATTACAAAATTTGCACTGAACTCAATTTAAGTATCGCATGCCATTAATATAGGTTATACGGGGCAAAACCTCGTTTAAGTGTTCGCTTCAACGGATAATAATTAACTGTTCTCATTTCCTTCATCTCCTGAAAATCTTAGCCAATTTAATATAGATCATACATTGTTTCAAATTATCTTAGCTTCCGATACATTTTATTTGAATACATTATACACGGAAAATATTTTCGTTATTATTTAACTGTATGAAATACTAAATACATATTCGGTTTCTTTAATCTATTTTGCTTATTTTGATACTAATTAATATAGTTTTACAAAGTTTTTATTTAAAAAAGTTATATTTCTTTCATGTTGGAAAAGTATTTTTTATATTGGAGATTACATATGGTCCTGTGTATACTAGCAATAACTTCTTCGTTATTCCTTCCAGTGTGCTGGGTAGTTCACGATTTTTTAATAAGATTTTTTCTCCCTGTTCGTAATTTATTAATTTACCACTAGCCTTTCGATACTTATTTTGCCGTTTTTCCTGGTCTTCTGCCACCTTGTTGGAGAATTTTACTTTGTCAAATTTGTAAATATTGTTTATGGGGAACTATAGGATTTCTGCGATCTCTCGTGGGGGTGGTTTTTCGTACATGGCGGAGTATGGGGTTATTCCTATAGCTGGATGGTATGCCAAGTTGAGGAATTCCTCCGTGGCTTCTAGATAGTCTTGCCACCTTTTTTGTTGATGGTGACAATAAGTTCTTAGGATCCTCCCCACTTCTCGTAACACCCTCTCTGCCGGATTACTGCTCGGGTGGTAGACCGAGGTTTTGTAGGTACGAATGCCCACTGATAATAAGGTATCACGCCATTTTCTACCCTTAAATTGGGTTCCATGATCAGTGATGATCGAAGATGGTTTCCCCATGTTTGGGATATACTGCTCCGTTAATATCCCCAGAATTTTCCGGGTAGTTGCTCGATTAGTAGGGTATAGCTTAACAAACTTTGTGAAGTGGTCCATTATGATTGTTAGGTATCGATATTGGTGTCGACCGCCACTACGGGGAAATGGTCCACAGATGTCTAGGAATACCTTCTCCAATTTTGCTTGGGAGGTTATAGGAATCATAACACCTTCCTTCTTCTCGTTATTTGTTTTTACGAGCTGGCAGATTTTACAGCTTTTAATATACATTCGGACTTTCCTTTCTTATTTATGTTTTTTATCTGGCAGCTCTCCTCCAGAGCTTTTATCACCTTTAAGGCGCCCATATGCCAATATCGTATGTGGTATTTTACTATTAATTCCTTTTCGATCTGGGTTGGAACAACCACCTTCCAGGTCTCCTCCTTCAGTGATGTTTTAACGAACAAGATTTGTTTGTTTAGTTGGTAATATCGAGCAACGGTTTCGTCTCCTTCTTCTAATCGAGTTTTAAGGTTTCTCAATTTCGGGTCTGCTTGTTGGTGGGTGCTCATATTTGTTAATATTGTTAAGTCGGCTCTGGCTCGTCCGAAAATACTGAGCGGTACTTTTCATAAATTCTGATCAATTGATTCGCTTGATTAATGGGCAATTTCTCCCTAGTAATTCCGCTCCGGAAATCCCTTATCTCTTGTATCTTTTGGGACCATAAATCTTCGTCCGTGTTGTCGTATACTATGGGGTTAATTATAGTGTTATTTTTCATATAGTTGATGTTACGAATTTGCTGGTGGATACTGCTGGGAAGTGCTATCTTGCTACCGACTAAATCGGCCGTCCAGGTCAGATCTCTGGTAAACAGTGATACTTTCTCTGATCGTAAATCAATGATAGCAGAGTTTTTTCTCAGCACATCGCATCCCACTAATATATTGAAAGGTAATCCTGTCGCAATTAGGAAGATCATGTTTATTGCTATACCCTTACTAATCACGTTTAACGATACTTGCTTCCTTATAGTCTTGTTTTGGCGACCAGTGGCACCTATTAATACGATATTATTGATTGGTAAAGTTGGCAATAATTGACCACATTTCTCTTGGATTCTCTCCAATTCTATTGAGTTGATAATAGATACATTCGCACCTGTATCAATCATCAGCTGCGCGAAGGTTCCTTCTATTTCGGCATTAACATAAATTATTTCATTATTTATACTATGGAGGCGAGTGTCGTCCTCCTCCAGTAGTTCGTTTCGTATGTTTTTTAAGTAATTACAACTAATAATTGTAATATTGTTATTATTATTTGCTCTTGGCAATTCACTTTTATACCCAGGCGATAGGAGCAGCAAAAGGTCCCGACTATTTATTACTGCCTCCTCCCGTTTAAATTCTCATTATCCTGGTTATTAATATTTGGACCAACGGAGACATCAGTCGGGAAACCTTGAGTGGGTTCCAGCCGTTCCGTTCGCTGTTCGTATATTTGTTCTCTATTTGGTTGCCGCTCTGGGTCATCTAGACTGGTACTTCGCCTAGGCGCATTATACCTTGAATTATCCCGTTCTCGGCTTCTGTGTCGGTCTTCGTATTCATGGAAACTGTCCCGCCGTTGATGGTTGTATCTGCATTGATTGTTTCCTTCGGTGCGTATAAAATTTACCCGGGGTCGGGAGAACCTGTTGTTGTTATTAGCGTAACCCCTATTGTTATTATAATACCGTTCGGTATTATTAGTATGGTTTGGGTTTCTCTGGCTATTTATATTTGGATTTGGGTAATAATTGGCTCGAATACCGGGGTACCCGTTATTATTCTGTTAATATTTTGATTTACATTACCGTTATTATTATTATTATTATTACTACAGTTGGTATTGTTCTGATTATTATAATTGGGATTATATCGGTTCCCTTGGTACCCACTGCTGTTCTGATGATTATTGTTGTTCGGGTACGGATTACTTCGGAATTCTGGCCGCTTATTCCTTCTTCTGCTTTGCCTATAGTATTCCTCATTCTCGTAGTTTTCTAAAAGTTCCGTCATCGCCTGGATGGTCTTTATTTGGCTACCCCTTCTTGCTCGTATGACCTCTTCATCATAATGGTAGGAGAGCTTATTTACAAGGCATTCTTCTGGTATGGCCGGTTCCAGATGCTTCGCCAGACATACCTTCCCAAGGAAGTACGCGGTCATCGTATTACAAAATTGTGTCTTGTATCGGCCATGGCAGATGTTGTCTCTTATTAGATTTTGGGTGGTCTCCGACCAATACTTGGCCTTGAACAAATTCTTAAATTGTTGGTAATCCTCTATCTCACTCCGGTTTGCCATCCACCAGTTGTCCGTCATTTCACGGAATGATTCGTCCAACAGCTCTCGATTATTTAACCACTATGGGCCTCTATGTTTGCCCATGTATTCCTCGATCCGGGCCAAGAACTCCATTGGCTTCCTTTTATATTGGCGGAAGTTCAGCCATTCCCTATTTTCGTTGATGGGGATATTTGTGAAGTTGGTTGGTCGGTTCCAAATTGCTTCCATTTCCTCCTGGCTCTGCCGCACTTGACCAGTGATGTTCGTCATTACTACCTCCATTCCGTCTCACCTTTCAGTAATTTGGGTACGTACTTTACTTAGTTCTTCCTGACTTTCCCTTCGGTTCTCTTCTGCCTTCTTGCGACTATATTCTTCGATATTTGTGACCTTGGTGTTTACCACTTCCTTGAATTCTTGTACTTCCCCTTCAGTTAGCCGACATCTTTCATCAACTTCTCTGATCTGTTGATTTATAATTATTGTTTCTTCTTCCAACTTTTTATTCATAGATTTCTTATTATCCTTGAGTTCTTTGTTCATTTCTTTTCTTAATAGTTCCATCCGTTCGTCTAACTTGTCTAGATTCTCCTGGTTAACTTCCCTTAATTCTTCCCTTAATATTGGTTATCCTCTCTTAATTCTTCCAACCTCTCCCCCATCTTATCTTCCATTTTCTTGTTATTCTCCTCCATTTTCTCTTCCATCTTCTTGCTATTCTCCCTCAACTCTTCCTTCAATCGTTGGTTGTCGTTTTCTATCTTCTCCTAGTTTCATCAATTTTTTGATTGGTGTTTTCAATTTTATTACTCAATTCTTCTTTTGTTGCTTGGTTGTCCTTCTTCAATTCTTCTTTTGTTGCCTCTATGTTCTTCCTTAATCCTTCTTTCGTGGATTCATGTTCTTATTTATTTCATTCAAATTTTCCTTCAAGGACTGTTGGTCTTCCTTCCTTTCTTTACTATTTTCTTCTGTGGTGGAATCCATTTTCTTATGCAAGTTTTCCATCTTCTTGCTATTTTCTTCCATTTTCTTGTTACTGGATTTGATTTCTTCCATCATCATCCTGAACATCTCTTGTATATTCCCATTCTCCGTTCGTGATGGTTTCTCGGGTTGTTCTACCCGTTCCTCCCGGACATTGATTTCCCCTGTCTGTGTGGGCATTTCCGGTTGTTCCTTTGATTGTGCTGATGGTTTTGGTTCCCTTGGGGGTAATAACGTTTCTACGTCCTCCATCGGTGTTGCCTCCTTATCCTCCATATTAATTTCTTTTTCGGCCTCTGCCGCCCTTTTTTTGGATGTGGCATGACGTTGCATTTTTCCTTTTCCTCTGGCTGGATAACCGCTGCCAAGCTTGAATTAGAAATTGGGCGAGTTATATTAGTCCTTCAATCCCTAATTAAAGCCCTTTAGTTGGACGCCAATTTTGTAACGTTCCCTCGTAGTTACACAATAATAATGTTATAATTTGTTAAAAGTTGAAATAAAAGAAAAATTTTATTTTAAAATAAAAATTTTGTTTTTTTTTCTGAAAAAATATTTGTTTCGGGTTTCTTGTTATCTGTATTTAGGAAATAATTTTTGTTATTGTCTGGTGTAAAAATTTTAATTATATTATGGTTGATAGTGTTGTGGTGTCACTTTCTATGAATAACTTCTAAGTTAATATGGTTAACTCCGGTACTGATCGATATATGGCTCTTCTTCTTCTTCAATATGCTCCTTATTTTCGTAAATACCACCTTTCGGTTAGTCCGTGTTCTTGAATTAACTTATTCTTTAATTATATTTAAAGTAAAATTCAACCAATTTGCAGAATTAGAGTGTTTATTAACAATTTATTAAAAATATCGATAGTAATCGATTGTTGACAACAGTATCGACTCGTTACTCAGGGCCGGTCGACAAAAACTTTACATTAATAGTGTATATAAAATATTGTTCTTTTAACGGTTATGTTAGAATAGCCAGAGAAGGGTAGGACCAAGAAAGTATAACATTTACAATTAAAATGTCTTAAAATTAACAATTACAGTGTTATTAATTAATATAGAAAGTTTATATAGTATAATATTCGAACCAATGCAGACTAGACGTTCATTTGTTCCACTTCGAATAGAATGCTGGGAAAATCAAAATGGCCGACAAGTATGCGTAGTTGAATGTCAATCACCTCGACAAATATTTCTTGCAATAAAGATGTCCTTTTCAACGTTTCCTCGTCTCAGCAATAGTGGATATTAGTTCTGGAGTTAAATGAGTGTTCTTGGTGCAGTGTTTATTAGTTCACTTGGTGTAAATGTGTGTTATTATGTCTATTTCACTTTGGTTAAATGTGTCGTATATAACCCTTTTTGTTTCATCAGTAAAATTTATTTGTAGTGGTGTTAGTTCAATTATTTAGGCGTATGTGGTTCTGTTTATCTGTAGTTCACTGTTTATTGTTTGTTTTCACTGCTTCTCAAGTTAAAATTCCAAATTAAAAAAATTACAAAATTTGCACTGAACTCAATTTAAGTATCGCACGCCATTAATATAGGTTATACGGGGCAAAACCTCGTTTAAGTGTTCGCTTCAACGGATAATAATTAACTGTTCTCATTTCCTTCATCTCCTGAAAATCTTAGCCAATTTAATATAGATCATACATTGTTTCAAATTATCTTAGCTTCCGATACATTTTATTTGAATACATTATACACGGAAAATATTTTCGTTATTATTTAACTGTATGAAATACTAAATACATATTCGGTTTCTTTAATCTATTTTGCTTATTTTGATACTAATTAATATAGTTTTACATAGTTTTTATTTAAAAAAGTTATATTTCTTTCATGTTGGAAAAGTAGGCTTAAATTTGGGTTTCCTGTCCTTGTCCAGATAATAGCCATTTTCTCTGATATAATTATTATTATACTGAATCTAAGATTGATATAATTGTTTATCTTTCCTTAATTTCTTGCAATTTTGTTCATTAGTTATTGTTTTTAAATATAATTCATTTTATCTATGACTCCTCCTCTGAAATTTTAGTTAATACATTTCATTTTTATTTATAATTTTACTTATCTTCTGACAATATCTTTATAAAGTATAAGTTACATTGTATTACTATATGGTGGGTTTATCTTACATAAATTTCATCAGTTTAGTTGGTTTATAGGACTAGATTTGTCAATTATAATGTAGTCTAAATTTACTATCTGGCCTAGATTTTATCTGTTGTTACTTACAACGTTTTTAATAATACAGTTAGTTCATACCCTTTTCTGACCTTCTATTCTAATATAATATTCATTAATAATTTCTTCTTTTACTACTATAACCTTTAGTATTGATTTTAAACAATTAAAACATAACAATTATTTAACATTAAATCTGGTATTTAGAATCATACCTTTTTTTGTACTGATTACTTACAGTAACTTCTAAAAAACATTTTACTATATAGGAATGATATACACATTCAGATATGGCATTCCTAATTCAAACTACTAAACAAAATAACATTTTATAAATACAAGGATTAATCTCTATTTCTAAATCTTATTTATAGAGTTCATATATTGAAATTGGAACCTAACATTTTGTTCCACTAAATTTTTAACACTCCCTTAAAACTATTTGGTTACAGTCTTATCTGTTTTTCTTAATTTTAGGGATGTATTCCCAGTCACTTTTGTAACGTGTCAAAAATGTGGGTATTTTTATTTGATTTCATTTCAGGGATTTATAAAAAATATTGTGTAAGTTTTATTCCATTGTGACAGACCACGTGGTGAATAAAACAGTGTTGTAACGAAGCTGCAACGCAATCTTACGTTGTGAAATCAGTCAAGGAATTTGCACCACCCTAGATTTCCGAGAACTTTGTTTGAGTGTGACCATGCGCCTGTACGCGCGACACAGGTATACGCTCGGGGTGACGCTACTTCAAAAAACCAACATGGTCAGGAAACAAATTCTATTCACCTTCATCGAGTGAAACGGTGGATATGAAACTTAAGGTCCGCCCATCTCGTGACGTCAGCCAGTGCCACACTAATATATGCTATCATACACTGGCAAACTTTTACATGGATTAAATAGGACTCCCAAACGACAATGAAACCACAGGCATTGGTTTCCACCTACAGCGAAGTAATTCAGTTAGCCACGAACGCCTTGCCGTTCTGCGCAGTTTTGGCCGAGCTAACGTACCTACAGGTACCAAGCCCAGTGGGCTTGTCAAAAAATTGTTAGAATTATCCGTCATAAGTGAGTTTCGGTCCACGATGAACACGTAGTAGTGCAGCGAAAACTACAATCAATCAGAAACATCAATAAATTAATTTCGGACACATCAATTAGAAATCACAAAATGAAACGTAGTGCTCGAGCTATTTCCACGTGCCGGCAGGGAGGGGTTTTCTTTTAAAAAAAATGTTAAGGGCTTTATAATTTTCTGTGTGTCTGTGAGTGTGTAAATTTCAGGCTGGGCTGTTTGTGTTTTTTGTGTTTATGTGTGATGTACAAGGTAAGCTGTAGTATATAAATCAATACTGTCAAATTACATCTTACAAGGAAGCGGTATTCCAGTTAAAAAGTACACTAAAAAATAATAGGTTTTGTAAACAGACAGAAATGAGTAATGAATAATTTGAAACAGAGCATATTAAATGAATAATAAATATTAAGTAATTCTCTTCATAAAAATGTGTAGAGTAAGTCATTTCACTATAACCTATGAAACACGTTTGCGTCTGACGTACGTGCGATCGAATTCTGGACCCAGATAGGACCTTTGCAGGTAGGTGCAAAAATAAATTGTATTTTTGCATAATATATATATTTAAAAAGTAGTTAACTTCACAAGTGGCGCTGCCGAAAGGGACGATTTTATAAATTAAAAAAATGTGCTAATATAAAATCCACACCTACAAAGATACAAACGTGTGTTTTAGGTTAGCGGAATAAAATAAAAAGTGCGTCATTCACACAAAATTGGCTATACAGTATATTACATATTGATTATATTATAGGTACGCACAAGTATCAATTATAAAAAAGTAAGAATGGCAGATAACGAAAATAACATAAATGAAACGACTAGTGTCGAAAGTTTTGATGAGTCAAACATGAGTAATTTTGAGATACATTTGACTCCAAGTGTGAGTCAAGAGAAAGCAGAGATAAATTTAAGTGACCAGAGTAATGTAACTGAAGATTCGGGTGTGCAATTGACCCTGACTTCAACAAAAGGTAACGTCCAATTCAATAGTGATGTAATGAGTATGTTACAATTACTTTTAGAACAAAATAAAGAACAGAAGAGTGACTCTGACGCTAAATTCAATGTATTAAAAAATCAGAATAATGAATTAAAAAATGAGATCCAAGAAATGCATAAATGTTTTGGAAATAATAATGAACTAATAAGAACTAGTTTGAGTAAATTAGAGCAGAGTAGTGAGCGAATGGGAGTAGTTGTAATAAATCCAAATAAAGATAATACGAATGAAAATTATAATGACAAAGAGTTAATAAATGATAATAATGATGTTGAAAATAATGAGAATAGTATTGAGAATAGTGATGTAATTGAAAATGTAGTATTTGAGAGTAATGATGAAGTTGGGGAATGTGATAATGAAATGTTGATGTGTGCTTATGAGTTAGAGAGAGAGAGGAAAGAGAATATAGTGGTAGAATGGGGGCAGAGGGTAAATTTTCCCCTTATTATTTATGATGATGATTTAATGTGTTCACAAGTATTGTTTAAGAAGGGCAAGAGTCCCGTGTTGGTAGAAGATTTGAAGTGTTTATTTTTGTTGTATAATTTTGTACCCTCTGTCTGGAATAATATTGAGAGTGTGATATGGTATTGTGATGAGAGAGATTTAAATAGAGAATTGTATGTCGAGAGAGAAACAGAAGTGTATAATTTGAATAGAAATTATGATGAATGGAAAGAAAGGTTAGAAGTGTATTTAAACAATAATGATTTAATTGATAATAACTTTATGTACTAACTCCAAGCTATCTATTTATACTATTTATTCCATTGAATGTTCTCATATAAACAGTGGCATTTTATTAGAAAGAGTATTCATTGCTCCTTCACCATATTATTTGATTAAATATCATTCATGATACTATTTTAAAAAACACTTAAAAGTTATTTAAATGTACAGTAATTCATGTACCTTCTCAAAGTTTATTTATGATAATCTAATAACTTGCACTTGTCCCTGGTTATTTCTTGATACTATCACTAGTCCTTTCATAGTTTTATAATATCAAATTGTTTAACCATGGGGGAACTGTTAAGATTTGTCTATTTAAATTATACAATAACTTTCTTGGGTGCACTTCTACTTAGCACTTTAAACACTTTTTGTTTTTATTAGTTTTACATGAGTTTATGGTTTGTTGGGGTGTTATACTTTCTATTGTGACATTTACTTTCTTTTGGGGTTTTTGTTTTCTCCCTATAGGGTTTCTTTTGGGTATTGGTCGTGTTCTACTTCCTCTATTCTATGTGATCGTCACTTGTGGGTTCATTAGGTATCTTGGTTTGTTTTGGATATCTTCCTTCTTCATTCTTGGTTTCTTCAGTACCATTTCGTTATTATTTACTTTCGTTTATACTGGTCTGTTTACTTGGTCTGGGTAGCTTCCTTACCTACTCCTATCCTACCTGGGTATTATTGTTAATTTAATTTTAGTTTTCTGTGGTTTTATTTTGTTGTACATTCATATTAGTTGCAGATTTTTTTCTTTATGTTTACTTTTTCTTGTTATAATGATAATTTATAGTGCTTTTTATTTGGTTCTCATTTGGATTTTTCTGGATATTCCATATACTTGATTTTTACTAATGATCATCTGGTAATTGATTTAAGTGGATTATCTGTCATGCTACAATATTCATCTACCTATAAACAGATACACAAACATTTGCAGAATAAAATGTTTTGTTTGAATAATGTTTAACACCTGACTGAAGCAATGGTATGCATCTCCAGTTCTTCATCTTGATACCATAATGCAGGAAGTGTGAATAGCTTCTGTTATTTGTGAGCAGTTTGTTATTATTTTCTGGACAATCATACTTTTGAGCAACCTTGCAGAAGTTGGCTGTATTTTCATCTCTACTCACAATCACCTACATACTGCAACCCTGACAGAAAAGTTCCTCCTGCTGGCATAAGGTGCATCTGCTATAGGGGTTCTTCAATGAGCCACACCCCTACAGTGGACAGATGTCATCAGACATGGATTTGATTAATCCGAGGAATATAGTCTCTTTTCAGCAGGAAGTATATAAAAATCACGGAAGCTGTGTCTGGTGGGTAATAGAATTAAACAGTCTACTTTCCACTTTCCCTCTATATTTTCAAAGCTTAAACTAACCATTAGTCCAGTTCTAATATTACCTCTACTCTCGATGTATCCCAATACATATATATGTATTTCCTTTCATACATAATGGATTGTTGAAAGACGAAACCCATAAGAAAATTATGCAACAACTTGCTTCTAGCTGTCTCACAAGCATGAAACGGGTGTCAGCTGTGCACAGGCAAGAAAAACTGTCACATCAATAGGCACCAGTCAATTGTTCTCATACATGATTACAATTCATGATGGTGTTTGCCATGTACGTTGACAGTCTTAGTGTTGAATTTTACTTACTGCTGTAGTGTTTGATTGGCTGATAAAGAGAAAAAATGCCAAGTGTTACACAAACAAGCTATACACATAGTGGTTCATGTACATCAATATTTCAAGTACAATGTTTCAGCATTGCCAAATATTAGGAGAGAACAGCCATCTACATCCATGTGCTACAGCACTGAGAACATTACAGCAGATTTCAATTAAAGTGAATACCTCTGTTAAAACCAGAAGATCCATTATTACCAAATCACCGGTCAAACAACATTCGGACGAAACAATCACAACAAAGACGAAAGTGAGCTTCACTACTTTGTTAAGGATGCTTTGATTGCTACCAGTTCTTAATATGTAGTGAAGGGTGACCATTTTCCAGGATCAAATGGAATGTAGCATGGACAACACACAGTTAGACTGCAACCTATAGGACACAACAATCCAACTGGTGTGGATACAGGTGAAATCATATATTGCAGGGAAAACAGTATATTAAGAACTGCTGATGCTGAGAGATTCATTTACAAGGTAGTTGTCATCATCAAGATTTGGCCATGGGTAGACTGTGTAAAGCATACAGAAATACTGCATCAAAGAAATCAGCATGGGTTCTTTAACTGATCGTCTCTTTATCAATCTTTGTGAATTTGACTGATCTGAGTTAGATGGTGAAAATGATGGTTAACTTAAAATGAACTATCAAGTATGTAGACTATTCCCATCATCCAGCTGCAGGCGCGCGCAGTACAGAGAGAGAGAGAGAGAGAGAGAGAGAGAGAGAGAGAGAGAGAGAGAGAGAGAGAGAGAGAGAGAGAGAGAGAGAGAGAGAGAGAGAGAGAGAGAGAGAGAGAGAGAGAGAGAGAGAGAGAGAGAGAGAGAGAGAGGGGGGGGGAGACAGAGAGATATGAAAACAGGTAATGTAGTATTATGCCTTTCTTTGCACTGTGTGCTTTCCTTCACCTACTCCACGTTCAATTCTTGGCTACATCATAAAATCTAGATACATTTTTCAGTCCCCAGGCCAACACAGCCTGTGGAAATGAATGGAAATGATAGCTGGGATACAATCCTGGCTGATAACTGGTTGGATTGGATACCAGAAAGGCTGGTATTCCCACTTCGTTATTTTCCCATTAATTTTCCCTTACTTCACCACAAACTAGATTGGACTTGCTGCTCCTTGCTAACACCTTGCAGGCAGGGGTCTGGGGCTTTCTCCCCAAGGGCAAGAGGTTGGAGGCCTATACCGCCTTACACTGCCTCAACATGGTGTGGGAGAGAACGGGCCCTTCGGCTGGAATGGATGCCAGGCCAAACGTGTGAGCATCGTGAACAGGAGTCAAGGCTGTCCTGTCCCTGGTAAGTAGCTGCACGAGGTGCAGTGAACCCTAATAGTGGGTGTGAAAAGCAGCCAGGGTTTCCAGCATCCCTGGTCCACTATCTGCTCAAGATGCAGTGAATCTGAAGTAGCACCACGTGTTTTGGAAACGTGTTTTCTCTTCCCCGGCAAGTAGTCTCAAGGCATTTCATTCTTTGGAACGCCAGCATGCAAAACAAATCACATTCATGAAAGACACGTGGTTGAAGCTCGCATGACTGAGTAGTGACCCCCGCAGGTGGCCGGGGAGGGGCACCAAGGTCTCACAGTTGGTTGTCACTGCCAACTGTGGGTGGCCTCCCATGGTCCCACCCAGACACACACTGCTTTCAAGTGCAGAAGATACCTCTTCCTTCGGTGGCAAAAACACATATGGTTGAGAAATGTGCGTATAGGAAGGAACGTAAGTATTTTACCCCTAGTAGCGCTTTGTGAACGGGAACCAGTCTGTGATGTCCATTAAGTACACAGTTGAATCCTAGTAGCTTCAGTCTTGCCCACTTGTTCTCCCCTCTCTGGCGAACTGGCATCCGTGAAGTTCAATGCTAGTGCAAGAGAGAGGGGGCGGTAATGGCAACCTGCCTTACCACTGGCCTGGCAAGGAAGGTGTTCCCCTCCCATCACCCGCGGACAAGCCACAGACCTCTGAGGGAGATCCTGTGGATTGAAACCAGAAGTCGGGCCCATGATTATTCAAGGCTTCGGGGGTCACCATGTTGATCAGCAACGTACTCAAACTCAAAAGTGGTACCACAGGATCATGAACCAGCCTGACCAGGATCCTGTTTCTCCAGCATTCGTAAGTTGAGAAAAGGTTACATGGTCATTGTGGTTGACCCAGCTAGGGTAGCCTTCCCTAAACTGATCTTTCTGGGAGTTTGGGAGTGGGTGCTGTGATTCTCGAAATTTCTCAGGCAGAAAAGTAAAAAAAGTTACTCAGGCACCCTACCCTGCCTCTCCTAAACGATTTGGTGATACAAAAAGGTGCCATTATTATAATTTCTGTTATCGTCTCATTGGTCCAGTTAAATGTTATAATGTATATAAATCCATGTTCGCATCATACATTACACTCAATCACATAAGAATTTTAAACACTTGGTTTGTCTGTTGATCATCAATTGTTCTACTGCATGGTTCTTCATCATAAAATGGAGGAAACAAAAGCCATTCAGCTTCTATTTAAAATTTTTGTTATCACATTAAACCAAACTTTTGCACACTTTTTTAATTTTTGTGTTGTGCTGTAGATCTATTGTAAATTAATGCAAGTCCCAAATTTATTTGTTTTTACATTAAATATCTTATCATTTGCATTTACAATTGTTTATTCTTTGATGTAAAAGATAAAATATTTAGTTAAACAGTAATGTTGGAAACAATCAGAAATAACTAAAAGCTTTAACTTGAAACTTTCATGCATTGTACAAGTAACTAATTTGTATGTCCACTAGTCATCCCACTGTCCCACTAGTCCCAACACTGTTATCTGCACAATAAACCAGAATAGCAACCTGCAATTTGCACAGTATTGTTTTGGATAATTTAAAAATGCCATTTAGCTTACAATAAAAATTGTGAAGCTAAAGTGTGGAATGTTTTACACCAGTCTTGGCAAAAAATTTCATTTAATACGGTCACATTGTTCTAACACAGTTAGGGAATTTAGATACCATACTCACTTATGAAGGCGCTGAATGAAATACAAAGGTAGTGTTTGTAAAAATTCTTTCAGTTTCATAATCCAACGACCAGTGTTAGCAGGATGATAATACGACTCCAATACTTTCATAAACTTGTCCAAGTACTTCTGTGTGCTGCTATTTCCTCCCTGAAATCAACAAAATCTCATTTTATCTCTGCAAACCAATATATAGAATTTACACAGCATGTATACAAATACTGGCATATATAGTGTATACAGCAGATCAGGTCACAGGGAGGGGGACAACCCCAACAAATGTCAGGGTGGGGGCCTTGGCAGGGGGCTGAAACTTTCACTGCATTTCAAAGTTTGTAATTCCTGCCACAACGCATGTCGTCATAGTGTATACTGCCGATCTGACCAGTGAAACTAATTACAGTGTGCTACAATATTTTTATATTTCAATAATTTGTATTTGGGAAACATTAAAAATTGTAAAATTCTCAAAAAAAGTGATGAAAACAAATTTATAACATACAAATACAATCGATGCAGTCACCATTAACAAACTGTTTTTTCATTATGGTTTACATTTTTTTACATGTGAGTTTGAAGTTCATGCTTTTTCTAGCCTAAATTCAGTTAACTTACCTGGAACAGTAAAAACAACCAACAGCATTGTTAATGTTGAGATTTTATATCATTAACGACAAAGTCTGATTATGTACATTGTCAGGTGCAAAAAAATGTTTTTAAAAAGTGACAAAAATTTCAAAAAAGAACTTGAGAAAGCTACTTTTACTCTAAAGATAGTTTAGCATCTTGTGATAGTCAACTATCAACATCTACATCAGCAGAAGCAGAAATCTGTTGGCCTACTAAAAAATGTGTAGTTAATAACTGGAATCCAAACAATCCAGGACAGTGGCTGCCATACCCTTTAGGTAACAGTGACACAGTGACAGAGAAAGAACTGTAAGGATTTTTACTAACATTTAGTAAGGACTATTTATATTCTAAATGCTCAAATAGCATGTTTGAAAAGGGATTAGTTATAATGAAGTAATGGCAGAATAAATTGTTCTTTTGGCCATGCCACTATTTCTAAAGGAATTTTAAAAACCTACTATTTATTGACTAGCCAAAATAAACAAAAGATCTAAGTTCACATAAACAACATAGAAATAACTCCACTCCATCCTTCTTGAATATGAAAGAAGTTTATCTCATAAGAATAATTATTTAAAAATAATTATATTACTACCCACTCGGAACACAACGTTTTGTTATTGGTAAAAATGTAAAAGTTTTACCTTATAGCCAGAACCAGTTTTTGCTTATTATAAGCATCATCAGAGGCTGCCACTAGGAGTGCTGTCTGTCTTGTTCTTGGCGACGGCGTCAACTTTTAAAGGATCGATGTTGTGTGTGTGGGGTGTGATATGTTCGAATAATATGTGTGATTTGAAATGTGTCTGTTCGTTTAGGATGTCGTTTTTATGTGTTTGTATATTTCCAATTGTTCAAAAGTGTCTAGTTTTCGGCCTTTTGTGTGTACGTGTAGAATATCCATGGTGCTTTCAATGTTTGTGTATGTCAATGTCTGTCAAGGTTTGCTTCAATGAGGTGGTTTGCAAAGGTGGATTCGGTAGTGGAGTGGCCTTTGTGTGTTCAATGTATTTTTGTTTGAAGCAACATCCTGTCTGGCCTATGTAGAATTTGTTGCAATCTGAGCAATTTAGTTTGTAAACACCAGGTAAATCAAATTTTTTTGTGCTTTGTGTGTGTGTGTTTTGATAGTGTGTGTTCTGTTTTGTTTGTAGTTTTGTATGCGATTCTATATCCTGTCTTTTGAATTTGTGGGCTATTTTTTCAGCGTGGTTATTGATGTACGTTAGTGTTATGAATTTGTTGTTTTTTGTCTTTGTCTGTTATTTGTTTTGTGTAGTTTACTGACTATTGTTCTGTTGTATCCGTTGGATTCTGCTAGATATTTTATCATGTTTAGTTCGTCTTTGTAGTCTTTTTCATCTAGTGGGATGTTGTTAAGTCTATGTATCATAGACTTACAAACTATACGGTAAAACTTTTGTTTTTACCAATAAAAAACTTTGTGTTTTAATCGGCAGTAATATAATTATATTTAGTTAATCAATAGACACGTCATGGACAACGAAATCCAAGAATAATTATTTAGCACGAAGATGTTATGAACAAAGTGTATCAGGTAGTGGAGTGGATTCAACATTCCAAAAACTATTTTTGAAAAAAGGAACTTCTTATGGAAACTCTTGAAGAGCCTGTTAAATATGAATATTTTTCTAGCCTCAAGAAATTTATCTTTCAAGGAAAGTAACTCTATGTTTGGAAAGCCAGATAATGGGAACTTCTTAGGCCTAGTTGAAGTATTGGCTAAGTATGACTCATTTTGAAAAGAGTATACAATATATATAAAAGACTGTCAAGCCAAAAAAGAAAATAACCGTTCATTATTTACAAGTATATTGGAGAGTGAAAATTAAGTTTTTTTCTTAGTATGAAGATAAGAAAAACTTATAAGAAATGCAGGAAGCTCTGTACTTCTCATTATTGAAGCTTCTCCAAATGTATCAAAAAAAGAAAATATTCTCATTTTATGACACATTTTGTTCAATGAAAATAAATGACAAATCCACGAGAGATTTCCATAAGACAGGAGATGCCATTACTCATGCTATTATACGTGTATTGGAAAAGCATGAGTACTGATTTCCTCACTGTCATGGTCAATGGTATGGCAATGGGTCAAATATGACTAGTTACATAAAGGGTGTCCAAGCAAGAATTAAACAGAAAAATCTACTGGCAACTTTTTCTCCTAGTGCTGCTCACAGTCTAAACTTGGTACTGTTACACACCACCACGCAACACAGTGATAGGTATGTTCAACTGAATTAAACAGACATATAACTTCTTTAGTGCACAGAAGTTGCCAAGTGTTGTTAAAGCACACTGATGGAAAGTCACCTCACGCACTTTCCGAAACAACGCATAGTGCAAGAACTGATGCAGTGAAGTCTATAAAATAGAAGCTTATCCAGTGATGGAATGGCAGAAGTAGATAAATTACTTCTCAAGTATGAGACATTAATTCTTTTGAATGTTTAGAAGGATATATTAAATAAAGCCTTGGCATAATACACTCCAGGCTATGAGATTAACAGATTCTATCCATGGTCAACACATACTTATATCAAGAATTCCTGATGTTTCAACAGATTTACCATTTCAATTCAAATGCTTGGAGTTTGCTATGTCCATTAAATCTCGAGGACAAACCATGTAAGTTGCTGGAGTTCAACTAGAACTTCCCTTTTTTTACATGGGTAATTGTGCGTTGTGTTTTCAAGGGTATCTCCTTGCTAAAGTTTGTTTTCACCAAAAATGGACAAACTGCTATCACTGTTTATGAAAGAGCTTTAATTCAATGTAAATAAACTTCTTAATTTGAGTAAAAATAAAATTTAGGAGAAAGTAAGAGGTATTATTTATTTTTGAGTGTAGCAAGGCGTACAGGTAGAGCTAGTTTATTACAATCCTTAATTATCATCAGGTTTCCTTTTTACTTATACTTATTGTAATACTTATTAGAACTTATTATAATAAAACTCATTATTATATTATACTTATTATAATTACAATTGCTATAATTATAGGTTTAACTTAACACTGTTTCTGTGAAACATCTGAATTTTTTAATATGTTAAATCCCAGCAAGTAGTGAACTTGTTAATGCTAAAATATATTATTTCTTACTGTGTTAAGGCAGTAAAGACAAGAGTATCGAATTTAAAGCATTTAGATTAACAAGTACGAGGGGGTACCCAAAAATAACCGGAATAGCGCTGCGACTGGCGGAGCTTACGTAGTACGCATTTCTCCCGCTAGGCGAGTGTAGCGCAACTCGTTCCGAGTTCAGTGCCGTCATTGTTGTCGCCTGAGAAGGTTATGTCCGGTCACAGTAATTTGTTTTGTAAAAGCAGTTTCGCTTGCTCCTCGTTTTTTGTCATGGCGGATTTAAGTGAACAGCGCGCTGCTGTGATATTTTGTTTCCTGCTTGGGAAAAACACCGCAGAAACTGTTGTGATGTTGAAAACAGCTTACAAGGATAGTGCTATGGGAAAAACTCAAGTGTACCAATGGTTTTCTCGTTTCAAAGAAGGTGAAATGTCAATTGATGACAAACCTCGTTCTGGACGTCCGTCAACTTCCAGAATTGACGAAAATGTTAAAAAAGTTCATGCAATCGCGCTTGAAGACCGACGACGGACCATTGAAGAGATTAGTAAGTTATCTGGAATAACTTGGAGCTCGGTTCAGCGAATTTTGTCAGAAGATTTGGGGATGAGAAGGGTCACTGCAAAATTTGTGCCTCGGGTCCTGACTGAACAGCAAAAAGAGAATCGAGTTGAAACATGCCGTGCATTGAAAGACCAGCTCCGAACGGACCCAGATTTTTTCTCCAAGGTCATTATTGGTGACGAGTCATGGTGCTATGTTTATGACCCCGAAACTAAACAACAGTCAAGCCAGTGGAAAACTTCATTGTCGCCTCGCCCAAAAAAAGCTCGTCACGTGAAATCAAACATCAAGACGATGCTCATTTGTTTTTTCGATGTGAGAGGGGTAGTGCATTCTGAATTCGCCCCACCAGGTCAGACTGTTAACCAGGCTTTCTATTTGGAAGTTTTAAAAAGATTGCGTAACAATGTACGACAAAAAAGGCCCGATTTTTGGCAGACGAGGGACCGGTTTTTCCACCATGACAATGCACCTACTCACGCAGCCATTTCAGTGCGCCAGATTTTAGAAAAAACAACATGACTCCCTTGCCCCACGCCCCTTACTCACCTGACCTCGCTCCGTGCGATTTCTTCTTGTTTCCGCGAATGAAGAGGAACATGAAAGGACAACGTTTTGACGACGTGGAAGCGGTAAAGAAAAAAACGAGGCAGGAGCTGTCGGCCATCACAACAGACGAGTCTGAAAAATGTTTCCAGGAATGGGATCGCAGATTGGACAAATGTATTAAGTGTAATGGAGAGTACTTTGAAGGTGATAAGGTTGTTTTGTAAAAAAAATTAAATACGTAGCTTTAAAAAAAAATTCCGGTTATTTTTGGGTACCCCCTCGTATATACTGACAATTTTTTTAATTTCAGAAATTTATAATCACTAAGATAAAAGTACAAACTAAATTATACTTGATTTTTAAATTTTGACATTTTCATGAAAATAAAAATGTTTAACATACACAGTATAAATATAAAAACATTAACTACCACAAATTGTAGCATTTTACTAACCAGACAATTTTTAGAATTCTATATAACTACATATTATAAATACTAAGGACAAAAACAGTTTCATGGATAAACTGATTTTATAAAGTCTAGCTTCATAACTACAAAAAAATCTGTATGAAGATTTTTCTACCTTCTCGAATATCACAATTCTCAATTTGAGTTTCCAAAATTTAGAACTTACACATGTAATTCACTTAACAGTACGTACAGAAGAGTAAGTTTTCTAATATTAGGCATAAATATGAATACTATATTTTTATGCAAAATTCAGAAAAAAAAATTAAACATTACCAAACTTGCAACAATCCAGTACGATATACAGTTGGTGTCAATCTTTGGTTTCTTGGACGAGTAAGACTGTTTATATTGCACTGGTAAATTAAAAGTACGTAAGAATCGTGAGAACATGAGAGGTACGTGTGGTTCCCAATCTATGTAACCGATGTTATTCCATGCTAAATGTGCTACAAGAGACATCACCTCCTGTAACAATAAAATATACAAATTGAGGATTTAATAATATACCTATGTCAATATAAAATAAATAAAATAAAATTCTTAAATTACAATTAATTTAAACGATGAAGGGTTTGCGAGGATCGGTCAAAAAAAGTATAACACAAATCTTAAATTATTTGTGTTGACGTTTCAACAATATTTATTGTCATCTTCAGGACCTGTGTACGGATACAAAAGAAAATATATCAAACACAACAGACAAATTAGTTGAGAGAATGTGTATGTGAGTGTGCGCATATGTGTGAAGGAGTTGAAACAGTTTGTTTTAAATCATAAAAGTAATTGCATTATTACAATTGTTTTCTTTAAATACATCGAGAAAATTATAATATCCCAGACCAAAATTTATACACTATTACAATTTAAATTACTGATAATGTAAAAGTTCCTTAATGGTATTTGTAATTAATTACAAAAGCAGTAATCAACAATTATGTATTCGAATTGGTACACAAAACATTTCTACATATACATGACTACATATAACATAGTAAAACATATTGTAGTAATGTTAAATCTATATATACATAAAACTCAAAGTCTGAGGATTTATGGGTACTGAATACATCCACACCGTTACACCAATTGCCACCAAACTTCACAGGTAACCCTTGACACAAGGCGAAAAATACTGTCTAACTTGGAATTTGATATTTTGCCCCATTCGCACGATTTAGGTCCTTTTAATTATGCCTTTTCGTTGACACGTATAAAGATGTCAATAACACCATGGAGACCAGAATTAATTACCACAGTAACAAGTAAATAAACAAATGATATTTAGCGGCATGGGACTGTACCTTTATCCATTCGTGCAGTTTTTAATGATTTAATATGCGATTGTATCGATATATTATGGTAATTTTGTATACAGGTGCGTCTATATAATTTGTAATTGTCTTAAACAATTATAAAATTTATGTTTATACGTATTTCTGATGATGCAATTAAATATATTAAATAGTACTACTAAAGATGTCAACAACACCATAGAGACCAGAATTTAATTACCACAGTAACAAGTAAATAAACAAAAGCTATTTAGCGGCATCGGAACTGTACATTATTCCATTCCTGCAGTACATTTTTGATGTTTTATATAGTATGCGATTGTATCGATATATTACGATGTGGAAAAGAAGAAATGTACTAATTGTAAATTGTTCTATTATTTAATGCAAAGCAAATATACGTGTTGTTTTCATTTGTGAGGTTAGGTTTGGTTTTTAGTTTACTGCTGAAATAAAAGCCATGGTTGAGGAAAACATAACGTTTAATGTCTTATACAATGCTTCTAACACAGTAACATTTAAAGAATTTAGCTTTTTTGATTTCACAGGTACTTTATAAATATCTCCAAAGGCTTTACAAACGGGTACTTTTAAATCTCCAAAGGCTGTTGTGCCAACATAATAATTTATACAAGTTAAAATAGTAAAAGTGTTGAAAACAGCTATGGGGAGAACTTGACTAATAAGTACAAAATTATTATACGACCTGACAGAACACCATATAGGCATAGACAATAAAAATTATTTTAAAATACTTATTAAAAGTCAAATATTCTTGTGCGAAGCCGCGGGTAACAGCTAGTTATATATATTTTTAAAAGTTATTTTTATCATGTTTCAATCACAACTGATACTGAAAACACTGTCATTCATTTAGAGAACTCTGTACACACTAATTGTAGAGACTTACAAAATTTAAATCAGAGAATTGAAAAAATATTACACACACACATTTATGGTTAACCAATCTATCAAATAATTTAAAATTTGTGTTAATTTTTTTGACTGATCCTCGCAAACCCTTCATCGGAGACGGTCACTACAAAATTAAGAATTAAATTACAATATTTAAAATCAAATTTGAAATCACTACCATTCTTACACAGCTACACACACTTTTCACAGCTTACCTATTTGGTTGAAGTTGTCAGATGTCTGACAGAGAGCAGTGCTTAAATGCATCTCTAGTGCAACTAATATTCCGCAACCACTTGTGAGCTCCTCATGTCTTAAGGGCTTGTGAATTATATCATCACAGAATCTTATGGCTAAGAAAGTATAAGTAAATCATACATCACCTGTTGCTTATTATTTATATGTTACAGCTTAATTAAACTTCAGTTGCGTGTATTATCAAAAAATATCGTATTAATCAGGAAGGTATTAGAAAAAAACCCTTTTATAAACCACATGATAAATAACTGGTTTAAACACAAAGACGGCAGCAGTATGTGAACATCTGCTCTCCGATACCAGCGGCGTGTGACACCTGACGAACACACAGCGAGCCAATCAGGGATCAGCAGCCGAGACGTGACACCTGACGTGCTCAGAGCGAGCCAATCAGCGATCCCGGTCAGTGCATAAAAACAGCGCCGGTTGAAATTTTCGATGCACTTCGCCAAAGCACTTCATCACCACCCCATCAGATGCACTTCATCTCCTCTCCTCTCTCGGACGACATCGACGAGGAGCCAGCCGGAAGAGTAGAACGGACATTCTTGCATTCTTCGCACTACCTGTACCGCGCCAGCGATGGACGTCGCTGGGCCGCCAGCGGACTCGACGCAACCGATGCCGAAAGAAGAGGAGGACTGAAGTACACCATGAACAGCGGGCGCAGCTCGGGCAAAACAACCAACATCAGCGTTTTCGCCACACGGCCCTTTTTAGGGTCACCAAAAACACTAAGAGTTGAACGATTGGCGCCACTTGTCATGCGACAAGCCTTTTGTCCGGTGACAATGCATAAGAGTAAAGTCTGTTATATAAAATAGGCAATTTAAAATATGGTCTCTGGTAGGTGTCTGTGTAATTGTTCATCCTAACACAAAAATTACTACGTGATTTAGATCCAGTTTTAGAGCATTTGTCACGGGTTTGTGTGTATGAAACATTAATCTATGAAAAAAGAGATCTTAGTAAAGCAAATTAAGTAAAAGTGGATGACTAAGTGCCTTCTAGGTGTATACTGCCTAAGAAATTAAAGAGATATCACAATACTGCAAAAAATATCTATCATTAAATGATAGCCTTTAAGTATCAACTTTATGTTACTGTTTGCAACACTTTTGAAACTTACAATACCATTTCAAGTAATCACTTCATTCTTTTAAAAATAAACTGTTTATTCATTTCAACCCTCTAAGCCAAAGTCTTCACATTGTGTAGTTTGCATGTATACTTTAGTAAATATCGTTTTAATGAAACTGTACGTATCTCTATATAGCATAAAAGTTTCTATTAGGTGTCCACCTGTCTGTATGTTAGAGCATAACTGGGTGGATTCTGATGTGATTCTCACCATTTCACAGAACATTCGTTGAGACAAGTTTAGGTTTACATCTATGAAACGTTAATTCATGACAAAAGTGAGCTCAGCAGTGACAAAGTTACTGACACAAGTTCAAAGAAAAATAATGAGGAAAGACAATAATTTCATCTACAAGGTAATCTCATAAGACTTCAATTAATTAAGCCTATATCCACCAAGTCAAAACAGAGACAGGCCACAGAATGTTACTAGTGCTCACATATCTTTTTCTTACTCAGTTTGTCGATAATATAATGTTGCACTTCATTGTTTTTAAGATTTCTGTTAAAGTTTCTAACAGTATGCACAACTGCTTAGTATGAATAAATAAAAAACTAATCATGGTAGTTGTAACAGTACATAAAGGCCCAATACTTTAATTATGGGATCTGAGGTTATTTTTTTATGTTTTATTGTATAACTGTTGACTACAGAATGGTTAAGTCCATTGTCCCTCTGTAAAAAGGAACAACGCAGATTCGGTGAGCGTAGCACAATACCAAGGTCATCGCTGAACGAGAAAAAGCCGTTAGAGGTATTGGCGGTGTATATGACGACGGACTATAAATAAGAATTGTGATTGGGTTATAAAGCTGTTTCGTCATAAACAAAAAACAATGACGCATAAACCACAACGTATGTAACGAGGCGTTGACCCGTCGAACAAAAGACGATGACGTCAAATGCACACACACAAGCACAAATTTGCATATGCCTCTTTCTCAGTTCACCACAGCACACCAAAGGGTCAGCAGCGATGTATCGCTGTCTGGTCAGTTTTTCAACAAAAGTTTAAAATAACTATATTATAAAATAAAAATGTGATAGTGGAGCGGTAGAGGCTCAAGTTTTATTAACAGTCAAAACATAAAATGTAGAATCAGCGCACAATATATTAAAACGAAACATGAGGCGAACACCGGCCATACACCTGGAGCACAGCCAACACCAGCGAGGGAGCAACTCTGACCACCGTTGAGAGAAGTTAAACCATTATCACCTTTTGTTTTCTTAATTAGTGAGCTCATTAACCGAAATTAGCCAAATTTGATCAAATGTATTTGCAATAGGGAGAATGAATGTGAGTGCGAGTGAGTGAACACATGGCCATGACTATATATGCAGAGGGCATTGGTTTGTGTATCGGTGAAGATACAATTCAGTAAATAATTAGAGCTGCAGCTAAAAGTAAAAGTTTATAATGATATTAACTAGAGTCACAAAATGAGAATATTATGACTGAATAGGGTTGATTAAAATAGCCACCATTTTGTTTTGTAACATTGTATGTGACGCCATTTTGAGGCCTTATTATATATTTATGTTTCTTTGGTTCCGACAATTAAAATTCAGTAATTGCACTCAGTTAACTATCAGTGTTATTATTTCTATCACCTTCTTGTGTCTCGATCTCGCTGAGAATGAACCCTGGCCCCTTAGAGAGAGATTCACAGTAAAAAAGAAATCACGTGCTCCCAAATATTTGGAATTGGTAAGTACATGTGTTTACCATATAACATTTAAATTTGTATGTATCATAAATATAGATATTTGTGTGTAAGAGTGAGTTGGTTAACAAATGGCGCCCGAACAGGGACTTTATTATTTATTATTAAGTTGGTTGACAAATGGCCCCCGAACAACGGACTTTATATAAAGCCACTTTATATAAAATATAGGCCAGATTTAGAAACAAGGAAGGTGATAGAACGGTGCATAACCTAGTACACGAGAGGTTATGTTGACAAAACATAGTAAGTAGTAATTGTGTAACTAATTACAAGTAGAACTAAATAGTCATTCCAATAGTCAAATTACCAAAATGGCAGAAAGTAATAATAGCATAGAAATGGATTATACAGCTACAGAGTCAATTTTATTAGACAGAATAAATGCTAACTCGACACCCAAAACAATTGAAAATAAAATATCCTTGGAAGATTTATTTACATTAATTAATGACAAATTTAACCAGATGAATAGTACATTTAATGTAAAGTTAGACAGTTTCGAGAACGAACTAAAGAAACAAAACAAATTGAAAAATGTAAAACTGAATCAATTAGTGGAGAAATTAGACAAGAGTATTAATGAGATAGAGTTAGAAAATAAGAGTAGAGAAATAGACAGATTAGATAGAAACGAAGACAAGGTAAGTAGTACTGGAAATTATGATAAAATAAATAAAAATATGGTAATAGGAGATAATAGTGTGGATGTTGGTAGTAATAATGAGGTTTTATGGGGAATAGAATATAATAATGATGGAATGATTGTGTGTTTTGAAGGGTTAAAGAGAGTGTGTAGAGAGGGTATAATTGTAGGGGAATTGCAGGGGTTAGATTTTTCCCTTAATGGTGTATTTGGGGGTGATATACATGTTTTTAGGAAGGACGAGAGTGCCTTCGATGTAGATTTGGGAGACAAAAGGTTTGCAAATAGTTGTCCCTGGATTTTTTGTGCACCTGATAGGTGGTGCGAGAATAAAGTTGTAGTGTCCCCTGCATATATTGAGAGAGAGAATGTGATTTGGGGTTATGATGGGAGATATTGTGAAAGAGAGTTGTGTGATAATTGGGAGATGGAGTTATATAGAGTAAATAGAAATTATGAAGAGTTTATAGAAAGGTTAGGTGGAGAGAGAAGTGAAAATAATAGCAAGTACTTATCTTGTATTGAAGCTGAGGTAGTAGGAGATGATGTTGATAACAATGATAATATAACTTACCTAATTATGACTAATTATACCAAAGGTGGCAGGACAATGACCAATCATGACAGGTTAAATGAGTTTGAGGATAATGATGAACATTTGAATTGTATATGTATGTATAATGATAAGATAAAATATTCAATATTAAACAATGTATATAGTTTTAAGATTCGACTATTATTTGACGATGGAGGGTAAACATTTTATTGTGTTTATAAACATTTAATTATGTGGACAGTGTTTGTTGAAATGGACTGTTTATGACTGATTTATGGTAAATGGTTAAATGATAATGTGGATTGTATATTTTTGTGTATATTAATGTCAAGGTATTTGTGTATTTTATGTATTTTTTTGTGTAAACTATCAAACTATCAAGTGTTTTTTTTTGTGTTGTGTATTACTGGGGAATTTTAAATAATTGATAAAGAATTTAAACAAGTATGAGATTTAGATTCTAATGGTTAATAAATGATTAAGCATGTTATATATTTGGATATTGAGAGGTATTGTTGTTTTAGGATTGTAAGATAAGCGATGAATTTTCTAGTGGTATATTAAGGTGAAATGTTGTAAAAGAGTTTGGGTAATAATGATAAGGGCATTGGAGTTAGTTAAATAGAGTTAATGGGAGTTAGTGGAAATAAGAATGTTGAGATACAGATAATATATAAAGAGGTGTTAGATATTTTAGGGACACAGTAGTTAGTGATTTTATATGTAGAGAGGTGAGTAATGTGAATGGTAATTATATTTGTTGATGGTGATATTTTGTAGTAAGGGTATTGGTGTAGGGAGTCCGCAACGAAAGGTGTTGGGACAGGAAGGGACCGTTGTGTGCCGGAAAGGGTTACCTGAAAGGGTCAGCAACCAATGAGGGAATGAGCATAGGTAGGGAACACGCATACTAGTACAAAAAAATGAGCGGTGCCAGAGGTTTTAAATGGGATTAGTGAAGGGGGTTATTATAGAGATATTGGTGTCATATTATGTTAATGGTTAGAAGCGGTTATTAGTAGTAAAAAAGGGGTGAGTAAGGTTAGATTGACAAATGCCAAAATAAGAAATAGAAAATAGTGAATAATAGAGAGTCACCCAAACTAATAAGGATAGAAGGGTTAGAAAAAGAAAATTCATGGTAGGAAGGTAATGTAACTGGAAAGGTAAATGATAAATTCGAAATTTTTTTGTATAGAATCTAATGAATGTTAAATAATAAAAGTTAATAGAGAATTGTTGATAGTAATGATGTGATAAAGTTTTGGTACAAGTCATGTAAATGTAAATTGTTTAATGTAAGATAAATGTAACAATGTTAATGTGTAATGTTCAATGTTCTATGATGTTTTTATTATGTTGTAACAGTACATTTTGACCCCATTACATAATTATGGGTTATAAGGGTGATTTGCAATGTTTTATTGTGTAACTATGAACATACAGAGTGGTTAGGTCCATTGTCCCAATATAAAGAGAGAACCAAGCAGAATCAGGCAGTGTATCATACCAAGGTCACCGTTGGAACGTGCGGGAGTCGGAAACAGCCATGGCGGAGATGGTGATGAAGTCTGTTACATATACATTGTGATTGGACAATAAAGTTATTCCGTCATAGAAAAAACAATGACGCACTGAAAACAATGCGTACGACTAGGGCGTTGTTCTGCAGAACAGAGCTTAATGACGTCAAAGTCACACACACAAGCATAAAATTGTACATTAATCGGTCTCAGTTCATCACCGTCCACTAGAGAGGCCACAGCGATGTATCGCTGGTGGAATTAATTTTCATCAAAAGTTGTGAACAACAATTAGAATCTTGTAAAATGTGATATCAAACATGTAGTAGAGAACAGTAAACCAAAGTACATATTATAACACCTTTAATGTAGAGTCAGTGCAGAAAAATCTAACTTGTAATGAATTCAACACCGATCATACTCCTGGGATACATCTGAGGCCAGCGAGGGAGCGACGATCCGCTTACCACAGAGAAGTCACAATTTATCTCTCTTTATATTTATTCATGAGCTCAATAAATGAAATAATAAATTGTATAAAATGTAATTACAGTAACGTGTGAGTGAGCGTGTGATTGCACTAGGGCGTGGCCATGCCTATATACGTATAGGGCATTGGTTTGTGTTGATATACGATACTTTAACTGCAGTATAAAATAAAAAGGAATCTAACTAATTTTAATGATGAGGCTTCTCAGTACTGATTTAATTAAATTAATAAAAGAAAACAATGAAGAAAGATAGCCGCCATTTTGTTTTTTGAGTTAATACTGGCAGCCATTTTGGGTTAGGCCTTTATGTATGTTTTACGAATGTATATTTTATTATGTGGGAAATTAAAACGAGTAGTTACAGTAGCTGAAGAGTTTGTGTCTTCATTGTGTCACTTTTTCTGTTTAAACAAATCTCGCTGTTACGAATCCTGGCACCCCTTAGGTAAAAAAGTGTTTAAAACGGAGAAGCACATGTTCACCGGCAAGGATCCCGGTAAGTACACATGTGTACCATGTTTTGACCAACATTATACATATATAAGTACCATAGTTTATGTATATAAAAAGAATAATAGCTGGTAGTTAACAGATGCCGCCCTCACTGGGACGTAAATAGCTGTTAGTTAACAGATGGCGCCCGAACAGGGACGTAAGTATTTGTTAGTTAACAGATGGCGCCCGAACAGGGACGATATAAATATTAATTTATATAAACAGCCAGATTTGAAAACAGAGAAGGTGGTGCAAAACAGAACATAACCAAAAAACACAAAAGGTTATGTTGACGAAACAAAACAACCAATAATTATATAATAAAAAAAATACAGAGAGTAATAGAAACAGCTAAATTATGGCAGAACACAATAATAGTATGTTAGGTGTAAACGACACACACACAGAGTCTGTTTTATTAGACAGAATAAGCGCGAGTTCGACGCCTAAGGCAGTCGAAAATAAAATATCATTAGAAGACCTGTTCGCATTGATTAAAACACAAAATAGTGTGTTAAAAGAGATTGACGAGAAGTTTGATAGCCTCGAAAATGAATTGAAAAAACAAAATAATGTGCAAGATGTAAAATTGAACCAATTAGAAGAGAGATTAGAAAAATTTAAAAACGAAATACAGAAACAAAATTGTAACATTGACAAGGTAGACAAATCAGATAGAAATAAAGACAAGGTAAGTAGTGGTGAGAATTATAATAGAATTACAAATATGGTGTTAGAAAATAATTGTGTGAGTATTGAGAGTGGTGATAAAAGTATAATGGGAGTAGAATTTGATAATGAAGTGATAAAAAGTGTTGATGAGTTAGAGAGAAAGTATAGAGAGAATTTACAGATAAAGGGGTTGCAGGGGGTAAAATTGTCCCTTAATGTTGTAGTAGGGGGTGAAGTAAAGACTTCACGTGTGTTTAGGAAGGACGAGAGTGCCTTCAATGCGTATTTGGAAGACAAAAGGTCTACAAATAAAGTGGTCCCTGGGTTTTTTTGTGCACTTCACAGGTGGTGCAGTGATAAAGTAGTAGAGTCCCCTGCATATATGGAGAGAGAGTGTGTAGCTTGGTATGATGGTGAGAAATGTTTTGAGAGAGAGAGAAAGAGAGAAATTGAGATATATAAAGTAAAGAAAAATTATGAAGAGTTTAGGAAAAGGTTAGGTGTAGAGATGATATATAATAAAAATAATAAGTACTTACCTTGTAATGAAGCGGATATAGCAGTAGTAGGAGGTGATAATGAAAATAATGACTTTATAACATACCTAGTGGTGACGAATTATACTGGAGGTGACAGGACAATGACCAATCATGACAGATTAAATGAGTTTGTGGAAAATAATGAAAATTTGAATGGTATATGCATTTATGATGTTAATATAAGAGATTCAATAATAAGCAATGTATATAGATATAAGATAAGACTATTGTTCGACGATATGGGGTAATTGTTTATTGTGTTATGAACATTTAATTGTGTGGACAGTGTTTTAAAAAATGGACTGACTAGGACTGATTATGGTGAATGATTTCATTATTATGTGAATTGCATATTTTGTGTATTGATGTCTATGTATTTGTGTATTTTTGCTGTTGTGTACTTTATGTATTTTTTTTTATGTAAGCATGTATTGTACGATTTTAAATAACTAAAGGAAGTTTAAATGATATTATGAGATTCAGGTTATAAGGGTTAGTAAATGATTAAGCAGGTAATAGATTTGGGTATTGAGAGGAAGTATTGTTAGTTGGTAAGTGATGAATTTTCTAATGTATTAAGTTGAAATGTTGTAAAAGAGTTTGGGTAGTAAGGATAAAATAGAGGCATGGGAGTTAGTTAGATAGAGTTATTGGGAGTTAGGAAAAATAAAGTGTTGAGATGCTGATAAAATATAAAGAGGTGTTAGATATTTTAGGGACACAGTGGTTAGTAATTATATGTAGAGTTGAGTGATGTGAGTGGTAATTATATTTGTTGTTGATGGTGATATTTTGTAATAAGGGTATTGGTGTAGGAGTCCAACGAGAGATGTTGAGACAGGAGGGATCGTTGTGTGCCGGAAAGGGTTATCTGAAAGGGTCAGAAACCGATAAGGGAATGAGCATAGTGAGGGAATACACACATACTAGTACAAAAAAGGCGCGGTGCCAGAGGTTTTAAATGGGATTTGAAGGGGGTTATTAAGAGATATTGGTGTCAAAATGTATATTAATGGTTAGAAGCGGTTGTTAGTAGAGAAAAGGGGGTAGTAAGGTTAGATTGACAATGCCAAAATAAGACAGAGAAAATAATGAATAATAGAGAGTCACCCAAACGAGTAAGGATAGAAGGGTTAGAAAAGGGAAATTCATGATAGGAAGGTAATTGTAACAGAAAGGTAAGGATAAAATTGAAATTATTGTATAGAATCTAATGAGTGTTAAATAATTAAAAGTTAATTGAGAATTGATGTTATAAAGTTTGGTACAAATCATGTAAATTTAAATTGTTTAATGTAAGGTAAATGTAACGATGTTAATATGTAATGTACAATGTTTTATGATGTTTTATTATGTTGGGGGGCAATAGAGTGTGTGGTTAGGAGGTCACTACAGGGGTAATGACGGTAACCAGTGTTAAGATATAGTATATTCTGAAGTTGGAAGTTTAAAGTTAAAAATGAAGTTAAATGAAATAGTCTAGTAAGCTGCCATTTACAAAAATAGATGAATGATTATAAGTTGAGCAACAAAGTTTAAGGTAAAGGTGTCTGCCATGATAGTTGTAAGTTGAATTTATAGAAATAAGTAGGTGAAGGTATTTTGGGGTATACTAAAGAATTGTTGATATATTGTGTTATATGTTGTTTATTTTCTTACAAGGAAGCAGTTGAATTTGGTGGTGGTAAAAATCGATGTATTTTAAGTCTTGTCGTGGATAAGTGAAACTTTTGAAAAAAAAAAAAAAACCCCAATGCCCGAACACAAACCAATGTATCTAAAAGGGAACATATCAGTTATAGATATGGAAGTGTACTGGACCACTATTTTAATTTTGTATGCAATGTTTCAGAGTTTTGTGGTGTTGTGACCGCAGTCCTGGGCTGGCTGGCGCGTCAGAACAGGAGTGTAGAGTGCCTCATGGCCTTATGGTGTAGGGATCTCTCCGGAGAAGTCCAGTAAGGTCAGAGGGTGCGACCAGCATCATAGGACCAAGGGTAAGTGATGATAAAATTTTTATATAATAACAATACAGGGGGTTGTGGTGACATATCTAGACTGATCCTTTTAGGAGAGTGTGAATGAGTCAAGGAAATTTTTTGTGTTCCGACACAAAAATTTTCCTTGAGGGGGTTTGTAACAGTACATTTTGACCCCATTACATAATTATGGGTTATAAGGGTGATTTGCAATGTTTTATTGTGTAACTATGAACATACAGAGTGGTTAGGTCCATTGTCCCAATATAAAGAGAGAACCAAGCAGAATCAGGCAGTGTATCATACCAAGGTCACCGTTGGAACGTGCGGGAGTCGGAAACAGCCATGGCGGAGATGGTGATGAAGTCTGTTACATATACATTGTGATTGGACAATAAAGTTATTCCGTCATAGAAAAAACAATGACGCACTGAAAACAATGCGTACGACTAGGGCGTTGTTCTGCAGAACAGAGCTTAATGACGTCAAAGTCACACACACAAGCATAAAATTGTACATTAATCGGTCTCAGTTCATCACCGTCCACTAGAGAGGCCACAGCGATGTATCGCTGGTGGAATTAATTTTCATCAAAAGTTGTGAACAACAATTAGAATCTTGTAAAATGTGATATCAAACATGTAGTAGAGAACAGTAAACCAAAGTACATATTATAACACCTTTAATGTAGAGTCAGTGCAGAAAAATCTAACTTGTAATGAATTCAACACCGATCATACTCCTGGGATACATCTGAGGCCAGCGAGGGAGCGACGATCCGCTTACCACAGAGAAGTCACAATTTATCTCTCTTTATATTTATTCATGAGCTCAATAAATGAAATAATAAATTGTATAAAATGTAATTACAGTAACGTGTGAGTGAGCGTGTGATTGCACTAGGGCGTGGCCATGCCTATATACGTATAGGGCATTGGTTTGTGTTGATATACGATACTTTAACTGCAGTATAAAATAAAAAGGAATCTAACTAATTTTAATGATGAGGCTTCTCAGTACTGATTTAATTTAATTAATAAAAGAAAACAATGAAGAAAGATAGCCGCCATTTTGTTTTTTGAGTTAATACTGGCAGCCATTTTGGGTTAGGCCTTTATGTATGTTTTACGAATGTATATTTTATTATGTGGGAAATTAAAACGAGTAGTTACAGTAGCTGAAGAGTTTGTGTCTTCATTGTGTCACTTTTTCTGTTTAAACAAATCTCGCTGTTACGAATCCTGGCACCCCTTAGGTAAAAAAGTGTTTAAAACGGAGAAGCACATGTTCACCGGCAAGGATCCCGGTAAGTACACATGTGTACCATGTTTTGACCAACATTATACATATATAAGTACCATAGTTTATGTATATAAAAAGAATAATAGCTGGTAGTTAACAGATGCCGCCCTCACTGGGACGTAAATAGCTGTTAGTTAAGTCTAGTAAGCTGCCATTTACAAAAATAGGTAAATGATTATAAGTTGAGCAACAAAGTTTAAAGTAAAGGTGTCTGCCATGATAGTTGTAAGTTGAATTTATAGAAATAAGTAGGTGAAGGTATTTTGGGGTATACTAAAGAATTGTTGATATATTGTGTTATATGTAGTTACCTATATAGGTTGTTTATTTTCTTACAAGGAAGTAGTTGAATTTGGTGGTGGAAAAAATCGATGTATTTTAAGTCTTGTTGTGGATAAGTGAAACTTTTGAAAAAAAAAAAAAACAAACAAACCAATGCCCGAACACAAACCAATGTATCTAAAAGGGAACATATCAGTTATAGATATGGAAGTATACTGGACCACTATTTTAATTTTTGTATGCAATGTTTCAGAGTTTTGTGGTGTTGTGACCGCAGTCCTGGGCTGGCTGGCGCGTCAGAACAGGAGTGTAGAGTGCCTCATGGCCTTATGGTGTAGGGATCTCTCCGGAGAAGTCCAGTAAGGTCAGAGGGTGCGACCAACATCATAGGACCAAGGGTAAGTGATGATAAAATTTTATATAATAACAATACCGGGGGTTGTGGTGACATATCTAGACCGATCCTTTTAGGAAAGTGTGAATGAGTCAAGGAAATTTTTTGTGTTCCGACACAGAAATTTTCCTTGAGGGGGTTTGTAACAGTACATTTTGACCCCATTACATAATTATGGGTTATAAGGGTGATTTGCAATGTTTTATTGTGTAACTATGAACATACAGAGTGGTTAGGTCCATTGTCCCAATATAAAGAGAGATCCAAGCAGAATCAGGCAGTGTATCATACCAAGGTCACCGTTGGAACGTGCGGGAGTCGGAAACAGCCATGGCGGAGATGGTGATGAAGTCTGTTACATATACATTGTGATTGGACAATAAAGTTATTCCGTCATAGAAAAAACAATGACGCACTGAAAACAATGCGTACGACTAGGGCGTTGTTCTGCAGAACAGAGCTTAATGACGTCAAAGTCACGCACACAAGCATAAAATTGTACATTAATCGGTCTCAGTTCATCACCGTCCACTAGAGAGGCCACAGCGATGTATCGCTGGTGGAATTAATTTTCATCAAAAGTTGTGAACAACAATTAGAATCTTGTAAAATGTGATATCAAACATGTAGTAGAGAACAGTAAACCAAAGTACATATTATAACACCTTTAATGTAGAGTCAGTGCAGAAAAATCTAACTTGTAATGAATTCAACACCGATCATACTCCTGGGATACATCTGAGGCCAGCGAGTGAGCGACGATCCGCTTACCACAGAGAAGTCACAATTTATCTCTCTTTATATTTATTCATGAGCTCAATAAATGAAATAATAAATTGTATAAAATGTAATTACAGTAACGTGTGAGTGAGCGTGTGATTGCACTAGGGCGTGGCCATGCCTATATACGTATAGGGCATTGGTTTGTGTTGATATACGATACTTTAACTGCAGTATAAAATAAAAAGGAATCTAACTAATTTTAATGATGAGGCTTCTCAGTACTGATTTAATTAAATTAATAAAAGAAAACAATGAAGAAAGATAGCCGCCATTTTGTTTTTTGAGTTAATACTGGCAGCCATTTTGGGTTAGGCCTTTATGTATGTTTTACGAATGTATATTTTATTATGTGGGGAATTAAAACGAGTAGTTACAGTAGCTGAAGAGTTTGTGTCTTCATTGTGTCACTTTTTCTGTTTAAACAAATCTCGCTGTTACGAATCCTGGCACCCCTTAGGTAAAAAAGTGTTTAAAACGGAGAAGCACATGTTCACCGGCAAGGATCCCGGTAAGTACACATGTGTACCATGTTTTGCCCAACATTATACATATATAAGTACCATAGTTTATGTATAATAAAAAGAAAATTAGATGGTAGTTAACAGATGCCGCCCTCACTGGGACGTAAGTATTTGTTAGTTAACAATGTTGATGGTACAGTAGTGTGTGTGGTTAGGAGGTCGCTACAGGGGTAACGACGGTAACAAATGTTAAAAGATAGTAGATTTTGGATGTTAAAAGTATAAAGTTAGCAATGGTGTTGAGCAAAATATAGTATGATGTCATTTGCAAAAGATATGAAATAATTATGAAGTTGAGTAATAAAATTTGAATAATAAACTTGTCTGCCATAGTAGTTGTAGGTTGAATTTTATAGAAATAAATAGGTGATGGTGTTTTGGGTAATATTAAAGAATTGTTTGTGTATTGTTATTTGTAGGAATATATATATTTTTCTCTTACAAGGAAGAGATTGAATTTGGTAAAAAAAAAAAAAAAAAAAAAAAAAAAAAAAAAAAAAAAAAAAAAAAAAAAAAAAAAAAAAAGTCTGTTGGATTCTTGTTGTTGTTGTGTTGAAAATTTTAATTGAACAAACCAATGCCCAGACACAAACCAATGCATCTAAAAGGAGACATATCAGTTGTAGATATGGAAGTATATTAGACCACTATTTAAAATTTTGTATTACATGTTTCAGAGTTTTGTGGTGTTGTGACCGCGGTCCTGGGCTGGCTGGAGCGTCAGAACAGGAGCGTAGAGTGCCTCATGGCCTTATGGTGTAGGGATCTCTCCGGAGAAGTCCAGCAAGGTCAGAGGGTGCGATCAGCATCATTGGACCAAGGGTAAGTGATGATAATTTTTTAATATAGGAACATTACTGGGGGTTGTGGTGACATATCTAGGCTGATCCTTTTAGAACCGTATGAATGGGTCAATGAAAGTTTTTGTGTCTCGACACAAAATCTTTCATTGAGGGGGTTTGTAACAGTACATAAAGGCCCAATACTTTATGGGGTTACTTTAAGGTTATTTTTTTATGTTTTATTGTATAACTGTTGACTACAGAATGGTTAGGTCCATTGTCCCTCTGTAAAAAGGAACAACGCAGATTCGGTGAGCGTAGCACAATACCAAGGTCATCGTTGGACGAGAAAAAGCCGGTAGAGGTAATGGCGGTGTATATGACGACGGACTATAAATAAGAATTGTGATTGGGTTATAAAGCTGTTTCGTCATAAACAAAAAACAATGACGCATAAACCACAACGTATGTAACGAGGCGTTGTCCCATCGAACAAAAGACGATGACGTCAAATGCTCACACACAAGCACAAATTTGCATATGCCTCTTTCTCAGTTCACTACAGCACACCAAAAGGTCAGCAGCGATGTATCGCTGTCTGGTCAGTTTTTCAACAAAAGTTTAAAATAACTATATTATAAAATAAAAATGTGATAGTGGAGCGGTAGAGGCTCAAGTTTTATTAACAGTCAAAACATAAAATGTAGAATCAGTGCACAATATATTAAAACGAAACATGAGGCGAACACAGGCCATACACCTGGAGCACAGCCAACACCAGCGAGGGAGCAACTCCGACCACCGTTGAGAGAAGTTAAACCATTATCACCTTTTGTTTTCTTAATTAGTGAGCTCATTAACCGAAATTAGCCAAATTTGATCAAATGTATTTGCAATAGGGAGAATGAATGTGAGTGCGAGTGAGTGAACACATGGCCATGACTATATATGCAGAGGGCATTGGTTTGTGTATCGGTGAAGATACAATTCAGTAAATAATTAGAGCTGCAGCTAAAAGTAAAAGTTTATAATGATATTAACTAGAGTCACAAAATGAGAATATTATGACTGAATAGGGTTGATTAAAATAGCCACCATTTTGTTTTGTAACATTGTATGTGACGCCATTTTGAGGCCTTATTATATATTTATGTTTCTTTGGTTCCGACAATTAAAATTCACTTTTCTTTTATAGAATTGCTAAACTGCTATAATTGTTTTTATTATTTAGACAAAGCTTTTCGTCATTACTGACATCTTCAGGTCTTAAACAACAGTTGTTTAAGACTTCAGGTCTTGGTTGTTTAAGACCTGAAGATGTCAGTAATGACGAAAAGCTTTGTCTAAATAATAAAAACAATTATAGCAGTTTAGCAATTCTATAAAAGAAAAGTAAGGATGGCTGCTAATTTAAACAATACGAAGAATTAAAATTCAGTAATTGCACTCAGTTAACTATCAGTGTTATTATTTCTATCACCTTCTTGTGTCTCGATATCGCTGAGAATGAACCCTGGCCCCTTAGAGAGAGATTAACAGTAAAAAAGAAATCACGTGCTCCCAAATATTTGGAATTGGTAAGTACGTGTGTTTACCGTATAACATTTAAATTTATATGTATCATAAATATAGATATTTGTGTGTAAGAGTGAGTTGGTTAACATAGTTCCCTGGCAACCTGACAGTATAAAAAACGGAAATCATGTAATTTGCTCCTTAATAAAGTTTTCGGTTCTTAGCTCTAATTTCTTACAAATACATAAAAATAAACACTTACCCTCTCCCAGCTTGGAGCATTATGACATGTTTTCCACAACTCCATCAATTCATCAAGCCATAATTTATATCCAAATTCAGATTTTTCTGGAGGAAGTGTAACTGGAAGGAACACTTCAAGACAAGCTACAGTTTCAAGCATAGAATCATTATCGAATGGACACAACTTAGGCCTCCAGTATTCTAACATTTCTTTTGTTGCTGACAAACTGAAGTACCTGAAATTAATTTAAAATGTTACGGTAACTGAATAAATAATTCTGCGTCTCTTTCATCATGTAACTTTCATACATATATTATATTAATAATTTTTGAACATTTATTCCCATCAGGTGACACAGATGTGCACAATTTTTTTTCAAGTTAGGTCCAATAATGCTTGTTAAATAATTATTATAACAACTGAATGTTTTATAGCACGTATTATGCTTAATTAAATATTATTTAAAGTTTTAAACAGAAGTGGTTGATATTATTACTTTTTGACAGTTTCAAATCTAAGAACAAGAAATGTAACTTGTAACAGAAACTTTACATGTTTCACTCTACAACTTTCTGTACATGACAAATACTCACATGCAAAGCAGTTAATTTTACATGAAATACAGGGAACCATATACAATAAGAACCATTTAAGAATAAATGCTAGACAACTACATACACAACTTTCTACTCAACCAGGAAAATAAATGATATGCATAATGGACAGATGTACTGTTTTCCTGTTACCACAACACAGAATGTGTTGGCACCTTGTTGGTTTTTCTTCATTTGGATATTTTTAGATACAGTGAAGAATTCAAAAATATGTTTAGAAGACTTCAAGAAAATTACAATATACATGAAAACATAAATATGATATCACACAATGCAAACTGTATAATACTGCCACATTGAGGAGATAGATAACAAACGTAGCTCCATGACACTTCATACGCATTCTGATTATGCAACACTCTTGATGGTTCCAGACGCACATCCAGATATTTGTCAATTATTCTACCAGCAACCAGGCCATTACACCACACAAACGAAGAATAAAAGAACTGGTTCCAAAGCAGACAGTTTAGTTTTAGACTTCCTAATATTAATGTGTGTTATCAAAATTGTTGTGACTTACAGTTTAGTATAAAGTGATTACTGTGTATTACTTAGTGTAGCACTGTTACTAAGGTGACTTTAGGTGTTTGTTACATTACTGTGTGTTGAACAATCATAAGCGTGGAAAACTGTAGGTTATTGTTGTTTTATTTATATTTAACTGTACTTGGAGTTGTAATCGGTAACTTCGTCTTGTGTCACTTATTCTGTTTCCACTGTACGTCACAATGACCCATTCGACTGCTGTAACATTGGTGTCAGAACTTGTAAAAGACCTTTAATAGTGGAAACAGAAAATACTTTGTAGAAAAGTAGTGTACGTGATAGTCAATTTGCAAACATGGTTACCAGTTGAATGATAAAATTTCCCAAGTACTATTACTGCAAACACAGAAAAGACAAAAAGAAGAATGTAAGCAGGAATCAGAAGACATCAAAGCGCTGATGCAGGAGAGCAAAATCTGAGCACCACTGCTGAGCTGGATGGCTTGGACCAGTTCAGGACAAGGCCTAACATTTGCTGGAAGCACTCACTGCATAATGTATCTTCAACAATTTGAAACCACTGAACTCGCAAATCACTGGACAGAAAAAGAGAAAGCTAGTTCACTTGCTCTCGCTTTAAAGGACCCATTGCAGAGCTACTACATAAAGTGCCACCTTATAGCCCAAAGATCTACCCCAAATTGATTAAAGCTCTAGACTTACAGTATAGTGATGAACATTTGTGTGATGAGTACTGCTCTGAGTTGACAGCATGACAACAGCATTCCAGGGACAGTCTTCACTAGCTTGACAGAATAATTAGACTGGCAAATCCTGAAGCATCAGAGGATTTTCAAATGCAATCTGCTGTGCAGATACTGTCAGTCTCAGAGATAGAGAATTACAGCTAGTGTTAAGAATGGCACAGCACCAAAACAGCTCAGACCCTCTTGTTCACACTCTCCAGTTTGAAGCTACTAAGTCAGCATCCCACTACATTAATGAATTTTATGTCATCACACTGTAGTCAGAAGAGTATTGCATTGCTATTACAATGGAGGCAGAAAAGGGATGATACAAGACAAACAATTCAAAGGATCAAGAGATCAAGATTCATATCCCATAATGAAATGAACGATGGGAAAGACACAGAAGACCAAAGGGATACAAGGACATCTTCAAGCAGACTTGCTAGGAATATCCTGCAACAGTTTAACCACAAATGAGCAGTTTAACTCATTCTTTACACAAAATCTAATCAGCGTTCTTCAATCTTGCATTGTTACAGTCAAAACAACCACCAAATACACCAAAACATAACTTACTCACTTAGCTGTCAGATCTAAACTATGCATCCAATATGGCTAAATTATACTATTGTCCTAAAATGAATGTATCAACATGAAACAAAAATAGTTTTTTAACAGGACACTTACAGCATGGGAAATTCTATAATTGTACAAACTATTTGGTCAAACCTCATACACCTTCAGTGTAAAAGTACAAAACATCTTGTAAAATATAAACAATGTAACAATTAACAATTACAATCACACAAAAACCATGTACTGACTGTGCAGTACAATAAGTGATATAACTACAGGCTATCAATCACTGTTATATGCCTGTAATCCCCCCCCCCCCCGCTATTAAAAATCACTTAAAGTAGACCTATTTCTAAGCCAGCTGCATGTGTTACAATAGGTTTACACACAATTGTATAAATAATTATATAGGGATAATCTTGAACGTCAAATGTGTCCTGGGACAAATGAAGAGTCCAACCTTCATACTAGTCTCACACCAGCCCCCTAGTTTGCCACCGAGTACAATACAAACTCTATTCAAAAAGTTGTGGAGCTTCATAAATAGTGTACAAACTCCTCCTCCTATGGCGCTACAGCCCAAGTCGGGCCCTGGCCTCCACCAATCTCCACCTCCAATCCACTCTATCCACTGCAACCCTCCTCCAGTTTCTTATCCCCATGTCTCTCGCGTCCTCTGCAACGCCATCTTCCCACCTCTTCCTCGGTCTACCTCTAGGTCTCGTTTCCTCCCATGTACCCAGCAAAGCCCTCTTGTGGTTCCTGCCATCCTCCATTCTCATAACATGTCTGGCCCAACGCAATCTTTGTATTCTTATAAATTTTGAGACTGATATCTCTTTATATATTTGATACAGTTCGTTGTTGTATCTCAGTCTCCATGACCCATTTTCTTGTATTGGGCCTATAATGCGTCTGAGGATTTTCCTTTCAAAGGTGTCTACTATGTCGACTGTTTTCTGTGAGATTGTCCATGCCAGTGTACAAACACATCATTGAAATGCTGCATAAGTGGTGTTGCCTGTAATATCCTTCTCAATTAACCTCTAGTTGATTACACCATCCTATTGTGTCTAGTCACTGCACTATAGCTATCTATGCGCATATATTGTATTTTGCAATATTCAAGATTATTGCAACTTCATTAAATTTTGTTTTACTACTCACTGCAGTATTCGTGTTTGTTGACATGCGTGAAGAGTGTTTTGTGATATTCAAGATGGCTGATTTTTATGTTAAATTAACAATTAGTTTTGTTTTAAACTTACGAAAAACATTTTGTGGAGACACATGAAATGATTATACATTATGAATCATTCAAGCAATTTCATGGAGTCAACAAATAATGACTTGTGATCAGGATGACCATTCATGTTAATCTGATAATGCTCATGTTGTACAAGCTCATGACATAATGCACACTGATCATTTGACACTTACAGAAATAGCTGAAGAATGTGACATAACAATAGACTCATGTCATAACATTCTTACACAAAAATCTGAAATGCATGAAGTAATTGCCAAGTTTGTCTATAACTTTTGACACAGGACCAAAAGACAATCATGTTGCTATCTGCCAAGAACGTTTGGATTATGCAATCCAGTCTTCAAAATAGGTTGGGAAAATATCAGAGATCATCCAAAGCACAGTGGTCAAGTAGAACATGGAAGTCTTGTTGAAGGTTTTTTTACACTGATAGTGTTGTGCACCATCAACTCTTAGTTCAGGGAAAACTGTGTATTGCTAGCATCATTGAAGATGCTGCTAGCATCTAGTATGTCTGAGAGATGTCAGGAGAAATATAAACTTCTGGTTCCTCATCATGAAAGTAAGCCACTTGTACATCACTAACGATTCATAACTTCTTTGCCGAAACTAATACAACGGTACTTCCTTTGCACCTTACTCATCAGACACCAGTACCAGACATCAGAGTACAGTAAACTCATTATGCAGAACAAAGTTTCGTTTCGATCTAATCTACTGTACAACACAGCCATCGATATCGATGTGTCCACGGGAAATGATAACGGTCATACAGGATAAAGTACAACAGTTAATCGTTGGCAACGAGACGATGCGCATCGGACTGTGCCGAGACTATATCAGTGTAAAATTATGTGTGGTGTTTTTATGTGTTTTAAGTAACTGACAGCCCCGTTCGGGTGAATTTGATGTTTTTATAATATTAATAACCTGAAGATGAGGATTTATCCTCGAAACGCATCGTTTTAGAAATTAAAACAGATAAGTCACAAGACAGGAAGTTAATATAGGTAATGCCTAATATTAATTCTATTTATTCAACCCAGACTGTTTCCAGAAGTAGTGCAGCATTATGAGTGGTGCATCGATGTAGAAAGGGTTTACTCTGAAGAAGCTAAGGCTTACCAGATTCCAGACATGTTCAAAAAATGAATTTAAAAAAAGTTCTGAAACATTTTGAACAGATCTCATACATGTAAACAAAAACTGTAATCTCCAGTAAATTTGTACTAGCTGAGATCATATGACCATATATTAAGACAATCTGCAATTTAATAGATGTTTTTACAAAATTTACAGAATCTGTGACTATTTGGTACTGTTTCTGGTCCCAAGCCTAGACTGAAGTAATAAACACAATTCCATAAACTACATCTGTTAACAACAATGTAACCACTCTGATCACCACAGTTTGGTCTATATAGCTAGAAAACATATTGCATATTATTTCAAAGTCTGACACAACAAAGAAATTTCTTAACTATATAAACTACAACTAGTAATAATATATTATGAACAACTTATGTAAAGATGGTTTAGCTATTTACTGTCTCAGTAAGAGTGCACCCTAATACAAGAATTTTGAAATTGGTTAAAATATGTTTAATTCTTGGATTTCATTGTCCATGACGTGTCCGTTGATTAACTAAATATAATTAAATCACTACCGACTCGGAACACAAAGTTTTTTATAGGTAAAAGGTAAAACTATAAGGCTATGAGGTAAAACTTTTACATTTTTACCCATAAAAAAACTTTGTGTTCCAAGTCGGTACTGATTTAATTAAAATATGTTATTTTACTTGTGTTAAGTACTACTACCCCTGGTACCTACTATCGGATAGATTTACTTAGTATAATAAAACAGTTGACACTTATTTGGTAGGTTTTATTGTGTACACAAATTTTAACTGCTCTTATAAGATATTCATTCATTAACGTACAGTTGATTTTGTAATAAGCATATACTTTTTTAATCCTTTTTATTTCTACTATAATGGTTATGAATAATTATAACTTCTATACTTACGGTTTAGCTGTATGAATGAAGTTATTTAAACCTGTTTCTAATGACCTGAAAAAACAAAATAACAATTTATTCCAACTGTACATGAGGGAAAGTTTGTGGCATGCACAAATGAATACATGTCCATTTTCAGATTACATGCTAACACTAAATCTAAAGTATACACTATATAACAGTGAAGCTGCATAGTCTGATTATAGTCAAAGCTCCATATTGTAGTTATCATTCTATATTCATTGAAAAAAGTCACTAAGTAATTTAAGTTAAACTCATTATGCTAGTATAATTTTCTGAAGTATGGTTTTGGTTAAAATGTTTTATTTACTTTTCATGGTGTTTCTTTTTCCCAAGTTTCATAATCAACAACTAAATACACAAATATTCTTCAGATTTAAAAAGTGGCCATTCCATTAAAATGTGAATTACACCTTAATCAGAATAGTTCCATTTTCCTATAGTACAAACAATGAACTTTTGTACTGCAGCTTTCAGAATCATCGCCTTGTATCTTGCTGATACTGCTTGGATCACACACACACACGCGCACGCGCTCGTAAGATTTCTCACTTTTTAAAGTGTAAATTCTGCTGTACAAATGAGGCCAGCTTGCTTGATGATAAGGCTGTGGCTCCATGAGCTGTAAATTACGGTGTGTACAAGCGACACTTTACGGCTAGATTTAGCTGTAAAAAAGAGGTGGCTCCACACATTGTATTTTACAGTGCTTAGAAGGAGTAATTTGCTGCTACCATTCCGAGGTGCTTGGCTCCACGAGCAGTAACTGCACTGCGCATTGTGTAGGTGAGTGTATAAAAATTAAATATTTAATGAAATAGTAGTAGTAATTGTTTTAATTATGGTTTCAATTTAATCATTTAATTAATTGTTTAACAATTATAGTTAATAAAACCTTTTAGGTTACACTTTATTGCTTGACAATATGCCTAGTTACCATGATTCACTTTTGGTCAACACTGAAGTTGTCAGTGCATAAACAAGGGGAATTTTCAAGCCATATGAAGTGTCCCTCTAGCTTGCCATTCAAATTTTATCCAGGAGTCAACAATGCCAAATAATTAAATCAAAATGTGGGCTAAAAAGATTACACAGCATCTTTGAAAGGTAAGAGGGTTGTCAAGCATTTGATTTTGGCATTGTTGCTTTGACAAAGACTCAAGAGACTCTTCTGAGTCTCCCAGTTCCCTTTCTGAGCCTTAAACAAATCATGCCAATTATAAACAATCTGTACCTAATAGTATGAAAGAACACTGCTGATGGGATGAGCTCTTCAGTTGGTGGATCGTTTGCAATAATTCTGTGCAGCACTGATCCCCCCAACCCTTTTTAGTTGATTTTAAGCTGGCATAGTTTATACTTTGAACCACAAAATTTTTTGAATATATGTTCTCTTAAATGTTTCATGTTCAACCAATCTAGTCTTAACTTTTTCATATAAATAAATACTTTTCCAATAGCATTATGGCACATTAGCTTATTAATAACAAAAAAGCAACAAAAAAACGTCTTCCATCTCTATATACATTAAATATTTGAACTATTTCTCCCTGACTCAAGTGTATTTCTATTTTGGAAAAAAATTCCTGCAAATTCCTGTCAGAAATAAAGACTGGAAATGCTGATGTATGTAACTTTCAGAAGTAATTTGTTTACAGGTTCATGAGAAAGAGATGGATAATCTAAATGAAGTTTTCTGACTACCAGCTGTTATTGGTTTCAATTCTAAATTAACAGGACAAAAGATTCATCTATGTTATCATGACTATTCCAGGTCTACTTAAATTAATAGATATTGCGATCCAGAAAATGTCCTAAGTTATCCTGTAAATAACTAAATGTCCTTACTTAATTGTAGCACATATATTAAACTGTTTCAAACAAAGAAAGCCATCTCTAATTTTTGAACTCAGAGCCTGGAACCGAGCAAGTCCAGATGGAGTTTAAACATCTTTTGTTTAGAGTCTAAGGACACAAAGCTTGATAAAGGAGACAACAAAATATTCTACAGAAGAGGAGATGGAATCTGATGTAAGCATGGAATCTGTAAGAGAGTTAGATACGACACAGCCTTTGAGTTTTACGAAATGGCAAGTAAAAAATTTATAGTAATGCAGAACAAAAAAGTAACTCAGAACAAAGGTTAAGATAGAGAAGATTATAAATGATCTCAACAAGGGAAGTGAAAATGTATATTTGAGAAGAAACATGAAAAAGACAATGGTAAACCACAGACTTTGATTTTAAAAGGTTGCTGCACTAACTGAGAACATGGAAATCAATGGTAAGGATCTGACAGTTACTAATAAAATTAAATAGCTGGGTAAAATACTAAGAGAGATATGATGCTAGAAATTGCCCCAGGAAGAACAATACGAATCCCTTTAGAAAGATAAGGTTAAATGTTCCACAGAATTAACAAACCACCCTTGTGTTTATAAATATGCTTAATCAGAAGAGTTATTAAATGTATCTTTTAATGTGTGTTCATTAAAAGTTTGTAATCACAATTTGCTTCCTGCAATGACTGACAATTTAGCATCAACCTGTGTTAGCAGAACCCAATAATAATTAAAAATGTAAGAATTAAAACAGAAGCATAGAAGCAGTTGTAGAGTAATACTACTATTGGTATGCTAGGAATAACAAGGAATTATAGAAAAACAATTTATCTGGCAAACAACCAAACTAGAAATTAATGTCATTTACAGAATTCTATAAATAAAGGAGAGGTGAATAGGGTGTACAGCAGGATGAGATGATCATGAAGTAAAAAAAGACATAAAAAGGTCAAGGGAATGCCTCTTTGCTAAACAAACGACCTGTTCATGTACTATGGTCTAATTAATTAGATAAGATTTGCTCTGGAGAGAAAGCACCAGAAAATAATTGGCATGTCATCTGCTCAGAAGTGGGCACATATAGATCATATAGTAATTTATGCTTAGAATGTTAATAACCTTCTCTCTGTGATGTTACCGTGAAATACTTAAACTTACTAATAACACTTTCAAATTCCAGACAGACTGTGGTACTTAATTAAATTAATTTGATGTTATATTAACACACAGCACAGAACAGTAGCTTAGATCTTAGAACTTGGAAAAATTACTGTATATCCACCAAAAGCCTCTCATAATTAGTTATCTGAAGTTTACACTTAAATCCCGGCTCTATGCATTAGAAAAAATGTTTTACATGGCAAAGATATAACCAAAGTAAACCTCTCCCCTATTCTCAATTCTCATCTCTTGTTTTCCTTTCAACATTAACAACAGATTTGATATACACAGCAATCGGTAGTAACTGGACTTAAGCCATTGGGAAACCAATTCACATTAACCAATCCTTTATCAAATATAACACAGTTAAGTAAAAGTCAGTACAAATTGATCATTATAAAACCATAAAACAAAGTTCATAACATTTAAAATAAGTTCATGAATACTTACGAGAAATATCTATACATGCCAATAATAGACTGTCCTCTGCCTAAAATCCGATCACAGAGGTCATACATTGGACGCCACTCTAATGTAAGTTCATCTGGAGTTAATAATTCCTTTTTCCTGTTAAAAAATACAAATAATTTTTACTAACCAGAAACTTAAGAAATATGAATATTATAAGTACTCATATTTACTCAGTTTAAATCTGAATACTACTTATACTCATCCCCCCCCCCAAACAATACAACTTTTAAGTTAAGTAAAAACAACTTCAAAAGAGTAACAATTTAAAAAATTTACAGGCATTGCACAAATGCACTGCACAGAGAAGGGCATTGAAAATGCTTCAATAAATCTAAAAAATATATATTTATGTTCATTCACCAATCAATGAATTCATTCTTCATTTACCAATGTACAGATTATAAGTTAAATGCAGTCACATTCTTTGTTGTAAATACTACGTTATTGACAACAAAGAAGTAGTTTCTATGGAAACTCACCGGTTCCCATTTTCGATCACGCACCAGCGATCGGCCGCAAATGTGCGACACGTCCTTATAAACATTTTCAATGTTAAAATACACACTGGTCATAATCACTCCATGTTGACAATAAAGAGATTAAAAATATCAACTGGATTACAAACAAACCAAATATAAATACATAAATATAACCACAAATATCTTCTACAACAGAACTGTCTTTGACAGGTCACAAAGAACTGCACAGACGCCAAGCCTCCCTGACTCCCTGCACTAACACTAAGCTCTCTCTCTATCCCTGAGAATCTTTCAGTTCATCTGAATTCCCATCCTCTTCCTCTCCCCAATCTTTCCCTAAATTAACATTCTCTATTGTGTCTTAATACATGCCCTATTTACTTTGCATTTCTCCTTCTTAATGCCAGAATTATCTTAAGGCCTCCATTAACCCTTCTTAACACTTCATCAAAATCGTTAAGTGATGACGATTTTAACATTCTTCTCCAGACGCGCATTTATAACTCTTCAAATATTTACTTATCGAACAAAACAATGTGGGTATATACCTATATCACTGTTTGCCCCCCCCCCTGGTCCACTTAAACCTCTAGAGACTGTTAACTATGTCTATGATGTGAAATCATCTATTTGCCATGAAATCACAACCGTAGATACTATCTATAAAAATAAATATGTCTATAAATAGACACTAAATAGATACTATCTATATCTATAAATGATGATTCAATTTCTTTGTCTTTCTATCTGAGATTATACAATTAACTGTAACACTGTGTGAGATTCATACTACATGAAATCACACAAATCCAAGGAGACAATTAATGAAACCACAAACGGCAATGAAAGAAATATATATACAATATAAAAGTAAAAATTATGCATAATTTTGTTTAATAGCTATATTAAATTCAATGCCATATTGATCTTAGCCTAGAAGTTAACCCCAAAGTTAGCATTATTATATAACAATGTTAAGTATGTTTTTCAATAGTATCAATACGATAATAATATAGAAGAATATTTCCTGCTAGCCTGAATATGATGTGCTATGGTTACAATACTTCAATAAAGTAATATATCTGATTGAATATGCTGTATAATTAGGAATTAAAAATAAAAATTTGTCCAACGTAAGAATAATAAGACTGTCTTATCATAAGCAAATGATTCTGAATGTGTATAAATGGAAAAGAGACAAATCCAACACAATCAATTTTTGATTCTGCTGAAAAAAAAAAACTGCTTTTACAATAGACCAGACTGAATCTGTAGTAAGTCAGTTTACAGCTGAGCAATATAACTTCTCAGGTGGGCAACTGAAAAATATTACAGTACAATCCCCAGAAATTATAACTGACATTTTCTAATATATACAACATACAGAAGGGAAAGATGATCCAAAAATGTATTAAACTGTGTCCTAGAAAGATTTGTCATTAATATTATGTATACTAATGTAGTTAAACATGAAAAAAAAACCAAACAAATGTTATAATTTTTCAACTACCGTACAAAAAAATAACATTAAATTTTAGACACCATTAATTTTCTAATTTTAACTAATGTTTAGTTCATTCATGTACAATCACGATTACAACTTCAAGTTAAAAAACATATGAGTGTACCATTTTAAAAGTTCAGAAGAATCTAGCCCCCCCCCCCCCAAGAGATGTGTCACATAGCTTTTGTAGGTGTCACATAAAAAGCAAGTAAAATTTTAAAAAATATACTTTATTTTATAAAGAATAATTAGAAAACTGGATTCAGATATCACAATTTTTGTGTGTAGACGACATACAGGACGTCAATGTTAATGTTACCTACTGACTTAAGATTCTTGAATTACATCCCAATCTTAATTAAAAAGACTTGTTTCAGACTTCTTTACAAACTACTTTGTTTTAAGCTGTCTTAAGCTGTTCACAGAACTTCTTTTTAAGCTATCTAACACTATACTGTGTTATATTTCAATTTAATTTTTTTACCAGCAGGATATCTCATAACATATAATGAGGGTTATAGGTTTTAGAGCAGAACCTCTGCAGGTGACCAGAACATTGGAATATTCTGCCTGATAAAAAAAGTCACTTATAAATCATTCTAAATGAATGTGTGACTCACCATAATCTTTATCAAAACTGAACTTGCCTCCAAACAATAATACATTATCTGTATACAAAACTTGTTTTTCTCCATTGTATGAATAACAGCAGAGCTGACCAGCTAAAATGGCTCTCAATCACAGACTACGTACTGAGTCTGATAATAACTTGATACACGTGCCTTTGAAGAAAGCTAGATTTGAGAGCACCAACAATTTCTGTGTAGTGGCATCATCTTTTGGATTTTACATGAAGTAAACACATGATCTCATTGTGTTTCTATATTTTAATAAAATATTTAATTTTTCAAAATAAGCGTACACTTACGCTCACAATTTTGTAAATATAATTCCCTTCTTGTACAATTCTGATAGCACTAACATACTGTCACATTCAATTATCATAAAATAAGTTTGGTGTGTACTGTATATAATATTGTAGTAAGAATTGGCCTGTAGTATCAATCATGATTGAAATGACAAGCTGCCTATCAGTTGTAACATTTCCAAAAAATCTTTTTAATTCTTTTAATTAAAATTAGTTCCATTAATTATCATTATGTTTAAGGATAACATACGTTTAATGAAATGTTTAGCTCAAGAAAAACATTCGCTAATTATTAAACAGATTATATGAAAATTTTGGCTTTTGTTTCTTAGCTGGGCATAAAAATCTATTACAAAATACAACTAATATATAATACAATAGTTAAAAACACATCTAAATCAATCAGGCAAGTCCTCAGCCCTCTGTTTCTCCTAATTTTGTGCCAGCCTGTTAGCGTCTTCACAGCCTGTTAGCGTCTTCACGTCCTCCCCAAATCCTAATTGAATATGCCACACTATACCTCCTTCTTCCTTACTTTCTTGTATCAACTCAAAATTCCCTCAAGTACAGCCTTCAGCAGATATCTCACCTCATCCAACACACCTGCCAAATCATCTTCTTCTTACACTCTTACACTTCATGAGCATTTGTCTTACCTTACCAATCCTTTATAGTATTGTATTTGTAGATATATCCACGTCACTAGTGCCCACAATCTTCTCACGTCCTGCTTTCTCAGTTTCAAATAGTATAATTTATTTTTGACAAAATCCATGCAGCAACTTTAGATAACAATATGATGACAATTAATTAATGCTAATCATAATTATAAATATTATTTAATTGTAATTATTATTATTATTTAATACTTACTTAAGTAATAATGTGAAGACATTTGAAAACTTATACACTAAATAAGGCTCCAAATCCGGTATCATCACTAATTCATACGCCAGCTTAACAAATACAATATGATCTTCTTTTGAAAACTTATATCCAAACATATTGATGTACCTGAACAGATAAAAAACGTGTAAACAAAACATGAACAAAAATATATTTTATAAAATCAACAAGCATTTTATCTAAAAATACGTATTCTGTTCTGGATTATATATTAAATATTTCTTCTTACACAAAGCATAGTTAAAAAAACTCAAGCGTCAATTATAAAAACTGAAGAAATATTTGTTTCAACTCTTAAAAAGATTTAGGCAAGATTTAACAAAGTAATTTTCAGTACACTTACAATAGTTTTTTTTCATTTTTCCAAATTTTATAAGTACTGAACTACAGATATTTGAGTGCGCGCACGCGTGCACACACACACACACACACACACACACACACACACACACACACACACACACACACACACACACACACGCACAAACATGCACAAACACCATAAACCCTACTAATACTATCTCCAGAATATATTTATTTCACTCATAAAATTCAAACACATTAAACTGTCTGACTATCTAGAAATAGTTACCCAAACACTGGAAACCCCACACCTGCATAAAGAACTCACACGTTCTTTGTTCAAGCCAAGTTCACAGCTATTTTTATTTATAAAGTTTTATTTTTAATTTATTGTGCATTTTGTTTCTTTCTACATTACACATAAAATCTGCAAAGCTACTGAACTCTTCTCTTAGTGTTTCAACAAAGTTACTTACAATTTTAAAAAGAGTAATTACACAATTTAAAATAATATTTGAAGTAGAATTTGAAAGAACTGGCAATTTAATTCTGTCAATTAAAATTTGGCATTATTAATACTGTTTTATTATAAATATTCTGCATTCAAGGTCTGAAAACACTATGGCTATCCTTTTATTTATATTCTTGTTTGGCATACACTTTCAGATAGTCATTAAAATGTATATTCACGTACTATAAATTCACAATAAAATTCCTTGATGCCTTTTACAGTTACTGATAAAGTAATTTCAGACAGAGTGGAAATTTTTACAACCTCCAACAGAACACCAAAAATTGGATACGATACGTAATGGGCGACTTAAGCAGTAATCACTCATGTTATATACTTTTTACTACTTTTTTTTGTGCTATTATTTTCACACCTGTATTGTTTATTGATACAGATTACAGATTTTTTACAGATTTTAAAAATTATTTTAAAAATCTGTGTGGTAGAGACAGCAAAGTTATAAATACTTTCAATATTTGTAAAAACTTAATAAACATACTAAAATTGTTTAACGTGTGTTAACATCAAGAAGCATAGTACTATAGATAAACTGTTACTTTCTTTACAACTTTACATTTTTATAATATAAAAATTATAAAATATAATTAGTTAGCACAAAATTTGTTGATGCAATCAGAAAAATTTATAAACTTACACAAAAGTATTTACAAAGATTATAAGCTTCTACTTTTCTTAATTTTGTGAATGTTTACTGTAATATATTTGAAGTCAATCTGACAGGAGTTATGACAAGTTAAAGCATAAAACTGAACTCTTTTTTTTTAGCCTGCACTGTAAAACCTTTCCAGGGTGTTAGGCTATGGTTCAGAATGTCTATTTAAAAAGGCATGCTTATAGTTTAACCGTACCCTGGTGCGGAAACAGAAATCTCAAAACGCCCATTTTTCAAAGCACTCAACATCGAAAATACTCAAAAAGCATACTATTGTGGTGTATACTACCACAATCACACACAATAATACCAGCATAAAACACCAAAAACCAACAGGAAACCGTGACAACAACCAACCAAAAAACAAATACTCCACACGATACAAAATTAGGAAGGCTGAGGATGGGAACAATAGGATTCCCGAAACATGTTCCAAATAAGAAAAAAACATCTGGAGGTAAAGAAATTATAAATAATCAAATAAATTATATATATATATATTACATTTAATATTTACAACTAAATTTACCTCAAGATGTTATTTTTCCTTATTTGGAACATGTTTCGAGAGGTCCCGTGCTCTCATCTTCAGCCTTCGCGATCTTGTGTCTGGTGAAGTATTTGTGTGTTGGCTGCTGGATGCTATTAAGGTTGTTTGTTGGTCTTTGGTATTTTAAAGTTGTATTATTGTATGTGATTGTGGTATATGTATTTGTATTTTGTGTATTTTCGATGTTGAGTGCTTTGAATATTGTGTCATGTTTTGTATTGATTTGTATTTGTTCTGGTATTAGTTTTTGTGTTTTATGTTTGTATATTTGTAAATTTTCCCAAATGTTCATTATGGTGCCTTTGTGTGGTATATATATATATTGCAACAGTATGTATGTGTATGGTACTGTGCATTGCACAATTAGTTAAGATAATTTATATAAATTAAAATAAATAATCAATATTGTCAGTAGTATAATAATTCAGATAGAAAGCTGTAAAGGGGAACAACGAATTTGCCTGCTTGAACAGGAAAGTCATGCCACACACAGCTGTGTCTGTGTACACGTGTGTGAGTGCGGCCAGTTAATTCCTCCAAAGCGTCAACCCTAAATAAACGTTAATCAATAAATAAATTATTTAAATTGAGATAAGTGTGTGTAAAATATCACAAAACAAAATACGCGACAGTGTGAATAATATAAAGACGCACGCGTATACAAAAGATTGTGCGAAAACAATAAAAAGTGTAAATACAGTGCAAATAAATGTAAATAAAACCTATAATAATTAAGATACAGAAAAGCGGTTAACACACAGTTGTACATATAAAAATTACTGACCAGATGAATATCGGGTGATTTCCAAAAGACTTCGCATGTTGCGAAGACCAGTGAAATAAGTGTGTAAATAATCGTGTTTATAAAGGGACGCTACGACAAACTGATTCATGCAGAGAATTGTCGAGACATGATTTTTGCGCCCAAGAGTATAAATACGTGAGATACACCAGCCTTTTTCTCTTTCTCATTCAACCACAGCGGCAGCCGGAGGCTATGGCCGACAACTTCATCACTTTCGTGAGATCACCGCTGCAGCCAGAGGCTATTACTGGAGACGAGGGAGCATCCAACTACATGGTATAGATTCCAGCCATACAGTACGAGTCATCGGACTACCGAGAGGATCCGGAGGATGGAGAGCGGACTCCAGGACTACACCGACTACGGAGGATCAACCAGGATCAAGGACTCAGGACCAGAAGAGAATACGCTGAGGAATTACCACCACGATTAAGGTGAAATAAATCCATGTACTCACCAAAAACAAAAGACTCAATTAAAGACAATAAAACAGTGTAAAAGAAAGACAATATAATTTCAAAAAGTGAAATTAATAATTTTTAAATGTAACTGTTATTTGTATAGTAATTTATAGTAATATTTGATTTTATGAAAGTATATTTTTGAAATGATAATTTAACGAAGATATTTAAATTAATTTTGAAAGTAAATAGTAATTTTTGTTAAAGTAATTAATATGTCATAAATAAGAGATGCGTATTGTAACGCTAAAACGGGGTCGTACCTGTTAAAATGTATCACAATTGTTTATTTTGTGTATTAGTGTGGATGTAGTGTGTTTGCCTCACACTGGTTGTTACATAAATCGACGTCACTACTGGATTCCGTAGCGTTGTCAATGTTACCAGTACAACCTACCTGTTAATTCATAGGGATTACGATTCCCGGGTGGCGCCAAATTGTTTCTGTTAAAACAATTAAAGTATTTAATTTCTAATATAATACGTGGTATTAGCATGGACAGCTGTGGCGTTAGAATTGTTCCCGCTGCTAAACAGGTTGTCGACTCGTCCACTCGTGATGAGCGCTAGTTGGCTGTTGCTTAAAACTTCGCTAACACACATATATTCTACAAAATCCCATGAAATAACAAGATAGTAATGTTCTGTACTGTGTTTTTTAATACAAATTTGGTCATCAATAAATATGACAAATGAATTATAAATAATTTTATAACATTAGGCTCCGGCTTAGAGCTTGAAACATAAAATATCTCAGAGTTGGCAAAAATTATTTCAAAACATTATCGTTGCCGAAAATGGCTTCAGTTACATACAACACATTACCAGTTTTAAAATCTGGGGTTCTTTGGATCATGAAATAAGACATAAACGTTGGTTACATTAAAAAAGTACACTACCATACCTTATACGTACTTAGAAATTATAATGTGTTTCTACAATTTGTTCGGTAGTGTCGTATTTCTGTTACAAAAATTGTGCTCTCAAATAAGGTTATATTTAGTTTAATATAATGATTTTTTAAGTAAGTAAATTATGCAATTACCTTTGAAAGAAAATATTACTTTTTAAATAGTGAGAAATTTTATCGTTTGAAAAATAATTTAAGTAATTTACGGTTTTGGGAATAAGGAATTTATTCGGTACTTATCAGTTCATCTCACGTTGAAATGTCGTCATCAGGATAGTCGTATATTTTTCGAATTTGGGCTGGTTTTAAACTTCTAACATCTTCTTCATCTGGTCTTGGGTTTTTTCTTTAATTAATTTAGTTAATTTGGTTCCTGGACCTCATGAATTCTTCGTAGATTGACATCTGTTCGTCTTTGGTTATCTTGATTCACTGATTCGACTTTTTATAACTGTTTAAATTAAAATTTTAATCGTTCCAATTTTGCGTGCCGCTTACCCACGCGTCGTTTTTCAGAGTCTCTATAATTTAACGGAAAATAAGCCCTCAACGTCTCGTTGTCATAGTAACCATAATTCGATGATTGGTTAATTACTCCTTTAAGACATTGTTAAAATATTTGAATTTTTATTCAAATTTATTAAGTATTTTCCTAATGGTTTTATTCCTTTATAATTCCTTTGGGACAATAAATGGCATCACTATTATTTTCCTTTCCTTTCAAAGTTTACAATGATACCTCATAAGGTCATATTCTGTTATACATTAACCATAGTCTAATTATTTGACATTTAAGAAATAACATATTTTTCTTAAATTAAACTATTACAATGCTATTTCTGTGTTAAAATAACTGATATATAATTACTGTCCATTCACTGGTCTCAGATTAGTAAGATTTCTTGTGAAATTGATACAATTTACATTTGAATGTCTTTGGCAGTTAAATGTCTTCATAGCCAAAATCAGCCATGATTGTTTTTTAGTGTATATCCTTTTTATATTATTTTTGAATTCAGCCTGATGGGCTCCACTTATTTGTTTGTGTTTTAACTACTATTCAACATACATTTTCATTACTCTTCCTTTAAAATATCATAATTAGGTTTATGGACTGTAGGTTCCTTTCAGCCATATTCCTCCTTTAACATTGAACCAACTATTCTTTACAAGTCATTAGTTATTACTAGTACTAACATTGATTTCTTTCTTGAGTTACAAACTAAAGTGATAAACCTTGTCACTTTTCATAAAATTATGAAGGTTAATTCCCCTTTCCACATGGGGTGTTGTATTCTTTGCAATCTTAATTTTAATAACAAAACTTTAATTCTATTCTATCATACCATGTTAACACAAGTTATTTGTCTGGGCTTTCTCCCTGAATAATATCACAAGCTTCCTTTATATTAATTTGGAATACTATTTCTAGTTACTCCTAGATATATTACTATTTATAATATCACTCCAATCATTGGTTGTTCATCAATGTTTTACAGAGTGTCTCTTTACTTATCATTCTATTTTTAATGTTTCACATACACTTTCACTATTTTTAGGGTACTTACACTTCACTAAAGCACTTCACTTTGGTTCACTGTTTTGTATTTAGTGTTATTTAATGGGTAATCCCTATACTTTCTCCTACCATTTCTCACTATTTTGTTTGAGTATGATATTTACTATTAACAATATTAGGTTAGTTGTGTTTTGTTAAATCTAACCTTTCTGACTGGGTTAGTGTACTTTTTCTATATCATTATATTTTACAATTGTATTGTCCTTAAAATGGGTACATAGGTTAAGTTAATGATAATAATAATATTGGTTTCATTAATACATAATTATTCGAGGTTTATTGACCGTATTCTATCCTTAAGTATACTATCTTTCCCTTTTATATGTGTGTTAGTTTCCCCTTGGGTTCAACCTGTCTCCTCTTCATTCTTCCTCTTCTTCATCTTCAATAGTCTTCATCTTCAATAGTCTTCATCTTGGTTCGGTTCTCCTCTTCATTCTTCCTCTGATTCTTCTCTCGTTAGTTCATTGTTTTGTCTATCATATTTTTCTTAAGTATGTTACGTGGTTCCCTTCTTTATGTTTGTGTTGTTGGCTCAATCACTTGGGTTGGGTAATATCGTCGTATGTCTTGTCAAAGTATTTACATTTTAATCATTTTTTAAACATTTTATTTTATATGAAGTATTTTTATATCAAGAATTATCTTTTTTATCACTGGTACGGGATTTGGCTTAATTGTATCGTTACATAATGCCTCTCCTCTAAAATTGATCATTTTAATAAAACACTAGCATAGTTTTTTATGAAATTATCAGTTATAGATAACTTTTTTCCTCCTCTTCCTTGTTTGATTCTCCATTCTTCATTTCTCTTCTTACTTAATTCGCTCCATTTTATTTGGATCTGTTTTTATTTATTTCCATTGGTGCATTTTCCCTCATACACAAATTTTTCCCCTAACTTTTATATAGTAGTTGGTTTCTCCCATTACTACTCATTTTTCTGAGACTAGAGGCACATCTTCTCTACTCAGTTCATTTGGATTGCTGGACTTTTCAACAGTCAATCTTAAATCTTTGTCAACTTGTGACTTAATAATAATAATATAATATAATATACTTTGGGATTGTCCACCTTGTGGTTTGTTTTTAGATCACTTTGTCATTACTACTCATTCTTCCTTCCGCTATACCTTAACTATACACTATCATCTACTTATACACTTGGTTGTTTTTATCTTTATTTATATGTTAATTTCATCATATCTCACTTTTCATTATTTTGTTTTCAATGCTCGTTGTGATCATTTTAATTGTCTTAGACATTTTTTTTTTCTTAGTCATTTAGCAGAATTCTGCTTTAGCCATATCTGTATATTGGTTTTATATACAATTTCTCTCTCTCTCCTTGGGCGCCGTCCATATATTACGTCACCACTTTGGGGGGGGAGGGGGGGTTCGGCTAAGTGTGACAAATGTTGACAAGGGGGAGGGAGGGGGTTTCAGCAGTTGTGACGTAACCACTTTTTTATTCTTCGTTTTATAAGGATGAGTTTTGTAAAGAAAACGCTTTTTTATGCAGACAGCCATTTAAATATTTACATTTTCTTCGCTAATTTGTACTGGGGCGTAGAACACACACACACGAAAGTTCGATTTCCCCGAACTCGGCTACCGCGTGTTTACTCACATCATACATTCTTCGTTGCTAGCACTGTGTTGTCGGTGTCTCGATTTCCCCAAATTCGGCCACCACGTGTTTACTCACATCATACGTTCTTCGCTGTGAGCACGCTCTTTGTTTAGTCTTCTCTTGATTTCGAGCATGTCTGTTTAGTCTTCTCTTGATTTCGTGTCTCGAGTCCTCCTATCGCGCGTTTTGCTACGCCTTCACTCCCATCATACATATCATCATTGTGGTCGTTCGTAACATGAATCGCGGCAAGCTTTACGAGTCTCTTTTCGACGCGTATAAGAAGGCCTACCCGACAGGCCGAAAGTGAATCTCCAAAATGACTGCAATACCTTCTGGGCGGAAGCAAAAAAGGAGTGCGGCAAGGATGATTCGTCTTTTGACGCTAAGATTAGTGCGAAAGTGAAAGAGCTTTTGGTGAGAGGGACTAATAAGAAAGTCAAGGGATTGTTTTCGTATTTTACTATACATTCCGCGAATGTGAAAACCGCAACACAAGCACCTGCAACAATCACGGCTCCGGCTGCGCCGACCAGTCAGCTCACAGTTAGTGATACACCTAAAAAATGTGAGATCGGAGACTCTGAAAATGAAAAAAGGCGTACACCTTCCCAGGATGTATATCAGACGATGATTGCGAATTTTCAAGCCAAAATTTGTACTTTACGTAATGAAATTGATAGTGGTCTTGCATGTGACGACTCTTCTAAAGAGTTGGAATCTCTCAAGAATGAACTGAACAGCGAAAAAAATGCTTTAAAAAGGAAGCAGTCGAACGCAGCGCGTCAAAAAACGTGTGGTAAGAAAAAAAAACAAATTGGACGAAATTTGCCGCGAGCATCCTGACATTTCAAAACAGCTAAAATCTAGAGACGCTTCAGGTAGACCACGTAGCGAAGAGGAACAACCGGGCCTTCTAAAGGCAATCTGTGATCTCGCGATGTTCGGCGGGGGAGCCCAGGTAAGACGACAATCTGAACAGGTGCGAAGCTGCAAGACGCTCGACGATTTAAAAGATGCTTTGGAGAAAGCCGGATTTCATTTAAGTCGGAGTGGGCTATATTTGCGACTGCATCCCCGTCATTCTGACACATTGGAAGGTAAGTCCTCAAACTTCTGTACTGTTAAATTAGAAAATATGCGGATTTTGTTGTATTTAATTTGTTTGTAATTCGTTCAAAAGTGTTTTAAATTATAATATTTAAATTTAATAACTATTTAATTTGTTTAATAGTTTTAATTAAATTAAATACGGTACTTAATTTAATTTAATGTGTTTAAAAGTAGTTGTAATAAAGAAATAACTTATAATTGCTGGTACGTAATTTTTCATTGAAGATCGCCGACTTCCAACAAAGAAGGGAAAATAAGGGGGGGGTCTGATCCACCGTGGTGACATAATATTATGGGGGGGGGATTCACCGAGTGTGACAAATGGTGACAATGGGGGGGAGGGGGTCCAAAATGCCGAATTTTGTGGTGACGTAATATATGGACGGCGCCTTGTACCAGATATAATTTTATTTATTTTTTTTTTATAATACTTTTGATTCAGTATAATTTCAAGTATTTATCTCAGTAATTTGAGCTTGATTTTTTTTTTTTTTTTTTTGGTTTATTCTGTATTCAACATCATTTTTGATAATTCTTTGGTAAGTTAATGGTCTTACCTTAAAGGAATGTTTGTAGCGTATTCCTTTTTAGCTATTTTTTGTTTTAATTATAATTGTAAGTTTGTGCTTCTTACATTTTGATTATATAGGAATGTGTGTAACTTATTCCTTATTATCTCACTTTTTTACTTCATACTTCATATCTCAATCTTTTGTTAGACTGCAAATTAATTTAAATTGAAAGGAATTTGTGTAACTGTTTCCTTTGTTTTTTTTTTTTCATTATTATAAAACTTTTTTATTGTTCCGCATATATCATCTAAATAAGTTAGTAAGCTGCTCTTACAATCTCTTTTGGAATTTTGAAATATGTTTCATTTCACAATGGTTTTATTCTTCCTCGTAAAACTTTTTTATCGAAGTTTGGTTATAAACTCCCTTGATTTTCCTTGTATTGATATTACTGATCTGGTAAGTATTATTACCATTATCTTTTGTGATGATATACGGTCTATTTATTGTGATATACATAATTGTTTATTCATATTGCTTTATACCGGTCCTTGTTATTAATATTTTTTGTAAGTTGACTTCTCCTTTTCTTTCCTTTATTATTTCCTTCTCTTGTTCGACACTTTGTTATTATGCACCTCTACTCCTTCAAGTGCTTGGTAGACACACTTATTCTGGATGATACGTCAGCCACTATATTTTTTCGTCCTGGAATATACTCCCATGTAATGTGGTATTCTTGCAAAGCAAGTATCCATCGAGTAAGTCGGCCATGATTCAACTTACATTGTTTTAGAAACGATATTGATTTATGATCGCTTCGGACCGTGATATTATATCCAAGTATGTACGTCCTAAACTTGCCGCACGCGAATACTATGCTGAGCAACTCCTTTTCTGTAACATTGTAGTTACGCTCACAGCTATTGAGTATTCGGCTGGCGAAGCTAATGACTAGGTGATTGCCATCTTCGTCTTCCTGGTATAACTCGGCGCCTAGGCTTACATCACTAGCGTCGCAGTTTAGGTAGAACTGTTTTTCAAAATTAGGGTGGTGTAAAATAACAGTGTCAACAAATTTTTGTTTGATTAATTTGAGCACTTCTTCTTGTTCCGCTCCCCACGTCCATTTTTCTTTTGAAGAGAGTTGTTTGGAAAATTTTGCTGTTAGGTGGGAGTAGTTGGTCTGAAACTTCCTATAGTAATTACATACTCCTAGGAAGGATTGCAACTGCTTTTTGTTTCGTGGTGATGGGAAATTTTGTATGGCGTCAACCTTCTCTTGGGATGGAGAGATTCCCTCCTCTGTTAGGTTGAATCCTAAGAACTTCACTTCTTTAGCAATGAACTTTGATTTGTCTAACTTAAGTGTGATGTTGTTAGATAATTTTTCCAATACATGTCTGACTCTTTCACAGTGTTCGTCCCAGTTTGCTGACGTAATAAGTAGGTCGTCAACGTACACTGTAGTAAATTCCAGTGCCTCTTGACCTAACACTTGGTCCATGCACTTTACGAACACTGCTACTGAATTAATGAGTCCAAATGGTAACCTTTTGAACTGGTAGTTTCTACCGTCAAATATGAAAGCCATGTACTGTCTACTGTGTGGGTGCAGCTCTACCTGCCAATACCCACATACAGTATCCCAGGTGCTAATATACCTGATTCCATGGAATCTCTTCAGAATTTCTTCTATTTCTCCTGGTGAGGTTCTGTCATTGATAATCATCTTATTTATTTCTCGGGCGTCCAGGCAAATTCGTACCTGGCCATTTTTCTTAGGTATGGCAACTATGGGGCTGGTATATTGAGAATTACTATACTCAATTATATCTTCAGCAATCATTCTATTTATTTCCATTCTAACTTCGTTTTTTAGAGAATGTGCTATTGGATATGATTTCCTGTGGAAATCCACTGGTTCTCGGAATTGAATTTCACATTGGTATCCTTTAACCTTTCCCGGGGTGTTCGAAAAGACATGCTGATAATCATTATAAATGGCGATTAGTTTTTTTGACTGTTGCTCACTAATCTCCTGCATAGGCCGTTCTCTTTGGAAGGTGATAATCTCTTCCAACTTCTGGTTCCATAAGGTCTTACGCTCCTCCTCCTCTACCATGGTGATAGATGGCTCATGCCTCTGGCAATAATAACTCTTCAGTTCTGTGTTTTGGCTTAAAGCAGTTGGACTTGGTACACAATTTATAATGTTCGCGGACCAGGTTCCTTGTTCTGAATTTAACAACACTACTCCCTTCTGCAGGTTTATTACTGCTGAATACCTTCTTAGTACATCATATCCGATAAGCATATTAAAAGGTAGCCCACTTGATAAGAAATATAATAGGGATGGTTGATTCTAGACTATCTAGCTCCAATGACACTTGTTTTCTCACCGTTTTGTTCTGTTTACCAGTTGCGCCAATGATGATTATATTATTTATTGGCAATGTAGGTATTGGTGTTCGAGAGTGAGCTTGAATTCTTTCTAATTCAGGCTGGTTGATGAGAGAGATATTAGACCCCGTGTCTACCATGATAATGGTTATGGTACCGTTTATTGTCGCCTTTATATGAACAATTTCACTATTATTCTGTGGTAATTGAGCGGCCTCTTCCTCGAGAAGTTCTTCTCGAATATCTTTTAAATAATTATTATAGATTATCGTGATTACTTTGGTTTTCTTATCTGACATTGTTTGACGTATCAACCCAAGTGATTGGTCATGTGAAGGGCGTTCATACTTTATCACTGACCTTTTTAGTTTAAAGGTGGTTGCTGGCTGACGGCCAGGTTGCTTGGCTGGTCGTTCGTTTCATTGTTCAGCACATTTTGCTGGTTATTTCCATTTTGTAGTGGTTCATGGTTCCTGTTCACTGATGGTCTATTGTTAGTCTCGTCGGACGCATGGTACCATGGTTCTGGGTGCCAATTTGAGTTGTATCTTCGGTGGTTATTCCACCTTCTCCCACTAATAAAATTTACATGACGTCGGTTGTCACTCCTATTTGGATTACCCCCGGGTCCCCGGTTGTACTGGTAATTGGGATGATACCGGTTGCTGTAGTAATTATGGTCATTGGGGTGACCGTTGGTACGTTGTTCAGGTTCCACTCCTCGGTAATTCTCATTTGGTCGGTTGTTATTATTTGGGCTGTTTCTATTATTGTTTTGATTTCCTGAGTGATGGTTCTGTTGACCTCTGTTACCAGGCTGATTATTCGGAGGGTGATGCTGATTATTTCCATTGAATGTTTGTTCTGCATTATTATCATTGTTATTTCGGCCCCAGTTATTCCGATTATTGCTTTGTGGATGATTGTATGGTCCATGGAAATTAGTTGTATTGTTATGTTCATTCCACTTATTGTATCTTTGGTTTGTGATCCTGTTTTTTCGATACTGGTTATCATTCTCCAGGTCCTCCAATAGACTAACCATTCCTTGAATTGTTTTAATTTGCCCTTGTCTTCTGGCCTTCTGGATGGCTTCTTCGTAATGATAACCCAGTTGTATTACCAACGACTCCTCGGGTATCTTGGGCTCCAAATTTCTGGCTAAGCATACTTTTCCCAGAAAGTAAGAGGTTAACGTGTGTCCTCCTTGGGTCTCGTACCTTCCGTTACTGATGTCATTGCGGACCACATTCTGTGTTGATTCGGACCAATACTTCTCCCTGAACTGTTTCTTCAACTCTTGGGTATCATTGATCTTAGGTCTTGTGGCCGTCCACCAATTGTCATGGGTGTCACGGAACATCTCATCGATCATACTTCTCACACTGGACCATCTGGTTTCTCTGTTCTTCTCTATCAGTTCTTCTACTCGTTTGAGGAATTCTATCGGGTTTCTCAGGTAGCTACGAAAATTAATCATTTCTCGATTCTCACTGGTTATGAACTGTGTGTGATTATATGGTTTTTATCTTAATGCATCTAATTCTTCCTGCATCTGTTTCTCTCGCATACTGATCCCCTGGATTTTTTCTCGGTTTTCTCGGGTCAGGCCGTCTATTTTATCTATGACGGTGTACACTTTCTCCACCCGATTGTTTACATCCAGTTGTAGCTCTTGGTGCCTCTCCTCCAGTTCCTTGACCACTTCCTGTTTGTTCTTCTGGCACCCTTCAGTAAGGACTTCGTAGAATTCCGTCGCTCTCAATTTACCTTCCTCCTCAACGTTACTAATTTTATTATTTAATTCTTCTCTGATTTGTATCACTGTTTCGTTGGTCTCCGTTACCGTTTGTCTGATCCCTTCTCGACATTCGACTAGTTGTTGCTTCCATTCCTCCTTGGTTTTCTTACTTTCTTCCTCGATTTTCCGTTGGAGAATATCATGATTATTTTCCATCTTTTTATTTACTATCTCCAGATCCTTCTTGATCTGTTTCTTCAGCTCTTCGCTCTTCTTTTCCAACGCCTCCTGACTTCCCTGTATCACTTGCATTTGCTTCTTCAATTCTTCGCTGTTTTGGTCCAGTTTTTGATTCATTCCCATTTGTAATGATTCCAATTTTTTATTTAAATCTTCCTTGTCTGATTCTAATTTTTTATTTAAATCTTCATGGCTCCTGTTCATTTGTCCAAATTGTTCCATCATGAACTTCAGCATGTGATCTAATTTTGTTTCTTCTGTTGGTTTGACCGGTTGATCGTTTGCCATGACTTCTGCTTCTATTTCCGGTTCAGGTGGATTGGGATTTTCCATTTGGTCCTCCTGTGGGTTTTCTTCTGACAATTCTCTAGTCGTTTCCTCCATTTCTGCTTCCTCAACTTCCTCCATTTCTTCTGGGTTTCCTTCTTGGTTTGGTGCTTCCTTCCCTTTGCGCCTCGTAACCATACCGTGTCTATTCATGATCGCCGCTAGTTAGTCTTCCTAGCCGCACGTTGCTGGTCGCCAATATGTAACGCTAAAACGGGGTCGTACCTGTTAAAATGGTATCACAATTGTTTATTTTGTGTATTAGTGTGGATGTAGTGTGTTTGCCTCACACTGGTTGTTACATAAATCGACGTCACTACTGGAGTCCGTAGCGTTGTCAATGTTACCAGTACAACCTACCTGTTAATTCATAGGGATTACGATTCCCGGGTGGCGCCAAATTGTTTCTGTTAAAACAATTAAAGTATTTAATTTCTAATATAATACGTGGTATTAGCATGGACAGCTGTGGCGTTCGAATTGTTCCTGCTGCTAAACAGGTTGTCGACTCATCCACTCGTGATGAGCGCTAGTTGGCTGTTGCTTAAAACTTCGCTAACACACATATATTCTACAAAATCCCATGAAATAACAAGATAGTAATGTTCTGTACTGTGTTTTTTAATACAAATTTGGTCATCAATAAATATGACAAATGAATTATAAATAATTTTATAACATTAGGCTCCGGCTTAGAGCTTGAAACATAAAATATCTCAGAGTTGGCAAAAATTATTTCAAAACATTATCGTTGCCGAAAATGGCTTCAGTTACATACAACACATTACCAGTTTTAAAATCTGGGGTTCTTTGGATCATGAAATAAGACATAAACGTTGGTTACATTAAAAAAGTACACTACCATACCTTATACGTACTTAGAAATTATAATGTGTTTCTACAATTTGTTCGGTAGTGTCGTATTTCTGTTACAAAAATTGTGCTCTCAAATAAGGTTATATTTAGTTTAATATAATGATTTTTTAAGTAAGTAAATTATGCAATTACCTTTGAAAGAAAATATTACTTTTTAAATAGTGAGAAATTTTATCGTTTGAAAAATAATTTAAGTAATTTACGGTTTTGGGAATAAGGAATTTATTCGGTACTTATCAGTTCATCTCACGTTGAAATGTCGTCATCAGGATAGTCGTATATTTTTCGAATTTGGGCTGGTTTTAAACTTCTAACATCTTCTTCATCTGGTCTTGGGTTTTTTCTTTAATTAATTTAGTTAATTTGGTTCCTGGACCTCATGAATTCTTCGTAGATTGATATCTGTTCGTCTTTGGTTATCTTGATTCACTGATTCGACTTTTTATAACTGTTTAAATTAAAATTTTAATCGTTCCAATTTTGCGTGCCGCTTACCCACGCGTCGTTTTTCAGAGTCTCTATAATTTAAAGGAAAATAAGCCCTCAACGTCTCGTTGTCATAGTAACCATAATTCGATGATTGGTTAATTACTCCTTTAAGACATTGTTAAAATATTTGAATTTTTATTCAAATTTATTAAGTATTTTCCTAATGGTTTTATTCCTTTATAATTCCTTTGGGATAATAAATGACATCACTATTATTTTCCTTTCCTTTCAAAGTTTACAATGATACCTCATAAGGTCATATTCTGTTATACATTAACCATAGTCTAATTATTTGACATTTAAGAAATAACATATTTTTCTTAAATTAAACTATTACAATGCTATTTCTGTGTTAAAATAACTGATATATAATTACTGTCCATTCACTGGTCTCAGATTAGTAAGATTTCTTGTGAAATTGATACAATTTACATTTGAATGTCTTTGGCAGTTAAATGTCTTCATAGCCAAAATCAGCCATAATTGTTTTTTAGTGTATATCCTTTTTATATTATTTTTGAATTCAGCCTGATGGGCTTCACTTATTTGTTTGTGTTTTAACTACTATTCAACATACATTTTCATTACTCTTCCTTTAAAATATCATAATTAGGTTTATGGACTGTAGGTTCCTTTCAGCCATATTCCTCCTTTAACATTGAACCAACTATTCTTTACAAGTCATTAGTTATTACTAGTACTAACATTGATTTCTTTCTTGAGTTACAAACTAAAGTGATAAACCTTGTCACTTTTCATAAAATTATGAAGGTTAATTCCCCTTTCCACATGGGGTGTTGTATTCTTTGCAATCTTAATTTTAATAACAAAACTTTAATTCTATTCTATCATACCATGTTAACACAAGTTATTTGTCTGGGCTTTCTCCCTGAATAATATCACAAGCTTCCTTTATATTAATTTGGAATACTATTTCTAGTTACTCCTAGATATATTACTATTTATAATATCACTCCAATCATTGGTTGTTCATCAATGTTTTACAGAGTGTCTCTTTACTTATCATTCTATTTTTAATGTTTCACATACACTTTCACTATTTTTAGGGTACTTACACTTCACTAAAGCACTTCACTTTGGTTCACTGTTTTGTATTTAGTGTTATTTAATGGGTAATCCCTATACTTTCTCCTACCATTTCTCACTATTTTGTTTGAGTATGATATTTACTATTAACAATATTAGGTTAGTTGTGTTTTGTTAAATCTAACCTTTCTGACTGGGTTAGTGTACTTTTTCTATATCATTATATTTTACAATTGTATTGTCCTTAAAATGGGTACATAGGTTAAGTTAATGATAATAATAATATTGGTTTCATTAATACATAATTATTCGAGGTTTATTGACCGTATTCTATCCTTAAGTATACTATCTTTCCCTTTTATATGTGTGTTAGTTTCCCCTTGGGTTCAACCTGTCTCCTCTTCATTCTTCCTCTTCTTCATCTTCAATAGTCTTCATCTTCAATAGTCTTCATCTTGGTTCGGTTCTCCTCTTCATTCTTCCTCTGATTCTTCTCTCGTTAGTTCATTGTTTTGTCTATCATATTTTTCTTAAGTATGTTACGTGGTTCCCTTCTTTATGTTTGTGTTGTTGGCTCAATCACTTGGGTTGGGTAATATCGTCGTACGTCTTGTCAAAGTATTCACATTTTAATCATTTTTTAAACATTTTATTTTATATGAAGTATTTTTATATCAAGAATTATCTTTTTTATCACTGGTACGGGATTTGGCTTAATTGTATCGTTACAATATGCAATAATAATAATTTAAAAAGAAAAATTAGAGAACTTAATAAGAATTAAAGAAATTGAGTAAGTCGAGAGCAATATTAGATCATCATCAATGTTATTTATAGTTATAAGATTGTATTTTATGTTTCTATGCTTAATATGAGATATTACTTGTATTTTATTAACAAGTATGTGTACTACAAATACACACATGCAAATACTAATGAAGTTTTTAACTCGCAATATTTTTGAAATTTTTAATTAATAAATGTTTGAAAGATTCTAAACAATTCATGCTGTTATTATTATTACGATTACACCTGTTGTAAATTTATAACGTTAAGTATCGTTGCAAACAAATTGTGCTACCAATGTGTGGCTCGTTAACGATATAGACAAATCGTTATATATATATTGTAATATGAGAGAAGGAAGAAGGTCCAATAAGTATGTAGGCCCAGGAAAATAAGACCACACTTAACAAAATAAAGTACTTAACTCAAACAGACAAAATAAATAAAACCCCTGAAGGAAACAAAGAAGTACAATACAATGTTTAATAATAGTTAATGTATTCTAGTTTATAAGAAAATGACTGTAAACAATGTTTTTTAAGTGTCGAAATGAAATAATGAGTGAGAAATATTGGTTGTTAATCACACAGACAGGACTGTGAAGATTAATGATTTTTTCAGTGAAACCTGAGTGTAAGCACAACATACCAAAAACAAAAGTGTACACACAAAAAGGTATAGAAAATGTTGGGATAATAATAATAATACTTATTCCAAGTTATGTTTAAAATTAGTAGAATGATTACAAGTTTTAATAGTTGTTTAATTAGTTGTTGAGTTTCCCTATGTCTTTGTAACATTTAATGTTGATTCAAAGGGAAAAGAATAATCATATAAGACTGATCATGGTAATAAGGAAATTAAAATTATAAGAACTAATAATTATTTAAGAAATATATGCGATGAACTGTTAGAAGTAGAAACAACAACAGAAAATAATCAGAACAAGATCATATTCACTACGGCTGATTTGCAAGGGGTATCAGCAGAAATAATGATTGATACAGGGGCGAATGTGTCGTTAATAGACCTGGCAGAATTTAACAGAATAAAAGAACAGTGTAAAGAAAATGTACCAGCACTACCAATAAGCAATATGGATAGTGGGAGCCACTGGTAGGTTAAATAAAACAGTTAGGCAGCAAGCCATGTTAGAAATGTCGAGTCAGGGCCACATGATTCCAATGGTGTTTTTGGTAGCGCAAGGCTTACCATTTAAAGCAATGAAAGGGTGTGATATGCTACGGCGACACTCAGCAGTCATTGATATGTGCAGTGGAAAAATAACACTGTACCATGCACAGGGGGAATGGTCGAGTGAGATAAAGGACCGCAAATGTGCCACTCACAATCGACATACATTTACCTTGTTACGTAATGATAGGGAGGAGTTATAGCACCAGTCGGAGAATCAGCCCACACAGAAGATGATGAATGGGACCAGAAGATAGAAGAAATCAAGTAATTTACAACCACCAGTATGAGCGAGATCACCACTATACAAAAGACAGTTGATTGGAATATACCAGAAATATAGGGAAGTATTTTCAAATCTGCCAGGTAAAGCAAAGAATTTCATTTGCGAATTATGATTTCACACCCCTATTAACTTCAACAAGAAGTCATACCCCATAGCACAGTCTTTGAAACCAGCCGTGAAGAAAGAAATCCAGCGTATGATGGAACAGGACATCATTAAGTATAGTTCATCGCCTTACACAAGCCTAATTGTAGCAGTACAAAAAAGGATGGAGCTGTACGCCTGTGTCTTGATGCCCGGGAAATCAATAAAAATATAGTAAATGATAGAACTTCGCCAGGCGAAATAGACGAAATTATGAAAAAATTTAAAGGTTGCAAGTTTATGAGCATATGGGACGCTGTATGTGTCTATTGGCAGGTAGAGCTACACCTTAATAGCAGAAAGTATGTAGCATTTATTTTTGAAGGCAGAAATTATCAATTTAAGCGACTTCCGATTGGGTTAGTGAACTCTGTTGCGATATTCGTCAAGTGCATGGACCAGATTCTTGGTAGAGAAGTACTAGAATTTACGACAGTATATGTAGATGACCTGTTAATCACATCCACGACATGGGAGGAACACTGTCAGCGAGTAGAGATGGTGTTGAGCAGACTTGTCGAGAATAACATAACCATTAAATTGGACAAATCAAAATTAATAACGAACAAATTACAGTTTCTTGGATTTATTTTGATAGAGAACGGAATCACTACGTCCCCAGAAAAAGTAGATGCTATACAAAATTTTCCAACACCAAAAAATCTTAGACAACTCCAATCGTTCTTGGGAGTTTGCAATTACTACAGAAAATTTCAGAAGCATTACTCAAGTTTAACAGCTAGGTTCAAACATCTATTATTGTCTATAATAAATGGAAATGGGGTAAGGAGGATGATGAAACATTCAAATTAATTAAAAACAAATTCTTGGACAACGTTATCCTTCACCATCCCGATTTTAGTAAAAGATTTTTTATCAACTGTGATGCAAGCGATGTGAGCCTTGGAGCAGAGCTTTATCAAGAGGACAATGAAGGAAACCACCTAGTTCTAAGTTTTGCCAGCCGAGTCTTAAACAACAGTGAGCGCAACTACAATGTAACTGAAAAGGAATTATTAAGTGTGGTGTTTGCCTGCAACAAGTTCCGAACGTACATACTAGGCTTCCAAATAACTGTAAGATCAGACCACAAGTCGATATCGTTCTTACAGAAGTGTAAGTTAAGTTATTTTTAACGGTTTGGGGTATATATATATATTTTTACTTATTTCATTTTTGGGCGGACTGGTATAATAAATTTGTAAAACTGTAATTGTATTGTGCAACGTATTTGCCAGTGTAACAGAACAGTGACACAACAACAAATAAGGCGCAGTTGTTGTTGAGGAATGCGGTAGAGCATTTGCACCTCCACCAAATTTCTAAGAACTCTGTTAATGTGTGTCAACGCTCAAGCGCAACTACACCTGCACGCGCTCAAAGGACGCCCTAACAAAAAACTCAAGATGGCCAGAGCGTAAAAAATATTCGTCGTCTTCTCTAAGAACTCCCGGAAACACTGCCAAGAGACCGGCCTTTCCAATGACGTCAGCGGAACCAAGTCCAATATCGGCCTCTGGACACACACACATACCCGCTTTAATCCATATATAAAGTGGTTACTTCCCAACAAATGGGGCAGGAGCGACGAAAACATCATGGCAGTAGAGAACCAGCTTCTCTCCAGGAACAGGTACATGTACCTGTTACGTTCTCGGCGAGAGTCGACTTTAAGCAGAGACGCCATACAGTCAACAGGACGCCAACTACAGTAACAGACATCCAAAGTTTCGGTTTGGGCCCGGTTGGTCGAGTTTTCGCAAATGTATTTCACTCAATAAGACCGACCGGGACCCCAGAAGGTAATGAACATATCGGAGTGAGTAATACTGACAGTGATGTGGAGAGATTGAAGTGATAAAACAAATAGTGAAGTTACGGGACCAACCGCGTGTTCGGCCGGTATCGTGTTCGTGGACGGGCACCGCGGATAACAATCGGAATATTTAAAAATTGAATAAATAAAGGGGAATGTATATAAAAAACAAAAGGTATGGAAGAGTGCGTGGGCAATATGGGCTGCCTTAGTTGTAAGTATAGTTTAAGGTAATTAAAACTTGATGGTGTAGCATTCTCATTCTGGTAATTATAACAATTAATCATGACTAATTCTTTTGTACTCATAGCAGTGAAAATTGACTTAATTCAGTAAAGTGATAGTTTACTTTAAAAATGTGTTAGACTAAGTTATTTCGTCATTGCCACTTCCTCATTTCTGTGTTAAAAATTCGTCTAAACGTTCCGGAATTTTCTGAATTATTAATTGGGTGGGTCAGATTGCTAAATTGTCCGTTTTATTTAAGGTGGAGTGTAAAGGTTTTCGATATTTTATCCTATATAAAAAATAATCGTGGCGACCTTGGTCTTCTGGTAAAATTCGAATAACAGGTAAGTGTTGTAATTGCGTGCAGGTAAGTCCTGGTAGTGGTTATATTTATATTTTATATATTTCGGCCCGTTTTTATTGTTACATATGGAAGACTGACTCAGTGGATTCTGGCCTTACAGGAGTATCATATCACATGGGAGTACGTGCCAGGTAAACAGAATACGGTTGCAGATGCATTACCCAGGGTCAATCTAGATAATGGCACATTTGACGTTGATAGGGAAGATATCGGCAAAATATACCGCATTTTCGCATGTAAGGATGAACTTATTAAATAGAATAAATGAAGAACAAATAAAAGACACTAGACTGACTCACATCAAAAACAGAATCCAAAATAATGACTTTAAATTACTATCATTTTATCAGATTTATAATAATTTAATGTTTACAAAATCCACTACCAGGGACAACAGGTGGAAATTATATATCCCTAAAACTACTGAGACCCAAATAATAACAATATACCATCAACTTAATGGACACATGGGACCCACAAAGGTCATTAAAGCTTTAGAGGAGCATGTCTACATAAAGGGCATAAATAGAAAAGTGAGACAGACGTTAAGGAAATGTGGACTATGTCAAATGGTCAAAGTAAATAATGAAAAGAAAGAAGGAGCCTTTATTACAATAACATCTGACCGGAAGTTAGAAAAAGTGTTCCTAGATATTTGTGGACCTTTTCCCCGACGGTTAGCATACAAAACTAACAAAAATAATCTACAAAAACTAAATAACCCACACAACAAAGATAATACAACAACCAATGTTATATACAAAATTGAATGCCAAGATTGCAATAAATGTTACATAGGACAAACAAAAAAACAACTGAAAAAACGTTATTTTGAACACCTAAACGCATACAAAAAAACCAGAAATATACAAAACTAATTTGGCCACACATGCAATAAACACTGGACATGAATTCCCAAACATAACCAACATGACACTAATAAAACACATACCACACAAAGGCACCATAATGAACATTTGGAAAAATTTACAAATATACAAACATAAAACACAAAAACTAATACCTGAACAAATACAAATCAATACAAAACATGACACAATTTTCAAAGCACTCAACATCGAAATTCACAAAATACTAATACATACACCACAATCACACACAATAAAACCAATTTAAAATACCAGAAGCCAACAGGAAGCCACAATAACAACCAACCAACACACATCTACTTCACCAGAAACAAAATCCGGAAGGCTGAGGATGGGTACAAAATGGTACCCGAAACATGTTCCTAATAAGGAAAGAAATATCTTAAGGCAAATTCATTATAAAAATTAAATATAATATATATATATTGCAACAATACAAGCATATGCTGTAATGCGCATATATGAAATAAAATAAATATTTAAATTAATTTTAATAATATGTAATAAACGAGCAGGTGTGAAATTGGAAGCTGGCTTATAGACAGGAAACATCACGCGATTACCGCTGAGAGTGTGTACGCAAGTAAATAGTGTGTGCGTGAAGCCTGTTCGAGCCTGAAAGTTTGCAATCTCACCCCAAATAAATGATAGACTAAGATTTTATTTAATTTTAAGGAAACCATAAATATTAGAAAGAGTGTAAATACTTCTAAAAATGTGTAAAAATCAGACACATGTGCAGTGCGAATGTATGTATCTATGTAATTCATTACGATATCATTATGATAATTACATATCATATGTCTAATTAAATTAGACAATATTAGATCACCTTGAAATCCGCATTAAACATTGCGATTGGCGAAAAAGTGCGAATATGTGAAATGAGACGAGAGTGGGGGCACAGACACTGCGGACAGTTTTTGACATGCATATTCCTGAGCCAACAGGTGTGGTTTTCTTGGTGAATATAAATACGAGCCCAGGAGAGCCAAACTCTCTCTTCAATCAGTCTTCAGTCGTGGCGGTACGCTTGTCCGTCAGCGACGAGAATTTTTAAACTCTTCAAACAGTCTTCAGTCGTGGCGGTACGCTATGTCCGTCAGAGACGCGAATTTTTAATTACTTCAGACAGAGTTAGACGCTATGTCTAACATCGACAAGATTTTTATATTATAAACTGTAAAGTATTACGGAAAATGTTTTATTTCAAGTAGTAATAAAAAAAAGTACCGTAACTAAAATCGTCGGACGTCTACAAACAGTCTACAACTAGAAGGAGAAGACCGACGGACCACTGGAGGACATGGGACAATCTGCAGAATTGAGGTAATGAAAAACCAATTTGTAATAATAAAAGAATAAAAACATTGAAAGACATTAATAAAAACATTTTAAATTAAAGAAAAACTATGTAGATAGAGATAAGAGAATGTAATTTACTTGTAATCAGAATTTTCTTTAATGATATTTTCTGTAATGATGAACAGTCAATTTAAAAATAATTTAAATCCTTGCTTGGACAAGTAACAATTGATTTAATAAATTAAATTTTTGTATAGAATAATAAGGTAAATATTACCAATTATAAAGCACACATTCAGACTGAGTAGTCGATAATTTATAATATGACTAAGAAATGTTTTACATAGAATTTATAATATAAGACATAAGATATAAAATATATTTTTATGATGAATGTACGGCAACCAAAGAACCATCGAAACAATAGATAATGAAGTTCTTATGGCGAAGTAATTATTATTATTATCTTATAATTTTTATTTTTATTTTGTTTGTTTGAATCAATAAATGAAAACATATTACGATTCCTAAAAGGACTACTCTTATAATAATTACACCTGAACTCCAATTATACATACACGTTGTTAGTAATGTTACATAAAGAGTATGAGTTAAATTAATGTACAAATTAAATTACACAGAAAATTAATTTGTTTCATTTTGGGGCTCCACAAAATAAATTATATTAAATTAATTTGTTACAATATATATATTCATGTATAATGTAATATGCACATGGATAGAACATTCACACTAACAGGATAGGACAGTCTTTGTTCATAGCCCCACATGGGCACTTGACATCTCCATTCCCGATATAACGCCAAAATCAGAAATTTTGAAAATTTCTTATTTTGAGTAGAGATGTATCTTTAAGCGCCGTAACAGGGAATTGTTGTGTGAAACGCAGAGGTGACTGACAGGCAATAAAATCATATATCAGCCCCAACACGCTCACGGCAAATAGGCTGAGTTCATCGCCCTCCATACTAAGAAACGTTAAACTTTGACAACTACCTCAAATCCGTAGAAAAAAGGGCACAAAAGTAAACGAACTCATTTGAAGAGCAGCTGTGGGTATTAACAATAGACCAGAATACGTATACACGCCAGCTGCATATAGCGAAACAAAAAAGGGTATATGTTATTGAAAGACTCAAACGGTCAACGACAGGACTCCGACCTTACTGAGAAGAGAGAAAGCTCGGAGTAATGTCCGAACACAAGCAAGAAGTGTTGAAAGGAAGTTTGGTAAGGCCTGTAAGTAACAATAGTTGATGCCATTAGAACAACCAAATGCACGAAAACAATACTTGACGAGAAAGTTAAGGGTTGTTTTGTTTACTCCAAAAAAGTGACAGGCAAGAATTATTGCTACAGTATCTAGCAGCGACAACGACCTCAGTGTAGTGACCTAGGGAAGGAATCTGGTGGGAATCCAAGGCCTATCAGAGAAGTTCTTTCGGAAAAATAGGTGGTCTCTAAATCTGAAGAGTCGTAAAGTAGAACCAATTAGAAAACAGCGTAAGAAAAATCAGAAGTAAGTGGGAGAAATATGGAATTCGATATAGGAACGCGAGAAAGGCGCGTTCGAGGAGTTTAACTAAAAATTTTGACGGAAACGGGAGTGTAAGTCCGCGACCGAGATTTCCATAGTTATTGGACTTAGAGAAATTCGGTACGATGGTTAGAAAAGTAAGCTCGTACTAGAACAAATTTCGGTAAAGAGAAAAACTGTAATTTTACTAGTGACGTACAAGTGAATTAATACAACACAAATGATAATCAAATAACGCTGTAATTTAGTTGTGCAAATATGCAACAATAACTTTATCATCGAGTAACATTACGAAACGAACTAAACCCGTAACAACAGTAATTCAAACCATACGCTGTTAATAAATAATAATTAATAATGGCTGTAGAAGCGGATAACTATAATAACAATTAACGCGAACTAATTTCGAGTGAGTGAAGTTTGGTGTTGTGCAGTGTCTTGTGTGACTCCAAGGAGACCACGTTACAATCTGCTAATCCAGAGGGAAATATCGCAGATACGCCAGACGATCAACATGTCAGCCATATCATATGAACCGCTACCAGATTTGGATACATACCACAAGTAAAATTTTCATGCCATAATTAGTATTAGGTCCACTGTCTGTTCACTTAAAGAACTCATAAGATTTAATTAAAGGATTAAGATAAAATTTTATTTAGAACAAAATTAAATAATATTAGGAAATTATGGAAATTAAATTTATCCATGAGCACCGATTTTAAATGACTCCAGATCAATAATTAACAATGTCGTAATATATTAAATTTAAGAAAATTATTATTAAAAGTTTTGTCTTTGAATAAGAATTACAATATTTAAATTATTAGAGCTATGAATATGAGTAATGAAATAAGATTTATGAAAATGAATATGTTTATATATTAATTAGAATTTATATAGTTCATGTGTCAATGATAAAGTATGATAATCAATCGTAGCTAATTGTAATAAATCGAAGAACAATTTATAAGAAAATTTGAGCATTTATTTATATTTTACCCTGAGATAAAGAGCATATAAAATATTATTGTTATAAAATTGACGCACACAACGTCGGGCATAATATAAGTTATAAAACCGTGCTACTGAAGATGTCGGTCATTAATACAGTCGAAATGTCTGGCACTATTTATAGACATTCTGGACCATGGCCTAAAAGCCTGGGAAGCATTAACAGTATAAATACCCACACCACTGAAGATGTCCGTCATGAGTACAGTCGAAATGTCTCACACTATTTATAGACATTCTGGATCACAGCCTAAAATCCTGGAAAGTGTTAATAGTATAAATACTGGCTGTTAAAGCTTATGTTTCTTTTTTTGGCCTGTTTTATCAGTTAAAGCAAATTCTACATTCCACAACTTCTGAAGATAGAATATAAAATGTTAGTAATAAAATATATTTAAAAACTATGCTTTCTTTATCGTTGAATAAAACTCAATTACATATTGCACATTTAAATAGTTACCACTTATGTGTACATGCCCACAATTTACAACAGATCAGACAAACATACATAAATAAAAATATAAAACACAAATAGGAAACTACTGATAGCTTTAAAACATCTGAGAATCCTAATTAAAATAACAATGCCATTATACAGAGTATGTGTATGCTAACAAGTGAATAACACGAAAAACAATCTGTTACTATGATATGTTATTATACTGCACACTTGTTTGTATTTACGATGTTTGGGCTTCTATTGGAATGTAGATGCCCATGGACATTTGTAACAACTGCAACATTTTGTAATCGCTACTAGAACAAACAAAAAAATCATTTTGCAGTATTTAATTTCTTGTTATCATAGTCTTTACAGTTATTTAAATCTCCAATTAAACAATACACCCGAAAATCCCTCAATAAAAATCAGATAATTTGTACTAACATTGGATGCTGTATTTTCATCTGGTACTGCACGCCACAATAACTACATACTGTCTGTTCACAAACCTGGTATTACTCACCATTTTAAGTGAAAATTCTTTTTCACTGGCAACCCCTTTTCCATTCTGTTATCATGTGAAATTAAAATAAACATTATGGCGAATAAATTATTTTCTTATCTCCACTGAGCCAGAAATGGCAGTCATTTAAAAAATGACTGCCATTTTGAAACGGGGCGTCTGAATTTAATTTTTAAGGTTAAACAACACAGAAAGCTTAGATTTTAAATACACTTTAATGCCAATTTTTTATATAAGGTAAATTATAGATGTTGACTATGAACTAACTGATACACAGCCTAAAAAAAGTTTTGTGAATAATTTTGTGTAATGTTTTATGTACAATTCAAATATCATACTTTGTACAGACTGATTCCAAACATACTAAAACTCAAATTTAGTGTAAATCTCAATTTTCTTTATCAAGTAATTCTAATTTTATGACTCTGCTAATAATATATAATATTATATATACTGCTATATATTATATATTTTCTATTACATATATACAATATATTATAAAGTATATATAATTTTAGTCATATTTATTCTCCTCAATTGTGGAAAGTACCATAATCAACATGTTTCCTATTATTACAGCTAAATGCAACGTAACTGAGCATCGTTTATCATTGCAACAAGACAAAGTAAACTGACTAGTGATAATGCAGAAGCCGTCTAAGTGCCACCGACAGTGTCAGACGCACACCACTAGATGACTCATGCTCAGGTTAGTCAATTTAAATACATGTAATTCTGGTTGGTCAACCTGGCTTCTGCAATAGGCACAGATGGCACTCTATATTATCGTATCCTCGCTGATTCAAATACTAAATAAGTTGGACATAAATGTTTACATACATCAAAACATGTTTGACATTTGCAAATAAGGTATCATGTGATCTGTAATTATTAATTCGTAATATCACAGACTGCATACTTTATAGTTCTACCCATTTGTTAGTTTCAAAACAATATTTGAAAGAGGAATTAACATCAACAAAAACAAATAACTATCATGAACAATGAAATGTTATTTATTAGGTCAGTCAATGTTTTTAGGCCAAGTAGTGGTGAGGGCTCAATACACTGCACATATGCTGCCAAATATATGGTGAATGTTGGTTAGTTACATAGTATTATTCCTAGTGGATATAACAGTATTTATCTAGGCCTATATCTTACTGTATGGAACAGTAGAGTTTTTCATTTGTACTACCTCTTACAAACACTATTCAGAATAGATTCTAGAACAGGATGGAAAAGTACTGTTCTATCACATTACAAAAAATGAAACATAACATTTCAGTATCAATCTACTGAATCTTTGACGCACACTGCACACTACAAACCATCGTATAAAATGCTTTCTGAAAACTCATAAATCTTCGACAAAACCGTTTCCCAGACCGAAACAATATTTAGAAACAAATACACACCAAACCAACATGTGTAATAACAAATGACAAAAATATAGACGTCTTAAGAAAAGAACATTTTCTGTTAACGTTGTACATAGAATTAATTTTATGTAATTTATTAGGGATTACAAAATGTGAGATGATATAAATCAACCCATAAAGTTTCCGTCTTATAAGACACAGTTACAAATGAAGATTTAAAAAATTACAGATGGCACAGTTGTATGTAGGCCTACCCAGTACGAGATAGTACAGATGGCATGGTACAAGATAGTGCTCTTGCTACTAACATGTGCATGATCTTGGATCGATTCCATTCTAGTGGTAATTATTCTGAACTCAATCAAACTATCTCTGTACCAAACCTTAAAAAAACAAAAGCAGTATGTGTTCTGGACATGACGCAAGGTGTGTTTGTACTACAAACAATAACAAATAAACACAACTATGCCAGTTTCTGCTGACATGAAATCTTTTATTGCTGGCAACAGACTACATTTTACAAAATTTCCAGATAGACTGTAAAAAAATGTTTGTGTACCAAAACTGAAACATACACTTGGCTCCAGTTTTCATAAGATCTAACGGCTCAACCCTACCTGTCAGTGTCATACAAAATTTCATTATTGGGAAACTTATGATAAGCAAGCTACAAGTTATAAAAATTATATGAATTACTGAACACTTTCCAAGTGGAAATACTCCAAGAAGTAAAAGTAAATGACTCTGATGTAACCTGTGTTTTGTTGCAGTAATCGTTCTAATAAAACGAAAATAAAATTTATGGAATATGCATTCTGCATGCTGTCCCGTTATTTCTCGATAGGAAAATTTATAAGCCAATACTCACTGAAGTATGTAACAACAAATAATGAGATATGTGTTGAATACATGTGTGCATGCGCCCACACACACACACACACACACACACACACACACACACAACGACATCTATTAAACATATTTCATAAAACAAATTTATAATTAAACAATTACAAAGTACAAAAATGTTGAGTTTTTTTTATTTTATTATATCACTTGTTAACTAAAAATGTTTTAAAAACTAATATGGATATCCAATTCAGTTCATACTGTATTTCACTACAGACTTTCAAATTAACATACAGCTGAATATCTTCAGAAACAGTTAACAGGAATATATTAATTAACTTGCTTATTCATATCACGTTAACAGCTTACAACTAGTAAAAATGTAGAACAAATGACTCTTCCACCTCTCTCTCAGTGAATCAATAAATACAAAATTTTTGATGGTGTATAGCGGTCAGTTGTCTTTGTAACTGATTAGCCCTGGTAGTGAATTACTATAAATTTATTTACAAATGTAGATTCAAGGTTTCCAAAACTGAACACTTTTCAGCATATCTTTTGTACTGTGTTGCCAAAATTCTAAAACCTCATGGCCTCAAAACAACAACTATTTTGTAAATGTCAGCAAGAAGTACACAATGACACTGTTGCAACACACAGTACATAAACATTCTTTGTCTGTTTAATACCTTTATTTTACACTCTACGTACAGAAACATTGCTTGCAAAAACAATTTACTTCCAATTTTGTACGAACTTATTATTTTTTGTTTTATGTAGTACTACTGACCTTTAAAAAATAACATTAAAACAATCAAATTATAAACACTTCTTTGGTATCAGAGAAAAATATTGTGTTGTCAATTTAAAATCCATCTTTCCAAATAACTTAATACCAAGTTACATTTTACAAGTTAAGTTGCATTTTACATTGTTTGTCACAATGTCACAAAAATTGACTGTTTGTTTCAGTCAATGGTTAATTGAATGTGTTTGGGCAGGTAAGTTATATTATCAATTTACTTTGTACAAACAAAATAAAAAGTGCTGCACAGGTGCCATGTAGCACACAAGTATGATAAACCTAGGAGTGCATGTATAGAACTAGTAGCCTATAATACAATATAAATATAATAATGAAATCAGACAATGTATAATAAATGTTTAGCTGTATCTGCATAATATGAAGTAATATGAAATAAACTTTGAAAGTTGAGATATCAACAAGAGTTGATACCTCTACGTATCGAAATATGTGAAAACTTATTTTTGGGAATGATCAGAAAAATTAACCACTGGAAGGAGACAAGAAGAGACATTGTCACATCGCTTTTTGTTCTAATTTTTTCTTTTTTTTTATTCACATGAGAATACATTTGTATACAGGAATACCTTTTGTACAATCAGAAAACCATTTCTTAAACACATTTGCATCCATGCATGCAAATCTTTGTTTTGCACAACATACAGGCAAGGCCAATTTAATGTTTTATATACCCTTGGTTTAGCCAACTTTTCCATACCAATAAGTGGTAATCTGTGCTTACCTGAAGCACTGATGCACAGAAGAATAGCGATTCTTTCTTTGGAATGTTTGCAGCTTTTTCTTCTCATGAGACGAGTGTTTTAGATGGTAACATTTTGAAGTTCAGTCTGTCTCTTCCATTTTCTAAAATCTGTTTAAATTTTCATCAAAATTCAATGACAGCTTCTGAATCTGCCAACAATTTTTCTCCCGTTATATTTCATTTCCACATCCTATACCGTTTTTTCTAATGACCCATCTAACACTTGCAGAAAATTGTACATCTCCTCTATAAAACTGCTGGCTTAAAAATTTAGCTTTTTCCTGTAGTATTGGTCCAAAAAATGAGACACCCATCTGCTGTTATTGTGTGAACTAGAGGTGGGTCGATATACCTGTAACAGGTATTTTTGAAGGATATTTTTGTGGAACGGATGTAACAGTGACTGAAAAGTTGAAATACCTGTTATTCGTGGCCTCGTTGTTCCGAGTCGAGGCACACCCCTACGCAACTATACACAAGTAACAAGTAAACGAATACGCCAAGGCCAAATACTAGGCGTATCACTGGTACACAAGGAACAGCAAGTAATTGAGTATTACAAATACTAGGCGTATCACGAGGAACACTAGTATTTTAGGAACAACTAGTATCAGGAGTATTTCGAGTACGAACTAGTACGAAGCCACTTTTTGGTCCTGAATACTTCATTCTGCGCAAAGAGATGAAGCTGTTTTTAATAAATTAACAAAATTCATACTGATGTTACATTTATTCTCGTGTGTTATGCAGATATATAATACAGATTATAATAAATTATATATTATACTAGTCACCAACTTGTAAATTTTGAAAAACAAATTATATTGTGTTATAACCTACAGAGTGGCTGATAATAGTTGATAGGCTGCTAAGAGCAGATATCTAATGAAATTTTACTGCAAACTGTTTAGGTTATGTTTTTATAAGGGTAATTGGTTTAAATCATGTTTATTCTCATTCACTCTTGTAGCTTACATGTTGTTATTATGTTTTTGATGTTCTTTTTTCACATTATTTGTTGTGCTATACATTATACTTTTGTTAATGATTTTAACTTCACTGTACACCTCAAGTAAATGATGAGATTGTTGTAATGGGCATTTATGCACTTTATCTAGTCCTGTTCATTAAATCTTTACTGATCTGATAAGGCAAAAACGAGGTGTTTTCGTAAATTTGTTTCTTTTATCTAAACTGCTGATTTTTTATTTTTGTCTATCACTTTACTTATCATTTGACTAATAGTAGTTTCCACTTAGTAAAGAAATAAAAATAAACTCCATAACAGATAACACATTTAGGTGTAAATGGTCAAACTGCAGCCTAAGATAAAAACATGATCTAATGAAGAGAAGAATTTACTAAACTTATTACAAGGCCATCAATAAAACAAGGTAATAAGAAGAGAAAGCTACAAGTTTATCTGAATTTCTTTGAGACTGTAAAACATTCATGATTGATTTATGATATAGTTGGAAGTTTCCATTATTTGCCCAACTTGTGCTTTTGCCAGGACCTATCAGTTGCACAGTTGATCTATTAGCAGTGGTTCTCAACCTTTCGGGACCCGCGTACCACTTCGGTCTTCCGCATTCTTATCGAGTACTACCTGATAAGAAAATAAAATAAGATAAGAGGAGATATCTGATGAAATTTTACCACAAACTGTTTAGGTTGCGTTTTTATAAGGGCAATCGGTTTAAATCATGTTTATTCTCATTCCCTCTTGTAGCTTACTGTTGTTTTTATTGTATGTTTCTGATGTTTTTTTTATATTATTAGTTGTGCTGTTCTAAATTTCATTGCCTGAGTTTCACAACTGATTTGTCTAACCAATGTTAGTTTCTTTACTCATAGTGAAAACTTAAATTAGTATTCCCAAAGGGAAACAGACCTATAAACTCTCTTGTTTCTTATTTTCTTTTAAACAGTAATAGTTTAATAAAGTCACAGTGTAAAGTAACACTCTTAATACTTTTAGTTTCAATTTATTTCTTATAACAAATTATATAATATAGGTTATGTAATATCTTCAAATAAATACACTGCAAGTAGGTTTGTTAATACATTAATAGGTGTATCTAGGTGAAAATAAACCTACTTGCAGTATATTTATTTGAAGATATTACATACGAGACCTGCAGGAAACTCAACGAGTTACTTACAAAGGAATAATATAGGTTATGTATAATTAGTATATAATAACAGGTATTTGTACCTGTTATTTTTTGGAACGGTATTTTTATACCTATTATTTTTAAATAACAGTTTAGCCCGCCTCTAGTGTGAACCAAAGAAACAAAGTATCATTGATGTCTTCAGAGGTCAAGGATTTCATCACTTTTCTCCCCAAACTCGCTGAGAAGTGTTAGACATACCACAACATACAAGTCTGCACAATTTGTTTCCAGCCTCCTAATGATACTTCACCAACACAATGTTGTGTGCTACGCTTTAATACACTTCCCCTTGTCAATTCTTTTCAAGGCCGCCAGTTTTATTTATAATCTCTGCTTTCTTTTCTCTGACAATGACATGTTAACTTACACACATGCACAATAGTAGACTTTTAATGTGATGTCACTTAAGAATTGAGGAAAACCTGAGTAAGCAAAATAAGGAGTGTGATAAGGGGGATACAATGCGGTTGTTTATACATAAGCATTGTTTTGCGTTCAAACCACAGAGTGAACATACTAAGAATTCTTGGATTTTGTTGTCCATGTCCATTGATTAACTAATTATAAGTATACTACTGACTCGGAACACCAAGTTTTTTATTAGTAAAAATGCAAAATTTTTACCTTATACCCTCCTGAACCAGTTTTCGCTTATTACAAGCTTCATCAGAGGCTAATCGGGATTCTACTGTATATCCAAAATACGATTACCTCAACTCTGAATAAAAAATACTGCTTAAAATATATGTACAAATTTGTGTCTTCGAATTACTGAAACTCATTTATAAAATGCTCATCAACATTATCTATAATTATAAAATTTAGTTGTGGAGATACATTTGTTTAAACTCAAAAGTACAATACCATAAAAAATAAAACTAAATGATATTTAAAACACGCGCGCACGCGTGCACACACACACACACACACACACACACACACAATGTTATAAACATGTATGTCAAGAAGACTTCATGCAGAGTAGATACACATTTTTCTAAACTAACTACAAATGCCAAAAATTATTTGATATCTACCTGCTAGAACAAAAATGAGGAAACATCTGCACGCTGTATCTATTAAGAACAAACCTCGCTGATTCCAACTAACCTTAAACATTTACTGTAGTGTTTAGTGCTTGTTACATACACATATATTTTTTATATTTTATACAAAGGGCTGTTACTAAATAACTACTGTGTTCTTACTGTGTAACCAGTCCCTCTAAAAACAATGGTCTATTATTAGGAGAATCCAGGTCACAAAAAACTATAATTCAGTAAAACAAAATTTGTAACTCAGTACACTGATATTGATGGAGACTTCAACAACAAAGAATGAAGATGTGCCAACACATAAATAACTGAAAAAACTATAGGAAAACAAGAGATATTTATAGACTTGGGCAAATAGTATAGCCTTCACACAACAAAGACAACATTTAATTACAAAGACACATATAAATTACCCGTTTTATGTTCACATAACTTGCAAAATTAAATAGTACTGTGTAAAGTATTCTAACAACTCTACAAGAAAATGAAGACAAACTGAAGTATGCTGTACATCATCATGTGATGTACCAAGAATATAACATGAAAATATCTAAAAAAGATTAAGATAATAAATAATAGCATTCAATGGAAATGAACCAACACAACTGAAGACAATAATTAATGACATTGTTTTAGGAAAAGCCACGTCATATCTACCTATATTACTTGGGGCGTTTTTTTTTTTTTTAGCCTGGGCTACTTGGGGGAGTGAAATAAATTTTGGATATGACTGTTCCCATTACTTGGTAATCTTTAGTGTTTTGCCATTAATGTGTGTCTGTGTGAGGGTGTTGATCTTGATCAGTGTACTTTCCATTTAGTTTAGCACAAATGGGAACTATATTATGAGTGAATTTTTATTATAGGATCATCAATGTTTACAATACTAAAAAGCAAAAAGATCAATTACAGTTTATAGCTCAATCTATAACCTCTAAAAGCAAACTCTGAAAAAGGCAAAGTTGAAAATAGAGTAGTTGAAAAGTGTGTTCCACAAATGGTTTAGTGTAAAACATTCCAAAAATAAGCCTGTAATGGGTTTTATATATGAAAAAACAAACAAACAATTTTACTGTGACACAAACTTTTCAGATGGTGACTGTGTTTTCTGATGGATGGTTGCAAAATTTTTAAATTCAGCATGGTATTTGTAGGCTAGACATGACGAGTAAACCAAGATCAAGTCAATCAAAATTACAAAGAAGAATATAAGAATGGATTTATCAAATTGTGACAGATTATTAATTATCTCCAGCCAAATCTACAAGGATGTGACTGTCCTTCTGAACCTCTGTTTGTTCAAGGCAGGGGGAGAAGAAAAATGCACCAAGGAGTTTTAAAAAAACTGTTTTCTTCAAATGCTTTTTGGGGAATATGAATTTATACCTCTCATCACTAAAAAATATAATGGATTTTAACGATCTTGCTACAAAGCGTGTCACAAAAATGAATAGACGACTGCAGAGCTGTTTAAAAATGGATTCTTTCACCAATTTGTACATTATGCATAGAAAAATTTTAAGAACTAAACATTCCTGAAGAAAGGAATACAGTTCTGTTAAACAATTTTAAGGCCCACCCCTATTTCAGAGATGGTGTCTGGAAGATTTTTGAGAGACGACTCACTGTTAATTCAACAAACAAAGTGAATGTCACACAAGCAAAGAATTCAACACACAAATCAAGAATTTACTTGAAACTTTGAAAGTTACAGACTCACAGACTTTCAATACCAGTTTCTTATTCAGGATCCAATGTTTGCTCCTGCCATAACATGAAGCCAAGTAAAAAAGTACTTTAATGGAGATGTTAACACAAACTTTGACCTAATGCTGTACCTGAGGGTACAGAAGACAATGATGATACTAACTTCAGAGACAGCCATTGTACATACACAAAATGAGGCATTAAAGAATCCTTTAACATATCTATCACAAGATGAAGTGATGTAATAGGCAAACATAAATAAGGACACCTTTGTGTAGGAACTGACTGAGAAATCAATAATCCAAAATGTTTCAAATCCATAAATTACCCAAGAGGTTGACTCCAATTAAGAAGGACTCGCTACAACTTACATTAACTGTATGAAGCAATGAACCTTCAGGTGCCTTAAATAATTATACCTGTATACACTTGGTTCAGTTCAACTTCCACTACACCATCACATAGGCTAACTTACATATGTACATATAAACACCTTATAGAGCTCATTCTAAAAAAATCGAAATTACTTGAAATGCGTGCTATTAAAATATTTAAAATCTCTACATACAGATCAATTTTTTTAGACTGTAATTTCTATTTCTGTACAATTCGGTTCCTCCTTGTTTAATGTAATTAGCAAACTGAAGATAATTTATTACAACCACCACACCAAACACTAAAATTTATTAATATATATAAACATTCCAAAAATGGTTTAAATATTTTTTCTGTTGTTAAATAAATATTTATATGAATGGTGACCAAAGGTCGGTTAAAGGTCTCGGAAATGGTATAATTGCCAGTGTCTATGCAGTAACAAAACTACCAAGTAATGTCTATGGTTTTCTGATAAAGGATCAGAAATCAGTTGTTCAAATCAGCTCTGCCAACAAACACTACTTCCATGTCCTACAAGACATTAGTTACATCATCCCTGAGTGCATGGTGCATAGTGAATGTGTGTTATGCAACTGACATGAGAGGGTGAAGGGCAGGTTAACTATGCTCTGATGCCTATTAACTAACTGGAGCATACTGGCTAAGAGAAAAAACAACAAGAGAACACTAGGTAGCCAGTAGGTTGAAGAAGGCTCCCTTTCATCAGGCTAGCCTGGATATGGCTAATAACCCTAGATAAAATACATTTATTCATACACAAAACAGAAATGATGCTGGATGAATAAACATGAGCAGACTGGGCAAGAGATGGACCACAATTTTTTGGAACATGGAACATTACATCCCTGATTGGAAAGAATGAAATAGTGAATGAAACGCACAAATACACAGTTCAGATGCCAGAAATATGAAAAGGGGAGCAGAGAACTGATTCTAAATAGAAACTATATTGTTTGATGTCCTCAGCGTTCAAAAGAAGAAACAGAACAAAACAGGGAGTAGAAATTTTGATTGAAGAGAGCTATAGAAAGAGTTGATTACAATGGGAACCTGTAAACCCCAGGATAAACAGGATTAATATCGATTGGAGGAAAAAATATCTTTAATACAGCTATACACCCACACGCGAAAAAGAGGAGGTTGAAAAAAATTCTTTTATGTATCTGCTTCCAAGAGACATTAAATGAAGAAGTGGAATTTGTAACATATCATTATCATGGGAGATTGGATTGCCAGAGTACGTAGTACTACGGAAAGCGGTCACAGAGTTATGCGGTTAGATCCAGCTGAAGCTGTACTTAATGCAGAGAAAAGGATTGCTTTTTGCATGGACATCGAAATTTTTATAAGAAACACTTTCTTTCCACTTAAAACAATCCACAAAGTTATCTTTGAATCTAGTAACACCCATGTTCAAATAATAGTAGCTATATATAAAAAGAATTCACAAAAAAATTAAATGTATAACTAACATTAAAAAACTGTATGTTGACTTGGTGATAAAATAATAAACTTATAAATTTAATAACTGATTTTATACAGATTCTCTAAAATGAAAGATATAAATATTAATTTTCTGTGTTGCAAAATGTACATTTTAAAAACGTTTTATAAATTTATAGAAGAAAATCCAGGAATAACTGAGAATATTTTAGATTCATATTATAGAAAAGCTTAAAATTGTATGCATTTATCTTTAATATTAATTTTATTATTGAATTTTGTATATACACGTTGTTTATATAAATTAGCTTGGCACTTTAGGACTATCCAACACAAAATCAGTTAGAGCATTAAGGGTTAATTTGTTCTTGTTATTTAAACTTAGTTGTCTCATCTGTTAGTGATATCGCAAGCAATGATCTTTCTTAAACTCAATAACAAGTCACTATTTAGTAGTAGCAGCTAATAATTAGGTATTGCAACCTTCTTGTTCAAGGCATCTGGCTTTTATCCAGCTTATTTGCTAAGTCTATTGGCTTTTTGAGTTGTTAAAATTAGAATAACCTTGTCTAATACAACTGTCTTCTACGTACTTGTCAAAATCTTTGTTAGCATCAGCTTGAGAAACAAAAGATACACCTGTGTCTGTCAAATTCAAAAGACGTTTATTGCAAAGTATATTTAATAATATTTTACAGAATACGTATTATTAAATGTTATTTAACATTTTTATTTCTGTCTTTTGTGTATGAATGTAAGAGTGTTGTGTTGTGTTGTGTGTGTGTGTGTGTGTGTGTGCGTGTGTGCGCGATACATGTATGCTTGCTACCAGTTGCAGTTATTATTTCTGCCATTTCATTATAAAAATACAATCAAAATTTCAACTAAACTTGAAGGGTACCTGCAGATTGACATGGCAGACAAGATATTAGATATGTTGATACATCAAATTATTATGATTACCATATAATATATGCATAGTATGAATGACTATCATCCAAATAGCATATGAATTGATTATGTAATATTCTAAAGTGTATGTCCAAAAAGAAACCAAGAATGACATTTCCATTTTATCAAATTCTAGGACTCTTGACTTTTTTATTTGTATATTAAATAGTTACAGGTACTGAAAAACCATTATTACATTTTTGTACTGAGATCTGTTATGTATAGTCACTACTTACATGTTTATGGTCTCAGAATAACAAATAAATGCAAATTACAAATTTTATGTGGTAAATGTGTCTTTTCTTATTATAAAAGTTTATGAATGCCAAAAAAGTTAGAATAAGATAAAGAGTACACGTTAACATGGTACAGCAACCTCTACCAAAATTAACTGGTAGGATTCTTTTAGCATGTTAAGTTTAGAATAGGTATTGTCTTTATTAAATGGCAAGTACATAAAACGGGTTGTTAAAAACAGAAATCTGTGATTACAAACCAAAACGTATATTTGTGTATACGTATATTTTAGAACTAATGTATGGATTTCAATTTTACTTGGTTATTGTATAATTGTATTTTTGGCAAGGAGATACAAAGATACACAAACATCTTGCAGTCATGTATAATACACACTCCTTAAGTCAATTTTAAAGGTAGACTCCAAAAGTGCCAAAGTCTCAATAGCAGTAGGATTATATATAAAGAAGCCTAACCATACTAACCTGTGTGTGCGTGCGTGCGTGTGCGTGTGTGTGTGTGTGTGTGTGTGTGGGGGGGGGTACAGATTTTGAGGTTGTTTAAAATTAAGTACATTCCTATTTTGTGTAAAGCAAATGATTATATTCTGTATTTTGTATAGCCCTGCTGCATATATGAATATACAATAAAACATCAACTGCAGCATATTTATATCAGGAACTAAACAACAAAAAATGAAAAACATTTAATTTAATTTTTATTGTAACTACTCAATTATGTGTGTGCGCGAGCGCGTCGCGTGTGTGTGTGTGTTCAGCCTATATAGTTGCAGTACCTACTACCAAAATATAAGTAATCAATGAATTAGTGAGTAACCAAATTTCACATTCAGGCTGTTCAACTCAATGATATGCTACATTTCATCATGTGTACAGATTTCCTTGGGTTACATTTTAAACTGTAAAAATCTATGAGACACCACATTTGACATCAATGAACCAGTAACACATAGGCTACTGAGTTCAGAAAACTGGTGCATCATTCATTCAGGGACTGTTAGCAAATGAAAAAATGAATAATAATTAGGTCATTTTTTGAATACATAATTAAACATATCATTAACACTACTAGTTTTCATATACTGATGAAAAGTTTGACAAATTACATAATCGTAGATTGCATGCATATTTTAAATTAATGGTCACGGAATCAGTTTATATAGTGGTAAACACGCATCTCATACAAAACATTATGAAAACAATTTTATATTACATTGCCTCACTGAATCAGGCTCACAAAGTAACATATTGTTTAATATTTACTGTAATTCCTTCTTTAAACATTGTACATATATAAATGCTACAAAGACTTAACTTTTCATCTCAATTCAGTCATATATGTATATGTATTTCACTACATATATTATAATACTTCTTAAGCCTTACCACATCTGACAAGTTTTTCAGTGCTATTAGTTAACATGTAAAATTCTTGTTGTCAGTAAAACCACTGCTATCTAAAGCACAGGGTACATCTTTCAGAGATCTGACATTTGATTTTTTTAATGACTGTTCTAATATGTTGCCAATTAAACTTCTGGTTATAGTCAAAAATTGAGAAAATGTACAAAGTCGGTTGCCATCTTGTTGGTAATATTAGCAAAAGGAAAAACTTCATACAATTATGGATTCCACAATAAAACCCATCTCCTGCTTCCAATGACTTTACTGTTATAAATAGCTCTTAATCAAAGGCAGAGCTGATTAACCAATTTCAACTGAATCCCTATTAGACTGATGAGTTTTAGTGTAACTGTGAGTAGTCAAGTAGTCAATAGCAATTTTTTGTCATAATTATCCTTCCACCAAGTAAATTTTTAAGTTACTTAAATTGGTACTATAATAGTTCCAAATATACCTGCTTCTATAGTTAACTATTATTAAAAGAATAATAACCAAATATTTATAATAAAACACTTTACCATACCATTTAGTAGCCTACAAGTAAAATTAAAAATCATATCTTATACTGTACGTTACATATTGTTCTGAAATGTATAGATATTCTGTTCAAAACACAAACTATTCCTAACTTATTCTTTAATTAAAACTGGTGTTATTCATACGACTTAAGGTATTAATATGAACACACAGAATATTTTGAACACTTTCATTTACTTGTTGAAAATTCATTAAATAAACCATAATTCAAAAACTGATGAGAGCTATCCAGAGTCAACATTCTGGAGCTTGTAACAAAAAAAGAGAAAAATACTAAGGTCATTTCACACAACAATAACAAACAAACCTTCTAAGGACCATACACACGTCATATCTTTTTCTCACTAAAAATGAACACAGCTGAAATAGTGGCATGATACTGCAATTAGGAATACAATTAAAAGTATACACTTCTAATATACAGTCTTTCATAATGATCATTATTACAATCATCTGGTAACATACAAGTTGAATGAAAACAATAAAAAAAAATTCTCAATGAACCTCACATAAATGGATTCTTCCAAAGAGCATATATTACTTTTTATTTGTACAGAAATCTATTGAAAACCTAATTTTTAGGTCTTCATATTTAAAAAACGTTTTAAAATTCCAACTGATACTATCAAACATTCAATTGTAAGATAATTTTTATAACACCTGAATAATTGGCATGCAAAAAATTAGCTCATAGTTGTATCGCATAAGAGATAAAAATAATCATGTGAGGTAACACATGAATTACTCAGTGAAGAATGACATTTTATTAGAAATGCCTCTATGGCCTAAATGAATAGAGTATGTAAGCATCAATGAACAAACAGCTAAGTCATGCATATAATCAATTAAACCATTTCATTAAAAACAACTAAACTGACACTTCTTTATTTTAAAAACTACTAAGGTCTTTCTTTAATTTTGTTAACAATTATGGCTTTTGGTCTATTACCTTTGTTCAACAATCTGTTTACTAAACAGTGGAATTTAATAAAACTGAAATTAAGCAGTACAACTATAATTAGTAGCAAAAATATAGACAACTAAATTATATTTTTTTAAGATTTCCTTGACACGTTTCATGTACAACAATGTTAAAATAAAGAATGTAGTTATTTGAGATCATTAAATATGTCGAACGCTCATACAATATATTCACGTTTAACTATAACTAAATACTCACATAAAAAGATTAAAACAGTAACATAATCTAATTATTATCTTACGTGTACGTAACATTAAACATTTCATACACATTTAATTTCTAACCTTATACATGACAATGTCAATGTCATATGTTACTCACTTTTGCAAACGTGTAGCCCATGTTGAACATCCAGGTTTAATTTCTTTTAACACAACAGACTTTGCTAAATTTTCTTTAATTTCTGCTAAAAGTCTTTGGGACTCAACATCAAGTTGTTCACTGTATGGTAAAACTTTGTTATAAACAATTTCTTTTTGAGGTGTAAAACCAAGTTTTTTAAACCTCATATTCTTTGTCCTATCACTCTCCATGATTTCCAGTTAATGGCTAACAACTAACTGAACTGAAAACGCGACACTTATACTCCAAAACAATTACATCACAACGTCACACTACAACTTGCTATTTCCAAAATACTGTATCTACCACGCAGGTGCCATCTTGAATTTTGAAAATCATATTCATCATCATTTCAGTTTGAATTGAACTTTGTATTTCATTGGCCTAACGAATGCAAGTCACATGAAACTAACAAATCAAAAACGACAATATGAAAGCGAATCAGCTGATGTTTCTTATGTACAAGATCATTTCTATGAGTATTTGATTTTGATGCTAAAGTATTTACGTACTATATAATTACTATCACTTTGCTTGATAAATATTGGTGAGCTGAATTAGATAAAATAGAAAATGTATCAAATATCAAAATGGTGATAAAAGATGCGATGATGAGATGTACTAAATAAAACTTTCGATACAGGCAAACTTCATGGATGAAGATTCTGACACCACTGGCTTTGTTCAACATAACCTTAACCTGATATGAGATAAACGTGTGTTAGCGAACAATGAGGTTATGTTACGTTAAATAAAAAGACTTAGATTTACAAGAAAAATAAGGTATATCAGCACGTGTAAAGGTGAGAATACGTCAGTTAGGAACTAAAAACACTGCTACAGATATTATAACAGTAACTGATAAATTATGAAAGTTCACAACCCCATTATTATTAAATACTAGTGTAAATCTAGATTTGATGGTTATAAAGAATTACACAAGGTTTTTAGATAACATTATGAATAAAAGAGCTTCGAAATAGTATTTTTCGGTAATTGTTTGATATCAACGAACCGCTTTTGCTAAAATTACTGTGAAAAATTCTCTCTCTCCCTCTCCCCTCCCTCTCTCTTTCTCACAATTTATGCACCTAAGCATTCAAAGAATTTCGATGAAACCGAAACATCGAAGCATGATAATGTTTTTAGGCTTTTGAAACGTATAATTTGGATTACGTAAACCATTTCCAAACCACAGACGATCACAGAGCATGTAAAACCAAATTTATTCTCACTAAAGCATTTGCTAAACTCAATGTCAGCAGCGATTATTTCTGTTTTGATGCGTTTACATATCAAATTTCTAGACTGTGGGGAATCGAAAGTGTGGAAGCGTCACGTTTTTCGATTACGTTACATTTTGACATGATAATGTCTTATGGCTGGCCATCATTTGGAAATTTCTGTAACGCATGACGTCATCATTTACCAGCCGGGAATCGTTAACTAAAACCGCGACCGCTAACGTGCTAACGTCCGTCGCAGATTTAAAGACCTAACAAGCAAACAACACTGCATAGCTGTAGATAGGTATGTAACCAATCAGTCAGTCAGTAACCATAATAATGTTGCGTTTAGCTGGCGGCTGAAAGACATTATCATGCTCTTAAGCTTTTACCATTTGGTAAACGGTACTTTACATTTTTGTGGAAATACCCCCAGCCTAAAAAAAATATCACCCCTACACTCACACACGCGCGCGCGTGCGCATAAAGAATTTCGACGAAACCGAAACATTCAAGCATGATAATGTTTTGTAAACAAAAGATTTCTAGACTGGTGAATCGAAAGTGTGGAAGCGTCACATTTTTCGATGACGCATCACGCATTTTGTGGAACGACCCCCAGCCTAAAAACACTATCATGTTAAAACGCTACAGACACACATCTCACTCTTTGCCCCCCCCCCCGTGTGCCAGAATTTTGAAGTTTTCAAAAATGACAACTTAATTTGATATCCAACATGAGTTTTTGCAATTTTTTCAAAATTTATACACCCTCACATTCCTCCCCCCATTTTTTCAGTCTCAAAAACAATGGAATTCGATAAGGTAACAGTATGGATACATGCCAGATTTTACAAAAAACAGTTAATGCTTTCAAAGGTTATTGTGAGACATGCCCCAAACAAATAGACAGACAAATGTCAAATGGTCAAGATAATTGAGAACACACTTTTCTCGTTCAGCTATTAACATTGAACACATAATTATTATATTTATTCCATTGCTTTTATTGTTTTACACACAACTCTTCCCCTATTATATTTTCTTCTTGTGAAACAAGTCCTGTCTACTTCTTCGTGCAAGTTAGGTCCACCAATAACCATCGATTCTGTATTAATGGTGCTCACACACTTCTTGCATGTAGGAATTCCAATACACACATGTGCCGTGATTCATTTCCAGGTCATCTTGACAGAATTTCATGTTGTGCACTCCTTACTCCAACAGTTAAGTATACAATTAAGCAGAAATTTGACCGAGAATTGTTTAGTAATGTAACCAGTCCCACTTGTTTGGATTCCCGGCAGTCCTTTTTCGAAACAAACCCAACTGTCTTTACTGGTTGTATACAATTTCATATGATGGCTGATCATACAAATTCTCAGATTGTGTAAAATACTTTTCTCTTGTAGATCTTTGTCTGGAATCCATGCTGTTAACTGTAGGAAATTCATGATAGTGTAGAAAGATATTAACTATCTTTAATGATTGTACTAACTATACTACTGCTATGATACTACACTTGTTACTGCAATACAGAGTATAATATGTTGCCTCTTCGACTGTACAGAGTGTGCTGTCACCATGGAATGATTCCAAAATGCCTTGTAACTGGCAATTGCTATGTCGAGTAATTGCTCACTGCATGCTGCCACTAAACAGAAAATATCTGACTTTTTTTGTCTGTATAATACAAACCACCACTTCTGTTGTGTGATTATGGAAGAGGGACAGGAGAGGTGGGTAACTCTAGTGGTAGTAGAAGGTTCGTAGAATTGATCGCATACAATTTTTTGTAATTTGATATGTATTTTCTTATCCCGATCTCCTATGGGGGAAGAATATTAAAGAATCGACTTCAGTGAGGGAAAATATTTAAATAATCTTACAAACCTTGTAATACAGTGAACTTTTTTCTCTATAAGCAGAGATGGCCAGCTTGAATATAGTGGTGTGCGAATAGATTGGTTTCTTGGGAAAGCGTTTGAATAAAGGGGGGTAAGGATCTCACTAAGACTACTTCTAGAATATGCCCCACTCCTGCATTTTTCATAGGTACTGAATGAAAAGAATACTAGATCTTAATGAAGGAACCAACTGCAAGGGAAGGGTTCAAGAAAGGAATCTTTGATTGATTTTTCAAAGGGTGCATTATTATGAGAAGGGTTTTCTGTTTATAACATAAATATTTCTGGAGTTGAAACGGACTATTCAAGATGTGTGCTGTTTCAGGACAAATATGCTGTGCTAGACAAGAAGTATGTATGCAAGAAGTCCCTGTATAGTTTATCCCTCAGGGAAGAGGGTCCTCATAGAGTGAGAAGGGATGTTAAAATTAAAACCATTAGTCAGTAAATCTAAAATAAAAAAATATGAATAATTTTAACTAGGTAAACATTTAAAATTATATATTGTGTAGACCAAGTCATAGGACTGCACAGAAATTCGCGGATCACAATTATTCAATTATTGTTGATGCCAGTATGCTACTTTCTAGTTCAGTCCAAATTCTTTGTTTTAGTTAAATATGTCAGCTAGTGTATCTGCGATGAGAATATTTATGTCAGCTGTATCAACCGTCCGACCACTGCTAAAATACAATACACACCATGTTACAAAAACAAAATTTATTCATAATACAGCATTGAAGTGTATTAGAGGTAAGTACATTACATGGTTAGACTTTTTTTTTTTTAAATCATTCACTATAATGTAAAAATTGTAAACACAGAGTGAGTATAATTATATAATTACCTTATTATCCACTCTAGTGATACAAAGTTTCGTCAGTTATGACGCGTTTTGGTACTAAGTCCCATCCTCAGATAACACATTTCAATATAATAAAACTAATACAATAAAAATCGCAACCATGATACTGGTCAAGTCAATAAAATAAAATAAAATAAAACTACAAATCGCATGTGAAATGTTATACGAACCACGGCCGGAGCTCCCGCATGTGTTCACCCACAACCGCGATGCGGGAGCTCCGGCCGTGGTTCGTATAACATTTCACATGCGATTTGTAGTTTTATTTTATTGACTTGACCAGTATCATGGTTGCGATTTTTATTGTATTAGTTTTATTATATTGAAATAAGTGTTATCTGAGGATGGGACTTAGTTCCGAAACGCGTCATAACTGACTAAACTTTGTATCACTAGAGTGGATAATAAGGTAATTATATAATAAGTGATACGGTACGCAAAAAAATAAGTAATTGAGACAGAGTGAGTAGTTTTTTGTAATAAAATAGTGATATACTGGAATCAATATATTTTTTCTATGTAACATGAAAGCAGGAGAGCAGGCATGAAGTTATTTGCTAGGTCTGTGTTTATACTACAGTAAAGTGTATAAAATAATGGTGCTTGTTTGTTAATAGAGTTACTGATTTTCTTCATTTGAGTTTCTATTACACATGCACATTTGTTATTTGAACTAGTTGGAAATTTAAACTAGTCACATTAACCTTATCAAACTTTTTTTTTCTGTACACATTCTTTTTGGAGTTATTCGAGAAAAAACAAACAAAAATAATTGTTAGTGTAGAAATTATAGGTTAATGGCAATGTGCATCTGAATAGGATACATTAACCAGTTTGAATATACGTGTAAATAACTGAATAAACATTGAGTGAACAAACTGATTTAAGCTTATATAGGCCCTTATTAACAAAGGAATACCTAAACGACAATCATCTAACAAGTGCCAACACTATTACAGCATATAAAGAAAAATTATAAAATCCATTGTAAAGTAGCCACTGTGTAGCTATAAAAATTTTTAATTAAATTCTGTATTATCTAGAACATTGTGACTCCCAAATGATGTAATGCAAAAACTTTTGTATAAAATATTAAAGTTAAATATTTTGAAAATATGTGGGGTAAAATACATTTTTGCAACATTTCATGTATGCCACTTTTTTGCACACTACAGTCATGTAACATATGCACAGTGTTAATTCAGACTAAATATAAAGTAAAGGAAACATTTGGTTCACTAGCATAATTCTATTATTAGCAGTGATGTAGTATTTTAGACAATTTTGAAATGGTGTTGGGAAGCTTTTGAGAATCACTGAACTTGAAAATTATAATAGGTGAGGTACCTTAGATGAAACTAAATGAAATTTTGATTTATATTATTAATGTTCCTTGTACTTTTCCCTTTTTACAGAAAATATTCCTGCAACATCAACATCACCTGGTACACAGGACATTCTGCTTCAGAATATTCGTTCTGCAACTGATCCTTCAGATATCCTGGAGTCTATTAAACAGCATCACACTATTATGAACAACAAACACGTAGTGCAGGCCATACGTTCTATTTTTCAGTTACAAAAATCACAAAAGTAAGATCGGTTAATATTGAGTCATAAGTCACAAGGGCTTAGACTTTCTTGAAAAATATTTTAGTACAAAATTTCCTTGTATGTTGTTAGTTATTATTATGTAGTACTGAATACTTTTGCTGATGAGATCACATTTCATGACAGATGAACTAGCAAAATTTGGTAAGAATAGATATTGTAACGAGAATTGTATTGAAACACCGTAGAACAGCCGAGAGCTTCCTTCAACTCGTTGTCATTCCCCCCTCACTAGTAGCCAGGTGTTGACTCAGTCAAGGCCGTGTTCAGATTTGTTCTAGATTCTTCAAGAGGCCACTTGAAATACGCATCAGTGTCAGCATTAAGTGGCGTGCACATTGAGGATGGAAGATTTCTAGAAGGTGTGCGCTACCTATAGGTATGGCTAAAAAGCCATAGCAGCCAGCTTGTGAGTTCAGTGGTGTTGAGCGATTTCTTTAGTGAGGATCGAGTGTTTGTAGAAGTATTGTAGTGTTGTTGTGTTGTAATTAGTGCAGAATTCTTTATAGTCAACATTATTATTGTGTGTGGACAATTTTTACTTGAATTGTTGTAAGAGCCTATCTTGTTGATTACAAATGATTAATTGTGACGAAGCTGGTTATTAGTGATTTCATTGGTGTCTTGTATTTTGTTTTCTACTGTACCATACGACGATCAAGGAGACCTTCGTAATAATATGAAGCTGTGCAATGGTATGAATAAAACAGAAGATGTCAGTAACAGAACAACATAAGCAATAATTTCAATAATGAAATATCAGTACTTTAAGCACCAGTAGGAAACAATTCAGAAGTGTCAAATGTAAGTAATAATAAGCAAAACAGGTGAAATTAAAACAGATAGTGACACAAGAATAACATGGAATATACATAATTCTGAAAACAGTAAGAAAAAATTTTAAAAAAGAAATTGAAAACCGTATAAAAGACTACAAGGGAAGTACAAAATGTGTAGACAAAACGATAGTATAAACAGTACAAAAACAGAGATATCATATGAACAACAAATAATGGCAGCCTTTAGAGATAAAAATGTTAATATAATATGAGATAAAAGGTAGATAGTAAAATATGTATTGTTACAACGGTCTCGCTGATCTTCGTATGGTCAGCGGCGGCCCTAGCCCTTTATTAGAGTGGAGTGAGAAACCCGTTCGGCGCCCCTCGGTCGACACCTTTCGAATCAATTATAATTCAGTTTCTGTTAAGTAAAACACCAACTTCTTAAAAATCAATACATTTATTGAATCAAAACTAAGTTGCTGTTCATATTGCACTCTTGCTGCAACATAAACAAAATTAAGCCAACAAAATTTTATTGTTTTCACAATCGGATTTTGGCGCCTCTCCTCACCTGGCACCTAGAGCGGTCACTCCTATCGCTCTACCCCAGGGCCGGCCCTGTGTATGGTACAGTGGAAAACAAAATACAAGACACCAATGAAGTCACTAAAAACCAGCTTTAATTATCACAAGTAACAGTTTTTAATCAACATATTATTCAACAAGATTATACTCTTACAATAATTCAAATTAAATTTGTCGACATGCAATGATAATCTCAACTAATAGAGTCCTGCACAATAGTCACATTCCAGTAATAGCCACTTGAAACGCACTGAGTAATCACCCGAACTAAATTGAAACTAAGCGGCACGTGTTGGCTATTTACAATCTGCAGGGTTCCATAATATGCATCCTTAACAAGCACTCGAAAATTCTAGAGGATACATCAGCGCAGCCTTGGCAGAAACACACACCAGCTAGGCTAGTTGAGAAGCTTGTAGAACGACACTATCGAATGTATGACAATGTTGTGTATTATGTAACAGTATAAATATTTATAAAATGTTATATGAAAGTGACACAACACTTAACATTGTTCGAATCTAATCTAGCACATTCGCACAATGTTAAGAGAAAATACTAAAAAATTACATTCAATGGTTACAATAGTCTGACCATTGACAAACTGTTGAAAAAACACAAAAAAAGAAAGCTTAAACCCCAAATAAACAGTAACACACAAAACATTTTTATATCCACTAATTACACAAGCTTTATGCCTAAAGTTTTGTCCTCTATATTGAATAATGATAGTTTCACTATTTCATTCAGGACTAATAATAAGTTACTAGACATTCTCAAACCGAAAAAACACATGCCTCCAGAAGAAAAAACACGTATATATAAGTTAATATGCAATGATGCGATTGCTTCTACATTGGTCAGACTGGGAGAGGTTTCCTTAAACGTTTTCGAGAACATTTACCCAAGAAAATAAGAAACGTTGACAACATCAAATCAAACTACGCCCGACACCTGACTTCACACAATCATAATTACACAGATTTTAGTTCCAACTTAATACTGTTACATGTGTGTAAGAAGGGCCGTTTCATGAATGCCTTGGAGGAATTTGAAATTTACAGTGCATATGCAAACCTAAGGAGTCGCGATATTGTGTTAAAATGAACTTTGTTGATATAGACCAACTGAACTTTGTATCCAACTGCTTGTACGATACCGCCTTGACTCTGTTCGCTGAGACCACGATAAGGTAGCAACCGCTCAGTGGCAGATTGAACTTGAACGGGTGCACACCCAAATTTGCGTACGGTTCACATGCAAATTTTGACATTTTACTATGTAACGATCTCGCAAGAGTGATAGTTTTATTTTAATTTTAATATCTGATGATGGAGCATAAGCTCTGAAACACGTCATAGATGAGATGACAAGAAATCCCAAGACGGATAATTAAAGGTAAATAATTTATTAATTCGTACAAGTGATTTGGTTACCGTATTATACATGAATATTAAAATACAGTATACAAGAAATAAACATAGTAAAGGTCTGACAGTGGTAAACAAAGTGAAATGTTTGGGTAAAATGGGAACAGTCAGTGGAAAGATAATCATGAGAAAGTTATGAAGAATAGTGAACTATCATTGTGTTTATAAAGAAAATTTTAATGAGTGTATGCTTCCTGCATCCCTTATAGGTAAGAAAAGCCAACAGACAGTGCTTATTAAGGTTGCTAATTGGGGCTGAGGGACATAGCATCTGTGGCACTAGCATATTCCAAGATAGAAGGATGTATTACTGGTTAAGTGCTGTGTTGGGGGGAAAATGTTCTCTGGAGAGAAATCCTGGAGAACAACTGAGGAGGCTTTTGCTTAGCAGGCAGACAAGTGTCAATGATGATGACATATCGGTGTATATATTTGGTTATTCCAAATTTTTAAAAAATTCAAGCCCAGTTTATATTTTCATGATTATAAAAAAAATATAACTTTTTTATGAATTGAATTTTTTTATCTGAGTGTATAAATTATGTCTTAAATATTTTGTTTTTAATATTTATTTTGATAATATGTATATTTTGTACACACCGTCTGTGAGTGTGTGTTTTTATGTGCATGCACATGCACGAATGTTTGTGTACTTTAAAGCTTGATTGGCCATTTCTCATAACCCACTGTCCATAAAGAAAGTTTTTGCATATTTCTTCTTTCCATTGCAACACCCACTGTTTCTTTCCATTCAGTATATGAGTGCCCCGATTTATTTCTCTCAGAAGGTATCCATTTACAAAATTTCTGTGGTCACCTGTTTTCTACCATCACTCCAGGGCTTGTACAAATGAACTTCCTTTCTCTACACTATCTGTCATTATGTCATGTATGTAAAAGATTATTGACTATCTGTCAATATCTTCTCATTCTGTGCCTTATTTCCATATTTCTGACGTAGTCCAACCTTGTTTGCATATAGCATCTACTCCTATTACTCATACTGTTTGTTCTCCCCTATATCCAGCCCTCTATATAACTTTAATCTTATTCTTCCTAATAATCTAAAAGTCTTATCAACTCTGATAATTATAAAAACTGAAATTTATAATTGATGTAATCCTTTTACATGTGTTACCATTGTTTTTCTTAAAATTTGTAATCTTTGAAGCTCTAAATATACAATTGATAGTTTTCAAAATACGTGAAATAACAAAACTCTCTTTTATAACTTAAAACTATTAACAATAAGGGAATCAGTCGGAAGTAATAAAACGTAACTGAACAAGTCTGTCTGTCTGCAGTAGCTCTATATACTGTGCAATATTAACCATCATTTCAACCAGGGTCGATGCTTCATTATTTAAAAAGAAATTACTGTTTTATTTTAAGCTGGCACCACATATTTCTATACTATCTCTGTTTCTATACCGTGGCCCCTTTTGAAACTGATTTCAGTTGCCAAGTAAGAAAAGCGTAAAGACTCATCCTTATGTATGTGTTGCTAGGACACAACCAGTTTAGGAAAATTAAATACCAGGTTAGGTAATTGATCCAGTGTTCTGAAGTTTTCTGAAGTCAGTACAGGTGTGAACAAATCTTGAGTCTAAATATCTTGGTGGATAATTAAATGAAGATAGTTTATAATGTGTTGTATTATAATACTGTTCTAAATTGTTGTGTATGTGGAAAAGTATACTTCAGTGAATGCTACTTATATACTTTAGTGGAAATATTCAAGTAAGTTCTAATATTTTTTTTACAAAAAACGTTTTATTTAATAGTTTTTTTTTTTGTATAAGTATTACTTTAACATACATAGTATTTCTGTTGTACAGGAAAAGTATAGTACAAATATAAACATCTAGTCTTATAAATGCTAGTACAGAATTACCCAGCTGGCAGTTCAGAATGTTGTATTGTGTTGATGCTTAAGACCTGTTAGATTGAAATTTGGTTGAAATTTTCAGTCATTGAGTAAGTGATACTTAAAATTATTTATTATATTTTAATTTCTGTTGTGCATATTAATAAACTGACATCTATGAGATAAAGTCAAAAAGTAAAAGAATGTTAAAGAAATAACTAATGATTCTTACGATTAACTACAGTAAAACCTGTCTTAAACGGCTGCCCTTGGACCTGTATAAAATGTGGCTGCTTAGAGAGGTGGACGTTTAGTAAGGGGTTGGCAGGGATAGTAACAATACAGTATAATAAATACCGGTACAGATGATCAGCTATATCATTTTATAGCAGTTGTATCCCTATTTAGAGTATGCTTACAATGAAAATACTTATATTACAACATGTGGTAAAGAAATTATACTTTTGAAAAATAGTCTTTTAATGTCATTTGTTTGGCAGTAGAAGTTTTCTTTTGAATTGCATAATTTTTAACCAAACAGTAAAGTTTACTACACTGTTCCACAGCATTTTCCCCACATTCCTTATCAAGAGTAATGCAAATATTGTAGCGGGGCATTTTGGGCATACCTGGGGTAATAACAGGATTTGTATTTTTTCATAATAATTAACTTGTTGAGTGATAGAAAAATGTTATGACCGAGAGGTAAATTTGTTATGTGGAAGCGATCGCAACGTGGCAGCATTGACTGTGACAATTATTTAATGATATTGTGTGGACAGTTTAATAACTGTACCAAAATCAGTTCAAGGACAATGACGAACACGAAAAACGTAAACACGTTATGTAACAACAAATGACATAATCGTGTCAGGCGATGCGTTGCGTCAGCAATATATATAACAACTGTGTGTCATCGGTTCGTCAGAGCCTATCCTGGGTGTGTCACGCCAGCAACATTGGGACACAACAGAACAAACAGTCGCAAAACAACATCTGAGTGATACAGACGCTAACCACTGTGCGTCTGCCCGGCTCTCGCCGGTTTTCGGGCGAAGTTATTGTGTTCGCCGATGCGCCCGCAACATAAAAAATGTAAAAATTTTTAAGATTTGATCATCTAAAACAGTATTTTTGAAACCGAATAGATACAGTGAGAAAATAATAAGTAAATAATCATGTAACAGTTCGGCAATAAATCAGTGTGTGTATACGAGAAGACATTGTAGGAGGGTACCTTCAACGTAATAACAGGAAAGTAAATTAACAAATTTTATTATTTTCATACAGTACAAGAACAGAGGGGGAAAATTAATTTAAAATATGAGCTCTAATGGGAATATAACTTGTCTAATGTGAAAGTGTGTGAGTGTGTATGGGTGAGTTTGAATTACGTAATTACAAAGGCGCTGGTTTAAGTTAAGAAAAGTTAGTTGAGTATTATTTCTTTACAGCATTTGTTTTAGTGTTCAACAGTTTAATTATCAATAATGTTTTGAAAGTTGTAGTCAGAATAAAGCATGTACACTGTCAATGTTAAAATAGTAAAAGTATAAAAGATGGGAGGAGTAATTTTGTCATTGTCGTTAATATGCAACAGTAAAACTAAATTATGAATAAACACAAGTTTGTTTGAGTATAGTAGATCGAAGTAGTCATTTCAAACAACCAATTCTGTTCTTCTAGTTCGCTGATACGAACCTTGGTAAATTATTTTCTTGCAGTTGGCAAGATGGCGCCCGACAAAGTAGATAGTACAATTTTGACAAATTCGAAATCACATTATATTTAGTTATTAATATCAATAAACGAAATATCACATTTGGCTTCTGGAACAGGGACAATTTTATATCAATAAATTTATATAAAATACGGCCTACGGGGAGAACAGAATGGTTGTTTGGAATGTGTATTTACGTATGTACGTAAATTAGATGTAGACATGAGGTTATGTTTTGATAGTGTTATGGATGTAGTGAATTATTTGTCGAATTATATAAGGAGTATTATGAGGTAATATACATAATAATTAGTATGTATTATAATTATTAAATAGTATAAAGGGTATTATAATAAAATCTTTTAAAATGGCTGAGATACAAGAAAATGATATGATCAAGATGATGAGATTACTTTTTAATGAACAGAAAAACGATATGCAAGAGTTATTAAAAAATCAGAATAGAGAGTTGAAACATGAAATACAAGAAATGAATAAACATTTAGAAAGCACTCACGAAATAATAAGAAACAGTTTAAATAAGTTAGAACAGAAGTTCGAGAAATTAGGTGACAATGTTTTAAGTAAGACAAAATGTAAAAATGACGAAATAGTAGACAATTTTGAGAGTATAGTGGGGGTGAAGAATAATGATGAAAATATAATAACAAATAGTACTGATGAAGTTTTAGAATGCGATAATGAAATGTTAATGAGTGTTTATGAAATAGAAAGAGAGTGGAAGAATAATGTAGTAATTAAATGGGGACAGAGGGCAAATTTTCCCCTTATTGTTTATAATGATGATGATGATTTAATGTTGTTTTTTCAGGGCAAGAGACCCTTATTGTTAAATGAAGTAATGTTGTATAATGTTGTACCCTCTGTCCGAAATAATTGTGAGAGTGTGATGTGGTGCTATGAAGAAAGAGAGTTAGGTATTGAGAGTGAATTAGAACTATATAAGTTAGAAAGAAAGTATGATGAATTGAGAAAAATACTAGAAGGGGTGATGATGAATCATGTGAAATACGTACCTGTTGAAAGAGAGACAGAGAATAATCTTGATAATATCTTACCTGACTATAATGATTTACCTGACGTAGTAGTTGAGGAATACAAAAATGATAAAACGATTTACCTGACGTTAACAAATAACACTGATATAGACGGGACAATCCTAACTGATGTTGACATGATGTATAATGGTATAATGGACGAAATAGAATTGATGGATTATTATGATAGTAACCATTATAATAATTTGTATGTTGATAAAAATGATGAATGTTACAAATACACTAGATATATATATGACGATGGAGGATGAGCTAAAAGATCAGTGTTGGGACATTTTTAAATATTGTAAATTTTTGGTAATGACCTTGCTGATTTGGACATCTGAAGTGAGATACACTTGAACAGTTTTGACGCATATTTTGTAAATAATATTGAATTCATGTGTGTATTGGGAAATGTTAGATAAGTAATGTGTATATGTTTTGGAAAATGTTGTGTTAATAATAATAATATTATTAATATTTTAGCACTAATTAAATAACAAAATAATTATGAAGACAATAGTTAATGATTTGTAGAATGTTGATAATAATTGAAATATGTTATTTTAATAATCAAATGAATATTCAATTTTAATAATCAATTGAATTAGATAAGTTGAGATGTTTAGATATTGTGATTGAATGTTATGTGTTTGAATTTTATAAGGAATGTAAATTGTGTGATGAGATTTTAATTTAATAATCATGAATAACTAAATAACTGTTAAATGGTTTATTTTGTGGAATTTTGTGGAACTTAATGGTTAAAAATATATGTTAATAATAAATTTTAAGCAATTTTGAAAATCTGATTGCAACACAGGATAAGTCAATAATGATGATAAATAAAAACAGTTAATGAAAAATTTTAAATAATAATGTTTATACATTTTTATATAAATTATTTAAAAGAGAATTGTTGGTTTAATGTATACTAATAATACAAGGTTAATGTATATTTGTGTATTATGTTATGTAATGTATTATACAAGTGTGTGTGGCTGGGAGGTTATCCAAGGGGATAACGTATTAAAAATTTGATATATTTTAATTAATAATGATGATTTGCTACTCAATAATTTTGTTTGAATTTAAAAAATAGATGCACTAAATACTTCTTATATTGTGTTATTATGTCTTATTGTGTTGATTGCATTAGTATGTTAGGAATAAGTATTATAAAATATAATAATATGTTTTCAATGTGTTTATAGATTTTAAAATAAAATGAAAAATAGTTGTAATAAGTAAAATTTTCAATAGGTTGTAAAAGATAGAAATGGGTGATAGTAATTGTTTGAATAAAATGTTTGAGTCAATTTAAGTTGAATTTTGTGGGACATATAGATCTGTTCAAATCGAAGTAAAAGTTAAAGAGAATGAGAGATGAAAATAATGCAATGTTGTTTTGAGTTAGTATATGTTATAGAATTTTGAGAAGTATAAGTGGAGACACAGTAGTTATGGAGATTTTATGTAGAGTTTTGAGCGATATATTGTTGTTTATTTGTTGATGTTAATTTGATGTAATTGTAGTGAGGTTATGAGATTGAGATTTTTTGGGGATGGCAATTTTGTAGTAGTGGTAGTGTAATGTGGGAGTCCGCAACATAAGGGTTGGGACGGGATAGGGACCGATTGGCGCCGGAAAGGGTTACCTAGGGGGAGTCCAGGGACCAACATAAGGGAATGAGTTTTGGGAAGGAAACACGTATCCTATGTACAAAGGGTTAGAGAGTATTTTTTTTATATAAGAGTAGAAGGTGGCGATTGGAGTTAAAGTAGTAAGTAGTTAGAGGTAGAGAAGGGTTAGTAAAATTTTGATAGTGGGGTGTCATACTAGTTAGAGATTTTGTAAGGGAACGTTAGAGTAATAAAAGGGGTAAGATTATGAGTAAATGCCAAGTGGATAAAGTAAATTATAATGAAATAAGGAATAACGTAGAATCACCCAAAGTAATGAAATGGAATAATGATGGCCAGAATTGAAAAAAAAAAAAAAAAAAAAAAAAAAAAAAAAAAAAAAAAAAAAAAAATTTTGTAATTTTGAGAAACGAATTAATAAGAGTAAATCAAGTTTAAAAGTAATTTTCTGATTTTATATGCCAACTTAATGTGTGTAACATTTTAAATACCAATTGTTTATTTTAATGTGAATTAGAAGTGTATTATATTTTCTTATGTTATATTGTGTTTGTTAGTTTAAGAGAATTTTATGAAGTTAACTATTTTAAATGCATTTTTAAATTGGGGATTTTTAAATGAAATGTAATATGGTAATGGGAAATGTTAATAAGTCAGTCGTCTGTTTGCTTAAATTCTGATGGGAATCAGGGCAATGATTTTGAATTTTGGGGTAAAGTTGATAAGGGTAAGTAGATGGAATTTTAAGAGGGGTATATATATATTGTTGGTAAATATGTTATGATATATACATGTTAGCGATAAATGAAAAACAAAACCAGTGCTTCTTAGCGCAAACCAGCACCGCTAGGGAGAAACAGATCAGTTGGGGATATGGTGTTGTATAAGGCCACTATTTAATATTTTGATTTGTTGTTTCAGTGTTTGGTGGTGCTGTGGCGGCGGACCTGAGCTGGCCTGCGCGTCAGAGCAGGGGCGTTGAGTATCTGTCTGACTCTACGGTGTTGGGATCTCGAGAGAGAAGTCCAGTATTGTCATGCAGATGCGGTCACAGTCACCGGACCAAGGGTGAGTTGATTATTCTTTTGTGTAAACCATACAGGGGGTTGTGGCGACATATCCTGGCTGATCCCTTTAGCAAGTATGAATGTGTCAATGAGATTTTTTATGCTTCGGCATAAAATATCTCATTGAGGGGGTATTGTAGCGGGGCATTTTGGGCATACCTGGGGTAATAACAGGATTTGTATTTTTTCATAATAATTAACTTGTTGAGTGATAGAAAAATGTTATGACCGAGAGGTAAATTTGTTATGTGGAAGCGATCGCAACGTGGCAGCATTGACTGTGACAATTATTTAATGATATTGTGTGGACAGTTTAATAACTGTACCAAAATCAGTTCAAGGACAATGACGAACACGAAAAACGTAAACACGTTATGTAACAACAAATGACATAATCGTGTCAGGCGATGCGTTGCGTCAGCAATATATATAACAACTGTGTGTCATCGGTTCGTCAGAGCCTATCCTGGGTGTGTCACGCCAGCAACATTGGGACACAACAGAACAAACAGTCGCAAAACAACATCTGAGTGATACAGACGCTAACCACTGTGCGTCTGCCCGGCTCTCGCCGGTTTTCGGGCGAAGTTATTGTGTTCGCCGACGGGCCCGCATACAATAAAAAAAATGTGAATCTTTATATGTACATCTAAAATACAAACAGTTTTCCGGCCAATAGTCATCTAAAATTAACAGTTCGGCAGTAAAATGTGATAGTGCGAACTATAAAACAGTAAAACAGTGCACGCCATGAGGAGACACTCCAGGAGTCGAACTTCTACTCGTAAACAGGAAAGTAGACATTCAAAATAATAATTAAAAATGCTGGTTTTTTCTTTTTTAAAAAAATTAAATAAAATGGGGAAATAAATTTTGAAGAAAGCATAAAATATTTAAAAATGAGATCTCTAAAGTAGCTTTGTGTGTGTTGTGTGTGTGTGTGAGAATATAGTTTTACTATAGTTTATAGTAATAAGAAGGCTGGTTTGCGTTCCCGTTATAATTCTTAAAAATGTATTTCAAGAATCTGTTATTGTAATGCGAGTAAGTAAATTAAAAGAGATTCAAGGTAATCAACAACTATTATTCACGCTTTGTCAATTATTAATTCAAATTTTGTCTGTATGATTTTATTAACATGAAATATGAATAATAATAAAGTAATAATAACGTTTAATTATTGATGAACATAAATGATTGTTATTATTTCAGCAACCACATTCTGTTCTCCTAGTTCGCTTAAACGAACCTTGGTAATTTTCTTATTACAGTTGGTAACAAGATGGCGCTCGAAGGAGCTATTTAGTAAATAATTGAATTAAATAACCAAATCCCTTAGGTTTATCAAATATCAATTTGTTTAAGACTGTATCAGTGGCGCCCGAACAGGGAGCGGGGCATTTTGGGCATACCTGGGGTAATAACAGGATTTGTATTTTTTCATAATAATTAACTTGTTGAGTGATAGAAAAATGTTATGACCGAGAGGTAAATTTGTTATGTGGAAGCGATCGCAACGTGGCAGCATTGACTGTGACAATTATTTAATGATATTGTGTGGACAGTTTAATAACTGTACCAAAATCAGTTCAAGGACAATGACGAACACGAAAAACGTAAACACGTTATGTAACAACAAATGACATAATCGTGTCAGGCGATGCGTTGCGTCAGCAATATATATAACAACTGTGTGTCATCGGTTCGTCAGAGCCTATCCTGGGTGTGTCACGCCAGCAACATTGGGACACAACAGAACAAACAGTCGCAAAACAACATCTGAGTGAACAGACGCTAACCACTGTGCGTCTGCCCGGCTCTCGCCGGTTTTCGGGCGAAGTTATTGTGTTCGCCGATGCGCCCGCAACATAAAAAATGTAAAAATTTTTAAGATTTGATCATCTAAAACAGTATTTTTGAAACCGAATAGATACAGTGAGAAAATAATAAGTAAATAATCATGTAACAGTTCGGCAATAAATCAGTGTGTGTATACGAGAAGACATTGTAGGAGGGTACCTTCAACGTAATAACAGGAAAGTAAATTAACAAATTTTATTATTTTCATACAGTACAAGAACAGAGGGGGAAAATTAATTTAAAATATGAGCTCTAATGGGAATATAACTTGTCTAATGTGAAAGTGTGTGAGTGTGTATGGGTGAGTTTGAATTACGTAATTACAAAGGCGCTGGTTTAAGTTAAGAAAAGTTAGTTGAGGTTTATTTCTTTACAGCATTTGTTTTAGTGTTCAACAGTTTAATTATCAATAATGTTTTGAAAGTTGTAGTCAGAATAAAGCATGTACACTGTCAATGTTAAAATAGTAAAAGTATAAAAGATGGGAGGAGTAATTTTGTCATTGTCGTTAATATGCAACAGTAAAACTAAATTATGAATAAACACAAGTTTGTTTGAGTATAGTAGATCGAAGTAGTCATTTCAAACAACCAATTCTGTTCTTCTAGTTCGCTGATACGAACCTTGGTAAATTATTTTCTTGCAGTTGGCAAGATGGCGCCCGACAAAGTAGATAGTACAATTTTGACAAATTCGAAATCACATTATATTTAGTTATTAATATCAATAAACGAAATATCACAATATCTTTGGTTCACCAAAAAGATTGTAACACTTTTTTCAAACTGTTGGTGGTTCTTTAATTTCTTCTTCTTTTCTTCACTCTGTATGTCATCATCACTATATGTAGTCGAGCCTTCCAATTGCCCTTGCAATTGTCACAGCATTGTAACTCTCCATTTCCATCATATGGCAGTCCAGCAACTGTAGGAAGTGCCTGATGTTCTTGCAAAATTTCATATAATGGTTGTGCATGCAGGACAGCATTGCTAATTTGAATGCCACATTTTGTAAAACAATTCTTAATGGAGGTAAGAGCAACCTTGTTTCAGGCTGTCTTGATCCAAGATACCACATCAAGGACAGTGGTTTTCATTGCCAAGTGAAATGCTGAATTACTGTCATCCAAATGGGAGACAATGGTCTAAAGAACTCTTTTCCAATAAACAAAAGTTTAAATGTCTGAATTATCCCTTTGTCCAATGGCTGAAAATGGAGACAATGATGAAACTGGATGACACATGGCATTATCCAATAACAAAATTACACAATAAATATTGTTTGCATTTTTAAATTAATTTCTTGCAACCAGTCTTCAAAAATGCTGGACATCGTCCATGCTTTTTGTTAGCATCCCAACTAATGTCCAGTAATATTGCATCAGCATTTTTGAAACACCTTGGTTTTAATGATTTTCCAATTATAACAGCTGCTCTTTTTCACCAGTAGCACTACAACATAACATAATCGTTAGTATTTCTCTAACCATTTTTCCATCGTTATACATTTCACTTTGTAATGTTAATGATTTATTTAATACATCTCTGAAATATATCCAATGTTATCAACATTGTAAATGTCACTTAATTCATATTATGCCAGGATACTTGGTAACCTGTCTTTCCAGCCATTGATTTTATTAACAGGTACATCCACATCTTCACCCAAAATTTTTTTGAATGATATGTCGTGCTGCTTTCTAAAACACTCCATCACTCCTTGCATGCTATGAAATTTTCGACTTAATCTTAGTAGCAATTTCGAGTGCCTTCTGTAACATATTTCCACTAACGGAAGTCTTTTTGTGCTACCTCATTTAAACCACTCTCAAAGAATTTCATTTACGTGTCTACACTTTGTTTCACATTTTTTAGTGCCCCAATTTATATTTCATTTCTACTCTTTTAAAATTTGGTTTTTATTTTGGATTATGCTGTAGATATGTGTTCTTTGGCAAGTTTGTTCCTTTGCATTTAAAAACTCTGGCAAGTTTCCTTGCTGAAACAACTTCATATTAAAAAATAACACTTCGCTTAGCTTCTAAATTTAACCACACTCTGCCTTTGTTATTCATTTCTTAAACACTGTTAAACTATACTACAGATTTCAAGAACACTAAGGCACAATGGCTCGCTTACAGCTATTCAACATTACTACTGTTTCAATATTATGGAAACTTCAACCATGTGTTCTATACAACATTTTGTAAATTTAAAAGTATGCAGGTACATATGACCAGGTTGTTTATTTTGTCTTATAGTTGGGTCAGGTATTACTGGCCATTAGTATTGTATGCTTCGGAAGCCTGGTCCGTGACCTCAGCCCAAGAAGATAAAAAGAAGATGGAAAAAAAATTCTGAGGAGTTTATATGGAGGTGTACTAGATGCTGAAATGTGGTGTATGAGAACAAATGCCGAATTGTACGATCTACACAAGAAACTGAATATCGTCACAGTAATAAAACAAGGTAGAATTAGGTGGGCAGGTCACGTACAAAGAATGACAGAGGATAGGGCAGTGAAAAAAATATTAATTGGAGGACCAGGAGGAAGAAGAGCAAGAGGGAAGCCAAGATGAAGATGGATGGACTATGTAGATGAAGACTTGAGGAGAAGACTGGGAGGATCAGAAGGTGGTGAAGAGTTCTGGAGGCCAGGGCTCTTCATGAGCTGTATGGCCATGGTATAGTAGCAGTTGGTGTAAACACTACTTGAGTATTCTTAGAAATCTGTTTTGTCAAAGTATTTGTTTACTGTATTATATTCCATATGACTGAAAATCTAATTAGTGAACAAATCCGTTATGGGCTGGCCACTGGCTGAGGGAACAGGTGACAGTTTAATACAGGGGAAATTTACATTGGTTTTATGGAAAATAAAATCCTTTCCTCAGGAAAGTAGCTGTTCATAAAGGTAGCCATTAGGTCAGGTTTTGCTATACTGCACTGACAAGAAGTACAGTATAGTACTTCTCAAAGTACAGTTACATCCTACTAGTGGGTCATACCAGTAACTTAAAATTTACACATGATTTTTATCATTCGCTTTTTTACAAAAATGAGGATATGAATAACATTTTGGTAGAATATGACTTAAGAGTGAAATGTAGCTCTTGTAATCTAGAAAACATATTGTTGGAATTTAAGGTATTTAATAGATTCCATTGGTATTCTGTGCCATGCTAATAAAAAAACCATTATGATAGTGCAAGTTAATCATTACTATTCACATCATAAATTCATGAAACAAGCACAAAATCATGTTTGTTAATCATGTTTATTAACAGTTTGTTTACTCAAGAAATATCATTCATCTGGCACAAGCAACAGTTGAACACATTTTTATATAACGAGACATCTATCAGCAAAATTTTGAACTAAAATATAACTCTGCCATACGTGAAGAATGAATTTACAGTATACAACAAACTTTGATTGGATACGTACAGGCAAATGTATTTAAACACACAAAAACCTAGCGCCCGTAGGTTGGCTAGGCATGGTCCGCTGCAGTATTTTACATTGTCCTTATCACATACAGGCATGGTGTTGGAAGTGTTTAATGTATATCCTACACTGCAGAATGTAATATTCTGATTGTTAATAAGTACTGCAAACTAAACAGAATATTAAAAGAAAGAAGAAAAACAAATTACTTATTTTAAGTACAAAATTTAAGTTCTCTCTTAACATTAATTTACTTTATTAAATTTAATTTATTTATATGCAAAAGCTGTATTTTATTGACCATATATTTTAAATTCAAAACAAAAAATATGCATGACACAACTTAAAACATTCACTTAATTTAATTTTCACTCTATATGTAATATACATTTGTAATATAGGAGTGTATTTGTTATAGATAGTATAGTTACTATAAATACTGCAGTCATTATGGGAATAATACGTTGATGTCACAAATGTTAATAACCACTCAAATTATGAATAATTTTGAAAACAAAAGAGCTCAGTTACCATAGTGGCACAAATATATGACGATTTTTTTCCTTATAATGCCCTTCTAAAAACATACCAATCTTATTGTGCAACCTAACATTAAAAATGGTGTGTCTGTACCTGCAAAAATCTACCATATTGTGTATCATTCTCCAGCTACCACATGTATAGCGTGAACCAACTCGCACGAGTTTTCATGACCTCAAGGTCAAGCCACTTAGGCAAATATTCCCAAACAAACTTTCACCTTTGTGCTCAAGTACCATATTGTGTCACAGCCATTAAAAACAGCTGTGCACTTTAAAATTAAGTAAACGAAACATATACTCATGAGTGTTGGAGTATTTTTCTATTAAACATGTGTGTATTGGAGTGTTTGTTCTATTATTATTGTGACAGTACAAAAAGGGGACATAATTATTTCATATGGTGTAATAATCAGATCTGGGTAAAACTAAATAAAATATGACTTTCGAGAGTGGAATGGAATGAATCAGACCGTGTGACATAGTCATTGACGTCACAAAATATATAAACCTAACCATATATGGGCACGAATTTTCAGCGATTCAGTTGACGTCAGAAGAATATCACAAGATGAACACGTGTTTTTAATACGGAAACGAAATCCTAGCTTCGATGATGTTCTAGAACCTTTTGATATGACATCGACAGTAAAGAGGGGGTACCACGTGACCAGCCCGTAAATGTACAGTTGCCCGTTGCCATCTTTCAGTCTACGAATAACATCTGAAAGCAGCAGTTCGATCAACAGTAAGACGCCGTACTGGGTGTTTAACCCCAGTCCGCGGACAAAATCAATTTAGGCCTTAAAACAGTGAAACATGCATATAGAACAGTGCGAAATAAGTTTCTTCAAGTATCAAAAGTAATCTTCCAAATTTAGCTAACAGTTAACAGTTTAGTGAGTGTTGAAAAAGGTGAACTACAAGAGCGATGATTCCACATGTGGATTAACGTATCCAGATAAGTACTTAAATCGACCAGACAGCTAGTAACAACCATATACCCAGTATTACACAATAAATTCAGAATGCAATGAGAGCTTGAAACTAAGGGGGGTTTTACGAGAGTGAGTGAGAGCGTGAAAGAAGTAATGGTTTGCTTTGATAGAGTTAAGTAACGTAATCTTGTCTAATTAATAATCACGGATGATCCATGTTGGATGATTTAATAATCACCTTATATATCGGGGTAAAGCCCGTTGGAATTTCAAAGAAAAAATGAAAATAAAAAGTAATTTCTATTTCACAATGACCACGTGTTTATTGTAAATTATTGTGCTGCGACCTTAATCTATTTCCATCGTCAAATTCTCGCCTAACGAGCTTAGAATCTTCTGAGACCAGGGAATAAAGTGTTAAAATAGTCAAGCGGTTTTTGGGGGGGGGGCAGAGTGTCACGGTTTACATATTAACCAAAAAATATGTTGGCGATCCTGAAAGTGCTATTGAAGTAAGGTAGGTGCGAGAATACATCGAGAAGGTTGGTAAGATTTTGGGCGGGTATATTTAAAATTGTTAAATTCCTTTACAATTGGTGAAACCCTGCCAGGATGTTTTAAATAAATTGTATAAATACCTTTACATTATGTGTATTCATTGTTCTGTTAATGCATGTGTCTATTTGAGTGTCCATTGCTCTGTTATACGTTTGTGCATTAATTATAATATTCAGGTTCCATACTGCAGTCTGCAGTTACTGTCATAAAAACAGTAATGGCTGACCCACAAGTAAAGGACAGTGTTGAACAGAGGGCATATGTGTCATATACATGGGAGAGAAAAGAAGGTACGATGTGAATTTCAAATAAAGAGTAACATGAGGCGCAAAAAAACAAATAATATGCAGGTTGCTAAAAAAAATTTGTTGATTCTGAGTATAATGTATTACCTTGGTCAAAAAGTGAACAAGAGTTTAAGAGTGCCTGTGCATCAAGAAAAGCATGTAGAGGACCTAAAACTGGAAAATTTAATGATCTTGATAGACTTGTTCCAATTACGTTTATGAGAAACAAAACCAAGGATATACAATATGCAGAGAAGTTATTAGAATGAGGCATTGGAGGTGTGGCACATGAGTTGACAATTCCAGTAACTGAATTTGAGACAAGCTCAGGCTAGTGTAAACCCATGATGTGGGGTTTGCGTCTGTGTTTAGAAATCACACTACCCTTGCGCTGTGCTGCTACCTGCAGATTATGCTGATAAATTGATCGCCTATCAGTGATGTATTATGTGACAGGCATGCTCCAGCACAACCTGGATATGCTGATTGAAGGAAGGGGGTTAGCCCTGTCCGCAGCCTGCCTTAGATATGACTGGAAGATTCCACATTCTCTGTAGTTCTTCGAGAGGGGGTCACTGCAGTTAATACAGTAACTGGGACCTGTTGCCAGGACCCTACATGATTGCATCGGATGTGACTTCCCACTTCCCACACATGACACAGGTTACCTGATTGTGGTAGCTGCCAGAGCCGTGGCCGAAGCACTGACAGTGATGGTACTCCATACTTGACCAGTGTCGCAACATCGTTCAACTTTAATCTTTAGGCTGGTCAGCCCAACTAGTCTGTCCGCCAACTTGCCCTTCAACATGATCACCCGGGGAAGATGTAACTTACGTCTGGGCCCGTAGAAGGTATACAGGTGTATATATTACTTTATCAAAAATCCAAGCTAACAGAGCTCCTCCGCCACCTCGTCACGGTCAGAATCTATGTCGAGGTTGTGAGTATCAACCTGATGTGGGCCGCCTTGTCGTTACAGTAGCTATGGAACTCCAGGCCATTTGCCTGGAGTAACAAGTACACGGCCCTGTACTTTTCCTTGGACAAACTCGGGCCCAGACTAGAGGTCAGGCGCATCAGACGGCAGGCTAAGGTTACCCCCAGCAGAAGCAACAGACCTGGGATGGTTGATCCCGCAAAGGACCACTCCGCGACCTGGCCGAGTCAGAATCAGGATTTGTGCTTACTGATTTTAGAGCATTGGATTGCCCCTCAGAAGGGCCTTTCTGCTTCCCAGCTGCAATGTGACAGTCCCTCATCACATCGGGGCAAAGGTAGTCCAGGCCAGAGCCCTCCTACAGTCCAGGAAAACCCGCTCAGTGCCAGAAATGGTGGCTGCACCACACTTAAGTGGAAACAGCCGCCACTCCCAGCAGGGACCTAACCTAAAGCCTAAGCTGAGCGGGCTAAGCCACCAACAGCAAGCGGAAAAACAATAAAGTGCACTGGCTTAGCAAACAGCATAGTCCAACGATGAGTTGATCCGGGCGGTCCACTACTCGCACACTAATTCACCAGCCGAGGTACAGACAACTGTCGGACACCACTAACCCGGAGAACTGCATGCATACCAATGAGCTATTCACGCACTAGTCCAAGTAACATACCAGATGCCAAGCCACTGCAGATCAATGAAAGCTGCCAAGACAGGCCTTAGAAGGGCGTCAGAGGCAGTCGCTTGACCTTGTAGCTGCAGTTAGCTTGTCTTCTTACTTGTTGTTACGGGCAGTATCAACCTTGCTGGAGTTGAGGTAGGAGCTGAGACTGCCAATAATGTTCTTCAAAGACCACATCGAAGAAAAAGTCCACAAGGCTTCCAGACTGCAGAGCAGACAAGAGAGCAGAGAAGATCCTTTCCACTTTCTGCTAATTAATTTGAAGTAGTTATGGCATGTGCAGAACAGAGAGATACAAATACTTAGTTGCCTGATTCACATGCTACAGGGCCAAAGAGTCAGAGAGAGATATAACCAGAGGTGTACTGTGCTGTATATGTTTTGTGAGTATTGAAGAACTCCATACATCGTAATAACAAAAGCTAATGATACACGTGTAACCCCAGTAATGAAGTAATCCCAGTCTATTATTGAATTTTCAATGCATGGGTGTAAGTGTAAAATACAGTACTCTGCTCGGTACTGGTCCAATACCAATTTTAATTACTACGGGATCACCACACAAACATGCCCTTTCAAATTAAAAGTGATTTAGTAAAACTGGTCCAGCCATTCACAAATAATCTCCGAGTATTAAAAACAAAATGGATGAATATAGAACCTCCTTTTTCAAGTCAGTTAATAAAATAACTCTGCTTGATGTAAGATGATTCATAGTATTATTTAGAAATAATAATATATTTATGTCTACAATCTAAAACTGGTTAAGTAATATAGAAAATGCGAATTTACTCATTTTACTATTTAATTTATGTTATCTTTTTTCATTCCGTCACAAAATCTAATTCTTTTTTTTGTATCTTTCAATTCCAAATTTAAAGTGAAAGGGAGATAATTTCATTTCATTTCTAAAATTAAATATTCTCCTTTTTTATATTAACTAAACTAACCCAGTGTCATTTAATTTCAATGATTTATAATTTTAAAAAAAGTCTTATTGTTAACACTTCAGTGTGAACACTTTGCATAAAACTTACTGTAACTTATAGTCACATACTATCTTTTTCTTCAGCCAAAACTTAGAATTCTCTCCTGTCATATTCATAAACCACTCTGCCTCTCTTGGTTTTTCCTCGATTTGATTTTAGTTGGTGACTGAAGTGATAAGAAGGTAAGGAGGGATGGTAAATTATGAGAATAAGATTTTGACATTTGCAAAATTTGTTGACATACAGAGTTATTTGAGAACTGACTCTTGATTCTTAGTTATTGCCAACTAACAGACATTTTTTATTTATTGACTAAAATGTTAAATGTTAACATTTTACAGATACAGTTGGAACCTGGTTATAACGTCATTGAAGGGACCAAAAAAATAATGACGTTATGTCCGAGTGACGTTATAAAAGAGTTGTTATAAAAGACCCTTTTTAATCACTAGTAAGGAAGGAGAAATAAAAAAAAAGATCTTTGCATTATTAACATTATTCGTGATATTTATTCTAAAGTTTACAAACTGCATTTCATTTATACAAACAGCATGAAGAATATTTTAAAAGATCAAAAAAAAGTACATGTAACTTACATTTAGGCTTACTGTCGAAAGTACAGTAATCCATAATTTTCTTTTGAGCGCTCCTTTCTGAAAAATAAATTCTTTCTGTTGTGCTGTGGAGATGCTGCGCTGCATTTAACGTGTCGTCAGACGTCTCTCTAAAGCAGTAAAATCCTGAAAGAGTTTCGGTGGCTCTCATTGCTTCCTGTACTGTCTGACAAACGATGTCAGCATCCTCCTCTTGCTCAGCATCTTCTTCAACACTATCTTCTGCTTCTATGTTTTTTACTTCCGCGATAATTTCTGCGTCACTCAACACTTGGAATGTTTCTACTTGGTCATCCACTGATGCATAGGAATCAAGTTCGTTCCCAAATTCATTTACGTCGAATTTCTTAATCCACTCCGAGAGCGGCAAGTCGTCGTCTTCGTCATCATCGGGTAAATTTTCATGTACGAGTTTGCTTTACTAAAGCATTTTGCTATCGTCTTCTGTGTTACACTCTTCCAAGAGTCGTCTAGGAATTGTATTGCATCTAAGAGTGAAATTGTGGCAGGTTGCGCCGTGTCCATACAGAAAATAATTTTTTTTTTAAGTTGCTTGCGGTAGTGACACTTCAGGCTTCTAATGACGCCTTGGTCCATAGGTTGCAGGTCACTCGTACAGTTGGCCGGTAAGAAGACCAGATTAATGTTTGTCAAATTTATCTTTGGATGGGCTGCACAGTTGTCAACTAGTAGAATTTTTCTGTTTTTCGATGACAGTTCTTTATCCCACTTTCTTAGTTCATCTTCAAAAATACTAGAAGTCATCCACGCTTTTTTGTTGGCAGTGTAATTTACAGGAAGTTTTTTGATGTTTTTAAAACATCTAGGATGCAAACTTTTTCTCGATAACTAAAAGTTTCCTTTTTTCGGTTCCCGTCATGTTTGCACAAACAAAAACTGTAACTCTTTGTTTAGAGAGCTTCCCACCAACACACTTTTCATTTTTAAATTTGAAAGTCTTATCTGGAGTTAATTTATAAAAAATTCCGGCTTTATCTCCATTAAAGATGTCTTCATCTTTATATGATCGTCTACTTTCTGGCCAAGTGTTACGCACCCAATCACCTGTAACATTCAGATCTACGCATTTTGCCTCACCACAAATTTTTGCTAAGGAAATCGAGTGTCGGGCCTTAAATCGATCTAGCCATCCGTTGGAGCACGTAAATCAATACCAAACAATTTTCCGAATTCTGTAGCTTTCTCTTTCAGAATTGGTCCACTCACAGGAATATCTGAACATCGACACTGTTTGAACCATGCTGCATCCACATCACCATGTTCGCATTTCCTGATTTTTTAATTTTTTCTCCAGCTTCCTCAAATTTTTTTAAAATTTTGTCCTTGTTTTTTAAAATTGAACCTACAGTACAATTCACTAAACCAAACTCACGGCATACATCAGCTATTTTACGTCCGCTTTCATATGATCTAATTACACGTACTTTCTCTTGAATAGACAGAACCTTTCTTTTTGTACTAGAACTTGCCATGATTACTGTATAAAAATGTAGACCTTCGTATAAAATTCTATAAACAGTGGCTACCGAAACTTAAGTTATAAAACACACTAAAGAAACTGTCACAGTACGAGCAGATACAGAAACAATAACAACCAAAAACAGAGACGAGACTACGTGTAAACAATACTGTACAGTAAATACTGTAACAGCGTGGCGTGAACAATAGCCTCGAGACGCGCAGTGCTGCTGACCCGGTGAGAGTGGTGGGGAGACATGTCAGTCGCCAGACACTGGCTGGTGCCGGCGGTCCTGTTATAGTGCTTATCGCTTGCATACAATGTATGTCTGTAGCCATGGGCGTAGCGCGCACATATATACGTTTATATGAAATTTAGACTAAAATATCTGAGAAATTTTTGATGCTATAACAGAGTAGTACAATATTTAGTGACGTTAAAACCGGGAATTTTTATAATGTTAGAGATATCAGTTTGACCGGACTTATGACAAAATAACGCTACACCCAAGTTGACGTAACAGCCGAGGCCGTAATAACCAAGTTCCACTGTATTAGTTTTATTTTATTAGTGATCATTAATTGGAAAATATGTCTTGTGATAAATTAATTATTATTTGATATTTTCGTAATTGTGATGTTAACTTAAGCTTCTTTTCTTTTCAGTTCAAGACTCTCAAATGGTGAAATTATAAATAGCGTAGAGTTTAACTTACTGGCAACAAAACTGAAATCAAGACTGCGGTTTTTGGAATTAAATGACCAGATAGAGTGTTTGAAAATTCTGTCTTTCCTTGGGATTCCAGCTACAAGTAAAATTGTACAAATAATTTTAAATCTTATCTCAAAACAAGTTAATGATTTAAATCTTCAACAAATAATATTTTTGGACTTTGTGATGCGTGATTTCAAACCAACACCATTAGTTAAAGCTTTAAAGATAGCATTACCTATTGTGTTTGAAGCTAACTTGAAATTAAAGTGTGATTATGACAGTGTTCAACATTTAACAGAGTTACTAATGTTTGCTTCAAAAAAATCTGTGTCTGAAAACAGTTTTGATTTGATACTCGCCAGTTTGTTGAATCAGAGAAGTAACATGGATTTAAAATCAGCAAAGAGTATTGTTCGGTCATTGTGTGATACAAAAACAACCAAGGAAGACCACAGATTACTTCTTCATCAAGCTTTGGACATCGTGACGGATTCAATAAATAAGTGTACATTTCATGAAGTAGACCTTTTATTAAATACACTTTTAAACAAGTTTATGGACAATTTTGACTTCTTTTATCATGAAGAATTTGTAAATAAATGTGGAAATTTTATTGTGGAAAATGACTCTGGGTTTCAAGAAGGAATCTGGATACTGAGAAAAATATGTAGATTTGTAAGTAAAGTTCTTTCCATGTAAGAGAATGTTTTTTTTTATCTTGTTTAGTTGTACTTGTGAATCACATTTTGTTCATCACTGTTTCACCCCATTCTGACTTTCTCTTTATAGTTTTCTTTCCATATCTGGTGTGTGTGTGTGTGTGTGTGTGTGTGTGTACACTTGCATGTTCACACATGTATGGGCTAATGATTTTGCATTAATCTACCAAACTCATGTGTATGACCAAACATGTGATTAAAATAGTTGAAAACTCATTTCTCCTGATTTTTTCATATAGCTACATGATACCATACTTCTATTACACTTACTTTATTAAAAAATTATACTGAGTAGCCAAATATCACTATAGTATTGACGACTCGGAACACTAAGTTTTTTATAAGTAAAAACGTAAAGTTTTACCTTACAGCCTAAACCGGCTTTCACCTTTAGAAGGCTTCATCAGAGGCTGCCATAGGTAGCGTTGTCCGTCTTGTTGTTGGCAACGGGGTAGTTTTTCGAAAGATCGAAGCTGTGTGTGTGTGGTGAGATGTGTTCGAATAATGCGTGCGATTTGAATTGTGTCTGTTCGTTTAGGATGTCGTTTTTATTTGTTTTTGTGTGTTTGTATATTTCTAATTGTTCTAGAGTGTCTAGTTTTCAGCCTTTTGTGTGTACGTGTAGAGTGTTCATGTTATTGTCAATGTTTTTATATGTGTGGTTTGCTTCAATGAGGTGGTTTGCAAAGGTAGATTCTGTAGTGGTGTGGAGTGCTTTTGTGTGTTCAATGTATCTCTGTTTGAAGCTACGTCCTGTCTGGCCTATGTAGAATTTATTGCAATTTGAGCAATTTAGCTTGTATACACCAGGTAGATCGAATTTGTTTTGTGCTTTGGGCATGCGTTTTGATAGTGTGTGTTCTGTTTTGTTAGTAGTTTTGTACACACAAAAACAAATAAAAACGACATCCTAAATGAACAGACACAATTCAAATCGCACGCATTATTCGAACACATCTCACCACACACACATAGCTTCGATCTTTCGAAAAACTACCCCGTCGCCAACAACAAGACGGACAACGCTACCTATGGCAGCCTCTGATGAAGCCTTCTAAAGGTGAAAGCCGGTTTAGGCTGTAAGGTAAAACTTTACGTTTTTACTTATAAAAAACTTAGTGTTCCGAGTCGTCAATACTATAGTGATATTTAGTTAAGTAACGGACACGTCATGGACAACGAAATCCCTGAGTAGCCAAGTTGAATTAAATTTATAATAATTTGATTACCTTGTATCCGTCAGTGACTTCGTTCTAGCGTTCTATAAAAAACGCTAGAACGAAGTCACTGACGGATACAAGGTAATTAAATTATTGTGAAAAAGTGACTTGGATACTATATAAAAATAAAAACAAAATAAATTTATAAGTACAGTAGAACCCCGTTAGTCCGAACCCCGCTAGTCCGAAATTCCGGATAATCCGAACCACCTCCAGGAACCAAATAGGCAAGGAAAGCTATAAAAACAATTGCAGATTTCATGAAGTGACAAATGATTTCATTACATTTCTAATAAAATGGTTACATTTTGCAAAATCAGTAGAAAATAATACTAACCACTGTAATACGTATCATTATTACTAGTATATAATCAGTAGGCCTACAATTACTGGAATAAAATTCTTAAACAAAACTACAAAAACAGAATTCAATTATTGTACTGTACAGTACTTAAGTTACAGTTTCTATACTTTATTAACAGAATTTCCAAATAAACACTTCAATATTAACACTTCACTTATTCACTGGTTGCACAAAATCAGTTATTCTAGGCTGGCGTAAAGACGTGAATCTAGCAGACGACACAATATTCCACCAGTGTCTCATGAACATGATGTCCGCCGCTGTAGCGTTGGCATCCTGCTCCACATACTGCAGGGATATTTCCAGCGCCTTTGCTGCTTCTGAATGTGAAATGAGATGTTCTGAATCATCAGCTTCATCCATCACATCAGAATCTTCATCAAAGTCTTGTCTGATCAGGGAAATGATTTCCGTATCTGTCAAAACTTGGTGGTCTTCCATGTCAGCTGCCACCCACTCGTTCACATCTGTTTCGTCTGCTTCTTCACAGCCTGGAATTTGATGCATGAGCTGTAAAACTTCAGTCCTGTCATCAGCTTGTTCCGGACTATCGATGTAAGAGAGACTTGGCCATAATTTTTTCCACGACTTTCTCAGCAGCTGTTCTTTGAGATTGTCCCATGCTTCACCTAACCAATAGATAACATCTTTGATGTTGATTTTCTTAAGACTTTGGAGAATGGTTTGTGAACTGTCTTCATTTTCAAGAAGGGACCTTAGAAGAATTTTTTTATACACACATTTCATGTTTTGTAGCACCTCTTGGTCCATGGGTTGTAACAAAGGTGTTACATTCGGAGGGAGAAAAATAGCTTTTATATCTCCATTAACAAGTTCTTCTGTTGAAGCATGTGATGGAGCGTTGTCAATGACAAGTAACGCCCGGGGTGGCAGACCATTTTTTTCACTGAACTTTTTTACTGAAGGAATAAACTGGACATGAAACCATTCCTTAAATAAAGCACTGGTCATCCATGCCTTTTTTTGATGCCTGTAGAATACAGGAAGCGAGTTCACATTGATGTTCTTAAATGCTCTTGGGTTTTTTGATTTGCCAATAACCATTAGTGGTAACTTATTAGTCCCAGCTGCATTACTGCATACTAAAACAGTCACACGTTCCTTGCACATTTTGAAACCAGGTGCATTAAGTTCTTGTTTGGCGGCGAGGCTTTTGTTTGGCAATGCCTTAAAACCCAGTTTCATCGCAATTGTATATTTCTTGAGGCGAGTAATTTTGCGATTAAACTATATCTGCGAATTCAGCAATGTACTCTTGTGCAACCTGATGATTCGCTGATAGTGATTCACCGGTAATTGATAACTGTCGTATTCCGTGTCTTTTTTTCCACCGGTCCAGCCAGCCGTTACTCACAATGAATTCAGGATCACCATTCATCAGCTTATTGAGGTGAACTGCTTTTTCTTAGATTAGGGGACCACTCAGTGGAGTACCTCTCTGCCTTTCTTGTGAAAACCATATGAAAAGGGCTTCATCAATTTTGTCAAATTGTGACACTTTTGATATATGACGCTCCTCGAGAGTCTTCTCGGATGTTGTTGCACAAAACTGTTCAATCTTGGACGGTTTTTCTTACAGTCACTTATTATTGCTTTACCCACACCAAATTCGACTGCTAATTTCGTTCCACTTTCACCCTTGTCCAAACGTTTCAACACTTCAAGTTTATCTTTTAGTGCACATGAACTATGTTTCCGCTTACCAACAATTTTTATACAATACACACTTAAAAAACAACACTGAAAACGATGTAAGTTGGAATGCACACACAATGTCTCAGACTGACAGGTGTCTCACTACTGAAAGCAAGGCCACAAGAAGAAACAAACAAGAGTGGGGGAAGTGGGATTACTAAGAAACTGGCATGAGTCATTGACGCCCTGGCGCGCCCGTGATAGTAAACAACAATACCGCGCTAGAAAGCCACCGAACGTCAGTGTAAATACTGTTCACCTTATCTGTACTGTATTACAGTACTGTACTACGTAATATTTTATGAAATATTCAACTTTTATAAACCGTAAAATGCATTCGTTGAATAAAAAACGGGCATATATGAGTTACATATAAGTTAAAGACCATATTTAAATAAAATAAATAATTATAATTATTTAATAATAATTATTTTGGATAATCTGAATTTTTGCCAATCCGAACCGGCCCCGGTCCCAATTAGTTCGGACTAGTTCTACTGTATAGGTCTTATTGGTTAACATGTTTTTTTTAGTTAGTTAAGAGGGAAAGTTAAAAAGTTACTTGCACTTGGTATTTGGCAACACTGGTAAATAAAAACCATTAGATATGATTTTCATAATGATGTTAACTTAAGCTTCTTTTCTTTTCAGTTCAAGACTCTCGAATGGTGAAATTACAAATAGCTTATAGTTTAACTTACTGGGAACAAAACTGAAATCAAGATTATGGTTTTTGGGATTCTAGCTACAAGTAAAATTGTACAAATAATTGTAAATCTTATCTCAAAAGAAGTTAATTATTTAAATCTTCAACAAGTAATATTTTTGGACTTTGTGATGTGTGATTTCAAACCAACACCATTAGTTAAAGCTTTAAAAATAGCATTACCTATTGTGTTTGAAGTTAACTTGAAATTAAAGTGTGATTATGACAGTGTTCAATATTTAACACAGTTACTAATGTTTGCTTAAAAAAAGTCTGTTGTCATTTCATGGCTGGCTTCTGTCTGTTAGTACAGACTAACAACCTGGCAAATAATGTTTCAAACTTTGTTGATGCCAGCCATGAAAACCTTAGTAACTCTAATGCTGAACACGTTCACCAATTGAGGCTTTGCAGATAGGCGAATCACAGTGGACGAAATTGCAACTGAATTGGGTATTTCACATGGAAGTGTGTACTGTATCATCTGTAAGCATCTGAATTGGTGAAAATTTGTGGTAGTCATTCAGCATTCAGCAAAGAAACTCCTTGAAAAGTTTGAGTGGGAGGAGTGGGAACACCCTTATTGCAGTCATGACCGTGGGCCATGTGATGTAAAAGTCCAATTGCAGTGGAGGAATGGTTGTTGGATGTTGGGCAGGAATTTTTCATCAGTAGCATTAACAAACTCATGTCATGCTACGATAAAATTTAAATAAACTTGGCGATTTTTAGAAAAGTAAATCTTCAATTGTACTGTCAGATCAATTAAAGAATATTTGTAAATATTTCAGATTTTTTTTATGCTAATGCAACTAACTTTCTGACTGTCCCTCGTCTTTGTACATATTTATGCTATCATTATTTTTATGTACATATTTTCCGTCTCTTTTTACTTGTTTTACTGTAAATTCCATCCTTTCTTGTCATTTTTTGTTTGTTTACTTTTAATATAATTTAGGCTGTACTACTTATTTTTAATAATTGTAATAGACTTACACAGATAACTTGTTTTCATTCAGTTTCTGTCAGTTGAGGCTGGTAAACAGCAATGGTGTTATACCAGTAAACATTAGTGACTAATATACAAGGTGTGTTCAAAAAGTATCAGACCTTTGCTCAAGATAACTACATTTATTTATCTGCAGGTTTTAAAAATTTATCCTCTTCAAAGTACTCTCCTTTAGATTGCACACACTTCTTCCAGTGGTCCTGCCACTTTTGGAAACATGTCTAGAAGTCATCTTTTGAAATGGAGTACAGCTGTCTCATCGTATTTTGTGTGATGCCTTCTCTTGACTCAAATCGGGTCCCCTTCAGCGACATTTTCAACTTAGGAAATAACCAAAAATCACAGGGAGCCATGTCAGGAGGGTAGGGAGGCTGGCATAGTTAAGGAGTGTTGTGTTACTCCAAGAAAGTCCGAATTAGATGAGAAGAATGGCCAGGTCCATTGTCATGATGGAGTTGCCAAGTTTGCGCTGTCCACAGGTCTGGTACCGCACAGCATCACGGAGGTGACACATAACCTCTAAATAGTATTCTTTGGTAATTGTTTGGCCTTGTGGTGCGTACTCATGATGCACTATCCCACATGAGTCAAAAAACACAATCAGCATGACTTTGATTTTGCTGCGCACTTGTCTTGCTTTTTTCGGCCGTGGGGATGATGAATGTTTCCATTGTGAAGACAACTTTGGTTTCGGGATTGTACTCATACACCCACGTCTCATCGCCAGTGATCACAGTGTTGAGGAAGCTTGGCTCAGTTTTTACACAGTCTAACATGTCCTGCAAAACTTCTAAACAGAGTACCCTCTGCTACATCATTAATTTTGCAGCACTCTTCACATAGCCAGATTTTTGGTCAAAATAGAATGTACTGAAACCAATGCTTATTCCCACCTGTACTGTAATCTCTCAGACAGTAATTCGACGATCCTCCATGACCATTGTTTGCACTTGGTCAATGATTTCATCATTACGGCTTGTTGAGGGCCTGCCAGAATGCGGTTCACTGTCCACTAATGTGCAGCCATCTCTGAAGCGATTATACCACTCCTTAATGCGTGTAACACTCATAGCATTGTCCCCAAAACACTGCTGAATTTTTTGAATAGTATCCACTTGGGTATCACCAAGTAGTTGTCAAAATTTAATGCAGTACCACTGCTCAAGTTTTTCTGTCATTTTACAGTAAATGAAATCCGACGGGCACTCGATACATGTACTTACTGACACACTGCCAGATAGCGACTGATTCGTTGTAGCAGGACGGCGGGAGTCAGCGCTTGCGCGCTAGGGTTCACAGCATGCCTATACTCAAGGTCAACACTCCTGCTTCATTTGATCGCCCTTGAAAAAAGGTCCAATTCTTTTTTAACACACCTCATACATCATGCCATCAAAACAAATATGTTACATAATGTTTTATGTATGTAAAACATAATGTAATATGTTTTATGTATTTCTGTTTGTTTTACCTTTTGCAATTACACACAGAATCTTTTCATTCTGTATTGTTAATTAATTAGTGCACACTTTTTGTACATACATATAACATGTAACTTGAGTTTTGTTACTTTAAATGATTTTAACTAAATTGTAAACTGTTTTTATTCAAAATACTATTACACGGTTTATTTGTATTTATGTGTGTATTATTACTAGAGTATAATGTATATTGTACATAGTGTTTATATAGATACTTAATCCAGATAATATTAACTTAATATTTAATTTTTTAGAATCATACAAATTTCCCTCTCCTAGACTATATAGCAGATAAGCTACTAAAAGAACCATGGCAGTTAGAAAATGGAGGAGCAAATGCGATGATTACATTTACGGCAGGGTTTTCACAAGCTGATTACAAACCTCAGATATGGGACCAGTTGAAACCTCTCATAATAAAGTCTGCACAGCAGCATCAGGTATATTAACTGTCAGAATTTTGTTATGTTTAATAAGTATGACGTGAATAGTAATTAATAAATTATGATTACATACAGTTAGGTTAAGTGGTTTGCAGTCATTGGACTGAATAACTTTTCTAATGGTGTGTTTTTTATTATTACCATAGGTTAATTTGTTTTTTCCATTGCTCCAGTCCACTTCAAACTAGGGAATAATTAGCAGACTTTTAATAAAATATATATATAGGCATTCAGAACTACTATAGATCGCATATGCTTATTAGCTATTATTGGAAGAAACAATTCTTTTTATAAAAATTGAAGTGATGGCTCAGTGATTTGAGTAAATCTTATGATTCACGTGGTTCGTGTAATTTTTGTTGTTATGACAATTTTATGGATTATTATCTTTAAACAGGAGAAACTAAATAACTAAACACCAGAGAATATGTTATAACTTTAACATCAACACTGTTCAATAAATGATACTACAGGTAGTCACAAATTACAAATGCCTGCACACAATAATTGACAACTATTGCTGTACACTAACTGGCTGTCAAAACACATCAACCAAATTGGAAGTCACAATAACGCTTCTTATCTTCTTGATTCCAAATGTCAAACTTCACCCCTCTGTATATCGTAGAAATGTTAGAGTTTGTCAGAGATGCTAATAGAAAAATCAACCATCATCTGAAAGTTGCAGAAAGACCCATAATGAGCTACTGCATTGTGTTATCTGCTGCTCACACAGTGCATGCAAAGAGTCGTGTTACAATCCTTCAGTGTAACTGTGATCCATGACTCTTAACACTAATTATTCTTTCAGTTGAAAGAGTTTGTGTTTCAAGATACAGTCCGACTTCTGAATAACAGATCTATGTAAAAAAAAATACTCTAAACAAAAGTTTTTCTCTCCATACCATGAAATTTTAAAAATTTTCATGTACAATACTTCCATGTAACAAAAGTCAAATTTTCCAATATCAAAATTGTAAAGCAGTTTTTTGGAGAAATTAATTTCTGCAGTACTAAAAGTCAGTATTGTCAATAGATAATTATTATCCCGAGCACGGGAGAAGTCCGTTGGGATGCAGGCAACGAGGTGAGAGCGCAGCGTTGTCAAGTGTATAGTAGTTGTCTTCATAGAAAGCTCCAATTATTTAACTACCGGTAAATAAATAACTATATATCTATTCTATTTTTCACTCATCTATTATCACAGTGTTATTAAAGACAGTAATGACATTTTTAATTTAAAATAATTAATAAGTAATGTATAAAACGTTTATAAAATTATTGTTTCTTATTGTAATCTAATCTGATGTAAAGATGTTTATACTGAAAAACAATTTAATTTTTAAATTGGTTTTATTAAGTCACAATTATTAACAGAATAGTGATATTTTATTCTACATTAAAGAAATACTTATACAGTATTCTAATTTGTAAAAGAGCGGACACAGTATTTTATACTATTGTATTTTTATGCCAAGATATCTTTGAGTTATTCTTATTGTAGTTGTTTATTAACGTGAAAATGTGCTTTGTAACAATTTAGTTTGTTATTTTGATTTATTAAATTAAATCAAATTAAAATTTAAAATAAAATCAAATTAAGATTTAAAATTAAATTAAATTTATTATTATCAGATTGTAGCGTTGATATAGAATGCAGTGTGCCAACATTCTCTTATCGACACATTTTATGTAATTAATTGAATAAAATATTATAAATTTAAGTTAAATATTATAAATATAAATTATTAGGTTTTGACAGCATGACATTGAAGTGAATCTACCTTAAATTGCTGTTAGTGTGTCAGCAATATCTGCATCGTCATCGAGGGGGGTGGCTAGCACTTCTGACGCACTGTCGTCGTTGTCACACTCAGTATCTGAATAATTCCTGTCCGTATCACTATCATCTACCAGATTGATCACTATTTTATCAAGGTTATCCGCCCTTGCACATTCTTTGTCAGCATCATCTTCTTGTAGTTTTTCAGCATGTTTAATGCGCGATTGCCAGTCCTCTTTGGTCACTCGGCCAAGTGCTTCACGGACAAGCGTTTCGACATCAGACAACTTAAATGTCTTGTTATTTTCAGCAACGTCCCTCTTAACCTTTGCCCAAATCAGCTCGATCGGGTTATACTGGCAGTGATATGGTGGAAGTCTAACCACTGAATGACCCATTAAACTGGCAATCACATCCAGTTCGTAAGTTTTTTCTTTGTTCTTAAATGGCTTCACCTTTTCTAAGAGTTCCACCTTAGTTTCATTATGACTAAAAGCAATACACTTTTCGGTAAGCCATTTCTGAATTTCTTCTTTTTTCCAGTTAGTGGCTGGTATTTTTCTGCCAGTACTGAGTGATAAGGGGCATTGTCCATTACTATTACGGAACCTTCCTCTAGTAGGTTGAGGAATGAGATGAACCATTCTTTGAAAGACTGAGCATTCATCTCATCATGATAGTCCTGGCTGTTAGTCTTCAATTGGAAAACCCATTCACAGTCTTTCATAAATCCCTCATTCGAGCCAACGTGGCATATTGTAAGCCGTCTTCCCTTACCGAGGGTTACTTTAACGCCAAATGATTCGTTGTTATCTTGCCAACCGTATTTCAGGCTATGGTGTTCGTTGACCCATGTTTCGTCCAAATAATAAACAGGGCGTTTATCTTCCGACTGCCTTAACTGGTGTATTGTCCTTAAAAATCTTAAGTGTGATGCCACGATGTCACTTCTCTCCATTAAAAATTTCCTTCCGTCATTCATTTTACGATATTTGAAACCAATTTTTTTTAACAGTCTACAAGTCGACCAAACTGAACCCTTATAGCCTAAACTGTTTCTTAAATCTGTAGTTATTTTTTCTGCTGTTGGAAATTCTCCCTTATCATAATACGAAAATATTGTTCTCCGTACAACGTCCTCATCAAATTTGTTCATTTCAGTCATTTCACATTTTCTTTTTCTTTTTTTTTCCAGGGGTTGAAAATGTTTTATCAGATGGATCTTCATTCGCTGTTGTATTAGCCTCCTTGCAAACTCTGTTTACAGTCTTTTCACTGATATTGCAGGCTAAACTACACAATTTTGCACATTGATTAAAGTTAACAGTTTCCCTAAACTGCGGATTCGAAAGCTTTTTAAAAAAATTGTATACATTCCAAACAATGTTCCTCTCACCACTATGCAGGGGTTTTCCTTTTTTTCCTGTACTTCTAAAAGTATTGGCGTTAACACCTGTAACTTCCATGATTACACAAGGTAAAACACTTTTAAACACTTAAAACTTCACTTCAAAATCGGATAGCACTTGTCACAAACTGAACAGTTCGAATGCTCCCACTCAACTGAATCATAACAAGGAAAAAAACGTAGTCTAAAAATAGTACGCGATCAGTGTGGCAACACCGCTCCGCACTGATTTGTTTGTTCAAGGCTGCAAGCTCAGTAGGCTCCGCCCTCAACGGACTTTAGCCATGCTCTTTAGTATAGTATGTAGCTGGGACAGACAATTTCTAAAAGGTTGTTTTGCAGGATACAGTGTATACCTTTTCAAAAGAATTATTTGAAACACATGTGACAGGCCAGTTGTAAGAATTCCTGTCCAGATAGTCATGTTCTGTATGCATGTTTTACAAATTGTCTACATGTATGCTCTGTCTGTGTCTATAATACAAAGATTACGTTAATATATAACCAGCACAGGCCTCCTTGAGAAAATCTTGGATGTGCACTTTGCGTTCATTTGCTGCTTATTGTATAAAAAGCACTATCAGTTGTTCAGTTTTGTTTCAAGTATTAACTTCTGTGTTAAATTACAGTACAGTAGTACATTGTGTCAAAGAGAAAACGTTTGTAAGAGGTCCAAAACAAGTGGATAATATACATGGTATAATACAAGAAGTTGATAATAGTATAAAGATGAACGACATTGCCCCAAAGTTTAGTTAAAACACAGTCTCAACTATTCAAAACAAACATGGTTTAATTTTAAAGCAAAGTAATGATTACTGTTTGAATTGAAAAAAATCAGAGTATGCACGTATGAAATCACAAACTGGCTAACAGTGATGTGTGAGAAAAACTACCTTTATGAGGGGTAACATTAAATAAAATACTGTGTAACTTGCTTCAGTGTTAGGCCACTTCAGTCAAGTGCAGGTTAGTTCAAGGGAGTAATGTTTAGATAGTATTTTTTTTTAATGCATACCATTGTTCAGAAAGTAATTTTGGGAGAAAGTCCAAGTGTTTGTAGAGGCAACTACAAATTTTGGAAATGGAGTGTGTTAAAGCAAATCTTATATTATTGTGAACCTAAAAATATTATTAACTCATACAAAAACGTCTGTTTTTAAATGGTTTCCCTATAAAACATAAACATTAATTTGTAAAACAATCCGTGCTTTATAACAGAAGACAAAGTAAACAAAGAATAACTATGTTAGTGGCCATGAAGTATTAGGTACTGAAAGACTTAAATTATTCATTACTGGTAAAAGTGAATGTTTTCAAGGATTTAAGTCACTAGTGTCAAATTCACTTTCTACAAAAAGCCATCAATGGCATTATTTTAAGATGCCATGAACAATACTACATAGACCTCAAAAATTAAAAACCCAAGATTGCCAGCTATGTTCCATACAGATGGGGACATAACACATGTACCAGATTCCCCAGTGCTGATAACCCTTAATAAACCGTCCAGATCTGTTTGGTGATCCCACCAATTATGCTGTTAAGTGATATTAAATTAATATAACTCGTCATTAGTTTACTGCATGTTTTTATTTGTTAACATTCTAAATTGTTTTAACACACGATGTATGACAAAATTATTTCCAGAGCAAGACAGTACCAATAATCAAGTCAGCAGTTATAAAATTGTGATAACTAAGTATATAACGTTATGCCTATTGATTAATTAATATTCAGTTCAATTAATCAGTATTTGATTGGCCTACAGGTTAGTTTGTCTAGTTCCTGCAATATTAATCTTATCATGCCACGCGTTGGGCAGCCATATATAACGTTAATAGGGGTGTTCCTATTAATCAAGTGTTAATAAATAAATTTTGATCAAATTATTCAAATAGGTAATCGACAATGCTATCAATCAAGTGGTCTAATTATCAATAAAGAGTAATTAATCTTGTCTTCTACTACTAAATAAAACTTCAAGAATTAAAACATTTATGAATATGGTATCTGTTAAAGTATATTGAGTCTAAATCATTACTATAAAATAGATTAATTACCTTCTGTCAACGTTTCTTAGAATCCTTTTCGGGATAACTCGAGTTTCAACACCAATGGTGTCATCATCAGATCGGATATGAATAAGGTTAAAACATTATTGATGTATATACATCTCGTCAAATATTAAAAATTAAAAACAACACATACATTATACAAATAATAAATAAAACATATTATAACAAAATAACAATATAACAACGAAATATAAAAACACGCGGCCGCAACGAACCTGCACAGGAACGCCCCCACGGTAAGACTAATCAATGCCGGCGTGACCTTGGTTCAATTTTATCGATCTGATATAGCCGATTTCTCGTTCTATATGATCGATTCTATTAAATAAAATATTATTTATATGTATTGCTTTTTCATTTAGGACATGATTGTGATACTCCTTTATAGCTTTTATATATCTCGAACCTTTCAAGGGTGTCCAGCTTTAGTGACTTTTTACATTTATGTAGGATATCTAAATTATCACCAATACTCTTTATATTATGGTCATGTAAGCTTAAATGTTCTGCAAATGTAGATCTTCTTACATTTGACTTGGAGCTTGGGATATGTTCTTTATAGCGTAATTTGAAGGAACTAGGAGCATAGGTTTGTCCTATATAGAACTGTGTGCAATCAGAACAATTAAGTCTATATACACCAGTACCTTCAAATATATCGGAGGGTATATTTTTGTTTGTAAATGTAAGTTTTTTCTCAAGTTTATTACTTGCCTTTGAGGCCAAAGTAATATTTTGCTTTTAATTATATAATACTAAATCATTAATTGTGGATTTTACTTTGAAAGAATTGTCTTGTATGCCAGGTCTTAAAATAAATTAACTCAACACTATCGAATCCATTATAAATTAAATTTATTATAATAATGCATGTGCACGTATTCATTGCATAAAAGAAATTATGTAACAAGAGTATATACTACTATTTCAAAGAGATATTTAAACTTTATAACATATCTAAAATACCTGAAAGGAAAACAATCAAATGCTTACACATACTCGTGTGTAGTTATTGTATCATGAAATAAGACATAGTTGATGATGTTAAGAACTATCAATGTTGCGTGCTTGAGATTTGCACTAAGTGATATACTTCGTAACATATTTAAACACATATACACATGAAATACTCATATACCTGCACTAATAAGATAATACATATGTAATATTCTATAATAGTATTTATTCTTAACCATAGATTCGTATTTATAATGACTCTATTTTGAAATATCTCAGGCAGTTAGTTCTAAGTGACAGGTCAGCGGTATTACGATAAACTAGGAATTATAATAAATGGTTATTATGGTACATTACCATAGTAGTAATCGTAGTGCCTCGCTCCCGTTGCATGTGTCCGCTTGGATCTGCTGGGTGACGATTGATGCTGGTCCTGGAACCACTTGTAACTCGCACTTCCAATTGTTACAAGTACATTGTTTCGGAATGCTAGTTCGCACTTCATGAAATCCATTGTAAGTTTTTATAATGTTATTACAGTTTAAGTCGCGATACTTGCGCCAAGGATTATATTGTCTATTCATATCGCGTCAGTCTATTTATGTGTATTTTAGTTCGATACTTCCACGCACTTTGGTATTGTTTAAATTCATGTTCGACTCTTCCGTAACGCCTAGATTGATTTCAAGTTCATTAGACGCATATAAAACATCATCGGCACTTGTCTCTATTCTACGAAATAATTTTGTATCACAAATTAAGTCTTATGTTGTATACCGATTCATTTCGTTTATAAAGAGTTCAAGTATATTACTACTGCATTATACAACTTCTTACGGCACTAACTGTATTAGTGTAATACTTAGAGTTTTACAAAGTTCATTAGTCGCGCATCGTCGGGAATACCATTGTTTTGACTCAACACTTCAAGTCTTACTCCCGAACTTCCACTAATACCGAACACCAGTTTGAATATCACAAAACAAAATTTTTATGGAAACTGAGAGAAAATTAGAGTAATACTGTGAGAGCGTCTCCTCTTGCATACAGTTTTTATGCCCTTCGCTATCCCACTCTCGCTACTCCTTTGAACGCTTCATTTTCCCACCAAAATAGTTCTGTAAGGACAATTGCTCGGACTTCCCTCGGTACTCTTGCCTCTAGTCTGTGATTCTTGTGAATACTCCACCCAGCGCCGTTTGGAGAGGGACATTCTTCTTCGGGATTTGTTCTCTGGTCGACGGTTCCCTTTGAGACCATCCCCTACAGTTACTCCCTTCTGAATCCTCGTTTCTAATTGGCTGGCTTCTCTACTTGAATTTCTCATAGTCCACGTTGACATGACGAGTTGCTGTCATCAGGACGTTGCCACTTTCTCAGAATCTGCATCGAGACCTTGCTACTGAAGTCACATCTGCCCCTTTTGGTGTAGCGTGTCAAAATAAAGTATTGTTCGGACTCTGGCGACTTCCTCTAGCAAACTTACGGGTGGCAAACATCTGTGTACATCGCAGACGCCTCCTTGTCTCCTGCACAGCATGAAAACAAGCCTCCCGTGGTCCTACTACATCGTCCGTGCTCCAGCTATCGTTTTTCAGTAGTTTCACATATGCTTGGAACAATGCTCTTAGCTCGGCCTATCTATTCTCTCGCTACTGAAACGGATGCAAGGGTAATGTTCCTTTGTCATATTTGTAAAGTCAAGTGTTCCCATGCATGACCCTTTTCGTCGTAACACGTGTTGCAGCACGCTTTGTCTTTTAAACGGCTTTTATGTCATTTAAGTAGAAAGGAAAGGTTAGTTCCTTCCGTCGCTCACCCTCGAACAATGCTAACTCGTGTCAGTCTTGACGGGCTCTAATTGCTGGCGTGTCTCCCTCGGAATATCCAAAAAAATCAAAAAAATTTTCAAAGCAAAACGTACGTTATAAGTACAAGTTATGCTTGGATTACATATTATAAAAATATTTAATTATAAAAATTTCGTATTACATAATGAAATTTATGATCTGTTAAAATAATTGTACAATCTATTATTCAACAACAAATAATGTAGTTTTCCAAACATTTTCCTAAGGAGTGGTTGATGACAATTGTGACAAGCCTGGGATACAAACCTGACAGAGCATGAAATTTTAAAATCATTAAAGCCACCCATCAGGAAATACAGTGTAAAGAAAATGTTTTTAATGATATTTTTTAATATTTAAACAAGTGAGAAACATATCCTTCTCAAAACCTGGGTTTGCCAGGTGTGAAGTGAATCCAAAATTAAATTTATAATTGTACAGTGTTTTAAAATAAAATTCTAAATTATAATTTATAGTATAGTTTTCTGCTAGATATATTAATTTTATGTTTTAAAGTAAATAAAAATTTAAATAAATACTCCAGTGCAAATTAATTCATGTAACATTCTGTAATTTACGTGCAAATTACAGTAAAGTAAAATTGTATACAAAAACACCACACATTTGTGACTGCAGTGCTAAAACGGGACGTTTTAATGAATTTTTTTTTATCATGGACATTGAGTTTTGTTGTACAGAAGTTGATCTGTAATAAGATAAAACAAAACATTCTAGTAAATAAATAGTTTAAATTTGTTTTTTAATTGTGATTACAGGATAGACTAGAATTGCCATGGATGAAAATTGCCTTAAACTTGTGTGTATTAGACTGCTGGGACTTTTCAGTCTTACAAAAATTATTTACAGAAGACATTCTTAGGACACAACTTTCTAGAGGTACACATTAATTAAATAAGCAAATTTTAAGTTTCCATTAAGCTAGATATAACTACTTAGCATTTATAATTTTGTAAATGTGGTGTATTTTGTAGCTCTTCTGTAAGGGTACTTTTGTCATGGTGTCCACATTCTGGAAAGTCAGGGAAGGTCAGGGAAAGTCAGGGAAATAAACAAAAAATCTGGAAGGTCAGGGAAATCTTCCCCGATGACAGACTTGAGGGTAATTTTTTACTCTAGTCTGCCGCAACCCGTGAAAAATCTGAAAAGTCAGGGAAATCTTCCCCGATGATGGATTTGAGGGGAATTTTGAATGCTCTAGTCTGCCGTAACCCAGACTATTGTAGACAATTATATATTTTTTGTTGTGCCCTTGTGTCCTTTTTTCAACCGATTTAGCTAATTCTTTTTCTATTTTCAGTTTTTTTAGGCTGCTGACTTAAACTCATTACAATGGCTAACAAGAAATGTTTGTTTAATAAACTTTGGCTGGACAGTAAAGTGTTTCCGGAATTTAGTGGTTGGTTGGACTTGGTGGTTAGTGATGCAAATTCGGCTTATTGTCAAGTGTGTCTCAAATCTTTTAAACTAAGCAATATGGGGAAACAAGCAATTGTTTCTCATGCTAAGGGACCAACTCATGTAAAAAACATGAGAGCAAAGGCTTCCCAGCCGGCAATTTATTTTTTTACTACTCCATCTCCATTAAAAGATGTGCAGCCAACACCTTCAACTTCAGCTACAAAAGAATTATTAGTAGTGCCAGGAACAAGTCAAACAAGTTTAAAGAGTTTCAGTGTGAATGAAGATGATGTTATGTCAGCCGAAGCAATATGGGCTCTCCACGTCATCACTGGGAAAATGTCTCTAAACTCTTGTGATGAAACCTCTGCAGCCTTCAAAAATATAATATGTTTCCAGACAGTAAAATCGCTCGGAGCTTTTCTATGGGCAAGACTAAGGCTTCCTATGTAATAAATCATGGGTTAGCCCCATATTTTCAAGAAATGTTGCAAAATAACATGAAACAGTGCTCTGACTATGTTGTTTGTTTTGATGAATCTCTGAACAAATTTGTTCAAAGAGGACAAATGGACTTGTGTGTAAGGTTTTGGGAAGTAAACCTTCAGAAAGTTTTAACACGATATTGGAATAGTGTATTTTTAGGCAGGGCAACTGCAGATCACTTGTTAGATGGGTTTATTCAAGGGCTCTCCTTACCTTTAGGAAATATTTTGCAAATCTCAATGGACTGGCCGAATGTTAACCTCAGTTTTATGAAAAAACTCGAGAGCCATTTGGTTTGGCAAGTCTTAAATCCAGAGGGAAAGTCCCTTCTTGATATTGGCATATGCAGTTTGCATACAGTTAATGGAGCCCTGAAGACTGGGATCTCCAAAACTGGTGGGAACTTTTTCACTTTTTTAGATCTCTCTACAGTCTTTTCAAAGATAGCCCAGCTTGGCGAGCAAAATACTCAGATATTACAACCAGCACCTCTTTCCCTTTTAAGTTCACAGCAGTAAGATGGCTGGAAAATGGTCGCTGTGTAGATCAAGCTCTCAAAATATTTGATCATGTCGATAAATTTGTAAAAGAATACAACGAAAAAGACAACAAAAACCTGCAATACCTTAGAGAAGCTATGAAAAATCCATTGTTTAAGGCAAAACTAAGTGCTTTCAGAAGCATATTGTCAGACGTTGAGCCGTTCCTGAGAAGGTTCCAAAGTCAGAAGCCTATGGTCCCTTATCTCTTTACTTCACTTGAACAACTTATGAAAAACCTAATGATGAGATTTGTGAAAAAATAGCTGAAGCAAGTACTACTCAAAAATTAATGAACTTGGACTTGCAAGACAGTGCCAATCTGGTTTCAGTATAAAAGGTGGACGTTGGTTATGTCTGCAGAAAGCTTAATGAAACAAATTAAATGCTCAGAAAAAGAGAAACTTGTTTTTAAAAATGAGTTCAAAAATCTCCTTACCACCATGATAGAAAAACTCAGAGAGAAAAGTCCTTTGAAATCACATTTAGCACGAGGCCTCACTGCCTTAGACCCTAAAATGATAATGCTCAAACCCAGTTTGGCAATAAAAAGGATTGATGTTGTTCTAGAAAACCTGCACACCCATAGAAGAATATGTGATAAAAGTGCTGAAAAGGCCAAATGACAGTTTTCTTTGCTAACTGAAGAAGCTAACGATTTCATTTCCAAAACATCTGATGACATGGGATTGGACGAATTTTACTACGGCCTTTTAGGAGAAGATAAGAAATATGAAGATCTTTGGTCTGTAATGAAGCTGTGTTTCATTTTATCCCATGGTAATGCATCAGTTGAATCTGGCTTTTCTGTCAATAAGCATTTACTAGTTGAAAGTCTTCTAGAAGAATCCCTTGTGTCCCAAAGAGTTATTTGTGGTAGCATAAAGCATCTAGGTGGTTTGAGGAATGTGACTATCAACAGAAGTATGCTTACCTCGGTCAGATCTTCAAGAAGAAGATATCAATCATATTTGGAAAAGAAAAAAGAAATGCAGTCAGAAGAGGAAAAAAAGAAAATAGAGAAAAGGAAAATTGAATTACAGTTGAAACAGTTGGAAGAAAAAAGAAAAAAGTTGAAACTTGAAAGAGAAATGGAGGATGTAGAAATTGGGGAAAAGAAAAAACTGCTGGAGAACATGAAGAGATCACACTAGTAAATTTTGAAGGAGTGCATATTTTCCTTTTTCATTCTCATCCTGTCGGACTGGTTCATTTTCAATTTTGAAAGCTATAGCTGATTATTATAATTATTTGTTACCATGTAAGTTGTTCTATTAATTAGTCCATTTTATCTTGTTCATATATTATTTTATTAAGTTCTAGTGAAAATACTCTCATTCTTACTTTACTTAAGTGTTACCTTTAGGTGATAATGGAAATATTTATTTTTAAAATGCCATCAATATATTTGTATTTTTCAATAAATAAATAATAAAAAATAAATAAAATAAAAGAGGAAGAAAAAAGAAAGTGGAGAGAGAATTAGGCCAGCTATGGGGAAGGTAGAGGCTGGGTTTTCTTTTTTCTTCCTTGTAAAATATAATGCTCAAAGAATTAACGTACTATGCATTTTAGTGAGTCAGGGAAATTTCTGTAAGTAGGTCAGGGAAAGTCAGGGAAAATTAAAACAGAATTTCTGTGGACACCCTGTTTTGTGTACCATAACTGTGCATATACTGATTCACTGTTTCTTGCTATGAGTCCATTCAAGTGTTATGTAAGCATTCAAAGGGGGGAGGGTCATGCTTTGCTTACTGTTGCTGACAAGGGGAAGGGGGATCAGATGAATGTTCATGTATGATAGACGTTCATATTTTTTATATGAGAAAAGTAGATGCTAGGTGAAGGACAGATTGAACTCTGAATGAATTAGCACAAAACTTGAAGAAAATCATGTTCATCATTGTTTGGGGTTCCCAAACAGTCGTATGCGTATCACTAGTACTACTGGAGGGATCCAAGGTGATACACAAGAAGACCTAGCTAGGAAAAAATTTACTTAAATAAGCAGCAACAAGTTTCACATTAATTATTTTCTTTTAATGTGCTGTTATTTTTCAGTACTAACAAGAAAATCTATACTAACAGTTAATAAAAGTAATCAACTGTCTTTTGAACAAATTTTATACTTTATTTTACCATAGAACCAACCTGAAATTAATTTTTAAAATCATTTCCCGTTTTGTAAATTCTATTTATTAGGTTTAAATAATTTTACGCTATAACCTGGAATAATAAGATATACTATCACGTTGTATCAAGTTTTTTTTATTGAGAAACCCCCAGTAACCTTTCTTTAAGCTCTGGTGGTACTCGAAATGAATGCAGAAGACCAAAGTGGTATGCGGATCCGGAAAGGTTGGGAACCACTGGTCTATAATGAGACATACCTTTATTTATTTCCAAGAAATTCTACTACTGTGGGGGGGGGTCAATTATACATTTCAACTTTGTTGATACATCTTTGTATTGATGATACAATCTGAGCATCACCTAACCATGTTGATAGTTATTTAGCTTCATCATTTATACATTAATTGAAGAAGCTGGTCCTCAGCTCTTGGACCAGTACAATGCATTTTCTTTCTCAAGTTGACAAGCTCGCATTTGCACAGGCCTCAAAAGGGCAAACATAGAACAATCCTTGCTTATTTAGGTGACATACTGTATTTCATTACATCTGATCATGTCTGAGTGATAGCAGGGTGTCACAGAATAATACCTTCTGTTTAGGCCAGTACTGAAATAGACACAATGACATCTGGACACGTCATTGGATATATCCACAAGCTCTTGGATATTCTGGGTAAAAATTTAATTGAAATTAGAAGTGAAAGCATGAAATGGTGATGGAGATATCAAGTGGCTTGTTAAGAAAATGAAATTAACTAATACATTTTTATTCAGGAATAAGTCTCATGTATTCCTAACGTATTGTTAACATTTGTTTAAGATAATTTACAATTATTAAATCAGAAATTACATATCTATTAAAACTTTGATATCATCTTGACGGTTCTAATCTGTTGGTCAGTGCTATTTATTTTTAATAATTTAGTATGTATACATTTGTACTCAAATATCTTCATAACTTTAAAAATGAAAACAATCATTTGCCCACAAAATAACAACAATCGTACTAAGCACGGGAGGGGGAGATTGGACGTCTGCTTATTTTTGCTTACATGAAAAGGAGGGGGCCTAAAGTGGTAAAGTGACTAAAAATATCCGTACATAAAATGTGAACACCCTTAATCACAATGTGCAGGATACAATGAAATCTGCAGATTGCATTACTTTCTAATAACATGCAATTGACATCAGGTTGTTACTCATTTCTGTTTGCAGTAGATAAATTTTTAGATTCCTCAATTTATATATTAGGCAATAATTATTGTTATTTTTTAAGAAAAACCAATTGATCTGGGTAGCTTGTTATATCTCGAATTAATTACAATAATAATAAATGTATGTGTCTGATAATTATGTATGTTTTTATTGTATTTGCATAATCTAAACCACACCCTTGGTGGAAACATGTGCTCGGCTCATTTACGTACATTAGGCTTTTCGGGTCCAGAGTTGCGTTAAGCAGAAAGAGGCTGAGGTTGTTGGGTATAGAAATAACATAATACACCACATGAGGCTAACGAATTTGATTTTATTTTGTTAAATATGTTGCAAATTGATACAGGCATAACCAATAATACTTGTTAAAATTTCAAAATGGCGGCGATGTCATTCCGCACTCGACCTCTGTCAAGGTTACATACATATATTTTCTGATTGTATGGAAACTACTTCTTTTTGTCTTATTACTACAATCGTTAAAATTTCTAATTCTCTTTATATTTTAATAATCATAATTATTTACCATACTTCACAAACCAACGCCTCAGGTTATATTAAGTTGATCAACATAGACATACACTCTCACTTTCTCTCTCTCTCTCACTTACTTTGACTTTACACATGTTTGTGAAAATTTGAGCTCATTTAGTAAATTTTGAATTTAGACAATAATTAATAAAGGGCTTTCCTGAAAATTGATGTGGCGTAGACTCCTCCTTTGTTGTCCATGGCGGTTGGCAGGTGTTCAGCCGCTTTTCGTGTTTTTATATTTCCCACTGACTCTAATTAAAATTCATTTCTGTTTGTTCACTGCTTCTACTTAGTTACTGTTAACTTTTTATGATGATTATTTCATTTTGTGAAGTAAATATTACATTTTTGGCATGAAACTGCCCACTGTAAATGGCGAGCGTATGTGCTTGCTGACTGCTTGAGATGAACTGGGTGGAGGCAGACACAATTATTATGCAAATGCAGCGGTGTCTGACGTCATGGTGCATTGTTCTTATAGCCAACGCCCGGTATAACACGTAATTGTTTTATGTCGTCATTGTTTGTTGGTGACGATCTGTCTCAGTGGGCCAATGAAAAGTTCGTATTGTCAATTTTGTTGTGCCTAAACCGCCATTACATTTGTTTAATTTCACTCGTACTCCGATGACCTTGGCTCGTCTCCCCTCTGGTGAATTTGCGTATCTACTGGGACTTGTGTAAACTAACTTTGCCCTTGTTAATATGTATGATCATAATAAAATTTACAATGAAAATATGCCCTGATACCATTATTCTGGTACAGGTAAATCTGTACTGTTACAAAACCCCCTCAATGAAAGGTTTGGTGTCGAGACACAAAAACTTTCATTGACTCATTCATACGTTTCTATGAGGATCAGTTCAGATATGTGCCACAACCCCCTGTAGTGTTAATATAAAAAAAATCTCAATCACTTACCCGTGGTCCTATAGTGTCGATCGTACCTGTCTGACCTTACTGGACTTCTCCTGAGAGATCCCTACACCATAAGGCCATGAGGCACTGCACGCTCCTGTTCTGACGCTCAGGCCAGCGCAGGACCGCGGTCACAACACCACAAAACTCTGAAACATTCAATACAAAATTTTAAAATAGGGCCTTATTCATCTACATATCCGCAACTGATATGTCTCCCCTTAGATGCATTGGTTTGTGATTTGAGGCGTTGGTTTCTTTACTAATAAAATTTCAAATAACACCATAAAATATAACAAGATTTAAGATAGATAATCCTTCTACTTTTCAACACTCCCATATTTTTATCAATTGCTCTGACTCCAGTCAATATCAATTTGCTTCTTTCATCATAAGAAATTATACTCTTATACTAAACACAAAACAAATATAATTCTCAAACAACAACTACTATTTTTATTCATTTATTTTAAACAACATCAGTGTATTTAACTATCATGGCAGCACTTCAAAACTATTTAAATTTCTTTACTTTAATTTTCTTTACGTTAATTTTCCCTTTTATAACAGAATCATCTCCAGAGATTTGTTACCCTAACATAAAATTTAATATTATTACCGTTACTACCCTTGTAGTAACCTCCTGACCTATTGTACCATAAACATAATAAAACATTGTACATTAAACATTACACGCTAACATTGAACAATTCACATTACTTAATTCATATTTACATAACTTGTAGCAAAACTTTAATAAGACATTACGGTTTCAACTTTCTATTAACTATTATTATTTAACATTCTTTTATATCAGATTCTATACAAAAAATTTCAAACTTATTATTCACCTTTCTACCATGAATTCTCCCTTTCTAACCTTTTTATCCTTACTAGTTTGGGTGACTCTCTATTATTCATTTTTCTCTATATCTTATTTTGGCATTTGTCAATCTAACCTTACTCACCTCTTTTTAACTAACAATCGCTTCTAACCATTAACATATTATGACACCAATATCTCTATAATAACCCCCTTCACAAATCCCATTTAAAACCTCTGGCACCGCTCATTTTGTCTTTTATAAGGATGTATGTTACCTACCTATGCTCATTCCCTTATGTTGGTTCCTGGATTCTACCTAAGGCAACCTTTCCGGCACACAACGGTCCCTTCCTGTCCCAACACCTTTCGTTGCGGACTCCCTACACCGGATCCTTATTACAAAATATCATCAACAACAACTATAAAATTACCATTCACATTACTTACCTCTACATATAATCACTAACCACTGTGTCCCTAAAATATCTAACACCTCTTTATATATTATCAGCATCTCAACTCTTATTTTCGCTAACTCCCATTAACTCTATTTAACTAACTCCAATGCTCTTATTTATCACTATTCCCAAACCTCTTTACAACATTTCACCTTAATATACCACTAGAAAATTCATCACTTACCTACTAACAACAATACCTCTCAATATCCAAATATATAATCATTTACTAACCATTAGACTCTGAATTCCCTAATATCATTTAAAATCATCAAACTTCCTTAAATTATTTAAAATTCTACAATACATGTTTACATAAAAAATACACAAAATACACAACAGCAAAAATACACAACTACATTGACATTAATGTACACAAAATATACAATCCACAATTATCATCTTATCATTTACCATAAATCAGTCATAAACAGTCCATCCTAAAAAACACTGTTCACATAATTAAATGTTCATAAACACAATAAGAACAACTAACCTCCATCGTCAAATAATAATCGAATCTTAAAACTATATACATGGTTTAATATTAGATATTTCATCTTATTATTATACATATATATACACCATTCGAATTTTTATCATTATTCTCAAACTCATTTAACATGTCATGATTGATCATTGTCCTGTCACCTCCTGTATAATAAGTCATAATTAGGTATTTTATCCAGTCATTATTGTTATCAACATCATCTCCTACTGCTGCTGTATCAGCTTCAATCCCAGGTAAGTACTTACTATTATTTTCACTTCTCTCTCCACCTAACCTTTCTATAAACTCTTCATAATTTCTACATATCTTAAAAATTTCTACTTCTCTGTTTCTCTCAATATATCTCTCACTATCATACCATCTCTCTCTCTCTCTTAAAACATCTCTCTCTTTCCACATTTGCATCGGGCACTACTACTCCATAAAACCACCCCCTGGCCTCACCAGGTACACTAACACAAAAAACTAAGGGATCATTTGGAGACCACACGTCTCCCACATAAACTCTTAGAGGAACCTTCCTCCTCAAATAACAATTTCGGAGTCTTTACTCCAACTATACCACTGGGAAAATTTGCCCTCTGCTCACTATACTCACTTAAACTCTCCTTACCCCCACTTTCACTCTCATCTACAACTGTCACCTCACCATTAACCTCTATTCTCATTAAAATCTCACTATTATTACCAACATCCACACTATTATCTCCTATTACTATATTTTTATTTATTTTATCGTCATTTCCACTACTACTTACCTTGTCATCTTTGTTCAATTCAAATTTGTTTATTTCTTTCTCATTTTCTAATTCTATTTTGTCTAACTTTGTACCTATTTCATTTAATCTTTTGTCCAAATTGCAACCTTGTTTCTTAATTTCTTTTTTGATGTCGTTAAACTGTTCATCAAATTGGTTTAATTTACTATTTAATTGACCATTCTGTATTTTCATTAACTGAAAGAGATCTTCCAGTGAAACTTTATTTATAGTAGGCGTTGAGTTCAACACCAATGATTCTGCATTTGTATTTTCTACATTAATGCTTTCGTTATTATCTGCCATTCTGTCGTACTGATGGTACTAAATTTGTCTTATTTGCTATGTACGTCTCTTTATACTATATGTAATTTCCATAGATAACCTCTCTTGTTATGCTTATTTCTTTACCCTTCTAGGGGCAGAAGGGGCAAATGCATAGGGGCCCAGCACCTGTTTTTTTTTGTATAAATCAAGTATAATTCTATTTTTTTTATTCAGAAATTAAATACCACCAACTAAAGACACTTAACATTTAACAAGACACTGCCAATGGAAAGTGTGGAGGAAAGGAAGGAGGGTAGGGTGGGTCGTTGTGTGAGTCAGAGTTGGCTACTCTGAGCTACGTGGAAAGTAGCGATAGAGGGGGAAGGGGGCTCGCCCTTCCGGGAAGGGCGAAGCAGTCATTCGCTGATTGTTTTAGATACTAGTATTAGTGGTATGTGCACGTGCGATGTATTCTGCTTCTGTTTAGAATTAGTCGTTAATATTACGAATAAAGTTGTTAAAGTTATTACTTTATTTATAATATTAACGAATCTTTTTTTCGTGTAGTATTGAAGAACACCCAACCTTCTGAGCTGTCTTTGTTTTTAAATTTTTAATATAAAAAATTACTGAAGTCAGTTCGTGAATTGAACTTTTGTCACAACCACAAATATATTGAAACCCCTTCAGTTGCTCAACAAACGCAAGGAACTAAAACTTGATAGTTTGTTTCCAAATGTATGCATCGCAATACGAATATTCTGCACCATTCCGGTTACTGTAGCTGAAGCTGAAAGAAGTTTTAGCAAAATGAAACTTATAAAAAACGTCCTAAGATCTACGATGGGCCAGCAGAGAATAAATTCACTGAGTCTCTTAGCAATAGAGTCAGACATTGCTAAAAATATTAATTATGAAGACATAATTAAGGATTTTGCGTCTAAGAAGGCAAGAAGAATGGTATTTTAATGAACTCCTGTGATAATGACGTTTTAACTTCTGTGTTTTTTTCAATATAACTAACTTTTTCAATATATACTTAATTATGTAAGTACTTTCATTTTTAAATTTTATTGGTTATGCCTATAATTTTTGTTGTGGTTTCTTTATGCTGTGCTGCTACTTATTTTTTAATTGCGCTTACATATTTTCTAAAATTAGACTAGTTATGTTGCAATACATATTGTTATAAAATTTTAAAAAAATTTTATTTATTTGTTTTATTTTATGATCCTGTACATCAGACTTTTTTTATTGCAACAGTGCAAGTACTTCTACTTGAAGGGCCTTGACTAGACAATTTATTACTTATCAGTGTATCATCCATCAATGGGTAACGTAAGAGTAAGGATAGCAAGTGGGAAGGGGGGATGGTTGGATGGTTGGTAAAACAAGGGGCCCGAAATGCTTATTTGCATAGGGGCCTGGAAATCCTCTCGACAGCCCTGCATTCAACAAAATTATTTCCTGACTTATAAATTGATAAAAAAATAATTTTCAACACTAAATTTTGCAACACACAAAATAAAAATGTCTGTCTTTTATCTGAATAATCTATAAAAAATCTACTGGTGTACCACTAATAAACACTACATTCATAGTCTATAATTTTTTAACAAGTCTGCATACAACTTTTAAATATACGAATCCAGTTTTTTATTAATTTTTTAAATATGTTCTATTTGATTACAGCCATAAGAATGGATGATCCTGTTGTTAAATATAAATTTGTCTTTACTTAATAAAATCATAGGTAGATATTAATTATCAATGCGATGCAGGGTTTTCTATGTCTTTAGAAAATTTATAGTTTTTTGTTTGGTTTCAAATGAATGTGAACCCGAGATTCGTACATGTTAACATATTCAACAAAGACCTGGTTAGTATGATGATGAAAAAAGAATCATACACCTCAACTGTCCGTTGTACGTTGGAGCCACCATGCTGACATTAGAATTGGAAAACACATAATGTACAGTTTCCATTACGATACCATTGTCAAAAAATTTGGATCACTTTCCCAATATAGTTTCCAAACAAAATTGTGCATATTATGACTGGTACGTATAATATTGTATAGTCTTATAATAGGTTTGTTTGTAAATGTATAACTAAAAAATCAAAGAATATGTAAATAAGTAAAACCTCAAAAGTTCATAACATAGCTGCAGTGACAAGTAAATTCCAAAGAATTTCTCTGTTTGTGCACATATTCCATGCTATTCTCCTGTGAGGGCCTCCAAAATTGAAAAATATAAAGCATAAAGTATGGTTCCAAAACATAAAGTATGGAACAGTATTAGCGAAACATTTATGAAGATATTAGTAATAGGAACATAGGCAGTGAAGTCAGTCTTTTTTTTTCATCATGGTGCAGCTGAACATAAAGTTAAAGTTAAAGTTAGCTTTAGGATTCTGTCTCCTTTAAACTCCCACTTTAGTTGTTACACCATGCTTTGAATACATTGAAGGAATGTGCAGACAAGAAGCATAACTGTAACGGGGCAAAAGGGGGTGAAACAAATTTCAATTATTTTAAACCAATCTATTTAAATGTTACTATTCGGTAACAGTCAGTACAAGGTACGCATTGGGAATTGTGACCAAGAATATACAGTGAATAGAGTGTATCTTCGAGACTGTCACGTTGTGGTACAGGAATGCAGACTTTCAACGAGGGTGCGTATTCACCCATGAGAGCGTGCTCAGGAGGCCAACGTCCTCATGGTTTGGGCACGTATGAATAAATACCTCAGCGCTGTGTGCGCAGAAAACAGCGTCTTTGGCCTCCAAGCACTCGAACCGTGCGGTTCTGTATATTAGGCTCGTGAGCCGAAAACCTTTTCAAATTCGTAAAAATGTGTTAAAAATATAATTGGAAGTGATCTAACTAACTTCCAACACGAAAGTTAACCGTTCAAAGTGAATAATTCGACTGTGACAAAATGTGGTAAACAGACAAAACATCCGAAGTGGGACATGTGATTGGAGGAGACACCGATGACCATGTAACGTTATATAAATTTTAATCTAAAGAGATGTCTAAAGTATGGGGAAATTTTAAATAACATATGAAAGAGAGAATGAGCAAACTGGGCTGCCTTATGTAATCTAATTAAAGTAGTCAGACTAAATAAATATATAATGTTGCTATAATTGTATAAGTGGCATAGCCAAATAGATTCTAATAACGTTTAGAGCAGAGTTAAAAAATATGTAGAAAAAATGAAGAGAGAGTAGAACAAAGAATGTCACAACATAACATAATAAATTAATATTTTATTTCACTTGATAAATGTGTGTTAGAATAATCATTTCAAGTACCTAATTTCATTTTCTGTGCTGGTAACTTCGCTATACGAAATAGGGTTTACACCACTAGACGATCTGGCCAGAGAGTTAACAATTTAAAGGTAAGTGGGAGTTTGTGATTATTTAATAATTCTATAAAAAGATAAAACACGACATAACTTACATAAAGAAACATCCAAGGTTTGTGAAGAAGAAGAAGATGTACCAGGTCCTATTGGCACCAAATCTCTAAGCTCATTGATAGTACTCTGCACGCGCTCTACTATATAAAATAATGAAGGTAGAATGTTTCCTCTTAATATTCCCACTTTTTTATTGTATAATTTATGATCTTTAGAGAAGATGTTTAGCAATGTATGAAGGAAGGTCAATATTGTTGGAACCTTTTAAACCGTACTATAAAATTTAATAAATAATATTTTATATTTTTGTATGGATTATATATTTTATGAATTATATAATTTGGTAATTACTTAGGAGTATATAGTATTCTATTAAATTAACTTAAAAAATGTTGTCATTTTTAGTATTAATTTAGACTTGTTCATCTATTAATTTATTATTTGTTTTGTTTTTATTAATTGATGGTTTTATATATGTGAATTTTGATGTTGAATAAACCTATCTTTTAGACGTTTTGTAGTTTTTAATTTAACTGCATGTGTGTGCGCAGTATAATATCAAAACAATTTTCTTTTGTGATTGAACTTTTATTATTGTGGCTTGAAATGAAATATAATTTGTAACCATTGACAATTAATTACTATATACTTTTTTGTACATCCTACAGTAAATGTAGTAATTAATCGCTTTAGTTTTATGATTCTTTACCAGTTTTATTAAACTATTACAAGAAGGTTAATCTTTGTTGTGTTGTTCCAGACTACAATCTTATAGACCGGCTGCAGTTACTTCTTCTAAATCAGGTTGTCGAAACATTAAGTCCTTGGAAAGGTCAGCTTCGTGCTCCAGAATCTTTTCTTAATGAAATAATAGAAATCAATGGAACACATTTTGACTCATTTCCTTTGTTACCTGCATTGAAAAAAGGACTGGGAGGATCAGAGTATGTACTGACAGGAGTTTATACTAAACATGGACATTTTATTGGTAAGAGAATGTATATAATATACATAGAATAAATCTAGATTTTTATATTTATTTATATTTATCATGACTTTATAACAAAATACGAGGTTTGTTCAAATAAAGACAGGACTTTTGAAATAGCGCTCCAATCAGTGTACGGAGCGTGTTCTGACATGTGGTGCCGCCTAGCGGCCACCTTCGGCAACTTAACCCCGATTGTTGCGTCGTTCTACTCGTATTAGTTGGTGGCATAAAACTGTCGAAATAAACACGTGCATTCACCGTTCTGCGAAGTAAAGATGAATGATTTTATGGAGCAGCGCGTTTGTGTGAAATTTTGCTGCAAGACCGACAAAACTTTCACTGAAACGTGAGCTTTGCTTCAGCAAACCTATAAGGAAGACTGTATGAGCCGTTCACAGTGTCACGAGTGGTTTAAACGTTTTAAATCGGGCAGAACATCGATTGAGGAAGAGTCAAGATCGGGACAACCTTCGACGTCAACAAACGATGAAAACATCCATGCTGTTCGTTCCGTGATTCGTGCAAATCGTCGTTTGACTGTGCGAGAGGTTGCTGAGGAAGTCGGCATCAGCATCGGGTCGTGCCACGAAATTTTGACCGTAAAACTTGGCATGCATCGCGTCTCTGCAAAACTCGTGCCACGTCTGTTGACCGACGACCAGAAGGAGAACCGTGTCAAGATCAGCCAAGAGCTGCTTGATCATGCCAGTACCGACAAAAACTTCATAAAAACCATCATAACAGGAGACGAAACATGGGTTTATGGCTACGATATCGAAACCAAGGCACAATCGTCACAATGGATTGGAAAAATGTCGCCCCAACCGAAAAAAGCACGCATGAGTCAGTCAAACTTGAAGTTGATGTTGATAATTTTTTTTGATTATCGAGGCGTAGTCCACCACGAATTCGTGCCACAGGGTCAGACTGTTAACAAGGAGTTCTACGTACAAGTTTTAAGGCGTTTGAGGGAAGATGTGCGCCGGAAGAGGCCTGAGCTGTGGAAAAACAAGAGCTGGGTGTTGCATCACGACAACGCGCCAAGCCACTCGTCTCTGCTAGTCAGCCAATTTTTGGCCGGTAACGAAATAGCCGTCCTTCCTCACCCTCCGTACTCTCCAGACTTGGCCCCCGGCCCCCGCGGACTTTTTCCTGTTTCTAAAATTGAAAACCACCCTGAAAGGACGTCGTTTTCAAAGTGTTGACGAGATTCAACAGAATTCGCAGAGACAACTACGCACCATCTCACAAAACTAGTTCCAGGGAGCATTCCAACAGTGGCAGAAACGATGGGAGCGGTGTGTAGCAAGCAGGGGGGAGTACTTTGAAGGGGACAAACATTTGTAATGTTGTAATTACAGTAATAAAGTTTGTATGACAAAAGTCCGGTCTTTTTTTGAACAAACCTCGTATATATGACCAGTTTTACTTCCTTTTATTACAGTGTTCTACCACATATTCATATAATCATTTTACCTTTTTTCCCCATCATGTGACTCATATTTACAAACAGAATTATCACTGTTGCACACCACTGTGCAACGGTTATAATTCTGTTTGTGATTATAACCACTAACACAACTTTCGTAATTAAATGACTCATATTTCTTAAACTAGTTTCAGGACATATGTCCCTTCCACAATACTTTCCATTTGGACTGTTGCTGAAACTTTAAAATTAAAAACATTTAAACTACAGGCATCTTGTAGAAGTGTCAAAGAATTTTTAAGAAAGCCACTGTACACAGTTTGCGCCACATGACCAGGCCAGTCTAAACACCTTTTGCATCAGTCAGTAAATGTTTTATCTATTTGTTTTTAGTCTACTCTTATCACATACTAATATATTTACAGTCATGTCATGTAATGAATTTCAATTAAAATGTAATTGATCATTAAGTACCATATGTTGTTTTGTTTTTTCAAAGGTTCTGTATATTTCAAATTCTGTAAGAGCATCCAGTGTTTTTTGCAGATATGTAAAGCTTCAAGGTTGGTGTTAAAATCTGCATAATTGTATTACATATCATCAATGTGACACTTGATTAGGCGTGTAAAAATCATTAGTCCATCTGTTTCTTCCACTTTATTGTGGTATGTAAAGCTAATTCAAACACCCTAAGAATTTAAGTGCATCAGTAATGAGAGACAAGACATAACTGTCTTTGAACTGCAATCATATATATATGTAATTTCCTAGCACGACAAAACTCATTTCAACCATGACATTTTGTTCATTACTTTTCTTGGAAAATATTCCAAATATTTAATGCCCAACATAGTCGACAAATAGTAGGGCCTATATATGTATAATTATGTATTTACACAAAAATAATTATAACCGCAGTAATGACAGAAACAGTATAAAAACACTATTTTATATAAAGTAACAGTACTTTTCAAAGGATAGCATAGCAGCACAGCATGGCAGTAAACTGTCATAGTCTACTAAATAGTTCAAGAATCACATCATTAGTTACAGTAATGTAGGGACTTCCTACTACTCCCTACTTCCTAGGGACTTACAGTAATATTTCTAAATATTTTGTATAAGATATAAAATTTTAAAATTAACTTACTTTCTGTTTCTGTTATTTGCTTAATTTTTAATTTTAAAAAAAATCTTCAAATGTAGCCCCACAGAATAAATGTGAAACACCTTATGTTTGGTACAGTATGTTTTATTGTCTGTAATGGGTATACAATATACTAGAAAATATTTTTTTTATTTTTCAGATCACATTGTGGTGATGAGAAAGGGTGGTTACCCTATAGCAATTAACCATAGTGGTTCTGAAACTGTACAAACAGATTTAGCACACAGAATGTATGTTGAAAGCATAGACGTGCCTAATGACAGCCAAGTGTAAGTATCATTTGTAGTGTATAAACATATATGATTTGTTGTTGCTGAAAGTATCAAAGTATCGACATTAGTCATTGTTTCTTTTGATGCATACAGCGTGAAGTAATACAGCTGATATTCTTCTACTTCTTTATCTCTGATATGAATATATTCTTTCCATTTAAGTCTGTATGGAGTTCTAATATTATCAGTGGTGACTCATCAGGTGACACAGCTGAAGCGATGCTTCACCTAAAACAACCGATTCAATGTGTTTTTTGTTTGTACTCTAAATTGTTTTCATTTTGGGCAATTTTATATAGAAATTTACTTTTTTTAAATTCTGTATTATAATTTTTATATACCTCTTCACTACAAATAACCACACATTTTCAAGATGTGGAAAAGCTTCAGTTTGTTACATTAATGGATAATTCAAAATTCATATTATTAATAAGTTCCCACACATGCATTAAGTAACTTAAAAGTGTTAAATGAACGCAACTTTTACAGCCAGTGTTTACATTATCACAGTTTCCCGGGTTGTTGCGCTGTGGTCTGTTTTTCATGTTTGTCACCAGACATTTCGCCCATGTCGATGATGGACATCATCAGTTGTATGGGAACATAGATCACAACACCCGTGAACAAATATGAACAGTCACGCACGAACACAGATTACAACCCCCCATGAACAAATGTTAACAAAGACTGTCCTGTCATGTTGAGGCACTTGTATTTATACGTTTTCTTCTAAGTGTTGGTTGATCATTTTTTGGCCAATCTTGTATCACTCCTTTTTTGATTGGCTTGCTTATTTCACCATTCTTTAATGCTGGTGTCCAGTATTTATTCAGTACTAAAGACTTCTCTGTGTTATTCTGGACCAGACCTCATGGCAGGAGCTCCTATCAGTAGCTTGGTACATGCATCACCCAGGGGAAGTCTAACAGGCGCACATTCCCTCAGCCCTGATGGCCACCTCTTTCTTATTCATGCTGCGGTCACCGTGCTTGTATATTTCAATTGCCTCGCTCTCCAACCCAGCTAAATACTCCCAAATGGAGGACAGGACCTGGGTATCTCCAACAAAATTGTATGGTCGATTTTAGAAACCGCCTATTCTGCTGTAGCAGACCTCTGTGTTTGGCCAAGTTGGCAGTGTCGCTTGTGTTCATCTAAGCAGGTGTTGATGCTTGTTTAGTGGTGCCAATATACACTTTTCCACAAGAACACGGCACTCTGAATACCCCGCACAAGTAAAGCAGTTCCCTTGTGTCTTTCACTGGTCGCAGGCATTGTTGGATTGTCTGTGTCAACAGAAAAATAGTACATTTCCCCACCTCATTTGAGCAACTTCCCGGTGCGGTCCGTTACACTCCTGACATAGGGTAAGAATGCCGTGCCGACCACCTGATGTTCCTCTGATGCATTCATTTGGCTAGGCGTATGCGGCTGCATGGCTCTTCTCATCTCTGCAGTAGAATAATGTTTGACTATAGGAGCTGTATCAAAATAAATTAAAGACATGCTCTAATCCGTTTACTGATTTCCAAAGACTGAAAAATGATTTACAGCTTAATGTATGAGGATAAGCAGTACAGATGATTGGAACCACAAAATTTTATGGAACTTTTAGCTGACAACAGAAACATATTCAAAGAAATCTATAAACTGTTTTGTTTAATTGTAACTATTCCATCACTAGCGTTTCTACAGAACCAAGTTTTTCTTGTTTAAAAAGAATAAAAACATACCTGTGCAATACAATGACTGAGGACAGACTTACTAACTATCAAAAGTTTTTATTGAAAGGAACTACTAAGCGAATTAATTAATGAACAACCATTTTATGGTGACATCATCTACAAGTTCGTGAATTTGAAATGGACAAGAATTTACCTTAAGCTCAAGAAATAAAATGCAACTCTGTAAGTGCTTACTGTTTTTAACTACCACTTAATTGGTAAATACTATTAAATATTTTTTATAATATTATCATTTTAAAATCTTTAATTATTGTAGTATTTTGTCACCATATATATCAAGATTCAAAACAGAGTGAAAGAGTTTCAAATAATTTTTTTTTGGGGGGATGGACCTGCCACCAGTTCTGCTTCACAAATCCTCGAAGTCATGAGGCACCACTGAACATTATTTCTATTGAGTGTCTGTTTTCTGTAGAATTGTCACAAAATCTGTTTTTATACCCTTCTCTTTATTTTTTCACTTCTTTATGTTGCCTTTAAATCATTGCCCATTTGTATCCTTCTTCATTATACCTATTCTTCAAATGTGTCTTGAACGTAGCTCCGTACTGTGATGTCCAGTATTGCTCTCTTCTCTTCATTGTTCACAGTATTTCTTCACTTGTCACTCCTACTCGTCCTCAGTACTTTCTCAGACACCACATTTCAAAAGTTCAAACTTCCCAATTTTCTTTTTACCATTTCCTCAGGGTCCAAGTTTTTGAACTATAAAAGTGACACTCCAGACAGTACAGTCTGACAGTATGTAGAAAAGAATTCCTCAACTTTGCTAGAGAGCCAGCTTACCACAGAAATCATGTCAGCTTGAAAAAGTCCACCTCACTCCTGCTGAATTATAGGAAATATATCATATTTACATATGAACCTCAGACAGTATCTTAATGCTTATTTAGTTAGTTTATATCTATTAAATTGCCTTAGTAACACTTGACAGTCTGGTAGGGTGTGATACCATATGAAATAATGGCTCTGGATGTTTTTTAGCTGGCTAATAGCAGATTGTCCAGTTCCTTTCTACAATCTATCGGGTTGTATTTATTTACTTTGTCTTCATACTCAAGTTCCTCTATTTTTGAAATGATATTCATATGATTCACTAATCAATTAAAATGCTGTTTTCCGACCATCATAATATTGTCTAATTATGTATTATGACAGTCTCTATGTTAGTAGATGTACTGCACCATTGTCCTATTCACATTACATACTGCCAGAAGCATATGCAGATGTGAAACAAAATGAATAAATATAATAAGTAAATAATAATATATGTGTAAATATATTATTTTTACTTTTAACAAAAATTAATAATTTGCACTGTACACAGTGAAGCTGCTAATATTAAAATGAACCAACTTATTGGAAATTATTAAAATGCTTAAAATTATTGATACACAATGTACTTTTCCCTCCTAAGCTGAGTGTTATACACTTGGAGTTTTTCCATGAGTCATACCGTTATTATAAGTTGTAGAATAGGAATACACAGGGCACCTACAATGATCAAGGTTTTTATAATTCTGTAACCGTTTGCAGCCAAGCAAGATTTGTCACTGCAAGATACCTTCAAGATACCTGCAGTGACAAAGATATTTTGAAAGGGATGTGAAGGTGGTTTCTGAAAAAGTGTGCTATTAATTTCATTTTAAATTACCATTGTCTATAGTATACTAAATAAAATCAGTGTATCAAAAAATGAAAAATTCAGCTACAGGGAAAGTATCAGTCATATCATTCATATGAAAAATTCTGCCTATACCAGTAACAAAAGGTAAATAATGCTCCAGTAGATGCTGGTACTAGTTAATTCTCTGATAACCTCAGCATATTTTCTGCATTAATTTTCTATTTGTCAGGATATTGTAATTATTATTTTAGACAAAAAAATATTAACTTCCGTCAGTACTCTCAGTAAACAGGAGTTAAACAGGTGGTAATCATATTCTGCATTTGGAGAATTTATTCAATTATACACAAAAATGTACCATCACAGAAACTGTATTAATAGTGGTTCAACTTTGTATTCAAGGGTCATTCAACAAATAAGGTCCAGACATAGATAAAACTCAAGTGATCTGAACAAGGTCACAGATGTGCAGTATGTCATTTTGGTTTACTGCAATGTGGTCCAGCAAGCACTAATGAAAGATTGTGTTGCATATATAGTGACAGTATGCTAAAATAATAATAATATTAAAAGATTATGTTGCAGAAAATCCGAAAATTCCACCAAGTAAATGTAACAGAAATTGATGAGTGGCAGCAAAGTGCACAAATTTTGCTGGAAGTTGACGTATGGTTATAAAAGTATATATGCATACATATGTTGTAAACTATAGTGACTGATCCATAATTGTCACTGATTGACTCATAAATGTGTCACTAAAATAACATATTTCACATTAAGTAAGTGCATCACAAAATAATTAATATTTTTAAAATTAAATTTCACATTCATTAAATGTTTCACAAATTTCATTAACTGTTGTTTACAAAATAATAATGAGAAAGCTTCTGTAGAAGAAAATCTGTGAGTTCCAATGATGGTCACTGAGGCCCACAAAAACTAGAGAATGGCAAGGAGTCAGGGGCATAGCCAATGAAAAGGATTACAAACACTCACCCATTGGTAGGTTGCCATTGAGGTCTTTGGGCCAAGGCAACCTATGGCCTAGCCATAGGTTATAGCATTCACATTGGGCTGTAATTGACAAATTTTCTGTTACCATCAATGTGTCTCCTCTCCCACTTATCAATCATTATCTACTACAATTAAAAAATTCTGGTCTGTAAACTCCCCTCCCAATGGGAAAATCCTGGCTACCCTAATGGAAAAAAATTTTAGATCAGTATCTTGCTGGAGGAGATGGATTTTTCAGACACATTGTTAGTGGAGATGAGACTTGGATTTTCTGTGCAAGCTCAGATATAAAACAACAGTCGATACAGTAGAAACATATATCATCACTGAAACAAAAAATTCAGACTGTTCTGATAAAAAAATTGTAGCTACTGTTGTGGGTCTTTGAAGGTGTCTTGCTTGCAGAATTCACAGAGTGTGGTACAGTACCACTGTAAAGCAGGTACAGTATAGACCTAACAGTGGTTTATGAACAGTGAGCTTGAAGTGCACAGTGGACAAACACCTTATTGTGACAATGTCATTGTGAAATGACTTATGAGACAGAGATGATGTGTAAATGAGACATCAAACTGTTGTCGCATATTTTCTTCTCAGTCCATGGTATATTTTTAGGTGGGAGGGGGTAAACCTTTCATTTGCTCCACCTGTTACTCTTCAAAATGGTTGTCAGGTCTATACCTACATAGTGGAATGTGTGTGGTACCTCTGACATGTATTATAAGTCTGACAAGTGTCTCAATAAAGCGGTTTGTAGCAAAGAGATGGTTGTTCTTTCAAAAATGGATAAAAAATGTGTTCCATGTGTAAACTTAATTTCAATTATTAAATTTTATTAACACACGTACCTGTACTTCGTATGCACAATCAGCTGTTCGTATATATATATCATAGGTGTTGCCATCTTACCAACACTCTCCCCACTTCCGGATGCTCAGTAATTACAAAATGGTTTCCCCAGGGTTCATTAGAAGTAATTTTTAAATCAGGAATAGAATTAGTTTTTTATCAATGATGGTCATTTATAAAAAATGAATTTACTTTTCTTTATTTTATATTCTTAATCTGTTTCTATACCCGTACAATTAACAAGTTGATCTTAATACATTTCATAACATTTAATTATACCCATCATTAATTGAACATGCCTTTGTTTAGAACATTGTGTAATTAATACATATCATTTGACCCCCAAAATATTAAAGATATACTGTGTTCTAATCTCATACCTGCCAACTTTTACGGTTTTTCCGTAAAATTTACGGAATAGCGTGTGTTTTACGGCTTTACGGATGAACTACGATATTTTACGATTTTACGTACGAAGACCTTATTTTCAAAATTCGCGCCAGAACGAGCTTCCGCATGCTACCGGTACATGTTGTGTGACCATCGATATAATATATTATCTCGATGTGTGTGACTCGTGAGTATTCGATACATCGCATTTTCCGGTCGTTACAGTTTTCGACCATGAATACATTCCTATATGAATACAATGCTTTCTGGCTGAAATGCAGTCGTTCTATATCGATATATTTGAGTTGCGAGATCGACTAGTTGGTTCGCAAGCCGCTCTGATTGAAGCGTGGTTAAAGTATTCTTTGTTTCGCTGACTTGGCGTGGTTGGATGCAAGTTACGTAGCTGAGATTATATATTATAGTTACAGAATAACGTGTGAATTGTGCTCGTTGCATTTTCTTCGTGTTTTATGCAACGTGTTGGGAAGTCAAGGTTGTGCTGGAATTGTTTTTAAAGAAATCGTGAATTGTGCTCGTCGCTTGTTTATCTTCATTTTATTTGCACCATGTGTTTGGAAGCTGAGAATATGTTGTGTTGTAATTGGGGAAAGACCTTGTGAATCGTGCTCATCGTTTATTTTGCGTCGTATTTTTCTCAACGCGTTGGGAAGTCGAGGTTATGCTGCAAGTTTGAAAAAAACGTGAATTGTGCTTGTCGCTATTTTTGCTTCATTTTTGTCGTCACTTATTTCGATACAAAGGTTATGTTGTGAGTTGTGGGATAACGTGAATTGTGTTTGTCGCTTTATGACTGTGTTGTTTATCAGAAATCATGAGTGAATCCACAAAAAAACAGTATTTTCAGGTGTTCAGGGAATCCTATTCTTTGGAATTCCCATGCATCTTGAAATCCAGAAAAGGAGAAAAATTTGCATTTTGTACCGTGTGTGCGTGTGATATTAATATAGCACATGGCGGCAAAAACGACATTACAAATCATATTAAGTGTGCTAAACATCTCAGTAATTTGAAGTCAAAGGCAGAGAATCAGAAAATACATAGTTTCTTTACCAAAGCTGGAGATAGTAATTACGATGTTATTCAAGCCGAGTGTTTGTTTACTTCTTTTCTAATAGAGCACAACATACCACTGGCTGCAGCTGATCATGCAGGAGCCTTGTTCAGAAGGATGTTCCCTACATCGGAAATTGCTAAAACGTATGGCTGTGGTCGCACGAAAACAATGTGTGTTTTGAACGAAATGGCACGTTGTACAACCCAAGAAATTGTCACACGTCTACAGAATGGACCATTTTGTTTGTCCACAGATGGAAGCAATGACACTAGTTCGATGCTGTATCCGATAGTGGTTACATTTTATGATGCTGTAGAAGAAAATGTTACAAGTAGTGTACTATCGGTACCAGCATTGGAAGGAGATTCGACTGGACACAACATTGGTAAGCTGCTACTATCGCAATTGGAATTCCACAAAATACCAATTGAAAACTGTCTTGCATTCTGTTCGGACAATGCTCCTGTTATGATTGGACAGAAAAATGGAGTTCTTGTAGTTCTAAAAGAAGCTCATGCAGATATTTTTGGCATTGGTTGCAGCTGCCATCTCATTAATTTAGCTGCTGAGAAAGCTGCAGCAAGTTTACCACTCAGAATCGATGAGATTCTTGTTGACCTTTTCTATTGCCTGGAGAAGAGTCCCAAGAGAAAAGAACGGCTTCAGAAATTTCAGAGTTTGCATGGAAAAGAAATAAAGAAATTGTTGAAGCACGTGTGCACAAGATGGCTATCCTTAGGCAGGCAGGTGTTTAGACAGATTATTAGATCAGTGGGATCCACTTCTTTCATTTTTCAAGGATGAAGTAGTGAGTGCTCCAAACGTTTCTGCCAGTTTGTCATTCTTCACCATTCCTAAAGCAGGCCGCAGTAGATCTGATGACAACCAGAAAAAGAGACTTCTCGATTGCTCCTCCTCATCTGAAGCCAAAAGAATGGCACGTTCTTCCAAATGTGACACGCCAGTTCTGCGAAACGTGAATCCCACTACATCTCGCGAAGAAAAGCTGTTCATGTTTCTTTCTTCGGACCTTAACAAGGCTATTTGCACATTTCTGCATGTGACTATCCCATCATTTGAAAGAGTTAATACAGTCCTTCAGAGTGCTTCCCCGCATATTCACATATTATTCGACTTAATGATGGATCTGTTGAAACAGACGCTCACTAAGTTTGTGAAACCAAGTGTAATTAAAGGCTCTGCATTGCTTGATGTCCAGTATCACCCTATCCAGAACCAGAAAGTTGATGAGGAATTGATTATTGGCATTCAAACCCAGAACTTGGTTAAGACACTGAAAGATGAAAACAAATCTCTATTTTTTTTCGTCTGTCAGAAACTATTTCTGTACTGCCTGTGATTACATGGTCAATAAGTTCCCTTTCAGGAGTGATGTCCTGAAGCATGCACAGGTTGCAAAACTTGACAGCATCGAAGAAGTTCAGTTTTCTTCCATTAATTTCTTTTTGGAGAAGTTTCCCATTATTCTGTTGCGGAAAGGAAATGAAACAAGAGATGATGCTGTCAATGAACTCCAAAGGCAGTTTGCAGCCCTTCAGATAGATGACTTGTCTTCTGTTGAAGGTAAACAGGGTTCGGTTGTTTCTAAATGGGCTCAGGTGTCTAACATCCTTGAAGCTGATGGACATCATAAATTCGACAGAATCTCTAGATTCATGTTGTCTATTCTTACAATACCGCATAGTAATGCAGAATGCGAGCGGATTTTTAGCCTAGTTAAGAAGAATAGGACTCAGTTCAGGTCATCTATGTCCAATGGAACTCTGGAAGCCATTTCCATTTTGAAGACGAACAGTTTTGAACCATGTCATAAAAGCACTTTTTCTAAAGACTTTTTAAAGAAAGCTAAACAAGCTACAAGTTTATCCCTTAAATTGGACTAAAGGAAGTGCATGTGATTGTAAATAATATAAATAACTTCAGTGTACTGTATATAATTATCTTTTTGGTTTGAAGTGCAGCAAGATACTCTTTTCTGCAAAATTTTCTTCGGTTGTGTGCATAGCCTACGAATAACGTTGGGTAAGTGGATTTCATTGATAAATTTTACAAGTACTTGTGGTCGTTTAATTCACATTAAATATTTTGTCCTTTAGAATATTGTATAAATGCTATAGAACTCTAATTATCTGAAGTGAAAAATATGCATGCATTTTGTGTTGTTAAACTGCATTTTGACGCGCGGGTTCTTGTGTGTTTTGACGCACGGGTTTGGACGTATTTTGACGCGCGGGATTTTTACTGATTGGCCTTTTGGAAAATTGGCAGGTATGTAATCTATATTTTCATTTTTCGCAAACCAACGCTTTTTATGTAAATTTTTAATTTCTTACTCTCCCTGCCACACACACACACACACACACACATACTGGCCAAACTTTTACATTTATTTTACATTTAGATTGAGCTCAAAAAATTTATTTATTTTTATATCAGATTGAATTTATGGTGTTAATTCCGATGTCTACTTATCTGGCCATTCTCGGTCGTCCGTAGTACTCATGTTGAATGTTGGTCACATTGTTCAAAATTTACGTCCGGACCCGAACTTTATGTACGGTTTTGAGTCTCACTGAATTTACACTGTCATATTTTTACTGTTAGAACTTCCTGGTTGTTACAGAATGTCTAAAATTTTTGATTACTATTGCATTTTGAACTTTGTTAGAAACTTTTTTCTCGGGCTAACGCCCGCACCAAGAAAGCGTCCGCTCGGTTTTATGTTAGTATGACGACTGAGAGCGCGACAGTATATGCATTTCAGTACCACTCCTCTGTGCCTGGAATTCCTACGTCATCAGTTTCCATGACTACGGATTTTGCTTTGTCCAAAATCATGGGTTTGGTGTCTATTTATAGCGGTGACGAAACAAATTCGTATAAAAAACGGTGCAAAATGTAAGTCTTCTAGTGAACTTGTCTCAAACCTGGATATTCATCATACTTTATTTAGCGGGAGATGACCCGTAACATTACAAAACCCCCTTTCAATGAGCGACTTTAAAACATTCACACCATGCTAAGAGGATCAGCCCAGGTATGGCGCCACAACCCCCGTAAAAATTTAAAATATGGGTTACTCACCCCCTGGTTCGATGCGTGCAGCTGCACCTGAATGTTCTTGCTGGACTTCCCTTTCGAGATCCCAACACCACAAGCCCACTCAGGCACTTAACGTTCCTGCTCTGACGCACAGGCCAGCTCAGGACCACCGCCACATCACCAAACCATGAAACATTAAAATACAAAATTAAATAATAGCCTTTAACTAAACCATACCAAGAACTGATCTATCTGGCTCCCCTTAGCTGCGTTGGTTTGCTTTAAAAGCGTTGGTTTGGTTGACCTAGTAATAGATAATCTTATATCTACTGCATAGACTTTCATCCCCTTAATTCGTTCCAAGTACTTCATAAAATTTTTTTGATTCCAATCGACAATAAATAAGCCTTTCCCATTTTACAAGAAGAAGTATAAATCCTTACATTAACACAACAATATCTCAAAATATTTATACATTATCAAAAGCTTTAAAGATCAATCAATCAAATACAATTTATCTATGTCTCCCTTCTTCTACAATTCTTAACCATTTCCCATCTATTTCCAAAACAATTCAAAATCATTTAATACATTATAAAATATTATTATTAACAAATAAAAAAATTCTATTTATCCGGTACTGTTAATAATAATCATCCCCTCTACACACACTATTGCCCCCCCTGGACTGTTGCGTCCAGTTGCCTCCACAAGGACTGAAAATAGCCTGTGTTCAAAATAAGCTTAGATTCCCTGATTAAACCCCATTAATTTCCAAATTAAAACAATTTCCAGGACTATCAACTATGTTCCGCATACATTAATACTGCCTATAGCTGGCAGTCAGCCAAAACCACGATCTGGGTTGGTAAGGCCGAGATCGCCCGAAATGTAGGAAATCACAATGGTTTGACACCTTGTGTCATATCTGCCCCCAAAAATATTAAATTATACATATTTATGAATGACTATAAAATCATCCTTATTTAAAATTAATATAAATTACAAACATTAATAATCATATTATCACTGTTCGTAAAGCACAGTCTTAAGGCGTCACCATAGTTTCACTATGTTCTTCTTCAATTCACAACCACTGAAGGTTGTCACTTTAATACAATTTTCAAAATTTTTAAATTTTGTCTTTTAAATTCTCTCCAAAAAACGGTTGATTTTTATTAATTTCACATAATAAAATTTTAATATAGACATTTTTTCCAAGTTCCAGCTTTCACTTCTCAACAATACCTTCTCACAACAAGATATCAAGTACAACAATGGATCATCTTGATCATCTTAAACTTCTAAATTACATTAATGACACTTCTACTTTGTAAAGAAATAACTCCTTAATGAGTTAATGATTTAAGTTACACAAATTTTGGGTGTTTTATTCCATAATTCATAAAATAAAACTATTGTTCGTGGAAAATACTGCCAATTACTAAGTTTTTTTTTCCAACTACTCTACATTACCTTTCCACGAAACTAGGGTCCTCCTCCCCGTTCTTGTAAACAAAAGAATTTCTACTGTCACCAATTTGTGGAGTAAGACCATCGTTGCTTTCACCCCCTAGTTGAGGCTACCGCCAACCATGGTCCGCCTCCAGACTTCCAAAATACACGATCAGAGGTGGTGAGTCTGTGATCGCCCGAAAATGGGGAGAGTCCCTTCTGTAAACATATAAAAACCAAATTAAAGTTCGTTCACACATCAATATTAATGACGATCACTTTTAAAGTTTCTAAGATGACCAATACAATTTTAAGTTTGTTGCATTGTGTGTCCCTATTATCTCCCTTGTCTCTCTGTTCTGTAGTACGTACGCATTATTCATCTTCACTCCTATTACCTCATAAGGTCCTTCGTACAGTAAGAAAAATTTCTTAATTTCCTTGTCCTGAGCACTCGATAAGTCGTGTCTCCTCACCAATACCAGCTGTCCTATTTCATATTTCATCCACTTACCTTTTGCGTCATGTCTACGTTTCCGTCGTTCACCGTTACTTAATATAATAGATTTTCATTAGCCAACCTGATTTTAATGCTCACATCCGTTTTCTCACTCTCAGGTGGGTAGTCAAACTATAAGGATTTTTGAGAACTGCACCACGTTGATGGCGACAAATATAAGGAATCTTAAAGCTCCACATTTTTGTGGCGTCAATTATAATTATTATTTTGAAAGAGCTCCACTCAGATTTGTATTATTAATTATTACTTGGGCGCCAGAGCAGGAGATCTCAGGTTTGTTTATGAAATAATAACAAACTGTTCAGATACTAATATTTGTATTGTTAGATTCTTATCATTTAATAAATTTGAAACATAATCATTTATATCAACCTTATTCAATAATAACACCAAAATAGTATTAATAATTCTAGTTACGCTTCTTTTTGAATTTATATTATTTAAATAACATTCATAGGAGTTCTTAGTATATTCAATTTACTCCATTAACAAATTTAAATCATCGCTATCAATCAAACACTGCTACCATCAATTCTTAACTGCTACGACTTCTATACTATTCAATATATATTTAATTATTTAATTCATCTATCATTTCAATAATTATTAGTATTGGTTTCTTACTTTACTATATCATAATTCACCCAAACATGTCATCTAGCATAAATTGAATGTTTAGTATCTGAACATCGTGGGTCTTTTTAAAATGAGATGAGTTTATTGAGATATTAAAATTATGTTAATTGATTATATTGTAATTTATAAGTGAGATATTGTTACTTGTGGCAGGATTCCTGACAGGCGAATGACGAATTGTATTCTTGCGTTAACTATCACACGACACTTTCACTGATCACGCTTTATTAACTTTCTTTAACCACATCACACGCTCGCGTTATTACTATACGTCACGCACAAATAAATAATATACTTTTGTTGCAAATTACGCGCACAATTTAAATAGCTTCTTGTCCACACGTACTTTCGCGCACATATCTAAATAAACTTCTTGATGACTGATACTATTAAACCGAGAGAATATTGATTTGACTTTGAGTAATTTAATTTGCTCACATCGAGTGACGCAGATTTCACGTGTTTTGCGTGAAATTTTAACTTAGACTTCCCCGTTGTGGGCTCCGCATGTTATTTTTATAGTTTCTTCAATTCTACCCTCACTACATCTTCTGTTGATCATTTCTCATTGGTCTTACATTCAAATATTTGCCGGTATTTTTGAATGTATCCAGTCTGGTGTCGTATCTCTTTCGCGCTCACTACTGACGCTATTGGTGATTGGTTCCCAAAGTGCGGGCGATAATTTTACGCGGTTGTCCGTTACACACCTTAAAAAATGACGCGACTTTCTAAAATCGTCAATTTACTGGCGTGGCATCTTTTGTCTGTTGAAGGACACCGTACCGTTAACCTAACGGTATATAGGCGTTTTTTGCTAGTTTTACTCTACAAAACAATTTATGCGTTTACGACATGTAGGGTGTCTTAGGTCTGTTGTACTTATTTTTGCCGGCGTCGGTCTGTTGCACTGCCGAGCCTCTTTAGATTCACTATTCAATTATAACTTTACTTAAAACTACGTACATTTTAATACTTTAATTTATCATATATGGTTATATTTATCATTAATATTTGCTTACTTATTATAGGTATTTACATACATATTAAATTATGATACAGTTATACAGTATCGTTTCAAAACAGCTGTTCCAAAATCCTCGGGGGGGGCGTGTTCCCTGTATCAGCTCATGAGGTGTATATCCTGTCAACTCGTGGGTGGTACTGTTCAGCCATTTTCAACCCTTTTTACATATAACGGCCACTCGCTGTGTTTGGCGTGACAATAGGCTCTAAAAATCCTGCCTATCTCTCTCATGACACGCTCTGCCTGGTTGGACTGAGGATGGTAGACTGCCGTATGCTTCGGAATGATTCCCTCCCATCCGAGGGTCTGGCGCCATCTTCCACTGATGAACTGTGGCCCATGGTCCGATAAAATCACCTTTGGCTTCCCCACATTTATCGTATAATCCTTCGTCACCTTCTCACTCAGCACATGACTTGTAGCTCTCTTCACACTATACAATTTTACATACTTCGAAAAAGTGTCCAACATTACAAAAATATACATAACACCTCCTCTACCCTTCGGCAACGACCCATACAAATCTACTGCAACTAAATCAAATGGCTTTTCTACTTTTATAAAATTCAACTCCCCTTCAACCCTATAATTCACTACCTTTGACTTCTGACACAAATCACAACCCCTTAACAACTTCCTAACCCGCCTCTCCATATTCTTAAAAACACAAGACTCTTTCAAAACGTTAACACACTTTTTCGCCCCAAAATGACCATATCTTAAATGACAATCCCATATGACATTATCTACTAACCCATGTGGCACAACTAACCTCCAATCACGCTCACCCCATTCTACTTTCTTAAATAACAACCCTTAATATATTTGAAAATGATTATTATACTCTGACCCAGCTAATTCTGTCTCTAAACTATTTATGACCCTACCTGACTTACTATCTGCTGTTTGCTTGGTTTTGATGTTTTTTAACTCTTCCCCAAAAATCCTATCTTCCCTTGTTATTCTAAAAATCTCAATTTCTTTTAAATCTCTCCCCGTGTTGTTATCTAGCATGTCCACCCTGGAAAGAGTGTCAGGTATTTTGTTCTGTGTTCCCCTTATATACTCCCAGGCAAAATTGTATTCTTGTAATACTAGTACCCACCTGGTTAGACGGCTGTGAGCAAGCCTACATGTGTTCAGAAATGATAAAGCTTTATGGTCCGTGCGTATGACAGTTCTGTTCCCCAGGATGTGCGTACGGAACTTTCCCACGGCGAACACAATGCTCAATAATTCCTTCTCAGTCGTTGTATAGTTCTTTTCAGCAGACAGAAGCGACCTACTGGCGAAGGCGATGGTAAGGTGTTCTTTATCGCAGTCCTTCTTCTAATTTTGTCAATACATACTCCAAATGTTCCAAGTGGTCCTGAAAAGTTCTAGAAGCAATTAAAATATCATCCACATATACTGTTAAAAAGTCTAAGTCCTTAGGTTTCAAAATTTGGTCCAAACATTTAATAAAACTCGCTACACTTTTATTTAACCCAAATGGTAAACGCTTAAACTGATAATTTTTTCCGTTGAACAAAAACGGTGTATACTTTCTACTTTCTTTTGCTAATGGCACCTGCCAATACCCTGCTGTCAAATCTAATGATGTCATGTATCTTACCCCATTAAACTTTTGAAAAATTTCATTTATGGATTCCGGTGATTCACGGTCGGGTATTATTATTTGATTAATTCTCCTGGCATGTAAACACAATCTAACCCTACCATCTTTCTTAATTACTACCACCAACGGATTCGAGTAATGTGACACTGACCTTTCTATAATACCTCCCTCCATCATTCGATCTAACTCTTCTTGCACCGCTCTTCTTTTGGAATAAGGTACTGGATAACTCCGCTGCATGAAAGGTGTGTGTTCCCGAACTTTCAACTCACATTCATACCCTCTTGCCCTCCCTGGAATCTCGGCAAACACTCTTCGAAACTTCTCTATCACCTACCACAATGACTCACGTTGATCACCCCCTACAACATCACCCTCACTTAGAAATTTATCAGCCCTATCTTCCCACATTCTCTCACTACTTTCATCCATCTCTCTTTCAAAACTCTCTGCATACTCTCTCTCTCTACATGAATTTACTTTTGCTTCAGTGTCACTCTCGCCTACCCGTTTCTGTAATATTTTTACCCCTGATACTCTAACCTTATCTAACACATGCTCAAAACTAACCCTGACCGGTCGATCATCCCCATTGAACTCTACTATTTTCTTGTTAAAATCGATTACAGCTTTATTTCTTTGTAAAAAGTCATTACCCAAAATTATATCTAGACTTGGTCCCTTTACAACTAAAAATGTATTCTCAAATTCCGTATTGTTGATAAAGAAATTTAAATGTATCTGGTTGGTTACTCTTTTGCTACGTTCTCCGGTAACTCCCACTACTGTAACCCCGGCTACTGGTAATATTGGAATATTTTTGTTTGTTTCCCTCAATTCCCCCAAAACATTTTCAGCAATTACAGAAAATTCCGCGCCTGTATCTATAAGTGTTTTATAATCCTTATCTGCTATTGTTACCTTTACCTCCGTTAATCCGGTCTTCAGTCCTATTGTTTCATGATTATTCTCCTCCAATAGATCTTTTACAATGTTGGTTTTTATGACGTTGTTCTGAAAATCATCGGTTGGTTGGACCTCATTCGCTTCCCTTGACAATGGTATGGTCCTCTCTACCACTGTCGGCTCTAGTTTTCCGTTCGGTTGGCATGAGTACTGGTAGTAGGTCCATTCTGATTCCTTGGCGGCCCAGTGTTACTTCCAGATGTTCCACTATTACTTGGTGTTCCTCTTGGCTGCTGACCATGATGAGTTGCTCCCACTCTCCTTGGTTGATTATCTCTCGCTTGGCTGCACCTGTAACAGTTTCGCCTACTCGCATAGTTTTCAAATCTAAATTTCGAACATACCCAACCCTCGTTGTTATTGTAACTATTTGCTCGTGTTCCTCCATATCCACTTGTGTTAACCCTTGTTGTGTTATTATGTTCGTAATTATTAGTTGGCGGTGGTTGGTGGCGCCTACCCATTTCCCTATCTCTAATACTCTGCAAAACGTCTAATATTCTTTCTAATTCGTTCATGTCATTAATATATTTTGTCATCAAAGTAATTTGGACCTCCTGCGGCAGATGTTTACTCACGTGTCTCACAAACGACTTGAAAGGTAGCGGCGGATCTAAATATTTTGCTTCACTGTATAATCGGGTTACATATATAGTTACGTTATTATTATGACTGCCTCCAAAGTTCCCTGATCCCATTATGCGGCTACACAAAAATTCTTGGTCTTCTTCCGCCCAATACTTCCCTTTAAACGCCCTCTCAAAATCTTCATAACATCCCCATTCTACACGATGTGCTTCGGCCCATATTGTGGAACTCCCCTTGAAACATTTTAAAATCTTTAGCTGTTGCACCTCCCAATTACTGCTACTAAAACGGTTATATTCTCTAGCTTGGTTAAGAAATTGCATCGGGTGTACTGCCCGGTTCTCGCAACTAAACGTCTCTAACTCAACTTCATTGTGTAAATCGCGAGTTATTAATATCCTTTCTGTTACCCTTGTCAATTTTTTATTAATTTCCCCCGCAATTCATCTTTTACACAGTTTAAACTTCCTTCAATTAAAGTACATTTATTATATATGTCACTATTAGTTTGAATATTACAATCACTTATTTCTTTGATTCTATTTTGTATAGTAATTATTTCATTACTAGTATTAACTTCATGCTCTTTGATGGCTTTATCAATTGTTTCAATATTATTTGTTATGTTAGTCATACTAGATTCACATTTATGTATTTGATTTTTTAAAATCTTTGTTTTAACATCTATCTGTTTATCAATCTCAATTTTTGTTTTAATTTCTATTTGTCTGTCAACTGCATTTAAACATTTACTTTCTATTTCTATACTCTGCATTATAATTTGGCTTTGAACTTTCTCAACTATTGCTTCATCTACTTTAATCATTCTGTTTTCTAAACTGTCTATTTGCGTACTAAACTTCTTATTGACCGGTTCTATCTAATATTTTATCAGTTATTGATACAAATTTTTCATCAATTTTTTCGAATTTACCATTAAAATCAGTTTTGATTTCACTTATAGTTTGAACATTTTGTGTTTTAATTTCATTTTTTATTTCACTTTTGAAATTATTAAAATTTTCATTCTATTTGTCACATTTACTATCGATCTTTAATAGCAACTGCAGCATTGCCATGGTATGTCATCTGTTTTATTTTCATAACGAGTTGAGATGGGTGTTAATTGAACCATATTTAATTCAACTGATTCGGTAGCGCTAGGCTCACCGATCTGGCTAATTGGAGTTGAGTGAACGCCCATCTCACTCGTAAATGTGTCGTCAGTTAAGCTGACTTCCCCGTTCTTATCTGCCATCTCAAATTTTTTTTTAATTCAAAATATCAATCTTTAATTTACTACAACATTAATCTATTCTGCGTATATCTTTACTGTACTATCAGATCATTCATCGACATCTTGAATACACATTATATTTGATCTACACATATATACTTGTCATGATCATTCATATTATTATCGTATCAATGTAAATAAATAAACAAATAATTTCTAAATTCAATTTTCAAAATATTAATATACTTTCTCTCCTTTTGTTTTATTTAATATCATCATTACCAACATGTAACTATACTTAGTATGCATTACTTGCATATCTAATTAGTCCTAACCTTTTAATGTAAACCAATACAACAGACCATTCTTTTATAATTTACGTCACCTATTCTGTTCCTGACAATTAGATCTAGATTTAATTAAATCGTCCCAGTTCGGGCGCAAATGTAAACTTAATTTCAATTATTAAATTTTATTAACACACGTACCTGTACTTCATATGCACAATCAGCTGTTTGTATATACATATCATAGGTGTTGCCATCTTACAAAGTGGTTTCCCCAGGGTTCATTAGAAGTAATTTTTAAATCAGGAACAGAATTAGGTTTTTATCAATGATGGTCATTTATAAAAAATGAATTTACTTTTCTTTATTTTATATTCTTAATCTGTTTCTATACCCGTACAATTAACAAGTTGATCTTAATACATTTCATAACATTTAATTATACCCATCATTAATTGAACATGCCTTTGTTTAGAACATTGTGTAATTAATACATATCATTTGACCCCCCAAAATATTAAAGATATACTGTGTTCTAATCTATATTTTCATTTTTCGCAAACCGACGCTTTTTATGTAAATTTTTAATTTCTTACTCTCCCTGCCACACACACACACATATACTGGCCAAACTTTTACATTGATTTTACATTTAGATTGAGCTCAAAAAATTTATTTATTTTTATATCAGATTGAATTTATGGTGTTAGTTCCGATGTCTACTTATCTGGCCATTCTCGGTCGTCCATAGTACTCATGTTGAATGTCGGTCACATTGTTCAAAATTTACGTCCGGACCCGAACTTTATGTCTTGAGTCTCAGTGAATTTACACTGTCATATTTTTACTGTTAGAACTTCCTGGTTGTTACAGAATGTCTAAAATTTTTGATTACTATTGCATTTTGAACTTTGTTAGAAACTTTTGTCTCGGGTTAACGCCCGCACCAAGAAAGCGTCCGCTCGGTTTTATGTTAGTATGACGACTGAGAGCGTGACAGTATATGCATTTCAGTACCACTCCTCTGTGCCTGGAATTCCTACATCATCAGTTTCCATGACTACGGATTTTGCTTTGTCCAAAATCGTGGGTTTGGTGTTTTTTTTTTTTAATAGTACTATTATCTTACCACATAATAATTAATAAAAAACATCTTACCTTCTCGGATTCCAGGGTTATACACACGAACTCGTAGTCTATAAACGTGATTTAGGGTTTACTTTATCAATGAATTCGACTCTCATTTCTTGCTAACTAACTCAGCTTTTATTAAACATTTTATTAAGCATTCTCATAAAACAATAATAGAACTTTGTTTTATTATAATCTTCAGAATTCTAATCCGACAAACTTTAACTTTGTGTCCAAGATCCCATTTGACATAAACACACAATATTTAGCATTTTTTTCTTATTAAATTAAATATTACTTAATTATTACTTAAATTAAATAAAGGCAACCCAGTAATTGCTCATACGCACACACTTTCATACCTTTTCCCCATTTAATTTAGCGCTTTTTAATTTTTTAAACTTTTTAAAATGATATTTATGTTATACTGTTACTTGGCGGTGGGTGTCCTTGTAGACCACGTGTCGCACTTATTACATTTTTGTTCACTTGTTTGCGTCCGAAAGATGTTTGCACTGATTAAAATTTTGTTCACTGGCGGTTATTTGCTATCTCACTGTCGTTTCACTACTTGTATCACATGGTTTAAGCACATTTTTAATAATTTTGTTGTATTTCGGCTCGTGAGCCTTGTTACGCTGAACCGTTCTTTATTTACACTTTTCTGTCGGTCGGTCTACATTTTTAAAGTAAAATTTTGGTGGCCCGCGAGCACACGCAACTGCGCGGGTTAGATGTTATTAGCCGACTGCCTCCGAATTCGACGTTTCCAAGATGGCCAAGAGTCGTACTGCCCGTGGCAACTTGCGTTTTCATTGGATGTGCACCTCTCGAGGAGTCTACGTCATCTAGTACCGGGTGCGAAGGAATTTTTGAGACGTGACATTTTCGTGTGAATGTTGGCCGAACCGTGCGCTCGTCTGCGGGAGCGCACCCCTTCTGATAACATACATTCCTGTACCATTTTGTACCTCACACGGAGCTATAGTCGGTGTCCCATTATATACTCTGGTTAAATAAAATGAAAAGTTTTATATTGCAAACCCTCCTTTGTTTGTACCGTTACAATTTATAGCGGTGATGAAACAAATTCGTATAAAAAACGGTGCAAAATGTAAGTCTTCTAGTGACCTTGTCTCAAACCTGGATATTCATCATACTTTATTTAGCAGGAGATGACCCGTAACATTACACATGGTATGAAAAATGTTAAAATTCAAGGAATCTTATAAGTATAATAAGTTAAATCTTTACATAACACTGTTCTTTTATTTCAGGGAATCTTATAAGTATAATAAGTTAAATCTGTACATAACACTTCTTTTAATAACCGATTCAATCGCGCTTTCCAAATGACCTTTGTTTTACAACATATAATTCATTATCAGAATTACTGAACTATTACACATATTTGATAACTGCAAAAACTATCTTGTATTATGTTATTAGTAGCAATAATAAATATTTTTTGAAACTTGTGTAATACTTCAGGATAAAGTATAAATAATAGGCAATGTGTGCCTACTTGAGTGAGTGTCGTTAGTGATGCAGTATTTCCCATTCATTCCTTTGTCTGGCAGACTTACACTTCATAATGTTAGTATAATTTATAGTAAGATTAAAGTCAGTATAATTAAATTTATTGTAGATGAGAAGCTCTAAACAAGAAATTCTGGGTGATGTTACCATAACAAAAAATTACAGTACTTTACCTTACATTCTTTTAAACAATTATAATTTGTCTTTTTAATAAATTCGATAATGTGTATATTATGTATATGATTGGATAAATTTTTAAAATCTGAAAATTGATATAAGGCTCATGTCATGTTGTTACAGTGTTGCTGTGTTTCTCCTGCCACCAAGTATGTACGCCATAAACAGTGAACGTGTAAGAGGTACATCACGATTATTTATCAACACATTAGAAGCAATAAACATATCCGTTGTCCCTATACTTCAGAGTGTGTGGGATTCTCTCCCAGATTCAGAAAAAATACCATACATTATGCAAAACATACGCCTTAAAGCAGAGTCCACTGACATTACAACTGTTGTTGCGCCTATGTAAAAATATTATTGTAATATAAAATAAATGTTTACAAAATGAATGAATCTTATTTTATCTCAAAGTCGTATTTAACCTTCTTCCTGTATTATCTCAATACATGGTGTGCCATATATGTGGCATGTGGTAAACAAAAAACATGTCACAGAAGTATAGTGTAGTTTCTCAAAAAAATAAAAATTCTAGGCTAAGCAGCACTCCCTGCCCCACCAGCTGCTTCGCTACCATGTCTTTGCTCCTGGGATTCACAGTGGTTTTATTTTGTTTACTTATTTTTATCTTTAGTATTTTGACTCATAACCATTAGACGTGCTATTGACAAACAAAAGTGCATATAACTGTAGAACATTGTCATCATCATCAACCTCAAGGATTAGGCTCATCCTGAACCTATCCAGGGCCCACTTTCCTCTCGCCCGCCCTACATCTCTCTTTTCCACCAGTCTATATTCCATTGCTAACATTGGAATCCTGTTGTGCATCATTCTTCCCAAATGTTCACACCACTTTCTTTTGTTGCTCCTTAGCAGTTCCAACAATGGGTCGACCCCCAGTTCCATCCTTATATCCACATTCTTCTTTATATCAAGAATGGTACAGCCCAGAATACTACTCATAAACTTCATCTCCGCTGTCTGAATCTTTGCTTTGTCTCTTTCTGTCTTAACTCTGGCTTCATCTCTATACATCAAAACTGGTATCGCTACAGTGTTAAAAAACCTCATCCTTGTTTCCTTCTTTGTCATATTTTTAAGGTATCTGTGAATTGTTCCACAGATATTCCTAAATTTGTTTAATTTTTCATCCAGATCAATAACATAACATCCCAAGTAACTGACATGCTGGACTTGTTCCAGAATCTTTCCATCTATAACTATCTTAGTTCGTACCAGTTGCTTCCCTCTGGATGCCATTGTTTTAGTCTCTCCACTGATATTTGAAAGCGAAATTACCTATTTAATATGTAAATTGATTTTTGTAGTTTATCCTCGCTACCCTGAATTATTGCCATATCATTTGCGTACAAAATGGAGTTTAAAAACATTCCTTTCAGAAAAATCCGTGGGTCAACGTAAGATTTACGTGTTTTTAAACATGTCATCTATCTATATATATATAATTTTCTATATAAGTAACTCGACGTTTCTTGCAGTAATTATATAATTTGTGATGTTATTCAATTAGTTTCTTCTGCAAGTAGTATAATTTTGTATATTCTTTTTAACACCTGACACACGTTTCACTGAAAAATATCAGTATCATCAGAGGTTTGTAAGTAAATTAATAACAATCGAAATAATTCTGAAAAACAAAAAAAACAATTAATTAATTGTTTTTGGAAACATATATTTTAACAAAAATGCCTACATCTTAATATTTTTCCAAAATACACAAAAATAATAGTAAAAAACAACAATAACAATAAATTAAACAAATATATTACTCAAGCCCAATATACATGGATTAAAGACGAAATATCAAATAATTACAGAAAAATCAACTACATTAATAAACAATTAATTAATTTACATCTTCTTTTAGCCAACACACTTGATTATCATACATGGAATAATAAATATATTAATATGCTTGAATACTAAATAAACACAAAACAAATAAATTTAACACAATCAATAAAAAAACTTAAAAATCTACTAATAAATAGTAAACCTAAAGAAGATAACCAACATTTACACACATTAAATAATAACCACACTTTTTACCCAAAATTCGTAAATTTATCTAATATTAAATTCACGGAAAACGAAATAGCTACCCTAGAAACATAAAACAAAACAAATTTAAAAATGTAAACAAACATATAATAGAAAATATCATAGTCGAAACTGAAAACGCAATTAATAATGTAGAACAAGAAAAACAAGATAAAATAAGAACAGAAGCCTCAATGGAAATAATAAAATTTATCAAAAAATATAATAACCAAAATCATCATGTTAAAAATAAAAATAAACAAAATAACACCATTAATAATATAAAACACAAACTAACGACTAATAACCTCACTTTAACCAAAGCTGATAAGAGTAATAGTACAATAATAATTTCTCAAAAAGATTTTGTTAACTATTAATTACCTTTTATTAATTTATTAATACACTTTGTTTACAACTACACTTTCGGCTGGTGCAGCCGCCATGTTGTCTAGTACCAACTCAAACTTTTTACTCACCATGTCCAGGATCTCTAATTAGACGTGTTGAAAACAATATGGTTGTTTGAAATAACTACTAATTCACATTTAAGTATTCAAATCAATATTGTTTTATTAGATTCTAAAAAAGAAAACACCATTAAATTATAAATTTTCTTTAAGTCAAAATACAAGATTTCCTTTCTCCCTCATACATTTTAACTTCCGTAATATTCAAAATAAGTATTCATAAAATGATCAAGTGTTTAAGTAGTTTTCAAATTAAGATATACTATAAATACAAAATAATTTGCTACAACTACAACATAACGGAAACCAGCGCTTTCACACACACACACACACACACATATCCACATATCTACCCCCAGATTTTAAGAGCTCTATTAAGTATAAAAATATTAAACTTTTGAATATTTTAAACTTTTGAAGATTTTAGCCAAAAAATTGAAAGCTTTGTTTTTATGTATATTCTTGTAGATTACTTAGCTGTTATATTTTTAGTCCAGAAGACGAAGACGTCACTTGGCTCTAGATGCGCACATTCTTTATTTTAACTGTTAATTTCCGAAAACTGTTCATTTTACGTTATTTAGGTGTAATTTCAATTTAACGTCAACTTTAAAAACTGTTATTCACATTTTGTTGTTTTGCGGCCCGCAATTTACGTTCCGGAACTTTTACGTATGTCACTCGCGCGAGTGGTGAAGTTAGACTGGGCTGAGGCAAACGGCACTATTTTATAAAGTCGCCGTGGTTGTATGACCAATTCTTATTGTTCTTAAGTTTGTATCCTTACGCCAGCATACTGTTTTTGTTTCATAACCGAATTCCACAGCAGGGATCGTCTCTGACGTAAGATCGTCCGATGCCGTTACATAATTTGTTTACTGTTTTTGTAAGTCATTGTCTGACCTTGGCACAGTTTTGCTGTCTGTTTAATTCGTTTTATAAAATATTCCTGAATAATTTTCACAATCAGTACTACCACTGTCGCTACCAATAAAATTTACCTTTTTGTTTACTGTTATTTCCCAACTATCGTAAAAAATGTTATTTGCTTTTATTAAAAAATACAAATTTATTCATTACCCCAAAAATAGGCCAAAATGTGCCGTTACAATACCCCCTCAAGGAGAGATTTTATGCCGAAGCATAAAAACTCTCATTGACACACTCATACTTGCTAAAGGGATCAGCCAGGATGTGTCGCCACAACCCCCTTGATGGTTTACCACAAAAAATATATAATTAACTCACCCTTGGTCCGGTGACTGTGACTGCACCTGAATGACAATACTGGACTTCTCTCTCGAGATCCCAACACCATAGAGTCAGACAGATACTTAACGCCCCTGCTCAGACGCGCTGGCCAGCTCACGTCCGCCGCCACAGCATCACCAAACACTGAAACAACAAATCAAATATCAACTAGTGGCCTTATATAACACCATATCCCCTACTGATCTGTTTCCCCCTAGCGGTGCTGGTTTGCGTTAAGAAGCACTGGTTTTTTCTCTTAACCTCTAACATATATTAAAATACCTAACAACACAACATGATACCCATTTTAAAATTCCATAATCTCATTCTATCTACTTTCTCTTGTTAACTTTTATCCCAAAATTCAAAATTATTACCCTGATTCCCATTAGAATTTAAATAAACATTTCCCATTACCATATTATACATCTCTCTCATCCCCAATTTGCATTTAAAATATTTAAATTCATAAAATTCTCTTACACTAACAAACACAATATAACATAAGAAAACACAGTACATTCATAATTCACATTGTTATTATTATCTTAAAATAAACAATTTGTATTTAAAAATTTACACACTTTACATCATTAAATTTGCATATAAAATCATAAAATTACCTTTTAATCTCAATTGACCTTTATTAATTCTCTTCCCAAAATTTTTTTTTTTTTTTCCATAACATTGCAATTATTATTCCATTTCATTCATTTGGGTGATTCTCAGTTATTCATCATAATTCACTTTATCAACCTGGCATTTACCCATAATCTTACCCCTTTTATTACTCTAACGCTCCCTTACAAAATCTTTAACTAGTATGACACCCCATCTCTATCAAAACATCTATCGAACACTATCTAAACCCAACTTACTACTAAACTCAATTCGCCACATTCTCTCGATATATAAAAAAAAATATTCTCTAACCTTTTGTACTTAGGATAAGTGTTCCCCCCCCCCCAAAAAAAAAGCTCATTCCCTTAATCTGGTCCCTGGATTCTACCTAAGGTAACCCTTTCCGGCGCCAAACGGTCCCATCCCGTCCCAACCCTTTTGTTGCGGACTCCACCATTACACTATCCCCTCTTACAAAATTACCATCCCCAAATTCATTCTATTTACCCCACTTCAACTACAACAAAATAACATCATCATTTATCAACATCACTATATCATTCTCATTTCTACATAAATTCTCCATTACTACTGTGTCTCCACTTATACTCAAATTCTCTATTACTTGTATTTCGTCTCTTATTCTCTTTAATACCCCAATATTTTCAACTTGGACTGACTCAAACGTTTTACTCAAACAATTACTATCACCCAACTTCTATCTTTTGCAACCCATTGAAAATTTTAACTATCACAAATTTATTTCATTTTTATTTAAAATTTTTAAACACACTGAAAACTTATTCTATAAAATATTATTATATTTTTATAATCCTTAATCCTAACATACTACATGCAATTAACACAATAAGACATAATAAACACAATATAGGAAGTATCTAGTGCATCTATTTTGCAAATCAAAACAAAATTATTTAGTAGCGAGTCATCATTATTAAAATATAACAAATTTCTAATTCGTTACCCCCCTGGGTAACCTCCCTGCCACACACACTATAACCCCCCTGGACTGTGGCGTCCAGTTGCGTCCACAAGGACTGAAATTTTGGAGGAATTTGACATCTCCGTGTCCTTGCTTCTGCGTTACATTTTAATAAAACTAGATATAATATCTAAATGTTCATATTACACGCCCCTAATGCGGGTCTACCACCTGGCTTTGCTGTTCCTCCTCGAACAGAGTGGCAGCCGCTGTTCCATTGTTCCGGGATTTCCCCTAGTGTCACCCCCCATTTAATTTCTATTATAAACCAATTTCAAGTCAGCTATGGTCAAGGGACTTGATTATGGCCATAGCTGACCGCTAGCCAAAACCACGATTAGTGCTGGTAAGGCAGTAATCGCCCGAAAAGTCGGGGAAATCATCTCTTCCTTCAAGCATGTATTCATCATCATTAATTTGCACGGCACGGCAATTTATCAAGTTACAATATAAAATTGTACAAAAGGGTGTGCCGTGCACTTTCGCCATGTTGGCCTCCGATGGAGGTAACACTCTCTGTTACCCCCAACACTTTCCGCTATCTACTGGGGCACATGCCACCCCAGCACCAGCAACTTAATAGCTAAACTAAACCATATCTACAATTGCTGTCTCTACACTCCATTGTTATAATCACTTCTATAGACACCACTCTACACCCCAAAATTACCCACACATCTTGTATAATACATTACATAACATAATAAACAAATAGACATTTACCTTGATCGCTAGCACACGTTAAACAAACAATTCTCTTTTATATAATTTTTATAGAAACTTATAAACATTATTACTTGAAATTTTAATTAACTTTTTTATATATCATCATTTCATTATTTATCCTTTGCTGCAATTAGATTCCTCAAAGTTTTCAAAATCATTATTAACATTTATTTTTAACCATTATGTTATTCCACAAACATTTATTTATTCATTAATTGTTATCAAATTGAAATCTCATCAAATAATTTAAATTCATTATAAAAATTCAAACATATAACATTCAATCACAATATTGAAACATCTCAAATTATTTACTTCAATTGATTATTAAAACACAACATATTTCAATTATTATCAAAAATTTACAAATCATTAATTATTGTCTTCATAATTATTTTTATTATTTATTTAGACTGCAAAATATTAATAATATTATTATTATTATCACAACATTTTCTACTACATATACACATTGTTTACCTAACATTTTATAATACACACAATTGAATTCACTACATTATTTACAAATTATTCGTCATTAACTGTTCAATTTTTTCACACTTCATTGTCCAAGTCTGCAAGGTCATTACCAAAAATTACAATATTAAAATTGTCCATTCACTGATTTTTTAATTTCAACCTCTATCATCGTATATATAACGAATATATTTATAACATGCATCATTGTTATCTACACACAATTTGTTATTATTATTATTATTATTATTATTATTATTATTATCCATTAATTTTATTTCATTCATTATGCCATTATAATTTATAGGGTTATTCCCTATTAATATTTCATACATCTTGTCAACATAATTTATTTTTGTCCAGTCTCCCTCAGTATTATTGGTTAACGTCAGGTAAGCTATTTTATCATTTTTATATTCCTCTACTATTACATCATGTAAGTCATTATCGTTTATAAAGATATTATCAAAATAATTCTCTATCTCTCTTTCAACAGGTAAGTATTTTATATGGTTTATCTTCACCCCTTCTAATCTTTCTCTCAACTCGTTATAATTTCTCTTTAACTTATATAATTCTATTTCTCTATCTGCACACAACTCTCTATCTAAATCTCTCTCACTCACATTAGTTAATTTCTGATTAATGGTTACATTTAAGTCTTCTCTGACTTTAACTATTTCACGCTCATGTTCTGCTTGTTTATTTTTTAAACTAGTTACATTAATTATAATTGCATCAATTTGTTCAAAGTTACTTCTGAATTCATCATTTATATTTTCTTGTATTTCACTTGCTCGTTTGATTTGCTCACACTCATTAGCTATACATTGAACATTACAGTCAATTTTGTCATCAAATTTACTTGTCAATGTGTCAAATTTTGTATTTGTCTCTAACATTTTCTCTTTTTGTTTTTCGTTAATTATTTTTATACCGTTTTTCATTTCGTTTTGTATCTTATTTATAACACTAGTCAGTTCATCTCTCACTCAAACAATAGTCTTATTCTGTTCTTCTAACTTATTGTCTATTTCTCTTAATTTTTGGTCTTGTTTATTTATTTCTGTTTTCAATTCTATGGTATTAGCATTTATTTCTGATTTGATTTCAATCTTAAATTCATTCAAACTCGTTTTCAAATTATCGTTTTCTGATTTCATCCAATTTTTAAATTCATTTAAACATGTGTTTATATTATTATTTTCTGATTTCAACTCATTTCTCATTCCTGACATCATCTCCATTATTAACGCTAACTGATTAAATATATTCACATTATCGCTCTTATTATTACATTCAACATTTACCGTTTCAATTACATTTGGTATTTCTAATTGTACATTCTCATCATTACTTTCGTTTGTTGAAATTAAATTGTCTTGAGTAACGTTTAACAAAGATTCTTCTACCCTACTTCCACCTAAATCTGCATTCTTATTTTTCTCTGCCATTTTCGATCAGTTTGTAAATTAATTCAACTTAATTTACAAAGTCCCTGTTCGGGCGCCATTGTTAACTATTAATTACCTTTTATTAATTTATTAATACACTTTGTTTACAACTACACTTTCGGCTGGTGCAGCCGCCATGTTGTCTAGTACCAACTCAAACTTTTTACTCACCATGTCCAGGATCTCTAATTAGACGTGTTGACAACAATATGGTTGTTTGAAATAACTACTAATTCACATTTAAGTATTCAAATCAATATTGTTTTATTAGATTCTAAAAAAGAAAACACCATTAAATTATAAATTTTCTTTAAGTCAAAATACAAGATTTACCTTTCTCCCTCATACATTTTAACTTCCGTAATATTCAAAATAAGTATTCATAAAATGATCAATTGTTTAAGTAGTTTTCAAATTAAGATATACTATAAATACAAAATAATTCGCTACAACTACAACATAACGGAAACCAGCGCTTTCACACACACACACACACATATCCACATATCTACCCCCAGATTTTAAGAGCTCTATTAAGTATAAAAATTTTAAACTTTTGAATATTTTAAACTTTTGAAGATTTTAGCCAAAATATTGAAAGCTTTGTTTTTATGTATATTCTTGTAGATTACTTAGCTGTTATATTTTTAGTCCAGAAGACGTCACTTGGCTCTAGATGCGCACATTCTTTATTTTAACTGTTAATTTCCGAAAACTGTTCATTTTACGTTATTTAGGTGTAATTTCAATTTAACGTCAACTTTAAAAACTGTTATTCACATTTTGTTGTTTTGCGGGCCCGCAATTTACGTTCCAGAACTTTTACGTATGTCACTCGCGCGAGTTGTGAAGTTAGACTGGGCTGAGGCAAACGGCACTATTTTATAAAGTCGCCGTGGTTGTATGACCAATTCTTATTGTTCTTAAGTTTGTATCCTTACGCCAGCATACTGTTTTTGTTTCATAACCGAATTCCACAGCAGGGATCGTCTCTGACGTAAGATCGTCCGATGCCGTTACATAATTTGTTTACTGTTTTTGTAAGTCATTGTCTGACCTTGGCACAGTTTTGCTGTCTGTTTAATTCGTTTTATAAAATATTCCTGAATAATTTTCACAATCAGTACTACCACTGTCGCTACCAATAAAATTTACCTTTTTGTTTACTGTTATTTCCCAACTATCATAAAAAATGTTATTTGCTTTTATTAAAAAATACAAATTTATTCATTACCCCAAAAATAGGCCAAAATGTCCCGTTACAATTTAGACGATAAAACAGAAGAATTTATAGTTAATAATAATTGCATAACATTAAATAAAGATTCCACAAATAAATATCAAACACAAATAACAAATATACTAAAAAATAGTACCCAAATCATAAATCCTAAAGACTCCTGTAAATATAAAATGGATAATCCTTGTGCACCAAAATTAAATTCTTTAATAAAATTACACAAAATCTATATACCTATCAGACCTTTAATAAACGCTAGGACCGCACCAAATTATAAAATATCAAAATTACTAACACAAATCTTAAAACAAAATTGAAATTCCAGCAAAATACAATATAAAAAATAGTATCGAACTCATGGAACAACTAAAAAATGTAGAAATAAACAAATACAAAATTATTTTCATTCGACATATCAAACATGTATACAAACATTCCCATTGAAGAAACTATAAATATTATAATAAATAATCTGAAAACAAATAACGAAAGTGACACATGCATTAAACAGTTAACTGATACTTTAAAAATAATTTTAAATAAAAATTATTTTCAATACAACAACAAATTGTACTATCAAACAGATGGCCTTGCTATGGGAGCCCCAACCTCCGCTATCATATCAGAAATCTTCCTACAAAAACAAGATGAACAAATAATAAATATAATAAAATTAAACGACCCATTAGGATGTTATTTTAGAGACGTTGATGACACTCTATACATTTCCCAAAACAATGGTATAAATATAAATAAAATATTCAACTCCATAAATAATTTACATTCCAAAATAATTCATGTTAGAAGAAGAATCTAATAATAAATTTAATTATTTAGACTTAACAATAAAGAAAAATGAAACAAATTTTGAATACTCAATATACAGGAAACCTCAAACTGATTTAGTTATAACAAATTATTCTAACCATCCTCCCCAACATAAAATAGCAGTATTTAATTCCATAATTTACCGAATACTTAGGATCCCATTAAATAACAAAGAAAGAAATATCCAACAAATAGCAGTTAAAAATGGATACAAAATAAAAACTATTAATAAATTAGAAAATAAAATTAAACATAAAATCACTAATAAAATTCCAAAGAACACTACATTTAAAAACTCACCTATTAATAATAATATAAAATATACAACCTTCACTTATTACGGAAATGTAACTCAAAAACTAAATAAAATATTTAAAGATACTAATTTTAAAATATCTTATAATACAGATAATATAATTTTTAATAAAATAACACCTAAAACTAAATCCAATACTCACAATAAAAATGGAATATATAAAATAGAATGTCCAGATTGCAAAAAATTTTACATGGGCCAGACAAAGAAAAAAACTACTAGATAGATTCCTTCAAAACCGCAATACATATTTAAAACCAAATATTTATAAATCTAATTTAGCTGCAAATTGTCTAAATAATAACCACCAATTTCCCAACATTGAAAATATAAAATTAATTAAAAACATACAAAAAGGTCAAAAAATGAATATTTGGGAAAATCTCAACATTTACAAACACAATAACAATAATTTATTAACTAAAGAACAAACCCAAATAAAAACAAAACAAGATGATCTATTCAAAATTATAAATTTACTAAAAAATAAAAATAAATAAAAATAAACAACAAATTTTCAAATATAACCGAGAAAACAGCTGCTGAAGAAATTAAACATTAAAACAATCGTTAACTAATCGACCTAATTGATTATCAGTTATTTTACATTAAAATTGATACAAATTCGATTATTCGTTAATTTTATATTAATAGAATTATTTCGATTGTTATTAATTTACTTACAAACTTCTGATCATACTGATATTTTTCAGTGAAACGTGCGTCAGGTGTTAAAAAGAATATACGAAATTATACTACTTGCAGAAGAAACTAATTGAATAACATCACAAATTATATATATTGCAACGATACAGATTATTATTCTCGCATAGGATTGTGTGTGTGTGTGTGTGTGTGTGTGTGTGTGTGTGTGTGTGTGTGTGTGTGTGTGTGTGTGTGTGTGTGTGTGTGTGTGTGTGTGTGTGTGTGTGTGTGTGTGTGTGTGTGTGTGTGTGTGTGTGTGTGTGTGTGTGTGTGTGTGTGTGTGTGTGTGTGTGTGTGTGTGTGAATTACAAATGAGTCTATAATGGAGGTAATGAAAAATTATTTGTTACACACAAGAAATAATAGTTTTTACGATGTATATTAAATTACATAATGTCATACATTTTATATTTTGAATAAAGTTTATATAGCCTAGTTCGATTTTAGATCGATTTTACTTGTTTGATGATATCCGTTCACTTCCTGATACGTCCTCCGGATGTGCGTTCCTCCTCTTCTTAGCGTCGCTCCCGTCCTGGCGTCCTCTTCGTCGGCGGGTTGCTCCAGTGGTGATTCCTCTGTCCGTCACGCTGACGATTCCGTCGAACTGTTAACACCAAATAGACTTTTCATACAATTGTCACACTCACAATAATTAGCGTTCTCGCTCGCAACAGTTATTATAATTTTTACTGTGGTAGTTAACCCGCTTGGTTCTTTATGCTAAGCTTCGCAAAGAGTTCCATGTTTTATGATAATTTTATATTTCTATACGTTCGTACGAGCAAAACTCTCGACGACGGACACAATTTCACTCGCCAGGTGCTATCGAAGAACTGTAACGATGTTTACAATACGGAGTACAAATACTAATGAAATTAGTGTTTTCCGATTGGTCAATCCCAGGTCACATGGTCGATATTAACAACAGATATATGAGTAACATGCAAAAAGTTGTATAAATCAGCAAAAGCTTGCATTGATTTTATCTACGAATTTTATGACTCTATCATTGACAAGAGTTAAAAGCAGAGTTTTTTCCTATACAAAAATCCATATTTATAAAATAGTTGGATACCTCAGAGTACATAAAAACTGTAGCTATTTACATAAACTATTCACTGTCAAATTTTCACATCGATTGGTTGATTACCGTGGAAGATATAGCGAATAAGGTTTATCACATGCGCACCCGCGCACAATTTCACACAAAAAGTACATGACATAAAAGAACACATTTTTATAAAGAATTTGATATAACCTACGTCCTTATCCATTGCTAAACACAAAACTTACGGCTAAAAGACAAAAATTGAATATTTCAAATTTAAACATGTCAATGTTCGTCATTCATGCTCATATGCAATTAATACAGCTTATCATCCTGTGTTCTGTTGCAGGATTAACCTCACCACGTGTAAAATAATTTGTTACATGGAATACAAATTTTTTTTTCTCTTCCTTAACAGAAATGAAATAACCTTCTCCCAATAATAATATAATAAATCCACAATCGAAATAAATAAATAGCTTCTTTCAAACAATATTCCTCAACTATCACTTTGACATTAATGACATAAACAAACGCACGTGGCTGGATATCGACCCACATTCCAAAACACAGATAAGCTTATCAACACTTCTGACATCATTTTGCTAATTTATATGTATACCTCGGTTCATTCCACGTTTATCTAATATGATCACAATTATTCTTAAACTTTACACATATTTTCATTTACTTTCATAACATTCATACTATCTATATCCTGGCATATTAGGTTCAATTTTCTTTAACATAATATTTTCTTAATGATGATGCATGGAACTTCCCTATCACATGGTTAGTATTTGGGTTTGTGACAATGTATGTGTTTTTACCCACTTGCTCCGATAAAATATATGGACCATTGTATAATCTAAAGAATTTGGCTGCGGTGTTATCCTCTCTGTGCCCTACATTTAAAGCCCGCAAGAGTACCTTCTCGCCAGTTTTTAAAGTTACCAGCTTGTGATCAGCACTAAATTTCTCAGTCCGTTCTTCGGCACATTTTTTAATGCATCTCCTGGCTTCTATCCTTTTTACCACATTTGGAGTAGGCAAATTCTGCGTTGCAATCCTCCTGATGCACCCATCCCAGACACACTTTGGCATTTCTCCGGTTTGTAACTCGTTAGGCGTAAATCCTGTCGTGTCATTGTAATTCCCATTGATGGACACCTCGAAAAACTCGAGATAATCCGGCCACTTACTCTGGTTGGTATTACAATAAGTGCGAAACAGTCGACCTAACTCCCTGTTGACCCTTTCGGCGAGGTTGCCTTACAGTCTCCGGATCGCTGTCAACAGCGTCTGTATATTGTGCTTTTCCAATTCGGACTGCCACTTCCTATTTGTGAATTGCTTACCCTGGTCAGATAGAATTTTTTTCACAGGACCATATTTTGGGATATATTTATTCAAAACAACATTAATACAGCCATCGTGGTAGGCCGTCCAGTTGCATACAAACTTACGTGTTTAGAAAATGCATCTGTGCATACAACCAGGTTCTTCATACCCCTTGAAGCACGTGGTACTGGACCTAAAAAATCAGTACATACTAGATCGTTTTTATTTTTCGTAATGATGTTACCCATTTCCACATAGGTGTGTTGATTTGGGTACTTCGCTGTTTGGCATATGTAACAGGTTCGCAAAATAGACTTAACCTTCCTAGCCATGTTTAACCATACGAAATCTTCACGCATAGTTCAATAGTGTTGTTCAATACTTACAAATTCAATTCATTGGGTAATGCATATTTAACTGCCAGAACTTTTAAAATCGATTTGTTTGCTTAAACTATTATTTAATTGTTTTTGTTTATCAGTTGTTATCTTGCTACCGGGCGCTTGTCCGTTACTCGCTATCTTATCTACGCGATTAACCGCTGGCTTTTGTATGTCAATGGTCCTACATCGATCAACCTGGTTCCCGTCTATTTGTCCCAACATAATAGTACATATTTTACTTCGAATTACACAGGTTAGTTTTTTGTGACCAAAATCAATTGTAGCATGTAACTTTCATAAAATGTCAGTCCCTAATATGACGTCATATATTAAATTCTTAACAATCGGAACTGGTATTTCTGTTTCCATGCCCTGTGTACATATTGGTATAAGTGCTTGTTTACCTTTGTTTATACTTTGTGAGTCGCCAGTCACCGTAGTAACTATTGTATTGTTGACAGGTAAGATTGGTATTTTTTTAACCTTACAGCACGACAGCAGGTGCGGTGTATCAAATTGATAATCATACTGATTGACTGCTTTATATTTTCTTTTTTAGCAATATTGCAAAATAGTATTTGATTTTTGATATTATAATGAATATATTATCTGAAATATGTATGTGAATTGAAAAAAAAAATAGAAACCAATGTAACATTTGCAAACTGAAAGTAATATTTTATTTCTGACATTTTAATGAACATATAATCTGAAATGTATAAATTTACTGAAAAAATATTTATGAAACAGTTCAACATTCACAAAAACTAAGATATTACATGAATACATAACTTGAAATTTACAAATAGACATAAAAAAGTACTTTGTAAAAAAATGTAGTTGTCACAAAAACTAAGAAAGTTGTATCATTTGTTACTCTCCTCATCAGAAACATGCTCTGATAAACCAGGAAGAATTTAGCACAATCAATGCAGTAGCTTTCTATATGTATCAAACAAACAGGTTTTTTGCATTTCACATAATTATACTTCGTAATCGTCGCTTTGTTGTGCATGTCTGACACCTTTCTTTTTTCACTCAATGTCATTGCTATCATCTTGGTTTTCTTCAGTGCCTTCTGGTCTGCAACGTTTTAGACAATCTTGCAGATTTTTGTGTATTCTAGAAGTGTTTGTACCCCTTCAAATGATTTGGGGCAGAACTAATTCATGAGTTATAATGTCTTCAGAAACACTTTTATTCTAATAACATCATAACCATTTCCGAAATAAATAACTCATGTTTATCATTGCAAAAAATATGACCATTGGCCAACAGCGTACATTTCTTGCTACATTATATGATGTACATAATTTGTCAGTAGTATCCACTCCCCCTTTCGTTCTATTGTAAAATGTTGTCACAGACAGCTTCTGCTTATCTCCAGTATCAGTATCTATTGATTTATCCTCATGCAAACTAGATGCCAAAACAACACATTTTCCAGAAATACAAACAAATTGTTTTAGACTGAAACAGTGAATCAATATGAGTAGAAATATGAAAAATTCACTAATCAAAATGATTTAACAAGACAATTGTAAACCTTTAAAAATATAACACGCACAGGCGCAGTGTATCAAATTGAACAAACAGACACTATCTTCACTTTGCAATAGCTGTTGGCATACTAAACGCTGTTGACAGATAAAGGGTAGAAATATGTTAAGCTACTGAGAGACAGGAGATTCTGTCATCTGTTAGAGACAAATGGAACAAAAAAACGTAAGACGAGTATCAATCAGATCAGCCGCGCCCGACGGAAGGTTAAATTGGTGTTTATGTTTGTTAATAAATTTCTCATTGATTAAGGACACTTGAGCCCCACTATCGAATAATACATTTTCCACACAACCATTAATCTTCGCGCTCACAACTATGTCATTATCATCCTTACTTCTAACATTTTCCACACAATTATTATATATTATTTCATCTCTAACATCTACAGGATATAGGCCAGATGCGATGTATACTGTCTTATCACTAGTATTGCTAACATATGATTTTTGATACTGCCGTTTGTTATGGTATGTTTTACTTGTATTTTTATCCTTATTTTTATTTATATTTTTTAATTTATCGCATGGACCCACGCCGTGCAACCTTACTCGTTTTTTGATTGCTCTTCGTTTGCATTTGTTTCAGTAATTGCCGATACGTTGCTTTGATTGAACCTTTGAAAATTCGGTTTTTTTTTTTTAATTGTTGTTTTTGTTGTTGTTGTTGTTGCTGTGGCTGAAATTGTTTATGAGCTGGTTCATTATTATTATTACTACTTCTTTGGCTATCAACATTATCCCACTTAGTTAACAATAGGAGTAGTTCCTTTAATGATTTAATTCCTTGAGTAATTACCGCGATTTGAATTCCGCGTTCAAAATGGTGAGCCAATTTATTTACCATTTTCTGGTTCTGACATTTCAGGTTCTAGATATTTTGCTCAGGATATTAGTTGAATTAAATAATTTTCTTTGGATCCTTTTAAACTAGAATATCTACCAAACTCTAGTTGTACACGTATCTTTCTCTGTATCTCGCTGTTCCAGTATCTAGCCCTAAAATGTTGCACCAGATCTTGATATGTAACTATCTTATCCTGTACTATAGTGAACCACTGAGCTGCGGTACCTTTTAATCTTCTTACAACATAGTTTATCTTATCCATCTCACTCAGGCTGTCACCTATTGCTTCCATGTCTCTCTGGCAATTCTTAAGGAAGTGAAGAGGATTCTCAGTGTCTTTACTGAAGAATTTTAACTGCAATTGGTTTTGTCTAAAGTTCTATAGATGTATGTGGTCTGGTTCGCTGGCGTCGAGGTACTTTGGAGTCGGGTCAGCTGTTGTTCCAGCTCCTGTATCCGCTGATCTTGTTCAGCTACGAGCTCACTTACCATTGACGTATGTTGAACTACTTTCCTCTATTCCAGTGATTTTGGCTTTACAGTCGCTGATGCGAGAGTTATTCACTTCTAGAGCAGTTTCAATATTACTGCGAATTACTTCTACTTTCTCGCCTATACGTTTCTCCGTTTACTCTAATAGCTGTTTACTTTGTTTTGCTTGGTCATGAACGGCCATAAAAATTCGTTTATTTTCATCATTGAGTGACTTATTTTGTTTAGTCGCGTCTTCCTGTACTTTTTGAATACTCCCCAATATTGACACTAGTGTAGTTTGCATATCAGCTGATGGAGTTTGAGGCTCAGCCATAGTGATTATTTATTTTATAAATTTAACAAATATTATAGTTTTTATTTATCGGGATGGCACTCTTATTAATACTTATTATTACGAATAACGGTCAGTTTATATGTCGTTAATTGTTACAGTCAAGTATCTCAATCAAATGCACACAAACTTACTCTAACAAAAGTACAAATAATGATTCAACCTCCTTATAAACACAATTACTACTATTGTTCAAAAATTTGATAACAGATAATATTCAAAATTGTATATACATTCTCTGCTTACAAATAATAACACACACAAAATAGTTCAAATAAAAGCCTTTATACAAATCAAAATAATATTAAATTAATACAAAAATCGTGCCCAACGTTGGCCAGCGCCACATATCTCTATGCAACGATACAGATTATTATTCTCGCATAGGATATAGTGTGTGTGAAGAAATTACAAACGAGTCTATAATGGAGGTAATGAAAAATTATTTATTACACACAAGAAATAATAGTTTTTACGATGTATATTAAATTACATAATTGTCATGCATTTTATATTTTGAATAAAGTTTATATAGTTCAATTTTAGATCGATTTTACTTATTTGATGATATCCGTTCACTTCCTGATACGTCCTCCAGATATGCGTTCCTCCTCTTCTTAGCATCGCTCCCGTCCTGGCGTCCTCTTCGTCGGCAGGTTGCTCCAGCGGCGATTCCTCTGTCCGTCACGCTGACGATTCCGTCGAACTGCTAACACCAAATAGACTTTTCATACAACTGGCACACTCACAATAATTAGCGTTCTCGCTCGCCACAGTTATTATTCATTTACACGTTAATTGTTATTAGATCTCAGGGTGAATATGGGTATTTATTATAAAAGCGGTGTATTGAGCGTACACCTTCCGTGAAAGCTTGAAGTGTTCAATAATTTCCTATGCGGATAATCTTGACTAACATGAAAAACACTTAAATATAATAATAATTTTTACTGTGGTAGTGAACTCGCTTGGTTCTTTACGCTAAGCTTCGCAAAGAATTCAACGTTTTATGATAATTTTATATTTCTATATGTTCGTATGAGCAAAACTCTCAACAACGGACACAACTTCACTCGGCAGATGCTATCGAAGGACTGTAGCGATGCTTACAATACGGAGTACGAATACTAATGAAATTAGTGTTTTCCGATTGGTCAATCCCAGGTCACATGGTCGATATTAACAACAGATATATGAGTAACATGAAAAAAGTTGTATAAATCCGCAGAAGCTTGCATTGATTTTATCTACGAATTTTATGACTCTATCATTGATAAGAGTTAAAAGCAGAGTTTTTCCTATACAAAAATCCATATTTATAAAATAGTTGGATACCTCAGAGTACATAAAAACTGTAGCTATTTACATAAACTATTCACTGTCAAATTTTCACATCGATTGGTTGATTACCGTGGAAGATATAGCGAATAAGGTTTATCACATGCGCACCCGCGCACAAAAAGTACATGACATAAAAGAACACATTTTTATAAAGAATTTGATATAACCTACGTCCTTATCCATTGCTAAATACAAAACATATGGCTAAAAGATAAAAAATTCAATATTTCAAATTTAAACATGTCAATGTTCATCATTCATGCTCATATCCAATTAATATAGCTTATCATCCTGTGTTCTGTTGCAATATATATTGTATATATATTATATATATATATTGTAACGTAACAGAATTGAGGTCCCCCAACGTTACATAAAAAAATGAATTAACTATGGTCAAGGACCATACCCCGATATTAAGGTTACTCAGTAATTAGTACATCTGAGATGTACCCCAAGTTAAGAGATGTAATAAATAACGTTGAGTATAAAATACTATACCAATTAATAGTTACTGTAATAAATTGTACTTGTTTTTATGCTGTAGCATGGTAGTGTTCACAGAATATTTATTTTATGTTGTGAGTATAGTAAGAGTGAACTGTTGTTTTATAGGAATACTTAATCAGTGGTAATCTTTTTATTTATGTTAAAATTGTCTTTAGACAATTAAGTATAATTACCTGTGTTAGGCATTATACTATGTTATATGTATTGACTAAAATTGAATAATGAAGTTGTTTTGAATTAATGTTTGTAAACTTGGCCAGGATGGCAATAAGTGTTTAAAAGGTGACAAGTAGTTCTGATAATTATGTTGTAAACTAATGAAAGGTTCCAGGACGAATTAATTAATGTAATAAAGTAAAACCAGGAAATTCAAATTAATGTAAATAACCATGAACCAGTAACTAATTGTACAGTAGGTCAGGTAAAGAAAATTAAGTTAAAAAACGAAATTATTATAACAGTTGTAAGAAAACCTATAGGCCTAAATTTAAAATTTGTAAAAGGAAATTAATACCTTTTTAATAAGTCCAGTCCAATGAAACTGTAGTAAATTATATGCGGTATAATAAGGTAGGTTAGGTGAGAGTTTCAGGTAATTTGGTATAATTCCAAGCATGGAGTATTTTATTAAAAAAGAGTAGTAATATTTTATAATTCTGGCTCTAGGATATCAAATTTCATCCAGTGACAGAAAATAGTGGTTGTTAGGGCAACTAAAATGTAAAAGCTTGTTGATTTTGGAATCATTCGTTTCGATTGTTATATGCTATTGAGTTCAGATGAGGAGACACATTTTAAAAAGAATGATAAAATTTGAAAAATGAATCCAAATTAATAAATCTAAATTGAAACCTAATTCTATAACACCACTGATGAATTATTAAACCAATTAGACTTCCAAATCATAACCAAATACCTTTAAAAGATTCGAGAATTCCTTACTTCATTCACCAGGATAATTTCGCTGGATTCGGTTTTAACCGATTTCCCATGTAATCAGAAGACTAATTGAGGGAAGCAAAGGCCGAAACTAACGGAATTATAGAGAAGATATACGAAGACCTCATTTCTGCAGAATTAACCTTCACCTTCAAGAAGAAGCTATAATATGATTTCCATTCCAACGGGACTGACAACCACTAGGATCGTAAGAGAAGAAAGGCAGTCAGAAGAATTCCTGGGGCTTTCCAGTACATCACGCCGTCAATTTTATTAAGGATCAGAACACTTTTTCCTGGATGAATGTAATCTAACCAGACCATTTTCAACTGTTTACAGACGTCCAATGCCATTTTGAGATTCGCCAATCCGGTAAAACCAACTTATTTTTAATTTCAATATATTTAGAGTTAATAACCTTCTGTAATACTTGAGTAACCTTAATTTTGCATTACCTGGCCTTACTAATGGTTAAAAGAATCTCACGAACCCTGGGATAAGAGATATTTAGTATTATATTTAATTTGTATAAGTCAAAAGGAACTTGGTCAATTGACGATCGATCTACAATAGTATAATCGATTTAATGATATTATTATTTTGAATAGAACTGTTAGTTTGAAATAAAGTACAAAATCAATAAAGAATCTTTCTTGTATAAGATAATGTTTTATGTTATTGCAGAATAGGTATTATATGTTGTGGGTGGAGTAAGTTACAGGAAAAAAGGTGAATAAAATCCGGTGAACGGTTAACCTAGACGCAAGCCTATTACAAATAACAGCGCTAATTGTCAACAGCTGGTGGAACGGGAGATTGCCGAACTAGCGTGTTTTCTGTACCAAATTTGAATGGAATTATCTAATACAGAGGGACTAGGGTTGGCAAGAATTCTTAATACATTCAGTCAATACATGACGTATATCGTTAATATTGCGTAACGATTGAATAATTAAGTAAACCTGTATTATAGTACAGTTAAAAGTTAAAATAACAATCACAAATATATTTGCCTATTAAATTTGAATTACAGGAGGTCACCTATAAGACTACATAATTAATAATATAAATAATATTTATAAATAACAGATTGATTAAACACAAGTAACAAATAGACGATTCGTTACAAATTGACGCATACCAATTTGGAGCTGAATTAAACCCCGCAACCCCAAACGATCTTAGTGATAATTCGTTGCAAATTGGCGAACCCAACAGTGGGGCTTAACGTGGATACACAGGAGTCTCATATAAGTAAATAAAACGTAATAACTCGTTTTATTTCAATATATATATATATATATTGTAACGAAACAAAATGTTACAACAAGAATTGTAAATATAATAGGGAAATTCTATCCAGAGAGGGAACAAGAAATCACAATTATAGTCAATTAAAGGAAATTACCAAGTTTTAAAGAGATTAGTAAAGAACCAAATATAACTAAATAAAAACAACTTTTGACTTATTTAATATCATCAAGAGACCCAGAAATAACCCAGTAGAATAGGGCAGTAAACAGACAAAAAGTTAAATAAATAAACCTAGTAGGCCTAAGTAACTTACCCTGAATAACACAACCAAACCCAATAAAGAGTACCTATCCATATAAATAAAATTGTATAGGCCTATAATTAAGGATAGAAAAAGGGACACAAACCTTTACAGTGATGAGTGACATAATAATAAATAGTGGCACAAACTATAGTTAAACATAAATATCTTGTTGATTCATCCTCTTTGTTCACTTTTACTAATATTATTATATATAAAAAACTTTCACAAATGAACTTACTTTTGTTCTCACTTTCACAAACGTTTCAAGGTGTTGTGCCTCTTCCTCAGTGTGAGTAAATACTCCACTCACTTTTGTGAGTAAATATTTACTCACACTGAGGAAGAGGCACAACACCTTGAAACGTTTGTGAAAGTGAGAACAAAAGTAAGTTCATTTGTGAAAGTTTTTTATATATAATAATATAGTTAAACAGTGTGCTATTTATTATTTATAAAAAGTGTGTTATTATTATCATGCAGACAATAGTTTAAAAGTATGAAATAATTAAAGTTGTTAAAAACAAGTATTATTATTAAGAGTTTTTGTTATATGTTATAAGAGTTTATGTTACCAGTTAATTTATTTAAATATATTTATCTCAGGGAGTCAAGGTAGAAATTACAATCAACCATAACAAATTGTTCCACCACATATCAGAGAAATTCAAATTAATAAGGTTTTACAGTTATAAACTGAGTCATGTTTAGTATCAAATTGTTTATAATTACCTAATTAATAATCGTATAAACATTGCTTGTATCATTAGAGTATAATAATAAAATTATCTATTAAAAGTAATTTATAAAATGTAAAGTAGGTAATGGGTATTGATCATATAACATTTAACCTGTACATAAATGGCCAATAAAAATTTAAGAAGTTTGTATGAGTTCGGTGACTAAAAAAGAAGAAATAACACTTAATTGTTAATTGTGATGGAGAACAGTTTAATAGTGCGTGTCGAGATGTTATTAGTATAAAATTACTAAACCGTTTGTGAAAGAAGATTTGTAAGACCACCATTGATGATAAATAATTCCTCCACTACAATCATTTCATGAACCAGGAATACACACAATCAAGAAATTATAAAGAATAAATCAGAAAACATTCAGCAATATCGCCTAGATGTGTAAAGTATAATTTGACTTAATCATTGACCATATTTTTATCCAAAAAGGAACAACCACTCGACAGTACACCAATTCACACTAACACTAATCACTAGTGAACATTTTAACAAGTGAAAACAAATTCCATATCTAAACGAAACAGTCATTACAAGGAAAACATTTATTTGTACACATTTAATAAACTTCATTATTTTCTGACACGGATAACGGCAGCCACGATGTTGATGTCACTCTAACCTGCATGCTTTTTACGAAGCGTATTGAATATCGTCAAACATCGTATGTTATTTAATATATAATTTTTGTAATTTTTTTAGATTATAAGTAATAGATGATTTGTAAAGGTACTCTATATTGTTAATTATCATGTAATGGAACTTTTCGTAGCAGCCACAAGAATTCCCACGAAATATATTAACCTTATTTAAATATTCACTCCTGAGATAAATATCGATTGTGACAACCGTATGCATCGAATGGAATTTTCTACCAATTTGAACTCATATTACAGAGATTAAACAATTATGTTAATAAATCATATCCATGCGTTATTATTTCATGAACATAATATATTATCAACATTTATTTTATAATTAACAAGGATAAGAAGACGTCGGGGAGTCATTGGAAGTACGCAAACTACAAAACCAAGATTAACCTCAAAGAATAGGTTAAAGCCTAATATCGAAGGTGACTTGAGAATTGTTTGGGATGACTCGACCACTATTTTTGAATTGATTTTGAGGTTCTAACTGCTGAATTGGAACAATTATAATTCTGTTTATTAAAACAAGGCAGAATAATTCAATTCTTTTAACTTATATATTAAATCACATTCGAAAACACACAACATAAATATTCCACGATCAACTGATACACTATTTACAACTATTTATTATGAATTAACATATACAAAGCATAACACGGGCAAATTATTATACCATTACGATACTACGGGTACACGAGTAGTATCATAATATATATATTGCAACTATACGTTTAGCATAAGTCTCTGTATCAACCCCTGACTGCGGTATAAGAACATACGAATGCACGTATGAGTCATGTAAAAGATGTAAATAATGTAATAATTAAGCATTAGGTATAAGACATAAATAAAAGAAACAAACGTATTAATTAATTTTAAATAAGGAAATAATTGTAAGTGAACATGCATATGGAATTGCAAGCCTAGTTGGTTTTTAAACACAGCGAAAGGAGAAGAAACACGCCCCGACTTGTAGCAGTGACGTCATTGCGACAGGCAACCGCGCGTGTATCAGCTTGTGTATGTGTGTGTGTGTGTTAGTGTTAGTGTGTAAATGAAGAACAAGTCGAATTATGTATACGATTGTGGAAAATTTTACACAGTTTTTTAAGTGCTGAACGAAAACCAGAAGTCACACGAATCAGAGATGTATGTAGAAAAAAGAGCTGGCGCCTGGCACTACAATTAGATATTAAAAGGTATTTGATCGTTGGAACCGTTCAGCTACCGTGTGAAATTTTGCCATAACTTCCACAGTTTACACACCTTAATGTTCATAATTTGCATAGGTTAAGTTTAATAATGTACCTAACGATTTGTCAAATAATATTTATAAAAAAGTGTACTACGCGTCGTAGGTTGTAATTAGTTAATAATTCGACGTGCTGACTTGTTCAACTCTGTCCGAACAGTTTTCAACAGGAATTGAACGACGGCAGGAGTATAAAACCCCAGCGAGCGACACACGCTTTCTCAGATCATTAACAGACAGTACGTGAAATCCATGCATCTCGCCACCGCAAATTTTACAAAGTTTGAGTAATGTTTTAAATCGAATTACGTAACTTGAAGTGCGATGGAACCGGCAGTACGTCGGTGAAAGTAATTAGTGATATACACGATTTATTTAAAAGACAATAATACTGTAAACTACGAGGAGTCAAAACATCGTCGATGAACTTCAAGAAGTCCACGTAGAACTTCGAGACATCCACGAGGGAAAAGATTAGGAGAGGAGAGGAAACAGAGCAATATACTAGAGGACGCAGGGACAGCCACATGCAGCTACATCCAGCCGTACATCATCACGACCAGAGGTCCATGTCAGAACTCAGCATCCATTAGACGGAGAGAGTAATTCCAAACAACGCAGAGACAGAGAAGGTGATACCGGAAGGGGATCCCAAAACTCGAGAGTCCAGGTGACGGTAACAACACAGTTAAATGGTTGCAGAAATATGCAGGTGAAGTCAGACATTTATTCAGTCTTATAAATGACCCTGATGTCTATCAAAAGAAGGGTCTAGATTCCATATACAAGTTTACATAAACTTTATTATTTTTTATTTTGCATAATAAATAATTAATAAAAGTTTAGAGAATAATAATTTATAACAAAGAACATAAAACTTATTAATCTCATAAATAAATGGTAATTAGAGAAACCATATTTTATTATATTTTTATTATATAATTAAAATCAAGTACGAAAGTTTACTTCAATTGTAGATTTAATTTAATTGAGACATAAGGAATATAGTTAAATAAAATAATAGAATGGTCTCTATTAGAATTTTTATAAATGTTTAATTATGTAATTTTTTAATTAAGTGGTATATAAGAAAAAAACCACACTTGCTAAGTCAATATTAATATTCAATTTTGTACGTGTTAATCGTGCATTGTAAGAATATATGTGTTATGTATTATATGTCTGAGTAATATATATTCCAGGTCATATATGTCTTATTTTTGTGTATAGTGTGTCTTAGACTATAAGAGATAAGATTTTTCCACGTTATAATTATACGATATTCGTATAAGTGAATATAAGGGTTTTAATATTAGTTAACCCACACACTAATTAATAACATGACAATTTGCATTTTTTAATTAATAAACAAAATGAATATAATTTTATTAACAGAGTCGTACTAATTTCACAACCAGTACTAAATCCTCTGTGCTCTTTAATTGTAACGATATTCATGTGCTTATCCACCCTCAATTAACTACCAAAGCCTGCGACCTATCTGGGAAACATCAAGGTAAATACTGCAGAAGAAGAGTATACCTTCGAGACGTGGGTAAGTGCGCACAAATGAGTAATAGCATATGTGCAAAAGTATAGTATATATATATAAATCAAATATAAAATAAAAACTGAACAATTAAGAATTAATCAAAATGAACAACACATAAATAATAACAACAACAACAACAAATGGGCCACATTCACATACATAAATAATAAAATGACAAAGCTAACAAAACTATTTAAAAACATAGATATAAAAATAGCATAAAAAACTAATAAAAATAATTTACAAAAACTAAATAGCCCACACAACAAAGGTAATACAACAACTAACGGTATATACAAAATTGAATGCCAAGATTGCAATAAATGTTACATAGGACAAACAAACAAATAGCTGAAAAAACGTTATTTTGAACACCTAAACGCATACAAAAAACCAGAAATATATAAATCCAATTTAGCCACACATGCAATAAACAGAGGACATGAATTCCTCATTTTCATTTGGGAAAATTTACAAATATACAAACATAAAACACAAAACAAACTAATACCTGAACAAATACAAAACATGACACAATATTCAAAGCACTTAACATCGAAAATACACAAAAAACTAACACATACACCACAATCACACACAATGAAATATACTAACGCAGAAATAAACCTCTTAGATAAAGGTCTAAAACACAATTTAGGTACCAATACAAATAATAACGGTAATAGTAAACATACACGTGACATAGTCCTAGACGCTGAAACAGCCATACAACACACACTAAACCAAGACCATGATACAATACGTTATGAAATAAAGCGTAAATTACAACACACACAACAATACGAAAATAAACAACACAATAATGAAATCCAAACACTAAAAAACATAAAACACAAATTACACGAACACAACCTAACAATACTTAAAGCAGACAAAGGTAATATTAATGTCATAATAGAAAAACAGGCTTTAAATAACAAAATTGAAACATTTTTTAAGGAAAACAACATCACTAAATTAAATAAAGACCCCACCCCTAAATATCACAAACAAATAAACAAAACCCTAAATAACACAAAACACATAGTATCACCTGACAACATCAAATATCTAAAACAAATTAAACCAAAAGCCCCTACACTAAATGCACTACCGAAATTACACAAACCCAACATTCCCATCAGACCACTTATAAACAACACACAAGCACCTGCACACAAAATAGCTAGACATTTAGATAAATTGATCAGAAATAGCATAAATTTAACAAACAACACCACTGTCAAAAATAATATAGATCTAGTGAATAAAACTCAACATGTACACATTCCCCACAATTCCACACTCGCTTCATTCGACATAACAAACCTATACACCAATGTTCCCATAAAAGAAACCATAATTACATTAGAACAATTACTAAAAATAAATAACACACCCGAAACACACATAAACGAGATCATCCATCTAACTAAAATTATCACAGATCAAAATTATTTCGCACACAATAGCATGTATTACACACAAACAGATGGACTACCCATGGGCTCCCCTATATCAGGTATACTAGCAGAAATATTCATACACACCATAGAACAGAAACACATACTGAACAACAACAAATACACCGATAAAATAATATATTGGCACAGGTATGTCGACGACATTTTACTCCTTTACAACGGCAACAAAAGACAAATAGAAAATTTCCATAAATACATTAACACTTTACACCATAAATTAAAATTCACACTTGAAATAGAATTAAACAACAGCATAAACTTTTTAGACCTTACAATCACCAAAACAAACAACACACACACATACAAAATATACAGAAAACCCACCACATCAGACATGGTCATACACAAAACATCCAACCACCCAACTCAACACAAACATGCAGCTTTCAACTACATGCTCCATAGGCTCACGTCAATACCCCTAAACACACATGACCACCAAGATGAATTAAACACAATTAAATACATAGCAGTCAAAAACGGATACAACCCTGAATTAATAAATAAACTACATAAACGAATCCTCAACACAAAAAGTAAAACACATCTAACCAACAGCACACAACCCAGTAAATACATAACACTTACATACTACAATTCCAATACACATAAAATTGCAAACACATTTAGGAAACAAAATTATAAAGTAGCTTACAGAACCAACAACACCATTAGAAAACACATAAACAATACTAACAAAGACATTGACACATACAGCAAAACAGGGGTTTACAAATTAAATTGCAATGATTGTCAACAATTCTACATCGGCCAGACGGGAAGATCTTTTTCTTCCAGGTTTTCTGAACATTTAAAAGCCCTCACCACAAACTACATACATTCCACATTTGCCACACATTTACATAACGAAAACCACAGCTACACAAACATAGAACACAACATGGAAATATTACACTACTTACCAAAAAGTAGAAAACTAAACACAGCTGAACAATTTGAAATATACAGATATCACGCACTACAACCAAACAACATATTAAATGAACAGATACATTACAAATCACATACACTATTTGACACACTGATCCACACACATAATTCGAACCTCAGCGCCAACCCCTTCCCACCATCAACCCCCACCACACACTCCATTCCGTAACGGTTATTCTGTAATCGACAGTTAGTACTCAACCCACTGAAGAAGAGAAACAACATCTTGAAACGTTTGGGAAGTGACAATAGTAAGTTCATAAGTGAAAGTATATATATATTATTAACTAATAAAACATACCACACAAAGGCACCATAATGAACATTTGGGAAAATTTACAAATATACAAACATAAAACACAAAACAAACTAATACCTGAACAAAGACAAAACATGACACAATATTCAAAGCACTTAACATCGAAAATACACAAAAAACTAACACATACACCACAATCACACACAATGAAATATACAGACATCACACACTACAACCAAACAACATATTAAATGAACAATTACATTATAGATCACACATTCTTCTTTTCGATACACTGATTGATAACATTCGTACTTCTTTCTTTTTGCTCTCATAAACTTCTTCACATTCTTCTTTGATGTATTGGCTTAGTGTATCAGCTATTGTCTTTACCTTTACAGTATTTAATGGTGAATGAATATTCGTTAATGGCTAAAATCCATCTTAATAATCGGGCATTTGTTATTTTGCATTTCAATAGAAATGATAATGCTTGGTGGTCAGTATGTATCTCAAAATGAGTACCATAAACATAATATCTGAATTGCTTAAGAGCGTATACTATAGCAAGTATTTCTTTTTCTGATGTGGAGTAGTGTTTTTCAGCTCCTTTGAAGACTCTACTGGGGTAGGCAACTTGGTGCTCTCCCATAGTATCTTGTTGATATAGTACACTTCCTACTGCGTAGTCACTAGCATCGGAGTATATTACGAATTTTCCTTCTCGTTGAGGATGATGTAACATAATATTTTCGATGAACAACTCTTTCACTTGGTTAAAGGCATCTTGATGTTTCTTCTCCCACTCCCATTTTTTTCTTTCTTCGTCAGCTCTAGAAGCGGTTGCGTATACCTTGCATATAACGGTGAGAATCTTCTGTAGTATCCTGTGAGTCCTAAGAATACTCTTAACTCTTTGAGATTTCCGGGTATAGGGAAATTTGTTATGCTGGAAATTTTGATAGGATCGGGTTGAATACCAGAGGATGAAATAATGTGACCTAGGAATTGGATAGAGGATTTGATAAATTCACATTTGTCTAGGTTAAGGGATATTTTCGCTTGCCTAAACTTGTGGAATATCGTGCTTAGATGTTTTATATGTTCGTCTAACATTTTAGATACAACGAAGATATCATCTACAAATATCATGGTGTAGGGTTCCACTTCAGGTCCTAGGGCTCTTTCTAGACACTTTACGATGGCTGCTAAACTCGTGCTTAATCCGAAGGGTACTACCCTGTGTTGGTAGCATTTATTATTATTACAGGAAAGCAGTGTACTTTCTATTCTCTTCACGAATTGGAATCTGCCAGAAACTTGAGCGTAAATCTGGCTTCGTCAGATACCTTGCTCCTTCACACTTAGTAAATAATTCATCCGCAGTTGGTGCACAGTCATACTCCTTTAATACAATGCTGTTCAGCTCCCTCATGTCAAGGCATAGACGTATTTCACCATTTTTCTTCTTCACTACCACTAGAGGATTCAGGAAGTTGCTGTTCGATCGCTCTATGACTCCACTTTCGATCATACGCCGAATTTCCAGTTCAACCTCTTCCTCATATCGTATTGGGATAGGGTGTGTCTTCCTAATAACTTTCGTAGGGTCTGACACAACTATAGAGTGTTCGTATACTGTCGTCTGCGTCAGTACTTCGCTAAATACATCACTGTATTCTTCTATTAATTCGTGCAGTTTCTCTTCTTCCTGTGTCATCATCCCTTCATCTACCGCATTCACATGTCAAGTTGGACCATACTGTATCTGTGGCTTGTACAAAGTAATAGGTGTTTCACTTACCTTGCACTCTTCTTCCTCGCTGTTCATAATTAATTCATATTGAACATTTTTATAATTACACACAATTGTATTATCATTAACATTAATCTTAGCATTTATTGCATCAAGTATATCGATACCTAAAATTCCATCATAAATCAACTTATGCATAATTATCATGGGGTGTTCTAATTCTAGATTTTTATATGTTAGAGTTACATATGCTTGTTGTTTAACTCTTTCTTTTTTATTGGTAGCTGTTGTAATATTTAAATTATTTACGGGCAAAATTGCAGTATTTTTAAAATATTTCTTATTGCGTTGGACCCATGCAGCGTTAAGAACTGATAGTTGGCTGCCAGTGTCAATTAGCATCCGTATTTTACACCTGTTTATACTCACTGTCGCAATAGGGCATTGTGTTTGCTGCGCGTCTCGCTTTATATCCTGTTCATTGTTTAATAATTCCTCCCTAATATCGCAGGGGTATATGTTGTTTATTTTATACTTTTGCTTCCGTTTATTCAGTCATTGTGACGCCTTTGATGTAGACGGTCGGCTGTGGAATGTTACTGTCTCCATCTCATTCATTTCTCGTCCATTTCTCTTCAATTTTTTTCATCGTACCCTCGTACTGCGGCAACGCATTTGTCAGCTGGTTTTGAAAACTGTTTACGATTGGACGACCATACAACGTCTCCTTGTCGTTTAGCTGTATTTATTTTGTTCAGTCTCTTTAGCTGTGCGTGTTGTAGTGTTGTACATTGGTGGCGAATAATTTATTTTATAATTATCACGGTGCGGTGTAGTGTTTTGTATTGCTTTCTTGTCATCTCTGTGATAATTATGGTGGTGATTTGCGTGTTTTTGTTCCCAGTATTGTGTGTTCTTACCTTTATTGATATTCTCTGACTGTGTTACAAGGATTAAAAATTCTTCTATGGTTTTAATTCCTTGCGTATAAACTGCTAACTGGATATCTCACTGAAAATGGTAAGATAATTTTGAAACAATTTCGTATTCTGAGAATTTAGGTTTAAGATGCTTTACACGTTCTATTTGCGTAATTGTGTATTGTTCAATACTCTGCTGTTCTTGTGCATTGAACTTTCCATATTCGAGTTGATCCCGTACTTGTCGTTGGGTATGTAGATTCCAGTATCGGTTCTCGAATGCCTCACGAAACTGCTGATATGTACTGACGTTATCTCTAATAATAGAGTACCATTGGCTGGCTGAATCTCCAAGATATCGTGTGACGAAGTCTATCTTCTCGTCGTCATTTATTGCACTCCCAATTTTTCCTATTTCCTTGTCTACTCTAGCTAGGAATTCCATACTGTTCTCCCCTTTACCACCCGAGAACTTAAGTCTGCTCCTTTCTTCCATTGGTGTAGGAAATATGGTCATTTGGTTCTGTCGTCTTCTTAACTCACTTCGTACCTGGTTCATTTCCTCTTGAATTTCTTCCTTCATATGTGATACGTCTCCCGAACGGTCATTCATAGTTTCTTCAATTTTATTCTCAATAACTACAGTACGTGTTTCTATTTCTCTCAGTTTACTGGTATTTGTTTGCGATACATTATTAATAGTTTGAATTTTATCATCATGTTCTCGTGTTATAGTAGTTAAAGTATCATTTATTTGTTTATGTGTTTCTTTTAAATCTTTTCTCCACTCGAGACGTAATTCTTTTTGTTTATTTTCAATCTGTACAACTTGCTCATGTAAGGCTTGTTTAAAATTATTCTCTAAAGTATCAATACGTATGTTGGTGTCACCAATTTTTTTGGTTAATTGTGCATTACTGTCAATTATACTTTGTTTTATTTCAAGATTATCAATTTTTAACTCTTCTAGACTTTCTGAAATTTTTATGGTGTCTTGTCTAAAATTTTCAGTTTGTTCTTCTAATTGTTTCTTATTAGATTCTTTTAATTCGTCTATTCTAGCATTTAAATTTTCTGTCTGTTTATTTCAATTTTCTGTCTGTTTTGTGCTTAATTCATCGACCCAGGCACGCATCATCGTCTGGAATGCTTCTATGTCTAAATTTCCTGGAGTCGTCATGTTGAAGTATTATTAAAATATTTATTTAGTAGTAGTTCTTTAACAATTATTATTGATAACCGTTCCCTACTTATTTATTTATTTCTTTATTTTTATTAATACTCATTATAGTTACACCTGTCACATAGACAAACAAAATTATTCGTGGGCGCCAGCTGTGTGATTACACAACAATTAACATTACATTCAGTTACTGTTTAATATAAATAATTATTACATTTTATACATTTTTCATTTAACACACTCTTTATATTTTAGAGCAACCATTTATCTACATAAAAAATTTTAATAGTTAAATGGTGGGGATCGGGCCATACGTTCATGGGCTACAAATTATGTAACAAATTTTTGTACATAAATTTAGGCATGTCGTGCCCCATGTCCAGGGCGACATATTTATATAACGATACAACTGCATAAGTAAATATAATATAAATCTGTGATGCCCCACGTTGGAAGCGATATTTCTTATGCAACGATACGATATACATAAAAATAGGCGTGACTGGCCTCACGTTCAAGAGCGACAAATTATGTAACAATATAACATTTAATTTGGGTTTCAGGTGTATCTGTAATAAGAACTCTATGTAACTTGTAACGGTATTTCAAATTTATTTGATATTAATAACATTGTGCACATGGCACTTACTTCGACTTAAAACATTCGTTATTATGCCGTAAGGCTTACGCTATATACATCCTTACTGACTAAATATTCTATTCTACTAATTATTGTATTAACGAAAAATCTCATTTCCAGACTACTCAGTCAATTAGTGTGTTTCAAAATATCAATATTTAAATATTTTCTTATATATTGCAATGTAACTCAAAAATATCAATAGTTACTGAATTTATCTTTTGTTTCTCAGTACTGATTTATATTTAACGCTAATTTTTACTTAAATGCTTTGTATTCTTTTCATTTCAATACTAATTTGAGCTCTTGTTTACGTTAATCTTATTTCAATAACATCTATGATTTTAATTCATATTTTACAATAAACATTGACTCTTACTTTTAAATAGAACAAGAATGTCCTTAACTGTCTTTATGTTAATTGTTCGATTAAGAGATAAATAAGTTATTTATCACCTTATCATCATCAATCATACTCAATCATTGGATCCCTCTGTAATCGTCCTCGTCTCGAACTTCAGCATCACTCGCTCTTCTCCTCTTGTCCAGCGTCGCCTCTCTTCTCCTCTTGTCCAGCGTCGACTTCCTCTCTTGTCCAGCGTCGACTCTCTCTTATCCTCTTGTCCAGTGTCGCCTCTCTCTTCTCCTCTTGTCCAGCGTCGACTTCTTCTCTTGTCCAGCGTCAACTCTCTCTCTCTCTGTCTGTCCAGCGTCGTATCGCTCTCTGGAACTTCTCCTCGTTCTGTTTCGGACATCAGTTGATCTTCTGATGTGGATCTTCTTATGTAATTTTGTTACTACTTAAAAATTGTTTGTTTTACAATCCAGTTACATAACTGTATGTAACTGGAAGGATGAAACTATTTACAAAAATTTTAATATTCTGTGCGGACGGGCAGAAGCTCCCGCTGCACCATGGATGATTTAAGATAGAGAACCACTGTAGCTTGTGTGTCCTATTTATACCCATGTCTTGGTCAACACCTGCAGTGGTACGAAATCGACATGTCTGAAATTGTTTCTGGGTTCAGTTCCCCCACTCCTTGTCAATTTCGGTAGTTCTTATATTTCTGCAAATTGCAGAGTCCTGTAAGTATACTCTTATACTTATTTTATAACTATTTTTACAACACATGTTCACTGTACTTTTGGACATTGCAACTTAACCCTTTCGATTTGTACACAGTTATTTCACTATTACACTCGTCCCGTCCGGTGTGGCACTTTCACATGGTTTTCGTACACAGTATTTAGTAAATTTTCTTACATTTTATTGTGTTTTTGGATTTTACTTCTTAATTATAGTTTATGAATAATTACGGAAAAACAGTAATTATGCAATTATTCATCTTGGGGTGGTAAACTCGCCTGCATAGACCTGCATTCACACACACTAGCAAAATACTGGTGTACACACTTTCAGTTACATTTGTGTGTGTGTGCACGTCGATTCAGGTCAAAACACCTGTTCATATTTTTGTCTGAGCCAAGCTTGCAATCCCTGACATGCTTATTTCTAATACATTATTAATTATTTACAGTTTATTAGGTATATTTAAATTTTTATATTCACTGCTCAGTACATCACTTATTTGTACTGTCGCAATATATATATAATTATATATTGCAAGGTAACAAGTAGTTAGCCGACCAGACTTGCAGAAAAGAATGCTCAATTAGTGATTACATACGTTTATTGATTTTTTTCTTACACGATACTTGAATTAAAATGTTTTCTTGTTATTTAAACAATGATATTAATTTAAATGTTCAAGTTTTTCTTTTAAAAATGGTACTATTTGCAAAGTTCAACAATTTTCTTTTGACAGCTTTATATTATTCAAATCAAATTTAGTTCTTAAATTTTGCTTTCCTGAATTCTCGTCTTCGTTGTTGTTCCGGTTGAAGATCTCGTTCCCAGTCTCCAGCAATTCGTCGTCCGTGTTCCACATTCCAGCCACCACCTCCAGGAATTGCCCCGCATCTTGGTGTCTGTCTCAGCCGCCACGATCAGCAAACAGAGTTCAGGAACGGTAGTAGAAAATCTCGTACACCGTGGTTACTCCCAGCTGAAACTCACTGCTTCCTCGACTCTACGGGCCCCAAGGACTGCCTGGAATGGATGTTGGACTAAACGATAAATACACTGCAACCACTCTCGATGAGTGCTACATGAAGGCTGCTGTTATTTTCTCGTACACTGAAAAAGCAGCATTACAGGGTGACGTCACAATTTACCTGCGCAGACGTATTTCCTATACGCTCAATGTTATACTTAGGAACATTCTGGACACACCACATGTTGCAAATTGTACTTCTGTTTTCCCGATTTTTCTAGAACAACGTTTTCACTACATATGAATAAATTAAATTAACCTCTTAAATATATCGTAATTACAATAAATCGTAACTCATATGCAAGTGAATATTGTAACGTGTCATTTCACCAAACATAAAACTAATAACATACTAACTAAAAGATAATTTACTGACTGTAACAAACTGTGGCTGACAATGACCAAAATAACAAAAAGTTAAAGATCCCAAGACAAAAGATGTAAATAAATAAGATGTAAAGATGTAATTAATCGCACTGTTGAGTACATTTACTTGTACTCAAGTTTTTATTTGTGTTAATCTGATTCATTCTAATAAGACAATTTATAATATTATTAACAACTTCATTGCTAATTAAAATGTAAATAAATCTAATTTAACTATGGGGAGGTCTGCGCACCTCAGACCGTTATTTTATTTATCAAGAAAAAAAATTTACATAAAGTGAATTATTTAAGTTTTACAAATATAATAAGATCAAACTATAATTATAAAAGTGGTATGGTATGACAGTGCTAGAAAGTGAGAATAACAGTGAAATACGGTAAAAAGGAAAAATTGTGTATAATGAAAGTGATTGAACATAAGTATAATGAGCATTGAAGAAACATATAATCTATATGAAACAGGTATATAACACATATAGTGAAACAAAACAAATTAAGTATTTGAAAAGGATAAAATTTTACATTAAAAACTTATAATAAAATAGTGTAAGGAAGAAAAGATAAAGTTCAGCTGAATATTATTAATTAGAAATGATACACCGAACCTATGACCCATATAATAGAGCCAAGGCCTTTAACTAAATAAATTAATGTTTTGAGTGGAAGAAGATTGACTGTTGAAAAAATTGTGAATTGCAAGCCAGAACGTTTAAAAAATTACTGCTGAGTTTGATGAAAATTGAAGATCAATAAAAGCTGAGATGACCAGGAAAACCAACCCAAGACCTAGAGGAATGACGTTTTGACAGAGAGAGACAAAAAAAAAAAAACAGGTGTCCAGGAGCAGAATCAACCAATAAATCCATTGGGAAAACTGCAAGATTGGTGAGATCACTCCAAAACAATAACTGAAATATTCGAGCTAACATTGTGACAGTAAAAATATGAATTACCACAAAAACAATAACTGAAAAACAATAAAAAAATAATAATAATTGTGAATTATTTTAGTACACTATTATAAAATAGTCGAGAATCATAAGAGTTTTTTGTTACAGTTTCTAGTTGTTTAAAAGAACCCACCAACATTCAACAGACATTTACACCATATTACCAAGTCTCATGTATTAATTATATTGTCTGTTCTATGTGTAAACTGTACCAGACTTTGATGATACTTTTATGTTAACCCTGAAATTAATGAGATTCAGATAAATAATCATCTATTTAAAAATAAAACAGGTTTTCTTTTTTTTTTTATTTAGTTACAAATCAACATCAGAGATACTAATTATTTTAATATTACATATTAGTGACACCAACACAGAGTGAACAAGATAAAAGTATCCATAAACGAAGATGAAGATATTTACTGAACTTTACAATATGCACACTTGTTGCGTGTTTACCATTTGCTAATTACAATTGTTCACACCTCCTTTTGATATGCGCACAACACAACACTTCGCTCAAACACTAACTTACAGCTCCATAGTCTTTATATCATCTTATACCTAATTTATACTATTATTCTTAATTTTTAGCAATATTTTACTTTCAATCACACCCCAATTGTCCCGGACACCCATTACAGCTGGTCATAATTTATTATACTTTACACATTCACATATGGTGTGACCGCCTGTCACATTGCATAAGCCTCCAGGTTAATAAAAAAAAATGTATTTTTCTCGAAAATTAATTTTTTTTCTTTTCTTTTTTTTTAAACTTAAAAACATTCTCCTAATTCAACATCCCAAACAAATGATATAACCCAAAACATAACATAACCAATACAATAAATTTCAATAAACTAAAACATAATTAATCCTTCACTTCATATCTTATATTCATACTATGCAATGTGGCAAATATGTACAGTGGTTTCCATATTATCATCCAGCCAATCATACATTGTGGTTTTCCATAAGCGAGTTGCGTATCTGAAAGGCATAATTATTGCATATGCATTCTGTCATATTATTATTATTATTATTATTATTCTCATTATTATACTCAGGGTCTTATTTATGGATTCGGTAGTTCACGAGGGTAATATTTCCTCAATGATGCGCCATGATATTTTCCGATAACTTTGTTTTGATCTTCATCCACAACAATGAAAGTATTCCTGCCAACCCGTTCTCTCAATTTGTATGGACCGTTAAACAATCTAAAGAACTTAGCTGATGTGTTGTCTTCAGATCGGCCTACAGGATTTGCCTTAAGAAGGACCATTTCTCCTTCCTGAAACTTCAGAGTTTTATGAGTGTCATTGAACACCCATGCCCGTTGATCAGCCGTTTGCTCTATCCGGGTTTTAGCGATGTTCTTTTTTATGTGCAACGGTAGCGGTAGGTTCTGTGTCTCTAGTTTTTTATATATCTCTCCCAAAATCTGGTAGGTTGATTACCTGACTGCAGCTCTTTAGGTGTAAAGCAATACTTCCCACAAATCACATGGATAAATACCACTAATTTTGAAACAAGCATCCTCACAATTAACTACTTTACTACTACACTTAGTGTTACGACCTATAGTGACCTTATTGTCTTTATCCAAATCCGTGCTAGTGCTAAAGTGATGTTTATGGATCACTTTTGGCTGCTTTTTTAGGCACGCCGCTCCCACGTTACATTTTACACGTTTTTTTGATCAGCATCCACAGCTTCTGATACTGTAGGTGAGTACTTATTATTATTCTCTATGTGTTTAACTTTATTAATGGATTGGATTTTCTTAGGTTTCCCTGTAAATTTGTTTTTATCACCCCCCAAGGCTTTATCTTTATTAAATGCTGTATCCGGTTTATATGATGGCTTATGGGTGTCATATGTGTACTGAACTTTTGCTGAGGGCATTACATCCTTCCATTGTGCCAACATGTTTAATAATGCTTCTAGTGTATTTATCCCTCGTGTTAATATGGCTGTATGGATATTTACATCAAAATGATAGCTTAATTTATGGACTAATTCTGCCTCTGATAGTTCCGGTCTAAGATGTTTAACTCCAGCAATTTCTTTTATTACATATTGCTCACGTGTGAGTTTTCTGGGAATAAATTTGCCAAACTCAAACCTATCTCGGACTTTGCGTTGCACATGTTCATTCCAATACCGATTCTCAAAGCATTTAATGAATTTGTCATATGTCTTAATATTATTATGAACTATAGAGTACCATAATGCTGCAGAACCACTCAGTTTACGCACAACCCATTCAATTTTATCCGAGTCATTTAATTGATCACCCACGGAGTAGGTGGCATACGCAGAAATCAGTCTGGGGGGCTTGAACCTTAGCAGTCCATATATTACCCTACTCTTATACAACTTATAGTAGAAGGTACAGTACACATACCAGTTAATGGTTAAATTTTATTAGTAGGCATATTATTTTAGTAGGTTTCACATTTTCTATATTAAAAATGTATTATTTGTGATTGGGGGACTTATGTCTCATTCTATTTTTTAATCAGCAATTTTAAAAACAATACTTTTTTCTTTCTAAAGTTAAATATTTATAATAGATTATTTATGTTTATTGTAATATTTAACAACACATTCATTTTACTTCAATTATACTATAATATTATACATTAATATCAGTAGCACTGGGAATAAAGTTTTGCAACGTTGGTATTTAACAACTATACATTTCAAATGACTTGCTAATTAACTAACTGTGCCAATACGAAAAACAGTTTTTCATTAAACTGTTATAATTCTTACTGTTATACTACTATTTTACTAATACTTCATTAATGAAAAATTACACAAGTGCATATTAGCTGAATTCTTACAAAATTAACAGCAGTATTTGAAAAATGAAAAAGAAACAATGTACAGTAAATAAGAATCAAGTTAACTATTAATTTACAATAGGTAAAGCATTTGTGTTCAAGCCAAGCAATTTGTAATTTAAAAAGCCAAGTCCGTTCTCCTATTTCCTTGATTGGCAAATCGCTCAACAATATCTTCAGGAGAGATGTCGATTTCCCTGTGAATATTGCGCGAACCTAGCCCATTAAGCCCTGTCTCCGATGTTGTAGACCTCAGCCATGTCTTCAACCGCCTCAGAGAAGGAGCGTTCTGGCTCAGCTGACGTTACTGGGAGTACACACAGTACTTCTTAAATTTTTCGAACATTGGGAAATATATCTGGATTTCAAGCTTGGAGAGAAGACAGAGCTGTGTCTGGAACATTCATATCTGCTTCATCCACCCACTTTTGCTTCCATATTTCTGCCTTAAGTTTAAGTTCCATCTTGGAAATGTCAGGGTAAATGATAGAGGCAACAGACTGGTTGATCTCTTGAGTAGTAGCCTTAATGTGAAATGAGGCATAAATACTTGAAGATGACAAATTTTATCAAACTCAGGTCCGAAATGAGTTTCTAATTCAACAACGCAATGATCAACAAAAGGAATACTGTATATAAATTTAGCTTGTAGAGTTATTTCACCTGCAATTCCTGGCCAGCATTTGCTCTATGTGATTGATTATATGTGATAACAAGAATACTGGAATGATTGCATAATTGCACCCTTCTTTTTTACAGGAAATCTGTGGTCAGCCATACTTTCAGTGTAATTTTCACAAATAACGCCATTGGTCTACTTCAGGTTACCATCAATTTGAGATTTATATTGTAATAATAAATTACTAATGTCTTTTATTTTACGTAATAATGAAGAAAATATCACTATTACATTAACGACTTGGAACACTAGGTTTTTTATAAGCAAAAGCATAAAGTTTTACCTTACAGCCTGACCCGGTTTTCTCCGATTTAAAAGGAGAAAACCGGTTCAGGCTGTAAGGTAAAACTTTATGCTTTTACTTATAAAAAACCTAGTGTTCTGAGTCATTAATGTAATAGTGATATTTAGTTAAGTAACGGACACGTCATGGACAACAAAATCCAAGAATAATGAAGACTCGTTTTGTGAAAGAACATTTGTGTCAGAACAGCCAGGAATTATAGTTTCACTATTTTCAGAGAATTCAGAAACAAGCCCGGAAACATTGTTGTTATTGCTACAAGCCTCAATAACACAAGTATGTTGGTGAGATGATGTAGAAGTTGACAAAGAACATGTAGGCCTTTCTGCTACACTATCACGCTTCGCTAATTTAGTTTTTGTTACAAAAAAAACCCAAAGTTCTGACTTTCCTTTTTGGTACTTTTGTCTTGTCATCAAGTTTGGACTTATTAGTCTCCATCTTAGACGTAACAAATAATCACTAATAAAACTACAAAAACGGCGGACTTAATAAACACCGTACTGCCAAACAAACACAAACGTGACAATGGCGGATGATGACAGCAACGTGTGTACGAGTGGTGTAAGTATCTCCTGAATGACTACTATCGATCACTGCAGAAAATAGAGAATATGTGGAACCTTGTAGAGGCTACCTCTCACCCGTGGCGCTCGTGCAGCGAATTTCTTTTCGCACGAGCATGCGTGAAACTCGAAATTTTGCACGCACGCTGTGGAGTGCGTGCATGCTTCGAAGGGTCAGCACGCCGCAGGCAGGCGTGCAGAATTTGGTAAGTAGGTTAGTTATGTTTACACGTTCGGAAAATATGATACATTTTAAATAAAATATTATTGTTTCTAGAAATTAATTTTTATAATAATATATATAAAGATTCTATTTGTTTAAGTAAAAAATTTATCAAAAAATTTTGTATAAATGTAAAGTGTTTTTAAAGTAATTTTTTTCATTATTACAGCGGCATTATTCAAGATATGAAATTAGGAACATTATTAAAATTTTCGTTTTATTTATCGACAGATATAAAAAAAGTGCTGAAGTTAACTTAAGTACTAAATAATATTTTTATGAAAAAGGTTTATATACTTATTTAAGTTTCATAAAAACATTATTTAATACATAAGTAAAAATTCTTAGGGTTCACTGGTAGTAGTGGCCAGTGGCACGTCACTGGTTGACATGCGTGTGGCCGCGACTCCGCGTCGTCAAATGAGAGCAAGAGCGAAAGAAAACAGGTAGCTTACTGAATGTTACACTCAGCGTAATACACCGATCAATGAACTATAAATTATAACTGAAGTAATAATTGTTATTATAAACTACTTATTTTGTTAGTATTTATATCCCCATCCAAATCCGCCGAAATATGCAAATTTGTAATTTTAAACGAGACCTAAGTAAATTAAGGAAGTGCATATTACATTTTTGCGGTTGGGGGGGCTTGAGCCCCCCCTCCCTGCGTACGCCACTGCACGGAGTCCATACCATGTTCACAATCCCGTATAAATTGAATTGGATTCCCATCACCCCAAAATTTAGGTTGGTTACTAGTATCTTCATTGTGTCTGTAGAAACATATGGTGGGTTTACACGACCTGCTACATCCCTTTTAACCTGATTAATTTTTTCATCTATTTTATGTTCTAACCCTGTCTTCTGCTGGTTTGTTAGTTTTGTATTAGCTTGTATACAGTCTTGACAGCTTGTAATGGTGTTATGTTGTTCTGTAAATCGTGTGTCCACATGTTCATGTAATTGACCAATGTCCACTAACATTTCTGTTTTTGCTTTCTCAATCTGGGTTTTACATAGCTCCATGTGTTCTGTTAACGATTTATAAATCTTGGTATTTTCTGCTTGTATGACATTTTAAAATTCATCTTTAAGTTCTTCGCCATGCTTTTTATTTTCGGTATCGTGTTTTTGCATTTCAGCTTTAAGTTCATTATTATTTTTTAGCAATATATCTTTAAGTTGTTTGTCACGCTTTTATTTTCAGGTTTGTTTTCGGCATCGCATTTTTGCATTTCAGCTTTAAGTTCATTATTATTTTTCATTAATTCCTGCAATATTGTGACAGTACAAAATGGGGATAATTATTTTATATTGTGCAATAATACGATCTATGTAAAATTGAATAAAATATGACTTATGAAATGGGAATCGTACGAATCAGCCAGTGTGACGTAGGCGTTACCGTCACAAAATAAGTGAATCTAGCCATATATGGGCACAAATTTTTAGCGATCTGATTGACGTCAGAAGAATATCACAAAATGAACCGTGTTTTTAATACTGAAACGAACTCAGAGTTTCTACGATGTTCTAGAACATTTTGGTATAGCTCGATCAACGAGGAAGGGGTACCACGTGACCAGCTCCTGTAATATATGCTGACCAATTGCCATTCTGCCCAGTTCGAACAAAATCTGAAAGCAGTAGGCTACACTCACAGAGAAATAGTGTTAGAAGGCCTACGCATGTACGTATGCTAGGTCCTCCCCAAAGTGAGTTTAAAATAGATTATCATGAAGTTTTAAACATTTTAAAACTCCGCAGTCTACGAACAGTGTAACATTACATAATCACTGCCTAATATTGAGTAAACTAAAGGTACGATATTCTTTAATAAAAAATATAAAGAAATACCTATTATTATTATTAAAAAAAAACTAATAATAAAAGTCAGTAGGTATCCCATTCCCCAAGTCAGAAATGAATGACATTTAAGTATCTTACTATAAAACATTTGTATAATCTTTACACTAAACAATAAACACTTTAGTAGTGAAAAACAGTGTAATAAGTGGTGCTATAGAAGTGCAGTGTACACAAAGTGCAACATAGTATGATATGTAATATTAAAAAGACATCAATCACAAGTTGTGATAAAAATGCAGAACTATTGTAATAAACAATAAGTTTAGTAGTAGGTTATTATAGTTTTATTTTGTTAGGCCACAAAGGCAATATCAATGTAAGTAAAATGTTATTATGTTTATTGTTTGAAGGATCCAGGGTTAGGTAAGAAATTAATCACTGCTAATTAGAATAAATTATAAAGAGATAGTGGAAGATAAAATAGGGCCTAGAGCAGTAATACATTTACAGAAATAAAAGTCAGAAACAAACTAATTAAAAACAAATAATAAACTGAAAATATAAAAGAAAACTAAATGTAATAAAAAACACTTTCAAGTAATGACTGAAAGGTACTGGTATATTAAATAAGTTTATGTAATGGGTATGAGAAAATAATGTTGAGGGAAAATAGTGCCTAAAATCCAGAATCTTGTTAATAAAAAAACTATAGATTATAACCACTAAATTATAACATACAAGTATCTGAGTTTATGTAATAATATGAAGAAAAACATTATGTAAATTAAATTTAATTAGAGTTAACATTTATAAAGGAGTATTTTTCCTAAAAAATGGAAGAACTAATAATATCTTAATACTAGCCTATTTACTAAAACTGTACCTACGTTAGCCAATAAAAACTCATCAATTTCTTGGTTACTAACGGTAACAGCATTAACAAGATGAGAGAATTGTAAAATTTGATTTCAAGAGGGTAGATGACAGAAATAATGTTCAGCCATTTTAAAAAATATTAACTACAGTTTGAACCATCCACTATTCAAAATTGATGAAACGATTCAGCATAAGAAACTACGTCTGGGACTTCCATTGAAACATACTAATTGATGCGGGAATATCTAAGAACATTGAAAATTTGTCCAACCATAAGATCACTTGAACAAATTGAAACAGTAAATACATTGGTGAGGACGCCTACCTTAATAAACTAAAAAACTACATATCACCACCAAGTAACGAACACTAGAAACTAGTACAACATAATTCAATTTATAAGAAAACTTAGTGTGAACATTTTAAACTTTATTTATTTAATCCAAAACAATAAAAACGTGGTCTCATTAGAACTTCACAGCAGCCATATTTCTTTTTTGCAATCGGTATGAATCCTAGTAGTCTGCGCTCTGGCGTCTAAAAAACGAACTTATTGACTCAGACTTTAAGAATAAAAATATTATTTATTGTAAAGTATGATACTCTTATCTAAGCATTTCTGACTTTCTTACAGCTCAAAGAATCCCCAAATAACCCTGAGATAAATAATTTATTATTTTTACTAATAACTATATTTGAATATATCTGTTGTGTTATAGAAAAACTTATATCGAAAACTGTTGTAATTTCGATAATAGTCGATCTGAAAATCGATGAACTGGATTTAATAGTTTCCAGAAAATAAACCAATTTCAATCAATAAATACCTTTCTTTTAGGGAATTGACTTTGTATTATTCTTTGTAGATAGCAGATTTGTTACAGGAAACCGGTGAATAGCAGAGAAGAGTGCGAAAGTTAGCGCAGTCATCATAGCCTATGAAGTACAACGGCCAACATAACCTGTCACTGGTTATCACATTGAAAAGAGCTGATGCAAAGCGCGTTTAAATAAAACGATAAAACAGTACACCACGAGAGGAACTCTCTCTCTCTCTCTCTCTCTCTCTCTCTCAACTGAACTGTAATACCTGCAAGGAGATAAAAAAAAAGGCAAAGGATCCCGTGGTTTATTTTAACGAAAGAATTACACAATAAACAAAGTAACAGTCAGAGTATCAAAAAGACGTAACACATAGAGAAACATATGTAGAAAGCTCGCAGTACGTTACAAATGACGCCAACAACGTGGGGCGATAACTAAAGAAGCTAGCGGTACGTTACAAATGGCGCTCAACTTAGAGGGCTTAAATTAGGAAAGATTTTTGAAAAATACGCAAGTAATTACTATAACAAAAAACCTAATTTTTGTCGGCAACTGAAGAAGCTAAGAAATGCATACCAGAGGCAGACCAAAGAAGAGGGCAGAAGACCCGGAGAAGGAAGAAGGTGGACAGGAACAAGAGATAGATGTAGTCACGGACAGTGAAATGGAAAAACAGACAGGTGATAAAGAAGAAACCGAAGTAGTTATAGACACGGAAAAAGAGCATCAGGCGGGTGAGAAAGCGGAAGCCAGAGGAGAACCAAATTGGCAAGAAATAATGAAATTTATGGCAGAACAAAGTAGACAAACTAACAAAAATCTAAGGAAAATGAATGAGAAAAATAAGGAAAACTCGAGGAAACAAAATGAAACCTTGAGCGAAAAATTTGACAAAATGGAGGAAAACTCAAGGGAACAAAACAAGCAAACCAATGAGAAAATAGATAGTATTCAAGAAAGTTTAGTAAAGCAAATAAATGAAAAAATTGAAATCATTCATGAAGATATAAGACAAACCATGAATGACCAAAACCACGAATTGAGAGAAACTATTAACGGACAAAGGGAAGATAGGAACAAGAAATTTGAAGAAAATAATGAAAAATTAAAGCAAATTCATGAGAAGATTGAAATGGTCATTAACACACTTAGCCAAAGAGTAGATGGATATAAGGAGGAGACAGAAAAGCAAATAACAGAGACCAAGCAAAGACTCGATAAAACCAAAGAAACCATTGGACAATTCAGAATGGAAATAGATGCCAGGATGGATCGAGATAAACATTGTAATCAAGTCCGAATAATGGCCATACAACAGGAAAATAAAGATCAATTGGACAGTATGAAGAGCGACATAGCCGGTAAAATAACCAAATTTAATGACAACATAGAACAGGTAAAAAACCAGGTAAATAATCAGGGGGAGAAAATAGAAAATTTACAACATCTCCAAATAAACATACAAGGGGAGATAGATAGAATGAGTGTTAGACCAACATGTAATGCTCAACATACCATACAAGATAGTAGAGAAAGTGTGAACTTTCGGGACTATAGAAGAAACCCTCTAGAATTTTTAGAAAGAGTAGAAGAAATACTGAACCGATCGAAAGAAACCAGGTGGAATATGATCAAGGGCATCTTAGATGAGTGTTTTAAAAACATCACAGACAACTGGTGGACAGTCATTAGGAATGAAGTGTGTAGGCTAATTATGATAAATTTAAACAGTTATTCAAACTAAAGTATTGGTCTGAATCCGTACAAAATATTATTCGGGATGATATCTGTACACCTATGTCATACTTTTTAGGAAAAGTATGTGTGGCAAAATATTTAGACCTGAAGATTCCAGAGGAGTGTCTTGTAAGCAAAATAGCTTATCATTTTGATGAGAAGATTATCAGTGCTCGATTGAGTGGACAAATTAAAACTATTGGAGGTATGGAAGCTCTATTGGAGAATTATGAGCAAGAATCTTATTACAGAAGAAGTAGATGGTAATCAGGAAATACAGATGATCGTAGGAATGAACAACCAAGAGACACTCGACAAAGAGTAAATTATGTAGGGGCAAATCATAATTATAACAATAATTATAATAATAGTCGATACCGAGGAAGATAGCGAAATTTCAATAACAGAAGCTATAATAGCAATTCATACCAAAGAGAAGAAGTTCCGCAAAGAAGTATAAGCGAAGAACATCAAAGATCCAGAAACAGTGAGGAAGAGAGAAGGAATTCACCTGAGCATCAACCCAGGGAGAATGTTGAACAATCCCATAATAATGATGGAAGTCGGGGAAACGGGTACCAGCAGTGAGAAGAAGTGACAGCCCGTCACTGCTAGAGACCACTGGGCACAGAATTTACCAAGGTCCTCAAAACCAATTAAAGGAACCAATTACAATTATCAGAACCAATTATCTAAAAAATTTATCGGCGGAATTACTTGAAGAAAGAGCAATTGAAGAGGCACCATTAAATAATGATATAGTATATGTACAAGTAAAATTAAATGGAGTATTCGCAGAAGCTATGATTGACACGGGAGCAAATGTTTCAATTATTGACCAATTAGAGCTTGACAGAATTACAGAGTTAACCACCGAAAGAATACCTACCTTACCAATTAACAACATGACAATTATTGGCGCTACTGGGAAACAAAATAAGACAATTAGGAAAGAAGTATCTCTGAATGTTACCAACAGTGGAATAGGAATAGCCTACCTATGGAATTTTTAGTAGCCAAAGGGTTACCTTTTAGAATATTAATAGGGTGTGATATGCTATGGCGACACACTGCAATTATAGATCTGGCCAGTGGTAAGGTTACACTGAGTACAGAAGAAGGTGAGTTATCGGCTGAGATAATTGGTTGCCAAAGTGCCCCTCAGTGTCTGAACTCATATTATGTTAGGGAAAATAATAGGTTAACCATAGGTAAGAATAATAAAGTAACGGAGTCAGAGATGTGGCAGAGGAAGATAGAAGAGATAATGGAGTTTCAAGGTAGGCAGGCCCAGGAAACAATAAGTGTAGAAGAGAAACATCAACTTATAGAAATCTATAATAGATACAATATGGTATTTTTGGAATCACCAGGAAAAGCAAAAAAACTTCCTGTGTGAGTTAAAGTTCAAGCACAATGTAAATTTTAATAAAAGGTCTTATCCTATCACTCAAGCTTTAAAGGAAGCAGCATGAAAAGAAATTCAAAGAATGGTCATGGAAGACATAATTGGAAGAAGCAACTCCCCATACACGAGTCCACTGGTAGCTATACCAAAGAAAGATGGTCTAGTTAGATTATGCCTCGATGCTCGAGAGTTAAATAAGATGCTCATTAATGACCGCACATCTCCAGGTGAGATTGATGAGATAATGAAGAAATTTTATGGATGTAAGTACATGAGTATTTGGGACACCGTCTGCGGCTATTGGCAGATAGAATTGCACCCTAACAGTAGACAATATGTCGCTTTTATATTTGAAGGATGAAATTATCATTTCAAACGCTTACCTTTTGGCTTGGTAAATTCTGTGGCCGTATTCATACAATGTATGGACCAAATTCTTGGTAAAGAAGTTTTAGATTTTACAACAGTATACTGTATGTCGACGACATATTGATTACTTCATGTATTTGGAAGGAGCACTGTAATAGAGTAGAAACAGTATTAAATAAGTTACTACAAAACAATATAACTTTAAAATTAGACAAATCGAAATTTATCACACACGAATTACCATTTTTAGGATTTATTTTGTCTGCTACTGGGATAACACCATCACCAGAAAAAGTAAAAGCTATCCAGGATTTTCCAAAACCTAAGAATTTAAAACAATTACAATCTTTTTTGGGAATATGCAATTATTACCGGAAATTTCAACATAGTTATTCAGAAGTGACTGCAAATTTTCAACATTTACTATCAAAGAAAAACAAATGGAAGTGGGATAAAAATGAAGACAATAATTTTAAATTAATAAAGGGTAAATTTTCAAAAAGCATAATGCTACATCACCCAAATTTCAATAAACGTTTTTTCATCAACTGTGATGCCAGCAACATTAGTCTTGGAAGTGAATTATATCAGGAAGATGAGGAAGGCAATCATTGGGTAATTAGCTTTGCAAGCAGAGTCCTGAGTAGTTGCGAACGAAATTATACAGTGACCGAAAAGGAACTACTGAGTGTTGTTTTTTCTTGTTTAAAATTCCGTACATTTATATTGGGTTACCCAGTAACTATTAGGACCAACCATAGGTCAATATCGTTTTTAAGAAATTGTAAGCTTAACCACGGTAGGCTCACCAGATGGGTGTTGATACTCCAAGAATACAATTTAGATTGGGAATATATCCCTGGAAAAAAGAATATCATAGCAGACAGCCTGTCACGAGTGAACCTAGAAAAGGGAACATTTGAAGTGGAGCAGGAGAGTATTAGTAAAATATATTATATTTTAAAATCCAAAAAAGAGTTACAGGAAGTAATCGGCAGACTAAAAGAAGATCAAAGAACAGACTCCAAATTAATCAAAATTAGAGAAAGGATAGCACAAATGACCCTATTATAACAGCATTTTTCTGTGTCCATGAAGAAATAATTTTTATTCGTCCTACAATTAAGGATCAAGTGTGGCGAATTTATGTACCAGAAGTAACGGAAGCAGCAATAATAAAAGACTATCATGAAAGATATGGGCATATGGGACCACTCAAAGTAATCAAAGCATTATCAGAACATTGGTACATAAAAGCAATCAATAAACAAGTGAGACAAGTCATAAGAAATTGCAAAATATGCCAGTTAGTGAAAGTAAATAATGAGAAAAGAACAGGAGCTATGATTACTATAACATCTAACAGCAGACTTGAGAAAACATTCCTCAACATATGTGGCCCCTTTCCCAGAAGTGGAGGAAGACATAGGTTTAAATACATAGTAATTATTTTTTATCATTATACAAAGTACACAAAACTCTACCCCATCAGTAGAGCCACCACCAAAAAGATCTTAGAAGTTATTATTCATAAGTACATGGTAGAAGTGGGAAACCAGAAACTATTGTAACTGATCATGGGACCCAGTTTTGAGGAAAGAAGTGGAAGATGGAATTGTTGAAATGTGATATAAGAACATATAAGACATCGGTATATCATCCTAATAGTAATCCTGCAGAACGTGTCTTGAGGGAAGTTGGGAGAATTTTATCGACCTATTGCCACCATGAACATAGTGAATGGAGCCAGTATCTTGAACCAGCTGAAACCTTCCTTAACTGGGCATACCACGAAACTAGTGGGACCAGTCCTCATCAAGTGATGTTCGAAAAACCACCACCACGAGAAATAGTATCATTAGTTAATTTTCCTCCAGGAGAGAGAGTTGAGTATACTAAAATTGAAATGCATAATAGGCTGCTTCATAAGGCTGAACTTCTATACAAAAAAGAAACAGGAAAGAAGAAAAGAATTATCCAATATAAAGTAGGAGATAAAGTATTAATTAAAAATAGACAACTACCTAGTTCAATAGAGGGTATAGTAAGGAAGTTACTATTACTTTATACTGGGCCATACCTAATAACCCAGGTAAAGGGTAACAATACCTATGAAATAAAGTCAATTCCAAATAATAAACTAAAAGGGGTATATAACTAGACAGAGATGAAACTGTATTATGAAGAAAAATAAAAGAAGGTGAATGATTATAAGTCAAACAGTTAATTTTTAATGCTGAAATAAAAAATAAACATGTTCTAGTGGGGGAGCTTTATGTAACATTATGTAATCAGTGCCTAATACTGAGTAAACTAAAGGTACGATATTCTTTAATAAAAAAATATAAAGAAATACCTATTATTATTATTAAAAAAAAAAAACTAATAATAAAAGTCAGTAGGTATCCCATACCCCAAGTGAGAAATGAATGACATTTAAGTATCATACTATAAAACATTTGTATAATCTTTACACTAAACAATAAACACTTTAGTAGTGAAAAAACAGTGTAATAAGTGGTGCTATAGAAGTGCAGTGTACACAAAGTGCAATATAGTATGATATGTAATATTAAACAGACATCAATCACAAGTTGTGATAAAAATGCAGAACTATTTTTTATTTTATTTTTTTATTTTATTAACCAGAACATTTACATTATATCTTACAAACAATACATTTATAAAAGTAAGTAAACCTACAGAGGTATACTTTGATACCTGTTTGCAGGGCTGGCAAAAAAACTTAAAACTACATAGTCAGCTAATGCTAACTTAATACAATGAATATATTAATATAATCAAATTTCCATGACAATAGTAATTAATTACAATTATTACTTCCATATTCCTTAAGGAATGGAAGTATGGTGATGGCAAAAAAAATCGTGTTCGAGATTATTGCAGATTCTGATTCTACTACACTCAAAACATGAAAAAATATCGGTATGGAGAACCATACATGACTTCCATATTCTAAGATTTATATTTAAAATCATTTTCAGCCAAACAGCCAGGCTGTGTCTTACCTGCCTTTTTATTGCTGTATTAAATGAAAAATATTATATTACATTAAAATGAAAAAATTATAATTTTATTGCCTGGCAAAAAAATTATTTTATTTTTAACAATTACCATTGTTTCAAAAAGTTTAAATAAATTTTCAAGTACTTTACTCTTGTTAAAACGTAAAAGGTTGCAGGTAAACTACCCCTTCCCCTTAACCGATCTTCACCAAATTCGAAAGTCATTGAGACCTCTACAATTCAGGGACGTATGCAAAAAATTATTTGATTCTGTTTGAATTTGCGGCTGTTATCGTTTGCCATAGAAAATACGCTTGATAAAAAAACGTTGCAGGTAAACTACCCCTTTCCCTTAACCGATCTTCACCAAAAACAATAGGTCTTGAGTACTCTACAAATCAGGGCTGTATGCAAAACATTATTTGATTCTGTTTGAATTTGCGGCTGTTATCGTTTGCCATAAAAAATACCCTTGTTAAAAAAACGTTGCAGGTAAACTACCCCTTTCCCTCAACCGATCTTCACCAAAAACAATAGGTCTTGAGAACTCTACAATTTAGGGCTGTATGCAAATTATGTTTTGATTCTGTTTGAATTTGCGGCTGTTATCGTTTGCCATAGGAAATACCCTTGTTAAAACATAAAACGTTACAGGTAAACTACCCCTTTCCCTTAACCGATCTTCACCAAAAACAATAGGTCTTGAGTACTCTACAAATCAGAGCTGTATGCAAAACATTATTTGATTCTGTTTGAATTTGCGGCTGTTATCGTTTGCCATAGAAAATACCCTTGTAAAAAAAAACGTTGCAGGTAAACTACCCCTTTCCCTCAACCGAACTTCACCAAAAACAATAGGTCTTGAGAACTCTATAATTTAGGGCTGTATGCAAATAATCTTTTGATTCTGTTTGAATTTGCGGCTGTTATCGTTGCCATAGGAAATACCCTTGTTAAAACATAAAACGTTACAGGTAAACTACCCCTTTCCCTTAACCGATCTTCACCAAAATCAACAGATCTTGAGAACTCTACAATTCAGGGCAGTATGCGAAACATTATTTGATTCTGTTTGAATTTGCGGCTGTTATCGTTTGCCAAACAAACAAAATTACCCTTGCTAAAAAAAAAACGTTGCAGGTAAACTACCCCTTTCCCTCAACCGATCTTCACCAAAAACAATAGGTCGCGAGTACTCTGCAAATCAGGGCTGCATGCAAAAAATTATTTGATTCTGTTTGAATTTGCGGCAGTTATCGTTTGCCATAGAAAAAAAATCTACACACAGACAGACAGACAGACAGACAGCAGACACACAGACACTTTTCGGAAAACGACTTTTTTTCATGTTTTGAGTGTAGTAGAATCAGAATCTGCAATAATCTCGAACACGATTTTTTTTGCCATCACCATACTTCCATTCCTTAAGGAATATGGAAGTAATATGGAAGTAAAAGTCGTTTTCCGAAAAGTGTCTGTGTGTGTGTGTCTGTCTGTAGATTTTTTACTTCCATATTCCTTAAGGAATGGAAGTATGGTGATGGCAAAAAAAATCGTGTTCGAGATTATTGCAGATTCTGATTCTACTACACTCAAAACATGAAAAAAAGTCGTTTTCCGAAAAGTGTCTGTGTGTCTGTCTGTCTGTGTGTCTGTGTGTCTGTGTGTCTGTAGATTTTTTTTCTATGGCAAACGATAACTGCCGCAAATTCAAACAGAATCAAATAATTTTTTGCATACAGCCCGGTTTTGCAGAGTTCTCGCGACCTATTGTTTTTGGTGAAGATCGGTTGAGGGAAAGGGGTAGTTTACCTGCAACGGTTTTTTTTTAGCAAGGGTAATTTTGTTTGTTTGGCAAACGATAACAGCCGCAAATTCAAACAGAATCAAATAATATTTCGCATACAGCCCTGAATTGTAGAGTTCTCAAGACCTATTGTTTTTGGTGAAGATCGGTTAAGGGAAAGGGGTAGTTTACCTGTAACGTTTTATGTTTTAACAAGGGTATTTCCTATGGCAAACGATAACAGCCGCAAATTCAAACAGAATGAAAAGATTATTTGCATACAGCCCTAAATTGTAGAGTTCTCAAGACCTTTTGTTTTTGGTGAAGATCGGTTAAGGGAAAGGGGTAGTTTACCTACAACGTTTTTTTAACAAGGGTATTTTCTATGGCAAACGATAACAGCCGCAAATTCAAACAGAATCAAATAATTTTCTGCATACAGCCCTGATTTGTAGAGTACTCAAGATCTATTGTTTTTGGTGAAGATCGGTTGAGGGGAAGGGGTAGTTTACCAGCAACGTTTTTTATCATGCGTATTTTCTATGGCAAACGACAACTGCCGCAAATTCAAACAGAATCAAATAATTTTTTGCATACAGCCCTGATTTGTAGAGTACTCGCGACCTATTGTTTTTGGTGAAGATCGGTTGAGGGGAAGGGGTAGTTTACCAGCAACGTTTTTTATCATGCGTATTTTCTATGGCAAACGACAACTGCCGTAAATTCAAACAGAATCAAATAATTTTTTGCATACAGCCCTGATTTGTAGAGTACTCGCGACCTATTGTTTTTGGTGAAGATCGGTTAAGGGAAAGGGGTAGTTTACCTACAACGTTTTTTTAACAAGGGTATTTTCTATGGCAAACGATAACAGCCGCAAATTCAAACAGAATCAAATAATGTTTTGCATACAGCCCTGATTTGTAGAGTACTCAAGACCTATTGTTTTTGGTGAATATCGGTTAAGGGGAAGGGGTAGTTTACCTGCAACGTTTTTTTATCAAGCGTATTTTCTATGGCAAACGATAACAGCCGCAAATTCAAACAGAATCAAATAATTTTTTGCATACGTCCCTGAATTGTAGAGGTCTCAATGACTTTCGAATTTGGTGAAGATCGGTTAAGGGGAAGGGGTAGGTTACCTGCAACCTTTTACGTTTTAACAAGAGTAAAGTACTTGAAAATTTATTTAAACTTTTTGAAACAATGGTAATTGTTAAAAATAAAATAATTTTTTTGCCAGGCAATAAAATTATAATTTTTTCATTTTAATGTAATATAATATTTTTCATTTAATACAGCAATAAAAAGGCAGGTAAGACACAGCCTGGTTGTTTGGCTGAAAATGATTTTAAATATAAATCTTAGAATATGGAAGTCATGTATGGTTCTCCATACCGATATTTTCTATGGCAAACGATAACTGCCGCAAATTCAAACAGAATCAAATAATTTTTTGCATACAGTCCTGATTTGTAGAGTACTCAAGACCTATTGTTTTTGGTGAAGATCGGTTGAGGGAAAGGGGTAGTTTACCTGCAACGGTTTTTTTTTATCAAGGGAAATTTTTTTGTTTTGGCAAACGATAACAGCCGCAAATTCAAACAGAATCAAATAATGTTTCGCATACAGCCCTGAATTGTAGAGTTCTCAAGACCTATTGTTTTTGGTGAAGATCGGTTAAGCGAAAGGGGTAGTTTACCTGTAACGTTTTATGTTTTAACAAGGGTATTTCCTATGGCAAACGATAACAGCCGCAAATTCAAACAGAATCAAAAGATTATTTGCATACAGCCCTAAATTGTAGAGTTCTCAAGACACTATTGTTTTTGGTGAAGATCGGTTAAGGGAAAGGGGTAGTTTACCTACAACGTTTTTTTTGACAAGGGTATTTTCTATGGCAAACGATAACAGCCGCAAATTCAAACAGAATCAAATAATTTTCTGCATACAGCCCTGATTTGTAGAGTACTCAAGACCTATTGTTTTTGGTGAAGATCAGTTGAGGGGAAGGGGTAGTTTACCTGCAACGTTTTTTTATCAAGCGTATTTTCTATGGCAAACGATAACAGCCGCAAATTCAAACAGAATCAAATAAGTTTTTGCATACGTCCCTGAATTGTAGAGGTCTCAAGGCCTTTAGATTTTGGTGAAGATCGGTTAAGGGGAAGGGGTAGTTTACCTGCAACCTTTTACGTTTTAACAAGAGTAAAGTACTTGAAAATTTATTTAAACTTTTTGAAACAATGGTAATTGTTGAAAATAAAATAATTTTGTTGCCAGGTAACAAAAATAAAGTCATTTTGATTATAAAATATAAATATTTACAACAAGAAAAGAATTTTCAGTTTTCAAAATTTAAATATATTTTTATAAAACAATGGGTTCTTCATTGAGGTGGGGACCATGTCACTCACTCCATCTCAAGCCTCTCCTATTTTGCAGAAAAAGAGGACCCTGTCAAGGCTGATACTTTGACGACAGTGACAGGGCTTTCCACCAAATTCAGCAGAGTGACAGGTAGGCCCAACTCTGATTGGCTCCTCAGATTTCCCCAGCGTTAGTAGGTTCTATGAAAATATTTTATTTAAAAAATGATTTTAAATATAAATCTTAGATATGTTTTATAAATCTCATGTTTTATGTTTTAACATGGGTAATTTTTTATATGACGAACCATAACTGCCGTAAATTCAAACAGAATCAAATAATTTTTTACATATGTGCCTGAGCTATAGAGAACTCAATGTCTGTTGATTTTGGTGAAGATCGGTTACGGGGAAAGGGCAGTTTACCTGAAACATTTTTTGTTGTAACATGAGTAAAGTACTTAATTTTGATAAAGTATCCTGATAAGATCTTAATAATCCACTGTAGAAACGTAGATGAAATATCTATAAATGAAGAGGCTAGTTGAACGGGCTGGGGGTAATTTTCTATAAATCAAAATTATAGTTGAAGGGGGAGGGGATAATTTTTTTTTATATGTGTACTACGTTATTGGCAACAAAGAAGTATTTTTTTGTTAAAATTCCTTCCCTGGCTGTTTGGCTGAAAATGATTTTAAATATAAATCTTAGAATATGGAAGTCATGTATGGTTCTCCATACCGATTTTTTTATATATGGTATGGTATTATTTATCACACACAATTGCAAAGATATAGACAAAATATGTTAACTTAACATTCTTATATATTGGCTTTAATCCATTTCTTTAATTTGGTTTTCCTAGAGCTAATTTGACTTAATATTTTGAGATCATTTGGAAGGCCGTTAAACAATCTTATGGCTCTGACAAAACTGCTTCTACCACCAACTGTCTTAGATCTCAAAGGAATAGGAACACTTCTATTTCTAGTAATACTATTAGAGTTTATAAATTTAGTTTTCAAATCATTGTAATGAAGCTTTAATGCCTCAAAGGAAAATAATTGTTCTACATTTAGTGGATTGTTGTGAGGTATGAAATGATTCCTGTTAACAATTTTCATAATTTTATTTTGCAACTCTTGTATCAATTTTAATTTGCCTGCATACGCTCCTCCCCAGGCAATAATTCCATAGCTAATTATGCTCTGAAAGAATGCATAGTAAAGCATTCTAAGAGTCTCAGTATGCACATATTTGGAGATTTTATGAAAAATAAATACTAAATATTTTGTTTTATTTAAAATATACTCAATATGTTCATTCCAAATCATTCTATAATCAAATACAATCCCCAAATATTTACAACTTTCAACCCGATTCAATAATTTACCATTCATAGAAATACTAATATCATAAGGAACACTATCACAATAGTTTCCAAAAGTCATAAAAACTGTCTTGTCCAAGTTTAGAGATAGTTGGTTCAATGCAAGCCATTTAGAAACCATATCTAAATAATTGATCATATTTAATTCCACTAACTTCCAAGTTTTATCAGTCGTATAACAGCTGTATCATCAGCAAAAGATACAATTAAATCACCATGCATACTGGTCAGTAAGTCATTTACATATAGAATAAACAACAATGGTCCCAGTCAGCTCTTTGGGGAACACCTGTATTTATTTCACAATAATCACTAACATAATCGTTACACTTAACACATTGTTTTCTATTTTGTAAGTAACTCAAAATAAGCTCATGTGCTTTACCTCTAATGCCATAGTTATATAGCTTATCTAGTAAAATTTTATGATTTACAGTATCAAAAGCTTTGGCTAGATCCAGAAAAGTAATAGCAATAGGTGTACTTTTGTCAAGTTTTTCATAAATCAAATTGGTTATGTAATTAAGTGCATCTTTAGTTCCTAAATTTTTCATAAACCCATATTGTTGCTTTGATATAATTTTATGTTTTATAATGAAGTTTAGAATTCTATGATGAATAATTTTTTCAAGTATTTTTGCCAAGTTAGATATCAAAGATATTGGTCTGTAATTTGAGGTAGAATGCTTATCTTTACCTTTGTGAATTGGTTTAATAACAGCTCTTTTTAGTGCATCTGGCCAAATAGCTTTCTCAATACATAAATTGACTATATGAGCCAAGGGTTCCGAAATAAAGTTGGCAAGTATTACAATTGTTTTTGTATTAATATTATCAACACCACCATTTTTAAGTTTCAAATTTTTAATAATATTTTCAATTTCTTTAATAGTTGTTGGGGTAATAAACATAGTTTTAGGATTAACATGTGGTAACTTTATTTCTGTATCAGGCGGTTGGATTTTTTTGCTGAGTTCGAAACCTACATTACAAAAATGAGTTCAATATATTACATATTTTATTTGGTTCAAAAATTTTGTGCTTATTTTCATCATAGATGTAATTTATATAACCATCTTCCTTTAAGTTTCTACCAAGTCTATTATTAACAACCCTCCATAGCCTTCTGGAGTCACCTATATTACTTATTATTTGTTCACGATCATATTTACATTTAGCGTCTTTTATAATCTTATCATGTACTTTTAAATAATTTTTATACTCGGTTCTTATTATTTCATTATTAGGATACATTTTCCATTTCTTATACAAAAATTCTTTTTTATCACAAGATTCTAAAATTTCTCTCGTAATCCAGTTACTACGAGAGTAAGATTTTGATTGTTTTTTGTACAATTTTTAGAAAAAACAGTACAATTTTTTATAATACTTATCAATGATTCTATAGCTAAATTAGGGTCTTGCATTGACAATATTGAAATCCAGTTTTCTTTGGTAGCTATCCTTTTCATCTTGGTATAATTTATTGAGAAGTAAGGATTTTTAGAGTCCATTTGTCTTTTTTTATTTATCGTTAAAAATAATGGATAATGATCTCTGAACAAATTTTCTAGCTTAAAAGTTTCGGTCTCAATCAAGTTAGTTTTTATAAAAATATTGTCTATGCAAGTACCTTCTGCAATATTATTATCCGATGGCCTGGTTATTGATTGAAAACCAGGCATAAAACCCAATTCTAGAAAGTTATTTAAAAACTCCTGGCTATCATTGTCAAGTTTAATTATATCTATATTGAAATCACCAATTATTAAATGATTCTTAATTTTTTTTTGTTATATCCAAAAAATTTTTTAATTCTATAATAAATTCAGGCTTAGGTAAATCATGAGATCTATATAAAGCTGATATTACAAGTTTAATATTATTTTCAATTCTAATAGTAGAATTAAGAATACTCAGTCTTCCAACTTCAATAGTTTCAGTACTTTCGGCTATATTATCTTTAATGTAAATAACCACTCCATCACAATTATTAATTTTACTATTATTATAAAATATTTTATATCCCGATAATGGGTAAAATTTATAATATTCAAGTATTCTAGTTTCAGAACTGACAATCAAGCAAGGTTTAACCTCAAGGTTCTCAATTAATACATGTAATTTGGTATGATTCGCATTCAAACTTCTAATGTTTACGTACATAATTAGGTCTTTATTAATATGAAAATACTTACTGAGATCACTGAGATTATTACAAATTTTTTCTTTTCTTATTGTATCTTTTTTATACTATTTATAAATTCAATATTTTGATCCATTTATGTTAAGAAATTGTACCCCGCCTAGCTGCTAGTCTTGTTATGATTTTAGTCCTTGGTTGTGTGACAGGTGATTGTCGATTGTTATTATCCTCAGTTTGTATGGAATCACTCTGTCTTTGTAAATTCTTAATAATAGATGGATTGACCGGTCCAATATATGTAGGTATAATAGGCTTAATAGGGTAGTCAGTATTTCCAATAGATATTTTTGATTTCTTTTTTAGTATTTCACATGCTTGTGAGTCACAAGCCATATGATCAGTTTTATATTTCATTCCATACTTCTCATTTGCATATGTACAGTTGACGCATCTATACTGTCTACCATCACTGCAATTTTTTACTACGTGGTTACCCGCACAAAATATACACTTCGGCATGTTATTACATTTTTTACCATTATGATTGAAACCAGCACAATTAAAGCACAGATTCATGTTTAAATCATCATAAGCCTTGCAGCATTGATATCCAATGCAAATCTTGTACTGATTATTAACTATATATTGTAACATAACAAAATTATCACACTAAACATTTGAATTAATGCAACATAAATAAAAGAAAAAGTTCCATAGTGAGTGAGAGGAATAAATTGTTTAAGGATTACACTAGAAACTGTATAATTAAGTCTATAAAATGTTAATAAAAATGGAAAATAATAAAGAAAACCATTAATTAAAATAACCTACTATGTAAAAACCAGTTAAACCAGCAGTATACCCAGTACGGGGGATTGGGGAAGCAGTACAAAAAGGGAAGGACCATAAAAAAGGAAATAATCTGTCATGAAACCATTTTAATAAGGAACCACTAATGTGATATTTGAAGAAGGGACGAAACATATCAAGATTCCCACAAAGAGACCAGAAACAGGAAGAGATATGTCAAAACAAAATGTTAGTCATATAATAAATACCATGAGACAAAATTGAAACCGATATATGTAAACTCAAACAAGTTACAATTCTATAAAACACAAATTGTATATTAGTTGTAAGAGTAATATGTTAAAAAATATATCAAAAGAGACTACCATAGTGGAGAACTCACTGAAAAGACTACCATAGTGTAGAATCCAATAAAGTGAAGTGAGATAACAAAAATAAGAAACTACAGTGAGTATAGTGAGAAACATAGCTAAAAAATCTATGAAAAAATCTTCAATGAAGTGTAAATATTATAAAAAGACTACCATGAGTGTAGAATAATAATAATAAAACCATTGGAATGAAAGACAGTCTAAGGACTGACAACATTACCAGTAATAAGAGTTTTTTAAATTAGATATAAGAAAAACTATTACCTATAAAATGTTTTCTTTAATTACAGTTAAGTGAATTGTGAGAAAGACAAAAATACCAGAGGACAGTTCATAACTGATGGTATAACTAATAATAAGATGTTTGTTATTTATTGTTAATTAGATAATGTTTTAGATGTAAGGTGTCAATAGATACAAGATGTTTTTTGATCACTGTTGAATTGTTTTCAAAAGAAACATAATACACAAGACAGTTAGTGACTGACAGTATTACTAGTAATAGGAGTTTTTTATTTTTTTTTTCTAATTAAATTATGTCTAGGATAAGATATTTTGTTATCATTTGATGATACAGTTAAAAATAATAGGAATAAAATGTTTTTGTTAAAATTAGGTGATATAAAGAAAGTTAGGCATAAGATGTTCATGTTATGGTTCAATGATGTTATTAGTATAAAGAAAGTTTAGTAGATACAAGATATTCTATTGTATTTTAAAATCATGTCATTTAATTTTCCATTGTGTAAGTCAGAGAGGCAAGTAGGACATAAAAATGTAATAATTTTATTCAAATCAGTAAACCATGTATGATGTACAAACAGACCAGCCAAGACACCATTTTTGTAAACACAGAATGGCCTATAAACAAAAAATTATCTATCAAAGAATTAATCTATGTAATAGGAATAGAATTCAATACATACAATGCAGAAATTGGAAATATAATTAATACAGATACAGTGAATAGCAAATAGAATGACAAAAGAAAGGAAATTAACTTCTTTTGGAAACAGTCAATAATAAGCCTATGATGGTAATCAAATCAGACTAAACAGCAAATTAATCAATATTGAAATGTTTTAATAACCAAATTATTAACAACAAAGTAATTACGGAGTTATTAAGTATATTCCATGGAAATATTATACCGAAAAAACAAATAAAAACCTTTAAAACACTGAATTTGTACAAAATATGAGACATACAATCATTATGTAAAATTGTAATTTTTGGGCTTAAATGAGTTTGAAACAAACCCAGCTATATATCAAAAGATGTAAAATTAAATAATCAATATTACTGAATAGTTAGATTCATGTAAAATTAAGAAATATTTGAAATACAGTAAAAAATAAGAAAACTTGTTATGTATAGTTAGATGGTGAAACAAGTCTTAGACAGATATTTTATAGTTAAACAATATGAAGAGGAAAAAGACATACCACAAATTGCCCTAAAACGACGACGTTGCGTCTATTAGTCTATTGTTAATCGCAAAGCTGAATAGTTGAAAATGTGTTAGTGGAGTACTGAAACCAAAATAATTTGTATTAAAACCAAGTGTGGTTATGTGGCGTGTAACGGAGATGAACTAACAAGTGAAATAACCTTATCTATCAATTTCTAACACTTCACAAATTTCCAAAAACACAGTATAACACCATAAAACTCAACACCAGAAATCGACAGCCATTTTGAACAATTTTTGGAACGAATTCACAGAAAACCAACACACATAATTGAACACCACACTACACAAGAAATCCATCCAGAATTCGACATCGCAGACGACGAGGGAACATTCCACACTATATTTTGGACCAACACCACTTCGCAGAAAAAGGGAACATCGTTTTATTTCTGTGGGAGAAGATCTTTCAATTCCAACAGCATCGCAGTTAAAATCGAGTGGAAGGCGGCCATTGCTGAATTTCTCACATAGACGGTCCAGTGCCTCTTGGAGGGGAGTGACGTCATTTCATCGACTTGGTTCGCAATTTAAATAATTTCTTTCTAATTGACAATTGTAATAATAATTTTGTTCTATTTCAGATGTTAACATTTAGTTTAAGAATACCTGTTAAATGTATCTTGTTCCTTGCCCTCTGACCATTTCGACTCGTTAAAAGAACCATAAATTTAAACTTGTAAAAAATATATTTGTTGATTTTTCTCACTGCCGACTGTGGCGAATATTAGCCAGTGCCTGGGACATGCGCAGTTTGACTGGCGCACAATTTTGAATGAATAAACGCAAATCATTACTCAGTTACCAGCATTGTTTTTATTTCTACAATTAATGTTATTATTATTTTTTATTAAACAAAACATAATTCACATTGAGAGAATAGATATAGAAGGAAATTACAAACTCAACTAATTAATTAATTATTAATTAATTAAATTAAATCATTCAATCAAACTCGATACAAGAACAAGAAAAAATATTGGCACAATTTTTAAAGTTTGATGTATTTGTTATTTATCAATCAAACACACCTAGTTATAACATATTCTTATCATCAATATCTTTATATTTTATTTATTATTACACTTGAAATTATATTACAAATTGATTAGCCTAACCAGTGGGGCTAAAAGAAGAGCACAATACCTGTGTTATCACAAAAATCTACACACACAATATCTATATATATTTCAATTATTTTTATTCTTATTTTTATATTTGTAATATTTTTATATTACAAATTGGCGTACAACTTAAGGGGCTTTAAATAGGAGGTAATAGAGTTGTAAAATAAGGACGAGTGTCCAATTTCCTATTTTTAGCTTGGCAACGGTCAACAGGTCGGAAGAGGGAGCGAGATGCACAGGAGAGCTACATCAAGAAAAAGGGCTATGGAGGCTGAGCAGGAGGTAGAACTGGAAGATAAAGAGGCGACACCAGTGGAAGATGTGGAGTCAATGTTACCGCCAGCAGAACCAAACAAGCCTGCACCACAAAAAGAACAGCCGGAGAAATCCACCGCAAGGGAAGATACAAAATTTGATCAAATGATGGAGATGTTACTCAGAGAATTTAAAACAACGAAGGAGGAATTAAGAGAAAACAGTAAGAAGATAGAGGAGAAGATGGAAGAAAATAGTAAGAAGCTGGAAAACGATAACCAACAATTGAAGGAAGAGTTGGGCAATAAAATTGGAGATACTAGCAAGAAGATGGAGGAGAAGATGGAAGCAAACAGTAAGAAGATGGAGGAGAAGATGGAGGAGAATAGTAAGAAGATGGAGGAGAAAATGGACGAATTAAAAAACGAAAATAAATTATTAATGGAGGAAAATATTCAGAAGATCGAGGAGAAAATGGAGGAAATAAAGACTGACAATAAACAGTCGAAAGAGGAATTAACCCAGATAAGCCAAAAACTGGAAGAAACCAACAAAAAGATGGAAGAAACAAGTCAGAAAATGGAAAGCAATAATCAGCAATTGAGAGAAGAATTGAAGGAGACGAACCAAGAGAACATGAACCGGTTAGACGGAAGAATGGAAGTATTGAAGGAAGAATTGAGCCAGAAGATAGCTGAAAACAATGAGACAATCAGCAAGAAGGTAGAAGAGGAAATAACGGTAATCGAACAAAAGGTTACCAGAGCTGACGAAAAATGGGGTCAAACCGAACGAGAAGTACGGAGTATCAGGACAGAAATAAATACGAAGGTTAACAACATTGAAGAAACGACTAGGAAGACATTGGAGGAAAAACTAAAGGAAACACGGGAAGACTGGGAGCGAGTGCAGGACCGATTCACAGAAAAATGCGACGGCATAGAAGCTGCTGTGACCAGTATCAACAGTCAGGTACGACAGAACCAGACAGATATAGACCTATTCCATAGTCGACCGACAACCATTACCAGTTGTCCCAACAGTGAGAATCGCGAAGGGATTAACTTCAGGTTTTATAAAAATAAACCCATGGAGTTCCTAGCAAGAATCGAGGAATACTTCGCCAAACACAGAGGTAATCGCTGGAGGGAGAATAAAGAGGTGCTTGACGAATCGTTCAAGGAGATAGCAGACAATTGGTGGATGGCAATAAGAGACGAGGTGACCGACTATCAACAATTCAGAAGGCTATTCAAAGCCAAATATTGGTCTGAATCAACGCAAAATATCGCCAGAGACGGGATATGTCATGGGAAGTACAACCCATATGGAAACCAAACTTTAACGGCGTACTTTTTAGGAAAGGTGTGCGTGGCCAAACATCTAGAGCCCCGAATACCGGAAGAATGCCTGGTCAGCAAACTCTCATACCACTATGAGGAGGATATTATCAGAGCCTACGAAACAGTCAAATAAAGACGGTGCAAGCCATGACCGAGCTTTTAGAAATGTATGAGCACGAAGACTATTACCGTCAAAGTCGCAGGAGATATGAAAAGCAGGAACCAAGGAGTAACAACAATAATTTGAATAATAATAATAATCGGCAGAATGTGGGTAACAATAATAATTATAATTCCGCAAATCGGAATAATGCCGAATACAATTATAACCCCAGAAATAACAATAATTTGCCCCGTTTTAACAACAATAATAATAATAGTCATATTCCTCGCATAAATAATAATAACAACAACCACAACAATAATAATAATAATAATAACCGTCCACAAAATAACAACGGTTATTATAATAATAATAGTAACTATGTTCCAAATGGTCAGAGGAACCCCAACCTTTCTAACAATAATTATCATGGTAATTATAACCGGAATTACCCAAATGGAGGTAATAACAACAATTACCGGGCATATCGACCCAATGTTAACTACATCCGAGCAGAAGGCAGTGGACACAGGAGGTACCAGCCTCAATGAAGGAGCCGATACTACGAGTACGAGACCTTCCAAGGAAGTCAGGGAAGTAATCGGTACAGAGAGTACGAGCCCAGACGTAGTTCCAGCCTGGATAATCAGCGAAGACTACCTGTAACAGAAGCCCAACCTGACGATCGAGCAGAACCAAACGAAGCAGTCTCAGGACTACAAGCTGACGCTTCCAACGGCCTAATCCGTAATGAAGCGGAACATTTAAACGAACGGAGGCAGGCAGTAATAAACTCCAATGACCCTTTACTGCTCCAATCTGCTGGGTTTAACCAAGTAGGTATGAATTCGAAGAAAAACAGAAAAAATTTTACCATAATATATAGCAATTATTTGAAGGACATCCATAAGGACCTATTAGAAGAAAGTGAGCTTAATATTAACAATAATGATAATGAAATAATATACATAATTGCAGAAATTGAAGGTATTTCTGTTCCTATAATGATAGACACTGGAGCCAATGTCTCCATAATAAATCGAATTGCGTTGGACCGGATACAGCAGGAATGCCACAAAAACTTACCGGTACTACCTATTAATAATATTGTACTTGTAGGAGCTACAGGCCGACAGAACAAGACCATAAGAAAGCAGGTATCCCTCAATGTCAAAAGTCAGGGCATTAGTGTGGATATGATATTTCTTGTTGCAGCCGGATTACCTTTCAACATCATGATAGGATGTGACATATTGCGCCGAAACTCAGCAATTATCGACTTGTGCCAAGGAAAGGTATCACTCTTTGCTGAAGATTCAACCTGGATAGCCAATTTAACTGATAACAAGACTTTAGACTCCAGACAACTTCTCGACCACCAAAATAAGGTGAATTACTTGTCCAACTACTCAACAAACGACCAGCCAGTACATCAGGATTCGGAGGAAGACCTATGGCAACAAAAGATTCAAGAGATACGTAACTTCCAGTGCCACAATGCTAACGAGCAATTAGAGGAAAACCAGCTGAATCAATTGGTAGAAATATATGAGAAATATCGAGCAGTATTTTCTGACGAACCCGGAAAGATCCGGAACTACCAATGCTCAATACGATTCAGAGAACCGGTAGAATTCAACCGAAAGTCGTACCCAATAGCACAATCCTTGAAAGAAGCCGTACGCACAGAGATCCAGAATATGATCCGTAGAGATATCATCGAGAGCAGTCAATCGCAATACACTAGCCCAATTGTGGCCATACAAAAGAAAAATGGGAAGGTAAGGCTTTGCCTTGACGCTCGTGAGATAAATAAAATGATAATAAACGATCGTACCTCACCTGGCGAAATTGATGAAATTTTGAAGAGGTTCCACGGAACACGATTCATTACCACCTGGGATACCGTATGCGGCTATTGGCAAGTGGAGTTGCACCCAGCAAGCCGGCAATACATGGCGTTCATCTTCGAAGGGCGCAATTATCAGTTTAAGAGGTTGCCCTTCGGGTTGGTGAATTCAGTAGCGGTTTTTGTCGCCTGTATGGATCATATACTAGGACCAGAAGCGCTCCAATTCACGACTGTCTATGTTGATGATCTCCTAATAACATCAACCAACTGGGAGGAACACTGTTATCGTGTGGAGTATGTCTTGAAGAAGCTTGCGGAAAATAATGTCACCCTTAAACTGGACAAGTCCAAGCTTATAGCTAAAGAAGTACAATTCCTGGGTTTCCAGCTAAACAGTCAAGGAATAACACCATCAACAGAAAAGGTAGACGCCATACAACGTTTCCCTACACCAAAAAACAGAAGGCAACTACAATCATTTTTGGGCCTGTGTAACTATTATAGGAAGTTCCAGAATAATTATTCCGAACTAACAGCCCAGTTTCAGTACCAGTTATCGTCCAAGAATAAATGGCGATGGGGTCAAGAACAAGACGAAACCTTCAAATCAATTAAAGAGAAATTCTTAGATGCAGTAATGCTCAACCATCCAGATTTTAACCGACCCTTCTTTCTAAACTGTGACGCTAGTAACATTAGCTTGGGATCAACACTGTACCAAGAAGATGAAAGTGGAAACCATCTAGTAGTGAGCTTTGCTAGCAGAACCCTTAACCAGTGTGAAAAGAACTATAATGTGACGGAAAAGGAACTGCTAAGTGTAGTCTTTGCCTGCGGGAAGTTTCGGACGTATATCCTCGGATATCCAGTGACCGTCCGAACAGATCACAAGTCAATATCATTTCTAAGAAGATGCAAATTAAGCCATGGTAGATTGACCAGATGGGTACTCGCCCTACAGGAATACGATATACAGTGGGAGTATGTTCCTGGAAGTAAAAATGTAGTAGCCGACGTATTGTCGAGAGTGAATCTGGAAGAACAAACATTCGAAGGCGAAAAGGAGAGCATTTTGAAAGTCTATAACATTATTAAGGACAGATCCGATTTAGAGAAGATAGTGCAGGACATCAGCAAACACCAGCAGTCCGATCCGAAGTTAAACCATATTAAACTTCGTCTCTCCAACCAAGATGACACAATAAACAAATTTTATTGTATACATAATGGGATTTTATTCATCAAGACATCCATTGATGAAGAAATATGGAAGATCATGATCCCTACTACAATCGAAAAGGATATCATCCTGGACTATCACCTACGATACGGTCACATGGGAGCCATGAAGGTGATCAAGGCAATAGAAGAGAATTGTCACATAAAAAGTATCAATAGAAAAACGAGAAACTACCTTAAAACCTGTCTGATATGTCAATTGGTGAAAACCAACAATGAGAGAAAGGAAGGTATGATGATACCAATTACCTCACAAGCCAAACTGGAAAAGGTCTTTCTGGACATATGTGGTCCATTTCCCCGCAGTGGCGGACGCCATCGATACAAATATATTATTATTATGATGGATCATTTTACAAAATTTACAAAGCTATACCCTGTGAACAGAGCCACCACTCTGAAGACTCTAGGAATAATAACAAATCATTACATTCCAGAGGTAGGAAGCCCGACATCCATAATCACCGACCATGGAACGCAATTCAAGGGTTGGCGGTGGAGAAACACTCTGAATACATTGGGCATTAAGACATACAAGACGTCTGTCTACCACCCCAGCAGCAATCCAGCGGAGAGGGTACTGCGAGAGGTCGGAAGAATATTACGGACTTATTGCTATAATCAACAAAAGAAGTGGCAAGAATATTTATTAGCTACTGAAGAATTCCTTAATTTGTCATATCACCCCGCTATAGGTACCACGCCATACACGGCAATGTATGAAAAACCGCCTCCGAGAGAAATACAAGACATAATAGAGTTCCCCAGGAGTCAAGAATACAAATTCAATCGAATCAGATTCTACAATAAATTGGCAGAAGACCAGGAAAGGCGCAAGAACAAATATCAAAAGGCTGTTAAGAAAATAATAAGCTATGAAGTCGGAGAAAAGGTACTGCTAAAAAACAGGGAATTACCCAGTACTTTGGAAGGCATTACCAAAAAGTTATTACTGCTGTATACTGGCCCATACCTGATAATTAAAAACAATAATAACAATACGTATGTACTAAAGGATATCATTTCGAATAAAGTAAAAGGAACTTATAATCAGTTATCCATGAAAAAATATTTGAAGGACTCATAATTATGAGTTAAAACTATTATGAAGAAAAAAGAATTTTGATAAAAATAAATTACAAAATTGAAAAATTAGTAAGTACAACTTACACCAAATATCAGAAAGAATATTGTAATACAAAAAGAATTTTGATAAAAATAAAATTACAAAATTCAAAAATCCGTAAGTACAACTTACACCAAATATTCGAACAATTGTGAATGATGCAATAAGAATTTTGATAAAAATAAAATTACAAAATTCAAAAATCAGTAAGTACAACTTACACCAAATATCAGAAAGGATATTGTGAACAAAATAAGAATTTTGATAAAAATAATTACAAAATTCAAAAATCCGTAAGTACAACTTACACCAAATATTCGAACAATTGTGAATGATGAAAAAAGAATTTTGATAAATAGATAATTACAAAATTCAAAAATCAGTAAGTACAACTTACAACAAAACATTTGAAGGATTATTGTGAATAAATAAAAAGAATTTTGAACATAATAAGCTTCAAAATTCAAAAGCAATAGTAGGTACAAGCTACACAAATATTCAAAGACTATTATGCAAGTAAAAAGAATTTGGATGAAGATAATAATTGTCCAAATTCAAAATAATTAGTAAGTACCACTTACACAAACATTCAAAGACTATTATGAATGAGAAAAGAATTTTGAGAAATAATAATTTCAAAATTCAAAACAATAATAAGTACAACTTATACCAAAATATTTGAAAAACAACTATGAATAAGAAAGAATGTAGTTGAATAAAAATGTCTAAAATTAAAAAACATTAAACTCACATCATTACTCATACAAATGATGAGAAATAACTCTGAAATATGAAAGAAGATTTTGTAAGAAAGAGATACAAAATTCTAAGGGAGAAAGGAAACCAGAATGTCATATGACTTAATCGAAACAAATTAACCAAATTCACAAAGAAAATAATTTAATAAAAATGGAACAATGAAGAAGGACCAGCTCACTAAAGACCAAATAGTGAGACCAAAAAACAAAAAAACCTGATACTAATAATGATAATGCTGTTACAACAACCACTGTTATAGTGAAAGTGATAAAGAATTAATTCATGTTATACCATGAGCAATAAAAATAACTCAGTGGATACCAGATGGTAGAAAGAGTAAATATAAATACTACTTACTATGTAAACATGATGAAATGTATATTATACCACCTACCTAAACCACCTAATATGGAATAAGCTTTAAGAGAGAAGAAGAGTCAAGTGTATAAAAGTATTAATTAATATAACGTATTATGAAGTGAAGAATCTAAAGATGTTTATTTTAGTCAAAAATGACTACTTTTACTGTTTATTTATTTTTATGACTGGATGTAGAAAATGCCATCAGTCTTATGTGTTGAGCAGAGATGATAATACCTCTGGACTCAATTGAAGTATTGGACAGCAGGGATTGAAGCCAAAAGTGCCACTCTGAACTGTTCCAATTAATTTGTTAGGGAATGTTAGGGAGTAAACATACTGGTGAGGAAGCACCAAATAAGAAAGAATATAAAATGATAATGTTATACACAAGATTGGAGATCACTTATTAATGAAAAAAGAAACTAATGAAGGAGATACACGTCATCCGAGAGGAAGCAATGGTGGAAAAATAAGGTATATAAAGTGAAAACATGTAATCACGGAGAAAATGTAAATACAAAAGAATTAGTAGTAATTATTTCATCCATACAGAGTATGATCTGAACTAATCACTTTTACAGGAGAGCATATGTAACATAACAAAATTATCACACTAAACATTTGAATTAATGCAACATAAATAAAAGAAAAAGTTCCATAGTGAGTGAGAGGAATAAATTGTTTAAGGATTACACTAGAAACTGTATAATTAAGTCTATAAAATGTTAATAAAAATGGAAAATAATAAAGAAAACCATTAATTAAAATAACCTACTATGTAAAAACCAGTTAAACCAGCAGTATACCCAGTAGATTGGGGAAGCAGTACAAAAAGGGAAGGACAATAAAAAAGGAAATAATCTGTCATGAAACCATTTTAATAAGGAACCACTAATGTGATATTTGAAGAAGGGACGAAACATATCAAGATTCCCACAAAGAGACCAGAAACAGGAAGAGATATGTCAAAACAAAATGTTAGTCATATAATAAATACCATGAGACAAAATTGAAACCGATATATGTAAACTCAAACAAGTTACAATTCTATAAAACACAAATTGTATATTAGTTGTAAGAGTAATATGTTAAAAAATATATCAAAAGAGACTACCATAGTGGAGAACTCACTGAAAAGACTACCATAGTGTAGAATCCAATAAAGTGAAGTGAGATAACAAAAATAAGAAACTACAGTGAGTATAGTGAGAAACATAGCTAAAAAATCTATGAAAAAATCTTCAATGAAGTGTAAATATTATAAAAAAACTACCATGAGTGTAGAATAATAATAATAAAACCATTGGAATGAAAGACAGTCTAAGGACTGACAACATTACCAGTAATAAGAGTTTTTAAATTAGATATAAGAAAAACTATTACCTATAAAATGTTTTCTTTAATTACAGTTAAGTGAATTGTGAGAAAGACAAAAATACCAGAGGACAGTTCATAACTGATGGTATAACTAATAATAAGATGTTTGTTATTTATTGTTAATTAGATAATGTTTTAGATGTAAGGTGTCAATAGATACAAGATGTTTTTTGATCACTGTTGAATTGTTTTCAAAAGAAACATAATACACAAGACAGTTAGTGACTGACAGTATTACTAGTAATAGGAGTTTTTTATTTTTTTTTCTAATTAAATTATGTCTAGGATAAGATATTTTGTTATCATTTGATGATACAGTTAAAAATAATAGGAATAAAATGTTTTTGTTAAAATTAGGTGATATAAAGAAAGTTAGGCATAAGATGTTCATGTTATGGTTCAATGATGTTATTAGTATAAAGAAAGTTTAGTAGATACAAGATATTCTATTGTATTTTAAAATCATGTCATTTAATTTTCCATTGTGTAAGTCAGAGAGGCAAGTAGGACATAAAAATGTAATAATTTTATTCAAATCAGTAAACCATGTATGATGTACAAACAGACCAGCCAAGACACCATTTTTGTAAACACAGAATGGCCTATAAACAAAAAATTATCTATCAAAGAATTAATCTATGTAATAGGAATAGAATTCAATACATACAATGCAGAAATTGGAAATATAATTAATACAGATACAGTGAATAGCAAATAGAATGACAAAAGAAAGGAAATTAACTTCTTTTGGAAACAGTCAATAATAAGCCTATGATGGTAATCAAATCAGACTAAACAGCAAATTAATCAATATTGAAATGTTTTAATAACCAAATTATTAACAACAAAGTAATTACGGAGTTATTAAGTATATTCCATGGAAATATTATACCGAAAAAACAAATAAAAACCTTTAAAACACTGAATTTGTACAAAATATGAGACATACAATCATTATGTAAAATTGTAATTTTTGGGCTTAAATGAGTTTGAAACAAACCCAGCTATATATCAAAAGATGTAAAATTAAATAATCAATATTACTGAATAGTTAGATTCATGTAAAATTAAGAAATATTTGAAATACAGTAAAAAATAAGAAAACTTGTTATGTATAGTTAGATGGTGAAACAAGTCTTAGACAGATATTTTATAGTTAAACAATATGAAGAGGAAAAAGACATACCACAAATTGCCCTAAAACGACGACGTTGCGTCTATTAGTCTATTGTTAATCGCAAAGCTGAATAGTTGAAAATGTGTTAGTGGAGTACTGAAACCAAAATAATTTGTATTAAAACCAAGTGTGGTTATGTGGCGTGTAACGGAGATGAACTAACAAGTGAAATAACCTTATCTATCAATTTCTAACACTTCACAAATTTCCAAAAACACAGTATAACACCATAAAACTCAACACCAGAAATCGACAGCCATTTTGAACAATTTTTGGAACGAATTCACAGAAAACCAACACACATAATTGAACACCACACTACACAAGAAATCCATCCAGAATTCGACATCGCAGACGACGAGGGAACATTCCACACTATATTTTGGACCAACACCACTTCGCAGAAAAAGGGAACATCGTTTTATTTCTGTGGGAGAAGATCTTTCAATTCCAACAGCATCGCAGTTAAAATCGAGTGGAAGGCGGCCATTGCTGAATTTCTCACATAGACGGTCCAGTGCCTCTTGGAGGGGAGTGACGTCATTTCATCGACTTGGTTCGCAATTTAAATAATTTCTTTCTAATTGACAATTGTAATAATAATTTTGTTCTATTTCAGATGTTAACATTTAGTTTAAGAATACCTGTTAAATGTATCTTGTTCCTTGCCCTCTGACCATTTCGACTCGTTAAAAGAACCATAAATTTAAACTTGTAAAAAATATATTTGTTGATTTTTCTCACTGCCGACTGTGGCGAATATTAGCCAGTGCCTGGGACATGCGCAGTTTGACTGGCGCACAATTTTGAATGAATAAACGCAAATCATTACTCAGTTACCAGCATTGTTTTTATTTCTACAATTAATGTTATTATTATTTTTTATTAAACAAAACATAATTCACATTGAGAGAATAGATATAGAAGGAAATTACAAACTCAACTAATTAATTAATTATTAATTAATTAAATTAAATCATTCAATCAAACTCGATACAAGAACAAGAAAAAATATTGGCACAATTTTTAAAGTTTGATGTATTTGTTATTTATCAATCAAACACACCTAGTTATAACATATTCTTATCATCAATATCTTTATATTTTATTTATTATTACACTTGAAATTATATTACAAATTGATTAGCCTAACCAGTGGGGCTAAAAGAAGAGCACAATACCTGTGTTATCACAAAAATCTACACACACAATATCTATATATATTTCAATTATTTTTATTCTTATTTTTATATTTGTAATATTTTTATATTACAATGTTCATAAACATTCATGGAGCCTTCGATTATTACGCCTTGAGTATTGTTAGCACAATTAAAAATGTGCAATATTTTGCATTTATCTTCAAATTTATAAAAATTTCTTTCGTTTATATCATTTTCTACTTCATCTTTATTCAATTCGGTTGAAGTTCCAAAAATCTTTAGTTTAGGCTTGTTCTGGTGTTGCAACTTAACCTCGAAGTTTTCACCAAGTTTTGATTGTAGAATGTCACTTGTTCTTGTTACATCATCACTATTTACGCACTTCACAATTATACCACTTTTTTTTTGTATTAATTACTTTTTTAAAAGGCATTACTATATCATTTTGCAACACTTCCGTTATTTTTTTGAAGGCAGATTCAGCATCCATATTTTCAGTTTTATTAGATATTTTAATGTCAGGAACTTTCACTTGTTTTTTAATTTTATTACTATTGTAATAAACAATAAGTTTAGTAGTAAGTTATTATAGTTTTATTTTGTTAGGCCACAAAGGCAATATCAATGTAAGTAAAATGTTATTATGTTTATTGTTTGAAGGATCCAGGGTTAGGTAAGAAATTAACCACTGCTAATTAGAATAAATTATAAAGAGATAGTGGAAGATAAAATAGGGCCTAGAGCAGTAATACGAGGGTAGGCTGAAAAGTAATGCACACATGCTTGTAGAACACGAACGAAAAGAAATAGCAAGATGGGACAAAAAGTAAATAAAAGTACATTTCCTTAGCTTCAAAATTATATATTTATTTTTCAACATAGTCGCCGTTAAGTCTAACACATTTCTCCCAACGCGTAACAAGGTTTTTTATCCCGTCACTGAAATATTCTTCCAACTTTTCTCGAATCCAGGACGCGACAGCTGCCTTCACCTCATCGCCCGAGGTGCAATGATTACCCTTGAGGTCTCTCTTGAGTAGAGGAAAAAAATAGAAATCGCAAGGCGCATGATCAGGGGAGTAGGGAGGGTATGGAATCGGTTCAAACTTCAGGTTTCGCAGAGCCTCTTGGGTTGCGCGCGAGGTGTGTGGACGAGCGTTGTCATGTTGCATGATTATTGGCGCCAGGCTGCCTCTAACCCAACAAACTCGACATCAGAGGTGTTTTAGATCATTTTGAATCAAATCGTCGACGAGTTTGCGATGTTCATCGTCTGTGGCAGTGATCGGACGTCCGCTGCGTTTTTCGTCATCAATTACGGCTTTTCCAGGCTCGCAATCAGGAAATTTTATTACCCATCGATTCACAGTAGACCTATCAACACCATCGTCACCATAAACAGCCTTTAAATGATGATGAATCTCATTAGGAATCACATTTTCAGCAGTTAAAAATTCGATAACCGCATGCTGTTTAACTCGCGTTGACATAGCACTACAACACGTCTCCATACTTCTGCTACTTAAAGCGTATTGTTGTACGAAACTCCTTCAAACTGCGCATGCGTTTGGAGGGGGAATGTTACTCCCGAATGCCACCAGGTGCGCTTCTGTAGGTAATTTTGTTCGTGTTCTACAAGCATGTGTGCATTACTTTTCAGCCTACCCTCGTACATTTACAGAAATAAAAGTCAGAAATAAACTAATTAAAAACAAATAATAAACTGAAAATATAAAAGAAAACTAAATGTAATAAAAAACACTTTCAAGTAATGACTGAAAGGTACCGGTATATTAAATAAGTTTATGTAATGGGTATGAGAAAATAATGTTGAGGGAAAATAGTGCCTAAAAACCAGAATCTTGTTAATAAAAAAACTATAGATTATAACCACTAAATTATAACATACAAGTATCTAAGTTTATGTAATATTAGGAAGAAAAACATTATGTAAATTAAATTTAATTAGAGTTAACATTTATAAAGGAGTATTTTTCCTAAAAAATGGAAGAACTAATAATATCTTAATACGTACTAGCCTATTTACTAAAACTGTACCTAGGTTAGCCAATAAAAACTCATCAATTTCTTGGTTACTAACGGTAACAGCGTTAACAAGATGAGAGAATTATAAAATTTGATTTCAAGAGGGTAGATGACAGAAATAATGTCCAGCCATTTTAAAAAATATTAACTACAGTTTGAACCAGCCACTATTCAAAATTGACGAAACGATTCAGCATAAGAAACTACGTCTGGGACTTCCATTGAAACATACTAATTGATACGGGAATATCTAAGAACATTGAAAATTTGTCCGACCATAAGATCGCTTGAACAAATTGAAACAGTAAATACGTTGGTGAGAACGCCTACCTTAATAAACTAAAAAACTACACATCACCACCAAGTAACGAACACTAGAAACCAGTACAACATAATTCAATTTATAAGCAAACTTGGTGTGAACATTTTAAACTTTATTTATTTAATCCAAAACAATAAAAACGTGGTCTCATTAGAACTTCACAGCAGCCATATTTCTTTTTTGCAATCGGTATGAATCCTAGTAGTAGAGCTCTATAGGAATAGGTATTCGCACCCGCCATCTTTGCTCCGAGACTTTCAAATGTAATATGGCGGCAGCAATGTAAGCACGCTGTGCGTTGCATTATTTAATGTAAATTATGTATGTAAATATTAATATTTTTACATATCAGGGTTATAACCTTAGTGTACTAATTTGATTTATGTATTACACATGAATATGTATAATAATCATCTCATCTTGTCAGTGAAAACAAGGTTACAATCAGTCTCTCGCATTGAGAATAATATGTCAGTTTCGTCAGATGCAACTGTTTTGTCCCAACCTGAATCCAGTATACAAACGTTATCATTTGATAATTTGTGTGGTATATTCGAACATGCAAATGTGTACAATGCTAACGCGACATTTTACATTGCGGGAAGTACCACTCGAGTCGTAAAAAAGCATGCATGTTCTGAATGCTTAGAGTTTCTTTCCAACGATAATTTGCCCAAGACCGAATTTATTAAAAAAGCAAAATGTTAGCATTGTAGCACATGATTTATAAATTAATTACATGTATATTTTAATAAATAAATATGCATTTTTGCAAATTGTTGAAATTAATATTATTTAAAATGTGATATAAAAACTGTCATTCATTTATAATTCTGGAATTCTCAATCAATATTGTTTTTCTCCACATAATCAGCAACGTCAGGGATGAAACTGAAAAATTTGAAAACATCGTGCCATTTGATTTGATTAAAAGAATACTAACCTCTTTTTTTTCTCCACTCAATGAATTATTTTAGAATTCTCCAGACATTGTTGCTTTCACAATATACTGTAAAGAATAATGTTCGTAATGTTACAACCTGCATTTTACACGAATTATTCATTTTTCGTCAGAAATTAATAAAACAATTACCATATGTATACAATCCCAGAGATAACCTCGTGCACTAACTTGTAAAGTGCAGCCACCAGCGTCTATATCTTTTTGTGCATATATAATTAAAATTAATATGCTTCACTGATAATTTCACACTTTGAAATTATATTTTTGGCACGAAAAACTATAATAGTTTATGTAATATCGAAAACAAAATTATACTGCATCCCATGTATACACAAGGGTCACCATAATATTATGTCAGTCTCGGAACAAAGATGGCAGGTGCGAATACTCTCATTTATAGATCCTTACTAGTAGTCTGGGCTCTGGCGTCTAAAAAACGAACTTATTGACTCAGACTTTAAGAATAAAAATATTATTTATTGTAAAGTATGATACTCTTATCTAAGCATTTCTGACTTTCTTACAGCTCAAAGAATCCCCAAATAACCCTGAGATAAATAATTTATTATTTTTACTAATAACTATATTTGAATATATCTGTTGTGTTATAGAAAAACTTATATCGAAAACTGTTGTAATTTCGATAATAGTCGATCTGAAAATCGATGAACTGGATTTAATAGTTTCCAGAAAATAAACCAATTTCAATCAATAAATACCTTTCTTTTAGGGAATTGACTTTGTATTATTCTTTGTAGATAGCAGATTTGTTACAGGAAACCGGTGAATAGCAGAGAAGAGTGCGAAAGTTAGCGCAGTCATCATAGCCTATGAAGTACAACGGCCAACATAACCTGTCACTGGTTATCACATTGAAAAGAGCTGATGCAAAGCGCGTTTAAATAAAACGATAAAACAGTACACCACGAGAGGAACTCTCTCTCTCTCTCTCTCTCTCTCTCTCTCTCTCTCTCTCTCTCTCTCTCTCTCTCTCTCTCTCTCTCCCTATCAACTGAACTGTAATACCTGCAAGGAGATAAAAAAAAAAACGGCAAAGGATCCCGTGGTTTATTTTAACGAAAGGATTACACAATAAACAAAGTAACAGTCAGAGTATCAAAAAGACGTAACACATAGAGAAACATACGTAGAAAGCTCGCGGTACGTTACAACAGCCAGTCTATGAACAACAGCCAAACGCCGAACTGGGTGTTGAACCCAGTCTGGGGACAAAGTCGATTTAGGCCTTCAAAAAGTGAAAATACATATAAAACAGTGCTAAATAAATTTCTTCGAGTATACGAGTTAATCACCAAAATTAATTAACAGTTTTAACAGTTTAGTGAGTGTTGAAACAACAGTGAACTATAAGAACAATGACGCCACATGTGGAATAATGTCTCCAGATAAGTACTTTCGAAACCAAGTTGACCAGACAGCTATCAACAACTATGTACCCAGTATTAAAACACTAAATTCAGATCGTAATGAGAGCTCAAATCTAAAGGGGGTTTTTAGAGAGTGAATGAGAGTGTGAAAGCGAAGTACTGGTTCACCTTGATAGATTAAGTAAAGTAATCGTGTGCAAATAATAATTATATACATTCAATGTTGGGTGATTTACTAATCACCACATATATATAGGGGTAACGCCCATTTGAATTTAAGGAATGAAAATAAAAACCAATTTCTATATCACAAAGACCACGTGTTGAATGTAATTATTGCACTGAAACCTAGTCTATTTGCTACATCCAAATCTTGCCTAATCGAATTCTAGAGTCTTCTGAGTCCAGGGAAATAAAGTGTTTAAATCATACAGGTATTGTTTAATGAAAAGAGTGGAATAGTTTGCATATTAACTTCAAATATGCTGGCGACCCTATAACGTGCTGAGGAAGCAGAAGGTAGGTCCGGGAAACGATCTCCAAGGTAGGTAATATTTTGGGTGGGTATATTTAAAAAAGATAAATACCTTTACAACATACGCGCAATCTCAGCCTGCTCCACCATCTTTTTTTCTCTATACTGATAAATTTTGTTATCAATGTTCTTAATTATTCCGTTTATTACAATAATTATTATTAATTGGCACTAGCAGTTCATGAATAAATTAACTAATAATGATATAAATTGTCCTACACTAACACACACCTAAATTAACTACTAATGATATTAATTGTCATAAATTAACACACACATAAACTAACTAATAATGATATTAATTGTCCTAAATCCACACATATAAATACAGTTCTTAATCTAACATATAATTTCCAATAATTGTATCCTTCACTAACTTTGCAGTCCATCTATTTTTTATTCTACTGGGCTAACTTATTCAATGCCCCAAAGTTTCAGGCGCCATTTTCTGCAAGGTAACAGGTAGTTAGCCGACCAGACTTGGAGAAAAGAATGCTCCATTAGTGATTACATACTGCAATGTGACAGGCAGTCACACTATATGTGAATGTATAGAACATAATTATGACCAGCTGTAACGAATGTACAGGACAATTGGGGTATGTTTGAAACTAAGAATATTGCTAAAAATTATGAATAATTGTATAAATTAGTAATAAGATGTTATAAAGACTATGAAGCTATAGTTTTATATTTGAGCGAAGTGTTGTGTTGTGCGCGTATCTGAAAGAAGGTTAAAATAATTTATTCATATATAGTGAAATGTGTTCTAGAAAAATCGAGAAGACGGATGTACAATTTGCTGCACGTGGCTTATCCAGAATGTTCTCTAATATAGTATGGATGTAATGGAAATGCGGCTGTGCGTAGGTAGTGGATGACGTCACACTATATCGTTGCAGCTTCATTGTACAGCAGTGTTCAAGGTAGTCTTCATATAGCACTCAGCGAGAGCAGTCGCAGTAGTCATCGTTCAGTCCAACGTCCATTCCAGGCAGTCCTCGGGGCCCGTGGAGTCGAGGAAGCAGCGAGTGTCGGCAGGGAACAACCACGGTGTAAGAGATATTCTACTACCATTCCTGAACTTCGTGTGCTGATCGTGGCAACTGAAACGGACACCTAGAGCGAGGCAGTTCCTGGAGGCGGTGGCTGGAACGTGGAACACGGACGACGGATTGCTGGAGACTGGGGCCGAGATCTTTGACCGGGACAACAACGAAGGTGACAAAGCAGGAAAGCAAAATTTAAACTAAATTTGTTCAATTATATCATCATCATCTCCTAAAGGCAATGCCTTGTCGCTGTAGCCACGTCACTCTATCCCTTGCGATATTCTTCATTTCTCCATAGGACCCACTATTCACGACACTCATTGTGCTGCGGAAGTATGCAGTTCTTGGTCTTCCTTTGGGCTTCTTCCCCACTACTTTGCCCTCAAAGATGTTAGTTAAAAAAGCACTATGTCTGATCACATGCCCTATCAACTTAATCTTCCTCACCTCTATACTCCTAAGCAGTGTTCTATTCTCATTTATTTCCTCTAAGATCTGTTCATTCGTCTTCCTATCTGTCCAACTAGTTTTTATCATTCTCCGCCAAATCCACATCTCCATTGCCTGAAGTCTGTCACTCTCAATTATATAATTATATAAAGCTTTCAAAAGAAAAAAGAACTTGTAGAACTTTAAAATTATATCATTGTTTAAATAAAAGAAGACAGTTATTTAAATTATATTAAAAAAGAAGAGTTTGAACATTTAAAGTTATATCACTGTTTTAAGTAGAAGAGAACATTTCTATCTCTGCTACGGCGCTACAGCTCAAGTCGGGCCCTGGCCTCCACCAATCTCCGCCTCCAATCCACTCTATCCACTGCAACCCTCCTCCAGTTTCTTATCCCCATGTCTCTCGCGTCCTCTGCAACGCCATCTTCCCACCTCTTCCTTGGTCTAAAAGAGAACATTTATTTAAATTATATTTTGAAAGAAGATTTGAACATTTAAAGTTGTAATTGTTTGAGTTAACAAAAGAAAACATTTTAATACGAATTACTGTAAGAAAAAGAGACAATAAATGTATGTAAATCACTAATGGAGCATTCTTTTCTGCACGTCTGGTTCGGCTAACAACCTGTTACCTTGCAGAAAATGGTGCCTGCAACTTTGGGGCATTGAATTGTTAGCCCAGTAGGCTAAAATAAAAAAAAGTATAGACTGCAAAATTAGTGAATGATACAGTTATTGGAAATTATATGTTAGAGTAGGAACTGTATTTATATGTGTGTTAATTTAGGACAAGGAATATCATTTTTAGTTACTTTATATGTGTGTTAATTTAGGACAAGTAATATCAAGTGATTACCTGTATGCGGTCCGCCATGTGACTTCTCAAACTTGGTTACGTTACGCGTTTCAAGGCGTATGCCTCATCATCAGACGTTTAAAAACCAAAAACACACATATCACACAAAACTGCGTTTGTCAAGAAATAAAATTGCAGAAACAAGCATATTATGTGCACGTGATGTAGGGTGCGCACCCGTTCAAGTATTGTCTGCTACTGATTGGAATTCGTTGAGCAGTATCATACAGGCGGTTAGATACAAAGTTCAATTGTTCATTCAGAACACAATCACGACTGCTATCATTATTATATGCATTATAAATTTCCAGCTCCTCCAAGGCATTCATAAATCGGCCCTTGTTGCATATATGCAAAGGCATTAGATTGGACTTAAAATCTGTATAATTGTGATTGTGTTGGGTCAGATGACGAGTGTAATTAGATTTTATATCATTGTAATTGTGTGTCTTTTTTGGTAAGTGTTCACGGAAGCGTTTGTAAAAACCTCTTCCGGTCTGACCTATATAGAAGCTGTTACAATCATCGCAAACCAGTTTATAAATGCCTGTTTTTTCTTCAATAGGTAAGGGCAGTTTAGGTCTAAGTATATTAATTAGTTTATTATTGGTTCTAAAAGACATAGTATAACCAATATTGTTCATCACTGAAGATAAAATTTTTGGCATGATGTATGTGTATTTCGCAGATATAAATTTTTTCGGTGTTTTATTAAGTGGACGGGGCTTAAGTTGAATGTTATTATGCTTCTTTAGCAATTTATCAATGATGTGACTACTGTAACCATTGGAAACTGCAATAAATCTTATTGTATTTAGCTCAGCCTGGAAATCATTATTGTCAAGGGGGACTGCCAACAATCTATGGATTAAACTATTATATGCTGCCATTTTTTGAGAATATGGATGGTGGGAATCTGCATGTATTGTATGGCTAGTGGCAGTAGGCTTCCTATAAATATTGAATTTCAATGTGTCCATTCGTCTAGTGAGGGTCAGGTCTAGAAAGTTAATTGAGTTATCATGCTCGGTCTCTAAAGTAAATTGAATATTATTGTTGATTTCATTTAAAAGATTTTTGAAGGAGTCAACTTGTCTCAAAGTTCCGTCAAAAATAGCGAACGTGTCATCTACGTAACGTGAATAAAATTTTATCTTATTAGCATATATGTTATTATTTAATAAATGAGTATTTTCGTAGAAATATAAGTATACATTTCATCCTAGAACAATGAATTTAACTAATATAAACTTCAGTGATAATGAAATGGTGCTCCTTAATAAAGGACTTAATTATAATCTCCCACCAACCGGAAATAACAAACATATTTATGAGCTCGTTGAGGCGGAGGTGGCTATTAAGACTATTCCGAATCCTATTGTACAGAACGAAGCACGCATATTAATAAACAATAAATTCACTAAAACTATCAGATCTAACGATAACCTACCACATAATCTATTTATGCATCCACAATTCTCCCGTGAATACAAAACTTTGAGGCACATCAAAACAAAAATAACTATTAATAATGCTAGTATTATTAAAGCAGATAAAGGGAATACATTAGTAATCATGGATACTGATTCTTATAATGCCAAAGATCACGAATTTATCTCTAACCATAATATTAGACAATTAAAATCTGATCCTACTGATAAATACACCAAAAAACCTCAACCAATGTATTAGCAAATGTACGAGTTTGCTCAGTGATAATACACGTCGTTATTTGAAGCCAATTAATGTGAAGGCTCCGATATTTACGGGACTCCCCAAAATCCACAAACCACACATACCCATAAGACCGCTGGTTAACTTTACTACAGCCCCCAGTTTCAAAACATCAAAAATTCTTGTAAAACTAATTAAAGACAATTTACAGTTAAAGAATAATCACAGCTTAACAAATAATATTGATTTCATTAATAAGATAAATACCGTTAAATTAAAACCTAATTACAAATTGGTTTCATTTGACATAGTGGATTTATATACAAATATTCCAACTGATGTAACTTTAAAATTATTGAAGGACAATTTACGAATTAACGCTTCCATGAGTGCACAGGCGATAGATGAGTTGATTGACTTGCTTAAAGTCATTTTAAATCAAAATTATTTCACATTCAATGGTTTATTCTATAGCCAAGATGATGGTCTAGCTATGGGCTCACCCCTCTCAGGCCTGTTGGCTGACATATACTTAAATTTCTACGAAAATACTCATTTATTAAATAATAACATATACGCTAATAAGATAAAATTTTATTCACGTTACGTAGATGACACGTTCATTATTTTTGACGGAACTTTGAGACAAGTTGACTCCTTCAAAAATCTTTTAAATGAAATCAACAATAATATTCAATTTACTTTAGAGACCGAGCATGATAACTCAATTAACTTTCTAGACCTGAACCTCACTAGACGAATGGATACATTGAAATTCAATATTTATAGGAAGCCTACTGCCACTAGCCATACAATACATGCAGATTCCCACCATCCATATTCTCAAAAAATGGCAGCATATAATAGTTTAATCCATAGATTGTTGACAGTCCCCCTTGACAATAATGATTTCCAGGCTGAGCTAAATACAATAAGATTTATTGCAGTTTCCAATGGTTACAGTAGTCACATCATTGATAAATTGCTAAAGAAGCATAATAATATTCAACTTAAGCCCCGTCCACTTAATAAAACTCCGAAAAAATTTATATCTGCGAAATACACATACATCATGCCAAAAATTTTATCTTCAGTGATGAACAATATTGGTTATACTATGTCTTTTAGAACCAATAATAAACTAATTAATATACTTAGACCTAAACTGCCCTTACCTATTGAAGAAAAAACAGGCATTTATAAACTGGTTTGCAATGATTGTAACAGCTTCTATATAGGTCAGACCGGAAGAGGTTTTTACAAACGCTTCCGTGAACACTTACTTCTTTTACTTACTTCTTACTTCTTCCTGCAGGCGTCCAGCTTCAACTGTAGCCGATAGCCCGATGTCCATGGTAGATCATAGAAGCGATAGCCCAGTACTTCTTATTGTTCATGATTTCTTGCCATCCCGACACTTGCATCCTTAAGATATCCCTTGCGGCAATCGGGTAATGACATTTTATAAGTATATGTTCAAGGTTCTCCTCTCCGTCTTCACACAATAAGCATTGTGGCGTATCCGTGAGATTGAACCTAAAGAGATATTCTTGGGTAACGATATGGCCGGTACGTGCCCTCGCAGCAAAAGCAGCTATCGGACGCGCTACTCCCCTGTAGATGTCTTCCTTGGCCGGCACAGGTTGTATTTGGTATAAGCTGCGACCTGTGGTTGCTGATTTCCAACTGTCCTCCCAAGAGCTCCTGAAGTGTCGGTCACCCGAGCTTCTGCACTGCAGCAGGGAGAACTTCTTTAGGTTAGTTGGATACATTGTGCACGCTTCCCTTGCGATCCCATCTGCTATTTCATTTCCGGGGACTCCACAGTGGGATGGAACCCATTGAAGGGTGATCATTTTTTCCTTCGTTGTGTAGCTGGAGGAATAGTTTCCTTATTTCATTAATACGAAAGAAGTACGCACTCGTGCCAGATTTTGATAGCGCTTCTAATGATGATTTGGAGTCAGTCAAGATACAGATGAGCTTTTGCTCAATGGAAAGACAGCAGGTTAATGCCGCGTTTATAGCCAATAATTTGGCGTCCATACTGGACTGTGCGTTAGCTGGAATATAGTACCGTTCGCCATTACTCTGGTTAAAATACCCTGCACCTGACTTCCCGCTTTCGATGTCCACCGATCCATCTGTGAAGATCTTCGTATGATTTTTATACTGCTCGTCAATCATCTCTAGTGTTTCTGCTCTAAGTATATCTGGATGACTCATTTTGCCGAATTTGTGTGGAAGATCCACGATCGCTTTTATTCCCGGCCAGCTACGTGGCGGTTCATCATACACAGGTGGAATTTGCTCCGGCACATTATACGATAACGTTGTCGACAGTATGTTCATTTGATAGTTGAACGAATTTTTAATGCTTATCTGATTGGCACACAAGTTGTATAATGGGTGAGTTATTGGTAATGTATTGACTTTCAAAAGTTTTGTCCACATTTGTCTTCTAATGTACATTTCGATCGGCTCAACACCTAAGTCAACTTGCATAGCAGCTATCGCGGTGGTTTTTGTACAACCCAGGCAAAGACATAGTGCCGCTGATTGGATCGCCTGAATTTTGTTTATGTGGGTTTTTGCAGCTGAACCCCAAACTTCACAACAGTAAACAGCCTTCGACCTCACGAATGCAAGATAAAACATTTTCAGCGTTGAAGTGTCAGCGCCCCAGTTGCGACTGGCTACCGCTTTCAATGCGTTCAATCTTGGGGTACATGCCTTTATTACATATTCCACGTGTGCTGACCACCAAAGTTTTGGATCAAGAACCAACCCCAACAGTTTTGGATTTCTGTTATGCTGAAGTATTTCGTCTTGAAGGGTAAGGAGAGGCACATAGTTTACGAGCTTATTACGTCTGGTGAAAAATGCGCATTCAGTTTTCTGGGTTGAAATATTTAAAGACCATTTTTGACACCACCTGCTTATAACATTGAGGGCTAGCTGAATGGATTCCGTTGCTTTCTCATGGTTTGTATCCGTTGCCCAAATGGTTTTATCATCTGCAAAAGTAACACTGTGTACATCAGGTGGAAGTTCATTTGAGATATCTTGTAAGGCAATGTTGAAAAGCGACGGACAGATTATTCCGCCCTGTGGTATTCCATTCTCTATTCTGTGGCTCGAAGAGTTTGTGTCATTTACTACAGTTTCTATTTGGCGGTTTTCAAGAAATTTTACTATGAACTGCAATAATCTTCCCCTAATCCCAATTTTCATACACTGTAGGATGACTGTGGCATGTGGTATTTTGTCGAACGCGGCTTCAAAGTCAATCATGACCGCAACCGTGGACTTCTTGCATTCAAAGCCTTCGTAAACTTTATTTGTGAAGTATAGCAGGGCGTCCGTGGTACTTCGTTGAGGCCGAAATCCAAACTGATATTTGTCCAAAAGGTTTTGAGACTCCAACCTCCAAGTCAACCTTTTGTTGACTAGGCACTCCATTAATTTCCCAAAACAAGAAGTTAATGAAATGGGTCTGTAGGAGGCCAATTTCGATTCGTCCTTTCCAGGTTTTAATAAGGGAATAACACTGGCCGTTTTCCATTTTTGAGGGATTTCGCCTGTCTTCCAGATATCGTTAAATAGGTCCAAGATCTTCGTCACCATTTTGGGGGAACAGTTACTCAACATTTCGTTGTGGATGTTGTCCGAACCTGGAGCTGAGCGTTTAAGCTTTCCCACACTATCTGTTAGCTCCGCCAGTGTGAAAGGGACGTCATCGGGGTCCGCGCACCTATAGAGATGTTCCATTCGGCAAGACAGGAATTGCTCATCTCGGCTTAACTGTTTTGGCCATGAAATCTTGCGACCCGACCTATCCGAGAGGAATTTGCTGAAGGCTTCCGCTTTTAAGTCATCGTCCAGGAGGAGATTCCCGTTTGGTTGACTAATTGCATTTATCCTTTTTGAGGATTCTCCACTTGTTGCTCTAAACTTTTTCCATACTGTACTTGAAGGGGTGTTTGTGTTCATGGAGCTGACGAACTCCCTCCACGACCCTCGCTTAGCCTCAAGAATAGCTTTGCGGAGCATGGCATTGCATTTGTTGAACTGACTTCGGTTTAAAGCTATTCTTGTTTTCTTCCATTTTTTCCGAGCGTTATTACGCGCTCTTCTTAGCTCCTGAAGCTCGTTGTTCCACCAGCTATTCATGTACTTGTGCTTGGCTTTTCCTGACTGTTTTGGGATACTTTTGTCGGCTGCGTTAATGATAATTATTTCTATTTCCTCCAACGTAGCTATGTCTTGAGTTGGAATTTTTGTTGTTTCATCTTTGAAGGAATCCCAGTCCGCTTTCTTCATTTTATACCTGCTGTGTACTGTGGTGTTATTCCTTATCTGAGTGTTTCCCGCGTCGAGTTCCAGGAAGACCGGGAAGTGGTCGCTACCAAGATCTTGTCCCACATGCCAGCCTACAACCTTCCCCCACATACCTGGAGTGACTATCGATAAATCCAGGGTACTGAGTGTACCTGTTGAGGCTGATTGGAACGTGGCTGTGTGATTTTTATTCAATAGAATTTGGTTGCTTCCTAACAGCCATTCATAGAGGATCTTTCCATTTCGATTTGATGAGCCACTGTTCCAAGTGTGATGTTTGCTGTTGAAGTCACCGACAATTACTGTTTTCTCTTCCGTCGGCAGCAACGTCAGTAGGTCTTCTTTCCGTAGTCCTTGCCCAGGTACATACACATTGTAGAGTGTAAAAGCCTCATTATTGCTAATTCTAATCCTCAGTTTTGCAACTTCCATTTCGGGGGTTATATCACCCTCAATACGCTCTACAGTCAGTGATTCATGGATCAGCGTCACTAAGCCTCCACCACTACGGTTTTCTCTCGATGCGTGATATATTTTGAAGCCACTAAATTTCGGGTGATAAGTTTCGATTTGTGGTAATGAAGCTTCTTGTATACACGCAATTTTAACTCTTTTCTCTTCCAAGATTTTTCTCAGCTCATCAGATTTATTTCGGAGCGACCTTGCATTCCAGTGCATGATAATAATACCATTCACTGTTTGTGATGTCATGTTGTTATTCCTCTTTAATTTCAGTTTCCTTTCTCTAAATGTTGTACCCAAAGATACATGCCCATTTTCATGTTTAGCTTTCATTTTAATTTCGCACATTAAAGTGTTTGCGAATGTTCTTGTCGGGCACCAAATTTCGTATCTTTTGAAAGCCCCCACACCTCTCTCTCTCATTATGAGATCTTTGTCAATTCTGTATTTCAGCCGCATTGCTCTAATGCTTTGTCCTTTTAAATTCCATAATAAAACCTTAAGTCGGTCAGGATGTTCTCGTCTCACCGATGGTGAGACACGTCGAGAATCCTGAAAAGGACTGTTTGAGAGGATCGTTTTGTTATTCGCTTCGTTCATGGGACTTTCACAAGGAAAGCTAATGCTGGTGTTCAGTTCACTGTAAACAGCTATCCGGGGGCAGGATGAGGACCAACCAGCTCACCCCCATACTATGTCTTTTAGAACCAATAATAAACTAATTAATATACTTAGACCTAAACTGCCCTTACCTATTGAAGAAAAAACAGGCATTTATAAACTGGTTTGCAATGATTGTAACAGCTTCTATATAGGTCAGACCGGAAGAGGTTCTTACAAACGCTTCCGTGAACACTTACCAAAAAAGACACATAATTACAATGATATAAAATCTAATTACACTCGTCATCTGACCCAACACAATCACAATTATACAGATTTTAAGTCCAATCTAATGCCTTTGCATATATGCAACAAGGGCCGATTTATGAATGCCTTGGAGGAGCTGGAAATTTATAATGCATATAATAATGATAGCAGTCGTGATTGTGTTCTGAATGAACAATTGAACTTTGTATCTAACCGCCTGTATGATACTGCTCAACGAATTCCAATCAGTAGCAGACAATACTTGAACGGGTGCGCACCCTACATCACGTGCACATAATATGCTTGTTTCTGCAATTTTATTTCTTGACAAACGCAGTTTTGTGTGATATGTGTGTTTTTGGTTTTTAAACGTCTGATGATGAGGCATACGCCTTGAAACGCATAACGTAACCAAGTTTGAGAAGTCACACGGCGGACCGCATACAGGTAATCACTTACTATTATATAAAAGTGACTTGGATACCATACGAAACATGAATGTTAAACAAGTAATATCGTGTAGTTAATTAGGGTATTATGTTAGTGTAGGACAATTGATATCATTATTAATTAATTTATTCATTAACTGCTAGTGCTAAGTAAAAATAATTATTGTAAAACAGAATAAATAAGAACAGTGATAACAAAATTTATCAGTAAAGAAAAAAAAAGATGGCGGAACAGGGTGAGATTACGCGTATGTTACAAGAATTGGTAAAAGCTAATAGTGAACTTAAAGCGGAAATGCAGAAACGCGATGCCGAAAATAAAAAAGCGGGATGAACAACGCAAAGTACGAGATAGGCTCGAGTTTGGCAGATTTATTCCCGGGAAACTCACACGTGAGCAGTATTTGATAAAAGAAATCGCTAAAGTTAAACATCTTAGACCGGAACTATCAGAAGCAGAATTAGTCCATAAATTAAGCTACCATTTTGATGTAAATATTCGGACAGCCATATTAACACGAGGGATAAATACACTCGAAGCACTACCGGTATTAAACATGATGGCACAATGGGAGGATGTAATGGCCTCAGCAAAAGTTCAGTAAACATATGACACTCATAAGCCATCATATAAACCGGAGACAGCATTTAATAAAGATAAAACCTTGGGAAATGATAAAAACAAATTTACAAGGAAACCTAAAAAAATCCAATAAATTAATCAAGTAGAGAATAATAACAAGTACTCACCTACAGTATCAGGAGCTGTGGATGCTGATAAAAAAAACATATAAAATGTCACGTGGGAGCGGCATGCCTAAAAAAGCAGCCAAAAGCACTGATCCATAAACATCACTTTAGCACTAGCACGGATTTGGATAAAGACAATAAGATCACTATAAGTCGTAACACTAACTGTAGTAGTAAAGTAGTTGATTCTGAGGATGCTTATTTCAAAATTAGTGGTATTTATCCATGTGATTTGCGGGAAGCATTGTTAGAAAGCGACAAGGATCACTCTAAAAAAATTGAACGTAACGCTGCATGTCCTACACTTAATGTATATATAAACAACGTCAAAACACACATTTTAATTGACACAGGAGGAGAAATATCGGCAATTAGTGAGAATTTTATTAAAAGAAATAATAAATATTTTAAAAACACTGCAATATTACTCACGAATCAGTTACAGATTCAGACAGCGGATAAAAATAAAACGGTTGCCACTGGGCAAATATATATCACATTAAAATACGATGATTTGGAAGTGAATATCCCGGTTATAATAATAAAGAAACTAATTTGTAATGTAGTACTTGGAGTCGATGTTCTAACGAAATGTCAGGCACAGATTGAGTTGGTTAATAGTATCATGAATTGGGCTATAACCGGACGTGCGTACCAGCTGTCCCTTAATGATAACAAAGTAAACAAAAGCCAACGACCTACTTATAACCCGATTAAGATACGGCGGCCCAGCATATCGATTAAAACTGACCATACAAAGGACATTAATAATCGTTTAAATCCGCAGCAAACGAAAGAATTGAATAACTTAATAAAGAAACACTCACACGTATTTTGCGAGCAACCTCGAGTCACAAATGTGTACACGCATAAGACTGAGGTGACGGAAGAATCCAAATTCATACGTCGTACTTACCGTATCCCTAAGGCATACCAACAGCAAGTTGATGCTGAGATACAGCAGATGTTAAAGAATCAGATCATTGAACGTTCGGAAAGCGATTTCCTCAACCCTCTTGTTGTTGTAAAAAAGAAAACGGGAGATATCCGGCTATGCCTTGATATGAGAAATTTAAATAATATTACTAGGAAAATATATGACTGCGCTCCAAATGCTGATAGCTTATTTATTAAGTGCCAAGGTGTTCAATACATGATGAGGCTTGACCTTACCAGCAGTTTCTGGCAGATTCCTTTGGATGAGGAGAGTCGGAAGTATACTGCGTTCCTCTATAAAAACAAAAGCTACCAATTTAAAGTTGTACCATTTGGACTCGTGACAAGTCTAGCTGCAATTATTAAATGTTTAGACCTAGCACTGGGTCTCGAGGTAGAGGAATTTGTTACCATTTTTGTGGATGACATCCTAGTTGTGTCTAAATCGTTCGAGGAACACTTAGAACACCTCAACATAGTGCTGAATAAGTTCCGAAAGGCTAATCTAGTGTTAAAGTAATCCAAATGTGAATTTACGAAATTGGAAATTAAATTCTTGGGGCATGTCATAAATGCAGACGGTATTAGCACGGATCCTGAGAAAGTAGATAGTATTGTTAAGTTCCCAACACTTAAAAAGGTTAAAGATGTTAGAGCTTTTCTCGGGTTAACTGGATACTATCATCGTTTCTCGGCGAATTATTCTAAAACAATAACACCCTTATTAGAATTACTTCAAAAGGGGCATAAATGGAAGTGGGAAGATAAACATCAAATCGCATTTAAGAATATAAAAGACCTATTTACAAATAATTTACACTTATTTCATCCGAATAACAAAGGAACTTAAGTGTTGCAAACTGATGCGGTGATACTGCTATCGGTGCTGTTATATCAGCGTGACACTATGGGAGAACATCGTGTCATCTCGTATATAAACCGTACACTTAAGGGCGCCGAGAAAAACTATTTTACATGGGAAAAGGAAATATTGGCAGTTATCTATGCTTTGAGTAAATTCTGGTACTATCTTTGCGGCACACACTTTGAGATTCATACAGATAACCAAGCATTATCCTTTCTGCTAAAATGTAGACTAACCGACGCCCGGATGACTCGGTGGATAATGACGATTCAGGAATACGACTTTACTATTAGATATATTAAAGCTAGTAATAACAAAATAGCGGATACGCTGAATAGGTACGCTTCTGAATTTGTGGAAGAGCATGAATCTGATCCTAGTAATGTAAAAATATTAGCTATGCGGTACGAGATAACGCCATAGTTACGTCAGCGCTTAGCTAATGTCCATTTTGAACAAGACACCGACCCTAACATCAGAAAAGTAAAAACAAGCATACTCAGTAAAGAAAACCCGCGGTACTGCTGTAATAATAATATTTTATATAAATTGATGGAGGAAAAATGGAAAATTGTTCTTCCTATTAGCATGTTAGAGCAATTAACAGGGGCATGCCATGAAAGCTTAGCACATGCTGGTCCATATCGGTGTTACTTAACACTCAAGGAGGACTTTGTGTGTAACAATATGGTGCGGAGGATTCGTAATATTTTGAAGACATGCCATGAATGTCAAACTGCAAAATCTCCAAATATACATACATATATTGAGCAACAGGGAATGATCACTCAAGGGAAAGGTGAGTTACTACGTGTTGACTTCTTAGGTCCATTTCCGCGAGGTCTTCGCAGATTGAGGCACCTGATTGTATGCATCGACGCCTTTACCAAGAATGTCAGACTCTACCCTGTAACCCGACTAACAACCAAAGCGGTGTTAACAGCTATTCTGAAGAAGTATATCCCAGAGAATGGAATCATTAAGAGGATACTTAGCGACCAAGAAAAGCAGTTCCAGAATGTGCTGTGGTCTGCTACCCTTGAAACAAATGGTATCCAACCTATCCTTTGGCGACCGCAGGGTAACCTTGCCCAAAGAGTAAACAAGGAGCTGGGATGACTGTTTCGGACCTACTGTCATAACTCACAGAACATGTGGCCAGATTACATACGGTTCTTCGAGCAGTCACTTAATGAGAACTATAACGCCACTACGGGCTTTATACCTAAAGAGCTACAGTCAGGTAAGCAACCTACCAGATTTTGGGAGAGACATAAAAAAACTAGAGACACAGAAACTACTGCTACCGTTGCACATAAAACAGAACATCGCCAAAACCTGGATAGAGCAAACGGCTGATCAACGGGCACGGGTGTTCAATGACACTCATAAAACTCTCAAGTTTCAGGAAGGAGAAATGGTCCTTCTTAAGGCAAATCCTGTAGGCCAATCTGAAGACAACACATCAGCTAAGTTCTTTAAATTGTTTAACGGTCTATACAAATTGAGAGAACAGGTTGGCAGGAATACTTTCATCGTCGTGGCTGAAGATCAAAACAAAGTCATTGGAAAATATCATGGCGCATCATTGAGGAAATATTACCCTCGTGAACTACCGAACCCTTAAAGAAAGACCCTGAGTATACTAATGAGAATAATAATAATATGACAGAATGCACATGCAATAGTAGCCTACGCAACCTTTCAGATACGCAACTCACTGTGCTATAACTTTATTTGATTATTATGAATTAATTGATTTTAATTTTATTCATTCTTTACTGTCAAACTTTCTTCGGGCGCCATCTTGCCTATGCAAGAAATTAACTATTGCGAGAATATAAAATGTACTTACCATGTCGGGCCAGATTCTTTTTGGCGAACTCAAAAGCAGAAATGGTTGTCGAAATAAGAAAAGCTTTATTTGTTCTCATGATTTAGATTTTATTGGTTATTAAGCATTTCAATTTTATCATCAATATCTTATTCTTTTCTCCCCTTCATCTCGGTTAACCCAGTTAACAGACACTCATTTTAGTGACAAAACTTATTAACGAGTTATAATTAATAAAATTAAAAAAAATATCAAGAAACTACATAGAAAATAGAACACAAACCAGCCTTCTTTGTCTAAATACCTTCTCACACACACACACACACACACACACACACACACACACACACACACACACACACACACACACACACACACACACACACACACACACACACACACACACACACACACACACACACACACACACACACACACACACACACACACACACACACACACACACACACACACACACACACACACACACACACACACACACACACACACACACACACACACACACACACACACACACACACACACACACACACACAGTTACTTAAGCCTTTAGAGATCTCATTTTATGATTTAGAGTATTTTAGTAATTTTTTAAATATTGGATTTCAAATATATGGTAGTATTCCGCAGAATACTTAGCTGTTCGAAGAGTTGATCTGGAATCGTCCCCTCCTTATTGTCATCTCACACCTTTTGTTTTACACGGTTCTTATTGCCGAACAGTTATTACATTTTTGTTTGTCACAACACAGTCTATTTATATTATTCGTATGTAAATCATTTGGAGTTTTAAAACACATTTTGAACTGCGGTATTCACATTTTAGGTGCGGGCGACTAAAACTTCGCCTACCCGGCTAGCCGGCGGACGCGACGGTTATATGCGTCTGTAGATGTTAGTTGTTTGTTGCCGACTGTCTTTTTTCTGTGTGTGCAACGAAAACTGCTAGCTCTGCTACACCCACATTCCAGCGTTATGTAAGGCGCTGACGTAACATCGCGTGATGCTGTTACATAACTTGTTTACAGTTTTGTAAGTCATTGGGTGACCTTGGCACAGTTTCAGCTTGTTGCTTTCTTTTGCGTTAAAAATTTTCATGCATAATGTCACCAGCAGTGCTACCACTGTCGCTACCAATAAAATATACCTTTTTGTTTACGTTTTGTCCCAATTATCATAAAAATGTTATTTGCTTTATTAAAAATACAAATTTATTCATTACCCCAAAAATAGGCCAAAATGTCCCGTTACATCATTTATGGAAAACCACAATGTATGATTGGCTGGACATTTTATTGGCTGTGCGATATTATGAAACCACTGTACGTATGTGCCACATTGCATAGTAATAATATAAGATGTGAAATGTAGGATTAATTATGTTTTAGTTTATTGAAATTTATTTTAATGGTTATGTTATGTTTTGGGTTTTATCATTTGTTTAGAATGTTGAATTAGGAGAATGTTTTAAGTTTAAAAGAAAAGAAAAAAAAATTGATTTTCGAGGAAAATAAATTATTTTTATTAACCTGGAGGCTTATGCAATGTGACAGGCACTCACACTATATGTGAATGTATAGAACATAATTATGACCAGCTGTAACGAGTGTCCAGAACAATTGGGGTATGTTTGAAAGTAAGAATATTGCTAAAAATTACGAATAATTGTATAAATTAGTAATAAGACGTTATAAAGACTATGAAGCTATAGTTTTATATTTGAGCGAAGTGTTGTGTTGGGCACGTATCTGAAAGAAGGTTAAAGTAATTTATTCATATATAGTGAAATGTGTTCTAGAAAAATCGAGAAGACGGATGTACAATTTGCTGCACGTGGCTTATCCAGAATGTTCTCTAATATAGTATGGATGTAATGGAAATGCGGCTATGCGTAGGTAGTGGATGACGTCACACTATATCGTTGCAGCTTCATTGTACAGCAGTGTTCAAGGTAGTCTTCATATAGCACTCAGCGAGAGCAGTCGCAGTAGTCATCGTTCAGTCCAACATCCATTCCAGGCAGTCCTCGGGGCCCGTGGAGTCGAGGAAGCAGCGAGTGTCGGCAGGGAACAACCACGGTGTAAGAGATATTCTACTACCATTCCTGAACTTCGTGTGCTGATCGTGGCGACTTAAACGGACACCTAGAGCGAGGCAGTTCCTGGAGGCGGTGGCTGGAACGTGGAACACGGACGACGGATTGCTGGAGACCGGGACCGAGATCTTTGACTGGGACGACAACGAAGGCGACAAAGCAGGAAAGCAAAATTTAAACTAAATTTGTTCAATTATATAAAGCTTTCAAAAGAAAAAAGAACTTGTAGAACTTTAAAAAATTATATCATTGTTTAAATAAAAGAAGACAGTTAATTATATTAAAAAAGACGAGTTTGAACAATTAAAGTTATATCACTGTTTTAAGTAAAAGATAACATTTATTTAAATTATATTTTGAAAGAAGATTTGAACATTTAAAGTTGTAATTGTTTGAGTTAACAAAAGAAAACATTTTAATACGAATTACTGTAAGAAAAAGAGACAATAAATGTATATAAATCACTAATGAAGCATTCTTTTCTGCAAGTCTGGTTCGGCTAACAACCTGTTACCTTGCAATACATTTATTGATTGTTTTCTTTCACGATACTTGAATTAAAATGTTTTCTTGTTATTTTAACAACGATATTAATTTAAATGTTCCAAGTTTTTCTTTTAAAAATGATACTATTTGCAAAGTTCAACCATTTTCTTTTGATAGCTTTATATTATTCAAATCAAATTTAGTTTTTAAATTTTGCTTTTCTGAATTCTCGTCTTCATTGTTTTCCTGGTCTCAAGCGATTCGTCATCCGTGTTCCACGTTCCAGCCACCACCTCCAGGACTTGCCTCGCGTCTCGGTGTCCGTCTCAGCCACCACGATCAGCAAACAGAGTTCATGAATGGTAGTAGAAAATCTCGTACACCGTGGCTCCCAGCCGAAACTCGCTGCTTCCTCAACTCTAAGGGCCCCAAGGACTGCCTGGAATGGATGTTGGGCTAAATGATGAATACACTGCAACCGCTCTCGATAAGTGCTACATGAAGACTGCTGTTATTTTCTCGTACACTGAAACTGCAGCGATATAGGGTGACATCACAGTTTACCTGCGCACAGACGTATTTCCTATATGCTCCATGTTATACTTAGGAACATTCTGGACACACCACGTGCTGCAAATTGTACTTCCGTTTTCCCGATTTTTCTAGAACAACGTTTTCACTACATATGAATAAATTAAATTAACCTCTTAAATATATCGTAATTACAATAAATCGTAACTCATATGCAAGTGAATATGCACACTTGTTGCGTGTTTACCATTTGCTAATTACCATTGTTCACACCTCCTTTTGATACGCGCACAACACAACACTTCGCTCAAACACTAAACTACAGCTTCATAGTCTTTATATCGTCTTATACCTAATTTATACTATTATTCTTAATTTTTAGCAATATCTTACTTTCAGTCACACCCCAATTGTCCCGGACACCCATTACAGCTGGTCATAATTATGCTTTACACATTCACATATGGTGTGACCGCCTGTCACATTGCAATATATACCGGTACAGGGTGATTCACGATGATATGCAGAGACTTTACAGAGATATGCAGAGGTCATTCTACATGTAAAAATAAAGAAAAAAGTTCATATAAATATAGGTCCGCAAACGCTTCGTTAGCAAGTTATGGCTAGCCAAATATTTAACCCTGATTTCAGCTCCTCTGGTCATATTAGGCCGTACTGAAGTTCTAGGAACCCAAATTAAGGGACAAACTTGATGGTTTCATAGTTTTTGACCTAAAAAATTGAATAAAATAAGTCCCAGAACTGTAACTTCAATAGTTTTGGGAAAACTGGTGAAAAACGCAAAAAAACGTAGTCGAAAAACACACTTTTTTATGTTTGACGTACAATAACTTTGTTAAATTGTCAATAAACAAATAAAACTTTTTAATAAAACTTGTAGGAAATTTAATTCTGAGAAAACCGGTGTAAATAAAGTAAACAGAAAGTGAATAAAAGTTAAATAAAATGGACTTTTATTTAGAATGATACAAATCAAAATGTAACTGAAAAAAAATTTTAAACGAAAACCAAGTTAATAAAATGTACAATAAATTTTCGAAAATGTGTCCATTGACTTCAATGCATTTTACTGCACGATTGTGGATTGCTGTGTTGTTCTTCGTAGTCCAGCAGGGCTGTTCTTTATTCGCGCAAAAGCATCAATAATGCGGGCAAGTAACGCCTCACGGGTATTTACTTTCACCTTGTAAACATTATCCTTCATCCATCCCCATACACAAAAATCCAACAGTGTAAGATCTGGTGATCTGAGTGGCCAGGATTGTGGACCGCCATGACCAATCCATTTATCGGGGAATTGCTGATTTAAATAGGTGGAAACAGCACGAGAGAAATGTGGAGGTGCGCCATCGTGCTGGAAGTACATCCGGCGTCGTGTTGCAAGAGGAACGTCTTCAAGCAGTGTCAGCAATTCTTCTTGAAAAAACTGTAAGTACACCTCACCTGTTAAGCGCTCTTGGAAAATAAATGGTCCAATCAACTGATTATGAATAATCCCACACCACACATTAAAGCAAAATCGCTGTTGAAAGTTACGTTCCACCGTTGTATGAGGGTTCACTTCTGCCCATGAGTGTTCGTTTGGAAGTTGTTTATGCCATCATGACTGATCTGTGACTCATCGGTAAATAAAATGTATTTGTAGAGTTGCCGATGAGTATTTAACTAATTGCAGAACTCCACGCGAAGGGCAGGGTCTCCTGGTTGTAGATTTTGTGCTTTTTGTTTATGGTAGGGATAAAGGTTGTTATGATTAAGTGTCTTCCATACTTTAGATTGTGAAACTCTGAATCGCTTAGAAAGACATCTTGTACTGACACCCGGACTACGTTGAACAGCAACAATAATGTTTTCATCAACATTAGTATCATGTTGGAGAGGATGGTCATACGGGATATGAATGCTAGGAAGTGAACCTGTTTCCCGTAACATACGAAATGCCCCACTAATAGTTCTTTGATTTGGAATCCTGCGGTAAGGGTAACATTGTCGATATTCTTCAACAGCAGCTGTAGCATTGCCATCACACACACCGTAAATAAACACCATATCGGCGTATTCCTCCGTCATAAATAAGTATGGCATTACTACTTCAATAATACCAATAATATCAATGCAGTACAACTGTCTACTTGCAATACTGACAGGACAATACACACATAACCTGAAACTCAATTGCAAGCTTACAAAATGACTCAAATATTATACAATTCAAAAAACTTAATTGTTGGACAGCTGTTATTATTATATTGCCAACTTATAAAATAAAAATTTCTCCAAATAAATTCCGTATTTTTTGCGTTTTTCACCAGTTTTCCCAAAAACTATTGAAGTTACAGTTTTGGGACTTATTTTATTCAATTTTTCAGGTCAAAAACTATATGAAACCATCAAGTTTGTCCCTTAATTTGGGTTCCTAGAACTTCAGTACGGCCTAATATGACCAGAGGAGCTGAAATCAGGGTGAAATATTTGGCTAGACATAACTCGCTAATGAAGCATTTGCGGACCTATATTTGTATGAACTTTTTTCTTTATTTTTACATGTAGAATGAGGTCCTAAGTCTCTGCACATCATCGTGAATCACCTATATATATATATATATATTGAAAAGCGTCAGCAATATACAGCAGCCTTGTCTTACCCCCTTATAAGTGGAAACTTCCTCACCCCTCCTCCTATAACCAATCGTACACTGGTTTCTACATAAAGGCTCTTTATAGTTTCTGTAAGATGTATAGGGTAACCTCTTCTGTCAAGTATTTGCCATAATAATGTCCTTTTAACATTGTCAAAGGCTTTTGTCAAATCTACAAAGGCCAAGTGTCTTTCACAATTAAACTCCCGTCACTCTTCAATTATTCTTTTCAGTGAGAAAATGGCTTCCTAAACATTTGCTCCTCTGACTTTAAAAAATCTGCTATCACTTTTAACCTCTCATTCAATATCTTTGTGTATACCTTGTGTGCTGTGTTTAAAAGACTTACCCCTCTATAGTTCCGTCAGTTCGCTCTATCACCTTTCTTGAAAAGAGAAACTACCTTCGCTTGGCATTTTTGGAATCAGTTTTCTCTTCCAGCACATATTAGAACTGTAGAACTTAAACTTGTAAATTAACATGAAACTTGTACTTAAAAAAAGAAAAGAAACATATGATGTTGATGACAATGCAGACGTTAGTGAAAGTCAATTCAAACAATATAACTGAAAGACAAACTTGTAGCAAAATTAAATTCTGACATTTTACCATATATCTACTCTATACAAAGAGATTGTGTATTTTGTTAAACATTATGCCACTGATTTGTTATAATATTATTATATATAACCACCAAAATCAGTAAATTTTTTTAATTTTTTTATTTTATTTTTTATTCTTCTAATATGAAAGGAAGATTCAATATGAAGTGAAGTGAAATATAATGAACACAAATAACAACATTTTATAGTGTAAACTGAAGATGAAATTATAATAATTTCGAAAAGGCCTTATTTATAAAAATAAAAAAATTTACTGATTTTGGTGGTTATATATAATAATAAGATTGTGTATTATAAATCTTTAGTATTTAATGCAGTTTCAAAAGTAATTACATACTAATTATAATTTTTTTCTGAAGTTTAATTAAGAAAGTTGTGTTAGTGGTTAGTAATTGAATTTCCATATTAAACCAAGTCGGTCACATTATCATATATAGTAATATGTTGCTATCTTTGAAGCGATTGCACAGCAGAAATATTCTATGTAAAATCTAGTCTGAAAAATTAAAGTATTTAATTAATAAAGTTTTGTTAGTGGTTATACTCACAAACAGAATTAACACTGTTGCACACCACTATAGAAACATTATTCCGATTAGCGCTTTCAAGCCCCTCAGCTCATCATCAGATCGGATATCGGACATCGATCTGACGATGAGCTGAGTGGCTTGAAAGCCCTAATCGGACTAATTTTTCTATAGTGGTGTGCAACAGTGATAATTCTGTTTGTAATTTTTTTCTAATAAATAAAAAATTATAAAAATTAGTATTTGTTATTAAAAAAATATGGTGTAAGTTGACAGGTCTGATTTTGCTGGATACCCTTCATCAAACTTTTTTCGTCCCGCATTAGCATTGGTTTTAACAAAATCTTTTTTACATCTGTTTTTGCACTAATAACTGCATTGATATGCAAACCAGTAGTTGCATATGATTCGTGATATTTCACTTGTAACAGTACATACGTAACATTAATTATTTATAACGTATTGATTACTAAAGTAATCAATTTAAATAGTACAGTTATTCATGTGTCATTTTCATTTATTTTTTCTATACACGCTTCTTTTTGCTTGTTATCTTGGTTCACATAATGTATTTTAAATGTGTGAATTTTATTTAAAAACAATTCTATCATTAGTATTTTCATGTTCTAACCAGAGTCACACACACAAAGCACATTGTACATAAAGGATTTCCTGACATCCACAAATCAGGCCTAGACTGGCAGAACACATACGTGTACACAAACACACCTAATCACGCACTAGTAATGCGTGTAAAGAGTTATTCCATCTCACCTGTCCATTCCTTTTCTCCACTATTTAAAACTACGTACAACAACAATTTCTATTACTGTGTTACTTATTATGTACTGCATTATGTGCACAATATTATTATTAACGCGTACATGCAAATATATATAATTGTAATATAGAAATCAATGGAACACTTAGATTGGAGGATTTGTGTGTGCCGTCATGTTCAGTATTACTGTTGCACAATAAATCTTACTGTTAGTAGAGAGGAGAAAGATTTTAGTGGCATGAAATAGCTACTTAAATATGAGAAAGCAAAATAATTGATTTATGAAGTTATTGAAAAAGATTAAATATTTATAAAATAGTTCCGTTCCTTATTTAAGAAGCTGTTTACACAGTATAAAAACATATTATGAATCACACAGAAAGAAATTACAAACACAAAACGCATATGAAAACAATTATGTAAATATACAATTACTTGGGTGTCAGACATAAAATATAGAATTCAAATAATATTGTTAAATGTTGCAAATCATATATTAAAGTAATATTTACATTTATTTCATAAAAGAAAAAGTTTACTCATAATATTTTAATATAAATAATATTTACTTCAGTTTAATTAACATTAATTATTGTATACCCAATTGATTTGAATAGACATTTATTATACAACAAATATTATATACTTTATTTATTAGTAGTATAATTTATTATATACTTCTTTAAATTTTGTATTTATATTATATAGTTTTATCTATTCATATTACTTTATTTATATGCTACATTGAGCTAAAAAGAAGTGACTCACCGCCAGGGCCGGAACTAGCCCTCCTTTCATCCGGGGCAAGGGTATATTTCGGTGCCCCCTCCTCCCCCTCCATGCCATACTCACTCCATTTAAAACTATTTAACAAAAAACAAAAGCATATACTTTCCTGTACTTAAGTCAATGCTATTAATTACAGCTTCGTAGCTTTACTCATCAACACACTACACTATAGTGCAAACAGATCAAGTGAAATTCAGTTGTGAAATTACAGCACTCCTCTATTGTATTTTGTGTAATAATTTTTAACGGAATCTAAAAAGTAAAAGGTTTTTTCTTCATTTGTTAATCTGAAATTACAGAAGTGGGTAACACATTAAGAAATGAGACATTCAGTTAAACTTCAAATCATTTTTAAGTTTATTTGGTATTTTGGTTATAAATTGGTACAGTATTCATGTAGTACTTTACTATTTCAATTTGGAACACATTGAAAACAAATTAGATTTTTACATGAGTTTTGGGTACTAAATTTACTAACAGTCCTTATTCATTCTTGAATCTAAATAAATCAAATTGTCACTTTTTGAGCTTTTTTGGCAGCAAAGGTGTTAATAATGTCATCAAAAGAAATAGATGATGTTCTCTGGTGCTCGATAGAAATGATGCTCAAGTTAGAGACAAGTGGAGTCTGTCTTGTTCCATTGTGCTTCTCAAGTAGTTTTTGACTATTTTCAATTTACTGAAGCAACTGTAACTGGTAAAGTTAGAAAAATCTTCAATGCCATAGTCAAGTTTGGATAAGCATCTTGAAGCCCATGTTTATAAATAATCTGGAGCATTGTCTTTGCATGTGCCGTTTTTAATCCGTCATCAATTTCCATCGCATGGTGCTTGAAGCTTTCTACTTCTTGAAAAAGTTCTTTGTTCAAATCCATTTTGTAGGAATCCGCGACTTTTTCAGCTTCTAACCTTAGCTCTGCAACACTCATTTTATTCATTATTTTTCCATTCAGGAAACTAAATTTCAAGTTTACTTCTTCCAGAGCTTTAAATCGGACATTCATGTCATTTAAAATGCTGTCAAATATTCCCCTCAATCCCACTTTTAAAAAAGTCTTCTTGCGATAATCCACTGATCTCATCTTCACACCTCTCGTCAAACATTTTCTTTTTTTTCCTTTTCCGTTTTTCCTCAAATTCTTGAGGGACATCAAGGCTTTCAGCTATTCTTCTGGCTTCCGAAATAGCATCTTCTGGTGCATTGCTCCTTATTGATTCTAAATCTGTTAGTAAGCCCTTGATGTGTCTCACAGCTGTGTCTACGGTGACATCATCCCTTTGTAGGTATTTATTTACGCGATCAATTTTTTGCAGCATTTTGCTCCAGAAGCAGGTTAGGATAATAAATTCAAATTTGCAAATGTTTTGTGCCAAACATCTAGCTTCCGCTTTTGTTTCAGCGTTACAGAGCGAACTTTCGACCAATTCCTCTAAAGCATAATTCAAATCGTTTAAATGCTTATGAAAAACATCCACCGACTCCTTCCTTGCTGACCATCTGGTCTTACTCAGGGATTTTAAGGAAATCGGCACATGCTTCTTTAAAACTTCCCATCTTGAAGTAGAAGATGAGAAAAAAAACAAACAGACGATTTACTATGCCAAAAAAAGATTGGGCTTGTGGAGAGAGCTCAGCAGCATGCACACCAACTAAATTTAATGAATGAGCTGAGCATGGTACAAAACATGCCAGCTTATTTTCTGTTAGAATTCTAGTTTGAACTCCCTTATAGATGCTGGCCATGTTAGCTCCATTGTCGTAAGACTGGCCTCTGCAATTTTTGATGTCCAATCCGTCTTTTCTAATTTTTTAAAAATTTCTTCCGATATTCCTAACCCCGTTTTGTCACGGATAATGAAAAAATCTATAAAACTCTGTTATTTCAGGCCCAGTTTCAGTCATTTTCACATATCGAACAATTTGGGTCATCTGTTCTTTGTGGCTTATATCGGGAGTAGCATCAAATATAATTGAAAAATATTTGGCATCTTTCACATCTTTGAGAATATCTTCTCTTACTTTGCTGCTAATTAACGTGAGAAATTCATTTTGAATCTTGTGGGAAAAATACCCAATCTGACCTTTTCTATGGCGATTGATATGATCACGTAAATCAGCATTGTAATGGGAAATCAAATCGATTGTGTTTAAAAACCTCCCACTTCTTGGATCACCAAAATTATCTAGCTCAGATGATCCTCTTAATGGCCCTCCTTGTTTTGCTAAAAAAAATATTGACGCAATGATACAGCGAAGCACTTGTCGCCAGCAAGTTTCTTCTCTTGCTATATGTTCCTGTAGTTCTTTATCTATTCCTCCCTTTTTCATTGACGTTTCAAGTGATTTCCAAGAACAAAAACAACGCTTGTGATTTTGCGAATTTTCATGATCTGGAATTCTTTCACTCACCTTTTTCCATTGGGTGAAACCCTCTTCTTTAGCTAAAAATGACAAGCTAGTTGTAGATTCTTTAAAAGTTTGTGAAAATAGCCTACATGGGATGCAAAATAGTGCATTTTTAATCTTGCTATAACCTAGCCAGGATCTTTTTACTTGCTCTCCATTAGGGAACAGTTTGAAAAACCAGTCCTTTGTGAGGCTACGGCCCTCCCTCATACTTTTACTTAGATCTAGCTCTTGTTCATTATCTTTATCTAACCTCATTTTCGTTATGTAACATCTCTGATGATCAGATATTGTACTTGGCCATGACCCTGGGTCGTTAATATCAAAATCTAACTGTGAGTCCTGAAGCTCTTCGTTTCTATAAATTTTTGAGCTATTATCTATCATGCTCGAAACTGCAGAATCGTCCATTTTACTGAGAGCTAGCTGGTCAGCGATTTCTATATCTTTAGCAGTACTTACAGTGTCAGTGTTCGTGGCTTCCATATGTACATAGTTAGACTGGTCGGCCTCAACTGGATGTTCTTCTCCTTGTGAACCTTCTTCGTCTCGTTGTTGGCAGCTTACCTCACCTAACAGTTAGAACCATTTATTGGTCACTATTAGAAAATAAAAGCAAGAAATTTTTTTTAACGGAGGTAGCTTTTGAATTCATAATAGATACATCCTCAATGTTTCCTCATCTTCAAACTTAGACAAAAAAAAATTTTTCTTTTTAATCAGTTTTATTGGATCCAAAAGATACGAAAATAAAAATAAAAATTGTGAGAAAAAATCTTCTTGTTTTTACTGAAAACATCTCACAACTTCGCCCTCGACAACATGGGTTGTACCGTTATAACTATCATCAACTTAACTATGAATCTAGATTTACGAAGAGGACAAATCTTGGCAAGGTCTCTATGGGTTGTAAGGTGGGAGAAAGAAGAGAAGCTAAGCTCAACTAAATATTGGAGCCATGGGCGCACCCAAGGGGGAGGTTTGGGTGCTCGAGCCCCACCTCCTTCTCCTCTAAGAATATAAAAAAAATTTCGGTAAAGAGGCCAAGTTAGATCGAATTTAAATACCTTAGAAAAGGAATAAATCAGGAGTGCTCTAAAAACCCTTAAATCCTACGATTCGCATCTAGTTTTCTGGGGGAGGGATAAATTGAACTAGTTGAATTCCGCTCTAGAAAGCCCCAAAAATGCCCAATTTGCGTACAATTTTCAAAATTATTCTAGTAAAAGGCTAAATTACAAGAAGTGCTCCAGAAAGCTTTAATGCTCCCCAATTTGTGTCTAATTTTCTTGGTTGGGCTAAATTAGAACAAGTTAAATTCTAATCCAGAACAGCGGCGCAGCGAGGAGGGGGGTTTGGGGGTCAAACCCCCCCAGAGAAATTAAAAAATATATTTTTTTATGTTGAATGGGCTACATAATAAAGAATTTAAAAAAGTTTAAGAAGTTCTCATATCAAAACATGCTGACAGTGGATTACTTTGTAATTAGTGACTTTGTGTATCAGTTATTCTGTTTTCACTGTACAACATGACAATCAGTGAGACCATGGTAACATTAGGTCAGAAGTACAATAGAACTTTTTTAATAGTGAAAACAGAGGACGCTTCATAGAAGATTAGCATAAGTGGTAACTGAAAAAAATGTATACTTGTCAGATGATGGAACCTTTCCAAGCACTGCTATTGCAGAGGAATGTCATTGACGGGAAGCAGAGAAATGACAGGATGAGAAACGATTAGAAGCAGAAAGATGACAAAAAGAAGAACAAGGACAGGAAGCAGAAAAGTAACAGGGCAAAAAGTATTCTTCCTTTAAGTCGAAAGAATGGCAAAAAGAAGAATGTAGATAGCAATCTGAGGACACCAAAGCTTTGATACAAGAGCAAACAGAAATGCAAGAACATACTGCTGCAGAGCTGTGTCTATTGCAAAGTAAGATGAATAAACAAGTTACTAGAATATTGGAGGTACAAGAATCAGTGATATTAAAAATAACAGGTCATAAAAGTTATAGAAGCTATTTAAAAAAAAGTAGCTGAAGTAGAAAAATCTGTCTTGAGTGGAAGAAGTTGTGTCAAACAATAATAACTGCAGTAGAAGAGTTGGTACAGTCATGCCTTTCAAAACAATTTGCTGAACAAATAGTACCAATGGTAAAGACAGGAAAAGACACAGGTAATAGAGTTACTTTGCCTGCAGTTGGACCAGTTCATGTCAAGGCTCCCACGTTTGATGGAAGGTCTCACTGGGTGACGTACCTTTAGCAATTTGAAGCTGCTGCATGTGCAAATAATTAGAGAAAGAGAAAGCAGTTTTACTTGTTCTTGCTTTAAAAGGACCTACCAGAAAGTGGTAGTAGTACTTTTTGGCAGAACACCTATTCTGAATTGATAAAAGCTCTAGAATTACAGTATGGTGATATGAAAAACTAATGTCAAATTTACAATTAAATATCAATTCTGAATTTGAAAACTTATAAAAAATTAAAAGCACTAGTTCAGGAATAAAATGCATAATACTGAATTACTAAAATTACTGTGAATATTTCACATGTAACTTCCAGATTCAATGTACACGTGTATTTAACATACACACACATGTGCAGACTCAGTATGTGTGTGCATTTGTTTTAGACATGTGTGTATATTGAATGTGTACATTAAAAATTATGTTGCACTAGTACCGTGCCTGTCTGTGGTGCAACAAAACTGCCATCGCGGCTATTAAAAACAAACTATACTGGTCAGGATCTAGTTGCGTCTTTTATACTGTGGTTGCAACCAAGTTTTTAAGCATCACATTTTCTGCAATTTGATTGAACTTCCTACTTGAGCAATCCTATTTGATTGAACTTTCTATTGTTTTCTTGAGCAAATATCGTATATGATTTTTAATATAGAAATGTACTTTGCTATATGTATCTGCAATGGTTAACTTGTCTTCCACAGTTTTCACTCGCTGTTATCACATTATACTGGATTCAACTTTTTTTTTTAATTTCTAAATATTGAGTTATCTCATTTTGGACAGGCAGTTTTACATTGTTGCTTAGATCCAAATTATGATTATGCTGTGCAGATCTTAACTCAATTATCCTGGATTGAAAATTTCTATACCGTTATGTATTTCAGTATGTTTGTGTACAGGTTTGCTGTCTACATAACATATCAATTACAGTTTTATATCCACCAAGAGGAAATGTGTTGAAAACTTAGCAAACATCAACAATCTTAATCCTTCCATGTACATAAGGTATTTACTGCTACCCCAGCCTGGGATACATCAATCCTGTTCCCATTGTTCTCACATTAGATTCAGTCACAGGTGCCATTAACTTAAGCTACTAAGTTGTCAAATTATTATTGTTATTTTCTCTGCAGCCATAATAACTTAAACATTTAATCTGCAAAACACACTACATCACCTGAACAGTAGTAATCAAATCTCAAGTTAATTTCTTTTAGAATTGATATGGAAATATTCATGTTTATTAAAAAAAATTAAGAATATTAAAACAAACAGCTATTCACATATAATAAATTATATTAGCAAGAATTTACAAATTTATTTCATAAAATATATACATATTTTCACAAATCACATTTTCCTGACAAGTATTGCTATATAATTAATTTAGTATTACTAAAACAAATATTACTAATAATTACAAATATTTTACAGTGTTTAATTATACATATAAAAATTAGACTAACATTAAAAGTATACTGAAGCTGTTAACATTTTACACAAATCTAATACTCCAAAAATCAACTGGAGTGGTTTCCGTTTTGAGAAACAAATATATTTCATCTATTTGTCATCCTATAAATGTTAGACATGAAATTGCTTCATGTATAAAGATAACCCTAGACTATAAGAAAATTAAGGATATCTAATTTTTTACATTGTAAAAGAAACCTCTAGTGTGACAGACCATTGTGAACCTTGAGTAGTGAAATGGCCATTCACAGGAGAGTAGGTGGGCAAGCCTGCTATCTAGTATCCAGTAAATGTCAGGTGGTACTGCATATCACACTTAGCCTGAAGACACTGACAGGATAGTGTACAGATGGGACTTGAAACCCAACCGAGAATACTATACAAGAAGTGAGAATTTTAGTCATTACAGGTCAGTTTTGATCAAATTATACTATACATAATTTACTAGTATATTACATCTTGTTTATCAAATTATACTATATATAATTTGTGCACTCTTATAAACACAATCTATTAATTTTAAATTTAAAAATTTATATAAATATATAATAAATTTATATAATATAAAGAATACATATAAAATATTACATAAATATAACCTATTAAAGTCCTTCACAAAAAAAACTTCACTTTTTTGTACAGCAGGTAATTTTATTTTATATATTATGTCAACAAGTACAATATTATAAAAAATAGTAACCTAATGTATACAATTTTTATGTGCAATATATTTTAAAAGTTGAGGGGGTCGTGCAAGACAATGCCAAACTACGTTTTTTCATAAATTGAGATGTCTGTACATTTAGTTGCTACAATATAAAACAATATTATATGCTAGCAAAATTTCACTATGAGCAGAATATCTGTATTTCCTTGCTTACATAATTATTTTCCAATCCTTAAGCCTTGTTATTTTCCAATAAAATATCACCCCACATTGTCCTTGTTTGGCAACCATGTCAGCCAGAAAAGAATTAGTCTTCTTCAAAGGTTTTGATGAAATGATAAAGTGATCTGTTTGATTATAACAGTGATAATGGTCTTGAATATATGCTACAACAATTATGTAATAACATAAATATAAATATGCATACAAACCAAATAAAAGTATATACAACATAATAATAAATAGAAAAGACTATGATATATACAAATTAAGTGGAATATACAAAATAAAGTGTAATGATTGTGACTACATATACATCGGTAGAACATATAGAAATTTCAAACAGAGATTTATGGAACATATCAGTGCCTTTAATAATAATAAAATGGGAATCTCTAATATAGCAGACCACCTTATTGATATGAATCATAGTATAACAGATATAAACAACAATATGGAAATAGTAGAAGTAAATAATAATAAAAATGACATTATACAGTTAGAAAAATTATATATATACCTACATAAAAAATATAACAAATTGATGAATCAGCAGACTATATTCGAAAATGATCAACTATTTCAATATATGACTTGCTTGGTTTCACCAAATAATGATGGCAGTGGAAGATTCAATATGAAGTGAAGTGAAATATAATGAACACAAATAACAATATTTTATAGTGTAAACTGATGATGAAATTATAATAATTTCGAAAAGGCCTTATTTATAAAAATAAAAAAAAATTTACTGATTTTGGTGGATGTACCGTATATAATAAAATTATGTAATGGTTTTGAAAAGTTGGCAGGTCCAGTTATATAAAAGTTCTACATGTTTATCGGCTAGCCAACCAGGTGCAGTCTCTCCACCAAGGCCATGCACTCAATTATACTGGCATTCCACCATGAGTGGAAAATTATTCTGGAACATTTGTGTTGCTGTATACGCAACAGCAGCTGGCTTAGAAGTTAGATACACCTGGTGAGATTGTAGAGTGTGGATCTAGTGATTGTGGAAAGTGATTACTATTGTAACAAGAACCCTATCAAACAACCGAGAGCATCCTCCACACGTCCCTCCGCTAGTTGAGCAGGTGTAGCCTCAGTCAAGGCCACAATAAAGTATGTTCCAGAGTGTTCAAGAACACTTGAGATGCACATTAAGAATGGAATTCTTACATGGAGTAAGAATGGAAAGTCATTCTGGAACTCTACAGGGCCTATAAAAGGGCCAGAGGTTGGTTTTGTCAGTCAGTTTACAGTGAGCGATTTTAATAGGATGGATCGAGTGATTGTCGAAGTATTGTGAGAAGTGATTACTGTGTTAGTGTGGAACTCTAATAGTTGACATTATTACTGTTGGACAAATTTAACTAGAATTATGGTACAAGTATAATCTTGTTGAATAACTTGTTGATTACAAACTGGTGATTAGTGATTTTATTAGTGTCTGTATTTTGTTTTCCACTTTATCATGCGACGATCAGTGAGACAGTCGTAACAGTGGGTCAGAAGTGCGACAGAACCTTTATAGTAGAAACAGTGGACACTTTGTACAAGAGTAGTTTAATTTGTAACATGGACACCAGTCAGATGATGGAGCTTTCCAAGCGCTGCTACGACAGACAACGAGAACAACAAAAATTAGAACGACGACAAGAGGCAGAAGAGACAAAAGAAGAATGCCGATTGGAAAGAGATGAAACAGAGGAACGACATATGCAGGAAGCAGATGCCATCAAAAAATTGATACAGGAGCAAAAGCAGATGCAAGAAGAGCATACCACTGCAGAGCTGGATCTATTACGAGGTGAGCTTAATAAACAAGTTACTACAACATCAGAGGTACAAGAATCAGTGACATTAAAAATAGCTGAAGTAGAAAAATCTGTCTCTAGTGTGGAAGAATCGATGTCTACAAAAATATCTGTCATAGAAGAATCCATGTCAAATAAAATATCTGCAGAAGAAGACACAATTGCCCACATAAAAGAGAAAATTAAAAACAAAGTTGAGCAGTTTATGACAACTGTGTGTTCAAAACAAATTACTGAACAGACTGTACCTATGGTAAAGATAGAAAAAACACGGAAAATAAGACAATAGAGAAAGTCACTTTGCCTGCAGTAGGGACAGTTCATGTCTAGGCCCAAACCTTTGATGGAAGCACAACTGGGTGACATATCTTCGGCAATTTGAAGCCGCTGCTAGCGCAAATAATTGGACAGAGAAAGGCAAGGCAGTTTCACTCATTCTCACTTTAAACGGACCTGCGACAGAACTACTACAGAAAGTGCCATGAACGAAAGAGGTTGCCATTGTAAGAAAGTTTTTAAGCATTGTTTGATAATATAAATTATAATTAGAATGTTACATATACCTAATAAGTATATTTCAGGAGTGTAATGAATCATTTGCTGACAGCCAGAGCGTTTATGACGAATTGATTAAAACTCTAGAATTATGGTATGGTGATAAAAATTTGCGCAATGTGTACTATGCTCAGATGAGAACAAGGTGAGAGCGTTCTGGAGAGAGTCTTTAAGAGTTTGAACCAAGCATCGACAGACTGACTAGATTGGTCTATCCCGAAGCACCAGAAGATTTTCGAATGAGGTTTGCAGTGCAGACATTTATTGATGGCATTGGAGATTGTGAACTTTAACAAGTGTTACAAATGGCAAGACACCGAAATAGCTCAGAAGCTCTTGTTCATGCCCTAGAGTTTGAAGCTGCCAAGTCAGCGTCCCGCTACATTAATGGTTTTATGTCATCACACTGTAGTCAGAAGATCTCAGTATCATTGGCGTTATGGTGGGTGCAGAAAAACAACGTTGCCGGACAAACAATTCAGGAGTTCAAGAGCGCCACAACAATTTGAACGATGGGAAAAAGACAGAAGACCAAAGTGTTACAACTGTTGGAAACATAGTCATCTATGGGTAGACTGTTGAAAGAATAAAATACCAAGAGAAGGGCGTGATTGCACCAATTGGAGAATTAAAGCTCCAGAACAGCACACAGTTTCCACGCTACATAAGATCATTATGGATCTATGGAAGGTAAACCAACCTCAATTACAGTTGACACAGGCGCAACAGTCTCCATTGTGCACCTTGAGTTAATCAGCAACTGACAGCCTCAATTTAGCTCTCATACAGACTGTTACTGGAAGCCCCATCAAAGTATTATGTCAAGTAGACGTATGTGTAAGCCTAGGTCTCCTCGAGTTTAGCCACCACAAATGCTTGTTGCATACATTGTTGATAAAGTGATTATTGGCACAGATATTATGAAAGCCTAAGGATTCATTGTGGACTTAAAGAGAGAATGTCCTGAGGGTTGGCCAAGAGATGATAAAGCTTTGCATGGCTAAAATGACAGGGTCCGCCAACCATTCGATCAAGTGGCATGGGCCAAAAAAGAAGTCAACAGGGGTGATCAAGAGGAACCCTTCCTATTGCAAGCAGAAATGGAAGAAGAAGGAACAGAGAAAGTATCACGGAAATGGAAGAAGACGAGTTGAGGAAGTATCAATCTGTAAAATGCCAAAAGAAGTGCACGGAAAGCCAACTGTGGGAGAGGCTCTTGCTTGTTCCAGTTGGTGAAGATGAAGTTATACAAGAAGTCATTGACGAGAACCAAACAGACTTGGACCAGCTAATAGTGTATAAGTCATCAGTACATGATGCAACGGGAGGGATCCAGCAAAACTGCTGGTTGAGCAGAAGACTCGTATTCCTGGGAACATTCCTGATGGTCACATGAGACTGAATTGGAAGAGCCGGATAATTATCCTTCACAAGTAGACCAACTACGTAGGTCTCCTGGCCAAGTATTACTTGAGAGATGGTTTGCCAGTTTAGGAAGAACAGGCTTAAGGAGGAGGCAGTGTAACGAGAACCGTATTGAACAACCGAGAGCATCCGCCACCCATCCCTCTGCTAGTCGAGCAGGTGTAGCCTCAATCAAGGCTGCACTCAAGTAACATTAATTTACATTACACAACTTCTTTTTAATTATCACTACAGACTAGAAGGTATGATTTTGAACCTGCCATGAATTAATTTTTATACCACTAGTCCATGAATTTATTTACCACTTTTAAGGGCACCTAATCATAATATATAAAATCTGTTCAGAACTAGGCAGAGATAATAAATAGTTTCAAAAAACTGGGAGATTTGCTTACAATTCAAATTGAATTTCTTGTAAAGTAAAAAATTATGTGGCATTATCTTGCCCTGACACCCTTAATTCAAGAAGTACAGCTCTGATATGGTAATGACAGCATGCACAGTTATGAAAATATTCACATATTTACAGCCTTGAATATTCAGAACTTTATGGAATTATATTTTAAACATAATCTGTTATCAACAAACTATTAATGTACATTTATATTTTTGTCTCTTCTAGTTGGCATCGTTTATCTTATTGCCAGTTTTATATGTAGGAATGCTAGTCCCTAAATATTCCAAAAGAAATCAATTCATTATGTGCTTTTGTAAGGCTCATACTCTGAGTTTCTTCTACAAAATTGTTTAATTTTTCTGAAGACTTATGAAATACAAAGTAGTCTGTATCCAGTGGTATAACATGCTGGTCCAGTGTTACGGGAAATGTGGATAAACCTTTATTTGATTTGAGAGAAATTTCGATGTTCTGAAACATTACCAGTGAAGACTGATCGAATATAGGCCGTTCTCCACAGGATGCAATGTCATCACTTGCACATGCAATAAGAGCGCATATTTCTATGTTTACTGTTCTTAATCCTACATAAGTCCTTTCTCCACTAAATGCTATCAGCCTGTATGTAATATTAGTAAGGTCATCATCATTATTTGCATTATATTTAACTGTTATGTTGCATACATAGTTATCATTTACATAATGCAGTTCATCACTTTGTGATATCTTATTCAGTACTTTTGTCGTAGTCTGTTTTAAATCACCTTTATAAAAATTTAACCCTCTGTCTGACGGATTACTGTCAATAGTAATAACATTACCCTTATGAATAGTATCAGTAGATGGGTTGTCTCGTAAAGGGACACGTGCTATTAACAACTGTGTTGTAAGTACTTCAGGCATAACAGCTGTCAAAACTCCTTTCCTGCTGGCATATATTCCACTCCCAGCATTTTTGTTCCTTGGATTGTTCAGTCCTGAAGCAAGGAAGTTTATGTTGTTAGAGTATGCCCAAGCTGCCTGCACCTGATCAGCTGAAAAATATGTCATAATTGTGAAACACAAATTTTAAATATATTTTATTGCACATTATATTTTGCAATTTACCCTAATCTCGTTAAAGAATTATGGAAAAATATAGTCTATAACAGCTCATGTATTGTGATATGTTTTATAGTATTGTTAAACTTATGTGAAACAATTGCATCGCTACAAACAAACAAATTCTACATTCCTAAAATTGTGCATGCTTAAAGGACTGGCAAATCATACAAAATATGCTCCAGCAGTTTACATATTTTCTCTTGCACTAAATGTATAAGGAATTCAGTGACATGCTACCATAAAACCAGTTCAGAGAAAAGGACACACTACTGTATGGGTGTACACGCTTTTTTACAGGGCAGGCATTTCACTTCAGAAAGCTGCACTTTTGCTTTTAAAGCCTGCTAGTGACTCCAGTATGCTATGACTAGGTAACATTATGAAACATTCTACAATAGCACAATTATACAGGGCTGCACAACCAAATTACAACTCAACCAATAATTCAGGGGTGGAGCATACACACCAACATTTAAGGCACTGATCTAGTCATTATTACATTTTTGTTTCTTTTCGATTTTTTTACTTTTAACTACAATTCTGTTCAAAGCTTATTTGAATTTAATGAACAGGAGGTTATCAGGTTACTGTTCCAACAGGCAATTTATTATAATGTGTCTCATAATTATTTTGGTTAAAAATTACATGATTTTAATACAAAATTTATTAACAAACTAAAATTACTTTTTGTGTAACAATTTTCACAAGTACTTTGTTTGCACATTGTATAAAGTTTAACTTGACATACATATTTAATTTACCGTAATCAATGAATATTCATTAGTGAATATTGAATATTCATGTTAAATTATCCTTGTTAACTTATCACTGAATTATGTTTAACCAGTCAATAATGTATATATTAATTTTTATACAACTGTAATATTTAATTAAGTCATATAATGATAACAATTTGAGTTAAGGTTAGAAAATATTTTGTTTACAACTGCTTTAGAAGCAATTTGCATAATTACATATTTTTTTTATTCATAATTCTTTCAATTATTATATTAGTAGCTGATAGGGTATAATGTCTGAATTGATTTTTATTAGTTCAAGCAAGAGAATGTATCATTATCATTTTAATATTTTTAACATTATGGGAGTTTACAATAAGAACGAGTGCTAAAATAGCTAATAATTAACTTCTTTTTATGTCACTAATACCACAACCAATTCCCTTCTCTTCAGCTCAGTTGGCCTAAAGGGTCTTGAGGGTTTTGTGAGAAAAATATTTCGGGTTTTATCAATAATAGAACATTGGGAAATTTTATACAGGTATTTTTCACCATCTAAACAAGTGCAGGTGGAAACTTAGGTTTTCTTTTTTAAATTTTGGTTAGGGCCATTCTTCTTCTTATCCTCCCAAGTTTTCTATTAAAATTTTATATGGTACTTTACAAAAGTGAATGTTAAGATTAATATTACAGACATATTAAGTAACAAAAATGTTCAAAGTTATGTCTAATTTGAATAATTGAACAATATGAGTTAGGAAAACAAAGGACAAGTAGAAATAAAATATTATTGCATCAATACAGTACGCTTACTTAGTACCAGACTGGGCTCCTGTTACATCGTTTACTTACCAATGTTACCAAAAAGTACGTTAAATCGAAATTATAACCATTTTACTCTATTATAACACATCATTGAAATTCACAGTGTTAACAATATTACGATAACTGTAACTTTTCAATATTATGTATGACACAACAAATCACAACACACTTAACAAAATTTCATCAATATTTTTGGTTTCTTTTTAATGCTGGATTCATAAATTGTTGAAGCAAGGGATATGTAAATTAAAAAACAAAACAAAATTTACCAAGCCGACCACAGTAATCAGATACCTCAGTCACCTTCTCACTGTTATAGTTGAACACCATTCACATACTGTTTTTAAAATTACATGCATTTGTAACGGTACAATTCTGGCCCTACAGTGTTTTGGGGGATAACCAATGTAAATTTTATTTTATTCAAAGTCATACATAAATACTAGTAAAGTTTTATTAAGGCTTTGCAACTACGTAATATCGAGTGACCAGGAATTGCGTCAAGGTCAGTGGTATACGTGCGGAAACAACAGCACAATTTGCCAGACGAATGTGTCAACAGGCTGCACCTATGAAAACGTCACCTAAAGAATGCCAAACGTAATAGCTGCACCTTTAAAAACTAAGACTCAAACACAAAGAGATTGGTGACGTAGCCCCTCTCCACCTCGGAATTGAAGCGGTTCAACTCGTTCTCAGTCACGTAACATCATCTGTGCCGGCCGGCCATATATAAAAATTCCGGAATGAAATCGCGGACGTCCGCCCGTATAACATGTAAAGTGTGAAGTATACAAATGGAAATTAATCTAAAGTGAAATAACAGTTTGGCTTAACCATATAACAAGTAAATACAAATAACATCTGGTAAAAAACAATATCAGTAGTGCGAGTGGAGCAATGGGACGTCTTCAGGACTGATTTTCCAGCTAAGTGACAAATGGGAGGTATAAGAAACATTTAATAAGGGTCAAAAACAAAATTTTCAGTATTTTATTTAATTCAATAAAATGAGCTCAATTTGGGAATTTAATAAAATTGTACTGCATGAATGAGAGTGTGAGTGCGTGAATATAAAAGATTTAAATTTAAGAAGTGCTGGGTTGTGAAATAGTTAATAATGATATAATTAAAAATATTATTGAATATGTTTATTTTGGAGGGCATGTAAAAATGTTAAGGGGAAAGAAATTTTAACTTGAATAGTTGAACTACGCCTCATGGCGAATGGTAGTGTGCTTGTTTTGCATAGTAGAGTCAAATTTAACTGTGTGTTGCTTAATAATAAAAGGTAATGTCATTGGTAAATATTACAATTGAGAGTAAGTTATTTCAGGTAACAAATTCCGCTACTTCTGGTTCGCTTAAACGAACTTGGCCCAAAAGGTAAGCACATTTGAGTTTCTTGTGTTGGTAACAAGATGGCGTCCAAACGAAATGTTTACTATTAGAAGTAAATAGTATTCAACACAATTAATAAAAGCATAAAAGTAATTAAAGTTACAGTGGTGCCCAAACAGGGACATTATATAAATAAAATTTATATAAAATAGACCTGCATACAGAAACAGGATGGTTGTTGAGAATGGGTATGTAATCAATATACGTAAATAGTAAGGTTAGTTTATAACCATATGTGGTAGTAGTAAGACAAAATGAAATAGAATATCCTTTTGATAATAAGTATATGTTACATATAGGAATATTTTGAAAAATGAAATATATACATATATATAAAATTTCGAGATGGCACAGAAAAACGTAGATGTCAGCGTAACTGACAAAATGTTTACGAGTGAGATGGGAGTTTGTTCAACACCAATAAGTCAAATTGGCGAGTCTAGTGCCACTGAATCTGTTGAGTTAAATACAATACAGGTAACACCCATCTCAACTCGTCATGAAAACAAAAAAAGACGATAATAGTGACATAATAAATATGATGAAATTCCTTATGAAAGAGCAAAATAATAACTTAAATGCCAAATTTGATGAAGTGAAAGATGAAATTAAACAACAAAATTTTAATTTTAATAAACAAATGAACGAAATGAATGCACGTTATGAGAATATGCAAGAACAAATAATAGAAGTAGTCAGTCAGAAGTTTGATAAACAAAATGCAAGAGTAGACGACAATTTTAATAACTTTAAAATGAATAATGCTGATGACAATTATGAGATTAAAATGGGGGTAGAAAGTAGTAAAGACCGATAAATTAAACTAAAATGAAAAGAAAGACGGTCAGATGACATATAATGAGGTAAGTAGGGGTGAGAATTACATTGATATAATTAAAAATAGTGGTGACAAAATTTTAGAGGAGGTAGAATGTAATAATGGAATGTTAGTTTGTGTTGATGAGTCAGAGAGAAAATGGAGAGAGAGTATAGAGGTAGAGGAGTTGCAGGGGGTAATTTTTTCCCGTGGTGTTGTTGGGGGTGAAGAAGGGTCTTCACGAGTATATTTGGTAGATGAAAGATCTACAAATAATTGTCCTTTGAATTTTGGTGATGTTCCAGGAAGGACCAGTTTTTGTGATTTAGTGTCCCCTGCATATATTGAAAGAGAGAGTGTGACTTGGTGTTATGATGAGGGATATTTTGAGAGAGAGAGGTATGATGATAGGAAGATAGAGTTGTTTGAGGTTTGGAGGAGTTATACAGAATTAAGAGAGAGAGTGAATATAGAGAGAGTTGATAGTTATAGTGAGTACTTACCTTATGTTGAAATGGATGTAGCAACAGTAGTTGATGATAATGTAACTTACCTGACTTTAACAGAAAATACTAAGAGTGAACTTAACATACCCAATGTCGACAGGAATTTCGAATTGATGGTATGCAATAATATTAGTATTATCAATAGTATTAATACAATGGAACAAAGTAATGATGATGATTGTTATAATTATAATAATAAAAATGTGTCTGTAATTGTAAATGAATGGTGTAGCTGTAAGATCAGGTTATTATTTGATGATGGAGGGTAGATATTGTGTTGTTCATGAACACTTAATTATTTTAGTTTATGGTGATGACCTTGCTAACTTATGAAATGAGGTGTGGTAAACAGAAAAAATAATGACAAAAAATTGTAAATAAATTTATAGTGAAATTAATTGTGTTTGTGTTGTGTATTATATTTTATGTAAACAATGTGTGTATGTAGAAGAAATTGATTTATTAATAATAATAAGATTTTATTAGACTAAATAAATAATGAGAGTCTGTAATAAATGAATTGTAATTGTTTTGGAGGAAGGTAATTGAAGTAATGTTGTGTTTCAATAACTGATTGAATTAAAATAAATTGTAGACGAATTAATTGATTTAAATGTGGTAAGAGAATTTGTTTGGGGTGATGATTATTTAATAAGGCATTTTGAGTCAATCAGAGTTAATTTTAATGGGAGTTAGAGAAAATAAGAATTTTGGGAAATAAAAGAAAGTAATACAGAAACAGGGTAGTAGTAGGGACACAGTAGTGGGAGTGCATATATGTAGGGAAAGTAAGTGATGTAAATGAAGAATAAATAGGTGATGGTGAAATTTTGTAGTGAGGGTGAGGTGGTAAGGAGTGATCAATGTGCGTCGTTGGGCAGGTAATTGAGAAGGGTCGAAGAGTGTTTGCCGAGATTATGGGAAGGGCAAAAGGATATGAATGGAATTGCCAGGTTCGGGAACACACATCCTAGTTACAAAGAGGGTATTAGGTATTTTATTCTAAGAGGGGAAGGATTTAAGTAGAATTAGTGTTGAAGGGGGTTATTATTGAGAGATTGGTGTCACCCTATGCAAAACTGTTAGTGGTTGTTAGTAGGAAAGAATGGAGTAAGGTTATAGGTATTAATGCCCATTCAATAAATAGAATCATTGTGAATAACTGAGAGTCACCCAAACTAATTAATGATCAAAATGTTAAATAGAAAATTCATAGTAGAGATGTAATGATAAATGAAATGTTATGTATAATAAATGTTAATAATAGAATTGAATTTTGTGGAGAATCTAATGATACAATAAAGGTTAAATAAATAAAGGGTGATATAAAAAGAGTTAATAGAATGTTCAAGTTGTAATATTTATAATTTTATATACAAATTATTTAAATATGAATTGGTTATGTAATGTAATAATAGCAATATAAATATAAAATCAGATATTATGATATCTGGAAGTTTAAAATGTAAGGCCGAAGCAAGGACAGGAGATGCCAAAATTCCTCCCTAAATTCAGTCCTTGTGGAAGCAACTGGACGCTACAGTCCAGGGGGGTCATAGTGTGTGTGGAAGGAGGTTACTAGATTGAGTAGTAACGTTTAGTGGATATTAAACCTATAACGTTGATGATGTTGATCATAAAAGCTAATTATGATTTTGTATTAAAGTATTAGGATCATGAAAGTTGATTAGTCATTTTAAATAGATAGATTGTTTTGAAGTAGTAAGCTTGTGTTTTGTTCTATATAAGAAGTATATAGATAAATTGTTTTGTTGATTCTCTTAAACTTAATTAATTCTTTTACATATTATTGCAATTGTGTAAAGATTTAAATTTCTTCTTGTGCAATGGAAAAGAGTTAAATATTATCGATCGGAATCGAAATTTTAATAAAGATTTTGGAGTGAAATAAGAGAAGGATACATCTATAATAAATCTTGTTTTCATCTATGTATTAGAGATATTAGGAGTTAAGGAAAAACCCAATGCTTATTAACGTAAACCAATACGCAGCTAAGGGGAAACAGATCAGTTAGGGATATGGTATTATACAAGGCCACTATTTTACTTTTTTATTCGATGTTTCAGAGTTTGGTGATGCTGTGGCGGCGGTCCTGAGCTGGCCAGCACGTCAGAACAGGAGCATTACGTGCCTGACTGGCCTTGCAGTGTTGGGATCTCGAAAGAGAAGTCCAGTAAGGTCATGCAGGTGCTGTCACAATCACTGGACCAAGGGGTAAGTTATCGATATTCTTTTTATATAAACAATACAGGGGGTTGTGGCGGCATATCCTAGCTGATCCCTTTAGGAAGAATGAATGTGTCGATGAGAGTTTTTATGCTTCGTCATAAAACCTCTCATTGAGGGGGTTTTATAATGGTACAAATAGGTCCGTATAGGGATTTTGGGTAAATAACAGGTATAATTTTATTGTAAATTAAATATTAAAATGTGTGAGGATAAAGTTTTCCAAACGTGTGAAACAACGCAATAAGCAATGAAGGGTTTGTGTCAAGGTCAGTGGCGTACGTGAGAAGCGGCAGCGATTTGGACAAAACAAACAACCGATCCTATGTAAACGTCATCTAAAGAATGTCAGACGTAATTGCTGCACCTTAAAAAACCAAGACGTCATCACAAAGAACAATAGAATTGATGACGCGACAACCCTTTCCACGTCGGAAATAAGCGCCATATTGTCATACTCAGTCGACTCGTCTCCTTCGTGTGAATTGCACGCTACATAATTTGCTGGCCAGCAAGCCTTTAAAATAACCTCAACGATGTAACAAAATCTGAAATTAAACCTATCTAAAATCAACAAGTATAAAATGTAGAGACAGTGAGTGCAGTTACAAAAAGAACAGTGTAATAGTTCGACAGCATACCAACGGGAACATGAGTGATGCCTGAGTCGATCTTCATCCACCATAGCAGGAAAGTAAACCTTTCACACAATTTAAAAACTACAGAACCATATTAACTGAGCTCAAGCAAAAGATTTAAAATGTACCGTTAAATTAGTACATGTGGGAGCATGTGTGCGTGTGTACCGGTACCTATAAATCACAAAGCATTGGTTCACATTATGTGATTCATATAACGTAATAACTTAAATTATTAAAACTGCAGTAATGGTCTAGATTCACTGAAATATGTAACCAGAGTATTTGAAGTCAAAATATATAGATTGCATAAATGTAGCATGTATAAAGGCTGAGGAGAGGAAACGTAGCACAGCCATATTGTATTTGGATTTTGTAAAAGGAGAAAGACTCCATTTTGTTTTGTTGTTGTTATTGAAATATAAAATTTCCGATGATCAATAAACACAAGTTTTAACTAATGCAATCCGAGTATATTATTTCTCAACAAACATCATGTTTTCTGCACTCGCCTATAGAACCCTGGAGCCCGTAAATAAAATATATTATGTTGGCAACAACACAACATGGCGGCTGAACAGGCCATAGTAAACAAGTGAAATGTTAACGAAAATTATAAAAGGTAAGTCAAGAAATGTTTGTTAGTTAACAAATGGCGCCCGAACAGGGACGCAGAACTATGGAACAGCGGCTATCACCTTGTTTGCGTAGGAACAGTAAAAAAGGTGATAGACCCGTTTTAAGGTTATAAATATAAAGTCAGATATTATGATATCTGGAAGTTTAAAATGTAAGGCCGAAGCAAGGACAGGAGATGCCAAAATTCCTCCCCAAATTCAGTCCTTGTGGAAGCAACTGGACGCTACAGTCCAGGGGGGGCATAGTATGTGTGGAAGGAGGTTACTAGATGGGTAGAAACGTTTTAATGAAGATTAAATATCATGTAGATGATGTTGATCAGAGGAGATGATTAGATGTTTTGTTGTAAAGTAAGAAACAGTCTGATGATGACCGATAAATTAACCATTTTAGTTAGGTATTTGCTTCAAGGTAGTTGATTTCAATGTGTTGTGTTCTATATAAGGATAATATTCCTGAATTGTTTTGTTTATTCTTTCAAATTTAAGTAATTGTTTTCAAATAATATTGCGTTAGTATAAAGATTTATATTTCTTCTTGTAGAATGGGAAAGGATTAATTATTATCGATTGGAATCGAAAAGTTTATAAATGTTAATGGGAGTGAAATAAGAGAATAGAACTTCAGTATAATAAATCTTGTAATTATATATGTGTTAGGAGGTAAGAAAAAACCAGTGCTTCTTAACACAAACCAGCACATAGCTAAGGGGAAACAGATCAGTTAGGGATATGGTAGTATGCAAGGTCACTATTTAATTGTTAATTTGATGTTTCATTGTCTGGTGATGCTGTGGCGGCGGTCCTGAGCTGGCCAGCACGTCAGAGCAGGAGTGTCAAGTGCCTGACTGGCCTTGCGGTGTTGGGATCTCGAGAGAGAAGTCCAGTAACGTCATGCAGGTACTGTCACCAACACTGGACCAAGGGGTAAGTGAATTATATTCTTTTTATATAAACAGTAAGGGGGTTGTGGCGACATATCCTGGCTGATCCCTTTAGGAAGTATGAATGTGTCAATGAGAGTTTTTATGCTTCGTCATAAAACCTCTCATTGAGGGGGTCTTGTAACGGTACAATTCTGGCCCTACAGTGTTTTGGGGGATAACCAATGTAAATTTTATTTTATTCAAAGTCATACATAAATACTAGTAAAGTTTTATTAAGGTTTTGCAACTACGTAATATCAAGTGGCCAGGAATTGCGTCAAGGTCAGTGGTATATGTGCGGAAACAACAGCACAATTTCGCCAGACGAATGTGTCAACAGGCCGCACCTATGAAAACGTCACCTAAAGAATACCAAACGTAATAGCTGCACCTTTAAAAACTAAGACTCAAACACAAAGAGATCGGTGACGTAGCCCCTCTCCACCTCGGAATTGAAGCGGTTCAACTCGTTCTCAGTCACGTAACATCATCTGTGCCGGCCGGCCATATATAAAAATTCCGGAACGAAATCGCGGACGTCCGCCCGTATAACATGTAAAATGTGAAGTATACAAATGGAAATTAATCTAAAGTGAAATAACAATTTGGCTTAAACATATAACAAGTAAATACAAATAACATCTGGTAAAAAACAATATCAGTAGTGCGAGTGGAGCAATTTTCCAGCTAAGTGACAAATGGGGGGTATAAGAAAGATTTAATAAGGGTCAAAAACAAAATTTTCAGTATTTTATTTAATTCAATAAAATGATCTCAATTTGGGAATTTAATAAAATTGTACTGCATGAATGAGAGTGTGAGTGCGTGAATATAAAAGATTTAAATTTAAGAAGTGCTGGGTTGTGAAATAGTTAATAATGATATAATTAAAAATATTATTGAATATGTTTATTTTGGAGGGCATGTAAAAATGTTAAGGGGAAAGAAATTATAACTTGAATAGTTGAACTACGCCTCATGGCGAATGGTAGTGTGCTTGTTTTGCATAGTAGAGTCAAATTTAACTGTGTGTTGCTTAATAATAAAAGGTAATGTCATTGGTAAATATTACAATTGAGAGTAAGTTATTTCAGGTAACAAATTCCGCTACTTCTGGTTCGCTTAAACGAACTTGGCCCAAAAAGGTAAGCACATTTGAGTTTCTTGTGTTGGTAACAAGATGGCGTCCGAACGAAATGTTTACTATTAGAAGTAAATAGTATTCAACACAATTAATACAAGCATAAAAGTAATTAAAGTTACACATTCTGATACTGAGATACTTTAGTCCTCCCCCAATGGATCTGTTCTGTAATCTTTAATAAAGCTTCTAAAAAATAATTAATTTTATTACCTATGTTTTGAAATATATGTTTGCAGAATTTTTATAAACCTGTAAAATTTCAGTTATACTTTCCATTACAAAATTTTGATAAATCTATTAATCCGATCTTTTACCTTGTAAGTTTACAACTGATTTATCATTTCAGTTTACTAAAATTTTAAATATAATAGACAATTTTTAACACTTTTTTCTCTTGTTTCATCCATTTTACCTGTTAGAAGAGGTAATTCTGAAAACCATGCTGTTGAAAACGCTATGTCCGTAACATTCATTTCTAAAACGAGTTGTAAAGCTGGTTCTTGAAAAAGTATATCAAAACAGATAAATGTTCCAAATCTTGCTCCAAAATCTGTCTCAAATACAGTTAATTCTGGTTTCGCTGTTATATTGTACTCTGGTTCAATGAATAAGTTGTATTTCCTATACCTAAAGCAGACAATACAATCAAAGAACATGTACTAATTAAGTTTCATCTTTGTACTAACATTTTTGAATAAATTATCATTGTATTGTTTTTTTATTTTATTTTTGGTTTGTATCTTAAGATTGTACAAGTACTGCATTCAAAATAATATGTACTGATATGAATAGCATATTGTTCATAGATTGATTCTATTTAGAAAACATACTCCTGAGAAGCATATGAAGAATTTGCACACAAGAATTTATTATCATAAGAATTCGCACACAACTTTTCTTCATAACTAAGTTCAAAATATCATTACCTCAATATTCTACACAAACTTTTAAAAAAACAGTGTCCCTCACATGGAACAATTACGGTACATCTAACCTTTATTTGAAATTACTAACAGAGTTATAAACTGTGAACCCAACACTAGAAACTTTCAACATAATCACATAATTATGAAAAAATGTTTATCAGACATTCCTTCAAGAAAAGCACTTAATGATTACAAGCATCTCCAGTTGAAAACAAATAAAAAGTATACCATAAAAATAAGGAAGACTGTATAATTTACGTTAGTTTTAAAAAAATTATGTGTTTTTCTACACTTCGATAGGAGTTTGTTGATCACTGCAAAATAATTTACTCATCACACTATTTACATTTCTTAACATACTTTGTTCTCATACCGGGCAATAAGTTTTCCACTTCGATCAAGAACAATATTTGTATTAAAGAACATTTTTTTGTCAGACGGACATCCAGGCTGATTAACAGTGCACAGGTAAAGTTCACTCAAGTTAATAACAGCATACACTTTGGCTTCTCTAACTGCACATGACAACATTTTAAGTACCTGAAACATTTTAAATGGTATAAAGTCATCAGTAGTTTGATACTGTGTTACATTAACTATTAATTTAGAATGTTTATGAAAACAACTCATTTTTTCTCCGACTGAAAACTCGTATAAATATGAATGTGTTCAAACATTAGTTACTGTCATCACTGCCATTTCATGTGACAATCCAAAATCACGTTAAGTGATTGTCACAATCATCAACTACTTTTTCCAAGGTATCGGCTCATCTTATTGTACAACTAGTCTGCACAAGATATTTTAGCAGTTCTACATCATGATAGACTAAATGACGGCTCAGAAGACAAGCTGCACTACTATACATTTTGCCTGCTAGTGCAGTCTGGACATATCACACTATATGCTTCAAACACCGTAGAGGCCCCCCCCCCACACAGACATTATACTCAAGTCAGTACAGTATAGTCGGGGTACAGTACTCTGTAAGATTATTACTGCCTACCATCAGTATTGCCTACACTAGCATGACATTCGGTATATTCGTTAAGTTGAAAACACAGCTGGCCATGACTCATACATACTGTACTGAGTACCGTATACCATTCCAGCTGAGTCATGTACAGACTCTTAGAGTCGCCAGGTCCTTTGAAATTTAGGAAGATCTTTTGAATATTTTAATATTCTAGAAAATACAAAATTTGGTATGAATCTTCCAAAATTCTTTCCTATATCATTTAAAGTGTTATGTCACATTACTAGAATCTTGTTTCTGCTTATGACATCAAATCTAGTGTTTCTTTGCAACCATGATTATCACTGCTTTCAGTACAAGTTTTATAGTTTCTTCCTCCTGTAACAAACAATTAGGATCACCCACGCACATGCACGCACGCAAGCACACACACACACACACACACACACACACACACACACACACACACACACACACACACACACACACACACACACACACACACACACACACACACACACACACACACACTGATGTATCAGTTATTTTATTTTTCTGTCAAACCTGATGATGTCATTTTTGTGTTTACCCCATTCATCCTCCAGTGGATTACAAGATACCAAGTAAAAAAATATCGTGCTCCTCGGTATCCCACATGTGTGTGATGGCTTTCATCTACTGCAATGTAATAAGACATAGTTCTGACTTGCGTATTGCCTCTGTGTGGGGGAGCCTTAAGTACTAAATTATAACAACATACTACTAATATATACTACTAATAACAACATACTTTTTGAAACAAAAATTCAGACCCAAAACAGAGTACCAAATTTTTTCCACACAAAAGTATCAGAGCTGTTGATACAGCAGTCTGGTCTAGAATATACGAGGTTTGTTCAAAAAAAGACTGGACTTTTGTCATACAAACTTTATTACTGTAATTACAACATTACAAATGTTTGTCCCCTTCAAAGTACTCCCCCCTGCTTGCAACACACCGCTCCCATCGTTTCTGCCACTGTTGGAATGCTCCCTGGAACTCGTTTTGTGAGATGGTGCGTAGTTGTCTCTGCGAATTCTGTTGAATCGCATCAACACTTTGAAAACGACATCCTTTCAGGGTGGTTTTCAATTTTGGAAACAGGAAAAAGTCCACGGGGGCCAAGTCTGGAGAGTACGGAGGGTGCGGAAGGAAATTTCGTTACCGGCCAAAAATTGGCTGACTAGCAGAGACGAGTGGCTTGGCGCATTGTCGTGATGCAACACCCAGCTCTTGTTTTTCCACAGCTCAGGCCTCTTCCGGCGCACATCTTCCCTCAAACACCTTAAAACTTGTACGTAGAACTCCTTGTTAACAGTCTGCCCCTGTGGCACGAATTCGTGGTGGACTACTCCTCGATAATAAAAAAAAAAAAATCAACATCAACTTCAAGTTTGACCGACTCATGCATGCTTTTTTCGGTCAGGGCGACATTTTTCCAATCCATTGTGACGATTGCGCCTTGGTTTCGATGTCGTAGCCATAAACCTATGTTTCGTCTCCTGTTATGATGGTTTTTATGAAGTTTTTGTCGGTACTGGCACAATCCAGCAGCTCTTGGCTGATCTTGACACAGTTCTCCTTCTGGTTGTCGGTCAACAGACGTGGCACGAGTTTTGCAGAGTCGTGATGCATGCCAAGTTTTACGGTCAAAATTTTGTGGCACGACCCGATGCTGATGCCGACTTCCTCAGCAACCTCTCGCACAGTCAGACGATGATTTGCACGAATCACGGAACGAACAGCATCGATGTTTTCATCGTTTGTTGACGTCGAAGGTCGTCCCGATCTTGACTCTTCCTCAATCGATGTTCTGCCCGATTTAAAATTTTTTAAACCACTAGTGACACTGCGAACGGCTCATACAGTCTTCCTTATAGGTTTGCTGAAGCAAAGCCCACGTTTCAGTAAACGTTTTGTCGGTCTTGCAGCAAAATTTCACACAAACACGCTGCTCCATAAAATCTTTCATCTTTACTTCGCAGAACGGTGAATGCACGTGTTTACTTCGACCGTTTTATGCCGCCAACTAATACGAGTAGAACGACACAACAGTTGGGGTTAAATTGCCGAAGGTGGCCGCTAGGCGGCACCCCATGTCGGAACACGCTCCGTACACTGATCGGAGCGCTATTTCAAAAGTTCTGTCTTTATTTGAACAAACCTCGTATTTTAACTGGGATGACATGCTCAAAAACATAGTAGTGTGCCTCCCCACCAGCTTGTCTTCTGAGCTGCTTCTAATCTCAGTGATTAAGCTGACAGAACTTATTTACAGCCTCAAAAACAATGATCACCTAATACGCCCACTATAATATTCCCATACATACTGTTACACAAATTACAACTAAATATACTCAAAATATGTATACAAGTGAAAGGATTAAAATATATATCTTTTTAATAAGTAATGTAAGAGGTCTGGCATGATGTTAAGACTGATGTCTTTCTTATATATCCACATTGAAACCTAATAGTAATGACAATAACAATATTACAGAATTATAAGACAGGCAACTCGCGCGGCAGCCTTGTACATGTTATGGCAGACTTGTTGCAAAGTCAGTGTACATCACAGTTTCAAACATTCTAGGGGTTCTCACTGCCTCTTCAACTGCATGATTATTTTCCATGCATTAAGAAAATTGGGAAACCATCTTGTAACTTTACTTTGCCACACTGATAATCCTGGTTGAGTATAAATAGCAGTGTTTCAAAAGAAATCAGACAGTGTGAATTTTCCAATTCAACATGTACTACTGGAAAACAGTATTTGGAGTAAGTGTTAACTGTGTAAAGGTACTCGCCTTTTTCCCTTTTATTTAAATACTACACTCATCCTAAAATAATACTCACCGCTGCCAGAACTTCACTTACCGTCATGGTCCCCGTTAAACTTACCTTTTGAAAACTGCCCAGGTTGCCAACATGTTTTTAGATACACATGTAAACTTTAAACACTCTTGCCCTTATAAAAATCCCGCTATCTGACTGTAATAAAATTTCAGAAAACCCCCGATTACGTTAGACGAGCTGTCAGCACAGAAAACTAGGAAATGGTTATGGCATAATAACTAGGCTAACACATTTTATATAAGGACATAACTAGATTTACTGTTCACTTTCTGCCATTTACACGCAATAGAGAAAACCAAAATTTTATATCAAAAACAACATAGAAAAAATACAATCAGTCATTTCTGTGGGTTGATAATATTCAGATTTATTTATAAAGGCCGCCCAGTATCTACTTACACACACTGCATTCGCACATTTAAATTATACCCTGAATAAAGAGCGCTCTTTTATATTGAGATAATTATAATAAAACGGTTCGCCGCCTACTTAACTTGCACCTCGTGCCGCACTTTGGACATTACCGAAGATTCTGTCTACTCGTCACTTTTCCAATTACCTTCCATCACTCCACTTTTTTTCACTCTGGGATATTGTTTCACTAGTTTTTGATGGTATTTTATTGATGTTAAAACTTTTTATATATGAAATAGTTATTTGGGGCCACTGAGTCGAAGCGAACGTCCGGCCATGGCCGTGACGGTATCTCGACTGACTTCTACATGCGGGCGGACATTACTGCCATGCCGGCGAACAAATTTCTTCGTCGTTCGCAGCCTTCGTTGTCAAAGTTTTAGTGGCTGTACACATGACACACAGGATTTTTGAGTGTTGGACGTCGACGATATTGAGTGTTCACTGGTCGACGTCACAAAAGAGGCGGGACTTCGTCAAGACTTCCGCCGTCTTGAGACCATGTGCGAACAAACTTTCGCCTCCAAGCCATCTTGTTTCCAACAACTCGGCGTCAGTCGGCGCCCCACCGATGTTAGTGCGTTTGGGCGTAGATGTCACACAGCCGCAAAGTTCCAAGAATTGTGTCACCCGCACATTCCAATACAATTGTTTCACTACAGTTCCTTTGTTCTAACTACGCTTTAGATTCAACCGGGGAGTGGCCACACATATAAAATAAATTGTTGATATTTTAATAAAATAACACCCCAAATGTAATAAAATAAAAAGCCCCTTTTATTTGCCCCGTTACAATACCCCCCCCCCATGAGGTCTTCTGTCGAAACAGAAGAAATCTCATTGTTAAACCCCTAAGAGGATCTGTGAGGATATGGTGCCAACAACCCCCCATTTGTTCTTATCCATCATGGGTAAACTACCCCCCTGGCTCGGCGACTATGGCCGCATCTGTATGAGATTACTGGACTTCTCTATACGAGATCCCAACACCATAAAATCGAACAGACATGCACCACAGCGCACCTAACCGTTTAACATGCCACCCCAAAATCCAAACCCCTGGTCTTATACCATGCCAGATCCTCAACCGATATGTTCCCCCTTATCATGCACACTGGGCTGCCTTTAGCAGTTACTGGGCTCGTACATACTCTCATAATATCTTATAAACAAACTCATCATTTAAAAGTCACAAAATATTTATCTTTAAATTCACAATTCTTTTAAGTTCAATATCAGATGGTTAAACATTATTGTTGAACAACACAATATTGGAGCACGTTACTGAATTTTGTTACCTGGGTAGCATAGTTACAAGTGGGAATAAGTGTCTGGCAGAGATTAAGAGGAGAGTAGCTCTGGCAAAACAAGCATTCAAGAGCAAAAGGAACTTATTAACAAACAACCATATTAGTATTGAAACAAGGAAAAAGTTTGTTAAGGTATTTGTATGGAGTGTTTTAACTTACGGGTGTGAATCGTGGACCTTAGGGAAGGTGGAGAGTGACAAGACTTCAGGCAATGGAGATGTGGATTTGGCGGAGAATGGCAAAAACTAGTTGGACAGATAGGAAGACGAATGAACAGATCTTAGAGGAAATAAATGAGAATAGAACACTGCTTAGGAGTATAGAGGTGAGGAAGATTAAGTTGATAGGGCATGTGATCAGACATAGTGCTTTTTTAACTAACATCTTTGAGGGCAAAGTAGTGGGGAAGAAGCCCAAAGGAAGACCAAGAACTGCATACTTCCGCAGCACAATGAGTGTCGTGAATAGTGGGTCCTATGGAGAAATGAAGAATATCGCAAGGGATAGAGTGACGTGGCTACAGCGATAAGGCATTGCCTTTAGGAGTTAAAAATCAGATGGTTATATTATTATTATTTTCATCAAAACCAAAAAAAATCTTTTCTGCATTTATCAATTTTCTTCATTACTATTAATACTCAGAAAAACAAACAAATTGAACATCTAATTAAAACATGAATTCATTTATCCTAACATTTGATTATACATACATACTAAACAATATAATTCAATAAAAAACACTAGTAATACACCTAAACAATAATACACTCAAAACTCACAAAACATCAATTAGCTGGGAGGCACAAAAATCAAAAAATTTTTTTTTCAAAAAAAATTTTAAATTTATTAAAATATACTTTTTTCAATATTAAGAAAATTTAAAATTATTTAAATTAATTAAACAACAAAATTGGCATTACTTCATTGCCAAAACTGGTCTAGTTCACAACATCACCCATCAGCTGATCAAACTGATAACCATCGGTTATACATAGGCTACATCATAAAATACATTAAACAGCTTTAAAATTTTCTTATCTTCAAACATAACAACCTAATAAAATATGACCTTTAAAATTAACATAGTATTATTATAATTAACAATAAAATTGACATTTAAATTACTCAAAATTACACATTTTACAACTTTACTTTATTCTCAAAGTCTATTAAAATTTGTCACTTGTTTCCATTAAAATTCTATATTTTTACTATGACTCTTTTTCTTTAATATTCTCCATCTCCATTGGTTTGGGTGATTTAATTATTTATAATAACTTGATTATATCAACTTGGCATGTATACATTTATAATCTCCCCTCTGACTCTAACATCACTAACAACTTTAACTAACATGACACCCTTCTCTATCAAATACATCTATCAAACATTTCTAAACCCAACTTACTACTCAACTCAATTCTCCTCATTCTACCCTTATATAAAAAAAATACTCTCTAACCCTTTGTACTCAGGATGTGTATTCCCTCCCAAAAGCTCATTCCCTTATTTGGCCCCTGGATTCTACCTAGGCGGCCCTTTCCGGTGCTAAACAGTCCCTTCCCGTCCCAACCCTTTTGTTGCGGACTCCTACCACACCACCCCCTCTTACAAAATTCCCATCAACTAATTACCATTCTCATTACATCACTTCAACTACAACAAAATATCTCCATTTACTTATTACATCAATATATCAATCAATACTCTACATATATTCCCCATAGCTACTGTGTCACTATCACATCTCAAATTCTACATTACATTACTTCATAACAATATTTATTCCTCTCTATTACCACTTTAAACTCAACTTGGACTGATCTACTTGTCCCAACTCAATATTAATCACCCAAAATTCCCATCTACTATCTTTTACACATCCTTTAAAATTCTTAATTATATCAAATTATTTTCATCATTTAAAATAAAATCTTTAACACATTAAAATCACTATTCAAACATTAATTACATTCCATTTCCCTCATATTCACATATTTAACTAACTTGAAAAAATTGCAAATCGTTTATAAGTGATATTGTACAGCTGATCAAACTGATTTTCTTAGCAAGGTGAATGACCTTGTTATAACCACATTCCAAAATTATATAAATTACACATTTCATATTGAATCAAAATCTTTTCACACCTGTAAACATTTTACTAACTCTAATTGGTATTATAAATTTTATACTTACAGTACTGTACATCACTCATACACTGTCCTAAATACACAAATAAAACCCCAAACACCCTGTACCTTCTGAAACAATTTTAACAACAGTGTTATTTCATACCAAACAATTTCACATTTATTTATTTATTTATTATCAAATTCACATCTCATAAAATAATTTAGACTCATTATCAAAATTTAATTATACCACATTTAAATCAATCAAAAATATTTAAACATCTAAAATAATATTGTAATTAAATCAATTATTAAAAACAACATTTTAATTACTTTCACCAATTCTAATAATTACAATTCATTTGTTATCCTCTTCCAAATTATTCTTGTTATTTATTTAAACTGTAAAATATTATTATTATTATCACAACAATTTCTACTACATACACACATTGTTTACATAACATCCTACAATACACACAATTACTTTCACTATCAATTATTTACAAATTATTCGTCATTATTGTTCAAATTTATCACACTGCATTTCCAAAATCAGCCAGGTCATTACCATATATTAACATATTTAAACTGTTCCTTCCCTAATCTCTTAATTCAACCCCCATCATCGTGTATATACCTAACATATTTATAGCATAAATCATTTTTATTTACATCCAATTTATTAGTATTGTTCTTATTATAAACCATTATTTCTATGTCATTCATTATCCCTTTTATTATGTCATCAACCCTGTCACTATTATTTATTTTTGTCCAGTCTCCGTAAGTATTTTTACTCAACATCAAGTCAGTTATTTTATCACTTACAACAGTTTTATGCAAATATTCGTCTCTCTCTATTTCATAATGCAATTCACTTTTTTCATCTCTCTCAATATCTAACCTCTGCACTAACCTTTCGTAACATCTATTTATTTCAAAAATCTCTATCTCTCTCTTTCTCTCATCAAAACCCCATATCACCTTTTCTCTCTTACTCCATGCAAAGGGCACCATCAAATATTTATTACCTCTACTGGCTTTACCAGTTAAATCACAAAAATTACAGGGACCATCTGAAGACACCTTGTCTTCCATACAAATACAGGAGGAAACTCTGTCCTCATTAAACACCTGTGAACCTTCCATTTCACAATAAAATTGGGGAAAATCTGCCCTTTGCCCTACATACTCATCTAATCTCTCTTGCCACTCCTTCTCTAATTCATCAACGCTAATTACTACTCCTATTACTCTCTCACTCTCACTCACTATCTCTATCTCATCATTATCCAATACTTTATTCTCAACTATATCATTATTATTATTTAACATTGTTTCATCATTATAATTACTTGTATTACTCCCACTTACCTTGTCTCCTATTTCTTCGTTATTTTTCGTTATATTACTACCACCACACACTTACCTGTTTTGATTCACCTGTATTTGTCTTTAATTGACATCTATCTCTTCTCCACTCCTCGTTTTGTTTTTTCAATTCATTGTTGAATCCCTTGACATCACTAATCATGTCATCTAACATTGCGTTTTGTTTATTCCAATGTTCATTAAACTTGTTGCGCATCATATTCATCATCTGTATCTTATAATCAGATTCACTCATATCATCACTTACCTCATTGTCTGCCACCTGATCGACTTGCTTATAGTTAAATTGGTCTATCTCTTCACCACTTTCTACTCCCATTATACTATTATCCTTATCACTAGGCCTATTCACTGTCTTATTTTCTACCACTGTTACTTCAACTGTCTTACCTTTGTTATTTGTCATCTCACTATGTTTCTTAATTTCTGCGAATATTCCCTCTTCTTGTTCTTCCATTCGTGTTAAACTATCATCTAAATTACCCCACTCCTCGTCTGTCATGTCACCTACAACCCCTCTAAATTCGCTTTCCCATTCATCCCACGCGAAACCAATATTCTCCATTACCTCGGTCATATTCAAAATTTATTTATATAACCCCTTTATATATAAAAAAACTATTATTAAACTATAATTACTCATATAAAATCAAAACACTAACACACTTGTGAACATAATGAACCTACCAAAACATAACCTTTAACGTAAATATATACGATTAAAATTTTACAAGTACGCCGTTACCAAATCCTATTTTCTGTGCTTTAAAACAGGTCTAGTTCCTATAATTTTTATACGAACATCCTGGCAGGGTCGTCGCTGTAAAAGTATTCGCCTTTTTCCCTTTTATTTAAATACTACACTCATCCTAAAATAATACTCACCGCTGCCAGAATTTCACTTACCGTCATGGTCCCCGTTAAACTTACCTTTTGAAAACTGCCCAGGTCGCCAACATGTTTTTAGATACACATGTAAACTTTAAACACTCTTGCCCTTATAAAAATCCCGCTATCTGACTGTAATAAAATTTCAGAAAACCCCCGATTACGTTAGACGAGCTGTCAGCACAGAAAACTAGGAAATGGTTATGGCGTAATAACTAGGCTAACACATTTTATATAAGGACATAACTAGATTTACTGTTCACTTTCTGCCATTTACACACAATAGAGAAAACCAAAATTTTATATCAAAAACAACATAGAAAAAATACAATCAGTCATTGCTATGGGTTGATAATATTCAGATTTATTTATAAAGGCCGCCCAGTATCTACTTACACACACTGCATTCGCACATTTAAATTATACCCTGAATAAAGAGCGCTCTTTTATATTGAGATAATTATAATAAAACGGTTCGCCGCCTACTTAACTTGCACCTCGTGCCGCACTTTGCACATTACCGAAGATTCTGTCTACTCGTCACTTTTCCAATTACCTTCCATCACTCCACTTTTTTTCACGCTGGGATATTGTTTCACTAGTTTTTGATGGTATTTTATTGATGTTAAAACTTTTTATATATGAAATAGTTATTTGGGGCCACTGAGTCGAAGCGAGCGTCCGGCCATGGCCGCGACGGTATCTCGACTGACTTCTACATGCGGGCGGACATTACTGCCATGCCGGCGAACAAATTTCTTCGTCGTTCGCAGCCTTCGTTGTCAAAGTTTTAGTGGCTGTACACATGACACACAGGATTTTTGAGTGTTGGACGTCGATGATATTGAGTGTTCACTGGTCGACGTCACAAAAGAGGCGGGACTTCGTCAAGACTTCCGCCGTCTTGAGACCATGTGCGAACAAACTTTCGCCTCCAAGCCATCTTGTACCAACAACTCGGCGCCAGTCGGCGCCCCGCCGATGTTAGTGCATTTGGGCGTAGATGTCACACAGCCGCAAAGTTCCAAGAATTGTGTCACCCGCACATTCCAATACAATTGTTTCACTACAGTTCCTTTGTTCTAACTACACTTTAGATTCAACCGGGGACTGGCCACACATATAAAATAAATTGTTGATATTTTAATAAAATAACACCCCAAATGTAATAAAATAAAAAGCCCCTTTTATTTGCCCCGTTACAACTGTTAATTATTATGGATGGGCATTTGTAATAGGTGACTTTTATCACTTATTGTAGTAGTAATACTGAACAATTATAAACTTGGAAACTTGTATAAACGTGTATTTGTTTACTAAAACTTATTATAGTTATGAGTAATGACTTCCCCGGTGTTCATTGATTTATTCCACTATTACCACAAACCATATGATTGTCTTAACACTATACTGAAGAGGTACATAAATTAAACCAAACTGTAACTTTAACCTGTTGATACAATTATTTAATGGAATGTGCTAAAACAATTTTTTTAACAGCCAGTCTCCTCTTCACAGTATGAGAGCATTTAAAGTTACCTCCAACAGAATTAAAAACAATATTATTGAGTGTGTTTGTGACATAATTCTGGATAACATTAATCAGAAAAAATGATGTATTTTTCAAGCAATAATATTGTAATATTGAACTAAACTATGGACAATGCAAACCTTTCTCCACTTTTGGCTGTCATTCAATATGTGAAAGATGGCAATATTCATGAAAGATATCTATTGTTTTGCAAACATCAGTATTGACAACACTGCTCTCGTTTAACTGAGCATCTGCTCAGTTTTAACTGCAAATATAAACTTGTGGCTCAAATGTATGATGGTGCTGCTACATTTTCTAGACACCTGAATGGTTTGCAATGTCTTGTGAAAAAGTGGTGTCCCAGTGCACTCTTCATCCACTGTTATGCTCCAAGATTATATATTGTTCTTCACAAGTTAGCCATATATCTGAATGTAAGATATTTTTAAGACACTGTGTAATCTTCTAAATTAAATTTCTTTTCACGTTCATAAAAACTAATTAACGCATTTAGATACAGAAACTGTTACCAACTATTACCAGTACAAGGTGGAATTACAACTCCAGAATTGCAGACATGGTGAATGAAAATAAAACACAGCTCATACAGTGTTTGCAACAAAGTCTTTGAGAATGAAGATCCATATGGCGAGGACACTGTTTTACAACTGTTAAAGAGTATGTGTTGTCAATGAAGAATTTTGATTTTGCATTTCTCCTGAAAGTTGTCAGCTACATTTTTCTTTCACTACTCAACATTCTTCAAACCAAAACTTTAGATGTGAAATTCTCATCGAGGAAGTAAAAGACTATTGTCTTTATTAATACTGATTTCATGTTTAATTATCTCAATAGAATCCTTAACCATTCTCTAAAAGTGTATCTGGTACAATTGCTATGATGGACCCTGAGTCTTCAAGCAGTATCACTTTCCTATGTGGTTGTATTCAGCAACCAAGATTTTTTAGTGTCTAACAAAACCCAGATGCCTTTAATCATTCTTGTCCAGTTCCTTATATTATCAATGTATACTATGAATTCTATTGATGCCACATGGCAAAAGATGTATCCCATATTTTACTAATGGGAGAAAATTAACCCTCTTTCATGCTTGAGATATGATGCAATGCCACATCTCCCTAAGACTCACTCTATGGTACCTTGGAAATAATCAGGTGTATGGCTTACCACCTTCCTGAGGTTTAGTTCTTTTAAAGTTCTGAAATCAGTGTTCTAACAGTTCAAGAAAGTTAGTCATGAATTTACATAACTTATCAAGGATCATGCTACATAGTTATCACACACATTTCTGTACAGACGTCACCTCAACATTAAGTGGTCTGCTGTATTGGCCCAACTGTAGACGTAACTGACTCAGCAGTGATGTATACCAGATAAAGTATGTTTTGAAGTTGAGCATAAAGACAGGGATGCTATAAAGTTCCTACATTAAATTACATAATTAAAACAAGAAAGTAAAGTTTTATTAATTTAAGATGCATACAAATTACTGATTAGCTGTATAAGTACAGCTAGCAGTAAGTGTGATAATCAATTTCCTTAACTTGCTATAATTAATTTTCAACAGCTAGCAACATAATATTTTTGGGCTACATAAACACAGAGGCTTGCCTATAAAATAAGAAACTGAAAAGAAATTCTATCAACATATCACCTACAAAAATTGTCTGTCTCTCTGCCACTCCCCCCCTGCCTCTTTAAGTAAATTAAATTATAAGTAACTTCACACCTACCTCATTTATATCTGGAGTGTCACATGGAACAACATTATTTTCTGGGAGCTGAATTAAATATGGCAAATGCTCACTGCGATGTTTAACTCTGTATATTGTTGTCAATCCGGCTTCAGGAAATACCAGGATGTCAACATTCTTTGAAAATTAACAAAAAAAATATGCATCATGACAATTAACTATAAATATCACTATGCTACATATGAAAAACATCCAAATTATATTACGTTAAACAGCTTAAATTGTGCAAATGAACTAATTCCATTTAATAAAAATATTATGTCAACAAAAAGTTTGGGGGTTTAATTTTGATGTATTATCTTTGCAAAATTTCTTAAGTAAACTTTCCTCTTTCCTATCACATTATCATATCCAATAAATTCATTTATTAAACATAAATGAATTAGTTTGAAGGTATAAACTTTGAACCATTTTTCTTTTTAATCATATATGGACTTGGCTCCTAGTAAAGACATGTGTGTAGTGTTGCTCTATACGGGAGTGAATCTTGTACAATTGGAGAAAGTGGCAAGAAAAGACTCCACGCATTTGAGACCTGGTGCTGCAGAAGAATATTCAAGATAAGCTGGAGGGAGAAGATAACAAATTAGGAAGTCTTTAGAAGAGCTCAGGAAGAGAAGAGCTTTCTACAAAATTTAAAAGACAGAAGAGCTAAGTTTATATGGTATATACTACGACACAATGGGTTGGTTAAGAGAATAATAGAAGGAACCATTGGAGGGAAGAATCACAGAGGATGACCCCGTTTAGACTACATGAAACAGCTTATGGTCGATATGAACTGCACATCATATTGTAAGTTGAAAAGGAAAGCAGAGAAGCGTGAAGAATGGCGAGCTGCTACCAACCAGCCTATGGGCTGCTAACCTAGAAGAGTACTTGGCTCAGTTTGGTTGCGAACCCCTCATATGCACATTTTTATCGTACTTACGTATCAGTGAAAAACTATTACAGAATTTAAGAATAATTGTTTTATATATTAATACTAAAATAACAATGGAAAGTCAAACAGGTCAAACAGTAGTCTACCACAGCCTCCTCCCTTGCTCTCTCTCTCTTTAAGCCACTTCATTTTACGTTAGCCACAAAAAGACCCATTATTAATTTATACATTAAATTTTGAGTATCCTCTCACCTTCCCCTATGTTCCATAATATATAATTTTGTAACAACATGCAATCATTGTCATTAAATGTTCAGTACAACTAACCCCTGTTTAACCTACCATTCCCTTACAGGTGCAAAACAAGACACCATAACTTAATAGTAGTTAGCATCCTCCATAATTAAATTCTTGCCTTAAGTAAAAATGTTATCAATATTGAAGTTAGAATCGAAAATCTAAGACACTCAGTTTTTAATACATACATGTTCTGCAGCTTTGTCAATAATGTCAACATAACGATGAGCATTTCTCAGTATCAACTCCTGTGGTGACTGCACATCATCAAATGTAAGAGTAGCAAATTCTACAACCCCTGCTGTATACCACCCATCATGGGTTTCCTCACTGTGCTTGCCTACATTCAAATAAATCTGCACACCCACCTGAGAAAAACATCATTCGATATACACAAGTTTTCTTTTTAAGTAACTCTTGATATTTCTTGCAGTATTTGTATGTTATATATTATATAATCAAATAATGAATTACTTCTGCAAGTGTCTATACCTAATATAATATACAGAAATGTCTGAAGATACAGACTGAATCTGTGAAATGTATGTCAATTACAAATATAGTATAAAAAAAAAGAAAAATACACTTCCAGAAGTAACTTATTCTTTGACAATATCACACACACATTGCATAAATGTGTGAATGTTATATCACTTTCTTAATGGAATAATAACTCATGGATATGATTTAATAACATAATGATTTAATCTGTGTAACATAAATTCAATTATTGGAAAATTCCATTCGATACATAAGGTTGTCACAGGGTCGATATTTATCTCAGGATTTATAATTAAATAATTTTAATATATTTCGTGGGAATTCTTGTGGCTGCTACGAAAAGTTCCTTTGCATGTTGATTAATAATAGAGAGTACCTTTACAAACAATATATTACTTATAATCTAAAAATTTACACAAATTATATATTAAGTTACATACAAGTTTTGACGATATTCAATTTGTCCGTCTCAGAAAATAATGTAGTTTATCAATGTGTACAATAAATGTTTCCTTGTAATCACTGTTAGCTTATATATTGAATTTGGTTGCACTTTAAAATGTTGACTAGTGATTAGTGTTAGTGTAAATTGTTATATTGTCTAGTGGTTGTTCCTTGTTGAAAAAAAAAAATATTGTCAAATTATACTTTACACATCTAGACGATATTGCTGAAGGGTTCCTGGTCGTTTCTGAATATTTTTCTTGATTGTGTGTATTATTTGTTCATGAAAATGGTAGTGGAAGGATTATTATCTTCGATGATGGTCCTTCAGATCTTCTTTCACACACGGGTCATCTATTTTTATATACTTTTAATTACCTCTAGACACGCACTATTCAACTGCTTTCCATCACAATTAACAATTAAGTGTTATTTCTTCTTTTTTAGTCATAGAACTCATACAAATTTCTTAAATTTTGATTGGTCATTTATGTACAGTTTAAATGTTATAGGATCAACACCCATTACCTACATTATATTTTATAAATTACCTTTAATAGATAATATTATTATTATACTCTAATTATATATGCAATGTTTATACAATTATTAATTAGATAATTATAAACAATTTGATACTAAACATGCCTCAGTTTATAACTGTAAAACCTCATTAATTTGAATTTCTATGATATGTGGTGGAACAATTTTTATGGTTTATTGTAATTTCTACTTTGACTACCTGAGATAAATATATTTACATAAATTAACTGGTGACATAAAATCTTATAACATATAACAAAACTTTTAATAATAATAATTGTTTTTGACAGTTTTAGTTTATTTATACTGCTAAACTATTGTCTGTATGATAAACTAAAATTCTATCTAATAATAACAAAACACTTCCATCAAAAATAATTACACTGTTTAACGGTAGTCTGTGTCGCTATTTCTTATGATCACACTCATTACTTTAAAGGTTTGTGTCCCTTTTCCTTTCCTTGATTATAGGCCTATATGATTATAATTAATACAATTTTATTATATGGATTAGGTACTCTTTATTGGGTTTGGATTATTATTCAGGGTACGTTGATTAGGCCTACTAGGTTTATTTATTTCACTTTTTTCTGTTTACTGCCCTATTCTACTGGGTTATTTCTGGGTTTCTGGATAATATTATATAAGTCAAACCAAATAGTTTTCCTTTAATTTGCTAGCAATTATTATTTCTTGGTTCTTCTCTGGATCGGATTTCACTATTATTTACTATTCTTTTGTAACATTTTGTTTCGTTACAATGTGTATTTGTAGGCATCAAAATAAAACCGGATTTTTAGATAAACGTGATTAGGATAAACGAGTTTTTAGGGTATTATATGGTTAACTATTAAATATCTTATAATTAATTTTAATATATAAGTTGTATCAGACAATATACACTTATACACCTTAGAAGGAAAGTGATCCTTACACACTTTAGAAGGAAACTTTTATATTAACAATGACTAGGTCTTTTAAATGTTGCTTACAAGTTAACAGCCAGATTGAATACTTATAACTATAATAAAATTATAATTCTTACATTTTTAAGTGCAGTTTTGTAACGATAAATGATACTATATTTTTATACATACATATTAGAAAATGTGTATAGAAAATATGTCTCCTAAGCTACTTCGGTGGTACACATGGGAGCCATTATTTTATATTAGAAAATATATATGTTTGTATCAGACACAATGCTTTTAATATTAACAATATTTAACAAAATTACCTATACACAAAAACCGAATACACAAAAGTCTCTATAATGAACTTAGAGTAAGGCTCTAATTCAATGACTTGCTAAGAACAAGTGTCGTTTATTATAACGGTATTCTTAAATTACTAAGTTATTTACTTCTTCAAACTCTTTGATTCTATTATAGTGTGGACAAAATCTATATGTGGGCCGAGTTATCATGTACATAATATTCTTGCAGATTCTTACATGTATATCTTTATGTGCTGCACTGTGTTACAAACAGTACACCGCTGTTACGTACTATATTAAACACTAATGGCCATACCAATGAGTGAGGTGGCTAGTGAGGCAAAGGCAAACTATCTCAAGTACTTCCCACCCATCCATCTTTACCATTTACAATCCTATTTACCATCTTTATTTACCATCCTTAGTGAAGTAAGTGGTGTGTGTGTGTGTGCCACACATATATATAATATTGGCACTCTGTTCTGTTATTATCTGTACATCAATTTAAAATTTATCCTGGTTGTGTTACAATGCACATGTTATGTATGCATACGAACATGCATCATGCACCCGTGGATGTGCAAGAGCAGGTGTGTGTGTATGTGTATATATTTGTATGTGTGTGGAGGGGGAGTACACACTAATCTTTGGTGTGGACTACATAATTCACATAGACGTTTGCTACATTAATGACAAAAACATATATAAACATTAGTTCTAAAAAAAGGTGGTACCATATATATAAAGAGGATGAAAACAATTTTTAAATAATTTTTATATGTCAAAAAAGAAAATTGTTGCTGAAGAACCCTGTAGCAAAAGGAATATATGTCAGATGATTTTCTGACTTTAATAACTGATTTTGCCGTTAATATAATATAAATGCAAAGGCGGATTAAGCCGATTGGAGGCCCCTGGTGGTAAAAATTTCGAGGCCCTTAGACCCAAGCCCCAAAACAAAAAAATAGTGTAAGGAAGTGATGGCTTTTTCAGAAAGATTTCAGTATTAGACTTTTAATGACTTGCTTAAACCAGCAATATGTAGCTAATAATAAAACTCAATGTTTCAAGAAAAATCAGAAATTTATTCAAAAAATTTAACAGTAACTAAGTTACCTGAGTGCTTGAAAAAGGTTTTCTATATGAATTTGCATCTTGTTTTCTCTTTGGCAAATTCATCAATTATTTTTGCAGTATCTATTTCGTCCAAAATTTCTTGTTCTATGTATAATATGGCCATGTTGTTCAATCTGCCTTCTCCCATTGTACTCCTTAAATAGTTTTTAACGCATTTCAAAACTGAAAAAGATCTTTCACCTGATGCATTTGATATCGGTATTGTTAAAAATATTTTCAAAATAATCTCTACGTTAGGAAAAGTTGAAGACATTTCTCTTGCAGCTCGATAAATGTCTGATCCGGTTTTGATGATTTCTTGTAGAAATTTCTTCACTTTGTTTTCTTGTAGAAATAGTAAGAACTGCTCCAGTTCATCGTCAAAATTAGAAATATCAATGTCATTTTTGTAAATATCCTTCAGTTTTTTTATAGCGTTCTTTTTTGCTTCAGTTGGTAATCTTTGATCAAAAAATACACTAAAATGTTCTATAACAGCTTCATACATCTGAGTTCTTCGAGATAGTTCTGCCTTGGTGCTATCGCATATGACATAAAATGAATTGACAATGAAATTTTCATCCGACTCCTTTGCTTTCATCGAAAAACATTTTTCTCTTCTCTGGCCTACGAGCTTGTCCATCTTCTTCATCAAATGATAGACCTGATAACTCAGTTGCTTCTTTTTCAACTTTTCCAAATTCTTCTCTGAAATGTTCAATAAAATTCTCTAGTGACCTTAGTAGAATAGAGCCTTTTAATAGTTCACACTCCACTGATTGCAGTGATTTGCTAGTAGCATTTATTCTCTGTAGAATGGTATTCCAAATCACTGTCATCAGGGCGGTTTCATATTTTCCATTTTTTTCATAAGCGAAGTTGCCTCGACTATTGTGGTCTTTTTTCTTCTTTTGAGTCACAGATTTCAGCTAAAGCCTCTTTTATATGGGTGTAAACAAGTTTTCATACTGCTAAGAGATTTGTAAAAATCAATCACTTCTTATTACTAAGATGTATATTTGACATTATAGTATACTTGATGTAGATAATAAATTAACAGTTTTAGTTACGAGTCTTTCGCTTTTGGCTTTTGCGTTTACATGTAGAATACGTGAATAATATTAAATATTGCATCTTTCGCTTTTCTGTTATGGCAGTTTTTAACTAAGAATCTATCGATCTCGGGGCCCCTTGGAGATTCGGGGGCCCCTGGCGGCCGCCAGCCGCTTAATCCGCCCCTGTATAAATGGTTACATTAAAGTCATAAACGGATTTACAATTTACCTAATCAGTAATTAAAGGTGGAGAATTTTATGAATTGATTCAACAGTCATGTGAACAAAAATGGGATTTTCATTATTTGCACATATACACATTAACCAGTTATTTAATCAATGAGCAATTAGAAATTTGTAAGCACACCATACTAATAATAATAACACCATATTCTAGCAGTATTAAGTAAAGCAATGAACTGGGACACACATATCTGTAAAACTTGTGTTTATGTAATAACTCACAGAAAGAAGTGCAACGATCAAAACGCTGATAAACACTGACTTACAATATCTGCTAAGCAAACTCTGAGAATCCATTTCCTAAGCAGTCTATGAAATAAGCATCTGTAAACACAATATATGAGTTCTGACATACATTCTTCACCAGGTAATTACACTCATTGTTAAATTATTGGATATCACAATACGTTTGGCCAATAAGATGAATAATTTTATTTTTGATACCTTAAGTTTTATAAGAGATAAAAGGAATTCTAACTCTGGTATACATCAGAACCTCTGGCTTTACTCTATGTTCATATACAAATTTTATACTTGTTTAGATGACAACAGGCTATAGTCTTGAAAACGGTAGAAAGAAAAATAAAAAGAAAAAATTGGCACGAAAAAACGGTTGTAGTAAAAATAAAAATGTTAAAAGAAAGTTCTTTACTGTTAACTGGAGTTTGAACAATCCACAAAGAATGTTTAGAATGCCCAGTACTCTACGGATACACTCATCAGAGGTACAGAAATGGAGAGCACAAGGAAATACTTGGAAAAGAAATTGTGTTATATTGAACCAGAAGGTAATAGTAAAAATAAATACAATTCATGTTGGTACGGCTTCCAGCAAATAACCCAATGTACTATTTACATTTATTTTCCTTTTTATTTTTTGTATAAATAATGCAAATAAAAATTGAAGTCAAAAACCTTTCAGAGTAGTTTTCCACTTAATTCTTGCAAATCTATCTTGGCTCTAAACTTTTACCAGTTTGTACACTGCCTTCTAGTAGATTAACTTTTATGAATGATTTAAGTTGTTCTATAGTAGTATGCTGCAGTTTGTTAAATCTCCTACAAAAGTGACATAGCCTCTGCAGATTTGTTGGCCCCTCATACCTTCTTGTTATGCACTGTATAGCCTCCTTCTGTTCACAAAGTGTGTAGTCAATGAATGAGGTGGTGTACGACAAATGTTTTTACTGTAAACCATTATCAAGTTTTCTTAATTTCCTTGAATCTCACAAAAACCACCAGAATGTTCTGGACAGCTACTTTGTGCAACTTGAAGTCAACCACTGTTACTCACTGTGTATGGTTTAAAAGAGAAAGCTTCATCAGCTACAGTAACCATGTGAGTTATCACTTTCAAGTTCCTACTGTTGGTATTCTAAATTTATTGTTTTTTACAGATTCTCTGAGGCTGAAGTTCAGCAGATATTTTCCTGTAAACTTCTCTCTACTGAAATTAACTCATATAGAACCACAGTTCCCTCATAGAAGTAGAACAAACCTCTTTTATTCACTGTTAATATTTAATCTCAGCCTGAACCCACTTTCTGAAAGAGGGTTAAACATTATCACCTAAGACTTTTCTCCACTCCTAAAGCACAACAAACCTCAGTTGAAACTTAACATTACAAACTTTTACATTTATTTTTTATTAGTTTCCCAACCAATTTTAAATAACATCTATTGATTTTAATATTCTGGCTAATTCTATTAAGAATGATGCCAAACTGCTATTTCTTCAGAGTGATAACTTTGAAGGAAAGTGGAGAAAACCGACAATAAAAAAACAAATATACAGATGTAAAAATCATTCCACATGATTTTGGTGGTCGGTGGTAACTGTTATGTTTTTAAAAGTTTATAATATTTTGAATAAAAACATAAAAAATATAAATTATTTCTGAATAATTTATACAGTTCTTACTAATTATTTACTAAACTTTCCCACAGTTGTTATTTCCAGTTTAAAAGTCAAAATGTATATACAAATTACCACAGTTTTGTCTTAATAAATTATGCCTCCCTGTTTTAACCCGCTTTATGTTTTGTACAGTCTGCATTCTCCACCTCTCAGACATGTTTGTTTCAGCTGAACTGCTAAGGAATCTGCATCACACAATGGGTAAAATGTCTTGTATAGACTGTTTATCAATAAATTGGAGTTGAAACTTAATAAAATTTCAAGTCTTCAACAATACCAACTTGGAGTTTTTAAGTGAAAATGTCTTCAGTAAATTTCACTAATCTAACTAACAGATTTCTGTAACTTTTTTTTATTAGCGGGGGTCCTACAGTCTATGCCACATCCCGCATTTCTGTAACTTCGATAAATAAAAAAAATGCTATACTACCACAAAACGAATGTTATTATTCTCATTAACACTGAACAACATGCAGCCATAATATGACTGCCACCTCTTCAATGGCAACAGGGCAACAGTGACTGACAGGTGTGTTGGATTCTATTAATATACAAGACGTCTTCCCCCATAATCACAACCCACGAGTCCCGATGCCTCAGTCTGAGTAAATATGGAAGTTAAACATTTAAATTCACACAGTACTAATAATGATGGCTGAATATCTGTTTGTATATAAAAATTCTAATATTATTGTAAACTATGTCTCCAATTGATGAAACAATAAGAAAAGAGTATGGTTTTATTTTACACTTGGAAGTCAAATAATTTCAAGACTACAGAAGTAATTGTAAACCTATGTGTAGTAAAAACTAACATTATTAATAATTATGAACAGTATCCAAGGATGATGGAACCGGCCTTCACATTTTTCAAGAATACCTCTTCACAGTGCTAAAATTTTAATGGGTAATATTTTTAAATACCCTTGGTGAGAAAAAAATTTATTGCCTTTCGACTTTTTCATTACAAAAATGAATGACGTATTTAGTAGGCCTACCATTTTCATACAAAATAAATTGGTCTATTCTATAAACACAAAATTTAAATTGCAGATATGGTTTTCTTATTATAACCAAAATTTTAAAATTTAAATTTTTCTTCCAAATTTAAATTTTTATTTTTAAAATTCCTATTTAATATATATCACTAACCCTGGGGCCTAAGAATTATAAAATTTTAGGTAAACAATTGGCAATATGTAAACGTCAATTCTGAGATGAGATTCTTTTCATGATAGGTTATCACTTTCTTGATAGCAGTATTTATTTGTACTTGTTACGCATTATATAGGCATCACCACATTTCATTACATCTCTTCAACTGATATTATCTATTTGTAGCACAAACTATAATACAATTACCGGAACTTTGTATTACCAGTAATTTAAAGTGTTGGAAATAACCATTCTTACTCACTAACCTATTGTACAAACAGTTCAAACTGCTGTTTGATAGTTGATGTTAACCAGTATATTGTAGGAATGCGCAAGTTTTTAAATTTCAGTTATTATATTGAGCTTCTCTTATTAAAATTTCGAACTTCTTTAAAGATGGCTCAAGTACAATTAATTTTCTCCACTTAATTTTTCAATTTATTAAAAATTGATTTACTTCGATTTAATTTTACTACGAAGTAATAACATTGACCTCGGTAGTAATGCCCATAACAATACCATTTTATTTTTATAGTTATCTTTCACTAAGAATATACAAGCTTAACACAGTTTCTACTTTCCACTTTAAAATGTGTTATCCTATTTACAAAGTAACGTTATCTGATCTATTATGAATCAATGAATGACACTAACAGCAAACATAAACGAAAATAAATATGGAACTTACGTACCTTTCACACAGAAATTGTTTGCAGAAAGGAATATTTAAATTGCAATGCAAAAGTTTCCACCTTTTTATAAGTGTAAAATTAAAATTACACGAAATTCAAAACACTTTGTCAAACACTAAAAAAAAATTAGTCTTTGCAGTTTGCAGACAACAGAACGTTGAGTAGTAGATGCGCGCGCAGACAAATTATTTAGTAAACAAATTTTAAAATGTCAGTGTTTCAGCATACAGGTACTATTGATGATAATTTTCACAAATGGCCTATTATTTTATACTTGCTCATATTTGTCTAAAAAAAAATTATATAGTTTTAGTTGTGTGTAATATGTTGTCAATACAGTTCTACTTTGTTTCTTGTCTGCAACCTTGACAGTGACCTTAAATGTTTACTTATGTATGCCTATACAGTAAATTTCAAGATAATTGCAAGTCAGCTAACGTTTATTTGCTTGGCAATTAAAAAACATTAAATATTTGAAAACTTAAATCGAACATTTTTTTATTGGATTAAAGAAACGTTTTAGTACGTAATGGGTTCATTAATTATTCTGCGTAGTGAATATTATAATTTGCGTTATTGTTATTATTATTGTATTATATTAAATTGTTATTCAGTTATAAAAAAGCAATTTTAAAAAGAAGAAAACTGAATAAATAAATTTGCATATATGTTATTAGCTAAAAAAATGTAAAGTACCGTTTACCAAATGGTAAAAGCTTAAGAGCATGATAATGTCTTTCAGCCGCCAGCTAAACGCAACATTATTATGGTTACTGACTGACTGATTGGTTACATACCTATCTACAGCTATGCAGTGTTGTTTGCTTGTTAGGTCTTTAATCTGCGACGGACGTTAGCACGTTAGCGGTCGCGGTTTTAGTTAACGATTCCCGGCTGGTAAATGATGACGTCATGCAGCGTGATGCGTTACAGAAATTTTCAAATGACCCCCAGCCATAAGACATTATCATGTCAAAAAGTAAAGTACCGTTTACCAAATGGTAAAAGCTTAAGAGCATGATAATGTCTTTCAGCCGCCAGCTAAACGCAACATTATTATGGTTACTGGCTGACTGATTGGTTACATACCTATCTACAGCTATGCAGTGTTGTTTGCTTGTTAGGTCTTTAATCTGCGACGGACGTTAGCACGTTAGCGGTCGCGGTTTTAGTTAACGATTCCCGGCTGGTAAATGATGACGTCATGCAGCGTGATGCGTTACAGAAATTTTCAAATGACCCCCAGCCATAAGACATTATCATGTCAAAAACATTCAGAACTAACACTTGACACACGGATACGTTATTCTGTATGTACAGCCATGCATGAATATATGTGTGTACATTTTTATGACTGTCACGGTGCCACAGATGTAATGGACACATAAAGATTACAAATAAAGATAATAGAATGGATCCTCTGTCATTGGAAGCGGAGAATATCAAACAGATTTCAGAAAGACTACTGAGAGATGACCAGTGGAATAAAAGATGAAAGTGGGAGCTAGGTATGTAGGACTATGTTTTATTAAAATACAGTTACTTCCCCTCCCCCATCCAACGCGATGATAAATTAGCTAGTATTATCTTGTCAATGAAAATGTACTAAGTGCATTACTTAGAATGTTTCGTATCCAATATAGAGGCCCCCGCAGACCCCGTGCCGCGAGGGGGCCCCAGTTTCTGCAGGGTCCCTAGGCTTAAAGTGGGCTCATTCGCATAAAAATAACTGAGAAATTTTTTTACTAATACTGAAAAACAACATAATTTGACGACTATGCAAAATGCCCAATCTTATAAGAAATCGATTGTTATGGTTAATCTATTGCGATTAATGTCTTTTTGCGATAGACATAACATATATATTTACTTGAAGCCCCAGCAAAAAATGGTGAGCTCATAATAAGAATTTTTAGGCAACTTTTTCGTAGTAAAGAAAAAATGATGTCAGATTACCTAATGAAACAAGCATTTCAGATACGTGACACAACAAATTGAAGTATGTTGCATGTTTTTATTATAAGACCATTCCCCATCAAAAAACTGAATAAGAGCTCCCTTCCGTCCTTATCGGTGGGCCTAAAGCCCTTAGCGCCGCCACTGATCCAATATGCAATTTTTGTACGAAGTTAGGCTACATCTTGCCAGCTTTGGGAATGTTAATTTTAAGAAGCTGGCAGTAGTCCAACCGTTCACTAGAATCAGTAGTCGCCGGTAGGTGGAGCATATTTTCAGAAGAGAATAGGCGGCCAGCAGGTTATCCTTATCACGTAACAAGTCGGAGTTTTTCTGTGATACGGAAAACTGCATCCAACATCATGTGGGTACATTTGTATCAATCATTTCATTCCTTCTTCGTCTCCGTTGGTCGGCGTTGTCTATCTTTACGTGGCAAAAGGCGCATAAACAAATATACGAGCCTTTTTCCTTACGCGATATGAAATGCTCTTTTAGTTCTTACAAAAGTTCTAAATAAGGAATGGCTGTGGATATTCGAAAGTTTTCATCGGGGTTACAAGTAAATTATACAATTGATACATTAGACGTCTACGTTTGGTCTTTGAATAGACGAGGCAAAGTGATATCCGTTTCCAGAGTAGAAGCTTTATGTTTTGATTGAAAAAAATTTCTTGTTGAATTCCACTCCAGCGCGTTTTCGAATTTCGATATGTTTTCTTGAACGACAACAGTATAGCTAAACGATCCGGGAATATTCAGCTCTCCAGCCTGAAAAGTGATTAAAAGAGAACACTTATACTAAATATTTTGATTTGCACACGAACAGCTACAAGGAATTCATAGTTCTGCATACTACAACTGGTGAGCGTTGGTGGATGCCTCACTTCCACTGGCATAGGATACCATAAGAACATGAACTACAGCATCAAGGATATACTGGAGTTTACTTGTAAAACTCTGTTGGCTTCCTACCCAATGGTTATGGGGGGGGGGGTGAAAGCCCCACTCCTTGGATATGCTACTGGACTGTACAAGTTTTAACTTGGAGAAACTAGACCTATTCATTAATTCTTTGTCACTTGCCATTGACCCATCGATTTGCCACTGATTCTTTGCGGAACATATATTTCGCGAATGTGGTAGTTTTTTCATGCAAGAGACACGCTTGCCCACTGTTTGATCACACGGCCGGGGGAGTACCTACATGGTTCGCATAGATTTCTGCTGCTTATTTTATTTTCTGTGACAAAAATATGATCAAGAGTTGAACCAAGTCCTTGCAGTTTCTAAACTGTGTAGAGCGGTCACGGTCAGGTGTGACAAAACAACGTTTTTACCTATTCTTACGCGGTCAATTGCGCCCCGCACTTTCACTTACTGACCGAATCTGTCATTTAGAAACGTTGCTATTCTGAATTTCGATAAGATTTCAATTTACAACTTTTCATTTGTAAAGTGTCCGTGTAGAGGGAAGACGATAAGCTTGTCCCTTTCTAATTTTTATTCAAGCATACAACTAGGAATGTTAGCTTTATTTGAATAATGGCGTTACAGTTGAAAATAATATATCAATATGGGTTTTCAATCAACTTAACAACCTTGTTGATGTAGCACAAGTGTGTTACAAGTACTTAAAAATAGTGTAAGCAATACATTAAGCACAGACATAACGAGCAGTCAGTGACAGGGGTAGATTTAAACTATGTTAAATTCAAATGTTTTTCGAATAATTTGCAACTTTTGGGGGATGACTCTGTTTCAGATGCCGAGATCATGGTAAAGAAAACCCGACAGGGGTAGCTGAATAGAAAAAACACTTAAGGATGGCCTATAATTTATCAATAAAGGACACAGAATTAGGAGTGCAAGCAAAGCTTTTAAATCCCTTTTAGTACGCTTCAAGATCATAAATTTAGAAGAAATACCACTAACCCCCAATTAGGCCTAAACACTATTTTTGCGGTGGAAGAAGAGACAGCTCTTGCCACTAGGTTAATATTATTGATAGATTTGTTTTATGGTTTGACTTCTCAAGAAGTGCAGAAAGTAGCTTATCAGTTTCCAACATCTAACAATATTTCTCGCAGATTTTCGAAAGAAGTTGGATTAGCCTGTAAAGACTGGTTTCACGCCTGTATACAAAAACATTCTACCAACACTGTTAGGAAACCAGAAGCTACAAGTAACCCGCAGGATTACAGGACTCAATCGAAACGCAGTTAAAATTTTGTTTGACAACTTGGAGAATGTATTAGATAAGTTTAAGCTTACGCCCGACCGTATATGTAATGTAGACGAGACGGGTATAACAACAGTTCAGGGCCCAGGCAATATAGTGTCAACAAAAGGAAAGAAAAGGGTTGGGTCACAAGTTGGGAACGTGGGAAACTAATAACAGTTATATGTGCTATGAGTGCAGCAGGAAACTTTATACCGCCAATGTTTATTTACCCCAGAAAAATGATGTCCCCTCATTTACAGAAAGATGCCCCTCCTGCACAATATACGAGTGCTCACCTAAAGGGTGGAGCAACGAAAAGGTGTTTGTAACTTGGTTAGAACATTTTGTTCATCATTCTCATACTAGCCTGAAAAATCCAACCTACTAATTCTTGATAACCACAATTATCACACAACTTTAGAGTCCTATGAACTATGTAGGTCGAATGGAGTTACAATCCTTTCGCTTCCACCCCATTGCTCCCACAGAATGCAGCCACTAGATGTTACTTTTTACTCAACATTAAAAAGCGCGTCTATACGGGAATGTGACCTATATATGAACTCCAGTAAATTATTAAGAATTACTCCTTACGATCTAGCGGGTTTTTTAAATTCTTAAGCTTAATCGAGAGTTCCAACCTTGTCTGTTGCTGTGTCGGGATTTAAACCAACTAGAATATATCCTATTAATCCAATAGTCTTCAGTGATGAAGATTTCTGTGCTGCGACCGATGTTTGAACCAGCAAGAACTTTCTCTTCCAGTCGTCGAAAACGATTAACATGTAGGCCTATGGGACTCTTTCGAGAATAGCTCAAAGCCGTCAGCAAGCGTAGAGTCAGAAACACTACCAATGAACGAAAGTATCAAGGACATTGAAATTAACCGACAAATGATTTCAGCTGGTAGTTCTACTGAGCCTGAATCAATTCTTGAAATGACATTTGAGGATTTGGTACCAATACGATCAACCAGTAAAGTACACAATAAAGTCATTTCCTAGAGAAAAACAGCACCAGAAGTGTTGACATCTACTCCAAAGAAGAAAGTGTTAGATTTAGAATTTTCAAAGAAGAAAGAAAACAATTGCCGAAAGATAATGCTAAACTGAAAAGGCAAGCAACAAAATTATTGGAAAGTTTCTGTGAACTCAAAGCTAGGCCCCAAAGCAAGACAAGAAAGATAGACGTAAGGGTCAAGCACCGGAAACTCTTGAAACTTTGGAAACGGAAAAGGGAGAGGTAAATAAATCGCGTGGGTTAATCTTCTGTCGTTCATTTTCTTCAGAAGACAAGACACATGCTGGTTCGAATCGAGCAATTGAAATATTTATGACCTGATCTTATTTTACTGTACACATTTCGGCTGCCTCTTATGACTTTTTATAGGACTACGTACGGTTCGTCTAATGGTGACCAGCCTTGTCAAATCTGGCAAATATAGTTATAGAGTGACAAATACTCTGAGTTATAGTATAAGGTATTTGTGAACAAATGAGGGCATCTTACTTTTGTACTGGTTTGGAGTTGGTTGTAAGCTCCTCATGTGACATCGTGACGTCGTAAATCAGAAACGAAGCCTACGAAGTCCACATCCATCGCCTGAGGTGGGAATAACAAGAATTTTCCAGGAAGTTCGAAGGTAGTTGGCAGGGGCGGATTTACGCACAGGCAGACTAGGCACTTGCCTGGGGCGGCAAATTTTGGGGAGCGGCAAAATTTGAGTTAAGAAATGATATTATTCGGATATCTGGTCTATCCGAACTTAGATATTGCTCTGAGAATGTTTGTGAGTACGGCTGTCTCCAATGTCTCCAATTGTTCAGCGGAAAGAGCCTTTTCATCGCTTAGAAGAGTAAAAACATATCTCCGCACAAACGTGGGAGAGGATCGCTTAAACTTGCTGGCGGTACTGTCAATCGAAGGTGACATGTTAACGTCAATGGATTTTTCTGTTGTTATTGATGTCTTTGCCCAAACAAAATCTCGAAGAAAACTAAATACTTTTGTTATAACTAGATTTTTCCAAGTAATATGTTTTCAGTTTCATTATTTCCATATCAAACATTATTCAGTATTAGTTGCATTATTATTATTTCTGTGCTGTAATCTTTGTATACGATAAAATTAGTTGAGTTGCGTATATAGTTTTGTTATAACTAGATTTTTCCAAGTAATATGATTTCAATTTCATTTGTTTCATATCAAACTAACATTATTCAGTATTTGTTGCATTATTATTATTTCTGTGCTGTAATCTTTGAATACGATAGAATTAGTTGAGTTGCATATATAACTGTACCAGTATTCCAGTATTTTCCGTTTGTCATTTAATAAATAATATTTGTACCCATATTTTATGTGATTTTATTTACGTTTCCCTTAATTTCTAACTAAAATTAATTATTTTCTTCTGACAAGTAAATATTTATATTATCAATGTTTATTTATTTTTACATGAAATATAATTCACCTGACAGTCAAAGGAAACGAGTCAGACAATCAAACTGGGGGGAAAGAGGATGTGAAATCGAAGAGGGGAAGGGAGGGGGAATGAGGGAGAGAGATATGACTGGGTGGAGGGGGCGGCATTATCTGCCATGCCTGTGGGCGGCAGTACAGCAAATCCGCCCATGGTAGTTGGTAGTTACATACTCCGATTCTGCTGTCTTTATTTTTTGTCTTCTGTTAGAATTCAGCGAAGATCTGCAGAATCGTTGGAGCACGTCAGTCAATTTTCTATTGTCGCATGTGCATAGATCGTAGCTTTCAATATAAGAAAGAATCTCACTGTATTTCCATTTGATTAGGAATGTTATTGGGCTGTCTTAGTTAGTTTTGGACCACGTAACTTCGCCAGAGCTTTGATCACCTCACTACTGAAAGGCCTTCTCTGGTCCGCTATACCTGCAAAGGCACATCATATCATGCAATCAATTAACGGTAGAACACTTGAGCTACTGTCCTCGCAGTAATGCTATGTATAGACACAACTTTCGTCCAATTGGTAAACCGATCGACCACATTAAGCAGGAAACAAAATCATCAGGCGATGACAAAGGTCCAATTAGATTAATAAGAACCATAGAAAAGCATGAATATTTTTTAAGAAAATGTCCAAGCGATGACTTAGTGTATTTCGTTATCTTTCTTGATTGACAGACTTCAAATTTTTTGCAGACTCCTGAAAATGTTCGTGGACATTAGTTCAAATAAATTTGGAGGAGATTAATTTTGCTGAAGACGTTTGAAGTTTAATGAAAATTTCCCTATTGAAGTGTAGTCTTTGATGAGATAGTCATCTGAACTCGCACAGGTTGGCACTCTTCGACAGATTCAGTGTTGTGACCAAAACGTTGGCACTTTTGATACTGGGATAGAGTCCCTGTGGAGTAGTTACGCTCGACAGACTTTGACGCGATACCCAAAAACCTATGTAGAGAAAAAGGCTTTCTCTTGCCTTTCCATTCTCTACTAGCGGACGAACAAGTGAGAGAGCACGTGTGGACTCAGAAGGAGCATATAGCCGAAAAGTCGATCGTACAGGGTAGCCCTGCCCGAGATGGTGATCCACGATTTCACCCGGGTCGGTGGCAGCGTCAAGGACAGGGCCATAACATGCTTCCGAGAGAAGGTATGGTATTGCGTACCGATAGTGTAAATATCTAGCGATACACATACAACAACCTTGAACGTGTCCCCCCCTAGAAGCTTGAGTCCAACCTTGTTGGTTAAAACCAAAAAATGATAATACTAACATTTCAAAGAGCGACACAGCTAATATTTTGGGATAAACTGTGATGTAGATACCCAATGACAGGAGAATGTCAAAAGAAAAGAAAAAAGTGAATCTTAAGTACAAGGAAATGAATGACTGACTAAAAAGAATATATAAAAAATTAAGACTTTATACACAAGCCCTAAAGTTCATATAGAACTTTATAGTCCATCTATGGAGATGTGCAAAAAAAATTATTTAAAAAAATCACCTTTACTACAATATAGTTCTGAGAAATATTGTGGACTCTTCTGTACACATATTTCGGACTCCTCTGAAAGTTGATAGCCATGTCTTGAACAATAACAAAATAAATATTGTTATTCAGATACATTTCCTCTGTCATGTGTCATTTAAATATAAACAAAATATACCATCAAGTTGGCAAACACAAAGAACAAATACAAAGAGAATCTTAATAGAAAGTACTTACGAATATGAAAATTACTATAACGAAGCCACATATACAGCCCTTTGTAAATGACATCGTGCAGATATTTCAATCCTGAATGAATCTGAAAATAAGTTTTTAAATAGCAGAATTCATAAAACAAATTTAAATTACAACTAATAAGTTTTTGTAAAGATGCGTAATATTTGAATGATGCATAATCTAATAATACAAGCAAAAATGATGCAGTAGCTATTTATCACTTTCAACAATATTTACAATGAATAATAGATTTTAATTAATAATCTTCTATCTTATGCAAAACGTATAGGTGCGGTACTGTTTGAGCGATCGACGCATGTGATAATCGCATCCAGTGAACCCTTGCGACAAACGCACAGGTGTGGAAAAGATTTGTTTATGTAGCGGATCCATTGAAACAGTCAGCTGGGGCAACAGTCTTCAATTTATTAATCTTAATTAATTAATTATTTTAATTACCATATTGTTATTGACTACTTTGTTAATCTTTTACTTGTTAGTAACATATTTATCAAATAACATGTTATTGTCTATTTATTGGTTCCCAGGCAACCACATTTAATTTACATTTAGTATATATTAGGCCTGTTAGTGATTTCCAAGTATTAAAGATGTTAGCATTTACTAATTATTTACATTATTCTTGAATATAAAAACTACGACAACAATCAAGTGGAGCAATCTAAGTACCCTAGAGTGCATGCGATCGTTGCAGGCCAACTGGTCCCCAGTGCAGTCGCTGCAACAGTCGCATGCGATTGGTTAGTGCATGCAGCCGTTGCACAGTCACAGGTTAAATGGAATTTATGAGAAATGGTTCCGTTGTGCGTCGAATGCAAGCCAACGCATGCGACTGCTTCAGCGACTGCACGCATCTCCATGCAGCGATCGTATGCTTCTATTATCCAAGATTGTAACATGCGGGACTGAGGAGTGGGAGACTACAGAACATGAGGAAATGTTACGAGCCATGGAAATGGGAGAAGTTGGAGATGGTGCTGTAGACTTAACATTGCTGGATAGGGTAAACAATGAATAAATAAGGGAAAGAATGGATATACTATTTGCCAATACAAATGATACAATTGATGACAAGAGAGTAATGATATGTGACATGTGTAGGCATGAGTGCCGTATGGATAATTATATATGACCAAACATTACTATTGTCATACTACTGTCACAGATTCAATATTAAGAATAGTACAAATAATTCCTTGAACGATGTGAGGCTATTACGTTCGGCGTCAACATTGTTCAAAGTAGCGTTAGCCGAGCTGTTAGGCCGTGGTCTAAAGATGTTAACTACAGATACTACAGATATGGCTGTAGTTGGCCATCGGGCTCGCGACGATACTTGATTCTGATTGGTCGATGCTGCATGGCATCTTATATCGCGCTGGCTTGTTGAATTTATTAAAGTGGGCCTTCTTACTGCCGAAACATAGTCTACCTCAGTACTGGGGTTATTTGGCGAACAACAGCCAAAACACTGAAGATGGCGAGGCCGAAACGTCTTTAGACCGCGGCCCGGCTGAGAATAAACAGTAAAATTAGTGAAGAAAATTGACTCGAGAATAGGTGCAGATCGCTAGACAAGAATTTCCGCGATTCACAGGTTCCCTATCGCCAAGTTTTCGCCGTGGATTTCCCAATGGCATCAGCTGCATGCATTCAGTTATAAATTTATAACAATAAAATTTAGGATCGATATAATTAACAACAAAGTCACTTGCGAGACTTAGTAGGCTAGTGGGTGTCGCATTTACCTACTAACTTATAACTAGTTATTCCGGGGTTATATTGCCGGGTAGTGGAAGTGAGAACTTAAGGTAATAATAGGCAACTGAAGCGTAGTTATGGCAACAGTCTTACTTTTAATGCTGTGCATTGACAATTATTTTTATGCGGAGTGGCGATCTTAGTCCACAGGCGACACTCTCATAGAGAACTCCCTGCCCCTGAAACTACCCTCATCGAAGCATGTGCTGTGGCGCTGGATGTTGCCGGCCTGGAGGTGCGCTTTGTTTCTGCGTACCACCCGCCCGGCCATAGAGCTCCACCGCATGAGGAGTGGGACGCCCTCCTAGACAGCGATCTCCCAACCATCGTAGCCGGAGACCTTAACGCCAAGCATCCCTCTTGGAACAGCAGAACGTCAAACCCCTACGGCAATTCTCTCCGTAGGGCTGTCGAAGATGATCCCAGCGTCCTCATCATCGGCCCGTCCGAACCGACACACTTTCTCACTGCGGGTTATCCACCGGATGTCCTTGATATTGTAATTGTCAAGGCCCTTTCATCTACAAGTCAGCGCGGTGTCGGACCTATCGTCCGATCACGACCCCCGCTTGTAATTGTCTTGCTGCCGTCGGTCTCACTCCGACTTCCCGATCATCCTGTTAGGAGAGTCAATTGGCGATCCTACCATGATGATCTGGCCAGGCAGTTGCCATCTGTCCCTCCGGACCCACTCGTCTCTTGTGACGACGTGGATCTCCGGGTACATCAGCTCCAGGACCTCGTCCAGTCTCCAATGGACAAGAACACCTATACTGTTCCGGTGAATAATAAACGCTCCGACCTTCCTGCGGAAGTTCTCCAAGCCATCCGATTACGGCGCCAGCTCCGCCGCAGATGGCACCATACCCGTGACCCTGCCGCTAGACGGCGTTTTCGAGCCCAGTCGGAACACGTCTCGCAGCTTCTGCTTGACGTAAACGCGAATCGATGGGACTCCTATTTGGAGTCCTTGGAAGTCGACCACGCCTCCGTATGGAGAGCCGCTGGTAGACTAAAAGGCGAAAAGAGGACTCGCCATCCCTTGAATACCCCGGACGGCACTGTATACTCTGCAGAAGGCAAGGCGGAAGTCTTCGCCGACTGAATTGAGGAACAGTTCACCGTCCATAGAGGCATCTCTGACCCGGCTCATTTGGCCGTCGTCAGGGATTTCCTATCTGGATACTTTTCTGCTCCCCCCAATGATCCTCCTATTTCGGTCGGCGAGGATGACCTTGCGTCTGTCCTAAGCCGACTGAAGAAGAGAAAGGCCCCTGGCCCCGATCGCATCGGCGCCGCTGCGTTGCAGAATCTCCCGCCTTCGGTAGTTGACGTTCTTCTTGAGCTGTTCAACTCCTGTCTCCAGCTGAGGTACTTCCCCCGCCTGTGGAAAACCGCAAACGTCATCATTATCCAGAAATCTAAAAAGCCGCCCCACGCTACCTGGAAGCTACCGCCCGATATCACTATTGCCAGTAATCTCGAAGGTATTCGAGCGCCTTCTCCTGGCCCGTATTCGGCCCCTGGTGAATGGTTTCATCCGCGAAGAGCAGTTTCGGTTTAGGCCGAGGCACTCGACTACTCTTCAGCTAGTACGGGTTGTCACCTGTCTAGCCGACGCCGCCAACAATCATCAGGCAACAGGAGCCGTCCTATTGGATGTGAGCAAAGCCTTCGATAAAGTCTGGCACGAAGGCCTGCTCTACAAACTGGCGCATTCGCCACTCCCGACATCTATCATCCACTTGCTCCGATCCTATCTGACGGATCGCACCTTCAGGATCAGCGTAGATGGGGCGTTCTCTCGGGTTCGCCCTGTCGCCGCCGGCGTCCCACAAGGATCTGTCCTCGGCCCCGTTCTGTACGTACTGTACACGAAAGATCTGCCTGTTTATCCCGGGGTCACGTTATCTCTATTTGCCGACGACGCGATGTTTCATTTTAGCTCGCTTTCGCCTTGGCGGACGAGCGTAATGTTACAACGCCAGTTGGCTATGCTTCCGGACTGGCTAAGGAAATGGCGGGTAGCGATCAATACGGAGAAATCCGAGGCGATCTGCTTTACGCATAAGTCCATTTCCCGATGCCAATCCCTCTCCTTAGAGGGGAGACCCATCAACTGGACTGAGACGGTGAAGTACCTGGGTGTTCGGCTTGATCGGCACCTAAACTTCAACGCCCACGTGACCTCAACCCTCAACTTGGCTCGTGGCGTCAGAGCCAAACTATCACCTATGCTTTCGCGGAACAGCCGCCTGGCTGTCCGTACAAAACTAACATTGTATCTACTGTTCCTCCGAACAGTACTCACTTATGCGGCACCCGCTTGGTGGCCTCTCCTGTCGGCCACCAACAGGCATAGGCTGACTACATTTCAGAACTGGACCCTACGCTCCCTCACGGGGTCCCCGTGGTATGTGCGAAATTCTGCCATTCACCGGGGCCTCCGTGTTCCCACCTTAGAGGTCTTCGTCTGGTCCCTGGCAACGAATTTGTTCGCCAAGGCCGGCGAGTCCCCTTATCCGCACCTCCAAAGGCTTAACAGCATGGAGAATGGACCGCCCCCTCGCCGCGTCAGGCGCCCTAGGGCGCTGTTAGACGACCCCCCCAAGTTCATCACATGAACCCCCCAGAAACGAACCCCCCAACCTTCTGGAAATCTGAACCGATCACCATCAATCACTACCTGCGCCTACCGAAACTGTAGTCAATCATGCTGCGGCAGATTGGAATGGATAGATTTATATTGCCAGCATCAGCTTTGCCGATTCGGCAGGGCTTTGATCCGGGACACGGGCTCTCGCGAGGTTGTGCAAATGCCTTCTTTGTGAGAGCCGACTGCCCCGGTGATAAGTTCCTTCGACTCGGCCGCCGCCTTCGGGCGGTTGAGCCTCTTGTACTCGCCAGCGCGCCTCTAAGTTTCCGTGGGCTATGTCCTCGGAGACCAAGGAGCCGCGACCAGGCGTTGCGATTGGCTGATGCCATGACCACTGAGATCCCCGTCAGCACCCGCTTTGCTGATTTGGCAGGGTAATGACCTGAGACACGGGCTCCCGCAAGGTTGTGCAAGTGCCTTCCTTGCGAAAGCTGGCTGTCTCGGAGTCATTACTTACCATTTCGGCCGACGCCCTAGGGCGTTCGAGCTTCTTGTCCTCGCCAGTGCGTCCCTACGTTCCCAAAGGCTAGCCTGAGGGGACCATGGTGTAGCGCCTTGGCGGGACAATTAGCTGAAGCAAAAGCTTAAGCTTGCCTCCGTGGTGGCCATGTAATTTATCATGGACCCGGGGACTGCACCATAACACCCTTGAGCAGAGCAAACGACCGCGCTGACCTGTTGGCACCTGGCGTTCATCAGGCCTAGGCCTGGACAACCCACACAAATTAGGGCGCAAGACGCCCGCGCACCATCCATCATCCATCCATTATTTTTATAAAGACTCACTTTCTTTAAGTGCTGAAATAGATATTACCTTTCTTATTCCAATTAAGACGATTACAAGTTTATTGCGAAGTTTGTTTGGTTACAGTATGACTTACGCTTTGGCACACCGTGAAGCCTATATTCCGTGGCAATAGGCTTACGTTCAGAGGGACAGTCGGAGCAGATAGATATCTTGATACCCTGACTAAAAACATTCAGCTCTGTTACACTACTCGCTGCTGATCATCGACGTGATAAGTATGGTACGGTACTGATTACCTCCCCTGTAATTCAGATTTCTCTTTCCCAGTGTATACTTTGTTGTAAGCTGATTTACTTTAAGTTAAATTATAGCTGAGGATGAAGAAGACATCTGTTATATGCTTAGAAAGTTAGATTAAGAATATCAGAAACGGGACTTAACAATAAATACAAATAAGACTGAATATATTATCGTCGGAAATACATGCTGAGATATAGTGTTGGAACGGGGAGTTGTGGAGGGAGTAGATTCATACAAACACCTTGGTGTCATGATTATAAAAGACGGCACAAATGTAACAGAAATAAAAAAATCGTATGGGACATGGGAAGCAAGTGACGAGACAGTTACATTCCACTTTATAGGGCAATTAACTAAGGGTTGAAACAAAATCAAACTATATAAGACAGTAGTGGAAAGTATTGTAACATATGGGGCTGAAGTGTGGGAGACTACAGAACGCATGAGGAAAAGATTAGAGCCAAGGAAATGAAATACTGGAGTAGGTGCTGCAGACTTACATTGCTGGATAGGGTTAATAGTGAAGAATGAGGGAAAGAATAAATATATGTACCAATATAAATGACACAATTAATACTAAAAGATTAAGATGGTACGGCATGTGTACTGTATGCGTTGTGACAGATGGCCAAAGAAATTACTCGAAAGGACTCCTCCTGAAAGAAAAAAAAGAGGGACCCCGCGAAAGACTTGGATGGAAGGCATAGTGAATGTAATGGCACAGAGAAATCTGAAGAATGATGATTGGAAAGACCGTAAAGTTTGGAAGCTAGAATGCGTAAAACGACTTTAAATGTTCGAAAATCGAAAATACATATAATTTAATTTTATGGACCTCAGAAATAACAATTAGTTATTATTTTTTGCACTTTTCTCTTTCCATATCACTGTCATCTTGGCGCAGTCAAAGTGTTCCCTAGGCCTACTCTAAGTTTAGTTAAGTCGTGATTGTACGTGTATTACCAAGAAAATTCTAATGATAACTAACTTACGTGACGATCATAATGATGTGAACAAATTGTTTGTAAACTGTAAAAGGTTTAGGTACGCTAAGTAGGCCTAAATGAAAAATAAAAAACTGAATATTTTATTTGTATTATTAATATAGCCTACTACTGCCTATCTATATTGATAGATTTAATATCTATCTATATTGATGACATAGTTACAGAGTGGAAATTACGAGTAGATCCGGGAATAAAAATAAATAATAGAACATACATGAATACAATGCTTTTTAAGGATGCTCAAGTAATCATCCAAAACAACGAATGCAAGCTCCAGAAAGCAATGTTCAAGTTACAAGTCTGTGAAAATTACTGTGTAGAAGACAAAAACTAATGACATTTGTGGGCAAATACCCCTTACGGACTACGATCGTACTGCATAATAAGAGTTTAGAGCAGTTGTCATATTTCCGCTATATTGGTTGTGACGTCACTTATTACGTGTATTACGATGTTGATCACATGTTGGCTAAGTTTCAGTCAGTATGTGGCACAATTCGTCGAGAGCTGTCAAGAAAAACAAGGAAAGACTCACTAAAATTTTATAAGGTAATGGGTGTGCCATCATTATTGTATGGTTCTGAAACTTGGGTTCTGGCGAAACAACATCTAAATTTTTACACGCATCGAAGATGAAATTCTTGCGGTCGAAGAGATAGGCTGGACACGAAGGGATAGACTCTACAATGAAGAAATTCGCAAAGAGTTGAACATTTTTAATATCGAAGATCGTATTGCAGAGAACAAAGAGATTCTCTGATCATCATCTGAATAGGATGCCAGATGGCAGGTTGCCTAAGGAAGTTTGATAATACAAGCCTGTTGGGCAGCGAAATACAAGATCTAGGAAGCGTTGGTGAAGTGTAGGCCTATATTTATATTCCTTTGGGACCGGAACAGGTGATTCGCATAGACCCTTATAGAAGAAGAAATTTTTTTTTGCGGGGGAGGAAAAATGCATTATGCACCATTAGGAGACACCCGAATGGTCTCCCGGTGTGTCGGACTCGCACCCACCAAGGCACCTCGTATTGCGCCTACTAGGCTTCCACAGCTTTGTCTATATCATCGACTTGTGAGAGGGTCCAGTTCAGACTTCTTCTGCCGTAGGACCATCCTCACGAAGGTCACAATCATGTCCCAGTTCTCTTTGCTGTTGAGTATGACGCCTATGATGTTATCAGGCGTCATGGGGCCAATCTCCGATTCCAGTCCTCGCCTCTCCACCACCCACCGTTGACACTCGAAGAAAGTGTGATGAGCGTCATCAGAGTCTGAGTCGCCTTACACGCACGACCGATCCTACATCTTACCCATCCTTCGCAGGTATGCACAGAAATAACCATGCCCTGTCAGGAATTGAGTAAGGTAATAATCTACCTCGCTGTGCGTTCTGTCCACCCATTCAGGGAGGTTCCCAATCAACCTCGCCGTCCACCTAGCTCGACTCTCCTGCTCCTATCGTAGTTGCCAGCTCCGCATGGAGTGTGCCCTGGCCACTGTTCTTGCTTCTACGATCCCCAAGTCTTCCTTGGTCTTGTAGACCCTCCTCCTCTCCTCAGCCATCAGATCTATTGGCATTACTCCAGCGACGACCAACACTGCTGGTTCCGACACCGTTCTGTAGGAGCTTGCAATTCGAAGTGCTCCTCTTCGTTGTACCGCGGCCATCTGCTTGCGGTATTTTTCTTGCTTCAGTGCGTCGGCCCAGACCTCGCATCCGTAGAGGAGAATCGAGTTGGTCACCGACATCAGCAGTCGCCGTCTTCCCGCAGCTGGGCCTCCGATATTATATTACTACTACTACTACTACTACTACTACTACTACTAATACTACTACTATTACTACTACTATTAATTTATTATTCTTATTATATTCAACACGATCCTACAAAACAGTACCCAAAAAATATACTATACTATTCCAATCTTGTTGTGTATACTATGCATATACGCACAAAGACACGTGTATATACGTGAATTATAATAATTCTACAACATTTACACGCAGCGTGCAAAAGGAACACAATGCAGTCACGTGTAAAACAGCGTGTTTATGTTTACTCAAGTGCATTCTATAGAGTACCGCTCACCTGGATTTATTAATCTGCCAGTGTATTCCAACTTAGAGCAGTATTATTGATGACACCCGTAAACACCGGTAACGAAGTATGTCAAAAGAACCGGATAAACTGTGCCTCAACGTTTATCTGTGTCAATAGAACGGAATAAACTGTTGGCTTTTCCTCGTACACAAGGGGGAACTACTCGCAGTGCGGATTACGTAACGCAAAAGTTACAGCAATCTCATTTCACATTCGCTAAGCGTCAAAAGTCTATCGGCCTCGCTTTCACTGCCAGAGATAAGATGACCTCTGCAAGACAGTAGTTCCCCCCACAACGGATAAAGCACTTTTTCCTTATGAGTGCTTTGTACACGTACCACATTGGGTCTTTTGCGTTATACGACCACAAAGCATTGGTATTGGCATTTTGTTCATCTTTCATTAAACTGAGTATAGTTCTCGGAATTTGCTATCTCTGTTTACTGATTAGTTAAAAGCTGCGTCCAGTCTCGCCTCTCTGTGTGTGTGTGTGTGATTTATACGAGTTGATTATAAAAACAAAAGCGAGTAATGGTAAAGGCAGTCAGCGGGTCTTTTCTGTTTCTTAACAATATCATAATATCCACGAATCCACGAATGTTTGATATGCCCTGATATGATGCCCACAAATCCGACATGATGGTCGTGCCCGGATTAATACACTCCCGTATTACACTTAGCAGAGTTGCTGCAGTGCGGTCTGGAACAGCATACAAAAAGCATTGGTTATTCTCACGACACATGCCGCCAAACACCCATTGTTGCGGGTAAACTCTACCGATGTTGTACTTTCGTCTAGAAAAACAAGACCCATCGATTTCTACAGTCATGTTAGGCCCTCCAATTTTAATAGGATTCTTCAACAGAGAGTCCGTGCATACTTCACGCAAATAGTTTTTCCAGTCGGTCATAGTGTGCGTACTCATGTTGAGCTCGTCTGCACAAAACTGTGATGTGGTGTATTCCTTAGTCCACGAAAAAATAAACAATACAACGGTGTCACAAGACAGCCTGCTGCCCTCTAGCCACGTACCGTTACGTAAACCGACGGGGTCGTCCTACACTGTGTTTTACCACATCACCACCTACAAATTTTTTCAGACAGCTGAAGAGTCATTTCATGACCATTCGCACAGTATCGTCTTTTGTGTAAAACACCTTTGTCCTTCAAAAACTGCACTCCCTTCTCATTACTACTTATTTCCCGCACTAAATGAAATAAAGACATGTTGCTGAACGCACCGACAAGACAGGAATGACCTACGACTACAGACGGTGGAGCGATAAGATAACTTATAATTATTCTTGTATAGTGTACGACAGTCTGTAAATGAGAGAATATCATTTTAACTAATCAGTAAACAGAGATAGCAAATTCTGAGAACTATACTCAGTTTAATGAAAGATGAACAAAATCCCAATGCCAATGCTTTGTGGTCGTATAACGCAAAAGACCCCGACATTTAATGTAATCGCTGATGGTCTTGTTGCGTTCCAACTGTGCGGCTTTTAATTCTTGGCCAGTGGCGGTCCTGGAATTTATGAGACAATACCATTTTTGGTACATTCATATATGGTATTGCTAGCTTTCTGCAATAATCGGGTTGAAACAACCTCATCTTGCCCTGTTGTAAGCAAAGCTGTATCATCAGCAAAAGTAGTTGTCCAAAAGTAGTCAATTTTGCTTGTTCTAAGTTTGGTATGTCACTGGAATACATACAAGACAGACCCAAATGCGATTTTTTCTTCTTTTTTTGCCACGTTTAATTTTAATATGAAATTAATCGAGTTTTCAAAATTATTTGTTTTAACTCATCGATGAAAATACCGGAATAAACTTACGTACACACGATACAATCATAATCATGTACATATCGATACGTATGTCTAACGAAGTGCTGTTTTGGTTATGTTAGCAGACTGAATTTTGGCTTATGGTAATCGTGTTATTTCAGTTGTGTTAGTGAAAGATGCGTCGATTTTAATTTCGGTTAATTATTTAATTTTTAGTAATACCGAAACAAAAATGTGCAGTCAGTCAGCGTTTAAAAGCACAGTATCCGTTTATTGTGAGGATTATTTTGTTATAAACTTATTTGTTCAATTTGCCAACTGGAGTTTTCAGCGCATCATAAAGTAAAAGCAAATATTCGAGGAACATATTAATTTAAAAAGACATGTTAAGAAAATATATTTAATGATGTAACTAAATTTGTATAGGTTGGCTTATTGGATAACAAACTACTGCGAACTGCTGTTGAAAGTTCAATGCATTTATCAATAATACTCTGCATAAGGACGATGCAGTTGATATTGATGACTTATTTCATGAAATTTCTAAATTTAATAAATTTTTACATTTATATACTGTTTGTGAAAGTAAAAAAAATTTTAGATAAGGAGTTGTCACAGATATGGCTGATTATTTTCAAACATTTTAACCGTAGAAGAAAAGTCTATCGGCTTGCATAATTGACTGAGTTTATTTATTCTTTAACTGGGACTTTGAAAGGGTATTCACCTTAATGAAGAATCGGTGACGTTAAGAAAGAGGCAGTACGGGTACAGGAAAGAAAAATATTTACTTAACGTCAAATATAATTCACAGTAACCCGCGTCTGTAGTAAATTTTACAGAATTATTTAAAATAATAATAATATTATTATTAATGTAGCAGCATAGAGTGAGAAAGACAAAATAGATGGTACAGGACCTTCCGGTCAAGCAAGCTAAATAGACCTAAGTTAATCAATTAATATGTAAACTGTAATTGAATTTATACACTAACATTTTATAATTATAAATAAATATCGGTATAGAGAACCATACATGACTTCCATGTTTTAAGATTTATATTTAAAATTATTTTCGAAATGAAATATTACCATAGAAACTACTTCTTTCTACTTACTGCTTCAGCCTTAACCACAGTACTGTGGTCACTAACGTATACCGCCTCACGTTATCGCACTCGATTTTCACTGATGATGGAAGTCGATGGCATTGCCGAAACTTCTGGTTTTGTAGAAAACATTGGACTACGGCCAAACATCCCGGGAAGCAATTTTAACAAAAACTATTTCTTTGTTGCCGATAATGTAGTACACATATATATAAAAAATATGCATACAATTAATGGCTTGTATAAGTTAATGATTGATCTCCATTAAGTAGTGCTCAAGTTTCCAAAGTTTTAAGATTATGATGTCCGTAATTAAAACATCAGAGTAGGTTTAGTGTGTATGAGAGTACACCGTGGAAAAAATTTTCAACATTTCCTATTGAGCGTTGCTTAGAGTAAAGCTGCGAATCTACAGTGTACGTATCACAGAACAAACACGCGGAAAAGAAGGAGCGCTCGGAAGTCACTCATGGACCCTCAACATCTTGCAGAGGGTTCATTCCCTAAAGACGAAAAGTCTGTCTATGAATCGTTCCTCTGTAAACACGTCCAGTTACACTACATTGCCCAGCGATCGATACGAAGCAAATCGCTATCCACGCTGGACACTTTTTTCGGCATGCACGCGTTATGTTGGTATGGGTTTCAGCACTTTCCATTTAAAAAGCGTGCAAATGTAAGAAAATAAACATGAATGAGGCCAGGAATAACGCGAATTTTGTGTGTGTATGTGTGTGTGTGTTCCCTGCCTTTTTATTCCAGTAATCATAATAATAAAATGGAAACGTAAACATTACATAATTTAGATATGGTTGCCTGCCACGAACGATATATTTTCACACATACATAATTTACACTAAAATGAAAAAATTATAATTTTATTGCCTGGCAACAAAATTATTTTATTTTTAACAATTACCATTGTTTGAAAAAGTTTAAATGAAATTTCAGGTACTTTACTGTTGTTAAAACGTAAAAGGTTGCAGGTAAACTACCCTTTCCCCTTAACCGATCTTCACCAAAATCAAAAGTCCGTGAGTTCTCTACAATTCAGTGACGTATGCAAAACATTAATTGATTCTGTTTGAATATGCGGCAGTTATCGTTCGTCAAAAAAAATTACCCTTGTTAAAACGTAAAAATTTGCTGGTAAACTACCCCTTTCCCTTAACCGATCTTCACCAAAAACAATAGGTCTTGAGTACTCTACAAATCAGGGCTGTATGCAAAAAATTATTTGATTCTGTTTGAATTTGCGGCTGTTATTGTTTGCCATAGAAAATACCCTTCTTAAAACGTTGCGGGTAAACTACCCCTTTCCCTTAACCGATCTTCACCAAAAACAATAGATCTTGAGAACTCTACAATTCAGGGCTGTATGCGAAACATTATTTGATTCTGTTTGAATTTGCGGCTGTTATCGTTTGCCAAAAAAATATGGGTATGGAGAACCATACATGACTTCCATATTCTAAGATTTATATTTAAATCATTTTCGAAATGAAATATTACCATAGAAACTACTTCTTTCTAATTACTGCTTCAGCCTTAACCACAGTACTGTGGTCACTAACGTATACCACCTCACGATATCGCACTCGATTTTCATTGATGATGGAAGTCGATGGCATTGCCGAAACGTCTGGTTTTGTAGAAAACATTGGACTACGGCCAAATATCCCGAGAAGGAATTTTAACAAAAACTACTTCTTTGTTGCCGATAACGTTGTACACATATATATAAAAAATATGCATAAAATTAATGGCTTGTATAAGTTAATGATTGATCTCCATTAAGTAGTGCTCAAGTTTCCAAAGTTTTAATATTATGATGACCGTAATTAAAACATCAGAGTAGGTTTAGTGTGTATGAGGGTACACCGTGGACAAAAATTTTCAACATTTCCTATTGAGCGTTGCTTAGAGTAAAGCTGCGAATCTACAGTGTACGTATCACGGAACAAACACGCGGAAAAGAAGGAGCGCTCGGAAGTCACTCATGGACCCTCAACATCTTGCAGAGGGTTCATTCCCTAAAGACGAAAAGTCTGTCTATGAATCGTTCCTCTGTAAACACGTCCAGTTACACTACATTGCCCAGCGATCGATACGAAGCAAATCGCTATCCACGCTGGACACTTTTTCGGCATGCACGCGTTATGTTGGTATGGGTTTCAGCACTTTCCATTTAAAAAGCGTGCAAATGTAAGAAAATAAACATGAATGAGGCCAGAAATAACACGAATTGTGTGTGTGTGTGTGTGTGTCTTCCCTGCCTTTTTATTGCGGTAGTCATAATAATAAAATGGAAACGTAAATATTACATAACTGAGATATGCTTGCCTGCCACGAACGATATATTTTCTCTCATACATGATTTACATTAAAATGAAAAAATTATAATTTTATTGCCTGGCAACAAAATTATTTTATTTTTAACAATTACCATTGTTTGAAAAAGTTTAAATGAATTTTCAAGTACTTTACTGTTGTTAAAACGTAAAAGGTTGCAGGTAAACTACCCCTTCCCCTTACCCGATCTTCACCAAAATCAAAAAGCCTTGAGTTCTCTACAATTCAGTGACGTATGCAAACAATTATTTGATTCTGTTTGAATATGCGGCAGTTATCGTTCGTCATAGAAAAAAATTACCCTTGTTAACACATAAAACGTTGCAGGTAAACTACCCCTTTCCCTTAACCGATCTTCACCAAGAACAATAGGTCTTGAAAACTCTACAATTCAGAGTTGCATGCAAAAAATTATTTGATTCTGTTTGAATTTGCGGCTGTTATCGTTTGCCATAGAAAATACCCTTCTTAAAACGTTGCGGGTAAACTACCCCTTTCCCTTAACCGATCTTCACCAAAAACAATAGATCTTGAGAACTCTACAATTCAGGGCTGTATGCGAAACATTATTTGATTCTGTTTGAATTTGCGGCTGTTATCGTTTGCCAAAAAAATATGGGTATGGAGAACCATACATGACTTCCATATTCTAAGATTTATATTTAAAATCATTTTCGAAATGAAATATTACCATAGAAACTACTTCTTTCTAATTACTGCTTCAGCCTTAACCACAGTACTGTGGTCACTAACGTATACCACCTCACGTTATCGCACTCGATTTTCACTGATGATGGAAGTCGATGGCATTGCCGAAACGTCTGGTTTTGTAGAAAACATTGGACTACGGCCAAATATCCCGAGAAGGAATTTTAACAAAAACTACTTCTTTGTTGCCGATAACGTTGTACACATATATATAAAAAATATGCATAAAATTAATGGCTTGTATAAGTTAATGATTGATCTCCATTAAGTAGTGCTCAAGTTTCCAAAGTTTTAATATTATGATGACCGTAATTAAAACATCAGAGTAGGTTTAGTGTGTATGAGGGTACACCGTGGACAAAAATTTTCAACATTTCCTATTGAGCGTTGCTTAGAGTAAAGCTGCGAATCTACAGTGTACGTATCACAGAACAAACACGCGGAAAAGAAGGAGCGCTCGGAAGTCACTCATGGACCCTCAACATCTTGCAGAGGGTTCATTCCCTAAAGACGAAAAGTCTGTCTATGAATCGTTCCTCTGTAAACACGTCCAGTTACACTACATTGCCCAGCGATCGATACGAAGCAAATCGCTATCCACGCTGGACACTTTTTTCGGCATGCACGCGTTATGTTGGTATGGGTTTCAGCACTTTCCATTTAAAAAGCGTGCAAATGTAAGAAAATAAACATGAATGAGGCCAGGAATAACGCGAATTTTGTGTGTGTATGTGTGTGTGTGTTCCCTGCCTTTTTATTCCAGTAATCATAATAATAAAATGGAAACGTAAACATTACATAATTTAGATATGGTTGCCTGCCACGAACGATATATTTTCACACATACATAATTTACACTAAAATGAAAAAATTATAATTTTATTGCCTGGCAACAAAATTATTTTATTTTTAACAATTACCATTGTTTGAAAAAGTTTAAATGAAATTTCAGGTACTTTACTGTTGTTAAAACGTAAAAGGTTGCAGGTAAACTACCCTTTCCCCTTAACCGATCTTCACCAAAATCAAAAGTCCGTGAGTTCTCTACAATTCAGTGACGTATGCAAAACATTAATTGATTCTGTTTGAATATGCGGCAGTTATCGTTCGTCAAAAAAAATTACCCTTGTTAAAACGTAAAAATTTGCTGGTAAACTACCCCTTTCCCTTAACCGATCTTCACCAAAAACAATAGGTCTTGAGTACTCTACAAATCAGGGCTGTATGCAAAAAATTATTTGATTCTGTTTGAATTTGCGGCTGTTATTGTTTGCCATAGAAAATACCCTTCTTAAAACGTTGCGGGTAAACTACCCCTTTCCCTTAACCGATCTTCACCAAAAACAATAGATCTTGAGAACTCTACAATTCAGGGCTGTATGCGAAACATTATTTGATTCTGTTTGAATTTGCGGCTGTTATCGTTTGCCAAAAAAATATGGGTATGGAGAACCATACATGACTTCCATATTCTAAGATTTATATTTAAATCATTTTCGAAATGAAATATTACCATAGAAACTACTTCTTTCTAATTACTGCTTCAGCCTTAACCACAGTACTGTGGTCACTAACGTATACCACCTCACGATATCGCACTCGATTTTCATTGATGATGGAAGTCGATGGCATTGCCGAAACGTCTGGTTTTGTAGAAAACATTGGACTACGGCCAAATATCCCGAGAAGGAATTTTAACAAAAACTACTTCTTTGTTGCCGATAACGTTGTACACATATATATAAAAAATATGCATAAAATTAATGGCTTGTATAAGTTAATGATTGATCTCCATTAAGTAGTGCTCAAGTTTCCAAAGTTTTAATATTATGATGACCGTAATTAAAACATCAGAGTAGGTTTAGTGTGTATGAGGGTACACCGTGGACAAAAATTTTCAACATTTCCTATTGAGCGTTGCTTAGAGTAAAGCTGCGAATCTACAGTGTACGTATCACGGAACAAACACGCGGAAAAGAAGGAGCGCTCGGAAGTCACTCATGGACCCTCAACATCTTGCAGAGGGTTCATTCCCTAAAGACGAAAAGTCTGTCTATGAATCGTTCCTCTGTAAACACGTCCAGTTACACTACATTGCCCAGCGATCGATACGAAGCAAATCGCTATCCACGCTGGACACTTTTTCGGCATGCACGCGTTATGTTGGTATGGGTTTCAGCACTTTCCATTTAAAAAGCGTGCAAATGTAAGAAAATAAACATGAATGAGGCCAGAAATAACACGAATTGTGTGTGTGTGTGTGTGTGTCTTCCCTGCCTTTTTATTGCGGTAGTCATAATAATAAAATGGAAACGTAAATATTACATAACTGAGATATGCTTGCCTGCCACGAACGATATATTTTCTCTCATACATGATTTACATTAAAATGAAAAAATTATAATTTTATTGCCTGGCAACAAAATTATTTTATTTTTAACAATTACCATTGTTTGAAAAAGTTTAAATGAATTTTCAAGTACTTTACTGTTGTTAAAACGTAAAAGGTTGCAGGTAAACTACCCCTTCCCCTTACCCGATCTTCACCAAAATCAAAAAGCCTTGAGTTCTCTACAATTCAGTGACGTATGCAAACAATTATTTGATTCTGTTTGAATATGCGGCAGTTATCGTTCGTCATAGAAAAAAATTACCCTTGTTAACACATAAAACGTTGCAGGTAAACTACCCCTTTCCCTTAACCGATCTTCACCAAGAACAATAGGTCTTGAAAACTCTACAATTCAGAGTTGCATGCAAAAAATTATTTGATTCTGTTTGAATTTGCGGCTGTTATCGTTTGCCATAGAAAATACCCTTCTTAAAACGTTGCGGGTAAACTACCCCTTTCCCTTAACCGATCTTCACCAAAAACAATAGATCTTGAGAACTCTACAATTCAGGGCTGTATGCGAAACATTATTTGATTCTGTTTGAATTTGCGGCTGTTATCGTTTGCCAAAAAAATATGGGTATGGAGAACCATACATGACTTCCATATTCTAAGATTTATATTTAAAATCATTTTCGAAATGAAATATTACCATAGAAACTACTTCTTTCTAATTACTGCTTCAGCCTTAACCACAGTACTGTGGTCACTAACGTATACCACCTCACGTTATCGCACTCGATTTTCACTGATGATGGAAGTCGATGGCATTGCCGAAACGTCTGGTTTTGTAGAAAACATTGGACTACGGCCAAATATCCCGAGAAGGAATTTTAACAAAAACTACTTCTTTGTTGCCGATAACGTTGTACACATATATATAAAAAATATGCATAAAATTAATGGCTTGTATAAGTTAATGATTGATCTCCATTAAGTAGTGCTCAAGTTTCCAAAGTTTTAATATTATGATGACCGTAATTAAAACATCAGAGTAGGTTTAGTGTGTATGAGGGTACACCGTGGACAAAAATTTTCAACATTTCCTATTGAGCGTTGCTTAGAGTAAAGCTGCGAATCTACAGTGTACGTATCACAGAACAAACACGCGGAAAAGAAGGAGCGCTCGGAAGTCACTCATGGACCCTCAACATCTTGCAGAGGGTTCATTCCCTAAAGACGAAAAGTCTGTCTATGAATCGTTCCTCTGTAAACACGTCCAGTTACACTACATTGCCCAGCGATCGATACGAAGCAAATCGCTATCCACGCTGGACAATTTTTCGGCATGCACGCGTTATGTTGGTATGGGTTTCAGCACTTTCCATTTAAAAAGCGTGCAAATGTAAGAAAATAAACATGAATGAGGCCAGGAATAACGCGAATATTGTGTGTGTATGTGTGTGTGTGTTCCCTGCCTTTTTATTCCAGTAATCATAATAATAAAATGGAAACGTAAACATTACATAATTTAGATATGGTTGCCTGCCACGAACGATATATTTTCACTCATACATGATTTACACTAAAATGAAAAAATTATAATTTTATTGCTTGGCAACAAAATTATTTTATTTTTAACAATTACCATTGTTTGAAAAAGATTAAATGAATTTTCAGGTACTTTACTGTTGTTAAAGCGTAAAAGGTTGCAGGTAAACTACCCTTTCCCCTTAACCGATCTTCACCAAAATCAAAAGTCCGTGAGTTCTCTGCAATTCAGTGACGTATGCAAAACATTATTTGATTCTGTTTGAATATGCGGCAGTTATCGTTCGTCAAAAAAAATTACCCTTGTTAAAACGTAAAAATTTGCTGGTAAACTACCCCTTTCCCTTAACCGATCTTCACCAAGAACAATAGGTCTTGAAAACTCTACAATTCAGAGTTGCATGCAAAAAATTATTTGATTCTGTATGAATTTGCGGCTGTTATCGTTTGCCATAGAAAATACCCTTCTTAAAACGTTGCAGGTAAACTACCCCTTTCCCTTAACCGATCTTCACCAAAACCAATAGATCTTGAGAACTCTACAATTCAGGGCTGTATGCGAAACATTATTTGATTCTGTTTGAATTTGCGGCTGTTATCGTTTGCCAAAAAAATATGGGTATGGAGAACCATACATGACTTCCATATTCTAAGATTTATATTTAAAATCATTTTCGAAATGAAATATTACCATAGAAACTACTTCTTTCTAATTACTGCTTCAGCCTTAACCACAGTACTGTGGTCACTAACGTATACCACCTCACGTTATCGCACTCGATTTTCACTGATGATGGAAGTCGATGGCATTGCCGAAACGTCTGGTTTTGTAGAAAACATTGGACTACGGCCAAATATCCCGAGAAGGAATTTTAACAAAAACTACTTCTTTGTTGCCGATAACGTTGTACACATATATATAAAAAATATGCATAAAATTAATGGCTTGTATAAGTTAATGATTGATCTCCATTAAGTAGTGCTCAAGTTTCCAAAGTTTTAATATTATGATGACCGTAATTAAAACATCAGAGTAGGTTTAGTGTGTATGAGGGTACACCGTGGACAAAAATTTTCAACATTTCCTATTGAGCGTTGCTTAGAGTAAAGCTGCGAATCTACAGTGTACGTATCACAGAACAAACACGCGGAAAAGAAGGAGCGCTCGGAAGTCACTCATGGGCCCTCAACATCTTGCAGAGGGTTCATTCCCTAAAGACGAAAAGTCTGTCTATGAATCGTTCCTCTGTAAACACGTCCAGTTACACTACACTGCCCAGCGATCGATACGAAGCAAATCGCTATCCACGCTGGACACTTTTTCGGCATGCACGCGTTATGTTGGTATGGGTTTCAGCACTTTCCATTTAAAAAGCGTGCAAATGTAAGAAAATAAACATGAATGAGGCCAGGAATAACGCGAATTTTGTGTGTGTATGTGTGTGTGTGTTCCCTGCCTTTTTATTCCAGTAATCATAATAATAAAATGGAAACGTAAACATTACATAATTTAGATATGGTTGCCTGCCACGAACGATATATTTTCACACATACATAATTTACACTAAAATGAAAAAATTATAATTTTATTGCCTGGCAACAAAATTATTTTATTTTTAACAATTACCATTGTTTGAAAAAGTTTAAATGAAATTTCAGGTACTTTACTGTTGTTAAAACGTAAAAGGTTGCAGGTAAACTACCCTTTCCCCTTAACCGATCTTCACCAAAATCAAAAGTCCGTGAGTTCTCTACAATTCAGTGACGTATGCAAAACATTAATTGATTCTGTTTGAATATGCGGCAGTTATCGTTCGTCAAAAAAAATTACCCTTGTTAAAACGTAAAAATTTGCTGGTAAACTACCCCTTTCCCTTAACCGATCTTCACCAAAAACAATAGGTCTTGAGTACTCTACAAATCAGGGCTGTATGCAAAAAATTATTTGATTCTGTTTGAATTTGCGGCTGTTATTGTTTGCCAAAGAAAATACCCTTCTTAAAACGTTGCGGGTAAACTACCCCTTTCCCTTAACCGATCTTCACCAAAAACAATAGATCTTGAGAACTCTACAATTCAGGGCTGTATGCGAAACATTATTTGATTCTGTTTGAATTTGCGGCTGTTATCGTTTGCCAAAAAAATATGGGTATGGAGAACCATACATGACTTCCATATTCTAAGATTTATATTTAAAATCATTTTCGAAATGAAATATTACCATAGAAACTACTTCTTTCTAATTACTGCTTCAGCCTTAACCACAGTACTGTGGTCACTAACGTATACCACCTCACGTTATCGCACTCGATTTTCACTGATGATGGAAGTCGATGGCATTGCCGAAACGTCTGGTTTTGTAGAAAACATTGGACTACGGCCAAATATCCCGAGAAGGAATTTTAACAAAAACTACTTCTTTGTTGCCGATAACGTTGTACACATATATATAAAAAATATGCATAAAATTAATGGCTTGTATAAGTTAATGATTGATCTCCATTAAGTAGTGCTCAAGTTTCCAAAGTTTTAATATTATGATGACCGTAATTAAAACATCAGAGTAGGTTTAGTGTGTATGAGGGTACACCGTGGACAAAAATTTTCAACATTTCCTATTGAGCGTTGCTTAGAGTAAAGCTGCGAATCTACAGTGTACGTATCACAGAACAAACACGCGGAAAAGAAGGAGCGCTCGGAAGTCACTCATGGACCCTCAACATCTTGCAGAGGGTTCATTCCCTAAAGACGAAAAGTCTGTCTATGAATCGTTCCTCTGTAAACACGTCCAGTTACACTACATTGCCCAGCGATCGATACGAAGCAAATCGCTATCCACGCTGGTCACTTTTTCGGCATGCACGCGTTATGTTGGTATGGGTTTCAGCACTTTCCATTTAAAAAGCGTGCAAATGTAAGAAAATAAACATGAATGAGGCCAGAAATAACACGAATTGTGTGTGTGTGTGTGTGTGTGTGTGTGTGTGTCTTCCCTGCCTTTTTATTGCGGTAGTCATAATAATAAAATGGAAACGTAAATATTAAATAACTGAGATATGCTTGCCTGCCACGAACGATATATTTTCTCTCATACATGATTTACATTAAAATGAAAAAATTATAATTTTTTTGCCTGGCAACAAAATTATTTTATTTTTAACAATTACCATTGTTTGAAAAAGTTTAAATGAATTTTCAAGTACTTTACTGTTGTTAAAACGTAAAAGGTTGCAGGTAAACTACCCCTTCCCCTTACCCGATCTTCACCAAAATCAAAAAGCCTTGAGTTCTCTACAATTCAGTGACGTATGCAAACAATTATTTGATTCTGTTTGAATATGCGGTAGTTATCGTTCGTCATAGAAAAAATTTACCCTTGTTAACACATAAAACGTTGCAGGTAAACTACCCCTTTCCCTTAACCGATCTTCACCAAGAACAATAGGTCTTGAAAACTCTACAATTCAGAGTTGCATGCAAAAAATTATTTGATTCTGTTTGAATTTGCGGCTGTTATCGTTTGCCATAGAAAATACCCTTCTTAAAACGTTGCGGGTAAACTACCCCTTTCCCTTAACCGATCTTCACCAAAAACAATAGATCTTGAGAACTCTACAATTCAGGGCTGTATGCGAAACATTATTTGATTCTGTTTGAATTTGCGGCTGTTATCGTTTGCCAAAAAAATATGGGTATGGAGAACCATACATGACTTCCATATTCTAAGATTTATATTTAAAATCATTTTCGAAATGAAATATTACCATAGAAACTACTTCTTTCTAATTACTGCTTCAGCCTTAACCACAGTACTGTGGTCACTAACGTATACCACCTCACGTTATCGCACTCGATTTTCACTGATGATGGAAGTCGATGGCATTGCCGAAACGTCTGGTTTTGTAGAAAACATTGGACTACGGCCAAATATCCCGAGAAGGAATTTTAACAAAAACTACTTCTTTGTTGCCGATAACGTTGTACACATATATATAAAAAATATGCATAAAATTAATGGCTTGTATAAGTTAATGATTGATCTCCATTAAGTAGTGCTCAAGTTTCCAAAGTTTTAATATTATGATGACCGTAATTAAAACATCAGAGTAGGTTTAGTGTGTATGAGGGTACACCGTGGACAAAAATTTTCAACATTTCCTATTGAGCGTTGCTTAGAGTAAAGCTGCGAATCTACAGTGTACGTATCACAGAACAAACACGCGGAAAAGAAGGAGCGCTCGGAAGTCACTCATGGGCCCTCAACATCTTGCAGAGGGTTCATTCCCTAAAGACGAAAAGTCTGTCTATGAATCGTTCCTCTGTAAACACGTCCAGTTACACTACACTGCCCAGCGATCGATACGAAGCAAATCGCTATCCACGCTGGACACTTTTTCGGCATGCACGCGTTATGTTGGTATGGGTTTCAGCACTTTCCATTTAAAAAGCGTGCAAATGTAAGAAAATAAACATGAATGAGGCCAGGAATAACGCGAATTTTGTGTGTGTATGTGTGTGTGTGTTCCCTGCCTTTTTATTCCAGTAATCATAATAATAAAATGGAAACGTAAACATTACATAATTTAGATATGGTTGCCTGCCACGAACGATATATTTTCACTCATACATGATTTACACTAAAATGAAAAAATTATAATTTTATTGCTTGGCAACAAAATTATTTTATTTTTAACAATTACCATTGTTTGAAAAAGATTAAATGAATTTTCAGGTACTTTACTGTTGTTAAAACGTAAAAGGTTGCAGGTAAACTACCCTTTCCCCTTAACCGATCTTCACCAAAATCAAAAGTCCGTGAGTTCTCTGCATTTCAGTGACGTATGCAAAACATTATTTGATTCTGTTTGAATATGCGGCAGTTATCGTTCGTCAAAAAAAATTACCCTTGTTAAAACGTAAAAATTTGCTGGTAAACTACCCCTTTCCCTTAACCGATCTTCACCAAGAACAATAGGTCTTGAAAACTCTACAATTCAGAGTTGCATGCAAAAAATTATTTGATTCTGTATGAATTTGCGGCTGTTATCGTTTGCCATAGAAAATACCCTTCTTAAAACGTTGCAGGTAAACTACCCCTTTCCCTTAACCGATCTTCACCAAAACCAATAGATCTTGAGAACTCTACAATTCAGGGCTGTATGCGAAACATTATTTGATTCTGTTTGAATTTGCGGCTGTTATCGTTTGCCAAAAAAATATGGGTATGGAGAACCATACATGACTTCCATATTCTAAGATTTATATTTAAAATCATTTTCGAAATGAAATATTACCATAGAAACTACTTCTTTCTAATTACTGCTTCAGCCTTAACCACAGTACTGTGGTCACTAACGTATACCACCTCACGTTATCGCACTCGATTTTCACTGATGATGGAAGTCGATGGCATTGCCGAAACGTCTGGTTTTGTAGAAAACATTGGACTACGGCCAAATATCCCGAGAAGGAATTTTAACAAAAACTACTTCTTTGTTGCCGATAACGTTGTACACATATATATAAAAAATATGCATAAAATTAATGGCTTGTATAAGTTAATGATTGATCTCCATTAAGTAGTGCTCAAGTTTCCAAAGTTTTAATATTATGATGACCGTAATTAAAACATCAGAGTAGGTTTAGTGTGTATGAGGGTACACCGTGGACAAAAATTTTCAACATTTCCTATTGAGCGTTGCTTAGAGTAAAGCTGCGAATCTACAGTGTACGTATCACAGAACAAACACGCGGAAAAGAAGGAGCGCTCGGAAGTCACTCATGGGCCCTCAACATCTTGCAGAGGGTTCATTCCCTAAAGACGAAAAGTCTGTCTATGAATCGTTCCTCTGTAAACACGTCCAGTTACACTACACTGCCCAGCGATCGATACGAAGCAAATCGCTATCCACGCTGGACACTCTTTCGGCATGCACGCGTTATGTTGGTATGGGTTTCAGCACTTTCCATTTAAAAAGCGTGCAAATGTAAGAAAATAAACATGAATGAGGCCAGGAATAACGCGAATTTTGTGTGTGTATGTGTGTGTGTGTTCCCTGCCTTTTTATTCCAGTAATCATAATAATAAAATGGAAACGTAAACATTACATAATTTAGATATGGTTGCCTGCCACGAACGATATATTTTCACACATACATAATTTACACTAAAATGAAAAAATTATAATTTTATTGCCTGGCAACAAAATTATTTTATTTTTAACAATTACCATTGTTTGAAGAAGTTTAAATGAAATTTCAGGTACTTTACTGTTGTTAAAACGTAAAAGGTTGCAGGTAAACTACCCTTTCCCCTTAACCGATCTTCACCAAAATCAAAAGTCCGTGAGTTCTCTACAATTCAGTGACGTATGCAAAACATTAATTGATTCTGTTTGAATATGCGGCAGTTATCGTTCGTCAAAAAAAATTACCCTTGTTAAAACGTAAAAATTTGCTGGTAAACTACCCCTTTCCCTTAACCGATCTTCACCAAAAACAATAGGTCTTGAGTACTCTACAAATCAGGGCTGTATGCAAAAAATTATTTGATTCTGTTTGAATTTGCGGCTGTTATTGTTTGCCATAGAAAATACCCTTCTTAAAACGTTGCGGGTAAACTACCCCTTTCCCTTAACCGATCTTCACCAAAAACAATAGATCTTGAGAACTCTACAATTCAGGGCTGTATGCGAAACATTATTTGATTCTGTTTGAATTTGCGGCTGTTATCGTTTGCCAAAAAAATATGGGTATGGAGAACCATACATGACTTCCATATTCTAAGATTTATATTTAAAATCATTTTCGAAATGAAATATTACCATAGAAACTACTTCTTTCTAATTACTGCTTCAGCCTTAACCACAGTACTGTGGTCACTAACGTATACCACCTCACGTTATCGCACTCGATTTTCACTGATGATGGAAGTCGATGGCATTGCCGAAACGTCTGGTTTTGTAGAAAACATTGGACTACGGCCAAATATCCCGAGAAGGAATTTTAACAAAAACTACTTCTTTGTTGCCGATAACGTTGTACACATATATATAAAAAATATGCATAAAATTAATGGCTTGTATAAGTTAATGATTGATCTCCATTAAGTAGTGCTCAAGTTTCCAAAGTTTTAATATTATGATGACCGTAATTAAAACATCAGAGTAGGTTTAGTGTGTATGAGGGTACACCGTGGACAAAAATTTTCAACATTTCCTATTGAGCGTTGCTTAGAGTAAAGCTGCGAATCTACAGTGTACGTATCACAGAACAAACACGCGGAAAAGAAGGAGCGCTCGGAAGTCACTCATGGACCCTCAACATCTTGCAGAGGGTTCATTCCCTAAAGACGAAAAGTCTGTCTATGAATCGTTCCTCTGTAAACACGTCCAGTTACACTACATTGCCCAGCGATCGATACGAAGCAAATCGCTATCCACGCTGGTCACTTTTTCGGCATGCACGCGTTATGTTGGTATGGGTTTCAGCACTTTCCATTTAAAAAGCGTGCAAATGTAAGAAAATAAACATGAATGAGGCCAGAAATAACACGAATTGTGTGTGTGTGTGTGTGTGTGTGTGTGTGTCTTCCCTGCCTTTTTATTGCGGTAGTCATAATAATAAAATGGAAACGTAAATATTAAATAACTGAGATATGCTTGCCTGCCACGAACGATATATTTTCTCTCATACATGATTTACATTAAAATGAAAAAATTATAATTTTTTTGCCTGGCAACAAAATTATTTTATTTTTAACAATTACCATTGTTTGAAAAAGTTTAAATGAATTTTCAAGTACTTTACTGTTGTTAAAACGTAAAAGGTTGCAGGTAAACTACCCCTTCCCCTTACCCGATCTTCACCAAAATCAAAAAGCCTTGAGTTCTCTACAATTCAGTGACGTATGCAAACAATTATTTGATTCTGTTTGAATATGCGGTAGTTATCGTTCGTCATAGAAAAAAATTACCCTTGTTAACACATAAAACGTTGCCGGTAAACTACCCCTTTCCCTTAACCGATCTTCACCAAGAACAATAGGTCTTGAAAACTCTACAATTCAGAGTTGCATGCAAAAAATTATTTGATTCTGTTTGAATTTGCGGCTGTTATCGTTTGCCATAGAAAATACCCTTCTTAAAACGTTGCTGGTAAACTACCCCTTTCCCTTAACCGATCTTCACCAAAAGCAATAGATCTTGAGAACTCTACAATTCAGGGCTGTATGCGAAACATTATTTGATTCTGTTTGAATTTGCGGCTGTTATCGTTTGCCAAAAAAATATGGGTATGGAGAACCATACATGACTTCCATATTCTAAGATTTATATTTAAAATCATTTTCGAAATGAAATATTACCATAGAAACTACTTCTTTCTAATTACTGCTTCAGCCTTAACCACAGTACTGTGGTCACTAACGTATACCACCTCACGTTATCGCACTCGATTTTCACTGATGATGGAAGTCGATGGCATTGCCGAAACGTCTGGTTTTGTAGAAAACATTGGACTACGGCCAAATATCCCGAGAAGGAATTTTAACAAAAACTACTTCTTTGTTGCCGATAACGTTGTACACATATATATAAAAAATATGCATAAAATTAATGGCTTGTATAAGTTAATGATTGATCTCCATTAAGTAGTGCTCAAGTTTCCAAAGTTTTAATATTATGATGACCGTAATTAAAACATCAGAGTAGGTTTAGTGTGTATGAGGGTACACCGTGGACAAAAATTTTCAACATTTCCTATTGAGCGTTGCTTAGAGTAAAGCTGCGAATCTACAGTGTACGTATCACAGAACAAACACGCGGAAAAGAAGGAGCGCTCGGAAGTCACTCATGGGCCCTCAACATCTTGCAGAGGGTTCATTCCCTAAAGACGAAAAGTCTGTCTATGAATCGTTCCTCTGTAAACACGTCCAGTTACACTACACTGCCCAGCGATCGATACGAAGCAAATCGCTATCCACGCTGGACACTTTTTCGGCATGCACGCGTTATGTTGGTATGGGTTTCAGCACTTTCCATTTAAAAAGCGTGCAAATGTAAGAAAATAAACATGAATGAGGCCAGGAATAACGCGAATTTTGTGTGTGTATGTGTGTGTGTGTTCCCTGCCTTTTTATTCCAGTAATCATAATAATAAAATGGAAACGTAAACATTACATAATTTAGATATGGTTGCCTGCCACGAACGATATATTTTCACACATACATAATTTACACTAAAATGAAAAAATTATAATTTTATTGCCTGGCAACAAAATTATTTTATTTTTAACAATTACCATTGTTTGAAAAAGTTTAAATGAATTTTCAAGTACTTTACTGTTGTTAAAACGTAAAAGGTTGCAGGTAAACTACCCCTTCCCCTTACCCGATCTTCACCAAAATCAAAAAGCCTTGAGTTCTCTACAATTCAGTGACGTATGCAAACAATTATTTGATTCTGTTTGAATATGCGGCAGTTATCGTTCGTCATAGAAAAAAATTACCCTTGTTAACACATAAAACGTTGCCGGTAAACTACCCCTTTCCCTTAACCGATCTTCACCAAGAACAATAGGTCTTGAAAACTCTACAATTCAGAGTTGCATGCAAAAAATTATTTGATTCTGTATGAATTTGCGGCTGTTATCGTTTGCCATAGAAAATACCCTTCTTAAAACGTTGCAGGTAAACTACCCCTTTCCCTTAACCGATCTTCACCAAAACCAATAGATCTTGAGAACTCTACAATTCAGGGCTGTATGCGAAACATTATTTGATTCTGTTTGAATTTGCGGCTGTTATCGTTTGCCAAAAAAATATGGGTATGGAGAACCATACATGACTTCCATATTCTAAGATTTATATTTAAAATCATTTTCGAAATGAAATATTACCATAGAAACTACTTCTTTCTAATTACTGCTTCAGCCTTAACCACAGTACTGTGGTCACTAACGTATACCATCTCACGTTATCGCACTCGATTTTCACTGATGATGGAAGTCGATGGCATTGCCGAAACGTCTGGTTTTGTAGAAAACATTGGACTACGGCCAAATATCCCGAGAAGGAATTTTAACAAAAACTACTTCTTTGTTGCCGATAACGTTGTACACATATATATAAAAAATATGCATAAAATTAATGGCTTGTATAAGTTAATGATTGATCTCCATTAAGTAGTGCTCAAGTTTCCAAAGTTTTAATATTATGATGACCGTAATTAAAACATCAGAGTAGGTTTAGTGTGTATGAGGGTACACCGTGGACAAAAATTTTCAACATTTCCTATTGAGCGTTGCTTAGAGTAAAGCTGCGAATCTACAGTGTACGTATCACAGAACAAACACGCGGAAAAGAAGGAGCGCTCGGAAGTCACTCATGGGCCCTCAACATCTTGCAGAGGGTTCATTCCCTAAAGACGAAAAGTCTGTCTATGAATCGTTCCTCTGTAAACACGTCCAGTTACACTACACTGCCCAGCGATCGATACGAAGCAAATCGCTATCCACGCTGGACACTTTTTCGGCATGCACGCGTTATGTTGGTATGGGTTTCAGCACTTTCCATTTAAAAAGCGTGCAAATGTAAGAAAATAAACATGAATGAGGCCAGGAATAACGCGAATTTTGTGTGTGTATGTGTGTGTGTGTTCCCTGCCTTTTTATTCCAGTAATCATAATAATAAAATGGAAACGTAAACATTACATAATTTAGATATGGTTGCCTGCCACGAACGATATATTTTCACACATACATAATTTACACTAAAATGAAAAAATTATAATTTTATTGCCTGGCAACAAAATTATTTTATTTTTAACAATTACCATTGTTTGAAGAAGTTTAAATGAAATTTCAGGTACTTTACTGTTGTTAAAACGTAAAAGGTTGCAGGTAAACTACCCTTTCCCCTTAACCGATCTTCACCAAAATCAAAAGTCCGTGAGTTCTCTACAATTCAGTGACGTATGCAAAACATTAATTGATTCTGTTTGAATATGCGGCAGTTATCGTTCGTCAAAAAAAATTACCCTTGTTAAAACGTAAAAATTTGCTGGTAAACTACCCCTTTCCCTTAACCGATCTTCACCAAAAACAATAGGTCTTGAGTACTCTACAAATCAGGGCTGTATGCAAAAAATTATTTGATTCTGTTTGAATTTGCGGCTGTTATTGTTTGCCATAGAAAATACCCTTCTTAAAACGTTGCGGGTAAACTACCCCTTTCCCTTAACCGATCTTCACCAAAAACAATAGATCTTGAGAACTCTACAATTCAGGGCTGTATGCGAAACATTATTTGATTCTGTTTGAATTTGCGGCTGTTATCGTTTGCCAAAAAAATATGGGTATGGAGAACCATACATGACTTCCATATTCTAAGATTTATATTTAAATCATTTTCGAAATGAAATATTACCATAGAAACTACTTCTTTCTAATTACTGCTTCAGCCTTAACCACAGTACTGTGGTCACTAACGTATACCACCTCACGTTATCGCACTCGATTTTCACTGATGATGGAAGTCGATGGCATTGCCGAAACGTCTGGTTTTGTAGAAAACATTGGACTACGGCCAAATATCCCGAGAAGGAATTTTAACAAAAACTACTTCTTTGTTGCCGATAACGTTGTACACATATATATAAAAAATATGCATAAAATTAATGGCTTGTATAAGTTAATGATTGATCTCCATTAAGTAGTGCTCAAGTTTCCAAAGTTTTAATATTATGATGACCGTAATTAAAACATCAGAGTAGGTTTAGTGTGTATGAGGGTACACCGTGGACAAAAATTTTCAACATTTCCTATTGAGCGTTGCTTAGAGTAAAGCTGCGAATCTACAGTGTACGTATCACAGAACAAACACGCGGAAAAGAAGGAGCGCTCGGAAGTCACTCATGGACCCTCAACATCTTGCAGAGGGTTCATTCCCTAAAGACGAAAAGTCTGTCTATGAATCGTTCCTCTGTAAACACGTCCAGTTACACTACATTGCCCAGCGATCGATACGAAGCAAATCGCTATCCACGCTGGTCACTTTTTCGGCATGCACGCGTTATGTTGGTATGGGTTTCAGCACTTTCCATTTAAAAAGCGTGCAAATGTAAGAAAATAAACATGAATGAGGCCAGAAATAACACGAATTGTGTGTGTGTGTGTGTGTGTGTGTGTCTTCCCTGCCTTTTTATTGCGGTAGTCATAATAATAAAATGGAAACGTAAATATTAAATAACTGAGATATGCTTGCCTGCCACGAACGATATATTTTCTCTCATACATGATTTAAATTAAAATGAAAAAATTATAATTTTTTTGCCTGGCAACAAAATTATTTTATTTTTAACAATTACCATTGTTTGAAAAAGTTTAAATGAATTTTCAAGTACTTTACTGTTGTTAAAACGTAAAAGGTTGCAGGTAAACTACCCCTTCCCCTTACCCGATCTTCACCAAAATCAAAAAGCCTTGAGTTCTCTACAATTCAGTGACGTATGCAAACAATTATTTGATTCTGTTTGAATATGCGGTAGTTATCGTTCGTCATAGAAAAAAATTACCCTTGTTAACACATAAAACGTTGCAGGTAAACTACCCCTTTCCCTTAACCGATCTTCACCAAGAACAATAGGTCTTGAAAACTCTACAATTCAGAGTTGCATGCAAAAAATTATTTGATTCTGTTTGAATTTGCGGCTGTTATCGTTTGCCATAGAAAATACCCTTCTTAAAACGTTGCGGGTAAACTACCCCTTTCCCTTAACCGATCTTCACCAAAAACAATAGATCTTGAGAACTCTACAATTCAGGGCTGTATGCGAAACATTATTTGATTCTGTTTGAATTTGCGGCTGTTATCGTTTGCCAAAAAAATATGGGTATGGAGAACCATACATGACTTCCATATTCTAAGATTTATATTTAAAATCATTTTCGAAATGAAATATTACCATAGAAACTACTTCTTTCTAATTACTGCTTCAGCCTTAACCACAGTACTGTGGTCACTAACGTATACCACCTCACGTTATCGCACTCGATTTTCACTGATGATGGAAGTCGATGGCATTGCCGAAACGTCTGGTTTTGTAGAAAACATTGGACTACGGCCAAATATCCCGAGAAGGAATTTTAACAAAAACTACTTCTTTGTTGCCGATAACGTTGTACACATATATATAAAAAATATGCATAAAATTAATGGCTTGTATAAGTTAATGATTGATCTCCATTAAGTAGTGCTCAAGTTTCCAAAGTTTTAATATTATGATGACCGTAATTAAAACATCAGAGTAGGTTTAGTGTGTATGAGGGTACACCGTGGACAAAAATTTTCAACATTTCCTATTGAGCGTTGCTTAGAGTAAAGCTGCGAATCTACAGTGTACGTATCACAGAACAAACACGCGGAAAAGAAGGAGCGCTCGGAAGTCACTCATGGGCCCTCAACATCTTGCAGAGGGTTCATTCCCTAAAGACGAAAAGTCTGTCTATGAATCGTTCCTCTGTAAACACGTCCAGTTACACTACACTGCCCAGCGATCGATACGAAGCAAATCGCTATCCACGCTGGACACTTTTTCGGCATGCACGCGTTATGTTGGTATGGGTTTCAGCACTTTCCATTTAAAAAGCGTGCAAATGTAAGAAAATAAACATGAATGAGGCCAGGAATAACGCGAATTTTGTGTGTGTATGTGTGTGTGTGTTCCCTGCCTTTTTATTCCAGTAATCATAATAATAAAATGGAAACGTAAACATTACATAATTTAGATATGGTTGCCTGCCACGAACGATATATTTTCACACATACATAATTTACACTAAAATGAAAAAATTATAATTTTATTGCCTGGCAACAAAATTATTTTATTTTTAACAATTACCATTGTTTGAAAAAGTTTAAATGAAATTTCAGGTACTTTACTGTTGTTAAAACGTAAAAGGTTGCAGGTAAACTACCCTTTCCCCTTAACCGATCTTCACCAAAATCAAAAGTCCGTGAGTTCTCTACAATTCAGTGACGTATGCAAAACATTAATTGATTCTGTTTGAATATGCGGCAGTTATCGTTCGTCAAAAAAAATTACCCTTGTTAAAACGTAAAAATTTGCTGGTAAACTACCCCTTTCCCTTAACCGATCTTCACCAAAAACAATAGGTCTTGAGTACTCTACAAATCAGGGCTGTATGCAAAAAATTATTTGATTCTGTTGGAATTTGCGGCTGTTATTGTTTGCCATAGAAAATACCCTTCTTAAAAAGTTGCGGGTAAACTACCCCTTTCCCTTAACCGATCTTCACCAAAAACAATAGATCTTGAGAACTCTACAATTCAGGGCTGTATGCGAAACATTATTTGATTCTGTTTGAATTTGCGGCTGTTATCGTTTGCCAAAAAAATATGGGTATGGAGAACCATACATGACTTCCATATTCTAAGATTTATATTTAAAATCATTTTCGAAATGAAATATTACCATAGAAACTACTTCTTTCTAATTACTGCTTCAGCCTTAACCACAGTACTGTGGTCACTAACGTATACCACCTCACGTTATCGCACTCGATTTTCACTGATGATGGAAGTCGATGGCATTGCCGAAACGTCTGGTTTTGTAGAAAACATTGGACTACGGCCAAATATCCCGAGAAGGAATTTTAACAAAACTACTTCTTTGTTGCCGATAACGTTGTACACATATATATAAAAAATATGCATAAAATTAATGGCTTGTATAAGTTAATGATTGATCTCCATTAAGTAGTGCTCAAGTTTCCAAAGTTTTAATATTATGATGACCGTAATTAAAACATCAGAGTAGGTTTAGTGTGTATGAGGGTACACCGTGGACAAAAATTTTCAACATTTCCTATTGAGCGTTGCTTAGATTAAAGCTGCGAATCTACAGTGTACGTATCACAGAACAAACACGCGGAAAAGAAGGAGCGCTCGGAAGTCCCTCATGGACCCTCAACATCTTGCAGAGGGTTCATTCCCTAAAGACGAAAAGTCTGTCTATGAATCGTTCCTCTGTAAACACGTCCAGTTACACTACACTGCCCAGCGATCGATACGAAGCAAATCGCTATCCACGCTGGACAATTTTTCGGCTTGCACGCGTTATATTGGTATGGCTTTCGGCACTTTCCATTTAAAAAGCGTGCAAATGTAAGAAAATAAACATGAATGAGGCCAGAAATAACACGAATTGTGTGTGTGTGTGTGTGTGTGTGTGTGTGTGTGTGTGTGTGTCTTCCCTGCCTTTTTATTGCGGTAGTCATAATAATAAAATGGAAACGTAAATATTACATAACTGAGATATGCTTGCCTGCCACGAACGATATATTTTCTCTCATACATGATTTACATTAAAATGAAAAAATTATAATTTTATTGCCTGGCAACAAAATTATTTTATTTTTAACAATTACCATTGTTTGAAAAAGTTTAAATGAATTTTCAAGTACTTTACTGTTGTTAAAACGTAAAAGGTTGCAGGTGAACTACCCCTTCCCCTTAACCGATCTTCACCAAAATCAAAAAGTCTTGAGTTCTCTACAATTCAGTGACGTATGCAAACAATTATTTGATTCTGTTTGAATATGCGGCAGTTATCGTTCGTCATAGAAAAAAATTACCCTTGTTAAAACATAAAACGTTGCAGGTAAACTACCCCTTTCCCTTAACCGATCTTCACCAAGGACAATAGGTCTTGAAAACTCTACAATTCAGAGTTGCATGCAAAAAATTATTTGATTCTGTTTGAATTTGCGGCTGTTATCGTTTGCCATAGAAAATACCCTTATTAAAACGTTGCGGGTAAACTACCCCTTTCCCTTAACCGATCTTCACCAAGAACAACAGGTCTTGAAAACTCTACAAATCAGGGCTGTATGCAAAAAATTATTTGATTCTGTTTGAATTTGCGGCTGTTATCGTTTGCCATAGAAAATACCCTTCTTAAAACGTTGCGGGTAAACTACCCCTTTCCCTTAACCGATCTTCACCAAAAACAATAGATCTTGAGAACTCTACAATTCAGGGCTGTATGCGAAACATTATTTGATTCTGTTTGAATTTGCGGCTGTTATCGTTTGCCATAGAAAATACCCTTCTTAAAACGTTGCGGGTAAACTACCCCTTTCCCTTAACCGATCTTCACCAAAAACAATAGATCTTGAGAACTCTACAATTCAGGGCTGTATGCGAAACATTATTTGATTCTGTTTGAATTTGCGGCTGTTATCGTTTGCCAAAAAAATATGGGTATGGAGAACCATACATGACTTCCATATTCTAAGATTTATATTTAAAATCATTTTCGAAATGAAATATTACCATAGAAACTACTTCTTTCTAATTACTGCTTCAGCCTTAACCACAGTACTGTGGTCACTAACGTATACCACCTCACGTTATCGCACTCGATTTTCACTGATGATGGAAGTCGATGGCATTGCCGAAACGTCTGGTTTTGTAGAAAACATTGGACTACGGCCAAATATCCCGAGAAGAAATTTTAACAAAAACTACTTCTTTGTTGCCGATAACGTTGTACACATATATATAAAAAATATGCATAAAATTAATGGCTTGTATAAGTTAATGATTGATCTCCATTAAGTAGTGCTCAAGTTTCCAAAGTTTTAATATTATGATGACCGTAATTAAAACATCAGAGTAGGTTTAGTGTGTATGAGGGTACACCGTGGACAAAAATTTTCAACATTTCCTATTGAGCGTTGCTTAGAGTAAAGCTGCGAATCTACAGTGTACGTATCACAGAACAAACACGCGGAAAAGAAGGAGCGCTCGGAAGTCACTCATGGGCCATCAACATCTTGCAGAGGGTTCATTCCCTAAAGACGAAAAGTCTGTCTATGAATCGTTCCTCTGTAAACACGTCCAGTTACACTACACTGCCCAGCGATCGATACGAAGCAAATCGCTATCCACGCTGGACACTTTTTCGGCATGCACGCGTTATGTTGGTATGGGTTTCAGCACTTTCCATTTAAAAAGCGTGCAAATGTAAGAAAATAAACATGAATGAGGCCAGGAATAACGCGAATTTTGTGTGTGTATGTGTGTGTGTGTGTTCCCTGCCTTTTTATTCCAGTAATCATAATAATAAAATGGAAACGTAAACATTACATAATTTAGATATGGTTGCCTGCCACGAACGATATATTTTCACTCATACATGATTTACACTAAAATGAAAAAATTATAATTTTATTGCTTGGCAACAAAATTATTTTATTTTTAACAATTACCATTGTTTGAAAAAGATTAAATGAATTTTCAGGTACTTTACTGTTGTTAAACCTAAAAGGTTGCAGGTAAACTACCCTTTCCCCTTAACCGATCTTCACCAAAATCAAAAGTCCGTGAGTTCTCTACAATTCAGTGACGTATGCAAAACATTATTTGATTCTGTTTGAATATGCGGCAGTTATCGTTCGTCAAAAAAATTACCCTTGTTAAAACGTAAAAATTTGCTGGTAAACTACCCCTTTCCCTTAACCGATCTTCACCAAGAACAATAGGTCTTGAAAACTCTACAATTCAGAGTTGCATGCAAAAAATTATTTGATTCTGTTTGAATTTTCGGCTGTTATCGTTTGCCATAGAAAATACCCTTCTTAAAACGTTGCGGGTAAACTACCCCTTTCCCTTAACCGATCTTCACCAAAAACAATAGATCTTGAGAACTCTACAATTCAGGGCTGTATGCGAAACATTATTTGATTCTGTTTGAATTTACGGCTGTTATCGTTTGCCAAAAAAATATGGGTATGGAGAACCATACATGACTTCCATATTCTAAGATTTATATTTAAAATCATTTTCGAAATGAAATATTACCATAGAAACTACTTCTTTCTAATTACTGCTTCAGCCTTATCCACAGTACTGTGGTCACTAACGTATACCACCTCACGTTATCGCACTTGATTTTCACTGATGATGGAAGTCGATGGCATTGCCGAAACGTCTGGTTTTGTAGAAAACATTGTACTACGGCCAAATATCCCGAGAAGGAATTTTAACAAAAACTACTTCTTTGTTGCCGATAACGTTGTACACATATATATAAAAAATATGCATAAAATTAATGGCTTGTATAAGTTAATGATTGATCTCCATTAAGTAGTGCTCAAGTTTCCAAAGTTTTAATATTATGATGACCGTAATTAAAACATCAGAGTAGGTTTAGTGTGTATGAGGGTACACCGTGGACAAAAATTTTCAACATTTCCTATTGAGCGTTGCTTAGAGTAAAGCTGCGAATCTACAGTGTACGTATCACAGAACAAACACGCGGAAAAGAAGGAGCGCTCGGAAGTCACTCATGGGCCATCAACATCTTGCAGAGGGTTCATTCCCTAAAGACGAAAAGTCTGTCTATGAATCGTTCCTCTGTAAACACGTCCAGTTACACTACACTGCCCAGCGATCGATACGAAGCAAATCGCTATCCACGCTGGACACTTTTTCGGCATGCACGCGTTATGTTGGTATGGGTTTCAGCACTTTCCATTTAAAAAGCGTGCAAATGTAAGAAAATAAACATGAATGAGGCCAGGAATAACGCGAATTTTGTGTGTGTATGTGTGTGTGTGTTCCCTGCCTTTTTATTCCAGTAATCATAATAATAAAATGGAAACGTAAACATTACATAATTTAGATATGGTTGCCTGCCACGAACGATATATTTTCACACATACATAATTTACACTAAAATGAAAAAATTATAATTTTATTGCCTGGCAACAAAATTATTTTATTTTTAACAATTACCATTGTTTGAAAAAGTTTAAATGAAATTTCAGGTACTTTACTGTTGTTAAAACGTAAAAGGTTGCAGGTAAACTACCCTTTCCCCTTAACCGATCTTCACCAAAATCAAAAGTCCGTGAGTTCTCTACAATTCAGTGACGTATGCAAAACATTAATTGATTCTGTTTGAATATGCGGCAGTTATCGTTCGTCAAAAAAAATTACCCTTGTTAAAACGTAAAAATTTGCTGGTAAACTACCCCTTTCCCTTAACCGATCTTCACCAAAAACAATAGGTCTTGAGTACTCTACAAATCAGGGCTGTATGCAAAAAATTATTTGATTCTGTTTGAATTTGCGGCTGTTATTGTTTGCCATAGAAAATACCCTTCTTAAAACGTTGCTGGTAAACTACCCCTTTCCCTTAACCGATCTTCACCAAAAACAATAGATCTTGAGAACTCTACAATTCAGGGCTGTATGCGAAACATTATTTGATTCTGTTTGAATTTGCGGCTGTTATCGTTTGCCAAAAAAATATGGGTATGGAGAACCATACATGACTTCCATATTCTAAGATTTATATTTAAAATCATTTTCGAAATGAAATATTACCATAGAAACTACTTCTTTCTAATTACTGCTTCAGCCTTAACCACAGTACTGTGGTCACTAACGTATACCACCTCACGTTATCGCACTCGATTTTCACTGATGATGGAAGTCGATGGCATTGCCGAAACGTCTGGTTTTGTAGAAAACATTGTACTACGGCCAAATATCCCGAGAAGGAATTTTAACAAAAACTACTTCTTTGTTGCCGATAACGTTGTACACATATATATAAAAAATATGCATAAAATTAATGGCTTGTATAAGTTAATGATTGATCTCCATTAAGTAGTGCTCAAGTTTCCAAAGTTTTAATATTATGATGACCGTAATTAAAACATCAGAGTAGGTTTAGTGTGTATGAGGGTACACCGTGGACAAAAATTTTCAACATTTCCTATTGAGCGTTGCTTAGAGTAAAGCTGCGAATCTACAGTGTACGTATCACAGAACAAACACGCGGAAAAGAAGGAGCGCTCGGAAGTCACTCATGGACCCTCAACATCTTGCAGAGGGTTCATTCCCTAAAGACGAAAAGTCTGTCTATGAATCGTTCCTCTGTAAACACGTCCAGTTACACTACATTGCCCAGCGATCGATACGAAGCAAATCGCTATCCACGCTGGTCACTTTTTCGGCATGCACGCGTTATGTTGGTATGGGTTTCAGCACTTTCCATTTAAAAAGCGTGCAAATGTAAGAAAATAAACATGAATGAGGCCAGAAATAACACGAATTGTGTGTGTGTGTGTGTGTGTGTCTTCCCTGCCTTTTTTTTGCGGTAGTCATAATAATAAAATGGAAACGTAAATATTAAATAACTGAGATATGCTTGCCTGCCACGAACGATATATTTTTTCTCATACATGATTTACATTAAAATGAAAAAATTATAATTTTATTGCCTGGCAACAAAATTATTTTATTTTTAACAATTACCATTGTTTGAAAAAGTTTAAATGAATTTTCAAGTACTTTACTGTTGTTAAAACGTAAAAGGTTGCAGGTAAACTACCCCTTCCCCTTACCCGATCTTCACCAAAATCAAAAAGCCTTGAGTTCTCTACAATTCAGTGACGTATGCAAAACATTATTTGATTCTGTTTGAATATGCGGCAGTTATCGTTCGTCAAAAAAAATTACCCTTGTTAAAACGTAAAAATTTGCTGGTAAACTACCCCTTTCCCTTAACCGATCTTCACCAAAAACAATAGGTCTTGAGTACTCTACAAATCAGGGCTGTATGCAAAAAATTATTTGATTCTGTTGGAATTTGCGGCTGTTATTGTTTGCCATAGAAAATACCCTTCTTAAAAAGTTGCGGGTAAACTACCCCTTTCCCTTAACCGATCTTCACCAAAAACAATAGATCTTGAGAACTCTACAATTCAGGGCTGTATGCGAAACATTATTTGATTCTGTTTGAATTTGCGGCTGTTATCGTTTGCCAAAAAAATATGGGTATGGAGAACCATACATGACTTCCATATTCTAAGATTTATATTTAAAATCATTTTCGAAATGAAATATTACCATAGAAACTACTTCTTTCTAATTACTGCTTCAGCCTTAACCACAGTACTGTGGTCACTAACGTATACCACCTCACGTTATCGCACTCGATTTTCACTGATGATGGAAGTCGATGGCATTGCCGAAACGTCTGGTTTTGTAGAAAACATTGGACTACGGCCAAATATCCCGAGAAGGAATTTTAACAAAACTACTTCTTTGTTGCCGATAACGTTGTACACATATATATAAAAAATATGCATAAAATTAATGGCTTGTATAAGTTAATGATTGATCTCCATTAAGTAGTGCTCAAGTTTCCAAAGTTTTAATATTATGATGACCGTAATTAAAACATCAGAGTAGGTTTAGTGTGTATGAGGGTACACCGTGGACAAAAATTTTCAACATTTCCTATTGAGCGTTGCTTAGATTAAAGCTGCGAATCTACAGTGTACGTATCACAGAACAAACACGCGGAAAAGAAGGAGCGCTCGGAAGTCCCTCATGGACCCTCAACATCTTGCAGAGGGTTCATTCCCTAAAGACGAAAAGTCTGTCTATGAATCGTTCCTCTGTAAACACGTCCAGTTACACTACACTGCCCAGCGATCGATACGAAGCAAATCGCTATCCACGCTGGACAATTTTTCGGCTTGCACGCGTTATATTGGTATGGCTTTCGGCACTTTCCATTTAAAAAGCGTGCAAATGTAAGAAAATAAACATGAATGAGGCCAGAAATAACACGAATTGTGTGTGTGTGTGTGTGTGTGTGTGTGTGTGTGTGTGTGTGTGTGTCTTCCCTGCCTTTTTATTGCGGTAGTCATAATAATAAAATGGAAACGTAAATATTACATAACTGAGATATGCTTGCCTGCCACGAACGATATATTTTCTCTCATACATGATTTACATTAAAATGAAAAAATTATAATTTTATTGCCTGGCAACAAAATTATTTTATTTTTAACAATTACCATTGTTTGAAAAAGTTTAAATGAATTTTCAAGTACTTTACTGTTGTTAAAACGTAAAAGGTTGCAGGTGAACTACCCCTTCCCCTTAACCGATCTTCACCAAAATCAAAAAGTCTTGAGTTCTCTACAATTCAGTGACGTATGCAAACAATTATTTGATTCTGTTTGAATATGCGGCAGTTATCGTTCGTCATAGAAAAAAATTACCCTTGTTAAAACATAAAACGTTGCAGGTAAACTACCCCTTTCCCTTAACCGATCTTCACCAAGGACAATAGGTCTTGAAAACTCTACAATTCAGAGTTGCATGCAAAAAATTATTTGATTCTGTTTGAATTTGCGGCTGTTATCGTTTGCCATAGAAAATACCCTTATTAAAACGTTGCGGGTAAACTACCCCTTTCCCTTAACCGATCTTCACCAAGAACAACAGGTCTTGAAAACTCTACAAATCAGGGCTGTATGCAAAAAATTATTTGATTCTGTTTGAATTTGCGGCTGTTATCGTTTGCCATAGAAAATACCCTTCTTAAAACGTTGCGGGTAAACTACCCCTTTCCCTTAACCGATCTTCACCAAAAACAATAGATCTTGAGAACTCTACAATTCAGGGCTGTATGCGAAACATTATTTGATTCTGTTTGAATTTGCGGCTGTTATCGTTTGCCATAGAAAATACCCTTCTTAAAACGTTGCGGGTAAACTACCCCTTTCCCTTAACCGATCTTCACCAAAAACAATAGATCTTGAGAACTCTACAATTCAGGGCTGTATGCGAAACATTATTTGATTCTGTTTGAATTTGCGGCTGTTATCGTTTGCCAAAAAAATATGGGTATGGAGAACCATACATGACTTCCATATTCTAAGATTTATATTTAAAATCATTTTCGAAATGAAATATTACCATAGAAACTACTTCTTTCTAATTACTGCTTCAGCCTTAACCACAGTACTGTGGTCACTAACGTATACCACCTCACGTTATCGCACTCGATTTTCACTGATGATGGAAGTCGATGGCATTGCCGAAACGTCTGGTTTTGTAGAAAACATTGGACTACGGCCAAATATCCCGAGAAGAAATTTTAACAAAAACTACTTCTTTGTTGCCGATAACGTTGTACACATATATATAAAAAATATGCATAAAATTAATGGCTTGTATAAGTTAATGATTGATCTCCATTAAGTAGTGCTCAAGTTTCCAAAGTTTTAATATTATGATGACCGTAATTAAAACATCAGAGTAGGTTTAGTGTGTATGAGGGTACACCGTGGACAAAAATTTTCAACATTTCCTATTGAGCGTTGCTTAGAGTAAAGCTGCGAATCTACAGTGTACGTATCACAGAACAAACACGCGGAAAAGAAGGAGCGCTCGGAAGTCACTCATGGGCCATCAACATCTTGCAGAGGGTTCATTCCCTAAAGACGAAAAGTCTGTCTATGAATCGTTCCTCTGTAAACACGTCCAGTTACACTACACTGCCCAGCGATCGATACGAAGCAAATCGCTATCCACGCTGGACACTTTTTCGGCATGCACGCGTTATGTTGGTATGGGTTTCAGCACTTTCCATTTAAAAAGCGTGCAAATGTAAGAAAATAAACATGAATGAGGCCAGGAATAACGCGAATTTTGTGTGTGTATGTGTGTGTGTGTGTTCCCTGCCTTTTTATTCCAGTAATCATAATAATAAAATGGAAACGTAAACATTACATAATTTAGATATGGTTGCCTGCCACGAACGATATATTTTCACTCATACATGATTTACACTAAAATGAAAAAATTATAATTTTATTGCTTGGCAACAAAATTATTTTATTTTTAACAATTACCATTGTTTGAAAAAGATTAAATGAATTTTCAGGTACTTTACTGTTGTTAAACCTAAAAGGTTGCAGGTAAACTACCCTTTCCCCTTAACCGATCTTCACCAAAATCAAAAGTCCGTGAGTTCTCTACAATTCAGTGACGTATGCAAAACATTATTTGATTCTGTTTGAATATGCGGCAGTTATCGTTCGTCAAAAAAATTACCCTTGTTTAAACGTAAAAATTTGCTGGTAAACTACCCCTTTCCCTTAACCGATCTTCACCAAGAACAATAGGTCTTGAAAACTCTACAATTCAGAGTTGCATGCAAAAAATTATTTGATTCTGTTTGAATTTTCGGCTGTTATCGTTTGCCATAGAAAATACCCTTCTTAAAACGTTGCGGGTAAACTACCCCTTTCCCTTAACCGATCTTCACCAAAAACAATAGATCTTGAGAACTCTACAATTCAGGGCTGTATGCGAAACATTATTTGATTCTGTTTGAATTTACGGCTGTTATCGTTTGCCAAAAAAATATGGGTATGGAGAACCATACATGACTTCCATATTCTAAGATTTATATTTAAAATCATTTTCGAAATGAAATATTACCATAGAAACTACTTCTTTCTAATTACTGCTTCAGCCTTATCCACAGTACTGTGGTCACTAACGTATACCACCTCACGTTATCGCACTTGATTTTCACTGATGATGGAAGTCGATGGCATTGCCGAAACGTCTGGTTTTGTAGAAAACATTGTACTACGGCCAAATATCCCGAGAAGGAATTTTAACAAAAACTACTTCTTTGTTGCCGATAACGTTGTACACATATATATAAAAAATATGCATAAAATTAATGGCTTGTATAAGTTAATGATTGATCTCCATTAAGTAGTGCTCAAGTTTCCAAAGTTTTAATATTATGATGACCGTAATTAAAACATCAGAGTAGGTTTAGTGTGTATGAGGGTACACCGTGGACAAAAATTTTCAACATTTCCTATTGAGCGTTGCTTAGAGTAAAGCTGCGAATCTACAGTGTACGTATCACAGAACAAACACGCGGAAAAGAAGGAGCGCTCGGAAGTCCCTCATGGACCCTCAACATCTTGCAGAGGGTTCATTCCCTAAAGACGAAAAGTCTGTCTATGAATCGTTCCTCTGTAAACACGTCCAGTTACACTACACTGCCCAGCGATCGATACGAAGCAAATCGCTATCCACGCTGGACAATTTTTCGGCTTGCACGCGTTATATTGGTATGGCTTTCGGCACTTTCCATTTAAAAAGCGTGCAAATGTAAGAAAATAAACATGAATGAGACCAGAAATAACGCGAATTGTGTGTGTGTCCTCCCTGCCTTTTTATTGCGGTAGTCATAATAATAAAATGGAAACGTAAATATTACATAACTGAGATATGCTTGCCTGCCACGAACGATATATTTTCTCTCATACATGAATTACATTAAAATGAAAAAATTATAATTTTATTGCCTGGCAACAAAATTATTTTATTTTTAACAATTACCATTGTTTGAAAAAGTTTAAATGAAATTTCAAGTACTTTACTGTTGTTAAAACGTTAAAGGTTGCTGGTAAACTACCCCTTTCCCTTAACCGATCTTCACCAAAAACAATAGATCTTGAAAACTCTACAATTCAGAGTTGCATGCAAAAAACTATTTGATTCTGTTTGAATTTGCGGCTGTTATCGTTTGCCATAGAAAATACCCTTGTTAAAACATAAAACGTTGCTGGTAAACTACCCCTTTCCCTTAACCGATCTTCACCAAAAACAATAGGTCTTGAGAACTCTACAATTTAGGGGTGTATGCAAAAAATTATTTGATTCTGTTTGAATTTTCGGCTGTTATCGTTTGCCATAGAAAATACCCTTGTTAAAACATAAGACGTTTCTGGTAAACTACCCCATTTCCTTAACCAATCTTCACCAAAAACAATAGGTCTTGAGAACTCCATATTTCAGGACTGTATGCGAAACATTATTTGATTCTGTTTGAATTTGCGGCTGTTATCGTTTGCAAAAAAAAAAAAATCTACAGACACATAGACAGACAGACACACACACACAGACACTTTTTGAAAAATGACTTTTTTTAATGTTTTGAGTGTAGTACAATCAGAATCTGCAATAATCTCGAACACGATTTTCTTTTGCCATCACCATACTTCCATTTCCTTAAGGAACATGGAAGTAAAAATTTCTCCCCTCTCTCTTCAACTATAATTTTCAATAATAGAAAATTACCCCCACCCCGTTCAACTAGCCTCTTCATTTATAGATATTTCATCTACGTTTCTACAGTGGATTATTATGAGCTTCTTATCAGGATACTTTGTTTATCTAAATTAAGTACTTTACTCTTGTTAAAACATAAAACGATGACGGTAAACTACCCCTTTCTCTTAACTGATCTTCACAAAAATCAATAGGCCTTCAGTCCTCTACAATTCAGGGCTGTATGCAAAAAATTATTTGTTTCTGTTTGAGTTTGCGGCTGTTATCGTTTGCCATAGAAAATACCCTTGTTAAAACAAAAAACGTTGCAAGTAAACTACCCCTTTCCCATAACCGATTTTCACCAGAATCAACAGGCCTTCAGTCTGTCACAATTGATAAATGTATGCAAAATATTATTTGATTCTGATTGAATTTATGGCAGTTATCGTTCGTCATAGGAAAAATTACCCTTGTTAAAAATAAAACGTTGCTGGTAAAATACCCCTTTCCCTTAACCGATCTTCAACAAAATCAATAGACCTTGAGTTCTGTATAATTCAAAAAGGTATGAGTAGAGGGATAATGGGGGTTCTAACCAAAGTACCGTTATTCCCCCACCACCACCGCTGGACCTGCAGCATCCGCGAATTTCCACCAATAAAATTTCATGCCGCCTTTCGCGCGCCAAGTTCAAATATATGCCGCCGTTCCCGCGGTTCAAGATTTTTTCCCCCGCTCTCCCCACCACCACTGGACCCACAGCATCCGCGAATTTCCGCGAATAAAATTTTTTATTTTATTTTTTTATTTTTTTAATTAAATTGATTTGCATATCAATGGGTGGGTAGGGGGTGAGGTTCAATGGACCACTCGCATCCGCGAATATAATTTTTTATTTTTTAATAAAGCTGATTTGCATATCAGGGGGTGGGAGGTGGGTGGGGTGGGGTTCAATGGACCACACACATCCGTGAATATAATTTTTTATTTTTAATAAAGCTGATTTGCATATCAGGGGTGAGTGGTGGGTCAATTCTCTCTTTGAATGTAAATAACTATCTCTCTCCCTCCCTCTCTCTCTCTCTCTGCATGTTTATGTAACGGGTCTCTCTCTCTCTCTACACCAATCTCGTTCTTCCAATGTGCGGTAAAGTGTTACGCAATTATAATGTTACAAATATGAAAAAATATATATATAAACTAGTATTTACAAAATATGTATAAATGGTACACCTATCTATCAAGTGAAAATGGATATTTGTCCGCCAGAATCTGAGACTCGAGAGAGTATGTTTGTCGTGCATGCTTTTTTTATTTTTAATAAAGCTGATTTGCATATCAGGGCGGGTGGTGGGTCAATTCTCTCTTTGAATGTAAATAACTATCTCTCTCCCTCCCTCTCTCTCTCTCTCTCTCTCTCTGCATGTTTATGTAACGGGTCTCACTCTCTCTCTCTCTACGCCATCGGTTTTACTATGCAATTCTCTCTTTGAATGTAAGTAACTCTCCCTCCCTCTCTCTCTCTGTCTCTAGACACAGTTATCCATCACGATATAAACTCTCTCTCTCTCACATTTGAATGTAAGTAAAACTATCTCTCTCCCTCCCTCTCTCTCTCTCTCTCTCTCTCTCGCACACACACATTTTAGTAGATTACTGTTGCATCTCTCACTGTGTATGTGTGTTTATGTAACGGGCCTCTCTCTCTCTCTCTCTACACCAATCACGGTTCTGCCAATTCTGTATGGTAAAGTGTTACGCATAAAATCTCCTTGAAATAAGGTATTTTCAAAAGTTTTGTGTACACATACACACACACATTGTGTATGTCTCTCTCTCGCTGCAAACGTTGACAGGAATTCCCTTATTCAAAGCGATTACGGTGTCAGGTTTACAGACCATTGTAATTTTAAAAATTCATTTTTGCATTAATTAAATATATATCGTAAACAATGAAATAATAATATTTCGTCATTGCAAGATTTTAATAAAACAATTATCAGTTTAAATAATAATTTTCGTGATTGCAAGATACAACCTGCGACTTAAAATATAGTTTTTACCGCTGTGGTAGGAAATTCAAACTATTAAATTGTCTCTCTCTCTCTCTCTCTCTCTCTCTCTCTCTCTCTCTCTCTCTCTCTCTCTCTCTCTCACACACATTTCTGATTACTATACAAATAATTGCATGCATGTTCAGAGGTTTATAACGAAATAAATTAAAATAAACTATAATTTGTTTTAAATGATTAAATATATATATTTACACCACTGTATACAAACTTAAAATATAGTTTACAAACCGTTGTAATACAATTATTCAAAAATACATTTTACATTGATTAAATATATATATCACAAACAAACATTGTTATATAAAATAAATACAATATTAATAATAATAATATTGTTTTAAATGATTAATTATATATTTACAGCACTGTACACAAACTTAAAATATAGTTTACAAACCGCTGTACAATGTGATAGTGGTGGTGGTAACGTCGTCATCAGAAAAGTCTGTGTCCCACTTTCATTTACAGCTTTGCATGTATGAACATGTCCCACAGACGAAATTAGAGACACCAAAAATATAACAATGTCATTAGGAAAGTCTACATTCCACTTTCATAAGGAAATAGTCACCGCTTACAGCTATCATGTATGTACATGTCCACAACAGAATTAGAGAGATATAAATGTCATCATTCGCTGTGACCTACTTTCTAAATTTGTTACATTAAAAATGTTTGTTTAAAGCAAAAATCATGAATCATCCATTCCCGAATAGCATGCACCTTATAGTTGGCACATCGGTCAGAAGAATTGAAATGTCTAAGACATTCTGTTCCATGAAATAGATACGGTATGTTTTTCGGGCAACCAAAGTCATCGAGATTGATGATATTATTGTGTATTATCTTTGATTGCAAAAAACGTTTTTTCTCAAAACCCTTCACAAACACATATTTATATATACGTGTATGTGATGTTAACAATGAAACAAGATTGTCGTACGGTGTCTCTCCTTCGCTCCATCTAAGTCTATGATAATTTGACGTTAACCAGTGGTTTGTCCTAACGTATTTTGGATTCGTAACGGATGTAGCAGGCGGAGTGAAAATCCAATGTCTACCAGCAAATCTCAGAACGTCCATGATTGACAGTTCCTTCACAATATATTTTCCGTTGTCATCGAAAAAGCACTGGAAGTCAATTATAACTGCAGTGTTATCCATAATACTGTAAGACAAAGAAACCACACATTACAAACTCTCTATATATATATATATATATTATGTTTAAACACACAAATATCGTTGTGATATTAATATGCGAACTTACGTTTACAGACGTCTGGACTGAAGCACCGAGAGACATCAACTGACGAAAGAAACAAGTGTTGAGGGGGTACTATACATGGAGACAAATTTTTTTAGCAGGTGGGGAGGTGTCGTCATCATCGTTCTCCATGTTGATGCGTTGTATTCGATAATGGCCGTATGCAAGCGTATCACGACCATTGTCTAGTATATAGCGCTTATCATCATACGGTGACAACGCTTGCTTATTTACGCGCATCGTGTACAGCGTATGATGATCGCTACGTAAACAAAGCGCACTGGTAGAAAACTGACAATGATCAGTGAGACACTTGCGATACATATCGTGTCGTAGACTCCTCTTAATCGCAACTCGAGGCACACCTTTACATACACGTTTTTGACACTCTTTGGTAGGATCTTCGTGGGCCACAAGGAACGAATAACATTTCGCTCGGAGACCCACGAATTCTCTAATAGGACGACCACACGTTTCATCCTTGAACAGTCCAACAACCTTTTTGTTCTTAAGGCTATAACAAGGATGAGACGTAGGGTAATCCGATGTGTCAAAAACGTGTAGGTCCTTCTTCATGTCTGCATACAAGTCTGATGTTTGAATACTATACATCAGACTGTCTGTATCAGTCATTAACAATTTAACGTTGCGACCGTACTTGGCGACAGCATAACGATAATGAAAGTCGTACATTATTGTTTTGCTAACGTCAAGCACCGTGAAGCCGACATACACGGGACGAGAAAGAACAATGGATTTTTTACGGAGTGAGAGCCCCACCAGATCGTTCGTATAACGAATCATACGTTTTAGCCTAGGTGTGGAAACTAGTTTTTGAAGCCGTCGTTCATCCGAGACTAGTTCAAAGTCTATATGTTTCCGTACGTTCTCCAGCGACTTACCGTATACGGCGTTGTTCATCAGTTTGAAAAGGTCTTTTTCAAAGCTGTTGACGGCTGCTTGCCTCTTGCGGGTGTTGAAATCGATAAACGGTTTCAACCAAGCGCTTTGCTTAAAACACAACACCCTATGAGTCGCTTTCAGCTCTAAACCAAGACTTAAATACAATTTCAAATTTCGATAATGGAGAACGTAATTTTGTTTGTCCTCCAAAATCGTTAACAACTTCTCTACGGATGACCCTGATTCGTTATACGATGATCTGTATATACTCTCGTGTAACCGTTTGGAAAAGGGAGAAAGGATATCGGGTGTTACGCGCTGGCGCACAGGTGCAAGCGGGTAGTCGGAATGCAGGTCGTGTAAGGTATTAGGATAGTGTAGGTCGACTTCGAGGATGTACCCGATGTCGGAATCATCACTCACATTACGTACGTCCAAGGACTCGATTTCGTTACGATCGAGCCATCGGAAGTCTGCGTAAGGGAGTGGTTGCGACATGGCTGCACCGTATAAATTGTTACAGTCCGTATACAGAATGAAGGAGGTCGGTTTCGAAACATCGTACTGATCTGGAATCAAAGGATTGTTAGCGACTGCATGACGGTTGGATATCATCGCGCGGCCTCCGCGGACCCCAGACTCGACGAACAGATGTAGATTTATTTCTGTCAACAGCTCTAATTCGACCCCCGTCATTTTTAGCATCGCGTTCCAAGCGAGTCCGGGAAGCGAGTAAAAATGACATGGGTCCAAGCAGTAATCGCGTAAGGCCATGTCTCGAAAACTTTCAAAGACATCGGGCAGCAGCATTACGTCTGTCAACAAATACAAATCATGGTAATCTCCAAACGTACGCAGATTGAATGCACTCCACACGTTTTGTGCGTGCCCGTAATCTGCGTCCGAAATAGACGATTCCATCAACCGGTTATCAAAGTGTTCACGAGCGGGTAGACTTGTTTCGTTGAACCGATCAATACTGTCAACGTACTCGTAAGGGTATACCCCCTTGCGTACGAGCAGATTGGTCTGTTCGTCGAAACCCCGTCTAAGCATTTCCTCTCTAAGCAAAGGAAATTGGCTCCCGGACGTAGACAGATTGGTAACGAGTGTGTCCAGAGAGCGATTAAGAAATTGAAAAGAGTCTACGAAACGCAAGGGACCCAGGGAGAACGACACGTAACGCTCACTGGATGTTGCAATGCAGGATACGCGTTGGTCCTTATATTTTCCTAAACCCAGCATTAAATGGTGACAGTCGTAACCACGAAGGTTGTGAAAGAAGACGGGGATATGATGAGGCATCTTGTAGCTCAGATTACAACTATTGTGGGCTGCTCCCAAGAATTTCCCCGTAAGATGACAATGATTGCGTACCTTGTCATCGTCTGTCAAAGGGCGCTCACACAAATGACAAACGGTGGCGTTAGTGAACGCAACATTGTCATCATCGGACATAATTAATTGTACGTTATGTCGTACTACCTTCATCATATCCTCGGCGTCTTTCATCAACCACGAGAAGAAAGTGTCTACGACGTTTTCACCACGATAAACTTTAGCCTCTCTCCAGAGGCTGTGCGTGTGATCGACGATAGCATAGGAGAAACCTGACGGTATATGCATCGCTTCGTATGATGTGGACGATACAGGAGGAGAAGTTATTTTCTGACGGGCACCGCTGCTATCAACTGAGTAGAATTCACCTAACTCTTTCACTGTCGTCGGGACGTTGTTACCAGGTGAACACGATTGAATGGGGGTGATAAGGGACTCGAAGTCGGCGTAGACGGTAAAGGGTACTTTAAGACAGTGTGCGTAATTTTTAAAGGACATAAACGTCTCCTCCTCTGTAGGCATTTTGGTTTTCTGTTCACCATAAGGTGTACAGTAGGGGAGATGATCGGACAGACCATGTTCTGTGGTGAAACGATGCAGGCAGTAGTCGCAGTAAAATGATTTTTCTTTGTGTTTTGTAAGGGATGATAACAATCTATTAATGCTACTGATAAGACAGTAGTGTTTTCGGCTATTTGTATCGGACAGAAGTAAAAGATTAACATGATGTAATCTGTCCTTATTGGTTGTAATTCTTAACGGATAAACCTCATTTTTTGATTAGTTTCTGATATTGTCTTCTATATCATAGCCGAAAACGTTTATAGAAATATTGGGATTCTGTGTTTCAAATTTAGAAAGTGAGTTTATAGAAACAGGGTACTCGATACCGGACATATTTATTGTGTTTATGAATGAGGTGTATTTTGAAACAAATTCTTTATGCTTTTGTTGAGGGTGTATGTGGGCTAGAACAGACCATAGAAAACACATTTCATCTTGGGAGTTCTTGATGTTGACTACTGCCCTGGTGACTGCAAGTTTTCGCGGGGTAGGAATGTAGGAGGACGCTGCTAGAGGCCGGTACCGTCCAACAACCAGTTCCAGCTTCAGTACAGTGTCCACCGACCATCCGCTCCCGTCACGGGTAAAATTGGATATGCTATTCATGATTTTATCGTATGATTCGTCTAGTAGACAGTTCAACTCGTCGTTGTCGTCCGTGAGCAACGTGCAACAACGTCCGTGGAAGACGGCGTCTTTGGTTACCTCTTTTTCTTCGCCGCTGTCACCATCTAACACAGTTTTAGTGAAACGTATCCTGCACGCAATATGCCATTTGATACTACGTAAACGTGCTTGTTCTGCCAGAATATCCTTGCACAATAAAGGTCGCACCTCCGTCATTATCGATAATATATCTTGATCTCCTGTGTCCGCGTACACGGGCAGGTAATTAAATGTTGTGAGGGATCCTCTAATACTGGTGTTTCGTACGATATAAAATCGTGTCATAACTGAAACAATAGAAACACATGTATTAGCTAATAGGAATGATGAACAACACACACACACACACACACACACACACACACACACACACACACACACACACACACACACACACACACACACACACACACACACACACACACACACACACACACACACACACACACACACACACACACACACACACAAATTCATGTTTGTGGTAAATAAATAGATAGTACACGTTAGTAATACGTTAGTTTATTGCAAACTGTGAAGATGGCAGCTACTCCTGATTTTAGCATTGAAAGTGAAAGAAGAAAATCGTTCAAGTATTGGGAAATGACGTTTGTCAGCCCCGACGAGTTAGCGTTTGCCGGGTTTTACTACTATCCGCTAAATTATGATGTTTGTGGACATAGTATGTCATTCATAGACGATAGAGTTAAATGCTTTTGTTGTGGAATTGAATTAGTTCATTGGAGAGAAGGTGACATACCTATGGTGGAACATGAAAAATTTTCTCCGTCATGTAAATTTCTAAACGATGTCAAGAGACAATACATTGGGGAGAAGGTGACAAACCTATGTCAGAACATAAAAAATTTTCTCCGTCATATCAATTTCTAAACAACGTCAAGAGACTATCTTGTACATGTTAGACAGAGTTGAATCATATGTTAATTCATATCAAACAAATTTGGTTTGCTACATAATTATAGAGAAAGACAATTGGTATTTAAAAATTTTTACCTTGTTGAGGATGTTCCTGTTCCTGCTGATGTTGTTGTTCTGGATTCTGCTGAAGGTCGGACATGATGATGATATTCAGACGAGAGAGTGAATACTGAAAAACAAAGAAACTGTTATTGATATATATATATTGTAACGTAACATAGTTGAGGTTCCCCAACGTTACATAAAAAATTGAATGAAATATGGTCAAGGACCATACCCTGACTTAAGGTTGTTCAATAGTTCATGTGTTTGAGAAGTACCTCAAGTAAAAAGGGGTCAATGACTAATATTAAATGTAAAAGAGCCAGACCAATGAATGATTGGATGTAATGAAATGTTTGTTTTGTACTGTGACATGTTAAGGTCTACAGAGTATTTATATTGTATGTTGAATATGTTAAAAATGAAATGATGTTGTTTGATAATAATACTTAATCAATAATTATGTTTATATTTATATTAGATTTGTTTTTATACAGCCCAGTATAGTTACCAATGTTAGGCACTATACTAAGTTGTCAGTATTGTATAAAATTGAAAAATACTGTTATTCTAATTAATGTTTATAAACTGGATCAGGAGTGTGACCAGTGTTTCAAGTCTAACAAGTAGTTCTGACAATTATGTCATAAATTAATAAAGGGTTCCGGAACCAGTTAATTAATATAAAAACAAATAACCACCAGTAAATTAAAATTCATGTAATTAACTATGTAACCAATAATTAATTGTACAGTAGGTCAGGTAAAAAAGAAAATTAAGTTAAAAAAACCAAATAATGTTATAATGGTTGTAAATGAATCTATAGGCCTAAATTCCATATTAGTGAAAGGAAATTAATACCTTTTTAGTAAACCCAGTCCAACGAAACTCTGGTAAAACATTTACTGTTTAGTAAGGAAGGTTAGGGGAGAATTTTATGTGATTCAAGATTAATCCAAGCATGGAGTATTTTATTGGAAAGGAGTAGTAATATTCTATAATGCCGGCTCAAGGATATATAGAAAACGTGGTTGTTAAGGCAACTGATATATAAGAAGTTGTTGATTCTGGATAAATGCGTTCTGATTGTTACAAGCTATTCGATTGAGATGGACCGATATGTTTAAAATATATGAATAAATATAAAGAAAGTATATATCCAAATTGAAAAAGCATTTTTGCAAAACAATTATACTTGAATGTTAATGAATCATACAAATTAAATAACCCTCTAAATTATCAATGAATACAATAAAAGAGAATTGAAAGCATCTCACCTTATTCACTAAATAATTCCGCTGAATTTGGTATTAAACCATTTCATGCTATAAATCGAAGACCAGTAAAGAGTTAAAACCTGAATTAACGGGATTATTGGAAATACAGAAGACTCGGTTGGACGAAATAACCTTCATTGGCAGCAGAAGCTGAGATCCTAATTCCAATTCACTGGGACCAAGACTTGTGAAGACCGCAAGAGAAGAATAGAAGCCAGAAGATCTCCTGAGGGGTTACCAGTACACACCACCATCAATTTTATTGAAAATCAGAGCAGTTTCACTGGATGAAGACGATATAAACTGGATTTTGGCCGTTGTTGACAAACGTTCACCGCCTAACGAAGTTTCGTCGGTTTGGTAAAAAAACAACTTATTTTCATTCCATTGTATTTTAAGTAAATAATACTATTTTGTAAATTGAACAACCTTAATTATGCGTTTTACCTGGCCTTACTAATGGTTCAAAGAACTATACGAACCCTGGGATAAGAATTATTTGTCATTATTTTCAAGAGTATATGTTTTTTAGAGTTTGAATAATTAAGAATCGATATATGTTGGGATAGTCGATTGGATCGTCTTATTGTTTGTCTGAGACAACGTAACTTGTTAAATACCAGAGAAAAATAAATAAAGTACATTTGTTGTATGAGATAACGTTTTAGTCATTGCAGAGAAAATACTATATGTAGTTGGTGTAATAATTTATAAACAGATTGATACAAACACTCCGAATAACTAACCTATAAGTACACTTATTTCTAGTAACAGCGCTTAAAATTTGCAGCTGGTGGGACGGGAGATTGTTGAACTAACTGGTTTTTTAATACTAAATTTGAATGAAATTTTTATCATTGAGTGACTAGGGTTGAAACAAATATCACTTACATTCAGTAAATACTCCATATATATTGCTCATATTAAACAACCACTGAGAACTAAGTTAAGTCTATAGAATAATACCATTATAAATTCAGGAACATAATTCTAATTTTGTTGACTTAATAATCTATGTTCTGAGGGTTTCACCGGTCACAACCGAAAGGTATATTAGTTAATAACATATTAATTAAACCAGGTAACAGCATTTTAATTGTTACGAATCGCCACCTACAACGTATTACTTGGCATTTGTTACACAGGAGTCTCTTATAACTAATTACACCCATAGACAAGATTTCTTTACAATTTGACGTCTCCAGCTGGTATCATACACTATAACATACGTCCTCACATAATTAACAAGTAGTTCTCTACAAAATTGGTTACAACAGTGGGGTTTGAATAAGACGGACGATTCACCGCTAGTACCTAACATACTTATTCCATAACAAATTGCCGCTTGCAACGTGGGGCTTAAACGAAAACGAGGACGTCTTAGGTAAAATTTATTACAAATTGGCGCAAAACAACGTGGAGCTTATAAAAACATTCATCACTGGAATTTAGTTTATTACAAATTGGCGCCCAACGTGGGGCATCATCGTCTTCTCTTAAAATAACGTACAACAAGTTTTATTACAAATTGGCCAGCCCAACAGTGGGGCTTTAAGGAGAGGATATTATTAGATTTATTACAAATTGGCGCTCAACGAGTGGGCTTTAGTTAAGTAAAAAATCATATTATTTGTTACTTAACTTGAGCAGGCAACCATTAGAGGCACAGGAATGCAGAATACCAGAGGCAGATCGAAGAAGAGGGCAGAAGAGAAGGAGAAGGAAGAAGGTGGACAGGAACAAGAAATAGAATTAGTCACGGACAGTGAAATGGATCAACAGACAGGTGATACAGAAGAAATCGAAATAGTTATGGATACGGAAACGGAAATAGTGGAAGAAGATGCCCAAGGGGACCAACCAGATAAAGAGGAAGCCAGAGGAGGCCTAGATTTACAAAAATTATGGGAATTAATCAAAGAAGATAATAGACAAACTAATGAAAAAATAGACAGTATCAAAGAAGATTCCAGGAAACAGAAGGAAGAATTAAATAAAAAATTTGAAGAAAACTCAGAAAAGCTAGAAAATAAAATAGACAGTATCAAAGAAGATAATAGACAAACTAATGAAAAAATAGACAGTATTAAGGAAAGTACTAGTGAACTTTTAAGGCAAACCATAAATGAAAATAATGAACGATTGAAGGCCGATTTTAGACAAATCAATGAAAAGATAGACAGTATAAATGAAAATTCAGAAAAGCTGGAAAATAAAATAGACAGTATTAATGAGAACTCAAGAAAACAAAACGAAATTTTGAGCGAAAATTTAATTAAACAAATGAATGAAAAGTTTGACAAAAATGACGAGAATTTGAGACAGATTCAAGACGATAACAAACTAATGAACGAAAAACTTGAGGAAAACAATAAACGAATGAAAGCAGATCTTGAGAAAATCAATGAGGATAATCTAATACGAATCGATGAGAGAATTGAGCATTCTAACAAGGAAATAAGGGAAAATGTTGATAAACAGAATGAAGTATTAAGACAAGCTATCAATAAGAAAATTGAGGACGCTAGTGAGGCAATCAGCCAGAAGGTAGTTAAGAACGACGGTGAAAGAAAACAGGACATAGCGGAAACAAATAGAAAACTGAAAGCGACCGATGAAGTTATTACACGAAATAGAGCTGAACTAGAGGTCAAGCTAGGCCATATAGGAGAAGAAAACCGAATTCAAGTGGAATCAATACGAACAGATTGCGGAAACCAGCATCGAAATTTAGATACGGTCATGAATGAAGTACAGGAGCAAGGACAACGTAACCAGGATAGAATCGAGAACCTACAACGGTCAGTTGACAACCGATCGATCACTGTCCCATATACACAACATATAGACGACCGGGAGACCATCAACTTTAAGGCATACAGGAGAAATCCAATGCAATTCTTGGAACGGGTCGGCGAACAAATCATGAGAACTGGTGAAAACAGGTGGCCAATAATTCGTCGTTATTTAGACGAACATTTTAAAGAAACTTATGATAACTGGTGGACAGCCACCAGGCACGAGATACGAAGCTACGAAGAATTTAAAATAGCTTTTAAAGCCAGGTACTGGTCAGACGCCACCCAGAACGTAGTAAGGGAGAGCATCAGTTATGGAAGATATGACGCCAGCAGGGGAACAACACTAACCGCCTACTTCCTGGGAAAAGTATGTTTGGCAAGACATCTTGAACCAAAAATCCCAGAGGAAATTCTCGTCACCAGGTTAGCATACCACTATGATAACGGTATATCAATAGCACGATCGGGTGGACAAATAAAAACTATACAGGCCATGTCAACGCTATTGGAAGAGCACGAGCGTGAGGTACATTATCGAAGGAGTCGTCAGAGAAACGACCGGTACGGGAACAGGGATTTCCCAGACTATAACAATAGAAACAATAACCATAACAGTCATGAGACGAATAACCGGACGAACTATAATGGCAGGCCGGGTAATTATGGTAATGAGGCGTACCAACGGCAAAATAACAACAACAGCCCAAGGAACAACGGAAACAATTACGGGAATAGACAGAGTATTCCGAACAACCAATATAACCGGTCGTATAACCCAAGTTACCAGAATCAGAACACGAACAACCGAAATTATGATAACAGTAACCGTAACCCGAATAACCAAAACCAAAACTACAGAAGAGTTAATTATGTGGGGGCGTACGACAACTATAACGGGAGGACATACTACCAAGGACGTCGGAGTTTTAATAGGGACACCGACTGGAACCAGTACAATAATAACGATAGAAGGGAGACTAGAACTAATGGGGGCAGAAGTCGGAGTCAGGAGGACTACCGCCGGGTTAACTACGAAGAGGATCGTCCATTACGGGTTTCCAGACCAATGGTGAATTTTATAAGGGCCGAAGAGAATGGTCCAAGGAGTGATCAACACCAAGGGGAGAATGATAATGAGTGTTTACAACGGAGCAATAGCATCGGAGAATCCAGATCCGGAAGCGAGAACCAAAGAAGGGACGAACCATCTAGGAATGTCCGAATAATTTATAGTCAACAGAACCCACCAGAACGCTGGATTCCCCTAAGAGGAGATGGCCACCGACCCAGTACATCCCAGGATGTAAGACAAGAAATAAATGAAGAAGAAGCCACGGCCGACAGATGGAATACATAAAGAGAATAAAAAACCCAAAATTCTAAAGAAACTGTAAGAACAACTTACTCAAGTAATTTCGAAACGATATAATATAAAATGAAGAGACTAAAACCCAAAATTCTAAAGAAACTGTAAGAACAACTTACTCAATAATTATTCAGAAACAGTATAATTTAAAGTGAAGAGACTAAAACCCCAAAATTCAAAAAAATGAAGTAAGCCCAACTTACAAACAAGTTTTTAAGAAAACAATTTATGAGGTATATAAGAAAGAGAATTTTGAAGATAAAAAAAAAAAAAACCAAAGTCGAAAAATAAGTAAGAACACCTTACTATACAATTTAGAAGAAATTGCTTTAAACTAATATGAAAAAAAAAATAACACTGATTCAACCTAATAAAAAATCATCAAAACCAAAAGACGAAATGAGTTTATCTAATATAACATAATAGTGAGAAATGTAATTTAGAATGTAAAAAGAATAATAATGATTGTGCCAGAAGAATATAACTACATAATGTAATGTATAGTACTGACCAAAATCTCATGACCAGCTGTATTGATCACAAAGGAATATGAGCCAATGAAAATAAGAGAATGAAGAAGCCAAAATGGAACCCTCAAAAGGATCACAAGAAAAGAAAAAACAAATATTTAAGAATTGTCCGCAAAAAACCAATTAATAAATGTCAATAAAATAGCCAAGTATTGGAGAGAAAAAGTGTATCATAGAAGGAAGAATTAATATGAAGAAATAATATGATCTGAGTTAAAGTACAGTGAATAATCCCTAGAATATGATTACTATTTATTATTTTATTGAAGGTCACATGATGACTACCTTACGAGGTTTATTAATGAAGATTGACTGTAGAATATTCCAGCAATCATTTGACTGGGCAGAGATGATGTTCCTCTGATCCCAGAAAGTATGTAACGGACGACGGTAATTGGTTAGCCGATAGAGCACCACCGATTCGATTCCAGTTATAATGTTAGGGAGGTTTAGGAAAATTAAATATTAGAGGGAAAACTCACAAATAAATATAGAGAATTAAATAAAACCAGATCCAAAATGTATAATTAATAAAGAATGTCACAAGAATGATTATAGAAATAAGATTTAAACTTGGGAAATAATTGATTTTAAGAAGGAACGAAGAAATGATAATAATATAACGGATAATTATGAAATATAAAAGTACCATAAATAGGAAACCAATTGGCCAAATACAAGTTAGGAGTTTATTTCTTGCTAAACTTTGTTTATACCAAAATAAACTTATTTCGAAGGGGGGGTGTTATGTAACGTAACATAGTTGAGGTTCCCCAACGTTACATAAAAAATTGAATTAAATATGGTCAAGGACCATACCCTGACTTAAGGTTGTTCAATAGTTCATGTGTTTGAGAAGTACCTCAAGTAAAAAGGGGTCAATGACTAATATTAAATGTAAAAGAGCCAGACCAATGAATGATTGGATGTAATGAAATGTTTGTTTTGTACTGTGACATGTTAAGGTCTACAGAGTATTTATATTGTATGTTGAATATGTTAAAAATGAAATGATGTTGTTTGATAATAATACTTAATCAATAATTATGTTTATATTTATATTAGATTTGTTTTTATACAGCCCAGTATAGTTACCAATGTTAGGCACTATACTAAGTTGTCAGTATTGTATAAAATTGAAAAATACTGTTATTCTAATTAATGTTTATAAACTGGATCAGGAGTGTGACCAGTGTTTCAAGTCTAACAAGTAGTTCTGACAATTATGTCATAAATTAATAAAGGGTTCCAGAACCAGTTAATTAATATAAAAACAAATAACCACCAGTAAATTAAAATTCATGTAATTAACTATGTAACCAATAATTAATTGTACAGTAGGTCAGGTAAAAAAGAAAATTAAGTTAAAAAAACCAAATAATGTTATAATGGTTGTAAATGAATCTATAGGCCTAAATTCCATATTAGTGAAAGGAAATTAATACCTTTTTAGTAAACCCAGTCCAACGAAACTCTGGTAAAACATTTACTGTTTAGTAAGGAAGGTTAGGGGAGAATTTTATGTGATTCAAGATTAATCCAAGCATGGAGTATTTTATTGGAAAGGAGTAGTAATATTCTATAATGCCGGCTCAAGGATATATAGAAAACGTGGTTGTTAAGGCAACTGATATATAAGAAGTTGTTGATTCTGGATAAATTCGTTCTGATTGTTACAAGCTATTCGATTGAGATGGACCGATATGTTTAAAATATATGAATAAATATAAAGAAAGTATATATCCAAATTGAAAAAGCATTTTTGCAAAACAATTATACTTGAATGTTAATGAATCATACAAATTAAATAACCCTCTAAATTATCAATGAATACAATAAAAGAGAATTGAAAGCATCTCACCTTATTCACTAAATAATTCCGCTGAATTTGGTATTAAACCATTTCATGCTATAAATCGAAGACCAGTAAAGAGTTAAAACCTGAATTAACGGGATTATTGGAAATACAGAAGACTCGGTTGGACGAAATAACCTTCATTGGCAGCAGAAGCTGAGATCCTAATTCCAATTCACTGGGACCAAGACTTGTGAAGACCGCAAGAGAAGAATAGAAGCCAGAAGATCTCCTGAGGGGTTACCAGTACACACCACCATCAATTTTATTGAAAATCAGAGCAGTTTCACTGGATGAAGACGATATAAACTGGATTTTGGCCGTTGTTGACAAACGTTCACCGCCTAACGAAGTTTCGTCGGTTTGGTAAAAAAACAACTTATTTTCATTCCATTGTATTTTAAGTAAATAATACTATTTTGTAAATTGAACAACCTTAATTATGCGTTTTACCTGGCCTTACTAATGGTTCAAAGAACTATACGAACCCTGGGATAAGAATTATTTGTCATTATTTTCAAGAGTATATGTTTTTTAGAGTTTGAATAATTAAGAATCGATATATGTTGGGATAGTCGATTGGATCGTCTTATTGTTTGTCTGAGACAACGTAACTTGTTAAATACCAGAGAAAAATAAATAAAGTACATTTGTTGTATGAGATAACGTTTTAGTCATTGCAGAGAAAATACTATATGTAGTTGGTGTAATAATTTATAAACAGATTGATACAAACACTCCGAATAACTAACCTATAAGTACACTTATTTCTAGTAACAGCGCTTAAAATTTGCAGCTGGTGGGACGGGAGATTGTTGAACTAACTGGTTTTTTAATACTAAATTTGAATGAAATTTTTATCATTGAGTGACTAGGGTTGAAACAAATATCACTTACATTCAGTAAATACTCCATATATATTGCTCATATTAAACAACCACTGAGAACTAAGTTAAGTCTATAGAATAATACCATTATAAATTCAGGAACATAATTCTAATTTTGTTGACTTAATAATCTATGTTCTGAGGGTTTCACCGGTCACAACCGAAAGGTATATTAGTTAATAACATATTAATTAAACCAGGTAACAGCATTTTAATTGTTACGAATCGCCACCTACAACGTATTACTTGGCATTTGTTACACAGGAGTCTCTTATAACTAATTACACCCATAGACAAGATTTCTTTACAATTTGACGTCTCCAGCTGGTATCATACACTATAACATACGTCCTCACATAATTAACAAGTAGTTCTCTACAAAATTGGTTACAACAGTGGGGTTTGAATAAGACGGACGATTCACCGCTAGTACCTAACATACTTATTCCATAACAAATTGACGACTCCTACGTGGGGACTGATCGAAGAAGGACTCACCATACGTAGTTTATTACAAATTGCCGCTTGCAACGTGGGGCTTAAACGAAAACGAGGACGTCTTAGGTAAAATTTATTACAAATTGGCGCAAAACAACGTGGAGCTTATAAAAACATTCATCACTGGAATTTAGTTTATTACAAATTGGCGCCCAACGTGGGGCATCATCGTCTTCTCTTAAAATAACGTACAACACGTTTTATTACAAATTGGCCAGCCCAACAGTGGGGCTTTAAGGAGAGGATATTATTAGATTTATTACAAATTGGCGCTCAACGAGTGGGCTTTAGTTAAGTAAAAAATCATATTATTTGTTACTTAACTTGAGCAGGCAACCATTAGAGGCACAGGAATGCAGAATACCAGAGGCAGATCGAAGAAGAGGGCAGAAGAGAAGGAGAAGGAAGAAGGTGGACAGGAACAAGAAATAGAATTAGTCACGGACAGTGAAATGGATCAACAGACAGGTGATACAGAAGAAATCGAAATAGTTATGGATACGGAAACGGAAATAGTGGAAGAAGATGCCCAAGGGGACCAACCAGATAAAGAGGAAGCCAGAGGAGGCCTAGATTTACAAAAATTATGGGAATTAATCAAAGAAGATAATAGACAAACTAATGAAAAAATAGACAGTATCAAAGAAGATTCCAGGAAACAGAAGGAAGAATTAAATAAAAAATTTGAAGAAAACTCAGAAAAGCTAGAAAATAAAATAGACAGTATCAAAGAAGATAATAGACAAACTAATGAAAAAATAGACAGTATTAAGGAAAGTACTAGTGAACTTTTAAGGCAAACCATAAATGAAAATAATGAACGATTGAAGGCCGATTTTAGACAAATCAATGAAAAGATAGACAGTATAAATGAAAATTCAGAAAAGCTGGAAAATAAAATAGACAGTATTAATGAGAACTCAAGAAAACAAAACGAAATTTTGAGCGAAAATTTAATTAAACAAATGAATGAAAAGTTTGACAAAAATGACGAGAATTTGAGACAGATTCAAGACGATAACAAACTAATGAACGAAAAACTTGAGGAAAACAATAAACGAATGAAAGCAGATCTTGAGAAAATCAATGAGGATAATCTAATACGAATCGATGAGAGAATTGAGCATTCTAACAAGGAAATAAGGGAAAATGTTGATAAACAGAATGAAGTATTAAGACAAGCTATCAATAAGAAAATTGAGGACGCTAGTGAGGCAATCAGCCAGAAGGTAGTTAAGAACGACGGTGAAAGAAAACAGGACATAGCGGAAACAAATAGAAAACTGAAAGCGACCGATGAAGTTATTACACGAAATAGAGCTGAACTAGAGGTCAAGCTAGGCCATATAGGAGAAGAAAACCGAATTCAAGTGGAATCAATACGAACAGATTGCGGAAACCAGCATCGAAATTTAGATACGGTCATGAATGAAGTACAGGAGCAAGGACAACGTAACCAGGATAGAATCGAGAACCTACAACGGTCAGTTGACAACCGATCGATCACTGTCCCATATACACAACATATAGACGACCGGGAGACCATCAACTTTAAGGCATACAGGAGAAATTCAATGGAATTCTTGGAACGGGTCGGCGAACAAATCATGAGAACTGGTGAAAACAGGTGGCCAATAATTCGTCGTTATTTAGACGAACATTTTAAAGAAACTTATGATAACTGGTGGACAGCCACCAGGCACGAGATACGAAGCTACGAAGAATTTAAAATAGCTTTTAAAGCCAGGTACTGGTCATACGCCACCCAGAACGTAGTAAGGGAGAGCATCAGTTATGGAAGATATGACGCCAGCAGGGGAACAACGCTTACCGCCTACTTCCTGGGAAAAGTATGTTTGGCAAGACATCTTGAACCAAAAATCCCAGAGGAAATTCTCGTCACCAGGTTAGCATACCACTATGATAACGGTATATCAATAGCACGATCGGGTGGACAAATAAAAACTATACAGGCCATGTCAACGCTATTGGAAGAGCACGAGAGTGAGGTACATTATCGAAGGAGTCGTCAGAGAAACGACCGGTACGGGAACAGGGATTTCCCAGACTATAACAATAGAAACAATAACCATAACAGTCATGAGACGAATAACCGGACGAACTATAATAGCAGGCCGGGTAATTATGGTAATGAGGCGTACCAACGGCAAAATAACAACAACAGCCCAAGGAACAACGGAAACAATTACGGGAATAGACAGAGTATTCCGAACAACCAATATAACCGGTCGTATAACCCAAGTTACCAGAATCAGAACACGAACAACCGAAATTATGATAACAGTAACCGTAACCCGAATAACCAAAACCAAAACTACAGAAGAGTTAATTATGTGGGGGCGTACGACAACTATAACGGGAGGACATACTACCAAGGACGTCGGAGTTTTAATAGGGACACCGACTGGAACCAGTACAATAATAACGATAGAAGGGAGACTAGAACTAATGGGGGCAGAAGTCGGAGTCAGGAGGACTACCGCCGGGTTAACTACGAAGAGGATCGTCCATTACGGGTTTCCAGACCAATGGTGAATTTTATAAGGGCCGAAGAGAATGGTCCAAGGAGTGATCAACACCAAGGGGAGAATGATAATGAGTGTTTACAACGGAGCAATAGCATCGGAGAATCCAGATCCGGAAGCGAGAACCAAAGAAGGGACGATCCATCTAGGAATGTCCGAATAATTTATAATCAACAGAACCCACCAGAACGCTGGATTCCCCTAAAAGGAGATGGCCACCGACCCAGTACATCCCAGGATGTAAGACAAGAAATAAATGAAGAAGAAGCCACGGCCGACAGATGGAATACATAAAGAGAATAAAAAACCCAAAATTCTAAAGAAACTGTAAGAACAACTTACTCAAGTAATTTCGAAACGATATAATATAAAATGAAGAGACTAAAACCCAAAATTCTAAAGAAACTGTAAGAACAACTTACTCAATAATTATTCAGAAACAGTATAATTTAAAGTGAAGAGACTAAAACCCCAAAATTCAAAAAAATGAAGTAAGCCCAACTTACAAACAAGTATTTAAGAAAACAATTTATGAGGTATATAAGAAAGAGAATTTTGAAGATAAAAAAAAAAAACAACCAAAGTCGAAAAATAAGTAAGAACACCTTACTATACAATTTAGAAGAAATTGCTTTAAACTAATATGAAAAAAAAAATAACACTGATTCAACCTAATAAAAAATCATCAAAACCAAAAGACGAAATGAGTTTATCTAATATAACATAATAGTGAGAAATGTAATTTAGAATGTAAAAAGAATAATAATGATTGTGCCAGAAGAAAATAACTACATAATGTAATGTATAGTACTGACCAAAATCTCATGACCAGCTGTATTGATCACAAAGGAATATGAGCCAATGAAAATAAGAGAATGAAGAAGCCAAAATGGAACCCTCAAAAGGATCACAAGAAAAGAAAAAACAAATATTTAAGAATTGTCCGTAAAAAAACCAATTAATAAATGTCAATAAAATAGCCAAGTATTGGAGAGAAAAAGTGTATCATAGAAGGAAGAATTAATATGAAGAAATAATATGATCTGAGTTAAAGTACAGTGAATAATCCCTAGAATATGATTATTATTTATTATTTTATTGAAGGTCACATGATGACTACCTTACGAGGTTTATTAATGAAGATTGACTGTAGAATATTCCAGCAATCATTTGACTGGGCAGAGATGATGTTCCTCTGATCCCAGAAAGTATGTAACGGACGACGGTAATTGGTTAGCCGATAGAGCACCACCGATTCGATTCCAGTTATAATGTTAGGGAGGTTTAGGAAAATTAAATATTAGAGGGAAAACTCACAAATAAATATAGAGAATTAAATAAAACCAGATCCAAAATGTATAATTAATAAAGAATGTCACAAGAATGATTATAGAAATAAGATTTAAACTTGGGAAATAATTGATTTTAAGAAGGAACGAAGAAATGATAATAATATAACGGATAATTATGAAATATAAAAGTACCATAAATAGGAAACCAATTGGCCAAATACAAGTTAGGAGTTTATTTCTTGCTAAACTTTGTTTATACCAAAATAAACTTATTTCGAAGGGGGGGTGTTATGTAACGTAACATAGTTGAGGTTCCCCAACGTTACATAAAAAATTGAATTAAATATGGTCAAGGACCATACCCTGACTTAAGGTTGTTCAATAGTTCATGTGTTTGAGAAGTACCTCAAGTAAAAAGGGGTCAATGACTAATATTAAATGTAAAAGAGCCAGACCAATGAATGATTGGATGTAATGAAATGTTTGTTTTGTACTGTGACATGTTAAGGTCTACAGAGTATTTATATTGTATGTTGAATATGTTAAAAATGAAATGATGTTGTTTGATAATAATACTTAATCAATAATTATGTTTATATTTATATTAGATTTGTTTTTATACAGCCCAGTATAGTTACCAATGTTAGGCACTATACTAAGTTGTCAGTATTGTATAAAATTGAAAAATACTGTTTATCTAATTAATGTTTATAAACTGAATCAGGAGTGTGACCAGTGTTTCAAGTCTAACAAGTAGTTCTGACAATTATGTCATAAATTAATAAAGGGTTCCGGAACCAGTTAATTAATATAAAAACAAATAACCACCAGTAAATTAAAATTCATGTAATTAACTATGTAACCAATAATTAATTGTACAGTAGGTCAGGTAAAAAAGAAAATTAAGTTAAAAAAACCAAATAATGTTATAATGGTTGTAAATGAATCTATAGGCCTAAATTCCATATTAGTGAAAGGAAATTAATACCTTTTTAGTAAACCCAGTCCAACGAAACTCTGGTAAAACATTTACTGTTTAGTAAGGAAGGTTAGGGGAGAATTTTATGTGATTCAAGATTAATCCAAGCATGGAGTATTTTATTGGAAAGGAGTAGTAATATTCTATAATGCCGGCTCAAGGATATATAGAAAACGTGGTTGTTAAGGCAACTGATATATAAGAAGTTGTTGATTCTGGATAAATTCGTTCTGATTGTTACAAGCTATTCGATTGAGATGGACCGATATGTTTAAAATATATGAATAAATATAAAGAAAGTATATATCCAAATTGAAAAAGCATTTTTGCAAAACAATTATACTTGAATGTTAATGAATCATACAAATTAAATAACCCTCTAAATTATCAATGAATACAATAAAAGAGAATTGAAAGCATCTCACCTTATTCACTAAATAATTCCGCTGAATTTGGTATTAAACCATTTCATGCTATAAATCGAAGACCAGTAAAGAGTTAAAACCTGAATTAACGGGATTATTGGAAATACAGAAGACTCGGTTGGACGAAATAACCTTCATTGGCAGCAGAAGCTGAGATCCTAATTCCAATTCACTGGGACCAAGACTTGTGAAGACCGCAAGAGAAGAATAGAAGCCAGAAGATCTCCTGAGGGGTTACCAGTACACACCACCATCAATTTTATTGAAAATCAGAGCAGTTTCACTGGATGAAGACGATATAAACTGGATTTTGGCCGTTGTTGACAAACGTTCACCGCCTAACGAAGTTTCGTCGGTTTGGTAAAAAAACAACTTATTTTCATTCCATTGTATTTTAAGTAAATAATACTATTTTGTAAATTGAACAACCTTAATTATGCGTTTTACCTGGCCTTACTAATGGTTCAAAGAACTATACGAACCCTGGGATAAGAATTATTTGTCATTATTTTCAAGAGTATATGTTTTTTAGAGTTTGAATAATTAAGAATCGATATATGTTGGGATAGTCGATTGGATCGTCTTATTGTTTGTCTGAGACAACGTAACTTGTTAAATACCAGAGAAAAATAAATAAAGTACATTTGTTGTATGAGATAACGTTTTAGTCATTGCAGAGAAAATACTATATGTAGTTGGTGTAATAATTTATAAACAGATTGATACAAACACTCCGAATAACTAACCTATAAGTACACTTATTTCTAGTAACAGCGCTTAAAATTTGCAGCTGGTGGGACGGGAGATTGTTGAACTAACTGGTTTTTTAATACTAAATTTGAATGAAATTTTTATCATTGAGTGACTAGGGTTGAAACAAATATCACTTACATTCAGTAAATACTCCATATATATTGCTCATATTAAACAACCACTGAGAACTAAGTTAAGTCTATAGAATAATACCATTATAAATTCAGGAACATAATTCTAATTTTGTTGACTTAATAATCTATGTTCTGAGGGTTTCACCGGTCACAACCGAAAGGTATATTAGTTAATAACATATTAATTAAACCAGGTAACAGCATTTTAATTGTTACGAATCGCCACCTACAACGTATTACTTGGCATTTGTTACACAGGAGTCTCTTATAACTAATTACACCCATAGACAAGATTTCTTTACAATTTGACGTCTCCAGCTGGTATCATACACTATAACATACGTCCTCACATAATTAACAAGTAGTTCTCTACAAAATTGGTTACAACAGTGGGGTTTGAATAAGACGGACGATTCACCGCTAGTACCTAACATACTTATTCCATAACAAATTGACGACTCCTACGTGGGGACTGATCGAAGAAGGACTCACCATACGTAGTTTATTACAAATTGCCGCTTGCAACGTGGGGCTCAAACGAAAACGAGGACGTCTTAGGTAAAGCTTATTACAAATTGGCGCAAAACAACGTGGAGCTTATAAAAACATTCATCACTGGAATTTAGTTTATTACAAATTGGCGCCCAACGTGGGGCATCATCGTCTTCTCTTAAATTAACGTACAACAAGTTTTATTACAATATATATATATATATATATAGTATTTTTAACGCTGGTATTATGTTAGTGTATCTTAAACCATGAACAACGCACGCAAGACTATAGCTCTAGAGCTACACAGAGCAGCGAGAAGGAATTTCGTTAGGCGCGCGGTTGAATTGAAGGGTCTACACGACTTGTACCAGGCGGATCTTGTGGAGATGATACCATACGCTCGAGTGAACAAAGGGTACAAGTACATGATGACAGTGATCAATGCGTTTAGCAAGTACGCGTACGCTGTACCACTGAAAACAAAGACAGGAGAAGAAGTAAAGCACGCACTAGAGCCTATACTAACTGCTAATCGAATGAAATATTTACAGACGGACAACGGGAAGGAGTATTACAACAGCACAGTACAAGCGTTGCTAAAAAAGTATAATGTGAAACATTACTCAACCTATAGTGAGAAAAAAGCTTCCATAGTGGAACGTTTTAATCGCACACTGAAGACACACATGTATCGAGCTTTCAGCGAACAAGGACACTACCGCTGGTTGGATCTACTACCTATATTACTGAAATCGTACAACAATACAACACACAGAACCATTGGTATGAAACCGAGTGAAGTGAATGACGCCAACGAACATATAGTGTTGGAACGAATAAGGAAGAACACAGCGCCTAAAATCAGTCCAACGAAACCACCCAAATTTAAAGTCGGTGACCGTGTTCGTATAAGTAAGCACAAAATGACGTTCGCCAAAGGTTATACACCAAATTGGACTAACGAAATATTCACTGTGGATAAAGTACAATCCACTACCATCCCCGTCACTTATCTGCTAAAAGATCATCTAAACAAAGTGTTGAAAGGTGGTTTTTACGAGCACGAGATTAGTAAGTCCAAAGTCGGTGACGTATACCTAGTGGAAAAGGTGTTACAACGCAAAGGTGACAGAGTGCGTGTTCGTTGGCTCGGTTTCGATGGTAAACACGATGCATGGATACATAAGAAAGATCTAATATAAAAAAGGTGACAGCACGTGCTGAAAACAGTATGCTTTCGGTATTCACAAAGATGAAGATTGTACAGCAAGCAAACAAATTACCAATAAAGGATATGGACTTTTTGGCTGGTGACGAAGGCAGTGCTAAACGTAAACATGGCGCGCTATTACCGAACAGTATTCGCTGTATCGTTACAGGCCCAAGTTCCTGTGGGAAATCCAATGTGCTATTCAACCTACTGTTTGATGCCAACGGACTACGTTTCCGCAACGTATACGTGTTTTCAAAATCATTATTTCAACCAAAATACAGAATGCTAGAAACAGTGATGAAATCACTCGCTGATGAAGGTTTAAGTTATCATGCATACAGCGAGAACGAAGAAGTCCCACTACCGAGTGAAATCACTGGTCTCGACTCTGTTATCGTATTCGATGACGTATCGTGTGAAAGACAACACAATATTCGAAAGTATTTTGCTATGGGGAGACATAGCGGTGTGGACACATTCTATCTATGCCAGACATATAGCCAGATACCGAAACAATTGGTGCGTGACAACGCTAACTTGTTGATATTGTTCAAACAAGACGATCTAAATTTACGACATGCATACAATGATCATGTTAACATGGATATGAAATATGATGCATTCAAAGACGTTTGCACGGAAGCGTGGAAAGATCGCTATGGATTTCTAGTCATAGACAAAGACTCGTCAATAAATGAAGGTAGATATAGAATCGGCTTTGATCGATTCATAATTGTTTCCAGCGAAGTATAAAAGTGGTTGCACTGTAGTAATGTAATCAGTCCTCTTGCTAACACGCGATGGCGATGAATAAGGAGGAACGACTTGCGTATGATATAGATACGATAAGCGACAACATAAGGAAAAAATATCATGCATTACAACACGGTATCAGAGAAAGCGACGAGAAGTTTAGAAAAAATCACAGACCGATTCTGGAACCGTTAGAAGCTATTTCACGAAAGTTAAGTGGTGATATGATGGAGGAGGAGGAGGAGGAGGAGGATGAGGAGAAGAAGCAGCAGATAAAACAAGAAGAGCCTACACAACATGTAATAACTGAAAACGAAAGTGGTATGCAGAGTCATAACGCTTCTCATTTCAGTGACGAGGACGCCTGGAACCCTAACACTTCACATTTCAGTGACGATTCATTAGCAAACAAATATATGCGTTTGTGCGAATCGGCGGACTGTAAACGGATTATAGATCGTATGTATGGTGTTCGATACGAAGGTGGTAAATTTATGATAGGTGATTCAAATGTGAAAATCGATGATAACGACAACTTTCATGTCAAAGGAAAAATTTACGAGGGTACGCCTGGTCTGTATGAACTTTTGTTTATGAAACTACCGAAAAAATACAATAAGGACGATATGAGGAAATATAAGTCCATACTACTAGCAACCAACGGACACAAACAAAAATATAAACACAATACGCGAATAAACAGTAACAGTGGCGTCAAGTACCGACTAGTAATATCTAAATTGTTTGCATCAAGTGCACGAAAACGTACAGGGAGTGGCTATATGGAGATGAAACCGAACACTGCAATCGATTACGTGCATTGGGATGATCCTAACGAGTTGGTTAAAACAGTATATTGAGACTGTTAATGGCGTCTCAAAGTAGTGGCCATACTGGTCATAGGAATGAAATCGTTTCGATATTGGAAGAATTACGTGAAGCCGGCATTATCATATAAAAGCAGACGCACCGTTCTATAACCACCAGTTCTTTATAAATATGAGTGTAGACAAGTTCGGTAGACACGACAGCGCTGTAAGAGTGCGAAAAGAAACTCATCGAAGTCTGCGTGAGGATATCGGTTTAGGAGTGACTAACGACGGTCACTTTGATGTGAAAAACAAAAAGATACGCAACTTGGGTGATCCTGAAGAGCTGGACGATGTTGTTTCTTTACAGTACGTAAAGGACGCATGCTTACAGTACAAGAACGACGACGCTACCGTAGACGCAAAAGATCATCGAATAATAATGCTAAACGATCCGCTTAAATCAAGAGATGCAGCCACAAAACGATACGTAGACGAGAAGAGTTTGAAAAAAGATCGTGCAGGTAACGTAATCGTTAATGACTGTCGACTAACGCGTGTGCAAGCGCCTGTTGACTTCAAAGACGCAGTGAATTTGGAATTTTTACACGCACACACAATCAGTTTGCAAAGCGATGCTTTCTACGCTGCCGGAAGAAAAATTACGAATATAGCGAACGGTGTCAATGACAAAGACGCAGTCACTGTACGACAAATGCACGAATTAAAATTACATATAAAGACCGAATTGTACAAGGTCACTCAGGTATTTCACGCTCATATAATCAATCTAATAAAGTTTGTCTATAAATATCAAGACAGCGCGACACAGCGTTCAGTCCTGTCTGAATATGTTGAAGAGGTGGGACGTTTAATAGACCTTCTCGATACGGAAACGGAAATCAAGGATTGGAGATCTGTTTACAAGAATGCACGTACTTCGTAAGAAAAGAATGGGGCGTGGTGTAATTGGAAAAATACTTAAAAACACTGTGCCCGCTATCGTTTCGTCAGTACCTACTTTGATTAATCGAGCGGTGGACGCATTACCAGTAGAATTACACCTACCCGGCTACCGATTCTGTGGACCCGGAACAAAACTCAAAGAGAGATTGGCACGTGGCGAGCGCGGAATCAACGAGCTGGACGAAGCCTGTCGCGAACACGATATCGCCTACGCAAGGTACAAAGACAACAGTCGAAGACGTATAGCTGATCGCGTTCTTGCCGACAAAGCGTGGGAACGAGTGAAAGGTTGGAATTCCGGTGTTAGTGAAAGAGCGTATGCTGCAGCTGTAGCCGCCGCAATGAAAGCGAAATCAGCAGTGGGTGGAGGGAGCTCGCGTAGTGGTTGCAGAAAAAAGAAGAAGAAAAAGGGTTCAGGAATTAAACGTCAATCCGCGAACAAACGCAAAACGACCTGGAAACGCAAAACAGCCTCAATGCATAAACGTAACAATAAAAAAATAGCGTCAGGTCTATACCTACGTCCTTACAGACAAAAAAACTAATTTGCATACCAGTGCGTGCATTGTCCGACAGTGATTTGTATGTGTACGCAAAACTTTTGAAAATACCTTATTTCAGAGGAGTTTTTATGCGTAACACTTTACCACACACACGACCATGGAAGAATGAGTGTGCGGTTGTTAATCTGGACAGTGCAGAAGGACCTGGTACGCACTGGGTTTGCTACAAGAAGCGAAACAAACGAGTTTACTACTATGATGCGTATGGTAATATGCAGCCACCTCTTGAGCCGACACAGTATTTTGGAACCGACACTGACATTTACTACAATTACGAGCGTGAACAGCCACCACACACAGTCATCTGTGGGCATTTATGTTTGGACTTCTTAACGCGTGAGTGATCAGTAAGCGACAAGATGTCTTCGCTGTCGGTCACCTTAACAGGTACGAATGCTGCTGCTCTTGTGTGTGACTTTTTCCCGCCTCTCGAACTAACAAACGGCGAATGGTATGTAGGTCTATTGGACTTTACTACACACAACAGTATACCGAACGTGATTGAGGGAAAAAACAATGTGTTTCCAGTACTACGGGACGGAACAACGTGGGACTTGATAACTTTACCTACAGGTGCTTATGAAATCGGTGACATAGAAGCCTTCCTCAAAAAGCAGTTAGGAGACTCAAAGATTAGTCTACGTCCTAACAACAATACACTGAAATGTGAACTGACTTGTGCACTGGATATTGACTTTCAACAAACAGTGTGCGGTATCGGTGATATGTTGGGTTTCAAGGAAAAGCGTCTGCTTGAAGCGAATAAAACTCACACGTCTGACGCCACAGTTAACATTATAAAAGTGAACAGTATACTGATAAGGTGTAATATAGCGCAAGGATCATACAAGAACGGTAAAAACGAGCACACGCTGCACTCATTCTATCCGTCAGTCGAACCAGGATTCAAAATAATTGAATCGCCTACAAACGTCATATACCTACCTGTGAATGTGAGTCGTTTGGACAACATAACATTATCTTTACACGACCAGGACGGTGACGTAATAGATTTTCGCGGAGAAGTCATCACTGTGCGTTTACATCTAAAACGACTATAGACATAGGCTTGTACTTTGTTTCTTCGCCACCGCTGCTACCACAGTCGTCAGTAATAAAAGAAGAAGAAGAAAGATCAGTTAGGAAACGCATCAGTACTCATTCGAAACTGAAACGATTAACATCAGTTAACCGTCGTTTCCTGATTTCACTGGGTTTTGTTGTTGTTGTAAACAAGTAACATGGCGAGTGGAATATTATCTGTGGAGCAGCAACCGTTCTTTGAAGACAGTATCACGCACTTTTCATTTCACTCACACGCACCGTACGCAACAACAAGATATGGAAACAATGATGAAATACGTGTGCCAATACAACAACAGGACGTCTTTACACTGCCGTCAGAAAGTTTCCTCTACATCGAAGGCAAGTTGGTTAAAAACCCTAGTGTGGCTGCAGATACTGCGCTGAATGTGGAACTGGTGAACAATGCTATAGCATTTCTCTTTGAAGAGATTCGTTACGAGTTGGCCGGAGTGGTAGTGGACCATACCAGAAACGTCGGTGTTACGTCAACTATTAAAACTTTTCTATCACTCAACAACAACACACGTGACGCAATGGAAAACGCAGGTTGGGTGGCGCCGACCACGAACGTATTAAAAGTGAATGATGACGGTGAATTCACCTTTTTTATACCACTGAAAATGCTAATGGGGTTCGCAGAAGACTATACACGCATCGTGCTGAACGTGAAACAAGAACTTATACTCCTACGCACATCTACCGACATAAACGCTATGGTTTTAACAAGCGGACAAACGACTGCTAATTGTGTTCTTGAACTAGATAAAGTTTACTGGAAAATGCCTTATGTACATGTAGCTAATGCGTACAGATTACCACTGTTACGACTCATAGAGAAAGACCACCCGATAACTATGCCTTTTAGGACCTGGGAGTTGCACGAGTATCTGCCTTACTACAGACTAAAAGGCAGAATTGGATTGTCAAGACCTCGAGTCAGCTAGAAAAACCACGCTTTGTTGTGTTAGCGTTTCAGACAGCAAGAAAGAATGTACTGACAGCACACGCCGATGAATTTGATCATTGTAACGTGATCAATGCGAGACTGTTTCTAAATGACAAGTATTATACTTACGATAATTTAAACTTGGATATTGGGAAAGACCGTTTTGCATTATTGTACAATATGTACGCCAGTTTTCAAAGTTCGTATTACCACCGTTTAGACGTCAGCCCAGTACTGACACCAGAATTATTCAAATCAAAAGCCCCGCTGTTTGTATTCGATTGTAGCAAACAAGACGATGCGCTTAAGTCTTCAGCAGTTGATGTACGTTTAGAATTTGAATCGTCAATGAATTTTCCTACACAGATGATACTACATGATTCGCTTGTAGAATATACGCCATTGTCCAACACAGTACATAGACGTGTTTAAGTCTTATTTTATACATATTTTGTAAATACTAGTTTTAAATATATATATTTTCATATTTGTAACATTATAATATTGGAGCTGTGTGTGTATGTATTTTAATTGTAAAACTAGTTTAGATATATTTTAATACTTGTAACAATATAATCTTGGAACTGTGTATGTTTTTTTTTTTAAATTGTAAATACTAGTTTAGATATATTTTCATACTTGTAACAATATAATAGTTTAGATATATTTTCATACTTGTAACAATATAATCTTGGAGCTGTGTATGTATTGTAATTGTAAAAACTGTTTAATATAATCTTGGAGCTGTGTATGTATTTTCATAAATGTATATAGTACACACTTTATTATTATTTGTATAACCCACTCCATAATCTATACTTACTTGCAACAAACTAGTGAGCGTTGTCCACACACACGTACCCTTAAATGACAGACGTTGTATGCACACTGAAGGCTCGCACGCTTAAAATTCAGCTATACCTAAAATATATCTTCAATTAGAAGTGTAATATAAAAAGTACAGTAAGAATATATTTCAGAAATTGTAATTTGATCACACACACACACACATACACTTATTTGAATGAGTCATGTATTAAATTCAATAAATAATGCACTTGATAATGTTTTAATGTGAATAATTTTTACGTTTAAATAAAATCTGTACATACAATAAAATTAATATAAAAATACGGTAAGAATATATTTCAGAAAATTGTAACAGACATAATAATTTGATCATACACACACGCACACACACACACACACACACACACACACACACACACACACACACACACACACACACACATGTATTAAATTCAATAAATAATGCGCTTGATAATGTTTTAATGCAAATAATTTTTACGTTTAAATAAAATCTGTACATACAATAAAAATTATGCTCACTTATTAACGTATTCAAAATGTTTCATGTACACTTACCAAACTAGTATGTGTTGTCTACACACCCTTAATGATGGAAGTGTGTATACTGAAGACTCGTAAGACGTACAATAATACAAACAGTCTTTCAACTATTAAAAATGCAGTGATAGATTTCACGATGTATCAGCACACGCAGGCGGTCAAATGAGAAATTGCCACTGATTTTCTTCGCGTATATATTGTACTCTGGTAGTGGGGAAAGCTTGTGTGTCCGTTTTTAGAGTAAATACTTTCTAATCCATAATTAATCCTAATTACTGTCAGCGCTGCTAATGATTGACATGTGTCAAATTAGAAAGTAGGACGCACCGATTTAGACGATGTACACACGGTTAATGACCCCTGGTTTAAGTTAGCGAATAATAACTATATCTAATTCTGTATCGTTGTGTGTGTGTGTGTGTGTGTGTGTGTGCGTGCATAGTTAATCTTTCTATCACTAATTACCACACTGAATATAACTTTCTAATGACGAAATATTATTATTTCATTGTTTACGATATATATTTAATTAATGCAAAAAATTACAATGGTCTGTAAACCTGACACCGTAATCGCTTTGAATAAGGGAATTCCTGTCAACGTTTGCAGCGAGAGAGAGACATACACAATGTGTGTGTGTATGTGTACACAAAACTTTTGAAAATACCTTATTTCAAGGAGATTTTATGCGTAACACTTTACCATACAGACTTGGCAGAACCGTGATTGGTGTAGAGAGAGAGAGAGAGAGAGGCCCGTTACATAAACACACATACACAGCGAGAGATGCAACAGTAATCTACTAAAATGTGTGTGTGCGAGAGAGAGAGAGGGAGGGAGAGAGATAGTTTTACTTACATTCAAATGTGAGAGAGAGAGAGAGTGAGAGAGAGAGAGAGAGAGAGTTTATATCGTGATGGATAACTGTGTCTAGAGACAGAGAGAGAGAGGGAGGGAGAGTTACTTACATTAAAAGAGAGAATTGCATAGTAAAACCGATGGCGTAGAGAGAGAGAGAGAGAGAGAGAGAGAGAGAGAGAGAGAGAGAGAGAGAGAGAGAGAGAGAGAGAGAGTGAGACCCGTTACATAAACATGCAGAGAGAGAGAGAGAGAGAGAGGGAGGGAGAGAGATAGTTATTTACATTCAAAGAGAGAATTGACCCACCACCCGCCCTGATATGCAAATCAGCTTTATTAAAAATAAAAAAAGCATGCACGACAAACATACTCTCTCGAGTCTCAGATTCTGGCGGACAAATATCCATTTTCACTTGATAGATAGGTGTACCATTTATACATATTTTGTAAATACTAGTTTAAATATATATATTTTTTCATATTTGTAACATTATAATTGCGTAACACTTTACCGCACATTGGAAGAACGAGATTGGTGTAGAGAGAGAGAGAGAGAGAGACCCGTTACATAAACATGCAGAGAGAGAGAGAGAGAGGGAGGGAGAGAGATAGTTATTTACATTCAAAGAGAGAATTGACCCACCACTCACCCCTGATATGCAAATCAGCTTTATTAAAAATAAAACATTATATTCACGGATGTGTGTGGTCCATTGAACCCCACCCCACCCACCACCCACCACCTGATATGCAAATCAGCTTTATTAAAAAATAAAAAATTATATTCGCGGATGCGAGTGGTCCATTGAATCTCACTCCCACCCTCCCCTTGATATGCAAATCAATTTAATTAAAAAAATAAAAAAATTAAAATAAAAAATTTTATTCGCGGAAATTCGCGGATGATGCGGGTCCAGCGTTGGTGGGGAGAGCGGGGGAAAAAATATTGAACCGCGGGAACAGCGGCATATATTTGAACTTGACGCGCGAAAGGCGGCATGAAATTTTATTGGTGGAAATTCGCGGATGCTGCAGGTCCAGCGGTGGTGGTGGGGGAATAACGGTACTTTGGTTAGAACCCCCATTATCCCTCTACTGGTATGCAATAAAATATTTGATTTTGTTTGAATTTACGGCAGTTATCGTTCGTCATAGCAAATATCGGTATGGAGAAGCATACATGACTTCCGTTCTAAGATTTATATTTAAAATCATATTCGAAATGAAATATTTCCATAGAAACTACGTCTTTCTACTTATTGCTTCAGCATTAACCACAGTACTGTGGTCACTAACGTATACCACCTCACGTTTTCGCACTCGATTTTCACCGATGATGGCAGTCGATGGCACTGCCGAAAAGTCTGGTTTTGCAGAAAACATTGGACTACGGCTAAAGAGCACGGGAAGCAATTTTAACAAAAAACTACTTCTTTGTTGCCGATAACGTAGTACACATATAAAAAATTCTCCCCTCCACCTTCAACTATAATTTTTAATAATAGAAAATTACCCCCACCCCGTTCACCTAACTTCTTCATTTATAGATATTTCATCTACGTTTCTACAGTGGATTACTATGAGCTTCTTATCAGGATAATTTATTTATAAAAATTAAGTACTTTACTCTTGTTAAATCATAAAATGTTTCAGGTAAACTACCCCTTTCTCTTAACCGATCTTCTCCAAAATCAACAGACCTTCCGTCCTCTACAATTCAGGGAAGCATGCAATTAATATTTGATTCTGTTTGAATGTGCGGCAGTTATCGTTCGTCATGGAAACATTTCTCTTGTTACAAGATAAAATGTTGCAGGTAAACTACCCCTTTCCCTTAACCGATCTTCACCAAAATCAATAGACCTTGAGCTCTCTTCAACTCAGGAGGTGCAAAAAATTATTTGATTCTCATTGAATTTTCGGCAGTTATCGTTCGTCATAAAAAAATTACCCTTTTTAAAACATAAAACGTTGCTGATAAACTACCCCTTCCCTTAACCGATCTTCAACAAAATCAACAGACCTTGAGTTCTCTTTAGTTCAAAAAGGTATGCAAAAACCTAGTTGATTCTGTTTGAATTTACGGCAGTTATCGTTCGTCATATAAAAAATTACCCTTGTTAAAACATAAAATGTTGCTGGTAAACTACCCCTTTCCCTTAACCGATTTTCACCAACACCAATACGTATTGAGAACTCTACAATACAGGGCTGTATGCAAAACATCATTTGATTCTGTTTGAATTTGCGGCTGTTATCGTTTACTATAGAAAAAAATTACCCCTGATAAAAAACCGTTGCAGGTAAACTACCCCTTTCCCTTAACCGATCTTCACCAAAAACGACAGGTCTTAGGTACTCTACAATTCAGGCCTGTATGCAAACAATTATTTGATTCTGTTTGAATTTGCGGCTGTTATCGTTTACCATAGAAAACACCCTTGATAAAACATAAAACGTTGCTAGTAAACTACCCTATTCCATTAACCGATCTTCACCAAAATCAACAGACCTTGAGTTCTCTTTAGTTCAAAAAGGTATGCAAAAACCTAGTTGATTCTGTTTGAATTTACGGCAGTTATCGTTCGTCATATAAAAAATTACCCTTGTTAAAACATAAAATGTTGCTGGTAAACTACCCCTTTCCCTTAACCGATTTTCACCAACACCAATACGTATTGAGAACTCTACAATACAGGGCTGTATGCAAAACATCATTTGATTCTGTTTGAATTTGCGGCTGTTATCGTTTACTATAGAAAAAAATTACCCCTGATAAAAAACCGTTGCAGGTAAACTACCCCTTTCCCTTAACCGATCTTCACCAAAAACGACAGGTCTTAGGTACTCTACAATTCAGGCCTGTATGCAAACAATTATTTGATTCTGTTTGAATTTGCGGCTGTTATCGTTTACCATAGAAAACACCCTTGATAAAACATAAAACGTTGCTAGTAAACTACCCTATTCCATTAACCGATCTTCACCAAAAACTATAGGTCTTGAGAACTCTACAATTCAGGGCTGTATGCAAAACATTAGTTGATTCTCTTTGAATTTACGGCAGTTATCGTTCGTCATAGACAAAATACCCTTGTTAAAACATAAAACATTGCTGGTAAACTATCCCTTTCCCTTAACCGACCTTCAACGAAATCAACAGACCTTGAGTTCTGTATAATTCAAAAAGGTATGCAGAAGAGTAGTTGATTCTGTTTTAATGTACGGCAGTTATCGTTCGTCAAAAAAAAAAAAATTACCCTTGATAAAAAATAAAATGTTGCTGGTAAACAACCCTATTCTCTTAACCGATCATCACCAAAACCTACAGGTCTTGAGAACTCTACATTTCAGGGCTGTATGCAAAATATTATATGATTCTGTTTGAATTTGCGGCTGTTATCGTTTGCCATATAAAATACCCTTGATAAAACAAAAAACGTGCCTGGTAAACTACCCATTTCCCTTAACCGATCTTCACCAAAAACAAAAGGTCTTTAGTACTCAACAAAACAGGGCTGTATGCAAAAACGTATTTGATTCTGTTTGAATTTGCGGCCCTTATCGTTTGCCATAGAAAATACACTTTTAAAACATAAAACGTTGCTGGTAAACTACCCCTTTCCCTTAACCGACCTTCACCAAAACCAAAAGGTCTTGAGAACTCTACAATTCAGGGCAGTATGCAAAATAGTATTTGATTATTTTTGAATTTGCGGCTGTTATCGTTTGCCATAGAAAATACCCTTGTTAAAACATAAAACGTTGCCGGTAAACTACCCCTTTCCCTTAACCGATCTTTACCAAAATCAACAGGTCTTGAGAGCACTATAATTCAGGGCTGTATGCGAAACATTATTTGATTCTGTTTGAATTTGCGGCTGTTATCGTTTGCCAAACAAACAAAATTACCCTTGATAAAAAAAACCGTTGCCGGTAAACTACCCCTTTCCCTCAACCGATCTTCACCAAAAACTACAGGTCGCGAGTACTCTACAAATCAGGGCTGTATGCAAAACATTATTTGATTCTGTTTGAATTTGCGGCTGTTATCGTTTGCCTTAGAAAAAAAACTACAGACAGACATATAGACACACAGACACTTTTCGAAAAACGACTTTTTTTCGTGTTTTGAGTGTAGTACAATCAGAATCTGCAATAATCTCGAACACGATTTTTTTTGGCATCACCATACTTCCATTTCCTTAAGGAACATGGAAGTAAAAATTACCCTTGATAAAAAAAACCGTTGCCGGTAAACTACCCCTTTCCCTCAACCGATCTTCACCAAAAACAATAGGTCGTGAGTACTCTACAAATCAGGCCTGTATGCAAAAAATTATTTTATTCTGTTTGAATTTGCGGCTGTTATCATTTGCCATAGAAAAAAATCTATAGACACATAGACAGACAGACACACAGACACACAGACAGACACACGCACAGACACTTCTCGAAAAACGACTTTTTTTCATGTTTTGAGTGTAGTACAATCAGAATCTGCAATAATCTCGAACACGATTTTTTTTGCCATCACCATTCTTCCATTTCCTTAAGGAATATGGAAGTAAAATATCGGTATGGAGAACCACACACGACTTCCATGTTCTAAGTTTTATATTTAAAATCCTATTCGAAATGAAATATTTCCATAGAAACTACTTCTTTCTACTTATTGCTTCAGCCTTAAACCACAGTACTGTCGTCACTAACGTATACCACCTCAAGTTTTCGCACTCGATTTTCACTTAGATGGAAGTCGATGGCACTGCCGAAAAGTCTGGTTTTGCAGAAAACATTGGATTACGGCTAAAGAGCCCGGGAAGGAATTTTAACAAAGAACTACTTCTTTGTTGCCGATAACGTAGTACACATACAAAATTATCCCCTCCCCTTCAACTTTAATTTTCATTTATAGAAAATTACCCCCACCCCGTTTACCTAACCTCTTCATTTATAGATATTTCATCTACATTTCTACAGTGGATTATTATGAGCTTCTTATCAAGACACTTTATTTATCAAAATTAAGTACTTTACTCTTGTTAAAACATAAAACGTTGCAGGTAAACTACCCGTTTCTCTAAAGCGATCTTCACCAAAATCAATAGACCTTCATTCCTCTGCAATGCAGGGATGCATGCAAAAAATTATTTGATTCTGTTTGAATGTGCGGCAGTTATCGTATCTCATAAAAAAATTACTCTTTTTAAAACATAAAACGTTGCTGATAAACTACCCCTTTCCCTTAACCGATCTTCAACAAAATCAACAGACCTTTAGTTCTCTTTAGTTCAAAAAGGTATACAAAAACGTAGATGATTCTGTTTCAATTTGCGGCAGTTATCGTTCGTCATGGAAACATTTCTCTTGTTACAACATAAAACGTTGCTGGTAAACTACCCCTTTCTCTAAACCGATCTTCACCAAAATCAGCAGACCTTCCGTTCTCTACAATTCAAGGCTGTATGCAAAATATTATTTGATTCTGTTTGAATTTGCGGCTCTTATCGTTTGCCATACTAAATACCCTTGTTAAAATATAAAACGTTGCCGGTAAACTACCCCTTTCCCTTAACCGATCTTCAACAAAATCAACATACATTGAGTTCGGTATAATTAAAAAAGGTATGAAAAAGACTAGTTGATTCTGTTTGAATTTGCGGCTGTTATCGTTTGCTATAGGAAAAAATTACCCTTGATAAAAACAAATGTTGCCGGTAAACTACCCCTTTCCCTTAACCGATCTTCACAAAAAACCATAGGTCTTGTGTACTCTACAAATCAATGCTGTATGCAAAAAATTGTTTGATTCTGTTTGAATGTGCGGCTATCGTTTGCCATAGAAGAAATATCGGTATGGAGAACCATACATGACTTCCATGTTCTAAGATTTATATTTAAAATCATATTCGAAATGAAATATTTCCATAGAAACTACGTCTTTCTACTTATTGCTTCAGTATTAACCACAATACTGTGGTCACTAACGTATACCACCTCACGTTTTCGCACTCGATTTTCACTGATGATGGCATTCGATGCCACTGCCGAAAAGTCTGGTTTTGCAGAAAACATTGGACTACGGCTAAACAGCCCGGGAAGCAATTTTAACAAAAAACTACTTCTTTGTTGCCGATAACGTAGTACACATATAAAAAATTTTCCCCTCCACCTGCAACTATAAATTTTAATAATAGAAAATTACCCCCACCCCGTTCCCTTAACCTCTTCATTTATAGATATTTAATCTACGTTTCTACAGTGGATTATTATGAGCTTCTTATCAGGATACTTTATTTATAAAAATTAAGTACTTTACTCTTGTTAAATCATAAAACGTTTACGGTAAACTACCCCTCCTCTTATTCGATCTTCTCCCAAATCAATAGACCTTCAGCCCTCTACAATTCAGGGATGCATGCAAAAAACTATTTGATTCTGTTTGAATGTGCGGCAGTTATCGTACCTCATAAAAAAATTACCCTTTTTAAAACATAAAATGTTGCCGGTAAACTACCCCTTTCCCTTAACCGATCTTCTGCGACACCAATAGGTCTTGAGAACTCTACAATACAGGGCTGTATGCAAGACATCATTTGATTCTGTTTGAATTTGCGGCTGTTATCGTTTACAAAAAAAAATTACCCTTGATAAAAAACCGTTGCAGGTAAACTACCCCTTTCCCTTAACCGATCTTCACCAAAAAAGATAGGTCTTGAGTACTCTACAATTCAGGCCTGTATGCAAACAATTATTTGAGTCTGTTTGAATTTGCGGCTCTTATCGTTTGCCATATAAAACACCCTTGATAAAACATAAAACGTTGCTGGTAAACTACCCGTTTCCCTTAACCGATCTTCACCAAAATCAACAGACCTTGAGCCCTATATAATTCAAAAAGGTATGCAGAAGAGTAGTTGATTCTGTTTTAACGTACGGCAGTTATCGTTCGTGTTAAAAAAATTACCTTGTTAAAACATAAAATGTTGCAAGTAAACTACCCTATTCCCTTAATCGATCTTCACCAAAACCAACTGGTCTTGAGAACTCTATAATTCCGGGCTGTATGCAAAAGACTAGTTGATTCTGTTTGAATTTGTGGATTTTATCGTTTGCAATAGAAAATACCCTTGTTAAAATGTAAAATGTTGCCGGTAAACTACCCCTTTCCCTTAACCGATCTTAACCAAAACCAATAGATCTTGAGAACTTTATAATTCAGGGCTGTATGCAAAAGAGTAGTTGATTCTGTTTGAATTTGCGGCTCTTATCGTTTTCCATATGAAATACCCTTTTAAAACATAAAACGTTGCAGGTAAACTACCCCTTTCCCTTAAACGATCTTCACCAAAAACAATAGGTCTTTATTAGTAAACAAATCAGGGCTGTATGCAAAAACGTATTTGATTCTGTTTGAATTTGCGGCTCTTATCGTTTGCCATATAAAAAAAAAAAATATACCCTTTTAAAACATAAAACGTTGCTGGTAAACTACCCCTTTCCCTTAACCGATCTTCACCAAAACAATAGGTCTTGAGAACTCTACAATTCAGGGCAGTATGCAAAACATTATTTGATTATGTTTGAATTTGGGGCTGTTATCGTTTGCCATAGAAAATACCCTTGTTAAAACATAAAACGTTACCGGTAAACTACCCCTTTCCCTTAACCGATCTTTACCAAAATCAACAGATCTTGAGAACTCTACAATTCAGGGCTGTATGCGAAACAATATTTGATTCTGTTTGAATTTGCGGCTGTTATCGTTTGCCAAACAAAAAAAATCGGTATGGAGAACCATACATGACTTCCATATTCTAAGATTTATTTTTAAAATCATTTTCGAAATGAAATATTACCATAGAAACTACTTCTTTCTACTTACTGCTTCAGCCTTAACCACAGTACTGTGGTCACTAACATATACCACCTCACGTTATCGCACTCGATTTTCACTGATGATGGAAGTCAATGGCATTGCCGAAACGTCTGGTTTTGTAGAAAACATTGGACTACGGCCAAATATCCCGGGAAGGAATTTTAACAAAAACTACTTCTTTGTTGCCGATAACGTTGTACACATATATATAAAAAATATGCATAAAATTAATGGCTTGTATAAGTTAATGATTGATCTCCATTAAGTAGTGCTCAAGTTTCCAAAGTTTTAATATTATGATGTCCGTAATTAAAACATCAGAGCAGGTTTAGTGTGTATGAGGGTTCACCGTGGACAAAAATTTTCAACATTTCCTATTGAGCGTTGCTTAGAATAAATCTGCGAATCTACAGTGTACGTTTCACAGAACAAACACGCGGAAAAGAAGGAGCGCTCGGAAGTCACTCATGGACCCTCAGGATCTTGCAGAGGGTTCATTCCCTAAAGACGAAAAGTCTGTCTATGAATCGTTCCTCTGTAAACACGTGCAGTTACACTGCCCAGCGATCCACAGGAAGCAAATCGCTATCCACGCTGGACACTTTTTCGGCTTGCATGCGTTATGTTGGTATGGGTTTGGCACTTTCCATTTAAAAACCATGTAAATGTAAGAAAACAAACATGAATGAGGCCAGAAATAACGCGAATTGTGTGTGTGTGTGTGTGTGTGTGTGTGTCTTCCCTGCCTTTTTATTGCGGTAGTGATAATAATAAAATGGAAACGTAAACAGTACATAACTGAGATATGTTTGCCTGCCACGCACGATATATTTTCTCATGACTAGCAGAATACCCGTGCTTCGCTACGGAGTTTCACGTTGTACGTAATGAAAATGTTAGTTTAATTAATAAAGTTTAATTAAAGTAGGCTTCTTAAAAATAAATAGCTGTTGCCCACAACTTCGTTCACGTGGTCTTCAATTTAATGCGATAATATATTTAGAACAGAAGCTATTCTATTGGGTTGCCATAGTAACCAGATCTAATAGTTTTTAAGACCGCAAAGGACCCCCCAGAGGATCGTATCGAAAAAACACCTGTCCTATGTTGGTTCTCCCGTTGCATAAAATATTTGTGCCAAGTTTGGTTGAAATCGGTCCAATGGTTTAGGTGGAGACGTGGAAGACCCCAAAGGACTCCCCAAAGGATCGTATCGAAAAAAAGACTTATCCTATGTTGGTTCTCCCATTGCGTAAAATATTTGTGCCACGTTTGGTTGAAATCGGTCCAATGGTTTAGGTGGAGACGTGGAAGACCCCAAAGGACCCCCCAAAGGATCGTATCGAAAAAAACACTTGTCCTATGTTGGTTCTCCCGTTGCGTAAAATATTTGTGCCAAGTTTGGTTGAAATCGGTACAGTGGTTTAGGAGGAGATGTGGAAGAAACCTTCGCGGACGTGCGCACAACAACTCACCGAAGTTTCATCGCAATCGGATGAATGGTATAGGAACGCATACAGGACAAACAAAGAAACATTCATTTTTATATATAAGATGTAAACTATACCACTTACTTGACATAAACCGTGATAGCTAAGCTAATTTACAACATATATGTATTAATTATACACATAAATGTTCTCGATAGACACTCTATCTATTGGCGAAAACTTGATAAAATCCGTTCAGTACTTCCTGAGGCGATTTCAAACACAGAGAGAAAACTGACTGACTTTACTTTATACTATGTACAGATTTACACTAAAATGAAAAAATTATAATTTTATTGCCTGGCAACAAAATTATTTTATTTTTAACAATTACCATTGTTTGAAAAAGTTTAAATGAATTTTCAAGTACTTTACTCTTGTTAAAACGTAAATGGTTGCCGGTAAACTACCCCTTCCCCTTAACCGATCTTCACCAAAATCAAAAGGCCTTGAGTCCTCTACAATTCAGTCACGTATGCAAAAAATTATTTGATTCTGTTTGAATTTACGGCAGTTATCGTTTGCCATAGAAAATACGCTTGATAAAAAATGTTGCAGGTAAACTACCCCTTCCCCTCAACCGATCTTCACCAAAAACAATAGGTCTTGAGTACTCTACAAATCACGGCTGTATGCAAAAATTATTTGATTCTGTTTGAATTTGCGGCTGTTATCGTTTGCCATAGAAAATACCCTTGATAAAAAAACGCTGCAGGTAAACTACCCCTTTCCCTTAACCGATCTTCACCAAAAACAAAAGGTCTTGAGAACTCTGCAATTTAGGGCTGTATGCAAATAATCTTTTGATTCTGTTTGAATTTGCGGCTGTTATCGTTTGCCATAGGAAATACCCTTGTTAAAACATAAAACGTTACAGGTAAACTACCCCTTTCGCTTAACCGATCATCACCAAAAACAATAGGCCTTGAGAACTCTACAATTCAGGGCTGTATGCAAAAAATTATTTGATTCTGTTTGAATTTGCGGCTGTTATCGTTTGCCATAGAAAAAAATCTACAGACACATAGACAGATAGATAGACAGACAGACACACAGACACACACACAGACACTTTTCGAAAAACGACTTTTTTCATGTTTTGAGTGTAGTACAATCAGAATCTGCAATAATCTCGAACACGATTTTTTGCCATCACATACCTCCATTTCCTTAAGGAACATGGAAGTAAAATTACCCTTGATAAGAAAAACGTTGCCGGTAAACTACCCCTTCCCGTTAACCGATCATCACCAAAAACAGCAGATCTTGAGTACTCTACAAATCAGAGATGTATGCAAAAAAGTATTTGATTTTGTTTGAATTTGCGACTCTTATCGTTTGCCATAGAAAATACCGTTTTCAAACATAAAACCTTGCAGGTAAACTACCCCTTTTCCTTAACCGATCTTCACAAAAAACAGTAGGTCCTGAGCACTCTACAATTCAGGGCTGTATGCTAAACATTATTTGATTCTGTTTACATTTGCGGCTTTTATCGTTTGCCATAGAAAATACCCTTGTTAAAATATAAGATGTTACTGGTAAACTACCCCTTTCCCTTAACCGATCTTCACTAAAACCAACTGGTCTTGAGAACTCTATAATTCCGGGCTGTATGCAAAAGACTAGTTGATTCTGTTCGAATTTGTGGATTTTATCGTTTGCAATAGAAAATACCCTTGTTAAAATGTAAAATGTTGCCGGTTAACTACCCCTTTCCCTTAACCGATCTTCACCAAAACCAACAGATCTTGAGAACTCTATAGTTCAGGGCTGTATGCAAAAGAGTATTTGATTCTGTTTGAATTTGCGGCTGTTATCGTTTGCCAAAAAAAAAAAATTACCCTTGTTTAAAAACAAAACCGTTGCCGGTAAACTACCCCTTTCCCTTAACCGATCTTCACTAAAATCAATAGGTCTTGAGTACTCTACAAATCAGGGCTGTATGCGAAACATTATTTGATTCTGTCTCAATTTGCGACTCTTATCGTTTGCCATAAAAAATACCCTTTTAAAACATAAAACGTTGCAGGTAAACTACCCCTTTCCCTTAACCAATCTTTACCTAAAGCAATTGGTATTGAGTACTCTACAGGTCAGGGCTGTATGCAAAACATTATTTGATTCTGTTTGAATTTGCGGCTCTTATCGTTTGCCATAGAAAATACCCTTTTAAAACATAAAACGTAGCCGGTAAACTACCCCTTTCCCTTAACCGATCATCACCAAAATCAATAGATCTTGAGAACTCTACAATTTAGGTCTGTATGCAAATAATCATTTGATTCTGTTTGAAGTTGCGGCTGTTATCGTTTGCCATATAAAATACCCTTGTTAAAACATAAAACGTTGCCGGTAAACTACCCCTTTCCCTTAACCGATCTTCACCAAAAACAATAGGTCTTGAGAACTCTACAATTCAGGGCTGTATGCAAAAGAGTAGTTGATTCTCTTTGAATTTGCGGCTGTTATCGTTTGCCATATAAAACAATTACCCTTGATTAAAAAAAAACAGTTGCCGGTAAACTACCCCTTTCCCTCAACCGATCTTCACAAAAACTATAGGTCGTGAGTACTCTACAAATCAGGACTGTATGCAGAAAATTATTTGATTCTGTTTGAATTTGCGGCTGTTATCGTTTGCCAAAAAAAAAATCTATAGACACACAGACATAGACAGACAGACATATAGACAGACAGACACACAGATAGACACACAGACACTTTTTTAAAAACGACTTTTTTCATGTTTTGAGTGTAGTACAATCAGAATCTGCAATAATCTCGAACACAATTTTTTTTTGCCATCATCATACTTCCATTTCCTTAAGGAACATGGAAGTAATATGTGAAATGACAAAAATATTGGTTTCATTTAGAACGTACACAGATAATATAGATATCTGGACAAACATTTGTAGTATAGTTTTGAATAATGGTTTTTAATGTGCCACCAAATCGTAAGTCTTTGGTACAGTTCTGATAAACATCTTTAGTTCTTGATACAGCTCCTCTGCAACCATGTTGCTTGTTGCAAATACAGCTCATTTGCAAACATGTTGAATCTTCGACTAGCGCAGTAAGCACTTCTAAAAGTACGAATCGGATTTCTCCTTCAATGCTATAATGTCATAAAGGAAGCCAAAGTTATTCTTAAGTCTGCAAATCTTGTGAGATTACTCTATCTGATCTTGTCAAAAACCACTTAAAAATAATCTTTCTTAAAACATCTTCTGATTTTTGTATCCAAAAATGTCTTTTCCTCCTACTTCGAACATAGCGGGGCCCTAGGCAACACCTTGTTCGCCTATATGGAATGGCTGACTGTGTTCCATGGTACTAAATTTTTTGAAGTGATTATGAAAATTCCTTAACAAGACTTTAAACAGAGTGAATTTATATGTAAGCATATGAAATATTTATCTTAGCCGAGCAGTCAGGTTTTATGTTTCATAACGACTGTGACATGCCATCGAAATTGACGATACAGGAGAAAGCAAGAACATATTGCAAAGAGAGTTTAAGTGGTTGGATTATGCTGAAACTTAAAGACAATTGGCATTAAAGTTTTTAGGGGAAAAATTCAAGAGCCGAATGTAAAAGATAGTGTGTTTGATTTGAATTGTAATTGGTCATTGAGTATGTTGTTGGGTTGTGTTTTGTTGTGTATATTTCAAATTGTTCTGTGGTGTTAAGTTTACGACTTTTGGGTAGGAAGTGTAAAATTTCAAGGTTGTTTTTTATATTGGTGTAACTGTGGTTTTCTGTCAGGATGTGTGTGGCAAATGTGGATTGTATGTTATTATTGGTGATTGCTTTGGTGTGTTCATAAAATCTGGATGAAAAAGATCTTCCTGTCTGGCCTATGTAGAATTTTTCGTATTCGTTGCATTTTAATTTATAAACTCCTGTTTTGTTGTATATGTCAGTGTTTTTGTTTGTGCCGTTGAGGTACCTTTTAATGGTGTTGTTGGTTCTGTATGCTATTTTGTAGTTGTATTTTCTGAAAGTGTTGGCGATTCTGTGTGTGTTGGAATCTATTATTATAGTAGTGAACAAAGAAGTGATGAACATTCAAAAAAGTAAAAGATAGCTATAAAGGCAAAGGTACAAACCGTAAAAACTAAAAGGATATATTTGTATAATCGGAGTATTAACATTTTTTAAAAGAGATGGGAGTTTCTATAAGCTCACACCATCTATAATACTGAACATGAATATACGTATTATATAATTATCTAAACAGTGATCATCAGTTTTTTTAATACCGGATTGAGATTGCAGCATTAAAAGTCAGTCGGTAGAAATGAAGGCTGCAAACAACTATAAACCTTTTTAAAATGATTAAACTGGTTTTATTTAATTAATATTTTTACACTTTAAATGTTTCTTTTAAAATTGTATTAAAGACAAACAAGTTAGTTAACCTTTCATTGTAAAAAAAGTCACATGTGTACGCACAATATATTTGTGAATACATTCGTTATGTTGGCAGCATTGTAAAAAACGATAGTTTTATTTTAACAGAATGTAGTCCTGTCTGAGTTATTTGTCTTCAAATACAAAGTGTAGAATTTGATACTTTGTTTGACTTTTCGAGTGTTACGTATTTGCCTGTCGTTAGATCCTGGACACAATCGAAACATTTGACTTTACACATAGGTACGACGCTAGACCACGGCCTAATAGCCTGGGTAATGTTATACCAGTGTATATAATAAACCGTTTATATGTCAACGGTGCGTATAACAGCACATTAAAAGTAAATTTGTGTCTACCATAAATCTCACTGAACCCATTTAAACGTTCTTTTCCCGAACAACTAAATCTTTCTCTGAAATTGCAGGTTTTTTTTCCGTAAATCTTTTCCTTCCTTGCAGCCCTTCTTGTCGCTTTAATAATATTTTGGCATCATTGTGACGTGACATTTAAAACTTACGATAACTTACGAGCTTGATATAAATATTGACTTAATCATGGAATAAACAAAATCAGCTTTAGCATTATTATATGTGTAATATATATACAAGCTATGATAATAAGTAATACACAATTTACATACACAATGCAGGGTGAGATGTAAAAAATTTAGAAATTAAATGAGTCTGAAAGCGTAAGAATTACAGTCTAATTCACATCCCGTTTATTAAACTAAAGCGACCATGGGAATGAACAAAACCATCTCTGTTCATGTTTAAAACATTACGTCTGTCCATTCTGTAAAAAATCAGATGAACTGGAGCAGATTTGATGTGTATTTGTGGATATTTCCTAATCATTTAGCTTATGTCATAAAATTAAAATGTGTCAAAATAATTCTTAATGGGACTTGTTACGAAAATGGATCTTGGAGACAAAGTTACAACTTGGAACTCTATAGGCGGTTTCAAGGGCCTAATAATAATGAAAACAATGAAAATAAGTAGATTCAGATGGGTTGACCATGTTATGAGAATGCACGAAGATGACCCCACTAGAAAATCATTATAGGAATGGCCTTTTGGTCAGCGCAAGCGAGGAAGATCAATAAAAAGATTATTGGATAATATAGAAAAGGACCTACGAACCATTGGATGGAGACGGCTGGAGGAATGTCCTGAAAAAGGCAATCGCCCACTAAGGGCTGTGACGTCATAATGATGATGATGATGAAAGTATTCATGCAGTGTTTTCTTTTTATTATTAAACCTTAAATTAGCACTGATTCTAACCGCAATCTTTATTCCATTATAAGAGAAATAGCAACTTCACTAGATAGAAATAACTTTTAACAACTCTATTTTCCGAGGCACCGGCCTCGGAAACCGTACAAAGTCATTCTGTTCGTAACAGTAGGCCTATTACGATAACCTGTGATAACCCAAAAGTTGCGACCGCTAATAAAATCACGACTACGTGTTTCTTGATATCTTCAGTCGTACGACAACAAAGTATATCGGTCTATATTAGCACGTTTTATTTTTATTCTTTACCTCAGAAACTGACTTGAAATCATGTGTTTCAAGGAGCTCGGAGCGTGTGTTTCCTCCTTAGTCGAGTGAGTTTATGTTTATCATAAGCGACGTACGAGGTTATACATGATCACGTGTTAATCTTGCCAGTACACAACTTTTGAATACGCAGTGTCGGCCGCAAAACATCAAGTAAAATCGTAAGCCTGATCCTTAAAGTTAACGACGACGACGTCGACGGGTCCGTGATAGACAAGACTGGTTTACCGACGAATATTCCTTCTACGCAGTACGTAAACTTAAAACTTAAACCTAATCTTAAAATTAATACTGAAGAAGATATTCCGAACTTCAGTATAGCTACTTACACACCACAAACGGTCGCATGCAACGTTAAAAAAGACCGGACATTTTCAGAAAGTAGTGTGAGCTTTTAAATGTATTTTCCCTCCGTAAATTTGTTTTAAACATTTATTAATTAAAAAAATATATAAAAGTTTCGCTACGTGCCCTACTGGTAAATGTCTGAAATTTAGTTTCGTGATTTTCGATTGTTCTGTACGTGTACAAAAGAAATAAAAGATAGGACAGCAATTACAAAAATACTTTTTCACAAGAAAAAAAAACTGTTTACTGGCAGACAAAATATTTTATTAAGTAAAACATTATTGACAAGCTGTGTCTGGAGCGTGGCATTACATGTAGACCACCTGAAAGGCGAATTATCTGGAAAGTTTCGAGACGTGGACGTTGGTACGACTGAAGAAAATATGCTGGCCGGAAAGACAAGAAGTGGGATAGTGATGGGAAAGGTAAGGAAAAGAGAAATTATTGAGTGCGTTAAGATAAGGAAAGCCAATTGGTTATAACGTATGTTAAGAAGTAATTGTCTTACTGTGAATGTAATAGAATGGAAGATAGAGGAAAGGAGCAAAAGAAGGGAACCGAAAGATAACATTATTGACGATATTAAGTGAAGAAGCTCTTATGAAGAAATGAAGAGCGGTACGTGGAATAGAGTGAAATGGATCGTATATTAAGGATAGCCTTGGAACTTTCGCAACACATAAGACTTGATATGTGATTATACTCGTATATCCGAAAGGACAAGTAAGCCTACTTACTAATTTATCACTTTTTTAATACTTATGAATGGAACTAGCTTTGTGTTTAACAATTGATAAGCGATTGTCAATGAGGAAATTTCAAAATACTGATTTCGTTAACTACTGAAACCTAAACAATGACCCAAATAATGTCGCACTTCAACGTTCATGCCCGAAGGTTGGCTGCGCGCTTATCACTCACTGGCACAAGACAAATACACGTGCAGAAAGAATATGATACGTTTAAAATAAATATTGACTACGTGCCGGTACGCTGGTACACACCGTGCAATCTCTGATAGCATTCAGATGGGGTCATAACCTAGGAATTGTGCGGAATTCAGTGACCATTTACTTCCCACTCTGTACCGCAATACTGCATAAAATATGGAACGTTTCTCGAATAAATGTGTGTAGTACGTATCCATTTCACACATATAGCTCTTGTCAACAGCACCAACTGGGAGCATTGGTGAGTAGTATAGATCTCTACAAGAAATATAACTGTGATTCGATGACACTTCATATATCTATACTGAATTAAAATAAAAAGAGCCTGGATAAATGACTGACAGCGGCTTGATGGCCGGGGCATCTACTTTCATGAGCATAGGCTTATTGACACGAATGAGGTCAATCATAACTTAGTGTATTTAACACGCATGCAACATGTTACTGTAACTGTATTTAGCACATGCAAAAATAAACATTCATATGGAGCACATTTGGTCACCATATTTATTTTATATTTCACTTGTTAACTTCCGTGTTTTCTGACTAATAATGTTTACTAACAAAAGGTCAGAAGAAAATAACACTACAAATATGGAAGAATGAAATTATAGTTACTTCACTTTTCCCTCAGCGATATAGTCATGTCTAAATCATATCAACAAGGCAGGTAGGGAAGTGTATATATGGCTCTTGTCAGTAGTAAGTCGTTTACAGCACCAACTGGGAGCATTGGTGAGTAGATCTATAAGAAATACAACTTTGATTCGATGACACTTCATATATGTATACTGAATTTAAATAAAAAGAGCCTGGATAAACGACTGACGGCGGCTTGATGGCCGGGGACATCTACTTTCGTAAGAATAGGCAGAGAATGAAGATTAAAAAAATTGTTATAAAATAAGAACAAGGAGTTTGGCAATTGCAGAAGTTACTTGTTTATTAAACGTGATTACGTAATACCAACTGATGGCAAACTGACTCGAATTGTGTGATAGCTATTCAGATATATTTTGAGTACCTTGTCGTACTTCTTTGGTGCAAAATTATAACGTTTGTGTTATAGATGGTATTGCAACAAGTTTTAGGAATTAGGGAATACAGTTCTGGAATTAAATAAATAAACGTTGAATTGTGTACAAAACAATTTATTTGCAATTACTCTATCTGTTCTGTAAACATTTTAATAACGATCACAAAAAGTGTTTTTAACATTTTTATGATCCACTGAATGTTATTTTTTCTCCAATCACCACATTTTAATTTCGTCGCAGCAGATGTGATTTCTTTTGTGCGTTAATAGGCATACATTTATTTTATGATACATTATTGAATCATGTTACAAACGCGTTTTTCACTTTCGAAAAACTTTAGAAAATAAGGAAAAATAAGGCTCTCTATTCTGAAGAGCAAGCAACAAGGCCCATTTTGTTTTATTATTTTCTAACTGTGTCAGAACTACATAAAGTTACCGATTCGGATCCTACGATGCCTGGTCGGTATCGTTGATCATTCGGCTAGCTCGATGGTAGGCCTACACATACCGCATTCCCACTTGTTAGATGTTTTCGATCAACAGCTACAACTCTGAGTTTTTTTTTGTTTTTTTTTGTTTTTTTTTAAGAAATTTCGTATATACCGAGTTCTCATACGTGTATTTCTTCACTTTTTTTTTGTAATTCACAACGTTTGTAAGCTATAACTGCGAGTTCAGAACCAAAGGATTAGGAAAACTCGTTCCAAGAAACTATACTAGTGTCAGCTGTAATACCACCTTGCTTCCACATTCAGGAGCGAAGTCAACTGGGTGCTATAAATTAGAAGGGCAAAGTGTCCCTAACACAGTAGAATATGGAATGACTGTTGTTACAACCGTCTGTAAATGAAACGAATGCAATATATGAATTTTGATGGAAAAGCTGGTTAAGGAAAGAACAATTGTTTTAATTGAAGTTGTGAATTCGGGTCACTGCATAATAGTAGGTGTTCCATGTCACGGACTGTGAAAGTTTCATTCCTCCTTCAGACGGGATTTGTGTCAGTTTCTAAGTATTCCGAACGTGATCAGATTGCGTTTCGTCGCTTTTAGCACCATATTTTGTTTTTCTTCTGAGAAATCTTTGTGTTTGACTGTCCGTTTATTGAACCAGTAACTGTCGGTGTTCATCGGCAGCATGTGATTATCCATAGTTAAAGGAAACGTGGACAGTGTTCTGTTGGATTTTATTGAAATATCTACGTTATCTAAAGCGATCGGCTGAAACGGACTGAACTCTGGACGCTGTCCACAAGACGTCAGCTCCGCGTTAGGGCAGGCCACCACCGCGCAGATTTCTATAGTTACTTTTACGTCGGCGTAGTACCTTTCTCCGCTGAACGCTACCAGTCTGTAAGTTGTGTTACCACTTTGGTTGTTCTCGACTGAATACGCAGCGGTTATGTTGCAAACGAATTCATCGTTTCTGTAATACATATCAGCACAACGTGTGTTCGTGTCCAGTACTCGTGTTTCGAATTTACTAAAATTGTCGTTGAAAAACGCCAGACCCTCGGTTTCGCTTGCCTCCTCGATTGTGATTATCCGTCCTGTATGGAAAGAGGGGTCGTACGGAGTATCCCGTAACGGCACTCGGGCGATCAGCAGGTGTGTTGATGACTTCTCCGGCATCGTGGTCACCAGAATCGCTTTGTTGCCCGCGTAGATTCCGCTTCCCGCGTTCTTACTTTTCGGCCTGTTCAGTCCCGACGCCAAGAAGTTCACGTTGTTTGCGTACGAAAAACCTGCCTGTAACTCGACAGCTAGAACAGATCAATAAATAAAATATTTATTTTTCTACAAAATGTTTTTTCACAAAATGATATCGGACTACATTACATATCGCGTAAGTCTACAAGCTATCTGTAAAATAAAATATTTAAAATCTGCAAAAATTTGAGCTGAGTGTCTTGTGATAAGGTGACTTCTACCCTTAGAGAAAGGTGTAAGCCGAATCGAGTGGACTTGGCGATTGATTAAAAAACTTTCACTAACAGAGAGAATTTAAAGAAAATGATTTTAATACATTTTTTCATTTTAGCGTTTATAAAAATGACAAAAATAAAAAAAAATAATTGAATATATACATTCTTTTTTATTTTTGAGATTTGATACATTGTATATAATGAGAGTTAATGCACTATTCATTAGTGTGTTAACAGCGACAAACACCGGCAGGATAGTCTGAGGGGGTTTTAATCACTTTCATAGGAACGGTTTTTTACGTCTTGTTTAAGGTTTTAGTATATTATAATCTAGAAATTGTTAAACCATAAAATTGTTAAATACAAACACACAATGACAATTTTTAAATCTTTTTGAATAGAAATTCTCTAAAATCGGACCCGCTTGAATAAACCACGTTCAGAAGAAGAAGAGAAAGAAAAGAAGGAAAAATGATTCTGAATTTTCCTACAAAATGAAAAAGAAGGACTTCTCAGTATGGTAAAAATAATAACACGATGGAACACATTATAGTATCTGAAGCAATGAATGGCTGACAATTCTTGGAGTTCGTGTGTTAAAAATACTGAAAACAACAGCTCAGACATATCCATTCTTAAGTTAGAATGCAAGTCATAATTATATAAACGAAAACAGAGACGTCGACTGCAAAAGAGGCTCAATATTATATTAAAAAGTAGTATGTGAATTTAAAAGAAACAGTTCATTGTTTATTTTATTAACATAACGAATTTGTCCCATAATCTATAAAAAAATCACCTATTTTAATTAAATTACTAAATAAAGGGAGAATATCTAATAAGATTTTTAAAAGCTCGGAGACTACAATTGCTGGGTCATGTGGAGAGTCTTTCTCATGTGTCATGATACATTTATGCCTAAAGGAATTTATGAAGGCAAAATTTTTTCCACCTAAGACAAGAGGAAGACCAAGATTTCGATGGATGGGATGTGTATCGGAGGATCTGAAGACAATGAAACTGAAGTGACTGGAAGAGAATATTGAGGATAGGAATCAGAGGAGAAGGGTTGTAAAGAAGACCTATTCTGTATCCAAGGGCTGCAGCGCCGAGTGGCCGAGTGATAGACAGATAGGTAATCGTGTTGTCCTAAAAATACAGGTATTTAAACACTCATTAAAAATTCATAATGAGAATCATAAGCCCTTGAGAATCATAATGGTTGAACCGAATTAGATTAAAAAATTCCAAACGATTATGTTTTTTAGAAGATTCCCCAAGATATACATACCTCGAAAAAGTATAAAAAGATGCATAGTTATTAAAATAACTGTTTAATTTTTTTAGTCGGACATTATAAGAACGATAAAAAATAGTTTTTTATATACAAAACTACAAAAACGTTCCCGCGCCACCGTTGTTTTTCTAATTTTTATATATACAGGGGCATTCTGTAAATAAAAATAAAATTTTGATGATTGTTTCAATGTAATTTATTAAGTTATTTTAAAGACGATTAAATTGAAACAAATGCCCTCAGATCGAAACATTGCCCGTTTTGCTTGTACGCAGTCGGGCAATTAAGGAGTAAGTTAAAAAACAGGAATATTTAGGAAAAATTATAAATACGTGTAAATGAAACGTACACAAAATTGTTTTCTCCGAGACGAAACGGGGAGCTCAGAGCATACCTTTCTCTCTTCGCCTACTCTGACGAATGACACCTTCAGAACTGTATACTGCCCAGAATCAAACGCACGGTTTCGACACTGTTTCCGGAAGTAATTAAAAAATATTGAAAACTTTTGTATTTATGGTTTATTAAAAAGTAGACTATATATTATTAAGAAATGTTATTAAAATGTTTTAAACATTAAACATTTTTTAAATTAACTCTTTATTTTATTTATGTACATACTTAAGAAAAGTAAATGTTATTGACATTCTTGTAAATTATTTATATCATAAGTAAATATTATGCATGTTTAAATGACTAAAAACAAGTATAGTAAGATAAGCAGATAAAAGCTGGGAGACATTTACCTGATACAAACGGTAGTTCTGAGAACCAAGCCACTGGAAATGCAATATCCGTTACATGCTGTTCTGTAATCAGTCGAATGCTAGGGTCTTGGAACAGCAAATCAAAACATATAAACATGCCGAACCGTGCTCCAAAATCTGTTTCAAATACGCTCAGGTGTGCTCCTCCTGCTGTCCTATTGAACTCCGGCTCCACACAAAGGTTATATTTCGTGTATCTGTAAATGAAAAACGTAAACGAAACTCAATCAAATACACACACGTAAGCGTGCACAGGTTCCACGTACTACGTAGGTTCCATAGCTTTCATACATACAATATGAGGTTATACTGTGGTATTACATTGTGAGATATTAGCTTAAATAAAAACGACCAGGCGCGCGCGCGCGCGCACACACACACACACACACACACATTAAGCGTGTTTAATCCGTGAGAGTGGAGCAAGAGATACACGGCACGACCAGAGGGGGCGGGGACTAGCATTTAGCTTATTCCTAACTCATTTTTACCTGAAATTCGGTCTTTACAAATTTTTATTAAAAATTGGTCTTAAACATTTTATTACGACTAGCCGATAATTTATGTTAAAAATTAACTTCACTAGCACATTCCCAAACTTATCGATAGGTCTACACATTTACTAAACATTACCTGTCGATTATGCTGAGAGTGCAATAACACTTTCCATGCTAAAAATAACAAAAAATTATTTAAGATCAAGTGTGGCACAAGTATATCAAATCTAGTCGTAAGAAGTACTAAAACAGACATTGGCGTAGGCATAAATGATATTGTACAAGTACCTGCGACAAGAAAAAATAAGAAAAATTGATTTTGGTTGAAAATCAACAAATACTATACTGGTAATACTACTCTTAATCGATTTTCGATGTTAACAGATTGTGAGATTAATAATAGATAAACAAGAGTATGGTGTATCTTAAGAATGTTCACCACTCAACTTCACTCAACTCAAATCATTTCCACCCCCCTCCCACATCTACCTAACACACAACTATAGGAAGTGGTACATAAAGACTCTGCGCCCTAACGGCACGTAAATTAGAGACACCATTGAAAACACACGCGCGCGCGCACACAGAGCCTGTCTACAAACTTATTTAAGAATATAAAAAGGCTATTAAAGTTTATGTATTGAAGTTTGAGATTTGTACACTTTGAAGCCCAAAATAATTGTCGAGCACATATGTATTAGCCCAGCGGTCGAATAAGAGAGCGATTTTATCAAGACTGGAGTACCATTGGACGAAATACACCACAGGGCTCACTATAGTGGCGTTAATATTTAAAAAATAATATTTTCTGGCGGCAGTAGTTTTTGGCAGCTGGCATAACCTAACCATGAGTGTAAAATGTGTTACTGAAGTACGTTCTAATGATATACAATAACCAGATGTTGGGCTTTAGTCTGAATTTTTAGTAGATGTAGGATGACAGGTCGATGGTCGGGTGGAGCCTTTGGAAACATAAACTTTATTAGGAAGGTTATGCGGATGAGGGTTTATATAATGCAATTCTGGCGAGCTTATAATTTTGGAGATACAAGTATAACTGGGAGTTACAGGACGAATGATGGAATGCGACTTTAGATGCTACGAGAGTCAGCAGCAAAGAGATCTCGCACAGATTTACGATTCTTACTTTTATTTCTTGTAGACCTGATTTACTAATTTACTTTTAAAAAATACCAATTATATTCATTTATCTCTTTAAAAATGTAATAATAGTAAATCTCAGAAAGTTTTATCTTTCGTTTAAACCATGTATGAAATAATCACTACTCGTGTGTGTAAAATGTAGATTGCGTCAACCATGATAAAATGAATTATTCATTGTTATCAGGAGGTGTGGGCTGTTATTAATATTTGTCACGTTAATTAATCTTCCTGTTAAGACGCAGAATGTATTAGTTGTCATGCACAAATAGGCCTATCAGAAGCAGATAACAATCGAGATTAGACAGTTTTATAAATTTGGGGCTAATATCAAAACAAACACAGTTTTGAAATAAACACTACAATAAAGTAAGATAATTACTAATAATCTAATATAAAGTCTATCAAAAAATGAAAGAAACAAACTTTATAAAATGCTTTATTTTAACTGTACGTATTAGTTTCTTGTTCAAATAAATTTCCTTTAGAAGGCATGTAACTATAAAGTAATTCTCTTATGGTAGGAAACAGTTGAAAAACTGTGTGAAACGATTAATTTTCTAACTGCCCAAATCTACTGACCGCCAAATAAAATATTATTGCCCCAAAATTAATGGCCACAGCCTAATTTGCCGGATTTTAAAATAATATTTGCTATCCCTCCCTCTAAGGATTTGGTCCTTCAACAACCCAGATGAAATCCAAAGCAGTAACAATCCTTAATCCTTCCTTCTGTACTTTGTCATTAGCTCTTGTAATCCACAACATAATTATCGGACTACTCCATGAAGGGGACCCGGTACCTATCATCACAACGGCCAAACCGGCTTACTAAAGATCTGTTCCAGACATTCTACAGTTAGTACTCAGGGAAGTAATATCTGTCCTGAGGGACTAAGGCCGTGACAGTAACATAGGATGCAAAACAGTTAAGGCCACCAACGTGTTAACAAACGTCATAAGATAGGACGTCGGAGAGATTTATGAACCAGGAAGATACGTGTTAGTAGGCCTAATTCTGTGCATAATGAGCTCGTATAGCAAAACTTCGTAGCTTATATTTTCTAATCTATAAACTACAATAATCCTCTGACTCAGTATTCTATAGTACACAAACTGAAAGGACACAAACTGATAAGTAAAACTTTCGTAAAATCATGTAGTAACAACAAGAAGCCAGGTGTAACACACCTTGTACATATTAATCAGAGCTTCAACTGTATTCTGCAAAATTGTTAGAAATCTCACAAAATTGGTATTTTAGAAGTATTTCTTATTTTTAAAAAATTAATATCTATAGACGTGCAGCTTCAGGAATTGATTTGTAGATTACATTCAACTTTTGGTTCTACTAGATACTTAAAAATGATACGCAACAACTAAATCACAACAATAATGATTAAGCAGCAATATGACTCTGCTGTTAAGTAAACGTGACTTTTGATTTATATGCGTAAGTTCCGTTTTTGAAAAGTTTGGTCTTTCAATTGTAACTAATTTTTCTGTGGTGGATTGACGGTAACAGACACAAAATCCACGTACTGGACGAATGAGCCCGGTCTGAACTAAACCAACAAATGAGAATGCTGTTTAGGTCGATTATTAATCGTAATTAAATAGTTTCCATTTGTTTATTCAGTTCACAAAAGGGACTATTTGGTTCAAAAGTGTTATCATCAGCTTGACAGGTGAAAGAAAATACGCATGGAATTGTGGAATGATTAGACAGATTTGCCTAACGGACTCGTTCGCAATCATTGTGAACGATTGCCCAGTTCACATCACAATTCGTAACGGCTGTTGAGATCTTACCTGGAGATGATTTTTCCGTTTCTGTCAAACGCAACGTTTGTGTTATACAACATAAGTCCGTCGGATGGACAGCCGGGCTGACTGTTGGTACACGGGATTTTTTCGCTCAGATTGATTACCAGGTAGAGCCTAGCTTGGCGGGCCGCACATGAAAGCATTCGCACTACCTGTAATGCAGAACACAACGTACGTCTAAATACCATAGAACTTTTTTCAGATTAAGTATATACCAAACTGAATAGACCTTTCGAGCCACCACCACTACTACTACTAGTACTAATACTATTACTACTACTACTACTACTCCTGCTGCTGGTGCTGGTGGTGGTGGTGGTGGTGCTGCTGCTGCTGCTGCTACTGCTGATGTTCCCGTTGCTCCTTTTCGTGCTGTAGCTACTATTTCTATTGTTGCTTCTGCTAAAATATTGCCAGTACTATTTCTTTCTTCTTCGACTGCTACTACCACCACTTTTGGAATTGTTTAATGTAGATTTGCCTTAAATTTTGTAAAATATAAGAAAACGTAATTTGTTACTTAAATTTAAATTACGATTTTACTATTACTGTTTTAAATAAGATAAAGAATGCTGTTTTGTAAAGCTACACCCAAACCAATTCAATCTACGGTTGAAACATGGCATTTTGAGGACCAGGAACCATCTGGGCTTAGACCTGGAGAGGGTAAAAATGTTCCAAGAAAGTTTAAAAAGATGGGTATAAAAATATCCAAAATTAGGGTAATCTGTATCGAAATTGCCTCAAAAATTGCGCAAAAATTTCGTGCTATTAGACAAATAAATGGCATATTTTGGAGTGAAAAGGATACAAGCGTGATGATTTGCAGATTACTCGTATAAATCAGCAATAGGAAACATAGCACCTTACGATTCAGAAGTATGGGAAATAGCCTTAACATAAGTTAAAAATTAAAGAAGTAGAAGTGAACTTCTGTATATGATGTAGGATTACTAGACTTGACAGTGTAAGTAATGAAGACAACAGCTAGAATGGAAATTATTTTGATATTACAGACACAATTGAAGCAAACGGCGAAATGGTATAAACACTTACGACGTATTGTCCATGACAGATAACCTAAGAAATGATGAGCGTGGATTCCGCATCAAAATGATGAATCGAGTAAAACCAAGAAGAACTTGGAAAGACGAAGTTGATGAAGCCATTGCTGTAGGTGTATTACGGACGATGATGACTGAGAAGGGCGAGGGACGTCAGCTGCAAGTAATTCGGCATGTAATGATGAGAAATTGTTGCTACAGTTACAGAGAATCACTTAAAAATTGTAATCCCGTATGTGAAAGGTTGAAATGCAAAAACATGTCTGACACCAAGAACACAGTTCTATATTATTAAAGAACAATATATAGCTCTACCAAGCTCTCTCGTTGTTACTTGAATTAACGTTGGCCTAAAACACGATAAATGGGTGCCAGAAAACCAGATATATTAAAAAAAGCCAGAGCCATTCGGAATGCAAAGATCTAGCGATGTAGTCTCTGTATCACCAGTTACGAGGAGAGGTGACAAGTACGAGCACTTATTTATCGTAAAAGTCATCAGTGTTACTAATGTACTGGAGAGTACACTACGTGAATCAAAACCAATATGCTAAATTAAACACGGTTGTTTCAGAAATAATACTACGCAATATTTTGAACAATTAAAAAATAAGTAGGTTACAGGGGTACAGCAGCTGTACGCGACATGAGCCAAAGGGACTCGGAAGGCATGCCAACAAAATGCATCCACAGATGAGTGCCAAGTAGAAGTTAATGACGTCACTACAAATTGTCAGTTGGCAGTTCTAAATAGAAAATAAATATTAATAAAAATTAACGCTGTTCAAAACACCAGAACAGACAATGAAATACATCGTTTCGTTAGTTACAGAGGAATAAGCAGATGCAATATCTTTTATTATAATATTAAACTAAAAATGTATTCCACTGATACTCTACGATAGATTTTATTCTATTGTGCTTAGCGAAATGAGTCTTGTAAACTCAAACAAAACAAAACAGCTTTGCTTAACAATCGAAACGCTGTACCAATCTGCCTAAAGAATCAGCCCATTGAGATTGTAACATGTTTTTCATCTTGGTTCTGTTATTCAAAAGCTATGTGTAGACAGACTGCAGTGTTGAGGTGAGGATTCGGAAAGCCAGAAAGTCGATTGACATGTTACAAAGTATCTAGAAATTCAATCTCTAATTTATAAAACTAAAATCATATTTTCGACCGCAGCCTAAATCTGTTCTCTTCTACGTCTGTGAGACGCGAAAATTACAAACGCTATTGTCAGAAAACTCCGGATCTTTACAAACAGATGTCTACGAAGAAGATTATACGTTTCTTGACCAGACCAGACCATCAGTGCAGAACTCAGTGGAAAAACAAACCAGAAGCCAATTGAAAAAGAGTCTAAAGAAGAAAATGGAATTGGCTTATGAAGGCCATATCCTCAGAAAACCAGTAGACGACATGCCGTTGAACGGAACTCACAAGTTTTTGTGGCAGAGAACGCTCGCATGGAGATGAACAATCTTGAAAATCCGACTTGTGGACTACGTATGTTCCGTGATGGAATGACGGGCCTTGGATTGAATTTTGTAATGCGCTTTGCGTTATAATATTAGAGTTGTGTGTTAATGCTCGCGCGCATGAGTATAGCACGCTTACTTAAGTTGAAATTGTTACTTCGCGTGTATTTGTAAATTCGTACTAGTTTCCGCATTTTGTTTTGTATTGTTAAGATGGTTACGTTATTTTATTTAGCGCACGTATTCAACTCATTAACATCATCGAATATTGAAGTGTTTCTATAACAGCAATCAACACGTAAATATTTGTGGAAACCATGTTTTTCGTCATCTATCTCCAGCACCTTCTTCGGAGTCATGTGTATTGGAGAAATAGATTTGTTTGTATCGCCATAAACAACATATATTGCTCACGAACAATAATCATAAATATATCATTTAGTGGTGTTTCGGTTGACTTCGATGAAGCAGAGAATGCCAACGCTAGCAACTCATTTTCCGTAGTAGTAGTAGACTAAACTGCAGGTCAAATGCAAGACGCGCTGTATTACTTATTTTCCCGGTTTTTTGTGTTCTAGCCTAGAGTCGTTACATCAAGACAACGCCTTCCACAAGTCTTAAATTATAAACCTGTTTTCAACGTATACGATATAATAAGTTTGAGATAAAAATTCAGTTTCACAATAGTGTTTCAAATTTGTTACGCTACTTAATCAGGACTTTTGTAGGAATAGTCTGTTCTATAAATATTTTTAGAACTGACTTTTGGAACAACGTTCACAAATGAGCAGCAGCGTGCGTCTCCGACGGCTCGTCATCTGACCTGCCGTATACTCTGCACCGTCTATCACGCTTTCAAGGTTTATAAGCTAGATAAATAGACTTAGGGTGGTGGTAAGTTCCAAGTAGGCCTAACACTACTACTGATACTAATACTACTACAATTACTACTACGAACCAAATCAAAATAGGTCGACAAATTTTATCGTACCAAATGATTCAGTATACATTGGATGGTACTAAGTGACAACTAATTTTAAGGGTTTGTAGGGCTTAAGAAAAATAAACAAACATTTCATATCTTCACAGAAAACTCATTTCATACAAAAATTACTAATAATTTTTCCCTGGGGGAAAATTAATAGTTTTTTAGTTTAAAAACGAAAAAGGTTTGTCTAAATTGAAAAGTAAGTAAAAATAATTTACTACATATATGACATTGCTTTAACTACGACTTCAGACTAGTTTACTCATTCGAACATAAATCTGGTGATGGTCTTTTGTAGGGAACATCCCAAATAATGAAATATTATTAATGAGACCCTCTGTAAAATGTTACTTAAAACAATTTTCGCCTAAAACCTGGTTACAGCTTATTACATATTTCTTATGTAAAAATTTTATTGTTGCAAGTTAAAGATCAATGGCGTATCTAGAATTTGGTTTTGGGGGGTTCGAGGTCGGGTCGGTTTCATACAAAAGAAAAAACAAGTTAAGAAAAAAAATCAACATTACTATCTTAAAGTGGTTGAAATCAGTCTCATTAAAGTAAGTGGTAATACACAATAAAAATACGCGTTATTGAAACATTGTTTACAAGATACTTATTGACTGAATTCATTTTCCTAGGTATTTATATTACAAACATATACGCTAATACTGTGTAATAAAACTGTTTGTAGCCTATATTTAAAAACGAGTTACTACTATATTAGCGTATACAACTGAAAAAATAATATAACAGACTAAAAACTAAGAGATAACAAAGTTCATCAACTTCTTCGACCTGGGGGGGTCCGGTCCCGTTCGTCCCCCTCCCCTAAATACGCCCCTGTTGAAGATTAGAATTAAGATAAAATATATTCTTAATGTAATATAGAATTGCAGCTATAGTTTTCATTTTCAAGACAAAGACGTTTTGAGATTTAAAACTCACGTTTTTCACCAAACGTTCTGCCCACTCTACGACAAAGTATCTCAGTCTAGCCACTGAGGATGCCTCATCATAGAATAGTTGAAGTGTTTGCTGATAATAAAAACAAAATTTATGTGGTAAATTTAAAACGGTATCGCTCTTACTATAATGAATTTAAACATTAATTTAAACAGATCAGGCAGAATATAAACAAAAAGTTACGTGATCAGAGTCGTTGGGGGCGGTGATGTCATTCTAATTCTCGGCACGTTGATTCATAGAGAACGCCACACAGCATTATTTGTCACACAGTTGTAGCAAAACGCGTAAATACCACGTGAACAGCGCGTGTATTTTTGTTTTTCTGTGTCTCTCAGCTGGTTCAATACCGGTACCGATTGGTACATTGGTGCACCGGCCAGGTCCACCAGAAAGACACGTAACCTTCAGCTCCAGTTAAAAAAAACCTGATGCGACTGTAAGTTCAATATACTAATGTGAATAAAACTTCTGTGCGTATCAAGATTAACATGCACTATCATCTATTACAGCAAAATGAGTGCACACTTTCATTCTCATATTATTGTTTCTGTGTGTAGTGTTTACCTCATGCGTTTCGGGATGATCACATGGAGCGATGTCTTCTTTTGGCAGTTCGATGAGGTAAGGGATGTAGTCCTCGCGGTGCGTCACGCCTGGTATCTGATACATCGACGTCAAACCGTCCTCAGGAAAAACGAGAATGTCCACATTCTGAAAGTAAACATGTAGCTCTATTCAGTACAGATGAGGATTAGTATAGAATACATGCTATCCACACAAGGGAATTTGGCACTCACTCCATAGAATATGCTTACGTCTAAGTCGGCTTTTCAGTAGATCATAATTACAATAACCATATATCGCAAGTTACTTTGAAATGGTTTTCTTAAATTATTTCAAAACAGTGGCGTAACAGTCTGTGTACTAGGAGAGGGGCCGCGCAAACATTTCCCTTAATTTTTTAAGAATGGGTATAAATCATTGAACTTAAGTAAAACCAAATTTCACGGTATGTATTTGACATCAAAAGTAAATACAGTACATTTATTTTTTTAGTGTGTCATTTTACCAGTACCTAATGATGTACGGTACTTTGAGAGTATATATTATTTGGTTAACTGCACAATAAGTCGGTGAATCCAGTTAAGAAAGCACCGAGGCCACCAGCCGGGCCTGCGTCTCATTGTTATTCGTTATGAGCTACGAAAAGAAACTAATAAATGGGCCAAAGTACTGGATCGCGTTATAAATGTTACTCTGGCATTGGCAGCTTCAAATTTTGCCTTTATAGGGCATAAAGAGAAGATAGGCCAGCCCAATAGCAGAAACGTTTAGGCAATTATGGACCTTTCGAGTAAATACTATCCATTGTTGTAAGAGATAAACAATGGTCCTAAGAACAGGGAGAAGTATGAGTACAAAAATTCAAAATGAACTTATTCAGATTTTATCTATAAAACGATGAAAATATATTGAAACAGATTGGATCTGGCCAAATATCTTCTGTAATAATGGATACAAGACATTAATAGAAAAGATCAGCATAGTCAGATAATCAGATTGAGTTAACTGATATCTCAATTTCTGAAGGTGAAGCAGACAGGCCCACCAACTTAAAAATTAATGAAAGCTTTGTAGGATTTATAGAAATAACCGATGAAACTGGTCTAGGCATAAAAGAAGACATCTTAAAACAGTCTTGAGGAGAACGTATTCTGTTTACGACATACAATTTTAGTAGCTGCCACGGCTGTAAAGAGGGAACAATGGCATGAATTAAGTAAGGGTAGTGGGGGTGGGCATGCATAGGATTCCTGCAGGGTGGCCAGAAAAAGAGTTACGTCACTGCTTCAAATTCTTTGTAATTAAAGTGTTCACAGTAACTGGAGTTTTGTCATATGTGGTGGCTATTAATATTATTCCTACCTAGTGTCTTTAACCTTAATTACAGTGTTATGTAAGAACTCGCGGCTTCGCCGCTCTGGGGGGGCAGACCCCTCGGTGGACGCCCCGATCCGACGAACGTCGGGGGAGCTATGTACATATTTACAACGGCCTCCGAACGAACCTATCCCAGGAGTCAGACGAAATTCGTTTTTTCGGGCTTCCGGTTGCACAAAGGTTTGGTTTTATAATTTTTCCCCAAGTTACTTCGGACGGGGAATAATAAAGGTCTCTTGTGTTTTTTCGCTCCGAGGCTTCCTTATGGGTTAGAATTTATGTCAATCAGTGAGTCAGTGAGTGACCTCTGGGGCTTTATATGTTATAGAATAGATACATAACAATGCAGTATGAGCGTACATTCATCACCTTACACACGTAAGTGCTAACACCATACAAATTAGTGAATGTACTAATGTGGCCGCGCATGTTAACGTCAATGGGACTTCAAACTTTGGGTGACTGGACCTTCACTGGTCATACTCACGTCAAAAGCACACTAGTTTGAAAAACGGACGAGATAAAAGTTGTAATGTAAAATTTTCAATTAGATATATAATCTCAATTACATGACTATGTATAAAATCCTTCTTTGATGCTGATTAATTTGACACCTCACAAGCTAGGGTTTTGTTAAGTATTTAGTTACGTTTTGTTTACGGTTTTTACCCAAATTCTGTATTAATGTATAAAGAGTCGTTCCCAGTATACTTGACTTGTAAACATTTAGTTTTTTAAACATAATTATGAACAATTTTTCATTTACAATATTATACATAACAATAACTATTTATAAATTAGGTTGTGTTGATCTTACAGACCTTTAATAAAATATGAAACAAAGTATTTACACCGTTTAATAAACTGTAAAGATCTCAGCTGCATTAACTTCAGACTGTCATATAGCAGATTATAATATTAAAACAACATGGTATTGTAAACACATCTTTCAAATAGAACATAATTTTACTTCCATATTCCTTAAGGAATGGAAGTATGGTGATGGCAAAAAAAATCGTGTTCGAGATTATTGCAGATTCTGTTTTATTTTGTACTTCTATTGGCTTAGATTCCTAAGTTATTAGCTTTTATTCACAAAAGTAGACTCTCAAATTGATAGATTATTAGGTTTATGTAAGGGAAACTATCACGTTACAATATTTATTCATATTACTTGTTTGATGTGTGAAGTGATATACAATTGTTTCTATTTCATGTGAAAATATGTGCGGATCTTATTCGCTATCTGTCCACCAACACATAACATATAATTTATGTTACCTATTTATGTAAACTTTTTAGATAAAGCACTTACTTATGTAAGGTTGATACAGGTGATTATAAGTTTTATTATGCGGTGGACCCGCACGAGGTATTCTTATATCTTATAGCTGCGAACGGAGCAAGCGAATACAGCTCCTTAAGGGCCAAGCATTGCGATCTAATGCTTCCATGTCTGTAATACAGAAGTGATGATTTTAGTAACCCGCAAATCGATAGGCGGCCGAAGCCTGCCGTTTCGATGCTTATGCAGATCGAGCGCAGAGGTCTACCACGTATGTATAAATGGATTTTGCAATTATTTTGCAAACAAGAAAATATCGGTTTTACCTCGTACGCAGCATTTATTGTTGCAGATGCGAGGCTTATGTAAAATTCCGTTGCTTTGTAAGTAGCATATAGTATCTTCGTTAGTTTGAATATCGTCTGCCAGACGAAGAAAATTCATTACTCTCTATTAGGCTGTTCACTAAACTGAACAAATGTCAACTAATCAACGTAACTGACCACAGGAAACTGAATCATGCAGTGGCGTATCTAGAATTTGGCCTGGGGGATCCGGGGTCGAGTCGGCTTCATACAAAATAAAAAACAAGTTAAGACTAATCAACATTACTGTCTTTAAAGTGGCTGAAAAACGCATGATGACATCTTGAAATCAGTTCCATTAAAGTAAACGGTAATAACACAATAAAAAACGCGTTATTGAGACATTCTTTACAAAATACTTATTGACTGAATTGATTTTCTTATATAGTCTCTATCATAATTCAAACGTATACGCTAATGCTGTGTAATAAACCTGTTTGTATATTTAAAAAAGAGTTAGTACTATATTAGCGTATACAGTTGAAAAAATAATAAAACAGGCTAAAAATTAAGAGATTAACAAATTTTATCACCTTTTTTGGACCATTTGGGGGGAGGGTCTGGTCCAGTTCGTCCCTTCCCCCGTAAATACGCCCCTGAAATCGTACAGAACGATAAGGACAATAGGCTGAACCACATCATACACTGTTTATTAATAATGGAGCAGCGTTTTCCGTTGGTAGACGGATAACAGAGAAAATAAGCATGCATGAGAAAAAGAAAACAAACCATACCTTTGTTTGCGACAATGGTTTTCGTCGGTGGACACATAACGTATAAAACGTATAAGATGTATCTGTGCTTATATTAAATATTATTTCTTGCACAGTAAGGCAGTTTTTTTAAGTACTTCAGAAATTCTATCCGCCTTAAAATAATCCTCAGCAGATTCTTTATGAACTGCACACAAAGAATTTAAAAATTTCAAGTTTAAATTGTACACGATTATTAGTCTGCAAAGACTCTGGATTGTAAATGTCAACACTTAAGACCAAGGCGAAGGCTTTTCGTGGAACTTATCCCGTGCGAGCAAAAATTGTTATAGATGGTACTGTCCTGGAACAACTTAGCAATTTTGAATACCTGGACTACAGTGTGTCCTATAATGCAAGCAACGACGTTATGAATAAGTTGCATAAGTTCAACCTTATGTGCGGGACCATTAGACGAACCCTTAAGTCAGCAAGTAAAGGAACACGCCTAAAATTATACAAGGTGATGGCTCTTCCCACAATTCTTTATGGGTCTGAGACTTGGACTTTAACGAAAGGCCAGGCCAGTCGGATCCAAGCGGTTGAAATGAGATTTCTCAGGATCGTGACAGGGTATACTCTCCATGATCATAGAAGAAACACAGATATACGGCAGGAACTGAATATTATGAATAGAACTGTAAGCCGAGGGCACGGAGAAGTGTGGGACGTCCGAGGAAGCGCTGGAGCGATCAGCTTTGATCTTTGCCTATTTGAGAACGGAACAAACCATCCTTGGTTTAATCCTTGAAGATGACGATGATGATGATTGTTATTATTATTATTATTATTATTATCCCTTTATCGACAGTCAGAGATTTATTAAATAAGTTTAGTAGTTACGTTTAAGTTAATTCGTACTTTACTAGCGTACGTGTTTATTTGATTTATCTTTCGGATAGAGTCTGTTCAGTGGGCAGTCAGAGAGAGTGATGAAATATACATTGTCAAGAAGCGGTATAACGATTATACGCGCGATTAGGCCAGTTGACGAGCAGCGACATTGCAACTTTCTAGTATAGGCCTATGTTTATGACCTCATTTACAGGTTTATTAAATGACGCATCGTATTGGTAATAGGTTCTTTCATAAAAAAGTTCATTTCATATTATAATAATTGTTAGCCATCAACGAGCCTATTCATAGCTATAAAACACGTTATGAACGATATCTATTTTTCACGGTTCGACTTAATGAATAAGAACTGTCCTTCCGAAATTAGTGTGAGTTACTAAATGATGATGTCATGTAGTATAAATACGAACAAAAAACACTTAAAATGTCTCTGGAATCTCGCTGTCGACCGGGTTGACCTCTGTTCTATAAGGACGGTTATATAAGTCTGGCAAAGATAACGAACCTTAAACACACACTGTGTTCCTTTTATACAGCAATGGTCAGTGACATCACAAAGATACAGTCGAATTGATCGACAACAACTTTGAAGTTTATTAGTTACTTTACTAATTATTTGCAGTACTCGTTTAGTACCCCATTCACAATTTATGGTTGGCTTCATTTGAATCGGAATCCTAGAAAATTCGGACCTCTCTGAAAAAGGGAAGGACGTAGTAAATGATAGCATACAAAGCATTGAAATGATGTACTCTCTTCATTTCGAGAGTGCGAGTTGGGAACTGTCGATCCAATGAACAGTAAAATAATAAGCGACAAAGGTATAACTGAAAGGAACAGAATAAGAAATTACATAACAAGAAGGGATCCAGGAGTCGATTCATTAACTAGAGGAATAGAACAATAATGACTACAACGGTTTGGTCATCTTATCGGAATCAGAATGTATGATACATCGGGGAAATGTATCTGGAACGCTAGACTGAAGCCAGAAAACGAAGGAAAAATTAAGGGAATTGAAGACAACAAATTGAGGAATGGTCAAATCTGTTTATTCTTAGAGAAAAGATGTAAGCTAGAGGACTGACAAGAAATAAGAAAGTGTAGGTTAAATCTGCACACTTGCCAGGTTTATTATGTATTAGGTTTACCTTAACAAGGTGTATACCTTAAAAGCTAATGGTTTTAAATTTTATGTAAGTGATGACGATTTATCACGATCATATTATACCTGTTGGATTATTTATGTTATATATTTCATCATACACTAATAATCACAATATACTTGTGTTACTGATGACTGATGATACATGTGTACATAACATTTACTTATGCGCGCGCGCAAGCAGACAAAAATAGAAGTAGATTTAAAGAAGTCTGATAAATAAACACACACACACTATTTATTTACTTAACAATTTAGTTTAATTATTACTTAAATAAACACACACACACTATTTATTTACTTAACAATTTAGTTTAATTATTACTTATTTTGTTAAAGTAATAATAAAACCTTTCTTCACGTATTTTGCCTGTTCAATGACACCTACATGAGTTTTACAGTTTTCTGTAGGTTTTGAAAAATAAAATTAGTCTTTAAAAAGGTCTGAAATAAACAAATTACATATAATACCGAAATTTACTCACGTTCTTAGCAGCCAGATCAATTATCTCCTGAAAGCGGCAAGCGTTGCGCATGATGAGGTGTTGGGGATGTTCGGTGCCGTTCAGATTGGACGGGGCGTATTCGACCACTCCGGCAGTGTACCATCCTTTGCTTGAACAGGCCGCTTGGTAGATCTGCAGAAAGTAGCGTCATAAATGTGGAAACGTGTGAATTGTGTATCTTAAGTAACCGTACAAGGAAATGTTATTAGAAACCTGTAAAACGAGGTTTAAACGTAATATGTTTACTGTCGTAATAAACATATTATGTTTATTATTTTTTATCAACATAATTAGTAATGTGTTTGTTAATTATTTCAAAATAACTAATTTTAAAGAATTTTTCATTTGCTTACAGAGCAAGTCTGCATCCTGGTCGTGGTTAATATGGCTTAAGAGTTTTTGCACCAGTAGGTCTGCTCACAATAGACGGCAACGTATTAACTTCTTACGTGAAAAGAAATGTTCGTTTTACGTATTCTGTCCAACTCTTGATTGTTTCGATCATACAGAAAAATGACCCTTGGTTAGCGTCGTGCCAGCAGAAGATTAACGTTGTGCAGAACTGCAATATCATGTTGGCCACTGCTAACATAGTGTTCGTTGATTTAAACTTGACTCGTCCAAAAGAAAGGAAAATACTGAATATAGTGTAGTGAATACCCATAACTTAGTGTCAGTTTCGAATACGATTTGCCAATTTTGAAATGTGACTGCGACATATAGACCTAATTAGGTACACTCACAAAAATGTTTTCGATAAACAAACTACTTATTCTACTAGTTTCTTGTCTCAGTTTGAGCCAATATTGATGTTAATTTAGATACATTTTTCCAGGATTTCCGTAGTTTTTTAAACAGCTCGTGTGATACGAGTGTTTAATTTATATTTTGTATACTCTGCCTTATTGTTTTGCCCACATTTAATGTATACTTTCCTTTCTTACCTGCTCGATGTATGCATGTAAGTGCTTTTGCTTTTGGTCTACTCCACTTGTCCTTCTTCTGCTTGTACGAAGAAAAGCTAGCCTTGTACATCACCTAGGCTATATGTTGCGTGTACAGATCTTTAGTGTCTCTATTCTTAAGATGTAACCAAATCATTTCAGTATTGTAAAGTAGGAGATATTGCTAAGCTCTTCATCAGCTATTAACAGAATAACCGGCAGCCCACAAGGCGAACAGTCATGAACCCGCGCTACTACCCTTTTGGGCACGTCGCATGATGGTTCCAAATTAAAAAAAGTGGTCAAAATTTGAAAAATAAAAATTGTTGAGATTACTTTCTGCCGGGCTATTAAGCTGTGGTCTACTGCTATCATTGTTTACAGTCGTTTCGGCGGATACCTTGCCAATTACTCGATCGGTTTTTACACTGAAGATGGCCTCCGACGGTGGGGCCGAAACGTCTGTGAACAACGGTAGCCGGCCGTGAACGTCTTAGAAATTCAAGAAATTAAGTTTCAACGTAAGAAATTATGGTTATTGTGTCTGTTAGATGGAAGCTTAATCATCGTGAACCGGGGTAAAACACTTGATCATCTCGAAAAAAAAAACATTTTTTTTATGAGGAAAGTCCAACTTTTAACAATGCAGTCGACAATACTGGTACCTGTATCCCTGCATCCATATGTGTGTTCAATAGTCATTAAACCGTGCCCCTGTTGATAATGAAAACTGACCTTTAACGAGAAGAAACTACAAGGTAAAAGTAACTCACAACTACGAAAATATTTAAAAACGTAAAAGAGGTAACAAAATTACATACACATACCATGCATAAACCGATGTATGTATATGCGTTCGTTTATACAAATTTATTGCCTTATGTTTTTCCTCGAAGAATAATTAAACTGTTTCCGAGGGTGACAGACAAAGTGATGGAGATGCGTTATGTAAAAGCAATCATACTTGCATATGTCTGTGTTCGTGTGAGTGCTAAGCTATGTTCTACTCTGCAAACTGCCATTAACTGTCATGTCGCTAAACAAAAAACTATGTTTATGAATTTTCTTCACTGTTCTATTCCATCCATTCTTACGAAGAGACAGGATTTTAGTGAGATTTACAGGAACACTTTTCTCATTGCCTCGATTCTACACCAGATTCTAGATTCCACGACCTCTGCAGTTTCCAGGCGCGTGATTCTCAATATTATCTCTCTATATAGTTGATCTCTTTGTGTACTGGCAAGCGTTAGTAATAGAAACGTCTTAAAAATAATTAAATAATTATAATAAACAGAGAAAAAACTCTACACTGTACTTACAATTGCCATGAAAAGTATTCCACATTGAAGTGTTTTAGACCCCATATTCGTACGAGTAAAAACAATCTGCATTCAAGGGTGGATCTGTAGTACAACAAAAATTAAATGCTAATTGAAAAATTAATGTAGCCGTTCATAAGCTAATTATGCGTACATCTACAAGGTTGTATTATTTTCCTTTGTTGCTCAAATTTGAAAAGGTTTTAATTGCGGTTAGCAGTTACAAGGATAAGAACTAAAAGAGCCGAGAGTTTTAAATATTACTTTAAGGTTTTAGAAAACTTGGCGAAATACAGTAACGAATTTCACAACATAGTTCAACGCAATATCTTAATAACTCAACAGATTTTTTAAACACTGTAGAAATGCAAATTATCTGTAATGTCATTTAAATAGAAATCGAGACTGAAAAAGAAGTGACCAACCTTTTCTAACCTGACATTCTCTCTGGCATCACTTAATGGTTCTGGTGGTATGTACCGTCTTATAAAAGACGCTTTATTAATACTTCGAGCGACGTCAGAATATTACATTCCGCTATTAAATGCAATTGTAATTTGATCCACTATATGTTTATCACATACTAAAAACTTAATATGAAGAAAATATAGGCCAAGCACTTGACCGACGTACCGTATTGCAGACGCGAAGAAAATATAGGCCAAGCACTTGACCGACGTACCGTATTGCAGACGCCTTCATTAAAATACAAAAGTTGAAGTGGGTAGGTCGTGTCCTGAGCGTGGAAAACAACAGGACAGTCAAAAAGCTGTACAAGGGTTCTCCTGGTGGTATACGACCTGGAGGATGGCCTAGGAGTCGGTGGAGAGACAGTGTCCTAAGTGGTCTTTAGCAGATGAGGAAAAAATATCCTTTCCTCAGGAACCGATATGAGTGGACAGCCAGAGGCACCGATCAGGCCAAGGACAGCTACAGGTGTATGTTGCGGCAATGAAGAAGAAGAAAATTAATCTTCTGTGAATTATGTATTCGGCGTTGAAGATTATCATGTTGGAAGTGGTTCTGATAAATTCAGACGTAAAATATTGTCAAAACTAAATAAGGTACGACGGTTTAAGAAACTCAGTTCAACTCAAGATCTGTCACAACCGAGTTTATTCTTATCTGAACGTCACTATTCGCTTTATTACGGTCTTGATCTGTCTTGTTGCCGTATATAGGCGCACGACTGTCTACCGTACGTAAGACGGCATTTGTGTAACTACGGTATAAACAACTACATTTACTCGCTCCTTACACAAAGAAACAGAGCAAACGAGCGAGAGAGTAGAGATGAGTGCAGAAGGAGAGGGGCGAGTGAGAGCCTGTGCGAAACGGACCACGTCACACTCGCACAATACAAACGCGCGCGCCTTACAATTGTTAAATTTATTTTCTGATCTACATATAGATTGTGTGTAGTGTGTGTTTCTATATAGTTACGTTTCTTTCACATAGAAACACTGTGTCAGTGTTTTGTGTCGTGTCCAGTATTCTTACCCAACATACGTATGAAATACAAATTTTAAAATCGATACTAAAATATATTAATTTCAAATTTACTCTGTTACTATGATGGTTACACTGTGGTACTTACTTGGTATGCACGCTCTCCGCTGCAGATTTAAACAGTGACTGCATCCAACGGCTGAGCGCATATTTAGCATACCGGTTTTCCTTATAGCCAGCCGGAAATTAGGAATGGGTTGCGAAATTTACCGTAAATAACTGACTGTTTACACTTTATTCATAAGGAAACGATACGTAATATAGCGCAGCTTGATAACTGCTAATTGTGAAGTTATTTAATCTAATCTAGAGCAGAAGTCTGACAACTTCTCATAGGTTATATGAATTCATGCTCCCCACTATATCTTAAATTTGTGTGTCTGTGTGCGAGTGTGCGCGCGCGCCGCGTATTTGTACAAATTGGTATTAGGAACTGATCATGCTTCAGTCTCATTTTAAAATTTTCGAATTTTTATTTCGATTGTAGTACCGTAGTTCAAATATAAACTAACTTTAAAATACTACATTATAACAAATTGAAATTTTTTATAATTTTTATATAGTTTAGATAAAGATATTAAAATTGAAACTTCATTATACCTGAATTTTAATGATTAAGTTATTTCCTGCTCTTGTACGTTGGATATCATTACAACCTTATTTTCTGATAAACGTTTGACGCCCCCTGAAAATTCTCTCATGCCTCCCTGGGAAGGGCACACCTCCAGTTAAGACTACTGATCTATAGTGTTGCCTGCACAATGTTGACGTCATGTTAGACGAATATCAGTGCAGAGAATCCGTCTTATGCATATAAACATTGATAAGCATGTTTACAGACACAGGAACACAATTGGTTTAGTTAACAGATAAACTAGTACATATTTGTATAAACAACTTATAACCATGTTAGGTAACCATGAAGTCAGGGCGTTACCTATAACGAGCACTAACGCGGTTACAAGGCGTTACTAAAAAGACCTCAGTATGATAAGAGCATATAGTTGTGTTCAACTTCCGTAATAAAAACACTTTCAAACAATTAAAAAAATAATGATTAATTATGTTACTGCATACATAACCTTATCCACAACCTTATCCATTAGTGTCTTCTGTGAGACAGAGGGTTATTTACGGGGGGGGGGCGAACGGAACCGGACCCCCTCCAGAGGGTCAAAAAAATTCACGAATTTTGTTAATGTCTGTACACTAATATAGTAGTAGCTCTTTTTAAAAATACAAACAGGTTTATTACACAGCATTAGGGTATACGATTGAAATACGAAATAGAGGAAAATCAATCAGTTAATAAGTATCTTTTAACAATGTTTCAATAACGCGTATTTTTATTGTGTTTTTACCGTTTACTTTAATGGAACGGATTTCAGGATGCTTTCACGCGGTTTCAGCCACTTTAAAGATAGTAATGTTGATTAGTCTTCACTTGTTTGTGTGTGTGTGTGTGTGCGCGCGTGTGTGTGATGCCGACCCAACAACGCGGACCCCCTCCCAAAGCTAAGGCGGCGTCCTACGTGGACGACAAAAAATCGCACCCAACCGCGATTGTGGGATTTTTTGGCAACGAAAGATTTCAAACAAATGTAACGTATGGGTGTGTCCTACGTAGACAACGCAGCCATGTGCGGCGGTCGCAGTGTCGTGCGTGCGGGCGGCTAAACATAAACCTGCTTGTGATTGCCCGCAGTGTAGTGCGTGCGTTCTTCATGGGGAGAATAGCTTCCTTACAGATTTTACTTTCCTTGAAGAGCTGTTGTTTTGTTTTGAAAGACATACCACTGATTCAGATCTTTCCACGCTACTGAAGGATTGTGCCTACTCCTCGCTAATTCCGTCTCGTTCTCTGATTATGTTGTGCAGGAGTGTGATTGCCTTGACAATGCTGACAGTGTTGGATACATGTGTTTCAATTGGCACTGACAAAATATGAAAGGAGTTGATGCTACCGTATGAACATTCTACTACCATTCGTGCCCTTGCTAGCCTATAATTAAAAACATCTTTCTCGCCCCCTGGTACGAGCTATCTTCTTGGAAAAGGTCTCATTAAGTAAGGCCTTAGAGGAAACCCTTCATCCCCGATGAAAACGTATGGTGCTTTTATAGTGGAGTTAGGGAGAAGTGATCCAGCGGGAAGTTCAGCAGAGTTTGACTCAAGATATTTGTTCAGCTTTGATGCACTGAAAACTCCAGAATCACTGTCCTTGAGTTTAAGGGACCAATTCAATAAGGAGTACAAGAAGATACCCAAACCCTTTTCTAGTGCTGTAGCGGATTCTGCTCCCGTATATCCTGGCAAATGGTCCTATTTCCATGCCATGCTATTTTTAAAAGACGTTGTGACAACAAGGGAGTCAGAGTCGAACTTTCCTGAAGATACGGAAGTGCCATTGGGTGCAAAAATTGAGGAGGAAGAGGGAACCAGACACGCAGAGGATCTTCAGGACAAAGACAACACACAGCTATGTGATACTCAGTCGCAGTCTTCGCTAGCAAACGAACAGCCAGTTCAAGTGCAGCCTCCCAAAAGCGCTCCAGTTTACGTCCTTCCAGACTCTGTGCGGCCAACCAAAAATATCGGTATGGAGAACCATACATGACTCCATGTTCTAAGATTTATATTTAAAATCATATTCGAAATGAAATATTTCCATAGAAACTACTTCTTTCTACTTACTGCTTTAGCTTTAACCACAGTACTGTGGTCACTAACGTATACCACCTCACGTTATCGCACTCGATTTTCACTGATGATGGAAGTCGATGGCACTTCCGAAACGTGTGGTTTTGCAGAATATTTTGGTCTACGGCCAAACAGGACGGGAGGAATTTTAACAAAAAACTACTTCTTTGTTGCCGATAACGTAGTACAAATAAAAAATTATCCCCTCCCCCTTCAACTATAATTTTCATTTATAGAAAATTAACCCCACCCCGTTCAACCAGCCTCTTCATTTATAGATATTTCCCCTACGTTTCTACAGTGGATTGTTAAGATCTTCTTATCAGGATAATTTATTTATCAAAATTAAGTACTTTACTCTTGTTACAACAAAAAATGTTTCAGGTAAACTACCCTTTCCCCCTAACCGATCTTCACCAAAATCAATAGGCCTTGAGTACTCTACTACGCAGGCACATATGTAAAAATTTATTTGATTCTGTTTGAATTTACGGCAGTTATCGTTCGTCATGAAAAAATTTCTCTTGTTACAACATAAAATGTTGCAGGTAAACTACCCCTTCCCTTGACCGATCTTCAACAAAATCAACAGCCCTTGAGTTATCTACAATTGAGGAAGGTATGCACAAAATTATTTGATTCTGTTTAAATGTGCGGCAGTTATCATTCGTCATAGAAACAATTACTCTTGTTAAAACGTTAAAGGCGGCAGGTAAAATACCCCTTTCCCTTAACTGATCTTCACCAAAATCAACAGGCCTTCAGTTCTTTACAATTCAGGAACGTATGTCAACAATTATTATTTGATTCTCTATGAATTTACGGCAGTTATCGTTCGTCATAGAAAAAATTACCCTTGTTAAAACATAAAACGTTGCCGGTAAACTACCCCTTTCCATTAACCGATCTTCACCAAAAACAATAGGTCTTGAGAACTCTACAATTCAGGGCTGTATGCAAAACATTATTTGATTCTCTTTGAATATGCGGCAGTTATCATTCGTCATAAAAATGAAATTACCCTTTTAAAACATAAAACGGTGCTGGTAAACTAACCTTTTCTCTTAACCGATCTTCACCAAAATCAACAGACCTTGAGTACTCTTTAATTCAGGGAGGTGTTCAAAAACGAATTTGATTCTGTTTGAATTTACGGCAGTTATCGTTCGTCATAGAAAAAATTACTCTTGTTAAAACATAAAACGTTGCTGGTAAACTACCCCTTTCCCTTAACCGATCTTCACCAAATCCAACAAGTCTTGAGAACTCAACAATTCAGGGCTGTCTGCAAAACATTATTTGACTTTGTTTGAATTTGCGGCTGTTATCGTTTGCCATAGAAAAAAATTACCCTTGATAAAAAAAACGTTGCAGGTAAACTACCCCTTCCCCGTAACCGATCTTCACCAAAAACTACAGGTCTTGAGTACTCTACAAATTAGGGCTGTATGCAAAAGATTTTTTGATTCTGTTTGAATTTGCGGCTCTTATCTTTTGCCATAGAAAATACCGTTGTTAAAACATAAAACGTTGCTGGTAAACTACCCCTTTCCCTTTACCGATCTTCACCAAAATCAACAGGCCTTGAGCTGCCTACAATATAGGGGTGTATGCAAACACGTATTTGATTATGTTTGAATTTACGGTAGTTATCGTTCGTCATAGAAAAAATTAACCTTGTTATCACATAAAACATTGCAGGTAAGCTACCCCTTTCTCTTAACTGATATTCACCAAAATCAAAAGGTCTTGAGTCCTCTACAATTCAGGGATGCATTCAAAACATTATTTTATTCTGTTTGAATGTGCGACCTTTGTCGTTCGTCATAGAAACAATTACTCTTGTTAAAACATTAAAAGTGGCTGGTAAACTACCCCTTTCCCTTAACCGATCTTCACCAAAATAAATAGGCCTTGAGTCCTCTACAACTCAGGCATATAAGTAAATAATTGTTTGATTCTGTTTGAATTTACGGCAGTAATCGTTCTTCATGGAAAACGTTCTCTTGTTACAACATAATGTTGCAGGTAACCTACCCCTTTCCCTTAACCGATCTTCAACAAAATCAACAGCCTTTGAGTTGTCTACAATTGAGGAAGGCATGCACAAAATTATTTGATTCTGTTTAAATGTGCGGCAGTTATCGTTCGTCATAGAAACAATTACTCTTGTTAAAACATAAAATGTGGCAGGTAAACTACCCCTTTCCCTTTACCGATCTTCACCAAAATCAACAAGCCTTCAAGCCTCTACAATTCAGTGATGCATGCAAAAAAATATTTGATTCTGTTTGAATGTGCGGCAGTTATCGTTCGTCATGGAAACATTTCTCTTGTTACAACATAAAATGTTGCAGGTAAACTACTCCATTCCCTTAATCGTTCCTCACCAAAATCAACAGGCCTTGATTTCTCTACAATTCAGGAATGTATGCAAAAAATTATTTGATTCTGATTGAATTTACGGCAGTTATTATTCATCATAGGAAAAATTGCCCATGTTAAAACATAAAACGTTGCTGGTAAACTACCCCTTTCCCTAACCCGATCTTCAACAAAAACAATAGGTCTTGAGAAATCTACAATTCAGAGCTGTATGCAAAACATTATTGATTCTGTTTGAATTTGCGGCTGTTATCGTTTGCCATAGAAAATACCCTTGTTAAAACAAAAAACGTTGATGGTAAACTACCCCTTCCCCTTAACCGATCTTCAGCAAAAACAATAGGTCTTGAGAACTCTTGAATTCAGAGTTACATGCAAGAAATTATTTGATTATGTTTGAATTTGCGGCTGTTATCGTTTGCCATAGAAAAAAATTACCCTTGATTAAATATCGGTATGGAGAACCATACACGACTTCCATGTTCTAAGATTTATATTTAAAATCATATTCGAAATGAAATATTTCCATAGAAACTACTTCTTTCTACTTATTGCTTCAGCATTAACCACAGTACTGTGGTCACTAACGTATACCACCTCACGTTTTCGCACTCGATTTTCACTGATGATGGCAGTCGATGGCACTGCCGAAAAGTCTGGTTTTGCAGAAAAATTGGACTACGGCTGAACAGCCCGGGAAGCAATTTTAACAAAAAACTACTTCTTTGTTGCCGATAACGTAGTACACATATAAAAAATTCTCCCCTCCACCTTCAACTATAATTTTTAATTATAGGAAATTACCCCCACCCCGTTCACCTAACCTCTTCATTTACAGATATTTCATCTACATTTCTACAGTGGATTATTATGAGCTTCTTATCAAGACACTTTATTTATAAAAATTAAGTATTTTACTCTTGTTAAATCATAAAATGTTTCCGGTAAACTACCCCTTTCTCTTAACCGATCTTCTCCAAAATCAATAGACCTTCCGTCCTCTACAATTCAGGGGTGCATGCAAAAAAATATTTGATTCTGTTTGAATGTGCGGCAGTTATCGTTCGTCATGGAAACATTTCTCTTGTTACAACATAAAATGTTGCAGGTAAACTACCCCTTTCTCTTAACCGATCTTCACCAAAATCAACAGACCTTCAGTTCTTTACAATTCAGGAAAGTGTGCAAAAAATGATTTGATCCTCTTTGAATTTTCGGCAGTTATCGTTCGTCATAAAAAAATTACCCTTTTTAAAACATAAAACGTTGCTGATAAACTACCCCTTCCCTTAACCGATCTTCAAAAAAATCAACAGACCTTGAGTTCACTTTAGTTCAAAAAGGTGTGCAATAACCTAGTTGATTCTGTTTGAATTTACGGCAGTTATCGTTCGTCATATAAAAAATTACCCTTGATTAATAACTGTTGCCGGTAAACTACCCATTTCCCTTAACCGATCTTCACCAAAAAAGACAGGTCTTGAGTACTCTACAATTCAGGCCGGTATGCAAACAATTATTTGATTCTGTTTGATTTTGCGGCTCTTATCGTTTGCCATAGAAAACACGCTTGATAAAACATAAAACGTTGCTGGTAAACTACCCTATTCCATTAACCGATCTTCACCAAAAACAATAGGTCTTGAGAACTCTACAATTCAGGGCTGTATGCAAAACATTATTTGATTCTCTTTTAATTTACGGCAGTTATCGTTCGTCGTCGAAAAAATTACCCTTGTTAAAACATAAAACGTGGCAGGTAAACTACCCCTTCCCCTTAACCGATCTTCACCAAAAAAAAATGTCTTTAGTACTCAACAAACCAGGCTGTATACAAAAACGTATTTGATTCTGTTTGAATTTACGGCTCTTATCGTTTGCCATAGAAAATACCCTTTTAAAACATAAAACGTTGCAGGTAAACTACCCCTTTCCCTTACCGATCTTCACCAAAAACAATAGATCTTTAGTACTCAATAAATTAGGCCTGTATGCAAAAACTTATTTGATTCTGTTTAAATTTGCGGCTCTTATCGTTTGCCATAGGAAATACCCTTTTAAAACATGAAACGTTGCAGGTAAACTACCCCTTTCCCTTAAGCGATCTTCACCAAAAACAACAGATCTTGAGAACTCTACAATTCAGGGCAGTATGCAAAAAATTATTTGATTATGTTTGAATTTCGGGCTGATATCGTTTGCCATAGGAAATACCCTTGTTAAAACATAAAACGTTGCTGGTAAACTACCCCTTTCCCTTAACCGATCTTTACCAAAATCAACAAATCTTGATAACTCTACAATTCAGGGGTGTATGCGAAACATTATTTGATTCTGTTTGAATTTGCGGCTGTTATCGTTTGCCAAACAAACAAAATTACCCTTGATAAAAACAACCGTTGCTGTTAAACTACGCCTTTCCCTCAACCGATCTTCACCAAAAGCAGTAGGTCGTGAGTACTCCACGAATCAGGACTGTATGCAAAAAATTATTTGATTCTGTTTGAATTTGCGGCTGTTATCGTTTGCCATAGAAAAATATCGGTATGGAGAACCATACATGACTTCCATATTCTAAGATTTATATTTAAAATCATTTTCGAAATGAAATATTACCATAGAAACTACTTCTTTCTACTTACTGCTTCAGCCTTAACCACAGTACTGTGGTCACTAACGTATACCACCTCACGTTATCGCACTCGATTTTCACTGATGATGGAAGTCGATGGCATTGCCGAAATGTCTGGTTTTGTAGAAAACATTGGACTACGGTCAAATATCCCGGGAAGGAATTTTAACAAAAACTACTTCTTTGTTGCCGATAACGTTGTACACATATCAGTGGCGAAGTTACATGGAGTCAATTGAGGCAATGCCTACCCTAAAAAATTCTGTAGAATAAAAATTATAAATACGTATGAACTACATAACGTAAAGATTATACATTGTTACTGCGACTGTCAAATTTATTAAACCGAAACGTGCTTTATTGAGCGACCGCTAGATGGTGACAGGTGAGATTCGGCATAGTTCGTTTAAAGCGAATGAGGCAACCTGAACTTGCCTCAGCGTTTTTTGTATACATCGTATGTAAGCAATGTAGTGGTGTGATAGGGAAGTGTAGGGAGGGGGGATTGTCCCGCGCTGTACACATAGAGCGTTGAGGCATGCCTCACTTCTGTGGTCCAAACAGTTAAGTTAAAGCGCCTGTGTTGTTTCTAAGTGTTTATTTTATGCGGTTATTAAAAGTGTCACTGTTATTCCGCTGAACTAACAGATGATCAAGATTGTTATTTGAATTATTTGTAACATTAAACATATATATAGAAACTAATCAAGTTTAAAAATTTGAAGTTCAATCAGTTGTATTATTGTGTATGACTAATACAAGGATTGTTCAATAGACACACGTACAGAGCTGTAAAGCATTTTTTATTCAACGATTTTAAAAGAAGTCTCCAATAACATTAAGACATGAGTTCCACTGTTGCGCTAACCTGTAGATTCCCTGCTAGTAAAATTCTTACGGCTGTTTGTGGAACCATTCGGTTACAGCAAACTCTACCTCAGCGTCCGATTTACCCCCTTCCTTTTAGTGATTCCTTAAAAAAAATTTAAGATAAGATTTTTGCCTGCCCATTCATTAACTACTACCTTCGCCAGTAAGCAAATTGATGTCCATTTTTTCGGCTTGCACGCGTTATGTTGGTGTGGGTTTCGGCACTTTCCATTTAAAAAGCGTGCAAACGTAAGAAAATAAACATGAGTGAGGCCAGAAATAACGTGAATTGTGTGTGTGTGTGTGTGTGTGTGTGTGTGTGTGTGTGTGTGTGTGTGTGTGTGTGTTTGTGTCTTACCTGCCTTTTTATTGCCGTATTAAATGAAAAATATTATATTACATTAAAATGAAAAAATTTTAATTTTATTGCCTGGCAACAAAATTATTTTATTTTTAACAATTACCATTGTTTCAAAAAGTTTAAATAAATTTTCAAGTACTTTACTCTTTTAAAACGTAAAAGGTTGCAGGTAAACTACCCCTTCCCCTTAACCGATCTTCACCAAAATCGAAAGTCCTTGAGACCTCTACAATTCAGGGATGTATGCAAAAAATTATTTGATTCTGTTTGAATTTGCGGCTGTTATCGTTTGCCATAGAAAATACGCTTGATAAAAAAACGTTGCAGGTAAACTACCCCTTCCCCTTAACCGATCTTCACCAAAAACAATAGGTCTTGAGTACTCTACAAATCAGGGCTGTATGCAAAACATTATTTGATTCTGTTTGAATTTACGGCTGTTATCGTTTGCCATAGAAAATACCCTTGTTAAAAAAACGTTGCCGGTAAACTACCCCTTTCCCTTAACCGATCTTCACCAAAAACAATAGGTCTTGAGAACTCTACAATTTAGGGCTGTATGCAAATAATCGTTTGATTCTGTTTGAATTTGCGGCTGTTATCGTTTGCCAAAGGAAATACCCTTGTTAAAAAAACGTTGCCGGTAAACTACCCCTTTCCCTCAACCGATCTTCACCAAAAACAATAGGTCTTGAGAACTCTACAATTTAGGGCTGTATGCAAATAATCGTTTGATTCTGTTTGAATTTGCGGCTGTTATCGTTTGCCATAGGAAATACCCTTGTTAAAACATAAAACGTTACAGGTAAACTACCCCTTTCCCTTAACCGATCTTCACCAAAAACAATAGGTCTTGAAAAATCTACAATTCAGGGCTGTATACGAAACATTATTTAATTCTGTTTGAATTTGCGGCTGTTATCGTTTGCCAAAAAAAAATTTCCCTTGATAAAAAAAAACCGTTGCAGGTAAACTACCCCTTTCCCTTAACCGATCTTCACCAAAAACAATAGGTCGTGAGTACTCTACTAATCAGAGCTGTATGCAAAAAATTATTTGATTCTGTTTGAATTTGCTGCAGTTATCGTTTGCCATAGAAAAAAAATCTACAGTAGACACACAGACACACAGACAGACAGACACACACACATACACTTTTCGGAAAACGACTTTTTTTCATGTTTTGAGTGTAGTAGAATCAGAATCTGCAATAATCTCGAACACGATTTTTTTTGCCATCACCATACTTCCATTCCTTAAGGAATATGGAAGTAAAAAATCTATAGACACACAGACACGGACACACACAGACACTTTTCGAAAAACGACTTTTTTTCATGTTTTGAGTGTAGTACAATCAGAATCTGCAATAATCTCGAACACGATTTTTTTGCCATCACCATACTTCCATTTCCTTAAGGAACATGGAAGTAAAAAAAAACGTTGCAGGTAAACTACTCCTTGTAGAGTACTCTACAAATCAGGGCTGTATACAAAAAATTATTTGAATCTGTTTGAATTTGCGGCTGTTATCGTTTGCCATAGAAAATATCGGTATGGAGAACCATACATGACTTCCATATTCTAAGATTTATATTTAAAATCATTTTCAGCCAAACAGCCAGGCTGTGTCTTACCTGCCTTTTTATTGCTGTATTAAATGAAAAATATTATATTACATTAAAATGAAAAAATTATAATTTTATTGCGTGGCAACAAAATTATTTTATTTTTAACAATTACCATTGTTTCAAAAAGTTTAAATAAATTTTCAAGTACTTTACTCTTGTTAAAACGTAAAAGGTTGCAGGTAAACTACCCCTTCCCCTTAACCGATCTTCACCAAAATCGAAAGTCATTGAGACCTCTACAATTCAGGGACGTATGCAAAAAATTATTTGATTCTGTTTGAATTTGCGGCTGTTATCGTTTGCCATAGAAAATACCCTTGTTAAAAAAACGTTGCAGGTAAACTACCCCTTTCCCTCAACCGATCTTCACCAAAAACAATAGGTCTTGAGAAATCTACAATTCAGGGCTGTATGCGAAACATTATTTGATTCTGTTTGAATTTGCGGCTGTTATCGTTTGCCAAAAAAAAAAAATTTCCCTTGATAAAAAAAACCGTTGCAGGTAAACTACCCCTTCCCCTCAACCGATCTTCACCAAAAACAATAGGTCGCGAGTACTCTACAAATCAGGGCTGTATGCAAAAAATTATTTGATTCTGTTTGAATTTGCGGCAGTTGTCGTTTGCCATAGAAAATACGCATGATAAAAAACGTTGCTGGTAAACTACCCCTTCCCCTCAACCGATCTTCACCAAAAACAATAGGTCTTGAGTACTCTACAAATCAGGGCTGTATGCAGAAAATTATTTGATTCTGTTTGAATTTGCGGCTGTTATCGTTTGCCATAGAAAATACCCTTGTTAAAAAAACGTTGTAGGTAAACTACCCCTTTCCCTTAACCGATCTTCACCAAAAACAAAAGGTCTTGAGAACTCTACAATTTAGGGCTGTATGCAAATAATCTTTTCATTCTGTTTGAATTTGCGGCTGTTATCGTTTGCCATAGGAAATACCCTTGTTAAAACATAAAACGTTACAGGTAAACTACCCCTTTCCCTTAACCGATCTTCACCAAAAACAATAGGTCTTGAGAACTCTACAATTCAGGGCTGTATGCGAAACATTATTTGATTCTGTTTGAATTTGCGGCTGTTATCGTTTGCCAAACAAACAAAATTACCCTTGCTAAAAAAAAACCGTTGCTGGTAAACTACCCCTTGCCCTCAACCGATCTTCACCAAAAACAATAGGTCGCGAGAACTCTGCAAAACCGGACTGTATGCAAAACATTATTTGATTCTGTTTGAATTTGCGGCAGTTATCGTTTGCCATAGAAAAAAAATCTATAGACAGACAGACACACAGACACACAGACACACAGACACACACACAGACACTTTTCGGAAAACGACTTTTTTTCATGTTTTGAGTGTAGTAGAATCAGAATCTGCAATAATCTCGAACACGATTTTTTTTGCCATCACCATACTTCCATTCCTTAAGGAATATGGAAGTAAAAATCTATAGACGCACAGGCACAGATAGACGCACAGACAGACACACAGACACTTTTCGAAAAATGACTTTTTTCATGTTTTGAGTGTAGTACAATCAGAATCTGCAATAATCTCGAACACGATGTTTTTTCCATCACCATACTTCCATTTCCTTAAGGAACATGGAAGTAAAAATAACGAACAGCCATGTCAGATTTTGAAGCGGAACTTTAAAAAACGAGCGAGAAAAAATTTTTCTCTTAAAGGAAAGAGAAGATGACCACATGCATTTCTCTTAAAATCTCTTTTGCTCTTCTTTAAAGAAATGAATACAATTAAGAAGCTAAAAGTTCGCTCCAAGATTCAGAATATAATAATGGAAGAACTGACCTACAATTCCTATTCTTCCACCACGTCGTCTTCTTCAACTACCGCAACTTCCACGCCCAGCTTCTTGTCTTATGAGTATGAAACTCAATTTGACAGTTCCACTGTATCTACCTATACGGGATTAGATTAACTTGTACTTTCCTGAAGAAATATAATAATACTACAAAATGTTATTATACTTCTAAAATTGTGGTAATTTAATTTGGTTACTTTTTATTTGTGTGATTAATGAAATAACATTAATTTGTTGTTTGCTATTATCAGTCAGTTTGGTATTATAAACTTATCAGTTTTAATGAATATAATAAAATAATTTGAATCTATGATTTCCCTGATTTATTTAACAATGCTAATACATATTATTTCTTATTTATAACAGTATGCAACTTTTAATTTTGCCTGTACCAGATAACTTTAAATAAATATTATAGATATAATTTATTAGATGTTATTTAGTAAATACCAAGACTTAATAATAAATATTTAATTAATTACCTGATAGTGACGACCAAACGTTTCTCAATAGAAATTGGTCGCTGAAACTTGGTTACTTGTAACGAAAAATCACTTTATATTATATTACCAATGTAGTCAAAAGTATCAACAGACATTCTTGTATAATGTTGGAATAGTTCTGGATAAGCTCTTAGCTTCCCATACAGATGATGAAACTCGCCAAACTCTAATCTCTCACTGTATATAACATTCGTCGGTTTCCTTATGCCCTTGGGTTCCCTTAATATTCTTAAGTACCCGTACGTAAGTACTGAACTGTCCAGCAACAACAGCTTACGTCGTTTCTCGGCGGAGAGCATGGTAGCAACTGAGCTAAAATCGTTGCGAGGAGAGAGTGCCTACATAGGACACAAGTTTTTTCCCGCGGGAGACGTTGAGAAGAAATCGCACGATCGTACTTGCGTGCGATTTTTTGTAGTCCACGTAGGACGCCGTCTAAATTCTATGTTATATGTCACTGCTGTCAGAACGTGAAAATAACCGTGTCACTGTTCGCGTCTTTTAGTTAGACACAGCCGCAAAAAATCAGGACTAGATCTTCTCACTCATTACAGTTTCATTATAGTAACTATGAGTCACAATGTTTGGTCATGGGAAATCCACTTTCGTGTCTTTAAGTAACATAAAAAAAAAAATAGTAGTGAACAACGTCAAATTGATTGAAGACCTATATATTAGCATCGAAAATTAACAGCAAACAAATGGTACAGGTAAAAGTAAAACAGCTTCAAAATATTCTTCATCTTCTTCTTCTTCTCCTCTTCGAAGATTAAGTTATATAAACCTGCTCCGGCACCCATCTCATCCTCGGGCGACCCACGTCTGTTCTACCAATTGCTTTACAGTTCAGTGGCGCTTTCGGCAATCGATCCTCTGTCATTCTTTGCAGATGATCCCACCATTGTCTTCTGTAAATTGAAATAATTTCATTTGTGTCCTTTATTACGAGTTCTGCTTAAAGTATTTCGAAGAAACTGCATTTCAGCACTCTGAATCTTGCCACTTTCCTTTTTTGCCATGACCCACACCTCACTTGCACAAATCAACGTGGGTATTGCAATTGTCTTATAAAATTTAATCCTTGTGCTGTGTCTATGTCTTTAATCCTTATTTCAACATTTCCATGAATCGTACCACAAGTATTCCTAAATTTATTTATCTTCTCTCTTATATCATATTCAGATTCATAGCTTACAGCACAGCCGAGATATTTGAAACGGCTCACTTGTTCTAAAGTGCTGTTGTTTATAACTATCTTAGTCCTTCAAAATATTATTTCATAAAATTAAGACACAGAAAATATTAAGTGAATCCATTTCGTGTAAAAATGAACTATACTTCCCCGACAAGCAGTTATGCTAAACGACTGAAGGTTTTTGAAAGTTTTGATTTTGTAACTTCAGACAATCACCGAATACTGTAATGAAAACGTACTAACGTACTATATAACTCTTTCACCGACGATGCGAGTATCCGTCTCGAAGTTTATTTAACTGTAATATAGCATCAAACTGCTGAGTGATTTCTGAGTTCAACAACAGAGTCTTTGTAGGATGAAGTTTCTCATTAAGCCTTCTATAGTCACAGAACGCAAGCTACTAAACATGAGAAAATGAAATTTTGAGGAATTCTGTTTGAACGTTTTTGAGCCACCGACCACCTTTCACATCCTAATCGCTTACGTCCGAAAGGCTATACTAGTGGACACAATATTTGAACAGGAAAAGGACTGGCTAAGATTCTCTGTCTCAGGAAACTTATCCCGAGAGAAATAGTTGCGCTGGAGAAGCATGAATCGGGGTACGATCCCGAGAGTCAATCCCTCTACGTGGTAGGCTGCCGGCCTCATGTGTTTGTGTCATGGTGGTGTATGTTTGTGTGGTATCACAAAAGTTATCTGTAATGTCTTCAAATTTTATCGGAAGCTAGTGGCTAGTTTTCTGTTTTATAATTTATAATGTTCATTTAATAAAATATTAATTTATACCCTTTTTTTTACACTGTATTTAGCAACTAACTTTTGTTACTTTTTTTGCAAGCAGCTCCGAAAACCTTAAATATATTTCATCTTTTATACGAAACAATATCACTTTAAAAGAAAAAGAAAATTATGAACTTATATCTTGGGCACAATAATCTTAATTTTTTTATATATAATTCCAGTTGTCTCGTAATCAGCAATATGTTAAATATGTTCGGAGAAAGAGGAAGTGCTCGAATCATATCCACAACAGTTACTTAACACGACTCTTGTAGATGTTGCAGCAGAGCAAAATTGCTAACTTCGAATTAAAATAAACCAAACCAACCAACCATAACCAACCAATAAACCATAACCAAATTAAAATAAAATATTGTCGAAGCTTTAATGATCCAAATTAATGTTATATTACAATCGGTAAACCTAAAATAACCTAAAATAATCTACTCTTGTTTATCAAAGTAAGTACTCTTGTACATGAAATAAGTTACTCTTGTTCTAAAACAATTAAAAATTTAAAATTTTTTGCAAAAAATGAAAATGAAATATATTCAAAAAACATTTAGTTGTTTAAAATTATAAGTATAGTATGTTCAAAGTATTGAAAAGTGTGAATAAATTCTAAAATTTAACTTCTAATATACTCATATATTTTATTTTTTAGTTTGCAAAAACATTAAACTATATTAAAATAATTGTTAGCCTACATTTCGTGTACTTTTATTTTTAATTGTCAACGACTTTTCTTAAAAATTTCGGTTCCTTAAAAGTAAACGATGTTTGATTTTTCCACCCACATTTGAAACACAAAAACTGGCACAAGTACTCCATGTTGTCATCTTGTTCAAAATATAAATGTTTATTTATGTCAGTGTTTGAATTAATTTAATTTAGTGTGTCATTCAGTATGTAAATCCTTGTGACCAGATTTTTCTGATTTATTGTGACTTTTTTCTACAGTTAAATTCTTTATCTTGAAGTATTATTGAGTATAAAAAATAAGAAACTGTGTTGTTTTACTAATGGAAAAATAGTTAGATTATAATTTTACTTAAATGTTATGAATAAGTATTAGGTATACTACATCATTACTTTGAATTATATAGGCCTAATGTTTATATGTTATGTATTCACGATTGCAATAGTGTATTGTGTTGTTTGTTGTAGTAGTTGTTATTTCGATGAAACGTCTTGTCTCCATCGATGGTCTGGAAAATCGATCATTTTAACTTAACCTTAAAAAATAAATTCCATTAATTAAAGGAACTATGTAGCCATAGATACTTATAATTTTACCTTACCCCATGCTAACATGAAAATTCAACTAGATGGTATGCCTATTGAAAACAATCTTTTACAAGTGTTCATAATGTATTTTGTATAACTTATAGAGTGAATGTAAAATATAAATATCATTGTACGTATGAACATCTGTACGAGTATACGTATTATACCCATTGTATGAACATCGATCTTGACGTAAGCTTATTACTATTTTGTAATAGATTATTATTATTTTATAATAATATTTTATTTAATATTAGCTTAGGGTTATGTATCAGAATAAGCAAAATAAACAAAGTAACAATTTGTGAAACGTCGTCGTTGTTATCCTTTACGCCTTAGGCTAGTAGGCTGTTCCAGTCTCAATGGAAGTCATCCAACCATCGCTTACGGGGTCTTCCCACTTGGATGATAGTCAAGGTCTCTTCTTGCAAATCTAGCTGGATCCGTTCTTTCTACGTGTAACCGCCACTCCGTTTTGTACCGGGAGATTTTCTCATTTAAGCTTTCAGATATTCCTAGCTCCATTCTAATATGATCATGTCTGATAAGATCTCTCCTGGTACAACCCGTTACAGCTCTTAAGAAACCAATTTCCGCTCCTTGTATTCTAGATATATCTTTGGCGTTTCTAATCCAACTCTCACTACCATACAGTAGTTGAGGTATGGCGGTATGGCCATTAAATTATAATATTTCAATTGTGTCTCTTTCCTTGTTTTCTTCTTTAAATGTTTAATGATACAGCCACAAAGCGACTGGAAGAGACTAATTTTGCTTTCAACCTCCTTATCATCTTGTATGTGATGCTACACCCTAGATACACGAAATCTGGCACCTGTTCTATTGGCGGACAATCTTTGTTGTTTCTATGACAATCTTTGTTCTAATATGATTTGCCCCAGAAAAAACCATAACGTTTGTTTTGGATAAGGGAATGGTTTGATCGTAATCCGCCAAAATACCAGTAAGATAAAACAGCAACCTGTGGAGGTCATTTTCATTCTCTTGGATGATCACAAGATCGTCTGCATACATTAAAATATTTAAATAAAATCCTTTTCCCAAGTATAATCCTTTGGGGGCGTCCAATTTCCATTTCCTTATGGCATCATCTATATAGATACTAAATAAAACAGGAGAAAGACTGCAACCCTGCCGAACGCCTTGGGTTATTCCAATGGGCTTGACAGTCTGTTAGTTTTTATCTGTATCTGCGTCCATTATATAAACTTTTAATTACCTTTATTAAATGAACAGGGTATCCTCTTCTCTGCATTATCCTCCATAATGTTGCTCTATCCAACCTGTCAATGGTTTTTAGGTCCACAAATGCAAGATGTGTCTCTGCATTTAATTCAGTTCTCTTTTCCACTATTTACAATTTGTGAAACGACTAAAAACCTTTAGACTTAATTTGTTACTACCAGAAGTAGTGTGGGAGGAGGGAAGGCAGGCTGTCAACTTGACGTATACAGGTTCAAAGAAAACATTTCGCATCACTGTCATATATATCGTGACTAATGTCGTATAATTATTAAATTGTATATAATTTTACTTAGCAAAAAAAAATCGTTTACATACGTTAGTTGAACTGAGAATATACAGTATCTTAATGATTTTATTTTAACATTTGGATCTATTACGTGGTTGCTGCATGGTTCACCTAACAACCATGAAAGTCTTGCAGCTCTATACTTAACTAAACCACAAACGCAAATCTGTGTTTAACAAGTGGTGTTTTTATATTTATGCACTCGTGATTGTTTTGCATATCACTTTAATTTACAGCCTGCCTTTGATTCTAAAGCTGTACAGTTGTTTAAAGAATTGTTCCTTGATTATTTGTCGAGAAAGAAATACATTAAATAGACATGGATGTATATATCAAATACAGTATTTAACTACAAATTTATCAGATTCTTAAACATGCCTTTTTATTCATTTAAACGTTATATTCTATACCTCTATACCAATGTGAAAAAAGCTATGTTTTGTGCAGTAAACGATTCCGTTGACGACCCAGCAGCAGAAAATTATTTTACGAGAATCACTATTTTTAGAACAGTCTGCTCAACTATCTCAACGCCTTGTCGATGAGCCTGTAATAAGGTCATGTCTTATCTTAAATTGCTTTTATTTACATTTTTAATGTTTGTTAAAAATTAACTATTAATAAAAGATATTGCTTTCAACAAATAAATTTGTTCATTTGTTCCCCGAAACTACTGAACAAAATCTGTTGTGTGATTACAGTCAGGATTTATGATACTATACTGATTATTTAAATCTAATATAAACTAAGTTAAATTCTTAGACTGACTTTTTAAATAAATTATAAACTTTATAATTATACGTAAATGAAGATTAACAGAGTTTAGCCCAAGAATGTGTTCTTCAGTGGCTAGGAGAACACGGACAAACGGAATGCTAACCACATCATCTCCATCCGAGATGTCGGCTAGAGGCCACTGTACGCGAGATAGAAATAGGATAAATATTAATGTTAATGCCTATTACGCACGTATTAATTTAAAAAAATATTCAAATTTATTCTTATATTCTTTTTAAAAGAAATCACCATCACAAAATGTTATATAATTAACATACAAAATATTACCCTTTATAACCTCTTTATAAGTTAACAATACTACAAACTGAAATTGTTATTTATGCTAAAATTTCATTTTTAGTTTTCATGTCTTGGAATCTGTAATTTATAAGCGAAATATTTTCTCTGTTGCTATGCTCTACTAGTGTAAATAAACCATAAATTATGAAATTTACTTTTATGAAAAGCCTATACAAATTCTATCAGTTAACTCTGAAAACATTAATTACTGCTGTTTGGAAGTGGAATGATAAATCAGAAAATGTAGTCCAGGATACAAATGAAATTAGTCTTTAAGTAGTATACAGTATTACAGTTCTAATAACAACTGGGAGATAAATATTTTTTATAGTAACGATATCTATTGTAATTTGCTTACATAGTAATTTATTTACCTACTGCAATTCGTTAACATTAAGAATTTGTTAAGAAAAAAGTATTTTGCAGTAATTTAATTTACTGTTTTCTTTTATTACGTTTTGAAACGTAAGCAATATAATTTTAGAAAAGACATCTACTTAAAACGTTTATAGAAGTTAACGAATACTGCAGTTTTCACAATTGACTTTTCTTTTTGAAGCTGTCATTTAGTTTTCTATACATCGTAATGCTTAAATAATATTTGTAGACAATTCTGTATTAATAGACATTTCTGTGCTAGATTATTGTGTTCTACTAAAATTTCTGAGTTCCCTGTAATGTCTGTAAAATGTTACAAATTTGGCTTTTGAAAAAATAAGAACGATCATATTATTATTATGTTATACAATTATGAATATTATTAATCAACTTTAATTCAACACTTCGTGTGCAACCAAACTGTTTTAACTTTGATTGTATTTCGTAAAGGCAAAAGCCATTACTAGTGAAAAGCAAAGGAACAAATAAAATAGAAGTAGAATCCACCAATGACGTAGTTTTGTAAAGAAATATTTAGTAAAGAAAACTAAGTATAATCTTTACAAAATATTTTCAATACATTCTGTGGCTCGACTGTTAACTTCATTTCAAATTTATACAGTACAGAAGCAACCAAAACTTACTTTCTAATTTTAGCATAAACTAATAATGACGATTTTCGCAATTTAATTAGACGTTTTACAGAATAATATGTATAAATTAAAATGATAAAAGTTTCTGAATAATTAGTATCTAGCGGAAGTTAATCTTGGTTGGTTAACATAAGCTTATGATTCTGACGACGAGTCGAAACATATTTTGCAGTCAAATAAAATCTGCTATAATAGGTTACATATAGATTCCTTTATTGTAGATAAACGAAAAATATGTACACACATTCCTGTTGGTAACGTAAAAATATTACGTTATAAAGTGTGAGGTAAAAGTCGTTTCCCCAAAAATGGTTAAAAAGAATGATTTGTTTATATAATCTTTTATTTATCGTTCATCAATATTCTATATATTTAATTTAATAAATTACCTACTTACTATCCATTTACTTGTTTAATTTTGTTCTTTGTTTATTATTACAATAATCGTTACTCCCATATTGCCAATTGCCAACCGCAAGTACAAACACTGTAAACAGAATTTTAGAGAAAGCGACTTTTGCCTCGCTCTGTATCCACCGTAGTATATACAAATAAGCGGTATGGAGAACCATACATGGCTTCCATGTTCTAAAATTTATATTTAAAATCATTTTCGAAATGAAATATTTCCATAGAAACAACTTCTTTCTTCAGAAGTACTGTGGTCACTAACGTATACCGCCTCACGTTAGCGCACTCGATTTTCACTGATGATGGCAGTCGATGGCACTGCCAAAACGTCTGGTTTTGCAAAAAAACCACTTGCTTGGTTTGGACCACTGCCAAACAGCTCGGGACGGAATTTTAACAACAAACTACTTCTTTCTTGCCGATAACTTAGTACACATATAAAAAATTATCCCATCCCACTTCAACTATCATTTTCATTTATAGAAAATTACCCCCTCCCCTTCAACTACCCTTTTCATTTATAGAGATTTCATCTATCTTTCTACAATGGATTATTATGACCTTCTTTTCACGATACTTTATTTATCAAAATTAAGTACTTTACTCTTTTAAAACATAAAACGTTGCAGGTAACCCCTGCAACTACCCCTTCCCCTTAACCGATATTCACTAAAATCAATAGACCTTGAGTCTTCTACAACACAGGCACATATGCAAGAAATTATTTGATTCTGTTTGAATGTGCGGCAGTTATCGTTAGCCATAGAAAAAATTCTACACATAGACACTTTTCGGAAGATGACTTTTCTTCATGTTTTGAGGGTAGTACAATCAGAATCAGCCCTTATCTCGAACACGTTTTTTCGCCATCACCATACTTCCATTTCCTTATGGAACGTTGAAGTAAAATGTAAATGTAAAATTTCTGTTTAGTCTGTGACAACTAAATCAATCACATTTTCTTGGTTCACTAGTAATAGAGACAAGGTCACTAACAATGAGGCTAAGGATGAAGTCTTCAGAAATTAGGTACATGATATATAGCACGTAGTTGAGACATCAAATACTAGGTATTGTGTTTACAGAAGAATATTTGGTGAAAACGTTGTGCATCACGCAAACGTTATTGTTTGTGTATAATCCAAACGTTGTCGACAACACGTTTATAAGATTTTAGGTTATTAAATCCACTTACTGATTTAAGTTATTTTATTCAGATTCAAAATATTATAAATATTACAATATTATAATGTTGTAAATCCATGAATTTAATTTGTTATATAGATTTAAGTTACTAATGTGATTGCACTATTCTTCGTAAGTTATTGATGCTTATTTTTCAGTAATAATATAAATTTATTAACACAATTAATTAAAAATAAATTTAGTCTTATTCTTCGAATAAAAACCAATTTAATTTGTTGTAATGGATTAATAATACAATCCGAACACAGGATCTTTTTATAATTAAAAATACATCGATTATCCGTGTAACTGTAGTTACAGTTCAGATATGGTTAAACACAGACGCATACCCGGTCACGCACACTGACACGTCCGTTCCCATCATTACGATTTGCCTATTGTTTCTTCAATGCGTCTTTCGTATTTGTAAATCTTAACACTAAAACTTCAGGCGGAAATCCAGGCTTTTGAATGAAGCATGTAAATCTTTTTTAACAGACATATTGTAATTGGGTATTCTATTATATATAAATTATTATGGCTTTTATTGTATATTTTACAAATATTTATTGTGAATTTATTAGACAATGAGTAGAAAATCAAAGAAAACTAATTATTGGTATGAATTCCCCTCAACCAAAGAATGTCTATATTCCACACATATAGACAAATATAATATAGACACAAAATATTCTAGAACATGAGACAGAGTTCATAATATTTCTGAACCAATTTTACGAGGAAGTGATGTTGCCACCAACCTGTGTGTTAACATGAAAAACGTAAATATTTTTCATTAACGCATGAATAAATAGGGCTAAAGGAATTTATAAATATGAACATATATGGAAATAAATTAAAGATTACGAGAAAAATACTTTTTATTCACTAACTTGTAGATTTTAGACAAATATAGGTTTCACCTCCTGTACATTCTAAATATCTATTCATAGGTAAAATTATAGTTTACAGTTTTTAACACAAATAATCACGTGTAGGGGCCGATTCAAATTAAATTTATGTAAAAACAATTAATTACATTGAATATGAGTCTTAGACAATTCTAACACTGCTTCATTTTTTTTAACACTGTTCATATACAAACGTATTATCGATACACGTTAACTAACTGGAATGCTTCATTAAACGCATAGAGTAGCGCGCAACGTAAACTATTGTTTGCAATTCTTTTTTTAAGAAAAATGATCAAATAAATAGCGTAGACAATAGAATTTAATGTCCATCGCAGCTTCTTTTTTCAGTGTTTCAGTGTGAATGTCGGCGTGAATGCAGATACTGGAACTGGTTCCTTGTGCAGACTTCCTCTGACGTTGGCTCTCTGGCGTTCCAGGATCATCCCTTCTTTGCTCCCTTCACTGTCGCGTCTTTCTCTAGCACGACGATTTTGAAACCAGATTTTAATCTGAAAATTAGAAAAAGCTACTTGAAATAATCTTTGTAGAAAATGGAGACTAAAGGTAAATATGAATAAAACAAAACATATGGCAATAGGAGACCTTCAGGAAGACTTTGGAGGAGGAGGAAGACATGAGGAAGATTTCATGTACGGAGGAATACAAGTATTTAGGGGTGAAAATTACGGTCAACGAAAAGCAAGACAAAGAAATAAAATCTAGAGTTAATTTGGGGAAGATGGCTATTTTTACATTAAATGGAATCCTGTGGGATAGCAAATTACAGCAGAAACTACAACCAAAATATTTAAAATCATTGTTAGAAGTATCGTGACGTACAACTCAGAAGTTTCGACTACCAATAAACACACAAGAACAAAATTAATGACGGCAGTGATGGACTTTTGGAGACGTTCGGCAAGAGTATCCAGACGTGAGGAAATTAGAAATGAAGTTATTAAGGACAGAATGAGTGTAAGAAATTCAATTGTTGATTTTATTCAAACAAAAAATTACAATGGTATGGACACACAAAAAGAATGGTATAGAAAAATTGCCAAGGAGTGTTATGGTATGGAATCCACCAGGAAGAAGGGAAAGAGGAAGGCCAACTATCACCTGGATAGAAGAAATTATGACTATTTTGAGGGAAAGAGAAATTGAAGATCTTTGGATGGACAAGCAGCAGTGGAAGATGAGAATTCAATCATGTAATCTTTGGTTCCGAAAAATGTGTAAACATTGTACAGCCGGAATAAATTATTAAAAATTAAATAATCTTTTTTTATTTTTGGAATCGTATTAACAAACTTTTGATTCTATTTGGTAGAACAGTAGTTTTACAACAAAAATATAAGAAACATAAAATTGTTATAATTATTATTGTTTGTGTGTGGGGGGGGGGGGACAAGTTCATGCGCTGTACGGAGGAACACACGGCAGTATGTTCGCGCGATAGAGATATAGGCCTATCATCCAACTCGCTACCGGAGAAGCCAGTTGAAGGCCGCGGCCTTCATATGTCGCACTAACTTATCATTTCTTTCAAAAGTTGCCACGATGAGTTACCCTTAAGCATTAGTCAAGTCTTCTATCAAAGAATAATTTAAGTCTACAGAATAAATACTATTTTCTCGATTGTAAACAGGCTCTTACATGAAACGTGCACGGTAATTGCGTAAAGAAAACACATTGTACGAGTTACAATGAATACATTTTTTGTAAAACAGCACGTTGCAGAGAAAACTATGTTACACTGATACGCGAACGACGTGGTTTTTAGATGGAAATTACGTGAAATATATTATAATGAATTCGACCCATATAGGCGTACGTGATACTGTTAACAAAGGTTTGTAATTACAAGTGTGCCTACATCGCTATTTTTTATTTGTAAACACACGTGTATTTACAGTTGTATCTTCTTTTTCTTCACCGGTCAGCTGAACGGACACTCTTGAAAGTAATAATTGAAAATAGTAGTACAGTACACCGTGTTTATATATGAGAGTATTGATTACGTACTGTTTTCATTAAATCAGGAAAGATAACATACCGAACTGATAATATCAGCGTTAATCAGTAGATACTATGTAGAGTGCATGTGTATGACTGGTTTATCTTCAAAAAACTTCTCCGATGGTGAGTAGTATAAAGGATGCTCGTAAGGAAAAGCGCTGAACTCACGGCACCTGTCAGCACAGACCAGCACCAAATGCAGATTCACCTTCGCTGGCTGGTAATATTGTAACTCCAGATACGAGCAGAATTGGGATCTCGGTATAAGGGTAGGATTCTATATTGCTGATGCCGACGTTTTTCGTCGCCTAGAGAAACTCATCAAATAGAGACTACCTTCGATAGGTAATATTGTTTCGTTTTAGAAGGAGTCATATTTTTTATTAATTTGAACAATAAACATTTGGCATAGTCAAGCATTAGCCTATACTGTATACCAGCGAATTTTTTGTAACAGTACATTTCTAACGATGTCCAACCAAATGTTCAACGTTAGTTTGATTTTTATTTTAAATTAACATTCTTACTGAGTACATGTAAAGCTAATTTTACGTTTTTTAATGGTACGATTATACGTGTTTTTAAATTTCAAAACATTAAGATTTAAGGCGACCCAGGAATTTCTTGTCGAAAGCTGTTGCCAGTGTAGGCTGTGTCAGTTTGCATGGCATTTTTGCCAGGTGATTTAACAGTTGTTTGTATACATTTCCAAGCGATTTCTTCACCAAGTGAAGAAATAGTATCGAGTTTGTGCTCCAACTATTTATATTTGTGAAATCTTCTATAAGTAGTGTGTTATTACTAGTATTCTACAGTGCAGTGTAGTGCGCGGCCGTTTTTGTGTTCGTGTGCTGTGCGGCTTCTGGTGAGTACGTGTGTCAGTGCCTGTTAGTTAGAATAATCAGTGCTGGTGAGTTCTCTCTCCTATAACCACCTTTGACGTCCATTTCGGGCTTCCGAAATGGCGTCAAATCAACCTGACATTCCTTTGCCGGAGCCGTTAAGCTCTCTCTTGGGCGCTTGCGGTTCTGCTCCCTTGAATTCTCCTCTCCCCCGTGAAACCAATTGTGAAAGTGGCAGTGAAAGTGATATTTCCGATGTCCATATGGGGAGTGTTGGGTCGGGAGATGAAGAGTTTTCGGTTGTGGATGGCAAACGCGCCAAACGCAAGCGAAAGCTCGCCGCCAGTCAGTCTCCCGCCTCACCAAACCAGGTCGCTGATTCAGGTAACAGCGGCCGGCAGTCTGTTAATCTTCCTTCATCTAGTTCTAAGCCTGACCCTTCTACCACTAAGTTTCCTCCTATTATCATCCCTGATAATAGGAATTACACCCAGCTTTTGGCTAACCTCCGTTCTGCCCTTCCTTCGACGTCCGTGGAAGCGAAATGCTCCGGCAAATCGCTGAAGCTGGGCGTCAAATCCATTGTAGACTTCCGCGCTGTTCAGCACTTTCTGTCAGCGCGGAACATTTCATTCCATACCTTCGCTCTCCCTGAGGAGCGTGAGGTAAAAATTGTCATTCAGGACATTCCCTGTCATACCCCCTCCGATGCTATCGTGCAGGAATTGACGTCTCTTGGCTATACGCCAACAGCTGTGTCAGTTTTGCACGCCGGCAAAGAGGACAACAAGCATCCTGTGAATTCCTTCCTCGTTAAGTTGCTCAAAACTGGAAATTTTGAGGAGGTCTATGGCCTCCAAACACTCCTTCACCTGAGGGTGAATATTAGATCATTTGACCCGCGCCCAGGCCCTGCTCAGTGTTTCAACTGCCAGGGCTTCGGGCACTCATCCCTGTTCTGTCATGCGCCCCCACGTTGCGTGCGGTGCGGCGACCCTCACCGTGGCTGTGATAAGCCTCGTGTGCCGGGTTTTGTCCCGTACTGCTGCAACTGCAAGGGCGCCCACCCGGCTAGTTACCGGGGTTGTATTAAATATATCGAGGTAGAAAGACAGTCGTGTAGCTGGCCCGGTCCCTAATCGGCGAGAGGTCTTCCCCCCTCTCTCCGGTACATCTGTCAAGGCCCCGGCAGCGACTCCTGTCGCTCCCGCGGTCTCAGTCCCGCCTGCAGGCTCCACTACCGGCGCCTGCCGGAGCGCCCGGCCCTTCCTATGCAGCGGTTGCTGCGAAGACATCATCGTCATCCACTTCCGCCCGCAAGGGTACCAAAAAGCGCTCTCGTCGCCGGACTCCCGGCCGACGACATCAGCAGGCTCGTCCTGCCCAACCTCAGCGGGACTCTCCCGCCCCCGTCATCTCCCAACCTCCGCGTGAGCAGACCAAAGTTCAGTCCGCTAACCCAGCGCCATCTGTAGTCCTGGCCAAAGTTCCTCAGGAACGTCCGCGCGGGTACTTTTTTTTTGCAATCTGTTTACAAAATAAACATTTGTCAAAATTGGTGACAATATTTATGACATGTAGAGGGTGGTCCATTGATCACTCCTCCTTAAGCACTAATATTACATAAATCTAGCAGGAATGTCCACTTGTTTGTGGCGTTTGAGTCTTCTTGTGTTGGTGCCTGCGTCTTCCATGACCTTTCGAGCTAGTTCGTTGGGGTGCGCTGCTAGTCTCTTACTGTAGTTAACGAAGAATCGTTTGATTTCATGACGGACAGAAGTCACTTGGAGGTCGTTCTCGATGACATTATTCGGTACGTACCAAGGAGCGTTGACCATAGCTCGGAGCACCACATTCTGGAATCGTTGTAAAATCTCGATATTTGAAGTACTCGCTGTCCCCCACAGCTGGATGCCATATGTCCAGGTTGGCTTAAGTATGGCTTTGTAGATAAGGAGTTTGCTTTCCAGAGTTACAGGGGATCTCCTTCCGAGTAGCCAATATATTTGCCTGTACTGTAGTCTGAGCTGTTTGTTTTTGGTAATTATGTGCTTTCGCCAGGTAAGGCGGCGGTCCAGATTTATACCGAGGTATTTTACATCTTCCTTTTGCGGTAGTTGACAGTTATCGAGTGTTACCGGCGGGCAGCTGTCACGTCTCGTAGTGAAGGTAACGTGTGATGATTTAGGTCCGTTCGCCTTTATCCGCCACTTCTTTAACCATTGATGGATTTCATTAAGGTTGATCTGTAGGTTACGTGAGGCGCAGGCAGCATCTGCGTGCGAGGCCAGGATCGCCGTGTCGTCGGCGAAAGTTGCGAAAGTCGAAACAGTAACGATGAAAAAACAATACGATAAAAAGAATGGCATGTTTGAAATACTAAAGACACGAACATATCTAGTAGAAATTTTAAAGACATCGCGTTGCACAAACAATAATGAAAATTTTTACTTCACAAAAGACACAAGATCTCTCGCTGAAGCACAAAACGTATTAGACTAGACATGGGTAACATTTCCCGAGTCATCCGCCACTAACACATTTTCAGCATACCGTGGACCATGCTGCTTTGCGATCTGGAGAGCTTCTTTTGTTTCTCGGTACAAGAAAACGTAAGTTTTTAGAATTAAGTAGACTGAGGTATTAGCAGACCAGTCGATATGACGTTTGTCAACAGGCGCGGGGTTCCGTTCTTGAACGCACAATAAGGCTCAAGGTGCAATATTCAGTTTCCCCAGGTCGAATCAGCCTGTGGAAGTGAGTGCACTTCCACACGATAAAACGGGCGACTGAAGTTGTGTTGGTCGCATTACCTTCCTTGTATCGCGAACGGCTTACTTCCACCCTACCCTACTGTTTTTTTCTAAACTTATTCAGTACTACAAAAGAAAGACATTATTATTAAGTAAAACAGAAAACAAATTAATATTTTTTCATAAAGGACCTTTAGCCATATAATATAATTGGTCTTTATACTCATTATTAATATTTTATTTAAGTAAGTATTTAAAAGTTAACTAAGAACTCAGTGACGCTGCGAAGAGGGTTTTGGGAAGTCAACTGCCTCCACAGAGGTATAAAGAAAAAATAAATGTAAAATATTACAAAAACGCGTTGGTAAAACTGTAGTCATATAAGCTGAACTAAAAAATTGATATAAATAATTATGTGCGTACGAAGATATTTAATTGAGATACGCCATAGCCGTCTTGCGAGTACAAAAACAAATTGCTAGGGATGTATCCTAGATTTTGAGGTTATGTCCTCTTTATCGAATAGGAACGTTGTAGTCTTCGTATGTTGATTCAATCCGTAGTGTATCCAATTCAGTTTGCGATGCTTACTAATTTATTCCAAACAACTCAAAAAATGTCTATATCAAACTAGTTTTTACTTGTTAATCGAATCTTAAATAGATGTGCCTATGTTGTACAAAGGTTATTGACCCGTATTTAGTACTATTTAGATAATTTTTTATTTAGGGGTTTATTACCATTTCGAAAGCAATTCAACAATTCAAATGTCAAAACGTGTCCGTTTTCCGTGCACATGTAGACCTAAGAGCGAACGACGCGTTATGAATGCCGTTTACTACAAGCGGTCCATATCCTCTGCCAGTGAACTGATTTGTATGGCAACTTCAACAAATATGCGTCTAACCACGCATTTGAACACTCTGTAGCGCGATATTAAAAATGTTTGTTTTTAGGACGTTTAATGTCCATTTTATGAAAATCTTTTATTCATTTCGGTGGCAAAACGAACAGGGCGATTTAATTAAAATTTGTTATATTTTACAGACACATAAAAATGTACGCGTAAATTTAATACAAATATTTACAGACACGTACTCACTAAGCAAAAGTTTTAAAAGATTCGTGGTTCATTGTTCTGATAACGAAAACATGGGCCTCCGGTTTTTTTTTAACTTATTTCCTCACTCTGTTTTTGCAGAAAACATTTTACAATCAACACAATAAGGTCAAAACAATTTTTTCTCTACTTTTGGACTGTTTAGGGTCGCGATAGGTCAAACATGTTTCCGGTAGGCAATCTTGGTATGTGCTGTCCCTCTGTCCTTTACACTGTGTGTACGTGATTATCCAAGCGCTGAATGAAAATTAATATCTCTGATAGAAAGTTCACCACGAAAGATAAGGTCAACAATGAAATTTTCATAACTTGCAAACTTAAGACTGTGTTTTACTCATATTGAGGAACGTGTAGTTTCTAATAAAAATTCATCATTACACATCAATTACTGTAAATATGTTTACGCGCATTGTATATTTATTGACAGTACAATTATGCGACTATTTAATACGATAACAGTATTTAAAACCAGTATGATAAATTATGAAGTATCCTATTGGAAGGCGATTAACTATAACATAGCCTCATCCAATCCCTTTCTGAAAATACTCCATGAATTAATATTAGCCATCTCTAAAATGGGTGTTAGATTTGAACATACTGAACATGCGGATACACCTTAATAGATAAAAACAGTACTTATAAAGAAGTGCTTAAATAATTGAGCGAGAGAACCGAGTTCTCCGTTTTAACAAGACCCTTCGACATTTGTCTACTGTCTACCTGTCTAATTGTCTGTCTGTTTGGGGTATGTCTCACGATAACTTAGAAGCATCAGCCGATTTTCGTAAAACGTGGCAAATGTGTTCATACTTTTATCCTACAGAATCTTTTTGTTTTTGAGACTGATTCTCCCAAAAGTAGGGAGATGGGAAGCAAAAATGTGAGGAGGTTATAATTGTGAAAAAATTGCAAATCCCATATGGACTATCTTATTAAAGGGAATTCTAACTACAATCTGAATATAATGTTCATTTTTAAACACTTACAAATTTGTAAACGTTGGAGCCTAAAAGTGGATGACAATTTTGACAAAATAAAAAAAAATTCATGTCAAGTATCAAATTAAAAATATTTTTAACTGTAGTCTGAATGTACTGTTAAGTTTTGGAAATTTCAAGATTTTGGGACTCCAGGACACAAAAGTGACACAAGAGTAACTCAAAGGTGACAAAAATTGAAAATATCGTGAAAATCCAGCAGGGTGTTGGACTAAAAGGAACTGTAACCCAAATCCGAATTTTTTGAATTTCAGTGTTTATTGTATGATTGTGAGCTTTACAGCTGTTATACTAGTATGCTCCATGAGCTGCAGAGCTCGCTCACTATTTTGAACAAGATACACTTATTATTACATAAATTTCAGTATTAGATAATTTTCCAACTAAGAGAAAAATTACAAAAATCCAGATTACTCTACTATTTCCATATTAATATAACAATTGTAGAGCAATTTACAATAAAAATTCGGAAATTCGAATTTGGGTTATACTTTGTTTTTGCCTACACCCTCCTGATTTTTCACAATTTTAAACTTTTTTTCGCAAATGTTTGGGTTTAGGGTCCCAAAATTTTGAAATTTTCAAAACTTAATATTACATTCAGAAGTTACTTAAAATTCTCTTTAATTTGATACCCCACATGAATTTTTGAAATTTTATCAAAATTTTAACCCACTTTTTAGACCCTGAAGACCAAAACTTTTGAAATTTTCAAAAATTACCACTATATTCAGACTGTGGTTGAAATTCACTTTAATTTGATATTCCACACGGGCTTTTGCGATTTTTTCACAATTTTGACCCTCTCACAATTTTGCTTCTTGTCTCATATTTTTAGGGGGATACTTTTATCATTGAAAATGTTTATAAGGACGTGTCACACATTTGAAAACGACCGCTGGTGCGTGATCGAAAATGGGAACCGGTGAGTTTCCATAGAAACTATTTCTTTGTTGTCAATAACGTAGTACACATATAAAACTTCGCTTATGAATGCGACTACATTTAACTTATAATCTGTACATTGGTAAACGAAGAATGAATTCATTGATTGGTGAATGAACATAAATATATATATTTTTTAGCCTGTAAATTTTTTTAAATATGTTTCTGTAGAATAAAAGTGTGGATACACAACCCAAGTTTTACGAAAATTGGTTGATGCGTGTAAAAGTTATGCTGAGACATGCCCCAAATAGACAGACAAGATATACATCCAGAAAAATGCCAAACGGTCGAGTTAAAACGGAGAACACGCTTCCATCGTTCAACTACTAAAGAAACAATAAAAAAATCGAAATATTTGTAATTTTTCCATAAATGAAAAATTATCTAATAGGCCTATTGAAATTTATGTAATAATAAATCTATTTCGTTTAAAATAGTGAGCGAGTTCTGCAGTTCAGGAATCATCTTAGTATATCTTTTTAACAAATGTTAAAATTAGTGTAAATTTTAAAATAAATATGTTACAAAAGAATATCATTTAATGTAATTATTATACCAAATTAAGGAGAACAAAAAATTATAAAACAGGTAGAAATAAATCGGAGTGAACAATTATTGAATAAAAATGGACGATAAGGAACCTGTAAACTGCGTCACGATTGCAGAAATTTAATTCAATGTTTGAAATTTCAATCTACATAGCATAAGAAAATAATAAATGTGATCCTAAAGCAAATACTCAAGTAATTCTCGGATGTTAGTGAGAGAAACGAATAATTTGTTCTGAGAAATGTTAATACTTTGCTTACCAACAAAATACAATAGTAATTTTCCTTAAATTGACTTTATCACGAAGTTTACAGGACTCAAATGTTAATATATTTTCAAATCACTTATCTCTCTTCTTGATTGTCTTATAATCTATAGGGTAAAAAAATTATTGATAAAATTGTCGGATGAAAATTACGCAACATTCGTGACACTACTGAGGAAAGAAAAATTTAGTAACAAATAAAAAATTGTAACCGACATTCTTATTGTAATCGAGATATATCCTCCGTAAAGATTACTGAAAAATTTTAATTATATAAGTGAATATAAAAATAAACTAAATACACGATATAGAAATTAATTCAATGAAGCGTTCAGTTTACAAATACGCTTCCTTTACAAAGGCACGAGTGTTAGGCCTAGATGTCTATTTCAGTTTGTCAGGTGTGATTGACCTTGTACTCACTTTGATTTTTTGCCGCATTAAAAAACGTGTTTTTGTACGATAAAGGTAATAACACATGTTTCACAAGGCGTGCGCTGTTGTTTAATACTATTCAGAACAACGCTACGTAAGCAATTATCACGGAATCAGTAATAGACAATACTCCGGTCACGGGCAACTCATACGCATGAGGACGTTTTTCAGCGCATTTACATCAACGTAAGACACACTGGTTTATACATGACTTGTAAAGTCTACGTTCGTTTACCAGTATAGAAGTATCAATTTTACCATTTTACAAAGAATGCATTTTAACTATTTATAAGTTACGCAAAGTAAATAAAACGCATCTTTCTGTACCAGTAGCGTGGCGTCCATGTAATCGCATTATATCACAGAATAAATACTTAAGTTATTGAATAATTTGAAATCCGAACAATAGCCTATTAATAGGGAAACTTGAAGAAAAGCGTAGCATTGTTTTCGAACTGCTGGGCACTTGCACCGTCTTGTGTTGCCGGCTCAGACATCGGCAATGTTTTACTGTTTATGGTCATGGACCTCGTAGTAGTTGTCACTGTACAAACTGTGGAGAGGGGGACAGATTCGTCAACCCAATGTTTTGCCCAATTCATAAACCGGCAAAACGCCCAGTTAGCAGCCTTATTCGTTTCGGAACCAACGTGCAGCTGTTACTACCTACCTATTTGTGTTTTGTTCGTTTAGTTATGTGTTTCTCTGTTTGTCTTTATTATTTTTAATTGATTATTTGTGTTCTGATTTATTCTGTGTAAGTATAATTGAAGTCAGATCCCGTTTAACCGGGACCCTCTTCTTCTGCCAGCGAGATAGAAAATACTCTAAAAAATATTTTGGCCCTAAAAAGAACACTTGGCACTAGAAAATATTCGAATTATTTTTTAGTTTGTTTTAGACCTATCACAACCGGCAACAGGTGTTATGTACCCACCATGCCACGTCACTGTTACAGTAACTAAAACATGCATAAAGAAAGGTGAACGACGGAAAATTTACACAACCACAAGACTCGGATGGAGGGGGGACTAGATGTTTTAGAGGGGTTCACGGATTGACAGGTAGGAAACTGTTCCAGAAGACGTACTTGAAAAATTATGTAATAAAGAGTACCAAAGAATAAAATAAATTAAAAAGTGACTATTAACAGATTAAACTGAAACAGAAGTACCAATCAATCTTATTAAAAATTTTTTTATTTAATTAAGCTTGCATACAGTAATTAAGATATTGTATCATGTTGCCTTTTGAACATTTTGGCTGAACACTCAATACGTTTCAAATCGGACACCTCATAAGTTTTTAAAGGCACTAATAACACAACGAAACAGAAACGAGAATCATTTGAACTACTGTACTACTGTCAAGCGACTTACGACCCATCCCGTATGTTATGAAATTATATGATAAGTTATAAATTATACATATTTAATAATATTTTTTTTCGATTTAGGCCACTTCAGATCGCGTTGCACATTTTGTTCTTCTTTCTTTTCTCAGTAGGCTTTCATTATTTCATTTCAGACCTCGATTGTTGAACTTTTCTTCCAGGTTAAATTTCTCTATTATTTTTCTGTACTTAATTCTTTCTTCGTCTATATTTAGGATCTGTTCTAAATCTTTCTGTACTTCTCTGTTCCATCCAAATTTTGTTTTCATGTTTCTTTGGTTTCACTACCTGACGTCTTATTCCATCTAGGTGTCTTAGAAAGTAGTGGCGCTCTTACAGTGGACTAGATGCGATGAGGATCCCTCCAAGTATGTTTAAAGTCATCTATCAGATGATTTACAAAACTAAACACGTTTAAAAAATAAATCGAGATGGAGATTTAGGGGAGCCGTTTAGATCTCAGCCGCTGAATCGGAGCAGCCTGGAAACCTTTTCAACTTTAATTTAGTTATTTTATTATTAATACTTTAATTAATAATCTTAGTACGTAGGCTTTCACGGCCGGTGTCATTATGATTATTTTCTAAAACTTCCGGGCTGAAAGGCCGTGGTCGAGTGCTTGATGTACTGCTAAACGTTTCGGCCGGACCACCGGTGGCCATCTTCAGTAGCGAAAAATTGTGTTCGAATAGATGACACACCGAACATGTGTTTGCAACTGTTGTTCCCAGTTCATTGGGAGACGTGTTCGGTGTGTCATCTATTCGAACACAATTTTTCGCTACTGAAGATGGCCACCGGTGGTGCGGCCGAAACGTTTAGCAGTACATCAAGCACTCGACCACGGCCTTTCAGCCCGGAAGTTTTAGAAAATAATTTTAATTAATAATGTTCATTTTAAGTTATAAGTAAATGTTGTTGTAAATCGTTTGTTATAATTATATGTAATAAATCATTCCTTTTAATTTACGTAAAATATTTTGTTTATTTGTACTCCATCGTCCAGTGGGGCAGTCGAATGCTTTCGCTGGAAGCTTTATATTTTATACAATCTAAAATCACAAAAACATAATAACAGATTGCAGAATATTTGTTTGTATAGTCATAGAAATATTTTATTATTTTTTATCATTTGTTTATTATTAATATTTGTGATTATTTTATTATTATTTATTTATTATTATTTTGTGATTATTTATTATTTGATTCCGTGTATAATCACAGAAACATAACTTGTGAATGTAATATCATCGATAGCAAATATTTACATATTGTAATTATATTTTATAAGTATACGAACGTACTTGTGTGGTATACATTATAGATCATACTTATATACTTGGTCTGTCGCGATCATGTTCTAGTGTAGCCTTTAGAACGTGATACATATTTACAAATGTGTGTGTGTGTGTGTGAATTCCATTCGCAAAAACAAGCATTACGTTAATTAACTACTGTTAATTATTATAATAATTGTTTTAAATAATAAACACTAATGCTAATAAATAATAATTAACAGTAAACAGAATTTTGATAACATCATATAGTCTACTTAAGGCGTATTTCTATGTAATAATCGTTTTATTTTTCTTATTAATGCCCATACTGGTACGCTTAAATTATTGGTAATAAATGCAAATGATAAAGTAAGTGAGAGTTATTCATTTCTAATCAGAAACACAGGCAAGAATAATGTTTCGTCCCTTTCTATAGGCTAATGGTGTTTATAAACACGCAAGGATAATGTTTCTTCTTTACAGACGTAGGCTGGTTTTCGTAAAAGTCAGAATCTCAAACAACATACGAACGGATGGGTAGCTGCAGAAAGTACTGCACCAAAACGAATTAGTCGTGGTTTTTGTTGTTAAACAAGCAGAAAATTCGTTTTCAAATCCACGTGGGTGGCAGAACGTTGGAGCCGTCGTGAAAACGTCATTCGCATCACTGCGTCCGCCTGCTGTTCGCAATCATATTTCACGTGGTTACGAAAACATCATATATTTAAGGCGTATTTCTATGTAATAATCGTTTTATTTTTCTTATTAATGCCCATACTGGTACGCTTAAATTATTGCACATTAGAATATTATTAATATGTTTTTATGAGATTTATGTATACAAAAATTATTACGATATATCTGAAAAACTTTTTAAACTTGTTCTGTTCACATAAGAAAACAAAATTTATATAATTAGGTACTAATTTTATAGTAAATTTTATGATTTTTATTCTAATAAATTTTAATTTTAATTGAAATTATTGTACAACTTCAGAATTAAAAATCGCTAAATATATACGTCAGCTTTTCTCTAAGCAACGAAGATAACCCCACCAAAAACGATAAGCAAAAAGGAAGTAAATAGAGTGATTTAAAAACGTTATCTTTTCTTATATCCACGTACATGATCGAAGCGTATGAAACTAGGATCAAATACAAATTAAAGATTTACAAGAATATAGGTAATATAAAAAAAATATGACTTTGTATGTTAAACAATAAATCGTAAAATAACAATTGAAAAATATGACATTCTGATTATAAATACTAGATGATCGTCCTAATACACAGTCAGTTAGTATTATAAACCTCGTTACCAGACAGATATTACAAAACAGTTATTGTACTTAATTATTCAAATTATTATCCGGGCCGTAAAGCCATGGTCTACTATAATTCTCATGCTGATCGATGTTATAATCAGACGTTTCGGCCTCAGCTCTGAAGCCATCTTCAGTGAACGGTTTCTGAAACGACTGACAAAAAGTGCGTCAGTAAACCACAGTAGGCTACTGTGGCAAAGGCCGTGAAACCCTGAGAAACGGTTATTGTACTTGTTACAGGCCAACTCACTGGAGCAATTATCGTATTTTTAAGATTGAGGACTTTGGTAAATTTGTGTAGACTATTTCCAAAAATTATTCACAGAAAGGAAGTAGGATATGTGATTATATCATGAAAGTAGCTTTACAATGTGTGGCCTTTTCTGTGCTTACCACACTAGATAAATATTAGAATCTCTTTGCGTCTTTAAGCTAAAATATTTTCTAAATTAAATGTTCAAATACACTAAGTAGATTCTAAACAGACTTGGGAAATTTTTTCTGGAAATCTTAAATCTAAACATAAATAAAAGTTCTAGTGGTAAGTTCCTATTATCAAAAGAGACAGGAAATAAACTTAGACGCTCTGAAGTTAACGAGCGGGAATAAGATATCTCTTAGCCGTCGATTCAAAATAAATATTTACAGAAGCATTAGATAATGTTACAGTCGTCATTTAAGAGAATCAATGATAAGAGATCAGTTTAAAAATTCTGCAGCACTGTATCAAAAGTCAACTAACCAATTTTAATTTTGATTCGATGTGAACCTTATATGCTGTTATTTTCATTTCTCTTCGTTTCCAGTAAAGAAACTAACTTTGGCGGCATCCGCTTGTTTAAGATTACGTCATAGAACCTCAAAAACTGATGCTATTTGGGAGATTTCTCAATCGCCGTGAAATTAACTTAAACTTTTCAAATATGTATTTGTACCCAAGTATAAAGATTTGTTTGCATTATTAATACCGAGAAACAACGGCTGCAAAATAAGATGTTACACAAAAATAATATAAATTTTGAAAAATGTATACAACACACATCATAAATTATATTAAGGATATTTACTTGATTCTTTGGTCAGCAAGGAGCAGAGTTTGGATGCCTCAAAGAAAACCTTTTAATCGCCTGTGAGTTGCTGCGGAAAGGTTGTTTCATATCCTTTCATAAAACAAAGTAATTCAAAAAATGTAATAATTTTGGAACAGGCATTTGAGACTAGGCGACACTGGCCTGAATTCTGATCCGGAAGTAGACGTTCCTCGTAGAGTCTATTTTGTTGAAATCTATTGTGATTTCTGAAACAACCGCAATATGGATCTAGACGTCCATATAATTTCAAAATAGATTTGAAACTGTTAGAAGACTGCTTATTATCTGGAGTGGCTTTTATGTGAACCGAAGACGGACATAAACTCAATTATTAAATATAAATTTATGGTTAAAACCAAAGCTAAACTTAACACTAAAAGTATCTGAGTGGTCACTACTTCATTTACGAAATAGGAGTTACTTTAAAAAAAATAGTAACGTTCATAATTCCTGCCTACTTCTTCGGAAATATACAAAATAATCAGTAATGTAAAAAGACAAACAAAGTTTTGATTGCTCGCTGAAAACTAACTTATTACTGCTTCTGATATTATTGACAAAATAAAATGTAATAGCAAGATAAATGTAATAACGGCGATATTAGAGAAACGGATACACATTATGTGTATTGTGCGAATAGACACTAAGAAATTTGTAAGAAAAAACGAAAACTTAAGTTTAGTTACAATCCGTCTAAAGAACTCGTCTTCTTATCCATATCTCTAAAAATACTGGTTGATGTCACCTGGCATGGATAATTCTTCATAATAGCATATCCTGTTAGAATGGAATAGATAAGAGTCTGTAGCCGCCACTTTATTCCGGTAACAGTACATAGGCTTTGATTTCAAATTATTTTCTTTTAATCTTTTTAGTCGCATAACCATTTTCCAAATATAAACCAATCTGATAAACCAATCAAATTGATACCGATCTGCTGAAGTGATACCGACAAATAGTCCAAGCGAAAAACTTATTGCATTCAAAGATGTTACCCAAATAAGGTAGTAAACATGTAATACTGTGCATTGAAGTAAAATGCCAAAAATAATGTGACAACTCACCCTACTGTCGGAAAGGCGCAATAGGTTCGACAAATGAGCTACGTCTGAACTGGAAAGGTACGGACTGTTCCTGAATTTGTCCTCCAGCACAGCAACCTGAGAACCGGAAAACGGTATTCGGGGATTCCTCCCAAGCTTCCTGCGACCACTTCCTTCTCTTCTCCGCGTTCCTAAAAAATTCAAAAATTAGGTATGAAATTGTAAGCAATATATACACAGTAATTATAAAAATTATAAACTTATTACGCGACGACAAAATGAAAGCTGTTATGCACGAAAAAGGATTAAATTTAACAAGATACAGGTAAATATTGAGTATCGACAACTTCAGAACGTACTTTTTACTGGTTTTAGTATATTATTAGATTGTTCGTAGTACTTTCATAATATTACTGTTGGTAGTTTCTAGAAAATAATGTAACTAAATTGTCTAAACTTCTAAAATGTTTTACATCATTTTATGAAATTTAAAAATTATTTTTTTACGTATTTGGTACTCAAGAGCAGAGAGAAAATTTTGAAGATTCTAGTACCAATACAGAACTGAAATTGCTTAATATTTTATGATGTCTTCTGTTTTTTATTACGATTTTCTGAGGTAAGCAAAAGCAATACAAATAAAGTATTTTAAATGACTCTCTCATAATTTAATCTTTTGGAATGTGAAGCTATGATTTTATGTTACAAAATCATAAATTGTTAGTCTTTCCTAATTAAAAAATAGTAAAAATAGTAACTAAATTGACTAGACTTTTTCAACTAAAAATTATTTTTTGCTAATATTTATAACTCTCTCTCCCCCCTCTCTCTCTCTTTTCCATACCTTCTTTCTTTCCTTCCACCTCAAAAGACACTGGGCGCACGCGATGTGTTGTGTGGGCGACAGAACTTATAAAGTACGAAACAGTGAACGAATCGTACGCGAAGCATTCGAGGAAATCACCTTATGACTTTGTGATACTGAAATTTATGTTTACGTAGGAATCAGATAAAAGCTACATACGTATTTTCTTAGCACTGCGGTCAATATGACTGATAATTTAGTTAATAGTATAGGCCCTACTTCTTCTTCTTCTTCTTCTTCTTCTTCTTCTTCTTCTTCTTCTTCTTCTTCTTCTTCTTCTTCTTCTTCTTCTTCTTCTTCTTCTTCTTCTTCTTCTTCTTCTCCTCCTCCTCCTTCTTCTCCTCCTTCTCCTCCTCCTCCTCCTCCTCCTCCTCCTCCTCCTCCTCCACAACTCAGGGATTGGTGGGCCTAGCAGTATACGCTAACGGTATAGTCTTGTACTTATACAATCATAAGGGCAGTAAACCCCTTACATCCGTAAAAATAAACGGATTTACTTGAATTAAAACTAGGCCTATAATGTATTCCTATTTAAAAAAATTTAAGCACCAGTTGTATCAAGTAATTTAACGTTAATTTCATAAGGTATATGGATTATACATTCATAACAGGAAAAGAAAGTGTGTTACAACTTTTTACCTATACTGAGTGTAGTTTAGTGTAGATTAGAGTACGAATCTAAATATGTACAAAATTTATGTTTTACCACTCAGCTTGGTTAATCGTATTCTACATCTAAATACATTTTTACGAAAAATCGTAATAATTCATTATGTTAAACTACAGAGAAACGTTATTTTCAGCCATATCGCTGTCAGTTATTAAACATTAACAATCATATATGTTTATGAATGTGCAACTAAATACAGCTGTGCAAGAGTCTCTTGATTAAAAGACTCTTAAACTTGAAACTACTGATCTTTCAGAAAGTCTAAGAAAAGACATTTGTATTTAATTACAGTTTCAAGTATACAAGTTTCGAAATTACAGTCCACTTTCATTTTCCCATTTTACTACACACATTTTTCGTAACGCTGTGCAGATTCAACTAAAATTAAATTGGGCCAAGGGACATCTGAAAAACGAAAAATAACGGTTTGCCTACGACTAAACTAATAAACTAATTCCTAAACTTTATTATATTGAGAAAATTCTGTTACCAACCGTAAATGACAGTGACGGACCTGTCAGTTGCGAGCTTACGGATTCACTGTTTTCATGCAGGAATTCACGGAATATGTTTCATTCAGGTACTTCTGCGTTTCATTTATCTATTAATTCATGTTGTTTTCTAAACAAAACCTAATTATTCACATTAACTAGTTAGAGCCAAATAGTTTCTTGTATATTCTTATGTAATATTGTGTTCTTGTGTAGTTTCTGAAACCGTAAGCCAGCTACCTGAAAAAATTTTATAATTTCAAAAATGTTTAAAGTATGAAGTTTAATTATAAACGAAAAACAGTGCGAGTCAAAGAAAATGTCTCCGAAATTATCTTCATATAAATTGTAGATCCGTTGTTGTTAAGGGATAATAAATTATTTCTAAGAATTAATTATCAAGTACAGTTTAATTTAAATTTAAATTTTAATTTTAATTTTAAGTACTTAAAATTATGATACGTATAATTGAACACATAATGTCTTTTCTTAGACGCTCTCAAAAATCAGTACTTTCGAGTTTAAAGACATGTCTGATTTTAATATTAAAAAAAATTCTAAACCAATAGTTCAAGTTTTAAAAATTTATAAAAATCCTACATTCACATGCTTCACAAATTTTCAGTCTATGCTTCAATGATGGTGCAGTAAAATATGATGGAAATTACAAAGTGACGTACGCCCATTCATTAATTCTCGACCACTTCGTCCGATTCGTTGTAAAATATTTTTGCTGCCTACAGTATCAGTGCATACATCTGTCCATGTAATAATTATCAATACTAATAATTTTGTTAAAATAAAAAAATATATTTAGAGTGTAACAGATATTGCCAAAATCTACAAATGTATACAGTTTGAGTTAAATTGATACAAGCGATGACAGAAACTAAATAAACAAAAACATGGATTTGACAAGCTGCTACAATTACAAAAACTATGTGACTAAAGTAAAAGTATTTTGACTATATACTGAAATGTTCAGTCTTCTATAGTGAGAAGAAGAGTAAATAAGTGTTAAAAATTTGTCATTAGCAAATCTGTAAGGATTCAAAAGATACCAATCAATTACCTGTTACATTATAGACCATAATGGACATATTATCTAGAAGAACAAAACATTAATTACTTTTAAAAAATTACATTGTATAGATACATACTTTAGGCAAATAAATACAAAAATATTCCATAATTTAAAATAAAAATCTAAACTAAATTGAATTTAAAATTTAAAAACAAATTTTTTAAATAAATGAAATATGTTTCAACATTAAAAGGAAAACTTACACAAAATATGAAATATGACGATAAAAGGTGACATGTTATTATGATAAAAGATGATTTGAAACGAAATGTAAAGCTGAGAAATAAATATTTAAAAATTCTGGCAATTTTAGTTATGTCGAAGGTTTAGCTGAAGTAAAAAATTTCTTCCTCATTGAGTCTAAAAGAAACAAAAATCTTTTGGAATCGTCGGGAAACAGAGAGCTTAAATTGCGTAATGTGATCTGAAGGCTTGTAACAATTTAAATTGTCTATAAAAAACCTCATAAAAACTTGGTCTCTCTCGGGGCTTACTTCCTCTTTCTCGCAACACCGAAGAAGGCCGTCGTGGGCACGGCCTAAACGTCTGTCTTTGTTATTTTTGTGAATTTTTTTAGTGTTTTATGTATAGTTTATGTTGACGGGTTGCTGTCATGGCCCAGCTGTTAGATAGCAACTATAATTTTAATAACGTTGGACCACGGCCTAACACTACGCAGTTGTTTTACTATCGATAAAAATGTACTTACTACGTACACTATAAATAAGAATAGCGGAAATAAATAAGAATTAGGTATAAAGGCCTACTTTTACTTACTCTGAAGTTTCGGAGGGCGATACCGAGTACACTGCAGCCAGTCGTAGAGTTGACTTCTCTCGCCGTTGTTGATTACGCTGCCGTAGTCATGCCTGTTATTGTTTTTGTTGTTTACTGCATTTCCCGCGTAATTCAATATGTGCTCAATGCTGAAGTTTGAAGGTTTCGACGGCTCTTCTTTTTGGTTTTCCATCCATTGACTATGGTACCTTTGTATTGTCGACGAGACTTTCATCATGTAAGTCGTTTCTTCAAATGTCGGCGGTTTAAGATCAGCGGCTGGCTCTTCAGTTTTTACCGAAACATTCGTGTTTGTAAAACTCTTATCTATGTGTTTTCTTCTCTGTTGATCCATTTTCAATAGCTTTGTTAGTACTGATCAAGTTGCCATTAAGCTAACGAGCTAATTCAAAGCGGACTTGAAAAGTCAATTATTTAAAATAAACTTTTAGTTCAAATCTTGTTGCATACTAGACGAACGAGGTTTAACTTCAGGAAGATGCACTTTTAACTTCAGGCAGGAAAAATTCGTAGTTATAAAATACTCTTTCTCAGGCAAAAGTTGTTGACACGTTTCCTAGAAGATCAAAAATTCCGTCAGTTGAAGCCAATATTCCAGACTCTACGTAAAAATCGATGCTTGTCTTAATTCGCACTACGCACTAACGATTTTCATTAAAAATTATTACACATTACATTAGCTTCTTTATTTTTCGATATATTTCAAATTATTCTTCATACTATTATTGCTGTATTACAAAATAGCAAATTATATCACGCGTTAATAGATTAATATATATATTTATTTATTTACAGTTTGCAGTAAGTTATTATTGAAACAAGATATATCTTAAACGCGAAAGCTCACTTTCCGTCAGCGGTTGAGTAATACTTTGACCGGTGTTTACCAAACGCGGCACAACAAATAGTGTTTACAAAATTGTCGTTCCCCTTCTTTAAATAGACTTCTAAACCAGTGGTTGAGCTACTGTGGAATATATATATGCATTTAGTTTAATTAACCGTAAGAGGTATTCTTCACCTGATTTGGGAGCTTGTTATTGGTCGAAGCCCAACCAAACATCGTCCCTTCACCCCGCCTTCCCCCCTTTAAAAACCTTTAGGGACACAATGCTTGTCTTCACGGCAACTTGTTCGTGTTATTTGATATCTTCTTTTGTTCTCAATTCTGACATTGTTTTAACAGAGTTGTTACTTAACTTCACTAAATTAATAATAAAGATATTAAATTTCTCTCTCTCATAAATAATATATTAATTCCTTCACTATTGTTTCTGTAATAATATCATACTTAGTTGGTTAGCAGGAAAGTTTCCGAACCAGTGGATAACTTCCTAATTAACGTGTGCGTACTCCGATACAAAGACTTGATACCGCCTGTTTGTTTGCGTGTCAAACTATATGACATTCTCCACTGGCTGAACCCTTCTTGCTCTTTGTGTACGGCGAAATATTATTTGAATAATTAATTAAATGTCGAAAACGTTTAAAATTATACTTGAATAGAATTTTAAGTGACATTAATTTTACACTTATTTTGTTGTTCATCGTCGCCAATAATACGGGTCTCAGACAGTATGTCATGTAACATTACAATATGGCTAAAATGTATAAGAGGATGATAACGAAGATGATGATGATAATGGTGGCGGTAATGGTGGTGATGACGACGACGACGAATAGCCTAAGAAAGAACGATACTACAGTGATAACTGGAGTGGTGATAATAGTGGTAATAATACAAAAAGCTGTGATGACAACGATGATGTTAACGGTGACAATTGTGGAGGCATTGGTAAATGATGATGATATGGCGGTTTCAATGGTGATAATGGAAATTGTGACGATGAAGATATAAAGAGGAGATGAAAACGACGACGGTGGACACGTCATTCTGTAGTCTGTTACTGTAATTACAAATTTTATGTACTAAAAACATTAAATGGTGAAGCGTTTATCATACTAGATGTCGTACTTTAGTTATGTAAAGTACAGTATGTAAAATGTACTGAATTCCAGGCAGAAAGTTTACATCTTTGTTAAGTCTGGAACTAGAGTCCGCTGTAATCAATCTGACTACAGTATGCTTATAATGTATTTCATATCACGATCTGAATAATGAGCAACACTGAAATATGTGAGAGTTTAACATAAGGGTACATTAAGATATGAAGTTTCCAGACTGAATAATACGGATTGGAAACGCTGGGAAGGAGTTACCCACGTAATCACAAAACCTTAAATTAATTAAAAAGTAATAATACCAAAAAACAGACTGTTTACTACTGCATTACGTAAAAAAAAATAAGACATTAAAAATCAGCTACTAGATTGAGAATATTCTTCTACTAAACGATTGCAATTGAAAACTATTTTACAACAGAAACCTGTCAACCCCATTGTAGTAGGACGAAAGCGTTTTAAGCGAACACGTTGATTCCGGTATAATCTGGATTTATTAAGGTGTTTGGTGACAAAAATCGTGACACACCCTCATGCGCGCGCGCGTGTGTGTGTGTTATTAATACTGCCAGAGAGCTAACACACTATCACACCTTTGTTCACTTGTTCTTCATTAAAGTCTAAAGAACCCACCGTATTCAAAGAAATATTTTACCTTAAGACTCGTGATTCTCAAAAACTGAAAAACCTGTTCAAATTAAAGTGCACGTACAGTCATCAGGTATATAATATTCTGTTGTTTCACTGAAAAGCATTATTTTGTAGATTCGCTGCTACGTTCAAGTGCTATGTTGCGCATGGGGTGAGAAAAGTTATTTGTGTGGTGTGAACATGGTTTATGTTTGTTTTATTTTTATATAAATTAATATGAAATTTCTCGTGTTTATTTCAGTTATTCTTTCTTAACTTTCTTCTAGTTATTCTAGCCTATTTGACTATTAATGTGCTGTTAGCCTTCATATAGCCTGCTGATATATCCTACGTTATATGTTGACGAGTTTCTCAATGATGCAGTTTTCCCATCTTATGTTTAAGGACTCTTTTTTATTCAGGTAACAGATAATTTAATTTTGTATTGTCTAAGGAGTATTTGTATTTGTACCTAAAATGTGAAATTCTCACGATTGACTTGCAAAGAATAAGTAGGGATAATTTATAAATCATAAATTCCTTTCTATGATACATGTTGAAATTATAGTGAGAAAACAATGTCTTTATATTCTGCACCATTGTTTGAAGATTATTCATAGTCTTGTATGTTACTTAATTGTATTGTTTGTTTGTTGCAATTGATTAATTAATTTCTCTTTTCTATTCTCACCCATCATTTCTCTTTTATTGCATCAACACGCAAATAGATATTAAAATTACTAGGCGGCAAATAAATTAACCCAGTCCCTAATTGAGTCACCATCATCATCTTCTTCACAACAAGGCGCTGCTTGTTCCGCCTTCAAAGAGCCTCCAGTCACCTCTTCCTGGGTCTACTCACACGCCTGTGTCCTATAGGTTTGTATTTCCAGACTTGTTTGGTCAGTCTGGAATCTGACATTCTTTCTAAGTGTTCTTTCCACCGTTTTTTGTAATATTTTAATTTCTCATTCAAGTTAATAACGTGTAATTCTTCTCTTATGGCTTCATTCTTTAAACGGTCAAGTTCTTAGAACACCTTTTAACTCCTCTTAAGAATGTCATTTCCGAGGGTTGAATTTCACTGTCTTGTTTCTTGGTCGTTGTCCATAATTCACACCCATAGGACCAGTACAGGGACCGTCATAAATTAGTAAAACTTTAATTTCGTATCTCGACGTACCTTGTTTCTAAAAGTACAGTTGACTGTCCCACAGATAGTCTGGACTTACCTAACTTAACGTGAATATCATCATTCCTATCATAACCAATAACATTTCCCAAATAGTTAAAATGACTCACCTGTTCTACAATTTGATCATTAATTATTATTTTTGTTCTTATCGGTTTATTACCTCGAAATGACATTACTTTTGTTTTTGTAGTGGAATTTCATATTGCATTGTTTGCAAATCCAATGAAGCTTAAAAAACAGATTTTTGTAAAGCAGATTCTGTATTTTGAATTACAAGTCGTCAGCAAACGACAGTACATTCACATATCTGTATACCAGAGTTTACTAGATGTTTCCGTTTCCTTACTAGATCGTCAATATAAATGTTAAAAAGAGTAGGTGACATACGGCACCCTTGTCTGACACTTTGATTGTCAGCTATTTGTTGAGATATCCTACAGTTGTTTTTAACAACTATTCTTGTTCTGTTATATAGACCTTGTATAGTACTTATAAGTGGTGGATATCCCCGTTCTTCTAATACTTGCCACAGCAAATTTCTATCTATTCTATTAAAGGTTTTCTCAAAAGCAACGAAAACTACACCCATGTATTTATTGAACTCATGATGCTTCTCAATAATTTGTGTAATAATAAAAGCACTGTTTGTACAAGATCTGCTCTTCCTGAAACCGTTTTGTTCTTCCAAAATAAGATGCTCGGAAACAGTCTGCAGACGGTGGTTTTTGGTCCTTGCATATATTTTGTATCCAGTATCAACCGAACATATTCCCCTATAGTTGTTACAGTCATCCCTAATTAAATCTGTCAGTATATTAACGCATACTTCTAAACAAGTCGAAACGTTGTGCGTTGGGCCCTAAAGATTGCCATTACCTTTCTACTGAAACGCAAAATTATAAACGGTTAACTACACGTTTTACCCGGCGGTACGGTCGTATGGTTTTATTTTACCCAGCAGATTGTGGCTCCACTACCAAGTGTCATGCATGAGTACAGAAACCTGGATAATTGACTACACGGCGGCTCGAGACCGGAGACCTGTAAAGGCTGGACACAGGGAACGATATATTACATAAAATTACCTTACCTGGTACGTTACCTGGTATAAAATTACTAATTTAATACGTTACCTGGTATATAAAATTATACTCTATGGAAATGTTAATCAACTTTTTCAAATGCCTTTAACTTATAACTTATATGTCTTAATAAATTTCATTTATTTTGTTTCTTTCTACTTTCATTCCTGTTGGTTCATACTGAGTATCTTCTCGTTGAAATCAAGAATAAATTAAAGAAACCTTTGAAGATAACAGTCTGTAGATGAATCTGTAGATGAATAATGCATCATTAGATTAGTCTAATACTTAAACGTTTCTCAAAAAAGTTTATTCTGACAAATTAAAGAAGTTTCGGCAAATTCCTCTCGCCACTGTTTAGCTACTGCTTTTGCTTGATCAAACCATCATTGATTGACTACTGTTGCTTGATTTAGTCTTAGTGGCCAAACCATTTGTAAAAACTATAGTAGGCGGAAACCATTCTCACTGTATTCTTATAACCAAATAGACTTAAGGGGTATTATTATTTGACATATCACGTGATAATATATCGGCCGAAAGGAGATAGTGCCTCGTATTTTTGGGCTGTTTTCTCATTTAGAGGAATTTAATCATTGATAGTAAATAAAATAAAACAGTTCCTCTTTACGTCATCGATTTGATCGGTATTGGTGGGGACCGTACCGTATTTTATGCACAATACATAGCTACTCTGCTACTATATGGATGGCTGTAATACAGTCATTCCACCTATAGTATTGTATTTCCGACAAGGGCTAGAAGATATAGCCTATTACTTGGGTCTGTATACTGACTGCATCTAAAACGTATGTAACGAGTTGACATTGGTTTGAGGTGGCATTTACTATTAACAATCCTTTTTCTAGCATTTATATTATAATTTCCGTAGAATTACAAATCAATGCTAGATAGCAGGAAATAGTCCTAATTTATGATAATAATAGTAGACATGGGAATGACTGCCGCATCCCCAAACAACTATTGAATTATAAGCCGAAAGGACGGGAGGCGTGTGCGTCCGATGAAGCGTTGCAGTGACCAACACTAGTCTATTTCTTGGGACCGGAACAAATCATTTTTGGTTTAATACTTGTTGAAGAAGATGATGATTATGAATAGCAATAATACTAAAAAGTATTTAGTATGTATACTGTTGTTGTTGCTGCTGGTGATGCTGCTGATTACATTATCCGGTGAGTAGGCTATAATGGCAGCCCTGATGACGATTATGTAATATGTAAAATAAGTCTCCCATCCGAATCCACGGTTCCAACCATCCCTCTTATGTACACATCATTTGTAGGCCTTAAAGAAAGTGTAAATTAATCTTATCTCTATGAGTTTAGTTTAGTTTAGTTAGCTCGGACTTTAGTTACAAGGTTTCTTCTCCTTCGGACTCTGTCACCTATCCTCTATTTCCTATCAGGATAAGGACCTCATAGAGTCCATCGCTCCACTTCTTCCTCGGTTTACTCAGAGGTCTTCTTCCAACGGGAACAGAATCCAGCATCTTCACGATACATCAGTGAGCGTTCATCTTCGCCACACGTCCATGCTCATTGGAGTCTCCTAATAAGCATAAGTTCCACAGTGCTCGTATCGTTGGAAAGTTATTTCATCTCTCTGTTGAGTTGAATTTACTATTTGCTGTTATTGAATCGTTTATTAGACCGAAGATTTCCGCGAGAGTTTCCACTCAAAACGAGGAGTTTGTTTAAGTCCTCCATGATTCACATTCGACAGCACAACCGGACGGATTACTGTCTTGTACAGCCGGGTCTTGAACTGTTCAGATGGACTTCTACCCCACCAACTTGGACATACTCTGTGGGGAACCCAGGTTCTGCTTGTCACAAGCCAAGACAAAGGGTGAGGCATAGAGGAGTAATACGTCTTTAAAAACCCAGGGTTCAGCGGCTGGTAGCAACCTGTGAGTACCTCTTTCCAAGGTTACGGGAAACGTTAGTCAAGAGTCTGAAAGGCGGAAGAGGTCCTTGCGTCCCATCGGCAGGCAAAGCGGAAGAACTAGCTTCAATTAGAACTCCAGAAGGAACCCAGTGCCTTTGTGGAAGAAGAGGGATCTTCGAAGGGGAGCAACAGAAAAGTCAGCGATTCTGGGAGGTCTAAGAGTAACACCGCAGGTTGGACTAGAGGCCAGCTCGCACTCTCTGTAAAGATGCATTAACTAAAAACACTACAAGGAAGCTAATTGAATCGATCCTTTTTAATGGGGCATAAGTCACAATTTCGGTCATATTGACTTTTTCAATGTTTCATATTCTTTAAATGTAGGTCTATCAATTTGTTTTAAAAGGGCGTCTACACTGCAGTTAGTTATAGAACTACAAATAATGAATATTCCGGTTCTTTTTAAAAAGGTGTATGCCAGCGTCTCAAAAAAAAAAAAAAAAAAAAAACTGCTGCAAATCATTTTTGTACTAAGATAGCTTAGTAAACACCTGTTGCAGGTTTCTTATTCTTTTCCGTTGTTACTGATTAGCTGATCTGTGTCCCCAATCTTAGTGACTGTGGTTGTACTTTTATGCCTATGAAAAACTTATATTTATGTTTATGAAAAACTTTAAACTTTTTGAAACTATGATTAATAATAGTAGTATTTCGACTAATTATACTAATATAGTAAGATATCGTTATTCTTCCTATATGACGAATGAAAAACCCGGCTGGATATCTCTTCTTCCTTTACACTAAATTCACGCATCACGATTAACAAAATTTGTTTTATTTTATTATCAATAAATTTTCTACAGTGCCAAGTATTTCTTTAATTATTTTATACAAAGCACTTGTTGTTTGCATGTATACTTTTATTTTATGACAATGTTTTCTTGTATTGCAAATTAAATCTTCATTACTTCAAAAATCTTCATGAAATTAGATATTTCAATGGCCACTATAGTGTCACCATTTCGATCAGATTTTCTGCTACTGAAACTGAACAGAGTTATTTAAATATTCTGAGGCGTCCGTTATCCATTATGTCTTTACTTGATGTGTCTTTGTCTTTTGTTGTGTGCAGTATTCCGGTTTGCATAATTCCGTCTACCTATTCTGCACAAGTTTCACACTTTATCGTTGCTATTCAGGCTTTAACAAATATTTTTTAATTACACAATCAGTTTCGGCTGTGAAACGTTAGTGAATCCATATATATATATATATATTGTTTACACCTTCACGTATCCTGGCTGAACCTGATTTCCTGCCTGAATTATAACTGCGATTATCGGTTATTATGGCTTGTGTCTTAAAGTGATCCAAGTACAAAAACTATTGTTACGACGGTCTATTGATCGTCGTATGGTACAGTGGAATACAAAATACAAGACACCAACGAAGTCACTAAAAACCAGCTTTAATTATCACAATAAAATTAACAGCTTGTAATCAACAAGTTATTCAACAAGATTATACTCGTACAATAATTCAAGTTAATCTCTCCACACAATAACAATTGCGCACTATAATCACTTTTCTCTATTACACGACTTGCGACGCACTGTGTAAATCGCCCGACATAACACTGAACACTAAGCGGCAGGTATGGGCTATTTATAGTCTGCAGGGTTCCATAGTATGCGTCTTTAACAAACACGTGAAAATTCTAGAGAATACTTCAGCGCGGCCATGGCAGAAACAAACACCGTTGGGCTAGTCAAGAAGCTTCTAGAACGGCCCCATCGAACGCACGAGACGTTCCGCATTACGTAATACTTCCTCGCATGTCAAGCGTCACGTACGCATTACAGCTGCGGTAATAGCCGAGAAATATGTAGAACATTCTGAAATGGCGTAATACTGTAATCTCTACCACAGTTGTCTGATCTTAACACTATTTCTATTATTATTTTTTTTCCGAGCTGTCATGCTTCAGATTACACCTTACATTATTAAATATTCTCTCTCCAAATTAAATCCACACTTGAAATCATTAATAGTATTTTTCATTACATATTCCTTATCTTTTTCGATTCCTAAAAAATACAAATAAATTAACAACAGTAGGGTTCCTGTATTGTCACAGCCGGTGATGTGGTAAACTGGTAAAAATTGGTATGGAGAACCATACATGACTTCCATGTTCTAAGATTTATATTTAAAATCATTTTCGAAATGAAATATTACCATAGAAACTACTTCTTTCTACTTACTGCTTCAGCCTTAACCACAGTACTGTGGTCATTAACGTATACCACTTCACGTTATCGCACTCGATTTTCACTGATGATGGAAGTCGATGGCATTGCCGAAATGTCTGGTTTTGTAGAAAACATTGGACACGGCTAAACATCCCGGGAAAAAATTTTAACAAAAACTACTTCTTTGTTGCCGATAACGTTGTACACGTATATATAAAAAATATGCATAAAATTAATGGCTTGTATAAGTTAATGTTTGATCTCCATTAAGTAGTGCTCAAGTTTCCAAAGTTTTAATATTATGATGTCCGTAATTAAAACATCAGAGCAGGTTTAGTGTGTATGAGGGTACACCGTGGACAAAAATTTTCAACATTTCCTATTGAGCGTTGCGTAGAGTAAAGCTGCGAATGTACAGTGTACGTTTCACAGAACAAACACGCGGAAAAGAAGGAGCGCTCCGAAGTCACTCATGGACCCTCAGCATCTTGCAGAGGGTTCATTCCCTAAAGACGAAAAGTCTGTCTATGAATCGTTCCTCTGTAAACACGTGCAGTTACACTGCCCAGCGATCCACAGGAAGCAAATCGCTATCCACGCTGGACACTTTTTCGGCTTGCACGCGTTATGTTGGTGTGGGTTTCGGCACTTTCCATTTAAAAAGCGTGCAAATGTAAGAAAACAAACATGAGTGAGGCCAGAAATAACGCGAATTTTGTGTGTGTGTGTGTGTGTGTGTGTGTGTGTTCCCTGCTTTTTTATTGCAGTAATCATAATAATAAAATGGAAACGTAAACATTACATAATTGAGATATGCTTGCCTGCCACGAACGATATATTTTCTCTCATACATGATTTACATTAAAATGAAAAAATTATAATTTTATTGTCTGGCAACAAAATTATTTTATTTTTAACAATTACCATTGTTTGAAAAAGATTAAATGCATTTTCAAGTACTTTACTGTTGTTAAAACGTAAAAGGTTGCAGGTAAACTACCCCTTCCCCTTAACCGATCTTCACCAAAATCAAAAGGCCTTGGGCAATTATTTCCGTGGTTACTGACAATTTATATTTAAAGTTATTGTTGTTCAGCTGTTTTTTATTTAACACTTTATGTATATTTCTATTTGTTTGGCATTGTGTATTGAGACTGAAGGTAACGTGGTACCGAAATCTTGAATCAGCAATAAAATAGGCATGTGACAGTGTTGGGTGCACCCGAACTATGTAGTTTTATATATGTGACCATCGTATAAGTGTATACGTGTTTTAATATTATACATATGTTTTCAATGCAAAAAAAAATTTTAATATTAACGTGACGAAGTATAGCAACGGATTTTCTGAGGATGGAGCATTGAAGAGCTCCGAAACGCGTCAGTAACAATCAACAAGAAAAATAAGTCACAAGACGGAAATAAGGTAAATTTATAATTAAATCTGTGACTTGGTTACCGTCTAATAATGATATACTTAAAAAATAAAATAGGGGTTGATTTACGGGGGGGGTCCAACACGTAAGAAAAATTCCCCTTTAGCCGCTGAAATTTTATAAAACCGTATTCCGTAGTCCTATTGACAGAAAATCATACAATTGTTTTTTGATTTTTCTCTCAAGCTTAATTTTTTTCCATATAATCAAAAACGGTGTTTTGAAGCGTCCTGAATTGTATTTTACATTTTTGATATAAGACTTTCTTTAATCAACGAACTTTTTATTATTAGATTGTAGACTTTTATGAGGATCTGTACAACTCCACTTGTTGCCTCTGACGAGACGAGTCATTCTGATGTCTCCCGGTAAGCGCTTTAGAACAATTCAGCTCATCGTCATTTTGGTTTGCAATACGATCTGATGACTCTGAAGATGATTATTAATTAAATCGTTCAAAAGCGCTTAACAAAAGCCACTGGACTAGTGGAGAGCATTATGTTATACAAAGAAAAAAGAAATTTAAAACAGTAAACGTTTTCTTACCCTTACATTAATTATATACACAACATCCGCTAGGCTTTCGTGCACCTACTTTACAATGTTTAATTTGCCACCCCGTGTCTGTCTCCTATCTCAATGTTTCCAAGCCACAGTCAATCTTAAATACCATTTTAAGTGTGATCTTTCGCCAGCTGGAGTTGATATTGTTAATACAAATGATATTCTTAACGCTATTGCGGTATTTGGGAATGCTAAAAACAAATTATTTTAAAAAAGGTACTGTGCGGCTCATCCAGCGGATTCTAGAGATATACGCGCGTGTGTCAGTTGAACTACACCGTCCTGTGTGTCTCGTACCCTAAACGTCTTTGTTACAAAACAAAAAGAAAAATAGTACAAATTCACTAAAGAAAAATGTTTCCGAATGTTTCAAGGAAGCATTGAAGAACGTGAGAACATGCAACCGTCCTTTGTGAGAAATCTCGAGCACCTGGAAGAGTGGACGTTATACGAGCCTTCTACATCTATTGCCTTCTCTCACATACTGCACACCAAAGGGTCTGTTGTACCAACTACCACTTTGCAAGTCTCATTACACCCTCTCGTCCTTTCCTAGAGTCCTCTTTCCATTGGCTCCTGGACCTACCCCATTTCAGTCGTCAAGATGCAATCCAGTCTAGCCACTTTTTGGGTCAACATCCTGAGACATCCATTCCACACGAGGCCGTACTGTACGAGGCGCTTTGTGTTTATGGTATCTAAAATTAACTTGTCAACATCACGTTTCCTCCTGATATCCTCACTTCTAATACATTTGATAGCATTAAAATCAGAGGGTATTACGAAGAAACGAAAAGACTGGCATGCGATAAGACAGCTTGGAGAGCTTTTACCATTTGAAGACCTGCCTTAGGGCAGAACACCAAATAATAATACACTGGAGCCTGAACACCCCACAAGACCTTCTTCCATAAGTCCACTTCCACTGCTTGGAGACTTCGCGATTTTCTTTGGTAGCCTATATTTACCCAGTTTCAGAGCCACAGGTGGCTATTGTTTCTAAGATTATAGATTAAGTCATCTTTTTGGTTTTTGGGTTATTTTCCCACTGCAAAGCACAGAATTCAGCCGCCTTATTACCACTTTACCTTGTTTTATTTTGTAGTTGATACCTTCATAATTTTTACCATGTTTTGATGATGTCGCCTAAAGATACGTAAAAAATCCACTGTCTTTTATAACGTACCAACCCACTGTCCTATTAACTCTTCACTTCCAATAACCAGCTTTTTGGTTATCCAAAATTTATATCGAGGCTCCGAAATCTGTATTTTTTGGTCATGGAATTTTCGGTCATGAAGTCCTGTTCGTCCAATGCTACCAGAACTTGTTCATCCGCGAAGACAAGCATATTCATTCATTAAAAAATAGTGTCTTGAATAACACTCTTAAAAAATCTTGAAGAATGTTAAAGGTATTTCGTATCCCTGTCTCAAAACCTACTTAAATCTCCGTTTTTTTAAATGTCAAAGGGTTTTTTTAAAAGGGCATGATAAGCGTTTTTTTTTAACAAACATGATAATTAAAAAACTATAAACTCTTGCGTAATGCAATGTAAGAGGGGTAAACCAAAAAATAAATACATTTCAGTTCAAAATTTTCTTTATTTTCAAGAAATAGAAAGTTTTTTTTTAATTTTCCAAAAGTTTGCTTTTGTTACTTACGCCCTTTTAAAGAGGAAAGATTCAATTTCTATGAGCTTCTATTACATACCCATGTATCCATATTATTTTAAATATACATTTATACAACTGTACTTTTTATATGACTATATATGAAAACGTGTGTATAAGGTAATAAATTGTCTTAATTTATTTTTTAAATATATTTTTATAATAATAGTTTCAAGCAAGCTGTAAATAACATTTTTGCTCTATTAACACACGCGCGCGCGTAAATAGATATATATTACCTAATTATATAAAATAATACTGACGCGGAACACAATTGTTTTCGATAAAAATGATTAAATTTTTACCTTACTGACTTAACTCGCTTTCGCTCATTATAAGCTTCATCAGAAGTTAAGGCAGTAAGGTAAAAATTAACCATTTTTAATGAAAATAATTGTGTTCCGAATCAGTGTTATTTTATACAGATAACTGATACCATCGGACAACAAAATCCAAGAACATATTAATTTTTAAATCGACAGATTCATATGGATATACTATAATAATAACAAATTATTATTATTTTCTTACCCAAGTAATAAAACTATAATAAAACATTTGTTTCACAAGGTTCAGTGGTTTAAATTTTTAATAAGTGAACATCATTTCTTAAAGCATTCTAGTCACTAAAAAAAAATGTTGTGGACATGCATCTGGGGCTATGATTTTAACATTCACAAAATAAAATATTTTTGTTATAATTAAAAATTACACACATACGCGCGCTTAACACACACACACACACACACACACACACACACACACACACACACACACACACACACACACACATATCAGTGCTAATAAAAAATGCAGACATCTCTAGCACAGAGCGATTTTACAGTTTGCAGTATCTGACGTGCTCAGATTACAACCAAGATTAATCAGATTTTTCAATTTTGTTTTCGTTCAGCCGTCATCAATTATGAATCAAGATATTGTCTTGATCCGGTAATAGGTTCAGTGTAATATCACATGACTCATTCAATTTCCTCCCTTTGAAATCCCTAAGGGCTATTATCATTTAGAAGAGGGAGAGCTATTGGTAGAACACTTCATACGCTTCCACCGTTGATGAAACATTTATTTAGGAAACGGTTTTCTCTCAGACCGTTCCTAATACTTTACTGTAACTTATCGAGAAGTTAAAGACTTCGTGTTATGTTTGTTGTTTGATTTTCTACTGTTAAATCTATGCTAATTAAGATTTGTTTGATTATTAACGAATTTAAATTTTAGTGTTATTAGGAATCGCCTTACATAGCGGTCCTTATACGGTAGGTCAACATTCTGTCTGATCCTAAAATGTACTTATTATTGAAAAGTCGCTTTCATCCTCCTCAGAATTTCTGTTGTTCTTATTTTATCCTCGCAAAAAAAAAAACGATCTTACATAATGTAATTTCCATTTTTATTTCTTATATTATTTTTATTCGTTATAGATAATTCCCATTTATTATAAATAACACTGTGAAATATCCATTCTTTCTGTACAGTACCGTATCTAGAATTTGGCCTTTGGGGGTGATCCGGGACCGGGTCGGCTTGATACAAAAGAAAATACAAGTTAAGACTAATCAACATTACTATCTTTAAAGTGGCTGAAATCAATCCCGTTAAAGTAATCGTAACAACACAATAAAATACGCGTTATTGAAACATTGTTTACAAGATACTTATTGACTGAAATTTTCTATATTTCATACTTCAAACATATACGCTAATAAACCTGTTTGTATATTTAAAAAAGAGTTACTACTATATTAGCGTACACAGCTGAAAAAATAATTAAAGGATCTAAAAATTAAGAGATTAACAAAACTCGTCAACGTTTTCGACCCTCTTAGGGGGGGTCCTCTTGTCCCCCCGTAAGTAAATACGCCACTGTTAAAGATTAGAATTAAGATAAAATATATTATTTTATATTCCAAGATAAAAACAACTTCTACTACTACTACTACTACTACTACTACTATTACTTTTCCCAAGCGACGGTTACTGAGTACGCACTCAATACTACTTTATGGTGCGGAGGTCTGGGACTGATGCACTCAAACTCCAGAAAAACAAAAATGCATGTCAGCAGCGCAGCGAAGTGTCGCACTCAGAGGATCTTGCTCCTACTGCACAGTTTCGGAGTCCGCGCTTCTTGTCGTCATGGGAATAATTCCAATCCGTCTGCTGGGACAGGAGCGGAAACAGGTTTACAAGAGGAAGGCCAAAGTAGGTAAAGCACAAGCCGTAGGAAGGCCAGGGCTCATACTGTGGCTCAGTGGCAGGAAAGATGGATCCGTGACACGAAGGGAAGATTTTCTAGTCTCATAAACCAGTTAGCTGAGTAGACTGATCACAAACATGGAGAGATTAATAATTTTATAACACAATTCCTAACTGGTCACGGCCTGTTCCGGACTTACCTATATAGGGTGGGAAAAGTAGATAGACCAGACCGCATTTTTTGCAAACAAGGACTAGACGATGTGCGACACACGTTTTTCACCTGTGATAGACGGAAAGAGGAGAGGCCAACAGGAGAGGGGATAGATGGAAAGAGGAGAGGCCAACAGGAGAGGGGATCAGGTAGCAGCCTACATAGAGAAGGTACTAAGGCAAAAGAAGGAAGCAGTAAATGATCTTGCTAGGGACGCTGTCAGAATAACAGAAAGTAGGTAACGTGGATCCGCTGAAGGTTTAAAACAGATGAACGTCCACATAGACGGAGAACAAACGGTACCATCTTGCGATGGCTGAATTCTGAGGTGGATCCTTGCCAAGAAAAAAAGGGTTTGTGGTTTTGGTGGGTGCGAGTCACACACACGGTTGGAACGCGGACTATGACGAACCTTAGTTTTCCATAGTTTCCCTCGTATAAAAAAAGTAGTTGTAGTAATAGTAGTAGTAGTAGTAGTAGTTGTTGTTGTTATTGTTACTGATGCTGTTTGTTGTTTTAAATGTTGCTGTCGTGTAATACTGTTAGTTTAAAACAATGACTATAATTATAATTTTATAATAGGTGTGGCTCATTACGCTGCTAATACTGTTCTCCCTGAACCTTTGTTATAGTGAAGGTTTTATATTAATAATAATAATAATAAAATGTCAGATTTCCTGTGTGCTCTTCCTGTATGGACGACAACAACGAGTTAACATCAAAACTTAGAGCGCCAGTAGCGGCCGCCAAAGCGTGTTTTCCTCTTGAGCGGTTCTCAATAAGGACCCTACCTGCCTCCTCGGATTACCTAAAAGTACCGACCGCATGAATAGCTACCAGCCGGCCGACCACATGCAAATATTGAATCACATTTTATGGAGATGTCTTCTTCGACGCGTCGTTTGTTCTTTTATAAACTCGACCAATATACAGAGATACGTGTTACGGAAGAAAAACCAACGAAATAAAGCGGTACAGTAAAAACATCGGACAGGGGCAAGAGAGAAAAAAGAAGAAGAAACACGTGAGGCCGTTATTAGTTAACTTACTGGGCACAAGGAACGACTACATTTTATTAATCGTACTGCACCATTAAATTAATCATATTTAATGAAAGAAGACCAAACCTGTTCGTAGAACACTTACTGCTCCAACCACAATTTGATTGATTAGTACGGAATCTGTATACCATATATTTTATACTTCTTGTAACTTATTTATAATAAGTAGTACTACACACTAGTGTGCCCAATTCAAGAGTAGTTTAATTTAAAAATAATTTACATATGAGCTCTTTATTTTTCATGCGTATAAAGAACAAAATTCTCTATGTATAGAATTGTCGGATTTAAAATAATATTAATTTCTTTCAATGATGTTACAATGTTAATTTCTTTCTTAGTTATAATGTTACTAAGATTGGTAGAAAAGCATTGAAGGTCTACTAAGTAATGTGACTACATCTAAGATAATGTAAACTATAACGTCTCGTCGTTATAATATCGGGAACCTGGTTAATTGGCTCAGGTCAATAAAACAGGCTGCCATAATCTTAACAAACTCATAATTAACTGGAATGTAAACAAATGTTAAATAGGATCCCGTGAATTGAGGGATATTGATAGGGGTTTGTAGATTTATTCACTCACCTTTTTGGACCATGACATCTCTTTATTACATAATGTTTTAACATCTCCGAAGAAATTTAGCAATGAGTATATTAAAAGTAAAAACATTTGCACCTCTTGTACAAATAGAATTAGATTAATTAATGAGTTAATATAGCTTTTACTGCCCTCTGATCCGAGTATTTTGTTTCAGTATATGATATTAAAATTATAATCTTTATTTTGTGCCATCTGAAGAATGGGCTTATTTAACTTTAACGTGTTATATTGTAACGTCACAGAACGTTCCATAAAGGAATTTATTTGCATAGTAATTTATCATAAGAGGAAAGTGAGGTGAACAGTATCAAACCCAAGTAATCCGAAAAATTTTGTAATATTGTCTGATAATTAATATCATTAACATGAAAAAACGACAAGACTATGACTAAGACTCAAACCCCATATATATTATTTAAGTGAAGAACAGTGTAAAACTAATAATATACTATAAGAGAGACAGATAATCTCAGAAATAACCAAAATGAGGTCATTACTTATTAAGAAATGTAACTCTGAATAGGGTATAAAAAACTATTTATTGTGAATTAATGGACGAGATCCATTATTATACTTTGTAATATAAATAAAATAAATGTATTAAATGATTTGAATACATTATTAAAAAGGATGTAAGTTAAAATAAAAAAATATATAAATGTTATGACAAAAAAATCTATGTTTAGGAGCTGAGTCCAATCACTCAGATTTTATGTGAAAATTAATTATTATAGAATTAATATAAAAACTATATGTAAATGTCAATTAGACAAAGACGAACAAATTATCTTAAATAGAGAAAGCTGTAAAGTGATTAGAAATCAATTAAAATAGCCAAAAACAGTATTAACTGAAAACATGTGATGGACCTATAATATTGTAATATTTATGAATTTAATGTTGACAAAATGCAACCAAATTGTATTATAAAGTTGAAATACAATATAATGTGACTATACTTATATATTTGACCAACTAAAACACTTTAACAGTCGAGTTAGGAAACTATTTACCTATACCATACCAGGCTGAGGCCAAAAACAATCACAAAAAAAAACAGTCATATTTGACAGAATAATTGCAGACTATTAGCAAAAATAAAGGAAAAAGGTACAATCCTATAGTGCACTATAGAAACAAACTTACTCAGTTGAAAACAAGCTTAATTCTTAAAGGATTTGAAATATGAGAGTGAAATTCGTCACACCAAGAAAATGAATCACTTATGCAAACCAATATGATGCTAAGTAATCTTACAGTAAAAATAATATGTATCAGGATAAACCAGGTATTACCAAGGATAAACAACATAACAAACTCTCAGTGAATACCCAAAAAAATTCCATATATAATACCGAAAAGGACAAATTATTGTAAAGAACCAGTGACAAAAAACCTAGGCCATATGTAAGGCCTATACAAAACTGAAATTATTTATACGTTATATGTGTTAATATTTGTTTATTTTGTTATAAAAAGATAATTATGTTATGCATTAATGTTGTAGCAAGAACCAAGCAACTTCACAACATTTTTATAAGTAGAAAATTGAAATTTTGTGAAAACATTCCAAGGTAAGAGTTGTATTTTATGTTATTTTATTAGAGTTAATTTGTTCAAAACCAATCGTAATTAGTATCATTATATTCAGTTGAAAGCAGAGAATCCAAAAATAGTAATGGCATGCAGATTGTAAGTAGTTATGTAAAATTGTTTGACAAATACCAGAATAATTTCAGTAATATCCTTTAGTGTGAAGAGTAAGAAGTTTTTGTTCTAAAGCTTCTACGGAAGTCAAATTTGTTCCATGATGTTCCATTTGCATATTCTCGAACGTTCCAGAAGAAAATTTTACACAAAAATACCGGAAGTTCATGTCAAAAAATTAAAACAATGCCCCTTACAGAGTATAAAAGGAAGACGAAATTTGACCAAAAAACACTTTATGCTTTGAATCGAGTAGAGACACATCACCCACGAAACTGATCATCACATCCGAGGCGAAATCGAAGAACGAGAAGTCGACACGAGAACACAGAAAGGCTTTTCCCGTACATGACAAAATACTGACTTAACCTCTACAAGGAGTATACGCCAACGTGTTGTTGAATAGAGCAGCAACACGCCATATTTAATAGAACGCACGCAGCCAGAATACTAGCGGCCCTGAAAAGGACCAAATTTTAATAGAGAGAATCAATTCTGCTGATATCTGCTAAGACAAACTGACTTTGACAAAATTCCCAAACAATTTACTGACACAAGCCTTTCAACGTTGAATCTGGAACTAGCGCTGTGACGACCGAATCGAGAAACCACGCAGACAGCTGATCGCCGCCGCCGGAATTCAAAGCATAGATTCAGCGCGAAACTTATTTCAATCGTGCGGAGTTTTAAAAACCATATTTTGACTTATAAATAATTACCAGTGCACGAGGAACGTTAACACGAAGAGGCAAGATTGAAAACGTCCCCAAGAGAAGTGTCCAGTGCAAGAAATAATTACCCACCGGAACGTGAGTTGTTCAAAAGTTAAAGTCATTTTTACCTGGTATCATTTGTCACACAGTTGTACTACACATGTCACACACCTTCAAATCACACAGTTTTTGTAAAGCATCCTATTGATTTGTCTTGGTAGTTCAAAGGAGTCACGTCCTGAATATAAAGATTTTTCATACACTAAACTCATGCTATTCAACTGAGTAAATAAATATATTAGCCGATACTTAATTAAAAAACTTGTCAATAAGAAAAATATTTTTTGTAACTCTGCAATTTTGTTAATTCGAGTGTTAGTCCTTCAGACGATTTTTTAAAGTTCATTAAACATACGTTATTTTCAGTTCAAACTGTCTTGTCCACATTTTTTTAATATAATTAATTTAAGAAATCAAAATTTTATTTCAATAATAATAATAATAATTTCTTGGAACAAAATATCCAAGTGGCGCCCACATACATATAGTAGATTAAGTTGTGCTTGCAGGACAACATCGTCGCAGAGGAACCAGCCATCAGTAAGTATATAAAAGTGCGCGGAGTGTGACACCCGACATATCACAAAACGAACAACATAACACGTACACAAAGTCTGTCTTTTATAATATTCATAAAAGCATTAAACTTAACACATATTATTACTAAGCATGAAATTACAATTTTATGGTAATTAAGTCAGTCTTTCGTGTTTTACTTTACTTTCATTTGTTAATTAAGTGTCTATCATGTATTATTTTAAGTTAAGTTCTGAACCACGGAAGTTGAACTTCCGTGTCGGCGAATCGGCGCTTCTATCGGTTGTGCAGGGTGTCTTGGAGATCTTCTGGCTATCGTGTTTTGGTAAAATCTGCTGTCATTCCTAAAGATGAGTCGTCTGTCGGGTCTGTAGATTCTTGTGGTAGGTTTTGGGTTGTAACTTTCACTGGTGATCACATTGTTGTACCGCACATATTACTTACGGTTAACAGTTACATGTTAAAAGTTTAACATCACATTTAGGTGATGTTAGTTTGTTACAGAGATGTCATTGTCATACACTCACGTCATTTACGACATTTTCACATCATCCGGCTATCTCACACAAGCTTCTCCTCGTTTACAGGTTTTATATTGACTACATACTTTCGTACGCTGTATCAGCAGCGGAGTCTGAGATACAACTGAACTAATTTACTATAGGGGGTGAAGAGGCTGTCCGCGCGCGGGTAGTTTATCAGCGCGAAAAGTAGTTCTCACTTATTATTAATTATTTTGCTTTAATTCGCTTACAACTTAATGACATCGCTCTTTACTTTTATTACTCTTTTATGTGACGAGGGGTAGTTACGGATTTATTTAGTTTCTCAAATCTAATTTTATTAACTGCTACATTGGCAAATCGGCAGGTTACTACCGGTTTGGGGCATGGAGAAGGGTTCATTCGTACCTTATTAAAGCCAATATTAGTATAATAAATTTTTTTTATTTTTGTGGGATTTAGGCTTATTAAATCGTCACATACTCCTCCACTTAAAGAAGACACAGGGTCAGGGACCGATGTGTTTTCAACGGGGAAATAGATCAGAATTGCACTGGGAGTATGATCGGAATTTCTGTGTGAAATTCCTTTCTCTCTTTTAACAATTTCCTCATGAGGTACATGAATCACTCTCAATTCACTATTTACTATTAGCAAGAGATACAATACCTTATTAACTAATACTTAAAATACATAAAATTCAAAGTTCATAAAATATATAAAATTTATCTTAATTCTACTACTTAAGACTACTACCGGTTTTTTCTTTAGCTTTTTCTTACTCTTGTTATGGAGTTACTCTGCACAGAGTAGGTTTCACATCCTTACTGTGTTTCCTTTTCTCTTTCAAGGGTTTCGTTGAATCGTGGTTGACGAATCATTTTATTAAAATACTAGTAAAGTAATTGTAAAGTAACGTTACTTATATTCAGTGTCAGCTGACTCTCACTTTTCTTATTCTCGATGAACATCTCGATGAACAGGATCTAAGGTTGATCAGGCCTCATTCCTATTTATACGATTTGGTAATTAAGTATTGACTCAATTACAATATAGCAAATATACGTCTTAATACATCTATCCTTTTCTACTTCATTTATTTTCTTGCTCACTAGCATTTTCCTTTCCGTGATAATATTTTATCTGGGAAACATGACTTCTACGTACATATTTATTCGTAGTGGGTTCATACAGTGCTACGGTTACGGGAGTTAAGTATCTGTAAATTTTGTAAGGGCCACACCATCGGTAAGATAGTTTGGAGGTGGTCTTATCAACTGCACTACTCGTCGGGTGAGTTTTGTACATAACTAAGTCTCTGACTTGATACTTTACTTCTTTACTATCTCGCTCGTGATATTTTCGCGATTTTCTCAAGTTCACTCTTAAGTTAGCGCGAGCTTCGTTCCATATCTTTTTTATATTTTTACCACTGATTTCGTGGGGTAGTAATTCATGTATTTTCCACTTTGTGGATAATGGGGGATTCGGTTTATATTTATACAACAAATCAAAGGGTGTCGATTTATGTCCTTCATGATATGCTGAGTTGAAGGCAAATTGTATCCAGGATAGGTTCTGGTCCCAAGAGGTATGGTCGTTTGCATGGTAGGCTATTAAAGCAGATTTTAGGTTTCGCAAATACCTCTCAGCTATATTACCTTGTGGACGATACTCTGTAACGGTAGTGTGGTCTATGCCTAGTCTGAAACACATGTCCTTGAATTCTTTGGACTTAAACTGGGGTCCGTTATCTGACACTAGATGTACTGGTGTACCGAAGTCTTTAAATAATCTATCTTGCAAAATCTTCACAGTGGTAGATGCTAACGCTCGTCGCATGGGATACATCCAGACGAATTTGGTAAATGAGTATACACAAATGAGTAGCATGATATTACCTGATTTTGAACGTGGGTAGGGGCCAGAAAAGTCCAAGTAAATTTTTGAAAAGGGTGTCGTGGGAGTCTCCGAGATTAATTTACCTATGTGGCTGTTTCTCGCTGGCTTGCTCAGAGCACACAACTTACACTGTTTTACGAATTTAGCTATCTCGCTGTTCATATTTTCCCAATGGTATTCTTTTCGAATGCGATGTATCGTTTTATTTATTCCCATATGTGCTCCAATGGTGGATGAGTGGTAGTATTCCATAAGCATAGGTTTAATAATATCCGGGGCAATTATTCTCAAGGATTTTCCATTAGCTACTCTATAACATAATACTCTCTTACTCAATATATATTTTTCTGAATTATTTCCTTTAACTAGCTGTTCTAGTATTGTATTGAAATACGGGTCTTGTTGTTGATACTGAGCTATATCAGTAAATGCAAGGGGGAATTCAGTAATTAGCGTATTGATAATCGATGTTTCACCACTTTCCGTATTTTCGGATATTTTATTAGGCGGCTGGAACATACGGGACAGTGTATCGGCAACTACATTTTGGGTGCCACGAATGTGTTGTACCTTAAACTTGTAACAATTTAATCTCAATACCCATCGTCCGATGCGACCTAACTGTTTAGGGTGATTTAATAACCAAGATAAGGCTTGATTATCCGTTTCTAACAGAAATTCTTTATGTTCTAAAAAGGGTTTGAATTTCTCAAATGCGAATACTACAGCTAAACATTCTAATTCGTATGCGGAGAATTTCTTTTCCTGGTCGGTTAGAGTTCGTGAGGCATAACTAATCGGTAATCTAGAATTATCTACTTCCTGATATATTACTGCTCCTAGTGCTACACTTGAACTGTCAGTCTGTACTACAAATGGTTTAGTAAAATCAGCTAATTGTAATACCGGGGGTGATATTATGCTTTCTTTCAGTTTTTCAAATGCAGATTGGTGTTATGGAGTCCATTCAAATTTCGCTCCTTTTTTTCTTAATGCGTTTAACGGAGCTGCTATATCAGCTAGGTGCGGGATATACTTGTGGAAGTAATTTATCATTCCCAAAAATCGGGCTGTTCCTTTCGTATCCCGTGGTGGTAAAAATTCTCTGATAGCACGGGTGCGTTCTGGGTCTATACTTACCTTTCCGTCGGCCTTTACTATGTGACCTAAAAATGAAAATTGTTTAACAGCAAAATTTACTTTACTTGGGTTTACTGTTAATCCGGCTTTCTTTAATCGTGATAATACTTCACGTAAATGATGAAGATGTTGATCCATAGATTCGCTGTAGATTACTATGTCATCTAGGTAGTGATATACAAATTTAAATTTTATGCCGTGGAATACTTTCTCTAACAATCGGCTACATACAGAACTTCCTTGGGATATTCCAAAGGGTACTCTAGTAAATTGGTACAGGTTGAATGGGACGGCGAAGGCGGTTAGGCGTCTGGATTCTTCCGATAGTGGTATTTGATGAAATGCCTGATTGAGATCCATTATGGTGAAAACTTTAGCTTTTGTAAAGTAATGGAAGGCGCTGTGGATGTCGGGGAGTGGTATGGACTCGAATTCTATCCTTTTATTTAATTGTCTATAGTCCACAACTAATCTATGTTTATCGGTGCCTTTAGGTACTAAAAACGCAGGTGATGAATACGGTGAAGTGGAAGGTTCTATGACTTGTTGTTCCAACAATTTATTGATTTGATTTCTCATTATTTCCATTTTTGGTGGTGATAATTTGTATGGGTGCAGTCGTATTACTTTATTGTCACTCAGGTTGATCTTGTACTCTATAAGATTCGTTAATCCTAACTTTGGGGTGAGGACGGTGGAAAATTCTTTTATTAGTTTCTGTATTTTCAGTCTATCTTTACTTTCTAAATGATCTAATTCGGACTCGCGGTGTTCTAGGTGCGTTGCAGAAGTTTCCGTTTTTTTACTGTTATTTATTTCATAATCAAAATTATATTTTTGAGTACGGTCGAATCTAAAATAATACTTCTTATCGTACATGTCAAGAATTATACCTGTTTTACTGATAAAGTCCGCTCCCAATATTAGGTCTGGTCCTAATTCGTCGTATACTAACACTGGAAAATACCACGTTAAATTTTTAATTTTTAGTTTAATCGTAACGCTGAGTTTTATGATTAAGTTTTGTTTGTTAGCGGTAGCGCTTTTAATGTTCACCGGTTGACTACGTTTAACAAGATTGTGTTTAGCTAAAGTATCTGCTAGCTGTTGGCTGATTAAGCTCCGTGTCGATCCAGAATCAATTAATCCAAGTGTGGTAGTAACGCCAAGGTCAACTTGTATTTATGGTAATTGACACATACTGGACTTGCATGTAGTAATTGAGTTGTATTTATCGATAAATCTCTCTGCGTAGGGGTCTAATTTTTTATTATTATTTTTTTTGTTTCCAATTTGGTACTCTCGGGTTTTACCTATTTTCACGATGCGGCGGAAGACACAGGATTTCGGATCTCCCTGCCTTATATGTTTTTTGAATAAGAGGGTTTTTGGTAGAGCTGTTTCTGTTTACAGTATCTACTGATGTGTCCTAATTTCCCGCAGTTATAACATCTTTTTTCTCTACTTACGGTATCACTTGTATTCTGTTGAAGTTGTTGATTATTCGATTTAGTTTGGTAGTGAGAAGTTGCAGGAATTCGAAATGGTCGTCTTTCACGGCGTGTTCTTCTGATACCAGGGGTTGTCTTTCATTTCTACGTTGTACCTGGGGGAGTAACGAACTCGGTTCTGATCCGAATACCATACGTTGGATGAGTGGATACTGCATTGTTCTAATTCTGCGAACGTGTTGGGCTTATTTATAAGTACTAAGCGAGATCTCTCTTCCGGGGATAATCCTACCAAGATTGTTTCTACTAACTGCTTTTCGCTCCAGTTTACTTGCAGTAATAGTGAAGCTTCTCTTATGCCAGCGATATAGTGGGCGAGTCTCTCGTGAGCTCCTTGTACTCGAAGTACTGTGTTTCGTTTCAGCTCTTCGTAAATTCCCGTTGGAATAAAATGTCTTATCAGAGTTGTATGGAGTTCTTCTACTGGATGTTGTGAGCTTAATGACTCCAGTACACGATCTTTTAATGGTGGTCTACATTTGGGCAGAAGGACTTGTAATATTTGGCAATCGCTTAGTTGCTGTAAGTCTTTTATTTGTAGCAGATATTTTATGAAGGCTAATAGTTTGGTGATACTCAATCCATCGGTGTATGGGATTTCTGATAAAATTTTTTCTACGGGGTGAGTTATCTTTCCGTAGAGGTCCGCACTAAAGTTTACGTGAGGTGTTATTCTAGGAGGTCCCGATGCTTGATTCGTCATCGCTGAGGGTGGTAATGCATACTTATTGGTGAGATTGTGGAGGGCATTGGGAAGTGATGCTTCAGCTATCTGTAGGGTATTCACGTTCCTATTCAGTAACTGATCATTACTCGGTTCTATCCTTGATACCGGGGGGGGGGGATTCGAAATTCACGGTAGTGGGTCGCTGTTCTAGGGTAGGTGATTGAAATAGGGAGATATATAATTTCGTCAGAGCTTCTTCAATTTCCTCCATTTTAAATGAGTCGGACTTTCTAAGTAATTCTCTTATTATTGTGGGTAATTGCTGTAATGCTTCATCAGCAAATTTTTGCACATCGGAGGGAATTACAGTAACTTTGGGCCAGTTTAATAAATTATTTATCCGACGGGTTAAATGCTCTATTCTCTGTGTGGTACGTAAGATTATAGCGGGTGATTTTCGTCGTGGAGGGTTTGCAATATTGACGTCAATTCCCTATACTTCGCATAACATGTTTGTCTTTCGCTATCAAGATCTATTTCGCTTAATCAACCTAACTGAGCGGGTGTATCTGCCCTACTTTCGCGTAACGTTTTGCGTAGTTCCGCGACCGTTAAGTTTGCGTAAGGGAGTCCGCGCAACAGTGCTTCATAGCATAATTCGTCTTTTAACAACAAATCTGGATTGAATTGAGCCATGTTCTTAAGATGCTAAGTCTTATACACTCCTTATTCTACTTATACTAAACACTCTATTTTACTATCTTTAGGTTTAGTAAAAATTTAAATACATGAGCGACATTTACAAACAGGTGATACGAGAGAATCGAATCTCGCCTCAGAGAGAGAGAGAGAGAGAGAGGAGAGAAATCTCACACAGCCATATTTTAATTTTCAACATATGGTTAAAATATGTTGTTACTGAGCAAAGGGGGTCAAACACTTTGTATTAGACAAAAGACGGAGGTGGTGTATTGTCTAACTCGACTTTGCAGCTTGTAACAATGGGATTGTTTCGTACAGGTTATTTTCCTGTCCGAGATTGTCGTCAAACCGACAAGTTGGGGAGGGAATTTTTGAACAGGCCAGAACCTGGGCTTACAACATTTAAATATTTAAATATCCTTACCTATATTATGTTGCGTAATAATGATTATAAAACTCTCAATCCTAATTTATGAGTTTTCTTATTGTAATACGAGTTCTTATTTTGATTAATTTAATTTTTTTTTGTTTTTTATTACTTACTATTAAATGTTAAGGCCAATTATTAACCCTTAATAATAAAGACTTCTTATTTCACTACACGCAAAAGGGAGAGTTGCGTATTTTAAATTAACACGGTAGTTAAACTAACAGAGTGAATAATTCTACAAAATATTAAATGACAACAGCAGAGTAAGGTATTTTATTTTGCTATTGTCACTGGCGCATTAAAACAAAAGAAGCAGAGTGGCGCATTTTATAACGTCTCGTCGTTATAATATCGGGAACCTGGTTAATTGGCTCAGATCAATTAAACAGGCTGCCATAATATTAACAAACTCATAATTAACTGGAATGTAAACAAAAGTTAAATAGGATCCCGTGAATTGAGGGATATTGATAGGGGTTTGTAGATTTATTCACTCACCTTTTTGGACCATGACATCTCTTTATTACATAATGTTTTAACATCTCCGAAGAAATTTAGCAACGAGTATATTAAAAGTAAAAACATTTGCACCTCTTGTACAAATAGAATTAGATTAATTAATAAGTTAATATAGCTTTTACTGCCCTCGGATCCGAGTATTTTGTTTCAGTATATGATATTAAAATTATAATCTTTATTTTGTGCCGTCTGAAGAATGGGTTTATTTAACTTTAACGTGTTATATTCATAAAAGCATTAAACTTAACACATATTATTACTAAGCATGAAATTACAATTTTATGGTAATTAAGTCAGTCTTTCGTGTTTTACTTTACTTTCATTTGTTAATTAAGTGTCTATCATGTATTATTTTAAGTTAAGTTCTGAACCACGGAAGTTGAACTTCCGTGTCGGCGAATCGGCGCTTCTATCGGTTGTGCAGGGTGTCTTGGAGATCTTCTGGCTATCGTGTTTTGGTAAAATCTGCTGTCATTCCTAAAGATGAGTCGTCTGTCGGGTCTGTAGATTCTTGTGGTAGGTTTTGGGTTGTAACTTTCACTGGTGATCACATTGTTGTACCGCACATATTACTTACGGTTAACAGTTACATGTTAAAAGTTTAACATCACATTTAGGTGATGTTAGTTTGTTACAGAGATGTCATTGTCATACACTCACGTCATTTACGACATTTTCACATCATCCGGCTATCTCACACAAGCTTCTCCTCGTTTACAGGTTTTATATTGACTACATACTTTCGTACGCTGTATCAGCAGCGGAGTCTGAGATACAACTGAACTAATTTACTATAGGGGGTGAAGAGGCTGTCCGCGCGCGGGTAGTTTATCAGCGCGAAAAGTAGTTCTCACTTATTATTAATTATTTTGCTTTAATTCGCTTACAACTTAATGACATCGCTCTTTACTTTTATTACTCTTTTATGTGACGAGGGGTAGTTACGGATTTATTTAGTTTCTCAAATCTAATTTTATTAACTGCTACATTGGCAAATCGGCAGGTTACTACCGGTTTGGGGCATGGAGAAGGGTTCATTCGTACCTTATTAAAACCAATATTAGTATAATCAATTTTTTTTTACTTTTGTGGGATTTAGGCTTATTAAATCGTCACAAAACCTACAATATAAGGTAATAACAATCTCCACAACGTTTTGGTTCGTAGGAACAAAATCTAAAAAGCAGTTTTTTTACATGTTTTGTATTTTTACGGTTTTAAAATTATTTTAGTTTTTAAATTTTGTACACAATCTAACATCCTACAAAGAAAAAAGTCACATTCTTGGTCCTCGGTAAGACACAGAAATAGGCCTATTAACGAAATAAAAATGAGCCAGATTAAAGTAACATACCGCCACGTAATATAATTAGACGTTCACCCAGAGTTCGAAAGAGGAAAAGATTGACTGAGGTAATAGGTGGCTAAAGAAGTGAGTAGACTGCAGTTATTACTGTGTAACAAAAACAGCAGGCAAGAATAAAAGAAAATGCTTAATTTATGGACAGGAAACCAGTCACGTAAGACTAGCTTGAAGGTTGAACACCCCTTTACTTTGCAGATATTGTAATTTCTTTTATTTCTACAATTATTTATAAGGCTTGTTTTAACACACACAAGTGGCTTAGAAATGGGCCTACGTTAAGTGATTGTTGAATTTTGCTAAAATTTCTAATAACTCTGGCGAGTGAAGGGAATTGATTCCCGGATCCCTTCGTAGTTACGCCATAGCATAAAACTATGAGAAAAAACAAATACTTGAGAATGCAAAACAATGCAATAAGAATTTAAAGGGTGGACAACTGAAGCTCAAGTGAGAGAAATAAATGACAGCAATAAGGAAGAGTAATATCATACAAGACAGACAGTATACACAATGCCACCTTCAAAAAAACTCAAAAAGAAGCTACTGACTATAATTTACGTAAGCATGCGAGTTTTTATTCGCTATTCGCTGTAGAAAGACTGCGCTTCATTGAAAAGTGACAATTTAATAAATAAGAATTTCTATTGGCCTAAAATCGTTTTACACAAGAAATAACCTTATTAACAGTCATACTCTCACAATGTGACGAGAACGCCGTGAAAATATTTACCGCGGTTTTCTTCTACGGTAAGCACAAGTATAGCTAGGATATCCCATGGGAAATCCTATGGGATCCCATAGGATCACAAAACAAAACGTTGAGATCATAACAGATGACTCTGTTTCGGAATTAGATATCAGTTTCAAGTCCCTATAACCCACGAGGATTACTATAATGATGATGGTGATGATGAGTTGTGATGATAATATGTAAAATGACGTGTGTGTGTGCGTGCGTGCGTGCGTAGACTGTTGTGTATGGGTGTGTCCGATAGTAAATCTTCAGTCTACGGTCTGCGTCTCTGCATATTTGCGTATCCGAGTGAATCAAGTTTCACCTTGACAATTCCAGACGCCACATATTAGGCGCTCGCGCGCATTTTGCGTTCCTTATCGTAACGTAGATCAAGTATAAAATGTGTCGATAGACAGCAGCATTATAAGGCAGCTGGTTTTTCATTCTATTGAAAAATTTTTAATTTTAGACATATAACAACAATATGAATTAATTAGGAGATTGGATGTTTTCTGTTGTCGCTCGACACCCGAAGTCTGCTGGAAGAACCAGTTTATTACTCAAACCAACTATGAGATTGATGTAGGAAAACAAACATTGGGTTTTAATTTAACGTTTAGACCTGTATAGTTAGTTAAACAGGCGGCTTGTTATAATCTGATAATTTGTGAATGTAGAAAACAGTAAAAAATTATGTAGGTTATTTGAAATACGTTAGTCATTATCCCATATAAGCGAGACCTACCTGATACAATTAAGAATTGCATATCATTTTACCTAACAAAGCCAACCTAACTGAATAAAAAAATTCAAATAGACTTCTAAACTTTAGCGTAATTTCTTTTTATCTTATGTTAATTTGTTAAATCTGAGATGATTCATAAATACTTCTTTATTATTACATAATTGCAATTTCTTTATTATTATTTATTGTTACGACCGTCGTATGGTACAGAGGAAAACAAAATACAAGACACCAATTAAGCTTTAATTAATCACTAATCACCAGCTTTAATTATCATAATAAAACAGTTTGTAATCAACAAGATAGTCTCTTACAATAAATCCAATAAAAATTGTTCACACGCAATAAAAATGTCTACTAATATAAAACACAATTGTAGGCCTATTACATTCGTCCCGCACAATTATAAAACACATAACACTTCGCCACAATAATTCAAACCGCACTCCAATAACCACTTGAACGCACAGTATAATCGCCCGACAATAACTCGCAACTCAAACTGACTGAGCGTCGCTGAGTACTTGTATATATACGCCGCCGAAATACCAGAATATTCCATACTGCGCGTCAAGAATGTTACTAGAAAACACCAGAACATAATTGGTTGCGGCCAACACAGCAGGCTCGGACCGGTGAGTCCGGAACAATCTCGCAACGCATGTTGAGAATCATGTACGCACACAACATTACAGCCGGATTCCACTGGATCGTTCGAGAAACACGTAGATTGTTATGTAATGTCGTAACAATATAATTATTTGTTAAATATATTTTATTATACATTATTATTTATATAATTATTTATTATTGTATGTTATATCATTATTTCGTAAAATACCAGCTTCAAAGAATTAGATTTTATTGTATTGAATTCCAGCCTCTGTAGAGGTCACCTATGTGCAGATTTTAAAACAATTTTATTGTTTCACAAAGCAAAAACTTTCGTTAATCTTAAAATAAAGACGTTTAGACGTTTGCATAAAAGTTAGTCCGTTACTATCTTTGGTTTTTACAAGTTTCTTTCTTTTCCTGTACTCTGAAAGTAGCGGCTACGCTACCGTAAACCTTCTTTCATGTCATCTTTTCTAGAGCTGGCTACAACTATTCTTTTGGTTCGTGCTTCAAGAAATATCCTAACATGTTATATTCTCTATTTTCATTCTTCAAATTTTACTACGGTATAACCAGTACGTTCTTTTTATTTGCATTGGCTCCTCCTTTAGTTTCGTTAAACAGTCATCTCACATTATCTCTTCACCGGTAGTGAAACTGATTGTATTAGTTAAATACAAATAACAGTCACTCATTATTATACTCAAATGTAATGTCGCGGCATGTGGTGATTTCGCCAACACGTGAATTATAAAATTACCGTTCCTACAAATTCGGATTGGATATTACTTAAGCTAATGTATTTTGTCTACACATTCTTTGTCTAATGCATTTGTAAGTAACTAAGTAACGTAAAAAATAAGATCACAGTAAGCCCCGTCTCACATACGAATCTATAGAAATACAAAAAATTAAGCTTTTAAGGTAACATAAAACAAATTTTTTGTTTCCTAATACAAAAACCGTTTATTTTTTTAAATCTTTTTTGAAGCTCCTGTGTATCCTTACGAAAGTGGAAGTCGGACATCGAAACGCCATGTAATCATGCTAAGATGATTTGTACGAGTCAGACTGGCTCTCTTAACACTCGAAACTGGAAAATTATTACGCATTGTGAGACGACCCGTAAACAGTTAAATACGCGTACGCCAATATCGTTATCCCGCTTCTGTATCACTTAACGTGACAACGAAGTCGTCAAACGCAGTTTACAGATGTGCGTCACAGAACGATATAACAAATGAAACAACAATTGCCATGGACTAATCGTCAGTTGCATTACTCACTGATCGCATTATAAGATTTAACTGCACGATGATTTAATAATCATATCAAAACAACCTTCTAGAATGTTATTATACTACTACTAAAAAGCCATGTATTTCCGAACTGAGGTTACGGGGACGATGTATGTCAAGTTATAAGTGATTTTTAATTTTATTTATAATGATAACGAAAAACCATTACACTTATTCACCAGCGACTCTCTTATTAAACATTTTTAGCTTGTGTTGTTACAACTTTCAGTACCATAGTGCACTGGCGCAGCGGAGGAGGTTTTTTTTGGGGGGATGAAGAAAAAAAAGAGGAATTCTTCTAAGAGGGATGAAGAAAAAAGTGTCAGTAAAAATGTAGTCATATAAGTCTAGCTAAATAATCAGAGAATAAAATTAAGTAAATTATTAATTATGTAAATTATTAGCTGCACTATCGTACGCTATAGCTTCTTGAGAGTACAAATCCTAATTTTTGAGTTTATGGCTTCTTAGAGAGAGGAGGACATCAGAAAGTTGAACATAAGAAACTGAAAAGCCAGGGCACGCAATAGGGAAGAACGGAATCGACTCTTGGAGCAGGCCAAGACCCTCTAAGGGTTGTAGAGCCGCAGTTGATGATGATAATGGCTTCTTAGGGAGAAGGAAATAAGAATCCTTCAAATGTTTATTCAGTAAGCAGTGTATCCAACCCGGTTTACGATATCCATATTGTAGTAATTCATTTTATTTCACTATAACTTAATGATGTTCTGTATTACTTAGATTTTGCTTGATATTCGACTCTTATACAGACTACTTTTTGTTAATTTGTATACAGATTGTTATAAAGCCTATTAATTGTTATAATGATTTTCCGATGTGTATTAAATTATTTTTTGTATTTTTTAATTTTATGTTTTATTGCCCATTCGAAAACAAACTAATAATTAATATCTTTAAACGTTCCGTTATTCGGTAAACTAAATGCGACGTTCCTAACGAAGGTTCGTAGTTTCTACCGGTGAACTGATTTGTATGGCAGCTTCAGCAAATTGTGCAGTCAGTTACGTATTTGCGCATTCCGTAGCGCGATTTTTAAATGTTTGTTTCTGACGACCTATTTACATTCTGTGAGAATCTATGATTCATTTCTGGGCAAAACAAGTAGATCGAAACAATTCCATGTGGTGCAAATATTTATAGAGCGTTGTAAGTTCTTCAAAAGAACTTCTTCTTCTGATAGTTCCTATCCGATTCGGATGTTGGATATCATACAGATTATTTTAACTTTCTGCACTGCTGCAGGGAATAAGTCAGTTGTATTCATGCCAAACCAGGTCCTTAAATTTCTCAGCCATGAAATTCTCGGTCGCCCAGCATCTCTCTTTCCCTGTACTTTTCCCTGTAGTACGGACTGCAATAAGTAAAATCTCTGTTTATTTCTCATGAGATGTCCCAGATACTGAAGCTTTCTTATCTTCACTTAACTTCCCTTTCTTTCTCCATCTTTCTGAGAACTTCAACATTAGTTATATGTGCTGCCCATGAAATGCTCAGTATTCTACGGTAAAGCCACATTTCGAAAGATTCCAATTTTTTAGCTGTGGCTTCAGCCAAAGTCCAAGATTCTACACCGTAGAAGAGGACCGAGAATACGTAGCAGCGTAAAAGTCTCATCTTTGTGTTTATTGTTAAATCGTTACTTTTGAATAAACTGGTCATTCTTGTATACACTGCTCTTGCCTTTTCAATTCTGCTCTTTATTTCTTGAGAGTGGTCCCATTGTTAATTGACTGTAGTACTAAGTCAAGTTTGCTTGTACGTTCAACTGGCCTTTGGCAGGCCCGGATTTAGGTGTCCTGCCGCCCGTAGGCACTATTGTTAGAGCCCCCCCCCCCCCAAAGGAACTTCTATATATTCAATTCTTCTTGACTGCTGAAAAAAATCTCCATTGCAAATATCTAAAATTAAATGTATAAAACTAAAATTAAATCTAAAGTATCTAATATAAAACTAAATTAAATGTGTCAAGTTCTTCCCTTCATTTAAACAACATTCTCTATTATGCTATGAATATATGATAATGCGCAGTAGGGACTGACTTCTAGATCGAGGTGCCCCAAGCGATATCGAAACAAACTATTTTAGTCGGCAAAAAAGCGGACAGGAATTTCAACGGAGTGTCCAGACCTGTATATACGACCGTGCTCCGCTCCGACCACCGCTATCGATAGGCCCAGTGTCAATACCGTGTTATTGAAAGATGTAGGCCCTAAGTAAAGGTTATTTCTAAACCATTTTCTTCAATTTGACCATAATGCAAGTGCCCAATACAAATAATGTAATTAAAAAACCGAAAACATGAAATTTTAACAAATAATTTTTCACCTCGTGCCGCCCCCCTGAGCCTTCCGCCCCTAGGCACGTGCCTAGTGTGCCTAGTGGGAAATTCGGACCTGGCCTTTGGTTTATATTAAGGGTGCAGTTTGTGAACTTTTTCTTAGATACAATCATTAGCTTTGTTTTATTAACACTGATGTCTAGACCATATCTACGGCTGCTTTCTGTCACTCTATCCATTATTTGTTGCAGCCCCTCTAAGCTATCTGCAAATGTGACGGTTATCATCCGCATAATGTATGTTATTTATTCTTTCACCGTTCAGAGAGATTCCCACATTACATCCATCTAAAGCTTCTCTAAAAATCTTCTCATCAAATGAATAGATCAATAAAAATATAATGTGCTAAAGCTACTTAGCAGCTCATTCATTTAACTTCAGAGACAGTTAAAGATGGTATTCAATTTAAAAATATAAAAAGTGTAATTTGTTTATCATATAGTGCTTGAACTACTATAATGAACATTCGTAAAAACACAAGCACTGTAAAACAACACTGCAGTTTATTCTGTTTGACCAAAGCCTAATAAAACTCTCAGTATGCACACGCGCGCATACGCGTGCACGGACGATTTAATGTATTAGTAGGACGCATATAAACCAATATATAATCGTACAAAGGGAGACGAAATTCTTGTAAGGTTAGGAATCCATGATATACTGTAGATTCTCCAGCACAGGAAAGAAGAGAAGAGACGGTAAGAACCACGTCTCAGAGAAAACAGGTTTCTTTGATAGAGGAGAGGTTCAGAGTTACGATTTTGGAGCCGTACTCTCACATACATACTCAAACTTGATGCATGCTCTGTTCCTAACGGAATAGAGGTCGGACGTGAACTATCAATGAGTTCAAGATATTTCAGTAAAGGAAACGTAACCTTTCCTCAGAACCAAATTACGAAGTTGCTAGGACACTTCAAGCACATCTAGTGAATACTGACTTCTTGATACCACAGTATAAGTCACAGAATCAAAAGATCAGACTCCTGGGTTAGATACTAAGATTAAATATCAGTAAACTTTTTCATTCATCAAGACTAGTATTCTTTCAGATAGTATCCAAAATTTTTTAACATCATAAGTACTGCAACAATCAAAAATTACATTTTAAAGCTATTTTGCTAGCTACGGAATTAGTTATTATTACCTCCTCTTCTTACGTGATGAAAGTTGTCTAATGAGAATACCTCTTTTAACTTATTTCAGATCTACTGGGCCAATACCAAATATCAAAGTTGCAGCAACCCTCCAGTAACGTATAGCTTTTGATTGACCAGGAAAAAAGAAATATCTCAGTTAAAAGATCAATGTGCGAAAAGTAAGTATTAGGCCTACTAACCGTAGAAAAAAAGCTGTAATAAATTTAATAGCTTTAATGAAATTATTTGTCGATAATACGTATTCCGTATAGCACTATAGTCAGAAACATCCCTTACCTTTAAACAGTCTCAAGTTTCGTGTTTTCATCGCGCGCACACACACACACACACAAGCGTTTACTAAAAACCTAATTTGTCGGATGGGTGGGTCAGCGGTACGATTCAATGGGGCTTATCCCTCTCAAAATAAGAAGCTTTTGCGGTGAAATGAGTTCGTACCGGTGGTGCATAGTGGTTTGAAAGTATCATGACCGAAGTTTATATATATTAAGTCTATTGTGTAACGCAACTAGTAATGAAGTGCCGTAAGTAAACAAACAGGGATGGAGCACGCTCCGTAATTTGACACCCCTATACAGCTGTTTGTCGGCGAAACTACCCTGTGGTTAGTCACTCAAACGGATACTGTTGCGTCAAAGTAACCAATACTGTGCGTATCTTAATCTGTCCCCGGCAATAAACCTATTTGCACAAGTATTTGTTACGTTCAGTAGGTCACTCATGGCAGCCGAATGCCTGGAACCTACCACCTGCGCATCGTCCAACGCACAATTCATTACTAACCATACCAGTAACATTATCAGTTATCTTAATTGTCAACATTATATTATATTAAATAGTAACATAACAGACACGGTGTATGATACGCTATATTTATTAAGATAGTAATATTTCCTCAATAGTAAATTATCGATACATTTATAAGTATTCAGATGTTAATGATTTAAATAACTTTGATACCTTCATGTACAATATAATTAATTGCACACACTCATATATATATATATATATATATATATATATTTATAGTATTAATAAATAGATTTATTAATTATATCTTATGATGATAGCTGAATGCTATTGAAACACTTTTATTTACAAAATAAAATATATTCTTGTAATAAGTTTTATTACTAATAATAATATAGAATATATAACAAGAAAAATTTGAGCATTTATGACTATATTCTAAGTGTAATAAAATTTTAATAAAAGTAATAATAAATATTTAATATTTTATAATAATAATAATAATAAGGATGTATTAATTAGGATGTTATACTAATTTATTGTTAATTTTATTTATAGTTAATTATGAATTACAAATGGTTAACGTGACCCGGGTTCATGTGCGTGGAATAAATATTTAGTAAGTGAATTTATCTAATACCACTACACAGGGAACACTTCATCTAGTGTCATGTTGTTACATATAACCTCTATTTTGCTACGCTAGTCGGTCTTGACATCTCAGAAATAATGACACAGAAAAAACTACAGGCTTCCAGAATACGAGGGTAACGTTAATTGTTCCCTGAGAATTCGGCTTTAAGAAAGCTGAATCCTTTAAAAATAAATGCAGCATACCACGAATAAAAGAAATCCCTCTACATATGATGAGAATAACGTACAATCTTATGCATGAAAAGGCGGAATAGATGGATGAAGACGTTTATAGTTGTCAAATTATGAATTAAGAAAACAAGAAATATAGTCTGCTGACAACGAAGCAATTACCAAAGACGGAGACAAGTATCCCACGACAACCGTCGACTTGATTCAGAAAGAAAAAAAAATAATAATAATTAATTTTCCTCATAAATAAAACAAATTAGTGTACAAAAGAATTTTGGAGAAAGAAGAAATTTCGAGATCTTGCAATATTATGCCTATATGACAAAAAAAGAATTTCTGGAATAACGATGTATGACGCGTTAACAGCAGACTAGCAGATTCAACAAAAGATGGTAAAAGACGGAAGTACAGCCACCAAAGAGATCAACAGCATTGGACATCTACGTGAGAAGAGACTCAATACTTTCAAAATGGGTTCCTTGTTATAAAAGAAGCCTTTACAAGAATGTGTTTCTGAATAAGTGAATAGAAACTCCAATACACAACTGCGGGAAAAACCCAACGATCGAGCAATAACCACTTACAGATTTGACTGTGTACCATCTATAAAACTACTGTAAGTCTAGTAATGGATCGTTCCTCTAAGACTTAGGACAAAAACAATGAGAATGTAATTCCTGTTAAATATAATTAAAAGGAAGTACATGAAGGAGAAATTCCAATCGGGTAACGGCTTGTAACGAAGGCGTGTTTTTACCATGAAAACCACCGATTACACGATTTGTAAAATCAGTGAGAAGTAAACTGATTTAACTCTTGAAAAAAGTGTGTCAAATTGACGCGACGCCTGTGTATTATAAGACACTTGTAATATATAAATTATTTAATTTAAGACAAATAATTCCACATAAGCCATTTTCAAGAGTCTAGTGATTACCTAAAGGTGATGTGCATTTGCGTCAATTCGCGATTTGCAACTAATTTGGTTTCCAAATTAAGCAACCAGCTTAGTTCAGCAATTCATTTTGTTTAATCTGACGCTCGTAAACAATTACAGTTTGAACAGTACAGTAAATACTGGCTTTACAAGTATTATTCCGTTGACCTGATGCTTTATACGCTGATTTACAGTTTTGTCCTCGTCTTTCGAATGTTTATTAAGTTCGAGGTCAATGTAGGGGACAGAACACAATTATCGTATGACGTAATGAAAGCATAAGTCTGGCTTTTCGTAAAGCCAACTGTAATAACCTTTAAATACAAGTAGAGATGAAGAAACGGATCTCGAACTTTTTTGGGGAGGGGGATTTCGGAAAACAACACAGAAACTTTGTGGACTGTACGTAATAACATTACAATCATAATAAAACAATTGTAAAATAATGTAATATAATCTAGCATGGAACCTGATTTAATTAATACTATTTAATTAATACCTGAATGGTAACCTAATTACGTAATTAAGTAAGGACAGTGACGGGCACAGAATTTACTTAAAGGAAGCTACTTTCAAGACCCTGAAAATGGTCGTTGTTTTGACATTATTTAGTCACAATGACTACTCGTCCCCGCGAGAGATACATTGGAGGATTTTTAAAAACTACTAAAAATTTCACGTTGTTTAAAATTATTAGGACTACATATTTCCCCTTGGTATGGCATTAGGGGACCATCTCGCCCCTCCCCATCAAACTTTATATCGTAAATTCTACAGACGTTCTGTCTCCTTTTTGATCGACTTGCTGATTTCAAGCCTCAGCCATTATCAACCTGACCAAGGTGATTCTTGGACCCTATCTCGGCAAAATCTCGGGGTGATGGCTGACCCCGACTAATAGGAGGTCACATCAAAAACCTCTGTTCCTGTGGAACTGCAAACACGCGAGTTGTATCAGAATATACAAGAATATACAATATGTAATACAGTATACAAGAATACACATGATGTAAAATATTTCTTTCTTAAAATTTAAGAGCTTCTTAGTTTACTGAAATTTACTTTTGTTCGCTGCTAAGTGCTTGCGTATGCAATGAATCTTTGGCTCCGTGGTTACCTTTTTCTTAGTTGGTACACCCGACGCGGATTAGCCGGATTTTATTAAATTGCTCCCCCAATCAAATCAAGCCTAAGTCTCAAACTTTCCAGAGTTAGTAGAATGTGTTAACGCTATTATTTCTGTGGATAATAATCTCACCTCTACATATCCGTTCTTCTTAAGACAAAACAGAAGTTATGCTCATTAAGTTTCGTACTTCTTTGCATTGTGTTACTAGTATTTTGCAACAACTTACACAGCTACATTAAATAAAACAGGAAAAGTTTTTTTTTAATATTTCTTTTTTTTTTATTAAATTTCTCTCTCTGCATTGAAGTCGTAATATACGGCAAAACCTTTTCTAACGGATGCATCCCATTATCGGACAATCACAGTGCAAGACGAAATGTTTTTAAAATCCCTAACAGTTTCATATAGGATGTAATTATTAAACCACATCAGAATAACGAATCTTCTAGATACCGGACACGAACAAAAATAGTAATTTTTACTAAATGTATTGGAACACTTGTCTGTAACGGTCAGAATTGCCATATTTGAAAGGTTACCAAGATTCCGATCATAAAATTTAACAGTGTTTCTCACTGCCTAAGCGAATCAGTTTCGCTATTCCAAATTGTCGTAACTTGCTGAAAATCTGCTAACCCATGGCCGGCTCTAGTAGAAGGCCGGAACATTAAACGTGGCAACACTGGAAACATATAATATTTTGAGGCCGACTGGACGATCTCTTAATTTATGCGTTTGAATAATCGAATCGCGTCATTTTTAATTGCTGGTTAACAGCAGTTTAATAATTCTTCACTTTTTTCAATTAAAAGTTTATTATGTAAAATACTGTTATGTTATTTAAGAAATTTAAATAATTAACTCATTCATATGACACGAATTCAATAATTCGAACAAAATTAATTCATTAGGCCTAACACTAATTCACTAATTTCTTCAACTTAAACGTATTGTACTAAGTGCGCACAGACTTATAATTTAGATTTAGCTATGAATAGGCCTACTCATTATTTTAGTAATGCTATAAAATTAAATCAAAGTATAACATGTTCACTTTAGCTGTTATATTACACTATGCTTGTAGGCCTCAGACGCAACATTGCCACGTTTAATGTTCCGGGCTTCTACTAGAGCCGGCCATGGCTAACCGCATCGTACTAAACGAGGCCATTTGATTTTTCCACCATTATCAAGTCCTAAACAACGATCTTAGAGCTTAATAAAGGACTTTTTTGACCCGATAAACGACAGCACACGATAAAACTAAACATTTTACTTTCTGATGCTAAAGTCTGTCGTTGTCCACCTAATTTCTAATTTATCGTATGATTTTTCTTTGCTTTCATTATTATCACGTTTTCTGAACCTTTATCGGTAAGTTTAATGCTGATGTAAGGGACGACATGTGTGTTGTGTAATTGTAGAATATTAGTAATAGTAGTAGTAGTAGTAGTTTTTTGAAGAGGAGAAAGTGCATCTTTCACCGGCAAGGGGCCTGTCGACTGCTCCCTGGTGTATCGGATTCTATCCGAATAACAAAACTCCCTCACACATTAGGCGTAACTCCACGTAGGAAGCGTTCCTGGCATTACTACAAGGTGGTGGTACCCCTGTTATTCCGTCTGACTACCAACTCATTTTACATTTTCCCTGTGAGTTAAGACTATATTAAATCTTGTTCTCTCTTCTTCTGCTTCACTACCCTCCAATGGCGGTGGCGACGTGGTCCCAGTGGTCCTCACCGGCTAGTGTCAGTCGGAAAAGTGCGGTAAGCGTCGTCCACAGCCGAGTCACCATAGTGGCAGGCTGGTCTCAGCATTTTTACATCCTATGATAATAAGCATTAAAGGAGCCATGCCCAGTAAGAAATTGGGTGAGGTAATGACCTACCCCATACCCGCTTCCTGTCCATCCGGCAAGGTTCATGATCAGCCTGGCAGTTCATCTTCCTCTGGCCTCAATAGCGGTAGAATTTGCTGTTAGCGAATGGTTCCGCAAATAGCCGCAAGAATTTTACCATCAGGGAATCTATAGATTAGTGCAACAGTGGCGACACATAGTGAGCTCTCTTGCCTCTGCAAAAGTCACTTCCTTGCCTACTTCGACTTTCCTTGTGTATATGCACTTTCTGTCAGCTGCAGTAAGATAAATAGGAATGATCTCTGCAACCACAATAACATCTAGTTTCAACACCGTACGGTAAGAGCTTGCTACTCTGTAATCTCTACGTCTGTGTATCGTGGGTATTATTTTCTTGTACTATCACTGTTGAAGTGCTTCAGCCCAAATCTTGCTGACGTACAGAAGGATAGAATGCGTGCCTCACATGACAAGTCGTAGCTTACTTGTTGTTGGACCCTCTGTGTTTCCCATAAGTCTGCTCAGAGTTATAGTGACATTTCCATCTTTATCGGACACGGACTATATCTGTTCCCAGTACGTGAGCATTGCATCCAACTTCATTACCCAAGTACTTGACAACGTCCTTCGTACAGTAGTTTCTGACTCAACATGTACCTCGAGCTTCGTAGGGAACAACTACGTTTTCTTTGTAACCAAGTTGCGACCATGGTCCTTCATCCAAGTGGATTCTCGTCTCATAACTTAGGTGAATCTCCTCTATATGTCCTCGGTATCACATATAACCACCACTGCCGCTATGTCGGCTATGTCAGGCATTCCATGCGGAAGATTACATCATAGCAAATGTTCCACAGGTCAGGTCCCAGGAGAACGGCCCCTGCTGTGATCTTCCTTATGTGAGGTTCCTCTGTTGTGGCGCTGATCATCTCCATCCGTGAGGTAACTTTTGAGATAGTGCGATACTCTGAAGGCGTGTTGCCAAGAGTTGAAGACATATTTTGTGTCCAGTGTTGCCAACATAACGATTTGTCTGGAGTAGTGGTTATCCTCTTGGGCTGCCTCAAGGTTTTAACCACTTCCTCCAGGTAGAACGTCCTCTTCTAAACCCTTGTTACTCTCGGAAAGTCCCCTGCACTCTCAACGGCTGCCGAAAGGCATGGCTTCAACAAACTGTCCAAACGTTTGTCAAGCATAGTATGTCAAGCATGCAAAGAGGACCGTATGCTTCTTAAGAGTCTGGATTGTTTTTCCCTTGTTCATTAGCATGATACGTTGTGTTTTCTACTTTATATAGACGACATCGTTCCTCAAACAAGTGTTGCACATATTGAGAAACAACTGGGGGCAGGTTCTTGAAATCGTCTTCAACACTCCCACAGATATACCATCAGGTCCAGGAACTTTGGGCTTTTTTTATTCTGCATGAAACGCTCAGCCTGTGGCAGCTCTACTCCAGTGAATAGAGGTATCCTTTTCTGCAGGTCGGGTAGTCGGGTAGAACATCGTTCTCCCTGACCGGATGAGTCGAAAAGAGGGCGTCCACGAAGGCCTCCATTTCTGTTATGGTTAGGATAGGACTAGGTGCCTGCGCATGGAGTACATGCATGACGACTTGTAGCCCAAGTTCGATGGGTCGTTGTTTATATCCTGCCCTATCTTTGCTCCTACTAATTGTTCTTTTGAGTTTTTCTTCGCTTTATTGTAATAGGTGATGAGGGTTTCAGTGGCTTCAGCATTTCTTCGTTTCCTCTAGCGACTCTGCGTCTAGGTAAAGACATCTCCTACGGAAGCCAGCTATTTCCTCGGTCCACTAATATTCATGTGGCCTACGAGGTTTATTCTTCCGTGGCACCGAGACACATCGCACGCTTTGCTTATAAGTCGCACTGTGGCGTCGTCTACCTCCCAACTATACCTGTCATAGAAAAACAAAACAAACAAACAAAATATGGGAATAATAACTAACATGTAAATGTAGTGTTCAGTTTTGGAAATTTCAAAATCCTGGAACCTCAGGACCCAAAAAAAATATCAAAACTTTCAAAAAAATTATGAAAATCCAACATGGTGTTACACTAAAGGGAATTGTAACTCAAATACAAAATCACGCTTTTAATGTTTATTGTACATTATTCTGTGTTCTACAATTGTTATGTTATTTGTAAAGAAATAGTAGAAGAATCGAGATTTTTGTAATTTTTCCTATAATTGAAAAATTATCTAACATCGAAATTTATGTAATAATAAATGTACTGCGTTCAAAATAGTGAGCGAGTTCTGCATCACAGTATAGCTTACGAGTATAGGAAGACTAGAAATGAAACGGTCTGTGTGGGAAGCGTATAGAAAGGCAGTTAGTATCCGAACCATATTGGATGTGAAACCACTTGACATATGACGAGTAAAACCACACACGTAGAGACTAATGCGAACCCAGTTGGCTGTTTCATTCTCAATACAAACAATATCTTCTGGATACCTAAACAATACGCCTTGTTATTATCTTTACTTGTTTATTGATGCGCGCAATCTCTCTCTCTCTCTCTCTCTCTCTCACACACACACACACGCACACACGCGCGCGCGCGCACACACGCGCACACACACACGCACACACACACACACACACACAGAAATATGGGGCTTCTACGAAAACTTAATCTCGCCTTACGTACTGTTTACCATCAGAATATATTTTCCTTTAATCTAAATGTAAATTTAACATTACAAAACAATAATTTGTATATTTTTATATAAAGAGTCGGAAATCCTTTTGAATCTGACTCTTTTCCTCATTTGAAAACGGTATTCAAGACGAGAATATGTTTTGTGTATATAAGAGGAATAGAAGCTACATATCAAAAGGTTGTCGTGTATGATTATATTTTGTATAACAGATTTTAGTTATTACATTACTTGATGAGAAACAGTAAATTTAAATTAATAAATTTGTAATATAAAATTTATTTTAAAAATTTACATAAAAACGTGACATCAAAAATCAGTTTATTAATGTTCCATAATATAGAAACAGTAAAGTACGTGATAGTTCGACTTCACTGAAGACGTGATCGCGAGGTAGAATGGCAATTCTCATATATGCAACGTGTCGTGACACAGAATGAACACCATGGCTGGCAAAGGATACGATGGGGGCGGTCCGCCCCAGGCCCCGTATGTTTCAAAAAAATTTCACTACGGTCCTTTATCTCCATTCCTCGAAAAAATTTTGCTGTTAGGTTAGCAGTGTACTTGGAATGTTTAAATATTGTTTTAGAATAAGTTAATGTCACTTTAAAATATTTTCAAGCTATTAAAATCATACTGGATGTGGGTTTGACAAAAATTAAGAACTTCAAACATTTGCTGTTGAAGAAAGAAGCATATTCATTTAAATGGTATAAACTTTGGTACTGAAACATGTCACTCAGAGAACTAATGACGAAAAATGAAAAGAAAGACTACCATGTTAATTATCAAAACGACACTGACTTAACTCTACAAGATGAAGTTAGAGAACTGTTGCAAAGGTCCTCTGATATGAAGGAGATATCAAATGTATTTAATATGCTAAAATCAAAATTCTTGATGGAAGCCTCTGACAATGATTTAGAATTGGCTGTAGAAAAGTTCAGCCTTGTAAATGACTTTAATGAAATACAATTGGTGGAAGAAGTAAAAATATTTCGACGCCATGTGCGCCCTACAATGACACCGCAAAAGCAGCAGTTATGTAGACAGCCAAGGAAGTTATTCGGTTTATTGTCAAATATGGGTTCATGGAATCCACTCCCAACCTGAGTCTCAACCTACAGTCTCTTTCAACAATTTGCCTGTCTGTGGCACCATGTGAAAGAAGTCTCTCAAAACTTAAATAAAAAAATAAAAAATTATCAACGATGAGTGAGGAAGATTGGAAAACACCATCAATGTAAATCTCCTTTGGATTTCGATAATCTTCTTCTTTTCATTATTCCAATCCTCTTCTACCACAAGGTGTAGAGGTTGAACAAAGGTGTCACCACCGTGGTCTCTGCATGGCCAGGACTAGATTGGCTTCGTTTCACTGATTTCGATAATTTAATAGATAAATTTAATAAGATAAAAGCCTCCCTCTATTAGTGGAAACACTATTTAATTTCTATTGTAAGTGACTAAAGCTTTGATTTTTATTCTTTTATACGTTTCTTTTATTCTGTTTCGTTAAAAACTATAGACAATGAGTAAAATGTTGAGGTACATACTGCTAAAAAAAATTATAAATTATATACCTATACGATAGAAAACCGTAGTTGGAGCCTCAAATGAAAGGCCGCCGCCGGGCCTTGGATACCCTTTTCCGCCGCTCGACATATATCATAATACCGATGATTGTCATACATTATACATTACATATGATACATCATAGATTAGACTAAACATTTGACGTTAATAATCATAATGATAAAACGTATATGTCAATTGAAAAAATGTTAGTAAACATTCCTACCACGAGTGACATGACTGACGGTTAACAGTGTTGTTTGAAGTAATCCATGAACTCGTAATTTAATTTAATTTGGTGATTAAAAATATAATTTGTTAAGTTTATTTGCATTTGTCTGTTTCGTTCCTCATTCCACAACAAGTAATTAATTCGTACATAGGTAGCCATCGCTCCCCCAAAACAATGACTCAGTCCCCCCAAAATGCCTCACTCTCCCCTTCAAGGTTCATCTTCAGCCTATGTCTCAAATGTAATTCATAATCACTATTTTAAATCATCAAAAGACTTGAAATATTTTTTTTAATAATTGAAAAACTACGCTATAGTTGAATTACATTTAATGAACTATAATTAATAATATAGCTGAATTAGGTAAGAGCTGCATAAAACAATTCGATGAAACTTGGAAATAAAAATTGTTATTACTTGACCATTTTGTTTCAACTTTCAACGACAAAATTTTGTTTTTCCTTTTATAATATTTCACGTTTTATTGTAAAAACGTTTAATTATTATAAAATTTTATAAAACAGCTTTAAAATAAAAGTATAAAAAACACAAAAGCTAAAAATTTATTCTGACTTTTACACAAGATTATGTAAAATTAAATAGCATTACTAGAAACGAATTCCACTGCCCTGATTAAAACAAACTCTCCAATTTTGTGTTGAAATGTGGAAAAACCAAAACATAACTAATTCACAAAAAAAGAGGAAAGTTAATATAATGAAAGCCTCAGACAGAATTTGATAACTAATTCAATTTATTAGTTAAAAATCGTCTTTAGGTTGATACAGCGTAACATTTAAGAGGTTTTCTTTGTACAATTGAAATAGCAAATTTTCAGATGACTCCCTTTTTTTAGCTAGCTAATTTACCCCTCATTTTGCCCTTATTTCACTTTTCCAATTCCCCCCAAAATTCTGATGGAGCAACCTGCGCCATGATCTTCCATTGTGGGCACCCCCGAATTTGTAAAAACATCTCTTGGTTTTTTTTTTATTGTTCAAAAGATATTTAACACGGATTTTTCAAAAATAAAAACGTAGAGATAAGATAACTTAAAAAGTCTCAGTCAGTTACAAAACATTTTTTACTAGCTTACTAGTCTCTGTCTTTTCTTTTTTAACATTTCCAAAGCCATTACTGGCTTCTCTTCTGCACCTTAATGAGTAAGCCTTAGGCTCATTATACAGACGTCTGTAACACAGTGGTGTAACTTAACATCTTACATGTTTTGTTTAAGAGGATGAAAAGAATGATGACATTACTCGTCACTGTGAGTGTGCGCCTTGAAAGGTCAGTTAGTTTCTACAGATTAATAATATTAGTTTTGCAACAAACTATTTGCGCCTTGGAAGTTAAGTAAATTCATAAAGTTTATTTGTAATATTAGTTTTGTAACAAACGTCTTCTTTAATAATCCAAAATAATTGAATTTCCATATTAAACCAAGTCGGTCACATTATCATATATAGTAATATGTTGCTATCTTTGAAGCGATTGCACAGCAGAAATATTCTATGTAAAATCTAGTCTGAAAAATTAAAGTATTTAATTAATAAAGTTTTGTTAGTGGTTATAATCACAAACAGAATTAACACTGTTGCACACCACTATAGAAAAATTATTCCGATTAGCGCTTTCAAGCTTCACACCTCATCATCGGATCCGAAAAATCAGATCAGAAACATCAGAATAGGAAAAAAATCATCAATCTGATTTTTCCGATCTAACGATGAGCTGTGAAGCTTGAAGGCGCTAATCGGAATAATTTTTCTATAGTGGTGTGCAACAGTGTTAATTTTGTTTGAAAAATTAAAGGTTTTTATTTTACAGATTTTAATAAGCAGGCGATTCTAATTTTCGTCGTACATACTGTATATCGTACACGTATTATATCCTACCGTTTTTATATCACATTATCAACAATCAGCAATTCAAAAAGTATTTTATATCTTAAAATCAAGTTTCTTAATACTTAAAATTAGACATAAAATCCTTTATAGATGTTCTTTTTTGTTTTATAGCTTGACACAAGATATTTAAAAAAATTAAAATTACAAAAATTTGATTTCTGCTTTAAAAATACAAAATTCAGTTTACTTGGATTGTTTTAATAATAATAAAATAATATCTTACAAAAAATGGTTAAAAAATATATCAATACTACTTTTATTAACAGTAGTCAATATTGACTATTATTTATTTTTCGAGAACACCAGCTATTATTAAAAGGTTAGACATAATCTAATACAATAAAATACAATTTACATAATTCAAACACTTTTGCTACAGTCTATTTCTTGATGCATATATAATATATTTAAAATTTATAATTACTTTACCTCAAGTTGTTTTTTCCTTATTTGGGACATGTTTCGTGAAACATATTGTTCCCATCCTCAGCCTTCTTAATTTTGAATTTTAATAGTGTCAAGATTCAAAATTGATAAGGCTTAGGATGGGAACAATATGTTTCCCGAACATATCCCAAATAAGGAAAAAACATCTTGAGGTAAAGTAATTATAAATTTTAAATTTATATAATATATAATCGAAATATATAACTTTATTTCTTGATTTTGTGCAAATCACACTTTAAAAGTCCATTTTCTTAATATAAATAAATAGAAAGAAATAATGTAATAGCTATTCCAGCACTGGGAATAAATATTTGATCTACAAACTTATGTTTGAACAACTTGAAAAGTTTAAAAAAAATACTAGTTTATAAGAACAGAGTATCGTATTCTCGTATCTTGAATCTTTGATGATTTATAATCGATTTAACATCGATAATAAGAAGTACTCGAGTTAGTTTGATACAAACACGGACTGAACGTTTGTGGTCGCAGTTTAGTGACAGGGAGATTGGTACACAGATTAGGCGACACACTTGAAGTTGACAATATAGTAGTGTTGTAACACAATTCAAAGACTGGTTTTATGTTGAACCGCAACGCCACCCTAAAGCGACCAGAAAATGGTCCGTTATTTTCAATCGAATTCAGGTTGCCATTTTGTTTTCAAGTGTTTTGCTGCGTTCACTAAATACGTACTGTTGTATTTGTTTGTTATCATGGTAGGACATCCTCGGTCATTAGATTTGTCATATGCAATTCATCCGAATGTAGTTTGCGTGTACAACTAGGTTTTTGTACGGCCTACTGGAAATCTTTAGAATATACCCTACTGGACCATAGTATGCCTAGAAGACAAAACGAGTATTCACTAACTTTAGTTCTGTCGTAAGGCTGGATCAATTTTACTGCCTCTCGATGTGCTCAAGCTTCTCTCAGTCATCAAATCTAGTCTACTCTAAACATTTATGAAAAAGAATAGTATGTAGGCTACCATTGACTTGTCTATGAGCCAAAAACCTCGGCTTCATATACGGAAAGAACTTGCTACTTCCGTCCTTAATTGCATTTTCTTCAAAATAAAGTACTTAGTCATAAAGTTAATTTATTATTATTATTATTATTATTATTATCATTATTAAATATCTCTTGAACATGCCATTTAGACATTAAGTTTTATCATTTTTCTCCAACTTGCCTTATAGTCGACTCAATGAAGGACCTTGGAATTGTTTGCAATGAACGAATTGTCATGAAAGCTTTTGTAATATCTTCTACATAGTGTCTGGAAAAAAGTTAAAAATAAAAATGATTTGGGCGTTCTCCATCAGGGATTGTTTCCACCCCTTCTCACTGGGTGGAAATTAAAAAGTATAAACAACCCCTAAATTACGAAATTACTTGTCATGATAGATTATGAAATTCTAAGAAAAAATATTAGTATACACTTTTTTATGAAAGCCAATAGTCTTCGAGTTACTGGGAGCTAAAAATTGTGATCCTCACTCCCTAAAATCTTTACCTCGTGATAGTCTTTAATAAATAACTCGCAAAATATTGAATCTATTTAAAAAATTATAAGGGCTCAAAATAAAGTTCACTGTACTCGGAATAAGTCAAATTTTTTTAGTTCCTCTATATTCAATACTTTGGGAGGTACACTGTTTAAAATTTGTGTTTCGATTTCGCCAAAACAGTGTTTGACTCGATAACTCAGGAATTATGGCTATGAAGAAAAGTGCGTATGGCCTAAATCGAATGTCATGAAAATACCTTTAAAATTAATTTTTTAATTAATTTTTTTTTATCATAGTATCAGTACAAATAACAACGTTATGATAAAAAGATTATTGTATTAACTTTTTCTAAAATAATTTTGTAATTATTTGCTACTGTAATTTGCTACTACGTAAAAATTTATGAAACGGCTGTTACATATCATTAAATACATTACTATCAGTATGCTCAAATTTTGTATTATTTTTCATTCTATTCGTTGTGATCTATCAGACTTTGAAATTTAAATCAATTTAGTGATTTCATCAAATGGAAAGATAATATATTAATAATTAACCCAAAAAAATATTAAATTTAGCAAAATAAAGTTGGACGCACAAAATAAAACTTATTTTATGACAAGCAAACTCCTTATTTTCTCATCACAGCCGGCAATTTTTTGTTGTAATTTGTTAGCCTATTAAATAAAAATTAAGAAAAATTCTCAACACGTATTGTTAATGTTTTTACCATCCCCAAATTTTTAAGATGTTTTAACTATCGCTTCTTAAAATATTAGACTTCGACTGTTAATTAATTTTGTAGTCATTTTCTGTTTTCCCTAAATAACTGAAAAATATTAAATTAAAAAAATGTAGTCATACTAAATAAGGCTTGTTAACAAATATGTAATTTTTAATTTTTGTAGGATACATACTTTGCGAGCTATGATAATTTAAATATGTGGTAATCTTAAATGAATTTCTAACTACAAAGTCAGCACTGAATGATCTATGGAAAGGCGTTGTACCTTGGGCACTTACATATTAATAAAATGTTAAATTAATAAAGACATTTAACTATTTTCTTAACGGATTTCCTCTTTCAGTTTTTTATCTTTTTCTTTTATCTTTCGCTGTGTATTTAAGTATCATAGTAAGTATCATATGTATAAAAGTGAATTCAGATATACGGAAATTTTCAAAATTCTCCCTCCTTTAAATTGGCCATTTTTACTTCACTGTGTTTTACAAAATTTTTAGCTTTTTGTTTTGCCTTACCATTGTGTTTTACTTTACTTTTTTAATCCGCAACCTCGAAAACGTAAGTATACACTTTTCAACAATTGTACACAAGTTTTAATAATTTTCTTTTTGTATACAAGTTTGTATAAAAAAAAATTCAAGCATTTAGGGGTGCCTTCAACCCTGTACTACGTAATATACCAATGAAATTTTGACCATCACACTTCTTACTTTAGTTTTCACTTAAAATTAATTTCTGCATATCGTAAGAAAAACTTTTTATAAATATCGCTATTTTATAAATTTTATCCACTTCATATTATCCTTTTTGACTCCCCTAGGTGCTGTAAAATACATTTGATCTTAAATTCTCATCGTCGACTTGAAAACATAATTCTACGCAATTTCATCAATTTATTCCGAATATTTTACTAAAAACAAATTTTCCAGCATTTAAGGGTTGTTTTTACCCGTTATGGGTGATTTACCAAAAATTGTTGTTTTAGCTTTTATCTAGACACTATTTAGAAGATACTACAGACGTTTCATGTCAGTTCGCTCTATTGCAGAGAATTCCGGGTTTGGCAGTTTCTCGTCTTCATGGATCAGCTACTATACTTGGGTTTACTTTTGTAGTCTGGCTACCTTTTTCTTTTAAATCTGCCAAGTCAGGGTCCCTCCACCAAACCCGTGGCTTTATTTTGTCCTCCCTGGATTCTGGCCTCCATACAGCTACTGTCTTCACAGTCTTTTCCAAACTCTCTATATGGCTTAGCCACTGGAATGTTGCTCTGACGAACACATGTATTGCTGGTTTGCCGTAGACATTGTGCACATCCTCAGTTGTTCTAATATATCCACCTTCCGTTTCCTTCCACCCCAGATATTTTTCTAATCATCTTCCTTCCTCATCTACTTCGTATATACTGCGCATTTTCATTCATAACCTACGATTCACATACTTATAGTGCAGCGGTATGACTATAGTTTTAAAAAGTCCTACTCTTGCGCTTCTAAACACTGGCTCGCCTTTAATAAATAAGTAATCTTCCCAGCACACCTACTCACTTTATTCAGTCTCGCCTCAACCTCCTTCTCTTTTTCACAGCTTGGAAGTCACAGCATTGTAACTTACAAATATTCAAATATCTCTATCTTCTCAAACTCCATTTTCTCCAGATACGTATCCATTTGTAACTTTGCAACTGTCCTCGAGACTCCATCCATTCTCATCATCTTACACATATTTGTTTTCAGCCGCAATCCCATCTTATGCGCCTTCTCTACCAATCTTTTCAGTTCTCTGTCTTCCCTCGCTCCCTCGCTACTAAGCCACATCGTCGGCATATCCTACAAATTAATTAATTAGCTTAATCTTAATTAGTTAGTCGCATACGTGGTCGTTAATCACTTTCGTTAATAACATCTTCCGTTAACCACTTCTTTCGTGTAGTTAAACCTCCTTTTCCTTCTGCATATCTATGAACACTTTGTTTCTTCCATAGCTTAACTAAGTCTAAATATCATCTTCCCTGGGCTATACGGATTCATTTTTTGTTTTTATAACTGATTCAGCCAATTTTTTTACAGTACTATTTTGAATGTTCATCACTAGTTTGTTCACAGCACTTTATAATTATTACTATTGATGGTACTTTCTCTTGTGAACTTACTTTGTTGTATTCCCTCATACGACGTTTCGGAGTGTTGTTCTCCTTGTTCAGTGAGGTTCTACCTCACTACCTCACTGAAGAAGGAGATCAACACTCCGAAACGTCGTACGAGGGAATACAACAAAGTAAGTTCACAAGAGAAAGTACCATCAATAGTAATAATTTTTACAGTAGTTTTAAGCTCGACAATAAGTAACTGACAGTGAATGTATAAATTCTGAGACCAATCACAATTTGTCACCTATAAATTTAATCTTAAAAACATAATTTTGTAAGATGTAAGGTGGTAGTAAAATCCATAGAATAAAATGAAATGATAATAAAGAATTTATTAACACTTTCAAAAATGTGAAGAAGTTTACGAAGGAAAATGCATGAGATACAACTGAACTGGAAAAAACTATCTCAGGATAAGGCAATTCAAAAATACTTGGTAAGGCCCCCCCCTGAAATCTGATTCCCCCTGTTGCATTCAATATTCATATACTCAAATTATTTAAATTAGCTAAGTAATACGCACCGCTCTGTTACAGCTATACGCAAGTCAAGTTCTGCAGATCTAACGTAATGAATAATACATGACGTATCACCTATCAGAATGGCGAGCGAAGGGGTGATGTTATCCAGACAACATCTGTTAATACTGCGCAACCGATATAGGGTTACCGATTAAAGCGATTCACCCCATAATACTTAGGCGTGGCCTCACGAATGGGCAAAAATTATTGGCTACATGTTCAGTTCGCCCTACACCAGTAGCCAGCTGTAAACCTCTCTATTAACAGAAGATAAATTTTATAATGAACACTACCACAGGACTTCTTCCCAACATCTAACTAGTCATGATCTAACTAGTGTATCTCTCTCTCTCTCTCTCTCTCTTTTTCTTTCTCTTTTCTGTCTCTGTTTACTTTCCTTTGCATATAGACACACACTAACACACGATTGTTTAATTAATTGAGTTTGATTTGACAATTAAAATTCAAAATAACTTACATTTCTTCATTCTCTGTGAACGAGCGACATTTCAGTAGTAACACGAATGGGTAATGGGTTTAAATACTTAAAGAAGCTAATCTTTTTTCACGTTTCTCACATTTTAATCAAAGTATCGTAGTAACAATTCGATAAAGTAATTGATCCTATGCTAACGTAATTACCTTGTTTGTTACCCTGTAAGTAAAAACTCTTTCAAAAGCAAACACACATTAGATGTGCAAGTAAAATTAAATTTTCTTATTGTAGTCAAATTAAATACTAGAAAATATTATCTGTATTATCTGGAACGTAGAATTGACATTATTAATTACGTATGCCTGTGTATTTATTTTATACTCAAGTGCGTGCAAACATAATGAATTTGTCTTTCCCCTGCCCAAGAATAGGCCTATATTTATTTTAATTAAATTGTGTTTTCGTTGGAATCGAGTAGCTAACAACGTTTATAAATATTTGCTTTAAATTGAACAAGATGCAAAATTTACCACATGTAGAGTGTCTGCACTTGGAGACCTTACACAATAATAACAAATAACATTTTAGTTTAACTACTTCGTCACAGAAACCTAATTTTTAACTGTATATTTGCTATGAGTCCTAAATTAATACGTATAAGAAATGAAAAAAATGTATTCATATTAAAAAATACTGAAAAATACTGTCACGTAGGCAACATTTAAGACGCCGATATTAGGGTAGAAAACCCAAAAGGTTTTAAAATCGTAAAACAATCACAACACCCCCCTTAGTGTAAATTACATATAATTCGTCCTTACAAATAAAATAATCTAAAACACACTTTACAGTGCACAGTATTCTGTAATAGCTCGGAAGCCTGCCCCAACAAAGTGGAATCATTTAGCTGATCAACATATTCTTGTATAATTATGTAAAAAAATGTCTGAACAAGTTGCGTATCAAAATAGCATCCAATCAAAAATATAAAATGCCAAAAAATTAATTTACCGAACCTGATTAATCTTCTTCTTCTTCTTCTTCTTCTTAAGGCTGTGGATCTTACGATCCGTTGCGCACTCCTTGGTCCGACCATCTCTTCTTTGGTCTTCCAATATTCCGCCGTCCTTTTGGATTATAAACCAAAATTTGTTTTGGTATCCTGTGCATCCTTTCAATATGGTCTGTCCAATCTTGTTTCCATTGCTTTATCCTTTCGTTTAGGTTGTATATCCCAGCATTTTCCTTATATCATCATTTCTTAGCCGGTCCCTTCGTGATACTCCTAGTACTGATCGTAAAAATTAGCGTTTAAAGTATGATGATAAATTTATAAATCTTTTTACCAGAATCTTACATGTCTTCGTTACGTTGGCTAAATAGGTTAAAGGTGTCGACTTTGAACGGTCAGTTACATTATTTGATCCAAGCAAATGTTTTATACAAAGGATCCTTGGAGCATAACAAGGAACAGTCATTGCCAGAATTCACGGTAGCTGCAAAACGACAGCCAGATGGATTAAAGATGCCGATTTTGAAGGCTACGGTACCATTTAACTCCAGCTGATAGTTCTTATATAGATTCCTTCGGTGCTAACAAGGACCAAGCAGTCACTTACAGAACTCGCGGTGGCTGCAAAATGGCTACATAAAGGGTTAAATATGTCGATTTTGAAGGGTCAAGAATGCTATACGACCCAAGATAATGTTTGAAACGGAGGTTCTCAGAGCATAACAATGAACAGTCTCTGCCAGAATTCGCAGTGGCTGCATATAGTCAGAAGAAATAAACTTGTCTATTTGAAGAGTCACGTATATTATCTGACACCAGCAGGTGTTTGATACAGAAGTTCCTTAGGTCACAACAACGAACAAACAGTCACTACCAGACAGTTACTAATCGAAAATATCACTGCCGACGACAATTGTGTCGAAGCAAGTGTGATGCCAAACCAGTCAAATGTCTCTGTTCTTTTCGTATTCTACGCATCATCTCTGCATGCTATATTACGAAATTGCGATAGTAACGAACAAATTTCATTTGACCTAAGGTAATATTCATTGAAATTCGTAACATAAAGTGTGCAAAATCAGAAAATACCACTGGCAGACGTTTGTTTCGTTGAAACTGTAACGCCAGAGGGATCGAATTTTGAGATTCTTCTTTGTTTTATGTAAATTGAGCTCTACGAGCTATACTACGTATGAATGGGTCTATATATATATAAGCTTCTAAGAATACGAGTATACAAGAACGCGAATTGAAACTTAAAACACGACGCGTCTAGCAAAAGTTTTACAAGTACACAAACGTGGTATTATTTTTTTTACACTTTACACTACACGGAGCGATCGCTGTACCTGGAATCAATTAATTCTATGTTCACATATCGCGGAAACTCATAATAGAGCGTGTAGAGTTGAATGCACATTGATCAAAATTCGACCCATCTGCCCCATAATGTTTTCAAGGACACAAGGTCTGGCAGTGGTAGTTTTTAATTTTGTACACCTTACACTACACCGTACAATCAACATTATCTTGTGCCAATTGATCTTCTGCTCGCAATTCGGAAATTCTAGCCGCAAATTCGCAATTGGTAGTTTATATATCCGGCAGAGCTGAGTATATGTAGCTACAACGCGTAAAGAATATTGAACAACGTTCATGCCTAATTAGCGTCACGTTTGCAATGATAAAAATGTCTGGCAGAGGTAATTACTGTTTTTATGTACTTTGCAGGGGCGTATTTACGGGGGTCGGCGAACGAGACAGGACCCCCCCCCTGCCCAGAAGGTCGAATAAAGTTGACGAAGAACTTTAACCTCTTAACGTTTAGGTTATTTTATTATTATTTCAGCTGTGTACGCTAATATAGTAGTAACTCTTTTTTAAATGTACAGACAGGCTTATTACAGATCATTTGCTTATACGTTTGATATATGAAATATATGAAAATCAGTTCAGTCAGTAAGTGTTTTGTAAACAAGATTTCAATAACGCGTATTTTTATTAGATATTAGTATACCGTATTATTTAATGGTATTGATTTCAGGATGTTATCGCACGTTTTCAGCCATTGTAAAAACATAATATTGATTAGTCTTAATTTCTTTTTTCTTCTGTACGAAGCCGACTCGACTGGACCCCTCCCCCAGACCAAATTCTAGATACGCTACTGGTTCTTTGCTTCAGTGGCGTAACTACGGGGGGTTCAGGGAATCACCTCCTCCCCAGATCTATTAAATATTTTAGGGAAATTCCATAATCACTTAATTCATGATCTATTTCTAAGCCAGTTGCGAGTATTAAAATAAGGCTTATAAATAGTTGTAGGAAAAGAAAGAATACAATATTTGTAAATAAATAAAATAAAGTTAGAGTTTTCTTAATGATATCAATCACTCAACATTCGGTAAATTACGTTCCCTATTTGCAACATTAAAATAACAATAATTACGCACGCGCCAGAAAACGAAAGCAGAGCCTACTATCTACCTTTATCTTTTCGCCCGACACACTTTCCTTTACAGGGTTGTCTATGACTCCTCTAGTCTAATATCTCTATCGTTTGAACCGTCATCTTTGCACAGATAAATTACCAGTATCTTGACTTCAATTCGGAAAAATAAGATTTTATTGCTGAGTTTTACATTAATAATGACATACTTTAACACGAAGTACAATTTGCTTTGAACATTCTTGGGACAATATCATGAAATGAAGATGCGTAACATAGTATCTTCATAAACACACATATAAAATTGGGTAACAAAGTACCTTCAGAAAGACTCTTTTCACAAGATTTATTTCTTCTTCTTTAGCACTACATAGGCCTACTAACGTGAGCCCAGGCTTCCAACATCAATCTTATCCAATGTCTCTCGCTATCCATTGCCCTCTCAGTGTAGCCCCCACATTCATTCCTCTTAGATCCTTCAGCATATCACCCAATCATCTTATCCTAGGTCGGCTCCTCTTTCTGCTTATAGACGTGCACCTTCAGGATTTTCTGTAGCATACGCTGACCATCCATCCGCTCAAGGTAACCTAGCCATTGTATTCGTTGAGCCTTTACGAATCTTACATTGTCCTCACGCTTCAATAGCTCATCTATCTCCTGGTTATTTCTTATTCGCCATTCGTCATCTTCTTTAACCGGGCTATAAACAATAAACACGTCTTACAGTCTTTCTTTCAAACCTTCTTAATGTTTCTTGTTCTTTTCTTGTTAATGTCCGTGTCTCGCCTCCATAAGTGACAACCGGTCTGATAAATGTCTTATATAGGTCTATTTTTATTTTTGTGTTACGACTAACCAGTTTGCTTCTCAATAGTTTACTGTGGGCATAATATGCCCTCTTTCCAATTTGTATCCTGTCATGTATCTTCGTGTTTATGGACCCTTCATCATATATTATGTTACCCAGGTATCTGAACTTACTAACTGCATCAAATGGATTACCCTCCACGCATAAATTATATAGATTTCTTCTCCTTTCTGATGTAGAAATTATCATGTATTTAGTTTTGCTGATATTTACATTCAGTCCCATTCCATCACAAGGTTTACTAAGAACATAAATTTAACATTAAAGTGGTTCCTATCATGATATTTATTACCTTTAATTTGAATAACAATTAATTAAGATCGATTAATTTAAAATCAGCGGTGTTCCATATTTTTCAACTCTTTTACTACACGTTACTTTACTCAAAAACTTTGAGACGCAATGAATTTGTAAAATATATTCTTAAAATTATATGGGAAGACTCCCGAATTTCTCATTTGTTCTGAAGAAAATGGAGTGTCTAATCTTCAAACTAGTCTCATTCCCCCTCCCCATAAGCAGCTCCTAGTTACCCCACTGCTTGGTATTATGTAAGATGTAACAATATTACCTCCAGTCAAATTAAATTCTGTTTCAATTTACGAAAATTCATAGTAAATATCTCTCAGAGCTAAATGTGCGGAGAACGGGCAAAATCTCTCACTTTTGACCCTTCTGGCGCTACATTTGCAACAACAAAATCGTATGGCTGTGGTATTTTCTGGACTTATGTTACATGACCGAATGAACGTCATCTGAGTTAAATCGATTTCTGCCCAGTTCATGACAACTTGTAGTACATAATTATGGTAACTCAATATAGTGGAACAAAAGGAAGTGTTGCACCAGTGGACAAGAAGAAAAATTTGTATGATATAGTAGTAAGCCGAGGAAAATACTAAACAACTTAGAATTATCTTGTTGTTGCATCCTCTTCGTTCACTTATTAATTTAATAATATATATAATACTTTCACTTTTGAACTTACTATTGTCACTTCCCAAACGTTTCAAGATGTTGTTTCTCCTTTCTTCTTCAACCCACTGAAGAAGAGAAACAACATCTTGAAACGTTTGGGAAGTGACAATAGTAAGTTCAAAAGTGAAAGTATTATATATATTATTAACTTAGAATTATGGAGGAGGTTTTGGGGTTCAACCATCCCCAGAAATTTTCTATTTACCTGAAACGCGTAACATCATGTCTTCTTGTGAATCCACACGCAAATTCGTTACAGTTTAACATAAACTTCTTGATACAGAATTTGGGTGACAATTTTTTTCTTATAACCGTACTAATACGAAGTGGGTCACTGTTTCATCTGTTTCCCATAGTATTCTCCCATTATTGTCACAGCCGGTGCAAACATACACTTGCGTAAGCATCGAGTTACGACTAAACATCTTTTGTTTACAACCAAGTCTGTACAGTGGCTTTTAAAAATTATGTGTTGAAGTGGATAATAACATTTATTCATTGGCGTAACTCTTTTTTCTGATACCTCCGCAGGAATCCTTTGCAGGATTTGCAGGAACCCCCCCACTACACTTACTTAATTCATGATCCCACTTATATACAAACACTTCCTTACATCTGTGGCTACTACTGCTAACTAACTACTGTTACTACTACTAACATTATATAACATAAAGAGAATACATTCTCCTCACGACTATTTAAAATCTCTTCTTCTAAGCCCAGTATAAATCCTAAAAAGCTATCTTCAATTTTTAATTGGCGGTTTTCCTGCTTCATCTTCAAAAATTGAGACATATCTGACTATTTGACTGAGTTGATCTTTTCTATTAACGTCTTATGTAGTATCCATTATTACAGAGAAAAACTGACCAGATTCGTCCTGTTTCAAAATAATATTTTTAGCTTTTTTAGCTAAAACCTGAATCATTTCATTTTCAATTTTGGGACTCATATACTTCTCCCTATCCTTTGAACCACTGATTATCTCTTACAACTCAAGGTCGTATTTACTCAAAGATCGATAATTGCCAAACATTTTCCGCTTTTGGACTGGCCTATCTTCTCTCTGTGGCCTCGAAAGGCTAAATCTAAAGCTGGCAATTTCAGAGTAACATTTACAACGCGATCCATTTATTGGTTTTCTTTCGTAGCTCATAACGAATAACGCTCCAACGCAGGCCCGGCCTCGGGCCGACTGTCTCGTTCCATTATTGACTGGATTCACCGCCCTATTGTACAGTTAATCAACCGAATAATTTATACTCTCAAAGTACATCATTAGGTATTGGTAAAATAACAGTAAAAAAGTAAATGTTCAGTAGAACTCCATTTATCCGAACTAATGAATGCCAGACGTAATTCGGATAACCAGAAATTCGGATAATTGGGACAAACATAAGAAAAAGGTTATGTTATACCTAAAAGAAAACGTGATAATTGCTCAATAATCAGTTTTTTTTTTATTACATGAATACGCTATCTTAATAAAAACCAAGTCGCATGTGTTCTGCAAAAAAGTTCACTTTCACTAAAAAAAATTAAAAATAACACTAATACATAATTTTAATTTTTCAGTTGAACATGTCAAACAAAGTTAATTGTTTTGACGTAGAAACTCGTTTGCGTGCAGCCAGGTCCCGCAAACGCTTGACGGTAAGAAGCTGCACGTGGTCGCATTCAGGCTGCCGTTCCATCCCCTTTAAGGCAGTGTCAAAACAAGTGAATGCCTCACTCACCGTAGGTTCCTTTTCCGACTCAACTGAAGCAACGTTGTCATCATCTTCATCCACCTGCTGAGATTCATCGTTTACACTTTGGATAATTTCATCATGTCCCAAATTTGATATCCACATCATGTCCTTAGAATCACGCTGCAACCACTCGATTCTGTTGTCCACGTCACATTCGGAACAGCCAGGAATTTTTACAATGATTTTCTGGATGTCTTCAGTTGATACAGTTTCATTTTCTTCTACACTTTCTTTTGCTCTTTTTTCCTTTTCCTTCTTGTTCACTGTTTCTTCTTTTTCTTCCTGGATTTGTTGTTTTGTTGTCGAAATTCCATTAATTTTATTCCATGCTCTCTTTAATGTTACGGTTTTCAACAAATTCCACGAATCGGCTATAATGTAATAACAGTCCTTTAAATCAATTTTCTTATGGTTTGCTACTTTACCTTCTTCATCTTCATCTGCCGACAGCAGCTTACGTAAAAGTTGCCTTCTGTAATGTCGTTTCATACACTTCTGTTACGTCTTGATCCTTCGGTTGTTGGTGTGTTATCAATAAGAAGCAACACGTTTCCCTTTTATCCCACTTCCTTTTGATATTTTTTACCTCGGGAATAAACATTTCCTCGAACCATTTTGAAAACAACGCTGCTGTCATCCACACTCTCGGTTGATTTTTGTATACGATTGGGAGCTTTTTAACGTTTTTGAAAGCCCTAGGATTTTTCGATTTTCCTGTTAAAAGCAATGGGACTCGATGACTGCCCGTTGACTTGGCACAAGTAAGCACTGTCACTCGTTCTTTACTAATTTTGTGACCAGGAGCATTAGTTTCTTCCTTTGAAGCCAAAGTTTTACGGGGAAATGATTTTCAATTAATCTATATCCCGAATACCATGCCTAGCCTTAAAATTACGTAGTCAACCGTTACTCGCTTTAAATTCGGATAAATCACCTATCTATTCTGCAAACATTTTTGCTTTTCCACAAATACAAGTGCCAGAGAGAGGATTTCAAGTGACCGTTGCTGCAAAAACCATTTAAAAACTGCATCTTCTAGGTATAACCGTGACCTCCTTGACATTCTATTTTAATAACTGCGAGCAGTAGGCGAGAAAACATTGTAGGCCTACTAATCAGTACGTAAACTATGATGCATAACTAACACAGTCTTATATTTCATTTACTTAAGGTGTTTTTAATTATTACGGCAACTGCAATTTGAATAAACTTTTTTTATAAATTGCATTTTTTTATTTCTGGATATCGATTCGGATAATTGGCGATTCGGATAACTGGAGTTCGGATAAATGGAGTTTTACTGTATTTGTTTTTGATGTTATATACATACGAGGAAACTTGGTTGTACTAAAGTTCCATGGTTTATATCCGCTCTTAAAAAATTAAGCGAAATGTTTTTGCACGGTCCCTGTAGTCCGCAGCCCCCTGCATTACGGGCCTTCGGCAGAGCCGAATTTAAGCATAGGGTAGGCCTACATGCAGGGCCGGATTAAGGTATCTTGGCGCCCTAGGCTAATTATATTTTAGTGCCCCTCTCACCTCCCATAGTCCTCTTACGTTTATTTCCAAGGGGCTGGACGAAGCTTTAAAGACCCTACAATATATTTCTTAGTTAGGAATATTTCAAGTATCTTACTGTTTTTGAGGCTATTTTTCAGATACTGTTTTAGAATTACACCTTCAACCATTTGTAGTTTGCATGGCTTTTATAAGGAAAAATTAACTAAGTAGTTACAGAATTATAATAGTTTTATTAAGGGTACATTTAACACCATCTACCCAAAAAAGACAATCAGTTCAATATCTTTTGGATTTGTTAAGTTTCATGTAAAGTTCAAGCTAGTTTCTTTTTTTCTTGCTTTAGATTGAGCAAACGATTGAGCAAATCACCTCACTGAAATCATGTCCTTGCAGAAAGTCACTTTCAATGAACAAGAGGGCTACACTGGTCAGTTTATCCTGGCGCAAATTTGAGCGTAAATAATTCTTCACACCCTTCAAAGCTGAAAAAGATCTTTCGCCACTGCAGTAGTGACGGGCATAGTAAGGAAAATGCGCAAAGCTATCTCAAAATTAGGAAACATTGATTCTAAGTTAAGCATTTTCAAAAAATTCAACAGTGGTTTTGCTTCAGATCGCTTTTTCTTCTTTTCTTCTCCTTCTGGTTCTGGGTTGACAGGTCCATAGTCTTTTAAAAACTGAGCTAAATGCACACACTCATCAGGAAATGTCTGATCCAAGTCAACAGCATAATTTTCTAGAAGGTGATTAGCTTTTTGTCTTATTATGTCATTATTTAGTTCAGAAAGTTCAGGTAATTTCCATAAGAACCCAAACTTGTCATGTATATCACATGTATATCTCGCAAACAGGCGCCTGTGTTCAAAATGAACTCAAATTTTTATCATTGTAATTTATTACAAATTTTACATTTAGCTGTAAAATTTTATTATTTTTTAGCTTCAATTTTGCGCCCCCCAAAGTGCCGCGCCCTAGGCTACAGCCTAGTCAGCCTAATGGTTAATCCGCCCCTAGGTACATGGGCTGTAGCCTTGGGGCCCGCACCACAAACAAAAAGAAAAAAAGACAGTCAACTTGCATAAAAATTATTTGGTTTGCGTTTCAGAGAGAACAGTAGTAGTTATTAGAGGAAAAAGGTGGTATTATGAGGCATGTATATGGTAGACTGTGGCAAGAGTGCGCACTTAAATTTTAAATTCATCTCAAACTGTACTTATTGCACTGGGACTCATTATATTTTGACAGAAATATTATGAATCCCTTAAGGTTTGACTAAGATGCCTTTTTATAATTTCAACTACTGCAACACATGTAAATAAATATATTTCCAAAACGTGTCCAATGCGAACTTTTGTCCTCTTCATAGTAACTAAACGAGATAGCTTTGAGGAGTATGATGAGATGAAAGGGGGAGAATTATCTGGTTGTACTGAACGTACAACAGCCCAAAATAAACATGCGTTTGGCACCTCTTGATACTATCCAGGCACCAGAAACTAAACTGACACCCTCAGAAACGTTTCAAAACCAGAGTTCCTTCCCGTTAGAGACCAATTTGTGTCGGCATTGAGGTAGATGCTAGTAGCACATAAATTAGTTGATACTCGTTTTGGGTATCTTAGTAAATTAGACAGCATTACTGTCAATGAAGAGATCATGAAAGCAGCTCAAAATTTAGTAGAAGAATATGGCAATGATTTGGACAACAACCTGCGAAATGAACTAATTGATTTCAAGTTTTTTTCCAATGAGTACATCGAAGAAGGTGAAAAGGAGAAAACTGTCATTAGCCACGAGCGGTATATGTACAAACTCCTTCTAGAAAAGAACGTCAAGGAATATTTTCCTAATGTGGAAGTGGCGCTTTGAATGTCAATTAACATTATGGCACTTTGTCAATGATGGTTATTAACAGTAGTGGTGAAAAATCATTTTCGAAGTTGAAACTTATTAAAAATAGGCTCTGGACAACCATGTCAAAAGATAGGGTGAACTTTTCATCTCTTATGAGCTGAACTATTTTGAAACAGTTATCTTATGAAGATGTCATAAGTAAATTTGTTAATATTAAGTGTAGGCGAGTGCCAACAAATCAAACCAGATCTTAATGAAAGTATTATACTACTGTCTTCTTATGATGCAGAAAAATTATGATTTACTTACAATGTTGTATAATGTACATATACCCTAATAATTGTATGTTCTTTTTTAAAATATGCTTGATTTGTCATCATTACAATGACATTGTTTTACTTTCCTTTGGAAACCAGTTGTTTTTATTTTTTCTACATTTTTATTCTGTTTAGGGTCTTTTGAGTGTAATACAAAAACGAGTGCAATCTTTTATTATTATTTTCAGAGATTTCAGAATGTCATTGTACTTTGAGATACCTTGAAACCATTAAATTGTTTAACATAGTATTGAAAACTTACAAAAAACAATGTATCCCAATTGAATTTGTACACTTAACAATGATTTGTTAATGAATTCCTGTGCAGTTCTGGAAGATATATTATTCAAAATTTTTCAGGGGAGGCACCTGGACCTCCCCCCCCCGTTTTACTAGGGGGGTAATCCATCCTCCCAGACCCCTTTATAGTTGGGGGGCACACAACACATGTTCAGCCTAGGGGCTCACTAACTTTAAATCCGGCCCTGCCCTGCGGGTCCGGCAATTAAGCCACTGCATTTATTATTTTGAACTGTATATCGTTTTATTATATCCTTGAAAATAAGAAGGATGATCCTTACCTGTTTTTGTAATTTGTACAAAGCCACGATTTGCTATCAACCCCGAGACAGGATAAGATAGGATGATAAAATCTTCTGAGCCAAAATTGGGAGATAACTTTTAGAGAACAAATTTTTCCCACAAAATCTTTCTTTGGAAACTATATTTATTACATACATGATTTTATTATAACTATTATCATTAATATAAAAACATACTATTTTTATTATTTTACCATTGTTATTACTTCATTTAAGGTTATTATTACACACACACGCACAAACACATGCACGCACAAAATACTGATCAGATTTTATACTTTTGATGAAAGCTTCAATCATGGATAGGCTATTTAAATAAAATCTGTTATTTAGTTTAGTTTATATTATATTATTTTGTTTGTTCATCATTATTTTAAATTTTGCATTCATTTATGTTATAAAACAGAAGAATTTATAGTTAATAATAATTGCATAACATTAAATAAAGATCCCACAAATAAATATCAAACACAAATAACAAATATACTAAAAAATAGTAACCAAATCATAAATCCTAAAGACTCCTTTAAATATAAAATGGATAATCCTTGTGTACCAAAATTAAATTCTTTAATAAAATTACACACAATCAATAAACCTATCAGACCTTTAATAAACTAGGACCGCACCAAATTATAAAATATCAAAATTACTAACTCAAATCTTAAAACATAAAATTGAACTTCCAGCAAAACACAATATAAAAAATAGTATCGACCTCACGGAACAACTAATAAACGTAGAAGTAAACAGAAATACAAAATTATATTCATTCGACATATCAAACATGTATACAAACATTCCCATTGAAGAAACTATAAATATTATAATAAATAATCTGAAAACAAATAACGAAAGTAACACATACATTAAACAGTTAACTAATACTTTAAAAATAATTTTAAAACAAAATTATTTTCAATACAACAACAAATTGTACTATCAAACAGATGGCCTTGCTATGGGAGCCCCAACCTCCGCTATCATATCAGAAATCTTCCTACAAAAACTCGACGAACAAATAATAAATATAATAAAATTAAACGACCCATTAGGATGTTATTTTAGATACGTTGATGACACTCTGTACATTTCCCAAAACAATGGTACAAATATAAATAAAATACTCAACTCCATAAATAATTTACATTCTAAAATAAAATTCACGTTAGAAGAAGAATCTAATAATAAATTAAATTATTTAGACTTAACAATAAAGAAAAATGAAACAAATTTTGAATACGCAATATACAGGAAACCTTCTCAAACTGACTTAGTAATACCAAATACTTCTAATCATCCTCCCCAACACAAAATGGCAGTATTTAATTCCATGATTTACCGAATGCTTAGGATCCCATTAAATAACGCAGAAAGAAACAAAGAAAGATATCCAACAAATAGCAGTTAAAAATGGATACAAAATAAAAACTATTAATAAATTAGAAAATAAAATTAAACATAAAATCACTAATAAAATTCCTAAAAACACTACATTTAAAAATTCATCTATTAATAATAATATAAAATATACAACCTTCACTTATTACGGAAATATAACTCAAAAACTAAATAAAATATTTAAAGATACTAATTTAAAAATATCCTATAATACAAATAATATAATTTTTAATAAAATAAAACCTAAAACTAAATCCAGTACTCACAATAAAAATGGAATATATAAAATAGAATGTCCAGATTGCAATAAATTTTACGTGGGCCAGACGAAGAAAAAACTACGAGATAGATTCGTTCAATATTTGTAAATCTAATTTAGCCACACATTGTCTAAATAATAACCACCAGTTTCCAAACATTGAAAATATAAAATTAATTAAAAACATACAAAAAGGTCAAAAAATGAATATTTGGGAAAATCTTAACATTTACAAACACAATAACAATAATTTATTAATTAAAGAACAAACCCAAATAAAAACAAAAAAAGACGATCTATTTAAAATTATAAATTTACTAAAAATTAAAAATAAAAATGAATAAAATATAAACAAAATTTCAAATATAACCGAGAAAACAGCTGCTGAAGAAAATAAACATTAAAACAATCGTTAACTAATCGACCTAAATCGATTATCAGTTATTTTATTTTACATTAAAATCGACACAAATTCGATTATTCGTTAATTTTATATTAACAGAATTATTTCGATTGTTATTAATTCACTTAGAAACCTCTGATGATACTGATATTTTTCAGTGAAACGTGCGTCAGGAGTTAAAAAGAATATACAATATTATCTACTTGCAGAAGAAACAAATTGAAAACATCACAAATTTTATATTTAGTTCAGTTAATTTTATATTTTGCATTCATGATTGTATTTAGTTTTTAAAGACACCTGACCTTCCCTTGTCTCTTGCTCCCCCCCCCCTCGCCGTCACAACACAGATGTTCCAGATACGCCCTAAACAGATGTTCACCACCTACACTCCACTAACATCCTGTGTTCAGTAATTTCATTCACTTGCCTCTTTGACAATGGCTTAGATAGTCGAAACAGCTGTCAGAGTTAATTAAAAAATTTGTGAAACTTACCAAGTGTTTTTATATATTTTACAAAACCTTTGTATTAATATGTTTCACCAAGTGCCCAACGAGTCATCAATTAATATTATAAATTTGTAACCTCTATCAGACCAAGACTAAAAGTTGATTAAATGGACCTGACAGCAGGAATTGAATTCTAAAAATACTATGAGCTTCACTAAAACACTTTTTTTAACCATTCTGTTCTTTCTGAGATGGTTCAGGTAAGTGAGTGTAAAGTTCTACATCACTATGAGTAACATTTCTGTACTAGAATGAAATCTCCTTCAACATTCCGTCTCATCTTCCATGACCAACAGTCAAATAAGCATCATGAAGTATGTCAAATAACTCAGATGATGAGATTAAAAATTTAACAGCACTGATGTCTTCTTTAATGGCATATATTAATTTGTTTTTATTCTCAACAGTCATGACTTTGTACCTCTTGAGCAGCCAGTAGTCCCATGGTTCTTTCTTTGTAACTGTCTTAGGCTTTTTACATCTTGCACTAGCTTCTGGTAACTGTCTTCACTTAAAAATGCACAGTTTTTAGCAGCATTAGTCCAAACTTTAGACAGTTCATTATGAAACCAATTTTTCTTTGAAATTTTGTGGCTGTGGTAACATTGAAATTAGAAACAACACTCTGGTCTCAGTGATGGCCCATGCTTAGGTTGCATGGTTGCACAACCCCGAATTGTATTTTAAATTATAGAATTATGAATAAGACAATAAGTAATAATAGTGTTTTCAAGCTAAATCATCGTAATTAATCATTTGCTGATTGAAAACCGCAGAGCAATTACTAAAAACCGTACACGCTCTTGCTGCGGTGTACATGGCAAGTGTGCACCAACTGTGACGCGCTTTGTATATGGGGAAATAGAATGGAGTAGTGCTCTGGCTGGCTAGACTCGGTTGTTCCTATTGCAGCAGTATAGGCTCGCTTGGTGTGATTAGGGATTGCAAACCCCACTTGTACCTTATGGCGCCACCAGTCTGTTTGTTGGTAAATAACACATGGTGCGCCGGGTTGGAAGTTCGTTGTTAGTGTCAGTTAAGTGTCAGTTCAGTACATCGTTAAATGTAAATAATAGTACATATAAAGAATTAAGGTGTCATAGCGTAAGATATTTATTATATTTAACTTGTAGGACGCAATTAATTCTGTTGTAAACTTAACAAAAACGCTGTTCAGTTTACGTCCTATTAAAGAAAAAATTGAAATTAAAGAGAGTAGGTAGCCCTACACCAGACCTTTAAAATTTTAATAAAAGTGTAAACTCAAGTAACAGAATATTTAATTGTAAATTTAAAAAAGATTCATACAATAAATATTTGTTGTTACGTGGGGGTGTGACACTAAATTTGCATTATTTTGCTTTCCTTGTGTATTGTTTGGAGGCAAGAAGACTTGGACATTTTCTATTCAGAGAATAAAACAATTTAATACCATCCAACCTAACTGCAACCCCCAAATTTTTCAACCACCAGCTGCCACTGTCTGGTCTAACATCTTGTGTAAAATTTATTGAATTACGTTAATTTAATAACAGGGCTTTCTGTAAGATTCTTTTGTATATTCAGATAAGAAATAAACCAGTTTAAAACAATATACAAACTAATTCCATTCTGAATAACATGTTGTGTTCTACAGTAGAAAAGTCAGCAAATTAGGAAAGGTAAGTTTAGAAACGTAAAATCCAGTTCTGATACCCTTCACATTAACAAAGGAATATACCAGTAAATGCTTACAAAAATGCTAACTAAGGTAATTAATAATGAGGCAAGTTTGAAAATCAAAAAGTTTATCTTAACAATACAGGTACCCTTTGACATTAATTATGTATTGTATTCAAATTAATATTTATTGTAAATATTTATAAATTAATAGTGAGTGGTTATTTTAATAATCTGAAGATTAGTTTTTTAATTTAAATTATTTCCACTGACTGAAACAATAGAACTGTATCAGTGCAGTATTTTCTGATTGTAGTATTTAAGTACTAACTTTTAATTTCAAAAGCCCATGTACTTCCATTTGTAAAACTATATAGTTTTAAAACAGATAAATTCTTTAAATATAATTTATATTAAGACTGAATACATAAAGTATGAAAATGATTAATACTATAAATATACTGTAAATATTATATTATTATGTTATATTAAGTTATTTTATATTGGATTTTAATATTTTAAGTGTTTGACAAGTGTATCAAATTTAAATGATACACAATTACTTTTAAATTCTGATGATGGGACAAGGGTCCCGAAACATGTAAATTTTATAAAGACGCTGTTTCTGGAAAGCCGCAGACGGTAAGTTCCAATATATTTGATTGAACAACACGTGGCTTGGTACTAAACATTTGGGATTTATTCCTTTTAAACATAAAAATGATTAATACTTTATTAACATTAATCTTTTAATACTTTTCCCAGTAACTTTGTAACCTAAATTTAATTTATACTTCGCGGTAAATTAGCTGTACAGTCGCGTTACATCCAGAAACACCTACAATTATTCACCCAACTAGTTTATATAAAAACATTTGCGTATACACAAACTGTAACAATTTTTCAATTCCAATTATTCACCGATAAGTATGTTAAGGTGCTAAGTAATTATCTTTATTATTTTTTTCTACTGCTTGAAATTGTACACCTGAAATTAAAGAACATACGATAATATTGATTTCGTACTTGACAACGGTAATTGTCGTTATTAACAAAACAGTTATTTATAAAATTGTTTTATGTAAATAAATATTGATGGTAAACTGGGAATCTGTAAATGTGAGTAAATGTTCACACATTAATTAGTGAGCGACAATTATGGTACTATTGTTTTAAACACACACTACAATAACAAACGTAAAATTATCGTACGCATGGTATGACTGTCGATGTGACCTCCAAGGTGGACGTGCTGTTGTGCGCGCCAGCCAGTGCAGAATTAACACAGTCGCGTTAGTTGCAACGCTATTTGTTATAAAGGTAGCAGTGACAGGTGAAGGTGATCACGCAAGTATGGCAAATTAGCTAGTCTAATTGCATTTAGTTCGTGTAAAATGGACGTAAATATCACGTGTGAATTATGCGGATCAGTTGGTCGTTTGTTTCGTTGTTCCAGGTGTAGAAGTGCGTATTATTGCTCCAAAGACCATCAGACAGAAGACTGGAAAAAACACAGATTACAGTGTGGTGGCAAATCTAAACCTAAAACTGAAAAAGAATCAACTGTACAGAAACCTGGTAGTGGTAAGAATTCCAGTACAGTTTCGGCTGTTCATAGTGACACAAGTTTAAGAAAGCAAGTGCATTCTAGTCGAACCGAAAGCATACAGTCAATAAAGAACGTTGATAGGAATACTAGTCCAATAACATATGAAGGTAGTTCAGAAAATGAAATAATTAATGCACGTACTGAAGTTTTAAATCCTGCTATTGATTTCTTACAACCTGGTGTAAATAACCCTTCTGTTTCGGAGAATTCAGTGACTGTAAAACATAATAAAATGTCAGGTTACAGGGACGTTACATTACAAGATCAATTCATTATGCAAGGTAAACATCCTCCAGAATTGAAGGAGTTTTCAGAAATTCGATTAGACAATGGGGGTGGGATACCACCATTTTTGCATCGGAATGATGGGGTGGAACGAGATATCATTGAAGAAATCAGTCTTAATGTAATTAAAGATATGGATGCCTATGGTGTGTGTGTTGTAGATGATTTTCTTGGCTTAGAAAGAGGAATGGCAGTATTAAATGAAGTCATTGGTATGTATCAGACTGGTGTTTTCAAAGATGGTCAGTTGGTTAGTAATAAAGTAAAAAAAGACCTGAAAACAATACGTGGTGATCAAATAATGTGGATTGATGGCAAAGAGGACACATGTGGAAACATTGGGATGCTGATAAGTGAAGTGGATGCAGTTATTATAAGAGCAAACAGGATGGCCAATAATGGCAAAATGGGTGATTACAAAATTAATGGGAGGACTAAGGTAATGTGTTTTATTCTTGTATGTAACTTGCATAAGATTAAAAATAGTATTAACATTTGAATAATTATAGTCAAGTTATATTTAAAATGATGGAGACACATCTATGTTCAGAAAATGTGTGACATAACCTTGCTGTTACTTCCACAAACAAAGTAATTAATTATTCATACTTTCAGAACATAAGTATAAAGTGATATTTCTTTTCATGAGTATTTGTATTTACACAAGTCATCAAGAAAGATAAATGATGATGTATTAACGAATATTGCAATGCTTCTTGTATTTTTACATTGTACTTTTGTATCTTTCCATATTTTCTCATATAGATATTATTGTCAGAAGAATTGTGGATATATATATATATATCATTTTCTATATAAGTAACTCGATGTTTCTTGCAGTAATTATATAATTTGTGATGTTAAAACATCACAGAATATATATATATATATATATATATATATATCAGTTTATTTGGTGCCATCATGTTATCATACGGTCAACTTATAACTGGAATGAAACTTTATAGTTTTCTGTGTTTGTGTAAAATCTCAGCTTTATGTAGCCCCTATAACGTAAGCTATGTAAATCTGAATTGAGAAAATAACCTAAGAACTGTATATGGTAATCTAGTGAAGTGAGGTTATGTTTTTATTTGTATAACCTATGGTAGCTAATAAATAATTACAGAAAATATTACTACATTTAGGCCTCTTTAATTGCAGTAGCTATACAAATAAAATGCAAGCAAGTACATTACACATATTACATGTTTACAGCAAATGCAAATATAAGTACAAGCACACACATACACACAAATAAACATAAACATGTATATATGTTTATGTACATTTGTTTTTTTTTATATAAGAGTTATTCATCTTGCATAGGCCTAGTATTTAATTACATTAATAATAGACTAAGATACATACTGACAAATTGTTTAACTTTGATAAAATTGTTTTCATAACTATACAAAACAAACTTACTGTAGAACTATACCAAGTGTTTATGTATTAAATTCAACTATTAACAAAATGTTCAAGTGCCCGAGCAACCATTCAGTCAGACAGTGTTTTTTTATTATTTGTTTACTTTATTCTTATTTTTTATTTTTAAAAGTAAATATTGTAACTTTGAAATATGAGCTCTAAATAGGTATTCATTCTTTACATAGTGTAGAGTGCTGAGTCCTCATTATTGATTATGTACAATCATCCTTTGTGTCTGATAACCTATTTATCATTGTTTACATGATAACAAATAATCATGGTTGTCTGGATAACTCATGGCTGTGGAATTTAATATTGTGACAGTGAATTGAACAGTGAACCTTACATAGTAGTTTCAGTTAATTTTTGTTGTTTAGCAAGATATTTTATGTGTGTATTGTTAGGTTAGATTTTTCATGACAAACTGATTATTATTGCCAATTACTATTAATAACAAACTTGTTATATTGCTGATCTTTTGGCGATCATGGGTCCACATATCAGCTCCATCAAATTTTATGAATTGAATACAGCATTTAACATCGGTATAAGTATAAACAAATAATTTAGGTTCAAGTTAAGTGACTGTGCTGTGTATCTGTACACATACTGTGCACTTAAATTAGGCCTATATGGTACTTGAAACTCTGTGTGCTAAAGTTAAAACTATTGTAACAAAACAAATAAAACCTGAAGAATTATAAAATTTATTGTCTCATTTTTAGTAGGCCTAGTATTAATCTCATATTAAAAAAATTTTGAGTTATTTTTAATCAGTTAACACTAATCAGTTGTGAACTACTTTATTTCTAGTGGAGGATTTAGTGATGCTACCATTCATCTAACCAATCTGGTTCAAGTACAAGCACATAGTTTTCTTTACATCAGGTTCCAGTCTAAGAATGAACAAACTTTAGATAACATTATGCAGGGTACAAACTTGTAAGGGATATAGTTAAAATTCACCATGTGTTACTTAATATAGGATTGTCTTCTACAATAACTAAAAACTATATAGGCTAAGTAATCTTTCTCAAAAAACGTATAACATTTGCAATGTGTTTATTAGATACTAGCTACTTCTGTGAGCTTTGCTGCACCCAAAAATGAATAATACCTCTTACTTTCTTCTAAATTTTATTTTTACTTAGAGTAAGAAGTTTACATTAAATTAAAGCTCTTTGTAATCAGTGTTAGAGGTTTGTTCATATTAAGTGAAAACATGTAAATTTTAGTAAGTCGAGACCCTTGAAAACACAATGTACAATTGTGAAATTGTGTATCCCTAGATAAACTCTAGCAGCTTGCATTGTTTGCCCTTGAGATTTATTAATGTACATAAAAAGCACTCGTTTTATAGAAAACTGCAGGCGTTTGAATTGCTGTGGTAGATCTGTCGGGACGATAGGAGTCCTTGGTATAAATACTTCTTGACCACAGAAAGACCCCGCTAATGTCCTGTGGAGTATTAATACAAGATACTCCCTGTAGTGCCTGGAGTAGGCTATATTACACACAAGGCCTACGATTCTTAAACAAATGTCATTACATATTCAGGGTGCATCCAAGTTATGCAGCAATATGGCCAGAACACGTATTTTTAATTGTAACCAATGTGATGTAGTCTCTGGCAAGTTCAGTTAATTTAACAATTCTGTTGGATATGAAATTGCTTTTTATGCATTCATTGCTGTGTCTCAAGAATAATATAATTTTTCATTGCCAGGTATTAATTTCAATATCTGTTGATTTATATTTGTAACAGTATTATTTGTCAGAGCTAAAATGGCTGTACCACATAATCAGTTGTCAGAAGAAGAATTTTCACTGATATTGGAAAAGGTGCATGATATTAACTCATCTATATTTTGTACCAGTTGACAAACATTAAGATACAGTAGAATCCTGCCAACACTGTTAGCTGTAATTTTTCCCTCTTCAGTTTTCATAAGTTCATGCGAAAATCCTCCTGCCAAGACATCACCGTGCACATACATTTGGCAGCCATTTGATCAAGTTGATCCTGCAGTTCCAAAAAATTGTAATTCTTTCCTTACTTATGTCTGAATTAACGTCATTTCATTGAGTCCATTCATACCCAAGTCATTTAACTTTTTGTCACAATTTGCTTGGATATCACAATTTATCTTCAATATCTATCATACTTCATTATATAAATTATCTAGGTTGCTTTCAGATGAATGTTGCTGGAATATATCTTCATTCATTCCTTTTTTAAATTCTTCCCATGGATATTGCAGATTCGCCATACCACTTCATTCCTACTTACATATCTGCCTGACAGATAGATTAGATTTGGACTTAATCCAAGCATTGTCTAGCACCGCCTTCATGACAAATGTTAAATATTGCCTGGTCACTCCCTTTGTTTCCTTTATTTACAAATATATAGTTTTCAGGACTCGACATTTATGTGAGTATAAAATATTTTTCATAACACTGAAAATGGGGTGCTACCCATTTGTTATCGATTGTAACTTCATATAATGTGCCAATTGTAATTGTTGATTGTTGTAGTAGAGGCACCGTCTTCAGGACTCTGTTTATGATTTAGTGGATAACCATTTTCATCCGTTTGTAGTGTCTTATTGTCTTCTTAATAAAGTTTTTTATTTGGACCATCTTTTTGATCTCGATATGTCTCAACTCTGGGCCAGTTTCATACAGTATCTCAGCTCTGAGCACTGTATCAATCTGATTATGACGTAATTTGTCTGTAAGTCATGTTAATATATAAGCGTGGGTAGTCTATTCTTTTGCCAGTCAACAGAATATGTCCATACAACTGTTCCTTCAAGTATTTGATCATTTGCGATAACACTAATTTTATTAATTCCTTTGGAATTTCTTCCTATGATGTGGATTACATGGAAATGGTAATAAAAAGATCCGGGTACCCGCAATTTAACAAAACTTGAAGATAATATTGCTGTCTTGCCTAAATTGTTAAGGTTAACATTTACATTAGATGCTATAGCATCCTGTTGGTGAATATAACTTTCTGCTCACAAAGTGCTTTGATGCATTCATATTGGAGCCACTCATTTTCTGTTTTCTTGTACATATCCACTATAAGTTGATTATATAATTGTTAGAATTTGAACATTAATTTGACATTCTCTATATGAACCATCAAATGATAGGCATAAAAATTTATCGATGACACTTTCTTGTTTGGAACTTATTCTTTTGTTGTTGGATTTACTTGTGGATATTGCAGTACATCGTAAAAATGATGTCACTTACATGAAATAGTGTATTGTTGTATTTGCGAAGCATGATATCTTGTGTTCCAAACTCATTACCAGGCATCACAACAGCAACTCATTCATCACCGATGCATTGTATTGATGATGCTCATGTGCCCCAACTGGTTTTCAGTCAACACATTACAACTTCATAATGATTTTGACTCATGTTTTGTAAAGCAGATTTTAACTCGTTGACTTGTGTATTGTGTTCATGTAACATGTGTTGCAATGCTGCCACCTGTTGCACTCCTAGGATGTACTGATAACACCTGTCAATTTGAGTTAGACAATATAAGTCATTATCTATGAAGTATATTGAAAAACATTATGCTGCTGACTTATTTGTGGTAATAAAGCACAAGTGTTATGACAAATCTGAACTTGTACTGTAAATGTAGGCTGAAATGTATAAATGTACTATGAATGTATGACGAACTTCATGCTCAACCCCAAAAGATGTCATTTGGAAACACGAATTATATTTTCACGCATTGCTCAGAAAATGTTGTCAAGAATCAGTATCATCTAATAACAGTGGCTTCGGTGGTTCGTGTAGTAGTGGAACCTGTACTTTACCACTCACACAATACATGCCTTCAGTTTCCACATTTCACTTTAAAGCTTTACAAATGCAGCATTTTTTACACATTCTGCCAACTACTATAACAGATGCATTTTATAATTTATATTGGAGACATAAATGTAGTACCATGAAACTTAGCCCAGGTGGTTTCCATAAATTGTACCCTTCTAACTTGAATTTGCATTATGGGGGTAGTTCTTTGAGAGTTTCAATATCACAACTAACTGCATGATGTTCTGCTTTCAACGGACAACAATGATGACTTCTTCGGGCATCTCTAAAGTACAAAATTGTGCTTGTCTTACAGTTGGTATTTGTAATTGCGAGGTTCTTTGCTCTGATACTTCTGAAGTTCATAAACATTCTTACCTCTCAGATTGCCGAGGCAGATTTTCATCAGTTTCTTCTGCCATCTTTGTGAGACGAATTCGTTTTTTATAACTTAGACTTGTGTTTTATACCACAATTAAAAACCAACAGTAAAATGCAAAAAAAAAATGACGGTAAACCACTGTTAAAACCTTATTAACAGGTAACAACAATAGTTCAAAAATAAGACAATCATGAAAATTACACCACCTCCTAACAACAGTCAATACAAGAAATATGATGAAATGAAAATTAAAACTTCGGTGGATTATATATATAGGTATCTTTCGATTTTGGGCGTCTAAGGACCATGTAAAATAACCTAGTGTACTATTTTCTCGTGTAGGCCTATTCATAATATGATTTGTGCTTCCCACTTCTTTTCTTGCTTTCCAATAACTGTATAATATATTTATATAAATATAATTCCCTAGGCCTACTTGAATTATCCCCAGTAATTGTACTTAAATGAAAAGTATTCAGATTAAAAGTTTTTTATTTATTTTTGAATTTAACTGACATTATCTCTTGGTGGTAAAGAGGGGCTGGGATACCAATAGAATACAAACCAAATCAGCTTTACCATAAGAGAGCAAAATATAAGGCCTCGCCCAAGATGCTATCTTTCCATCATCCATGAGGCCTTTAGAATGTACGAGGGCCATTTTCTAATATAAGAACTGTTTTGCTACTTAGCCAAAAAACTATCAATAAATAAAATTACAAATGTAAACATAAACTACAACATTACTCTACTTTCCTACATAGTCACCATTAAGATCCAAGCACTTGTTCAGATATGGTACTAGTTTATTTATACCATTGTCAAAGAAATGTGATGCCTGTCTGCTCAACCAAGTAGTGACAGACATCATTGTCTGTTCATTTCATCGTTTGTTTCAATTCATTGTCATCAGCCATTCGCTCCCCCCCCCCAAAATTCCTTCAGCATTGGGAAACGATGAAAGTCCAAAGGTGAAAGAGCAGATGATCAAGCTTTTCCCATCCAAACTGGGCTAGTACCGCTGCAATAATTCTTTTTTTTTAGATATCAACAAATCAAACTACAGTAGAGTCTCGATTAACCGAGTTAATATGGACCGCAGCACCTCGGATAAGCAAAATCTCGGATAATACGGATATAATAAGAAAACAGGTTGTCTACTTTGAGATACATAAAATAATTACTTTAGTAGCAATAAGGAGACAACTCTTTGTTGTTTTAATCGTGTTAGGGCTAACAGGACGTTTAAAAAAGTACTGCAAACAGTTATTTCTTGACAGAGTACTCCAGTTTATTTTACAAGAAAAATTAGATAAAATTACAAAAATAGCAGTTGTATTACTGTACTGTACAATGAAATGACTAATACATACTAAACATTATTTACATTACAGTACATACCTTAAACACACTTGAAAATCGTTGATTACACATTTTGAAAAAAGTCTTTAACAGTCTTCTGTTTCATTGCACTGCCTCGCTTCTTGGACACCATACTGTGCAGACGCCGGAACATAATGATGTCAGCTGGTGACGTGTCATCTTGTTGTTCTATGTAGAGTAGTGCCTTCTTGATAGCGCTCAAACCCTCAGTGTGACTGATTCTGCTTTCCAGGCCTCCCTCGGTTGATGTGTCGTCATCTTCGTCGTCATTGTTTTTATTTTATGACACTACATTGGCAATAGCCTCGTCAGAAAGTTCACATTGCTCGTCATCGTTCATCCAGTCGTTTACAGCTTTCTCTGTGACTGTTTCTGTAACTGGAAGCATATTTAAAAGGTGGCTTAGGGGCAAATCATCTTCATCATCTGAATCGTCTTGGTTTTCAGTTGGCCCAGTGATATCATTTTTCGGGGGTGATGTTTTTCCAGCTTTTCTTCAGTGTAGATTCTTTCACGTCACTCCATGACTCGCCCAACCAGTAAATGACATCGTTGAGGTTAATTTTACTTCCATATTCCTTAAGGAATGGAAGTATGGTGATGGCAAAAAAAATCGTGTTCGAGATTATTGCAGATTCTGATTGTACTACACTCAAAACATGAAAAAAAGTCGTTTTCCGAAAAGTGTCTGTGTGTGTGTGTGTGTCTGTCTGTCTGTGTGTCTGTGTGTCTGTGTGTAGATTTTTTTTCTATGGCAAACGATAACTGCCGCAAATTCAAACAGAATCAAAAGATTATTTGCATACAGCCCTAAATTGTAGAGTTCTCAAGACCTATTGTTTTTGGTGAAGATCGGTTGAGGGAAAGGGGTAGTTTACCTGCAACGTTTTTTTAACAAGGGTATTTTCTATGGCAAACGATAACAGCCGCAAATTCGAACAGAATCAAATAATGTTTTGCATACAGCCCTGATTTGTAGAGTACTCAATACCTATTGTTTTTGGTGAAGATCGGTTAAGGGAAAGGGGTAGTTTACCTGCAACGTTTTTTTATCAAGCGTATTTTCTATGGCAAACGATAACAGCCGCAAATTCAAACAGAATCAAATAATTTTTTGCATACGTCCCTGAATTGTAGAGGACTCAAGGACTTTCGATTTTGGTGAAGATCGGTTAAGGGGAAAGGGTAGTTTACCTGCAACCTTTTACGTTTTAACAAGAGTAAAGTACTTGAAAATTTATTTAAACTTTTTGAAACAATGGTAATTGTTAAAAATAAAATAATTTTGTTGCCAGGCAATAAAATTATAATTTTTTCATTTTAATGTAATATAATATTTTTCATTTAATACAGCAATAAAAAGTCAGGTAAACTAACTAAAAATTAGTATCTTCTTCTGGTAGTTCGTATCCGGTTCGGATGTTAGATATCATACCGACTACTTTAACTTTCTGCATTGCTGCACGGAATAAGTCAGTTGTATTCATGCCAAACCAGGTCCTTAAATTTCTCAGCCATGATATTCTCGGTCGCCCAACGCCTCTCTTTCCAAGACTTTTCCCTGTAGTATGGACTGCAAAAAGTAAAATCTTGTTCATTTCTCATGAGATGTCCCAGATACTGAAGCTTTCTTTTCTTCGCTGTGTTAATAACTTCCCTTTCTGTCTTCATATTTCTAAGAACTTCAACATTAGTTAAATGTGCTGTCCATGAAATGCTCAGTATTCTATGGTAAAGCCACATTTCGAAAGATTCCAATTTTTTAGTTATGGCTTCACTCAAAGTCCAAGATTCTACACCGTAGAAGAGGGCCGAGTATACTTAGCAGCGTAAAAGTCTCATCTTTGTGTTTATTGTTAAATCATGACTTTCGATAAAACTGCTCATTCTAATGTACACTGCTCTTGCCTTTTCAATTTTGCTCTTTATTTCTTGTGAGTGGTCCCATTGTTCATTCACTATAGTACCAAGATATATAAATTTGCTTATACGTTCAACTGGCCTTTGATGTATATTAAGGGTGGCAGTTTGCGAATTTGTTCTTAGATACAATCATTAGCTTCGTTTTTGTAACACTGATGGTTAGACCATATCTACGGCTACTTTCTGTCACTCTATTCATTAGCTGTTGCAGCTCCTCTAAGCTATCTGCGAATATGCCGGTATCATACGCATATCGTATATGCCGGTATCATACACATATCGTATATGCCGGTATCGTATTTTTCATTTAATACAGCAATAAAAAGGCAGGTAAGACACACACACACACACACACACACACACAATTCACGTTATTTCTGGCCTCACTCATGTTTATTTTCTTACATTTGCACGCTTTTTAAATGGAAAGTGCCGAAACCCACACCAACATAACGCGTGCAAGCCGAAAAAATGGACATCAATTTGCTTACTGACGAAGCTAGTAGTTAATGAATGGGTAGGCAAAAATCTTACCTTAAATATTTTTTAAGGAATCACTAAAAGGACGGTGGTTCAAATCGGATGCTGAGGTAGAGTTTGCTGTAACCGAATGGTTCCACAAACAGCCGTAAGAATTTTACTAGCAGGGAATCTACAGGTTAGCGCAACAGTGGAACTCATGTCTTAATGTTATTGGAGACTTCTTTTAAAATCGTTGAATAAAAAATGCTTTACGGCTCTATACGTGTTTCTATTGAACAATCCTTGTATTAGTCATACACAATAATACAACTGATTGAACTTCAAAATTTTAAACTTGATTAGTTTCTATATATATGTTTAATGTTACAAATAATTAAAATAACAATCTTGATCATCTGTTAGTTCAGCGGAATAACAGTGACACTTTTAATAACCGCATAAAATAAACACTTAGAAACAACACAGGCGCTTTAACTTAACTGTTTGGACCACAGAAGTGAGGCATGCCTCAACGCTCTATGTGTACAGCGCGGGACAATCCCCCCTCCCTACACTTCCCTATCACACCACTACATTGTTTACATACGATGTATACAAAAAACGCTGAGGCAAGTTCAGGTTGCCTCATTCGCTTTAAACGAACTATGCCGAATCTCACCTGTCACCATCTAGCGGTCGCTCAATAAAGCACGTTTCGGTTTAATAAATTTGACAGTCGCAGTAACAATGTATAATCTTTACGTTATGTAGTTCATACATATTTATAATTTTTATTCTACAGAATTTTTTAGGGTAGGCATTGCCTCAATTGCCTCCATGTAACTTCGCCACTGATATATATGTGTACAACGTTATCGGCAACAAAGAAGTAGTTTTTGTTAAAATTCCTTCCCGGGATATTTGGCCATAGTCCAATGTTTTCTACAAAACCAGACATTTCGGCAATGCCATCGACTTCCATCATCAGTGAAAATCGAGTGCGATAACGTGAGGTGGTATACGTTAGTGACCACAGTACTGTGGTTAAGGCTGAAGCAGTAAGTAGAAAGAAGTAGTTTCTATGGTAATATTTCATTTCGAAAATGATTTTAAATATAAATCTTAGAATATGGAAGTCATGTATGGTTCTCCATACCGATATTCTTTAGGCTTTCGACAACGGTTAGATCATTTTCTAGGTCCTCAAGCAAATGTTTCAACAGTCTTTGCCAGTAATGGCGCTTTAGATTTTCTAAGACCCCTTGATCAAGGCGTTGAATTAAAGAGGTAATGTTAGGGGGCAAGAAAAGAGCTCTTATATCACCACTAACCAATTCGGATTCATCTGGGTGAGTGGGCGCGTTGTCCAGAAGGAGAAGAGCTTTATGTGGAAGATTTTTTTCATCACAGAATTTTTTTACACTTGGCACAAACTGCTCAAAAAAACCACGTTTTAAAGATTGAAGATTCCATCCAAGCGTTTTTTTGGTTTGTGTACTTTACTGGAAGATTATCCATGTTCACATTTTTGAAAGCCCCGTGGGTTTTTTGGCATTGCCTATCAATAAAAGTTTAAGTTTGTGGTCGCTGCACTGATTAGCACACACTAGAACTGTAACTCTCTCCTTGCTTCTTTTGTAACTGGGAGCTGATTGCTCCTGCTTAGCTGCTAGAGTCTTGCTCGGTAACATTTTGAAATTGAGTCCCATTTCATCACAGTTGTAAATTTGCTGCGGTCTTAATTTGGTTTTCTTAACTATTCCATCCAATTTATGTACGAAAGAATCAACTGCACTTGAATCGGCCGACAAAATATCGCCTGAAATTTTTAACTGCCTTACGCCATACCGCGTCTTCCAGCGGTCTAGCCAACCTATGCTAGCAGTAAATTCTTCTTCTCCATCTTGAAAACGCTTAAAAAACTCTAAGGCAGTTAGATTGGCTTGTAACATCGGACCAGATAACGGACTACCCTTATCTCTCATCTGCTGGAACCATAAAAACAACGCCTCCGATGTTTGTTCATAATCACTATTTTTCATTGTTTTCCTATTTTTTACGACATTTTTATCTCCCATTGATTGAGTGCGCTGAGTCACCCACTCTTCAATCTGTGCCCTTTTCCTCCTCCAGTCGCCTACAGTCACTTCACCAACACCCAAATCACTTGTCACTTTTTTTAATGTTTCACCCCGATCCAAATGTTTAATAGCATTAAGCTTATCTTCCAGTGAAAGAACAACGCGTTTCCTTTTCGCACTCATTACTGTACTTTTAACAATCAATGGACAGATGAACCCTTCACTCGCTCTGGTTGACACTTGACAGACAACTGAAAGGGATCAAACAAAAGTGGGTAGAAGTGGGGAGGTGAAGGGAGGGGGTGTGACTCACGTGGTCAAGGAACTCGCGTACAGTCAGGTGCCAATTAAAGTAGGTCAGCAAAGACTCACGCGGTCAAGGAACTCGCGTACAGGCAGGTGCCAATTAAAGTAGGTCAGCAAATTATATATTTTAATTTTTTCTGGTTTAGGCTCGGATAATACAGAACCTTGGTTAATTGAAGCTCGGTTAATCGAGACTCTGCTGTAATAGATTTTGTCACAGTTTTGTAATTTGCTATCTGAATTATTGTTGACACAGTGCCCCATAAACTTTCAGTTAATTTTTGTTGAAACTACAGTATCTACTACATTTGTCCATAAATAATTATTTATTTTGTTCTTATCGTTCTGTGATATGGGTCAAAGCATCATCGGCATTCATGAGATTATTAAGTTTCCTCCTTCTGATTTAAATTTCACCTCCTAACAGCTTATTAAATCTGTGTGTGTGTGTGGGTGTGGGAGGGAGAGAATATGAAGCCAGCCAGCCCAATATAAATGTTTTGGATGGTGTTCTTCCAATTATCCCAGATTTGTTCTTCATCCGTATCTGTAATTTTTAGAATGTTGCGTTTTATGTCCACATTCAACCTGTAATAAGTTCTTTAGATTCTGTTTTGGTAGGTAAACTGACACAGAGGTATGCAATCTTGCCATTGTAACATATATCTCCATACGAACAGCTAAGAGCATGACATACTGTATCTGACATTCATTCTTCTTGTTCAGTGTTCCAAGAGTGATTGCAATTAATTTTAAGCTTTTTATTTTAATTGTGCTAGTATATTAAAGTTTACAACCAAATAAATAAGGCAGGCCTACTCCTCAACATAATGCAGATATTAACATTACGACGGTAGTAAATTTTCATTTTTGACTGGCCTGTACTATAACTGCTTCAAGATTAAATGAAAATGGTTCATCCTAGTGAACTAAAGTCCATCTTTGACGAGTGAGATCTGTTTTGTAAATGAAGCTGTACAAAACGTGTATTATGAAGGAAACATATAGCACTGCAGATAGTACGTAAAAACATTTTACCTTGTCATCTATGAATTTTAACAAAAGTTTTATGTTAAACGTTTTTAATATTATAATTTATTTTAACTTTCACACACAAGAAAATAATTAAACAATTTCTCCTATAGAGTAAGAAGTTTTAGTAAGAAGGTTTAGTTGTAGTATTTTTGCTAAGTTTTGGCCTTGCAGATATCTTTGATGTTTAGACTGAATCCTAGTTGTTTAATGTATGTGTTTATAAGCAGAGTTCCATAACTTTTAAAATAGCCTGCTATTATGTCAGCTTCAAAAGGCTTGTATAAACATCCGGAGCTCTGTAGCAGTGAGGGTGGAGAACATCTTATATATTTTGTATAGTCATTATATTATGTTTTTCCTAATAATATCATAATAGGTTCTGATTTTTAGTAAGTAAAAACTGCTGATTTCACAGCAAAGGATATTATTGTATTTGAGACTAAGAAAATATGTTAACGAAGGCATTTGAAATGTTGAAAGTAGTACCAAAGAAAAGCTACTGACATACCCATACTGACAGTTGAGGGAAACATTTCAAGGGTGATAATATTCAGTTCACGTCAGACTTATTGTCGATTATTTTAAAAAATCGTATTAAGTAGCTGTACTAATGAATATCTCAGCCAACAAGGAACAAATTATTGATGTCATTGATGTATTGCGACTACTGAAACTGCAGTAAACACAGTAAGTAAATTACGGTCCCGATTATCTGCATAATTGGGTGGGGCGATTACTGTGGATAATTCACAGTGTGTACAAAAAAGGGCAGAAAGTAATAAACATTTTCTATTAACCTTAGATGTGTATTTAAAGTAAAGAAATACAGTAAACCCTGATAAGCCTGTGATCAAAGGACCTCATGAAAACCACATATTAAACGGTGGTATATTACCAAGTAGCAACATATTCTTACTGAAACTGTATAACTAATAATCATATTTTCTGTGCAGTTTAAATACTAATTCACATGAACTGACGTTTCATCAGAAGTTGTACTGATAAATTGTCTTAATGTGTATCATCTACATTCATTGTTTCTGAAGTTACTACATATGTTATATAGGCCTATACAAAATCCAATTGAACGTCTCCCATGTTTTCATGTGCAGCAGGGATTAGATTCAGGAATGAATTACCACAAACATATGTATTAAAAAATATCAGAAAATACATGTCAGTGAAGTCACTGCTGACCTGTCAGCAATTATCACAGGTGGTGTTCACCATCAATAGTCAATTTTTCACATCTGTTAACTAAACTAGTATAGTACAACTGTCTCATCAACATAAAGAGAAGCATACTGAGAATATTAAATGTTCCCACAGTTGCGGTACACGTGTTCAGTACTCATGGTAGCCAGCTGCCAAACAACAAACAATACTGTACCTGCTGGTGAGTGGTGACACACTCTGTCCCGCAGACGTACCGCTACGTAACTTAAATACGTTTGATTCTATATTGGTAACAATAGTGTATTAAGATTAGTGAAACAGAAGCTTTATTATTCAGCTGAAATTTATTTCTGCTTATTAAAAAAAATCTGCGGGTTCCTGCAGATAATCCACAACATGGATAAACCGCTTGCAGATAATGAGGAGTTTACTGTATAAGCATTCACTTCAGATATACATATTTGACGATACGTATGGTAATCATAGAATGAATTAAATATATTGGTTCACAACTTTACGGCAAGCTTAATGAACATAATAACATTTAGAAAAACTATTCAATTTGCAGCAGTACTGTTGAATGAAGCAAAAGCTCAGTGGTAAAAGAGGGTAATAGAAATATCGTAACTACCAGAAATGTATGTCAGATGTATAAATATCTCAAGTTTATACTCATAAATAGCAGGAAACAATAGGTACTGTAAGCACCATTGGTTGCCAAGTTGGTTGTATGAGGCAGTATCTAATTGACTATGATTTTACTTACCTTCATTGTTTATATGGTGTAACATGAGTAGAGAACAATAATTGGCAGTTATTTTTAATAAAAATTCTCTTGTACTATGGATAGTTATCACCACAAGCACAGCACAGTAGCCTATAGTTTTAGTTTCACATGAGCTATTTATATTAAATTCCTCTGCATTCGTAAATATAATATGTTCACTATCCTCCTTTATAAAACATCTGTAAACATTATTTAGAATACAGGAAGCATTTGTTAATAAGAAAATGTATTCTTTTATAACTTTTAGACTTCTCATTCACCGTTTATTTAATGATTGCTTTTAATGTTATATTGTTCTTTTTTTCTCTATGTAAGGTATTAAGTATTTTGCCTGTTCCACTCTATTATTCCACAAATGTTTTATCTATCACCTACTCTCTTCCCCTTCAGCTTATAATTTTTAACACTTCTCATAATTTTAAGTAATTTCTTCTGCCCACTCTACGTATTGTTTTTAGTTAAATTTATATTGGTCTGTTCCATCACAACATAACTATATTTGTAGCTAATATAAACTGATTTATAGTTCCAACATCTTTGTAGCTGATTTGGTCTTGGGCTTCATTTGACTTTTTTCTAATCATTGTATATCATTTGAAATCATATTTCAAAATCTGTCTGGTTGGGAGTATGGAAGTTAGTACTCAGGAAGATGTGAAAGAGTGAAGAAATTTTAAATCTTATAAGGGAGAAGAGAAACTTGAGAAAGTCAGATTTTAAGACGTATATTATACTGAAAAATTGGATAACAGTTTTGTGTTGTTTGGAGAAAGAAATAGCCAAAAGAAGTTAGTGATAAGGATTTACAAGGTGAAAAACCAGACATAGCATATTCTGTGATGAAATGATAACAGCAAGTTGAGGTATATAGGATCTGAATGAAAAACCCGCTGGAATGGGGCTCAATGTAAATATCAGCAAAACTAAATACATGCTGGTTTTTGCATCAGAGAGAAGAAGAAATCTATATAATTTATGTATATATTTATGTATATATAATTTATGTTTGATGCAGTTAATATTCAGATACATGATACTGGGTAACGTGATAGGTAATGAAGGGTTCATAAACACGACAGGATACAAATAGGAAATAGAGCATATTATGCCAACAGTAGACTATTGAGAAATAAACTCATTAGTCGTAACAGAAAAATAAACATATATAAGTCACTTATCAGACTGGTTGTTACTTATGAAGGCGAGACTTGGACATTGACAAAAAAAGGAATAAGAAACACTAAGAAGGTTTGGAAGAAAGGTCATAAGATGTGTTTATGGCCCAGTTAAAAAAGATGACAAATGGAGAATAAGAAATAACTGGGAGATAGATGAGGTATTGAATCATGAGGACATTTGTAAGATTCATAAAGGCTCAACAAATACAATGGATAGGTCACCTAGAGCGGATGGATGATCAGAAAGAGTATATAAAAGCAGAAAGAGGGGTCGACCTAGGATAAGATGATTGGATGATGTGCTAGAAGATATCAGAAGAATGAATGTGGAGGGGTTACAGTGAGATGGTAATGGGTAGGAGACTTTGGAGAGGATTGGTATTGTAAGCCAGGGCTCATGTGGCTGTAGTGCTTAAGAAGATAAACGACAAACTATGAGTTATGTAGTAAGGAAGGGAAATTGCTATTTGACATTGGGAAGTTGGCTGACTGTTGGAATGGCTATACTGAGGCCCCTTGTGATTGTGTGTAGGTAGATAGAACAGAAGAGTATGTTGAGGATATTATCATTTATGATTAGAAGTAATGTCTCTGCCCAGGAAAGAGATTTCCAATTATGTTGCGTAACTTTATATTCGCCCTTACATTACTCTTCTGTTTCTCTATAACATGACTATGGTTTTCTGTAAGCTGCTTTGAATCAAACCTGTGAAAGTTTTTACTAATAACTCCTAGTATCGTGTACAGTTCCCAACTCAAATTTGCTAGTACTGTTACATCAACAGCAAAACGGTCCCCATGAATCAGCTTACCATTCATTCTGTGACACGTTTTCGTTTTCCCTTTATCATCAAAATAGCATCTTCTAAAAATAAGTTAAGTATGACAGAGGACAGCCAGCTCTTCTGATTTGTACTGATCCGCTGGTCATTTATATCAATTACAGTTGTTATACTCTTGTATAAATTTAGCATCAGGCATCTGTCGTTTGAATCCATCCCCATCCTATACATCACTCTAACTCGAGCTGTCAATTAACTTTATCGAACACCTTTTCTGTATCAATGAACACCATATGTATCCTTTTATTAGCTTTTAATCTTCCTTCTAAAATTTTATAAAATGCTAGAATTGCCACATCAATCTTCTGCCTGACTTAAAACAACACTGATTATGCCTTTTATTGAAAATTGGTCTATCTTCCCTTTTATGTTACCTTTAAATACACTTGGCAAAACCTTGGAAGCATGGAACAGAAGAGCCAAAGTTCTGTAGCTTGAACATTGATTTGCATTCCCTAACAGTAGTTCTGGAAATTATAAAATTAAGCAGATTGGCATATCATCCACACCTAATTCTTCCTCAACTCAGCCAGTGGAAACAAGAACTTTTTTCCTGATATTGAAAGTCCCTTCTTATCTTCTTCAACTAAATTTTCCTCCTCAAACTAAATTTTCCGAATGAGGATGTTAGTATTGAAGATATGTATATACTTGAAGACTATTATTAAGTCATTTGTTTGAAGTGTTTTTATGTGTTGGAGTTGACTTATGGAGGGGGAATGCAGGAGGGAAGAAAGTTTGAAGTTGCAGAACTGTAGTTTTGTAGGATATTCATAAAAACAAACTGGGTGGAGAGAGGAATAAAGAAGAGATTTTGAATAGACTGAAGGTGAAAAAGGCTTTGCTAAATGCTGCAGGCATTTGGGGTATGTGGTCCAGCGTGACACCTTTTTCCAAAACATTCTTAGAGAAAATGTGTTGGAGAAGAGATTGCAGGGGCTGTTTAATTTGAAGTACTGGGAAGTACGCTAAGTGAGGTAGGACTGTTTTTTTGGAGATAAAGATGAATCGCTGGGATACAATATGTTTCTACAGTAACAAATCTGTGCCTTTAGGGACAGCCCAGTAAGGAAGCTGGGCTGGGCTGGGGAAAGTTAAGGAATAACGGGTGTATTTCATAAATACCTTGACACATATGAGGCCTGACATGTTTTTGTTATATCTTAAACTCGTATTATATTGTTTAGGAATAGTCACATGTATACAAAGCTAGTAACTCTTCTGAAGATTTTAAATTTTATGTTAATTATGTTCAGTGAAACATAATGTACACATAATACAATGTATCTAAAAATTAAAAAAAAATGGTAAATATAATTTAATTTTTGCTGATAAAGAGGAAACTTTAGCTTAGATATAATTCCTAAAAACTTATTTCATAAAAAACTGGCGGCTTTGCACGTGAACATTTGATTTTTAATACAATTTTAATTGTTGTCTATATTTAATACACAGTTAGTAGTACTAACAGCTTCATTCTCATGTGAGCTTGTTGCTAATTATCTGCGACGAAGTATACTTGAAGAAATTTAGGAACACTGTTGTTTACCACTTGTAATGACCCTATGCATTGTCAACTCTAGTGTAAGGCCGGAATACAGAAATGTGGCAACGTTGTAACAGACCAAAACGGCAGTTGAGTGGAGTGTGATTTGTATCATGTGAAAGGTTAACTTTCTAGTGTAATTTACAAATGTCTTATTTCAGTTTGTTGTTAGTGACAATCTTTGTAATGGAGTAGTGCTGTTTAGTTTATAGTACCAGTTTTTTCCCATGTGATGATCAACCCACATACTTGTTGAAACATAACCTAAACTAAAATTTGCATGTGTTTATTATTATGGGCTTAACTAGGATAGGTGCTTACAATTTTTAATTTACAGTAACATTCCAAAATTAATTTATAGTAAAACATTAGTCTACGGAAATAATAAATTGTACATAATTCACTTAGTGTAGGTTTGTCAGTGACAGTGCCACTTAATTGTGTTCCTGGTTATAAAAGTAATTACGAATACAACGATTTATGTGTAAGGTTAATTTTTATTCTTACCAAATTTTTGTTTTTGTTAACAGTAATGAATATTTGTGGGACACAACTCTTATAGTTAAATTGTGTTCTAAGACATTCTGAATGTCATTTCTGTACCCAAAGTAATTAACATTTTTAAAAATAGAATACATGATATGTATAATAAAAGTGCAACATTGATTTTTAGTTTATTGTTATTATTGTCTGAAAGTAGTGCACTGTTAGTTTTCATCATCTAAAAAGTAAAGGATGAATGGTGTTAAGTAGGGCTATAAGCATTGTGTAATAAAATAGCTAAAGAGAACATGTTAGATTTTGATTTAATTTCGTAGCATTACTAAAATCATGAGCATTTATAGCTAAATTTAAATTATAGGTCTGTGTGCACGTAGTACTATACATTTCAGTTGAAGAAATTATTGAATTAGTATTAGGCCTAATAATTAATTTTGTTTGAATGATTGAATACGTATCATATGAATAAGTTAATTACTATAGTTCTTAAATAATGCAACAGTATTTTACATAATAAAATTTTAATTTACATAAAACAAAGCTTTATAAAACTGCTGTTAACCAACAATTAAAAATGATGTGATTTGATTATTGAAGTACATAAATTAAGTGATCATACTAGTCGGCCTCAAAGAGCAGCATGTTCCAGTGTTGCTACATTTAATATTCTGCCCTTCCACTAGAAACGGCCATGGCCTATGGCATGATATACTTGTCCTTAAATTTTAAAAGTGGCATGAAAGATCTGTAAACTATTTCATTGGCTCCGCATGATGTGAATCGGAAAGCTGAATTGTAAGACCATTAATGTATCTAAAACTTGTTTCGATAAAGTATGTTATCCATTCAATAATGATTGTGAAGGTTCTGGAAGTGGAAGTATGGGACTTAATCCTACTTTTCTGGAAGAACAATATAAACCAGCCAATTCACCTTCTGCTAAGGTTACCAGTGAGGACCAACAATTCATCCATCCTATGCCAGTTTCAGTTGTGTTTCGATGAGTGGATTATAATAAAACCAGTTTAATTTATTTTTCCACCTCAAAAAAAGTTGTTCAGCCCTTGCAGTAGCCTTTCATCATGTTATTGTTGCATTTCCAATGTTTGATCTTTTCATTTTATATTCATCTTTGACCTTCCTAAAGATGATTTTCTCTTTGGCATTGTGAAGTATGAATAACTGAAAATCAAAATAATTGCCATAAACACATTAACCAATCTTATACATTATTATTTCGAACATTATTTGACTTACCAATGAACACCGCTGACAAAAGTAATGAAAAACAAAATATTTACACATGAAACGAATAAGAAACACTTTGAGAATAAACATTAAAATCAGCTCTCCCTTCCAGCACTAATCTCCCTTTCACTCATAATAAAGTACTCCATACTCGTAATTACTCAATTATTGGGTCATCATCATCTAAAGGCCATGCCTTGTCGAGTTAGCCACATCTCTCTCTCCATAATTGTCCTCTTTAAATTGCAGTACGATAGGAAGTTCATCTCCTTTCCCAAGTCTTTGAAGAATGCTGCTCTTGGTCATCCTCTTAGTTTTCCCCCAACTTCTTTCTTTCAAAAATGTTACTCAAGAATTGATTGTGTCATAACACGTGCCCAATCAGTTTTGCCCTTCTTCTTCCAATCATTTTTAAAAGTGATCTATCTTCGTTCACTTCTGCGAGGACTTACTCATTACTTTTCTTATACATCCAACTCATCCTTGCCATTCTGATTAATTGGTAACGATGGGAAAGAAGATCGAAAATGTGGCATAGATTAGTTTGCATATGAAAGCAATGCACACGATTGTATGTTAAGAGTATTGAATATCTTGCTGGGACTTAAACCCTTGATCATTTCTGTGAGATACATGATTTGACTACTTTGTCAAACTCGGCTCTTTTTTGAGATATCAAAATGAAACAAAGTCTAAACCCTTCTTCAAAGTAGCCACTATATGGTTGCAAGATTTCATTCAGATCGTCCCAGTAGTTTCTGAGATTAGCGCAACCAAACTTTCCTCCCTTACAGATTTACAATCTTTTAGTGTATAATGTCTACAGTAACATTAAAAAAGTAAAATTTTGAATCAAGTTTTTATTAAACATGTGTAACAAATATAAATGAACTATTATTTTGTAAATAAACAGTTTATATAAATAGATTGATAATCATATAATAAAAAATAAATCGTCAGAATATTCTTAATTAACATCTTTAGACATACGAGGAAAGATGATTGAATTGCAGTCAGCAGACATGAAATGAAAATTTAGTTTTCTTAGGTATTTTGATATAGTAAAACCTTTATTTTTGACATACCCTTAGTAAGTTACTTGACGGGAGAACTGTAGTTTCTTCACTACAAGGTGAATATTCTATGTCTGTGGTATCTTCATCTCTGTATCCTGATATTCTGGAATGTTCTTGGCTGTAGTATAGCTTGATGGGAGAATAACTCCATTGTCTGTTATTGTTTTTTAAGAATTTTATCCCATCAATTTGTTCCTTTAAAAAAGTATAATGTTTAGAATAATTCCTGCTGTTATACTAGTTTGTAGATAAGCAAGTTGCTTCCCTTTGTGTCAAGCATTTTGAGTGCCTGCATCTGACGTTTACAGTATTCCTCTACAACAACTCTCGTTAAACCATGCTTTGTCCAAGCACACAATGGCTTAAGGTGTCTTATATTTACAACTTCTGGTAATATTTTAAACTCCCAAACAAAAAATGTGACCTCTTCCCATCATTTTTTTTTTTAATTGCCACTATTAAAACTATTACACAACTCCTGGAACTGGAATGTGATAAGCAGAAAGTTCTTTTTTTAAGGAATATACAATTTTTACAAAACTCTCTCATTTTAGCATTTGGGTGGTCTCCTCAGCCAGTGCCCAGGCACTACTAATTTGTACACGTCTTCTCCAAGACTTCTATTGTGTTGGAATGATAGATTTTGTTACATCATTGATATCTACTGGCTATTTTTATTGTTAATTTTTATAGATGTGTTGCCAGTCTTTAAAGCAATTATTATTGCTTCGTTTACTTAATTAAATGGGCCCATTGCAATTTTTTCCTTCAAAGTTGTGTTACAGATTGTAGTAAAGTTCTTACCACTAACATTTCAAATAGTTTAGAAGGTACTATCACTACTAATTGTTTTAGAATGTATCACTATAACTGACAAAATACCCATTCTATGTACTAAAAACTAAAATTGTTTAGAACACAATTGACACAATTTGTATCACAATAAAATCTGTAACTTAAAAATATTTATTACTTAACATTATCCCTTGAAAATAAATTACCATTACCAGAAAAAATTCAAAGGTGAATAGGCTATTCTCAAAATAACTAAAAACTAAATTCATACAAAATGATACAGTTGTATTTTAAATAAAAAATGTGGTAGTATGAAAACCACACTGTTTAATTAGAATAGTAGTTCTACTCTAGAATTCTTTACTAACATTGTATAAAAACGTACGTTCTAAACTGTTTGTTCAGATCAACCAGCAGGTAATGTATATCTCATTTGATTTCCAAAATTTCTACTTGTGTCCGGAATCAGGCTGAACCAAAACTATCGAAATTTTTAACTTGCACCTAATTACAGAGAGGCAGTGTAACTAGCATCCCAGACCAGCCACATATTATCGTGTCATCCTAAACACCATTTCTATAAGCTGGGTTGGCCATTAAAAAATTCATGCTTTTATGGTGTTGCCTAGGAATCAAACCTGAACTTCTTTTAGGTTAGAAGCAAAGTGCCTGACTTCAGTAATTGCACTTAAAGTATGCACAAACAATAATATAATCAGTTTTTCCATTACCTGGCATTTCATGTATTAATATGATTGTTATACAAAGATAGTGATATGTTTTATTTTTAATTACAGGAACACAACTTGTATTATAATGACAGCATCAAAACATATTTATTGTTGAATAAGTTTTTTTGTGTGTGTTAGAATAACATTTCACATTATACACGTATTCACAGAAAGAATAGTATGTTTGAGTACTGGAATTTCCTTGAAGAAACAACTGTGTTTTATATAAACATGTATATAAATAGGAGGTATTATAAGCTAATCGTGTGCCATGATTCAAGCTACCTCAGCAGTGTTAATTGACACAATTCGTAGGTTTCTATGTACCAGTACTAGTATGTATATACACATACGTATTTACTGTAAACATTTCCTATTCCTCTGATGTTAAATGTTAAATTACATTCAATTTATTGCAAGTGTGGGGACTTTGTTACTACTAACATGTGACTGGAATTTTTATTGGTCATGTAATAACGCTGTCATTTTTATTTTACAACCTAAACTGCTACTGGAAAGCTGATTCTGTGGGAGCACACACACACAAATTGCTGCTATGTTATGACACTTTATTCAGTTTTCTCAGTGTCATATTGCAGTTATCACATTAGCAGCGTTTTAAATGTCTCTGACCTAACTAGAAAATAAATCCTCTTCTTATTTGTTACATATTATTGTTTAGCTAACACTCTTATTTGATAGAACAGAAGTTGAAAGTAGAATTTATTGGTAATAGCAGACTTTAATTAAATATTGATGCCATCATAAAAAGTTATCTCTCAGCTTACATGGTTTTAAAGTAGGGTTGGGAAAAAGTTATGAATTTTTAAAGCAAATAAATAAAGCTTTTTCTCATAGAGTGTGTAATTTACTCTTGATGAAAGATAATCATGTTTTATAGACAACATTTTTAATAAAATGTACATCTAAACTAGTTTAGCATAGCTGTACAGTAGCAAATTGTGTGTTCTAAAATGTGTTCTGATTTTGTACAACATTAGAAACAGAAATAATAACTGCTTGTGCCAGACTTCAGAGCAGTGGTTTGTGTAATTATCTCATTTAAATAAAATGGTCCAGGGTCTGTCTTCCTTAAGCGAGACATAACTACTGTCACACCAAAATGAATATTTTAAGATCACTAAAATCAAGTGTTTAATAGGATGAAGACATATGATTCTTAGCATGACATTATAATGTTTTGAAAGATACATTCTTCGATTTAGCTGTTACTGCCGCTTTGAACTTGTAAAAGCACATAACTGTTTGACTAAGAAGCAGAAGCAGAGTATCTAATTGTGCAGAATTTAGTTGGTAAAACTGTAAAAACTTCTGGCTTGTAATAAAAATACCATTATTTTCCTAAATACTTTCCAAGAATTTTGTATATGATTGTAAAAAAAAATCCCTTGTTTTCTGTTATGTATCCAGTTGTTCAAAATATTGTTTCTTTGTAGACATGTTAAAATGGTGTTTTCTTTAAATGTTCACATATTTGAAAGTATTTTTGTCTGGTTTGAAAGTGGCAGTGCAAATATACATCTCATTTGTTATTGAGATAAGTTTTTTGATTGATCAAAACAAAGTTTCATAATTATTTGTGGTAAGAATGTTTTAAGAACTTCATAAATTTCTCTCCCTTACATGCACGTGTGTACACGTACACACACACTGCTGCTATGTTATGACTCAGTTTTGACACACTGCTGCCATTCAGTTTTCTCAGTGTCATATTGCAGTGTTGTCACAGGAACAATTAATTTCTTCAGCAAATATACATTTTACAGGCGAGATTAATTTATTCATATGATAAGTATACATTTTGTACAATTTTTAAATTTGGTGTTAAAAGTAAATGATAAATTTTCAGTTATGTTTTGACTTATTCAAAGACATGTGCTGACAAATACATATAATTCACTTTTAGGTCATGCATATGCCATTGAACAAATTGCGAACATTATTTACTTATAAACTTTCTAATTATCTTACAATAGTTTTATTGTGGTTCATTATTGTTTCTGTCAAAGCAAAAACATTTTCACTTTGAAATTGAGTAGATATCAGTATATAAATTTAGAAGCAACTTCATACTGACTTAGCCCAAAATTTGAAATTTTATATAGAATATTTTATACAAACAATTAATAAAAATATTCAAGCTTACTTCGCTTTTCATGTTATTATGTAAAATATTGCAAAGTACAATTTTTTTTTTTCAAAAGTTTCTCTAAATGTTTCCTCAAACTATATTAGAACATCTGTATGTTACAGTGAGTACATGAGTATTAGTAAAACTTTTACTGAGTAAACTGAACAGTCGATTTTGCCCAATAATTTGAAAACAACTAAGTGATCATGGCCTGTATAATCCCACTTAGTCTTGCTTACTTAATGCCATGACACAGCGGCGTGTGTTTTCTCTTTCTGGTGGCATCCTGATGTTTCTGGATTATTTATCCCTCTGATGTTTGTAAATAAACTATATCTAAGATTTAAGGAAACTTGAAGATACAATTTAACTTGCTTTATTCTCAGATTTTTAAATATTCAGTTATAACACATGTAAGTTTGTTTTCTTTGTCAAATTTATTTCAGCCTTTGGATGCATGTTTTCAGTGGTATCCAAGTCATTTGTATGAATAGACAAACCAGCCTTTTCAGTCCGCCTTGTGACTTCTTGTTTACAGAGGTGTGAAAATTATTAGAATAATTGTGATTTTTTATATTTTTTTTGGTTTTGTTGATATAATTCATTTTTCATCTCTTAAGAATGATTTGGTGTATATATTTTTTCATTTTGAGTGGTTTCAACAGTAGAGTCTCGTTTATTCGACCTTCTCTTATCCGAAATTCCGTATTATCCGACGTCCCACTGCAAAAAAAAAAACAACAAAAAACGCATTAATCGGCAACAAGAACTGCAAGTTGCGAGCGTGAGCGTAGTCTACTTTTTGTTGCTCCCCACTCTACCGCAACAAATTAGTTACCCCGACTGTACAGTGTACACTGTGACTCATGACTCATGTGTCTGTCATTCGCCTCACCCTCACTCACTCACTGTCACAACTCACTACTCAGTGCAGTGCAATTTATCATTGTATGTGGATCGGTTTATCGTCTGTTACATGCGTATGTGTCTGTGTGTGTTAATTTGACACACGTTGTTGTTGTTGTTTAAAAGTTGAAATTTACACAAGTATGGCGACGAAAAGAAAGAAAGTTGTATCGATGGAACAAAAACTTGAGGCAATCAAGAGACTAGACAAGGGAGAGACAATGCAGAAGGTAGCTGACGACTTTGGCGTTGGACGGGTAACAGTAGGAGACTGGAAAAAAACGAATAGAAATAGAAAAATGGTGTGCATCAAGAGTTACGGAGGGTGCATTAAAAGAAAGAAAAACTATGAAAAAATGTGACCATGAAAAAGTTAGTGAAGCTTTGTATGTTTGGTTTACACAGTTCAGGGACAAAGGTGTGCCTATTTCAGGGCCTATTTTACAGCAAAAGGCGTTGCATTTTCGTAATGAATTCAATGAAGGGGACCCAGATTTCACAGCAAGTGTCGGTTGGCTCGACTGATGGAAGAAACGCTACGGTATCCGTCAGTTAAGTGTTTGTGGTGAAAAACTATCATCGAATTTTGAAGAAATGGAAGCATTCAAGAAAAGATTTCAGGAATTTATTGAAACTGAAAGCCTAACGGGTGATAAGATATTTAACTGTGATGAGTCAGGCCTTAATTACAAAATGTTACCTAGTAAGAGTCTTGCAGCCAGAACTGAAGCGGCAGCCCCTGGCTACAAGCATAGTAAGGGAAGGCTGACAATTTTAGCATGCAGCAATGCTACAGCAAACCTCAAAATGGACCTTGCAATGTGGATTGGAAACTTCAAAAATCCTAGAGCCTTTAAAACAGTTTCAAAAAACGCTCTTCCTGTAAAATACTACAGTCAGAAAAGCGCATGGATGAGCAGTGAAATTTTCAAAGACTGATTTTTTAAGGAATTCATTCCTTCAACAGAGAAGTTTTTGAAAGAAAATAATTTACCCAGAAAAGCAGTTTTGTTGGTAGATAATGCTCCAACGCACCCTGATGCAGAGGAGCTTCAAGATGGTGACATTAAGGCAGTGTTTCTGCCCCCCCAATGTAACCTCCATATGCCAGCCTATGGATCAGGGAGTTTTGGAAACGATAAAAAGGAACTATCGCAGGAAGCTACTGTCCACAGTGATAGAAGAAATTGAAGGACAAGATATGATTGAAAAATTGAAACGCAACAATGTGAAGGATGTTGCTTATTGGGTTGCAAGGGCCTGGGCTGACGTAAGGGCTCCAACAATTGCCAAATCATGGAAGAAGCTGCTAGGCGATGATGAAAGTATGGAAACGGAAAGCACAGATGAAACCGAAGAAACCATTCTACCTTTAGTGCAACGTATCCCTGGATGTGAGGATGCACCTTTGCAAGAAATCTAAATTGGATGAAGGATGATGATCAGTATGTAACTGATGGAGAAATTGTCACTCTTGTCATTTGCGATGACAACGAAATTGAAGATCAAGATCAAGCACCAACTGTTGAGCCTCTCACAATTTCACATAACGACGGGGTTAAGGCTCTAGAAACTGCAATTGAGCAACAAGAAGAAGCTACAGGAATCGACATAATGATGCTGCAAAGATGGCGAGACTTGGCAGCGAAGAAACGGCACTCGTCAGGAAAGCAGACTACGATCAAAAATTTTTTTAAATCATCACAGGACTGAACTTTTTAAGTGTATTTAACTTCAGACAATTCTGTAACTGTAAGTTTATTTTTTCAGTTAATGTTTTTTGTTGTTTTGTTGTAAAACATGATTATTAGGTTCATAATGTGTAAAATTATAACATAGTTTGAAATTATAACATAGTTTGACGTTTAATAGGCTTTTTCTTAACACCTCCCTATTATCCGACATTTTTGCTTATCCGACGTTCTGCTGGCCCGTTTATGTTGGATAAGCGAGACTCTACTGTATTTAGAAAAATTTTTTAGAAATATGTCATGTTGCCATCTCTGAATAGAGAAGTCAGCTGGTTAACAGATGATTTTCAAAGTGAGGTTATGTTATGTTTTGGTGTTGTATGATCATTATTTCATGTTGTTACAGGTTAGCAGAAGACTTTTAGTGCAATTTGTGCAGTTTTAGCGTAAATTTTCACAACTTTTAAGTTAAATATGTAATATTATGTTAAAACTGGTTAGAATAATTGGGAATTTTTGAAAAGAAAAAAAAAGATGTAACATCAATGAAATATTCCTTTATGTAAAAAATAATGACACATTTAGTATTTAGTATGCATTCTCTGGCTCTTTATGAGAGATTCAATGCATTTTGGTATGCTTTCCAAAAGTTTCTTACAAGAGTGTTTGAATTCATCATCATGGTGCCAAATTTTAATAAGTTTCGATATAAGATCGACTATTGTTGTAATGCTAATTTTCTTCACTCTCCTCTTCACAATGGACCAAAGGTTCTCTATAGGGTTCATATCTGGGCTATTCCCAAGCCATGGCAGGGTTTTTATATTGTTTTCACTTAAAAACTTTATAACAGACTTTGCTTTATGGCACGGTGCACCATCATGCATGAATACGAAGTCATTAATTGGGAACTAGTCCTTCAATTGTGGTAATAATCTATTTTCAAGTACTTTTTTGTACTGATGGTGGTCATCATACCGTCCACAATGATAAACGTCCTGTACCTTGAGCTGACATTACACTCCAAACTGTCACTTGTGTAGGATGTTTGACCGTTTGTGCTACGCACTGGGGCGAGAATTCTTCATCAGCACTTCTCCTTACGTACTGTCTGCTTTCTTCCGATATTGCAAATATGGGTTCATCAGAAAAACAAACCTGAAAGATAAAATTATCCTTCTGCACAGTATGAACCACGTAAGGTAGCTGAGCTGTTAAATTTTAGTCAATACTTTTCGATACTCTTTTCATGTTTTTAGGATAAAGTGAAACTTTAAATTTACTGATTAATTAAAGGAAACTTAGTATTTCTTACCTTGCTCCAGTCGTTTCCGAATTGTTCTTTTACTTCTTTTGCCCAAGCAAGCCTCTTCTTTGCCATAGCAGGTGTGATTTTAGCCTTCTTTCCAGGATGGCATGCAGGGAGTCCAGCAGCGATCAATCTTCGATGTATAGAAGAATCACAAACATTCACTCCATACTGCTCCATACTCATTTTCAAGTCTTTGCTGGTGGCTCTTCTGTTTTTCTTAGCAATTTGAATTAGTTTTCTCTCTGTTCTTGGGCTAAATTGATTCTTCCGACCACATTTTCTTACATGAGAGGGTCCATACTCAGAGCTGGAGTCTAAAGACTTCTTCAATGTAGACACAGATGTTTGTGAAATTTTTAACCTGTCTGCTATTTCTCCTTGTGTATATCGTTTTTCTTGCAGAAGACATTTGGCCAGAGCCACTTTTCTAGGAGAAAGATCACTTGTCTTGCCCATTGTCTAAAAATTCCTAACAAAACACTCACAAAATTCTGTACAGAACAATATTTAACTTAAAAGTTATTAAAAGCAACATGACGTATTTCTGAAAAATTTTCCTAAATACATTGAAACAACTCAAAATTAAAAAATATATTCACCAAATCATTCTTAAGAGATGAAAAATGAATTATATCAACAACTAAAAAGATATATATCATAAAATATTGGTTTTACTGAAAAGTAGAAACCAAAAAAATCACAATTATTCAAATAATTGTCAAACCTCTGTACTATTGTCGACGTGTTTCAAATCATATGCTTCATCTTCAGATCTTTAAAAAATCCCTTATACAAGGTCATTACTTGTTAAAATTCCTATTGCATCTGCACTGTATACGTTAGGTGCGCACCTACTGACACATACACTGCGGATGCAATTGGAATTTTTGAGATTACCTGATAACCTGGTAGAAGGTTAATTTAATTTAATCTGATAAAATTCAGCGATAGTTCTAAATCTGCTAAAAGCATTGGAAATGTGAAGCAAATGGTTTATCATTAGAGTTATGAACTACAGAGGCACAAATGATTCACTTTTAAAACTTAACTCCAAGCCAACAGAGATAAAGCTGAAGATACGTATGTGTAGAAAACAACTATTAAAAGAAAGTGTAGAAGTCACCAGTAGTACAGAATTTGTAGAAGTGAAAGAATTAAGAACTAGCTGCATTATCTGAAAAATCCCATAACCCCTGTAATTTTAGATAGTATTGTTGAAGACATCACTCGAGATGCCTGCAGGACAAAGAAGTGAGTGGAGATGAATAGTGGAAGAAATAAGGATCCATGTATGGCTGTAGTGGTTTGTAAGAAGAAGAAGAAGATTGTTGAAGATAAAACTGTTGAGTATATTCTGACGCATAACTAATACTTCATAACTCTTTGACCTTTTTCCAAGAAACAAGTTTTTAACAGTAGATAGGTCTTCTGCATTGAGAGTGACATTGAAAAGAAAAAAGATGAAACTACAGTAGACATTAAGGTTATATTGAAAAAATAAAAGCTAGTACAAAGAAACATATTCGTGCACAGAAGTAACATCACTATAGTCATTGGTTGTAGTAAGAGTGATTACTTATACGTTCTGAACAAGAATACAAATTGTGTAGGTATGATAATGTATCTTGCTCAATATGTCTGAGAAAGAGAAATACACAAGTATGCCAGTCAATTTTGTTAATTAACATGACAAAGCCAGCAAGTTCAAGAAAAAACTTTATATAGTAAATCAGTCTTTAACTGATTTTAAGCTATTTCCAGTTGAATGTTGAACTTCGAAAAACTTTTTTTGTACTTTTTGACAACAAAAGGTACATTGATCATATCTATATTTGTCTTCTGTTTGTATGAATGGAAATCATACAAATCAAAAGGGTGTTTGTATCAATATGAAAGGTCTGCTCTGCTGTAGAAGACTTCAGTTGTATCAATCCTTCAGTGGACAAGATGCACATACTTGGTGATGATTGTAAATTGTAATTGAAGATTGGTACAGTGCCTGTTGATAAGTTGCATAGATGTTATCTTCACTAATGAATATTTCACCATGTGTCATCTTGTACCTACAAACTGAAGAGCTTGCCAGCAAAAATCAAGATAGAGAGTCAGGACTTCAACTTATAATTCAAAAAATAAGGAAAAGCTTTGTATCTGTTTTATAGTAAAGCATAAACAAAACAACGAACACATAGTAAGTACAATTTTGAACAAGACTTCTTATTATTGTACATTCAAAATTATTCTCAGACCAACAGAAAGTAATTTTTTGAATTGAATGACAGAAGTGACAAAGCTGCGCATGGATTCGTATAAATGTACGATTGTTTTGTTGCAACTTTCAGGTCATATTTTGTAAGTATACATCTAGGTAAACAAATTATTTTAAGAACTAGGTCACAGTAATATGTTAAGTACTTAAAGTAGAGGCATGAAGATTAATATGAAATTTTGCAAGCTCAAGATAACTAAATTTTCGGAAACGCTGAGCCAACTAAGACTACAACATACATAGTTTTGTATCATTACATAACAGTAACTACATTAGCAGAATAACATATTATGTTTTTAATGCCATTTCATTTTGTGTATATAGATACACTTTCTTGTAGTTTTATCTATTTTCTTATCTTCTTTTTCCTCTTAAATTACTCGCTTCGATAGTTCTTTCTGAACACAGAATACAGATAATAGAGATAGTGCAATGTAAAATATACATTATATTTAATTTAATTAATGGGCTTAAAAAATAGAAGCTTGTAGTTTACAAATGTATAATCTATATTAGGAAAAACCATAATTCAGTAAATTATTGGAGTGTGTTATGGATTTAAAATAATTATTAAGATATGCTGATTTGTGATAGTTGTATAATACATAAAGATCTTGATGTATTTGATGTGTACATATGAACTTGGAATTTGTAACGTTTCAGTACTTATAAAAAATATCTTGTTAACAACTTATTGACAACTTTTGTTGTTGTCCAAAATAAGTTTAGTAGCTCCGTGTTTAGATAAGTGATTTTTTTGTTCTAAAAAAATATTTGTTTCTTTTAATGCATATAATTAATGTAACTTTACACATTATTTGTCAGTTGTTTTTTATAACCTATAGATAGGTTTTATTGATTTATTCATAAAAGGGGCACATTTTGTCATTACATTTCCTACACAGTCACACATGTGAATGTGATGTAAGCTAATATTTTCCTCACTGCATTACTAATAAATTTTGTAATTGTGCAAAGTATATTTTATTTTTATTGAGAAAATATGTTACTGAACGTTTGCCATTTGATTTTGTTTGTGACAGCCAAGATCATTCCAGATGGGTTGGGAGTATACATGCGATTAAAAAGTTACACAAACCAATTGTCAGAACATTGTGATGTATTTATCAAGCCTTTTAATGTTTTATTAATTTAACACAAATGTGTGTTCTGGGGCCAGTTCATGTTAAGGCTCTAACATTTGGTGGAAGCACTTACTGGGCAACATATCCTCGGTAATTTGAAGCCGCTGCATGAGGAAATCATTGGATGGAGAATGAGGAAGCAGTTTCACTCATTCTCGCTATAAAAAGATCTGTCACAATGCTACTACAGAAAGTGCTGCCAGATAGCCAGAACATCTATGCAATGTAGGTTGTTGAAAGCTCTAAAATTATGCTATGATGTTGAACATGTACACAATGTGGAGTGTTTTCAAGAGTTGGCAAGTATCAACAGACAAATTAGATTGGCCTATCCTGAAGCATCCTGATTGGCCTTTCAGATGCAATTTGCTATGTAGATATTTACCGTTGGTGTCTGAGATAGTGAACTACGACAAGTGTTACAAATGACAAGACGCTCTCAAAATAACTCGGACAGACTTATTGACACCTTCGAGGTTGAAGCTGCCAAATCAGCAATCCACTACATTAATAAGTTTATGTTATCACACTAAAATCGAAGATTCCAATATCACATTACTTGGATGAATGGAGATACACCTTATTTTACCCTCTCTCTTGTACTCTGTTACCTGTTACTGTTATAATGAAGGCAGAAAAGAAATGATACAAGATATGGGAAATGTGACCTTCGTCAGGTAGATTGTTGGAAAACTAAAATTCAGAGAGAAAAACACACCAGTTGGGGAAATAAAGCTCGAGAAGAGCACAAAGTCCTCCACACTCTATAACAATTGAGTAAACTTGATTGTTAATGGATTTGTTGAAGGCAAACCATCAGCATAGGTGATACAGTGCACCGTAACTTGGATAGCCACTGCCAGCCTCAATTTTGCTCTTATACAATGCAGACTGTGACTGAAAGCCTTATGAAAGTGTTAGGAAAGTAGGTGTATGCGTATGTCTGCATGTCTTCAAGTTTAGCTACCAAATGCATGTTGTGGATGAAGTTGATTCTTGGTATGTACATTATGAATCCATATGGGTTTGTTGTTGACTGAAAATGTCCGTAGAGTTGACCAAGAGAAGATAAAGTTTTGCATGGGTTAAATGATAGGGTCGGCCAAACATTCAATCATACAAGTGATGGTAGCCGAAGAAGAAATCAACAGATGTAGAGAAGTTTAACCCTTGATGTTGGATACGGAAACAGAAGAACTGGCAGATGAAATACCTATTTGTATGGCAAGAGCAAAGGTGACTGGAATGTCAATTATGGTTGTTGTTGAAAAGCTCTTACTTGTTCCTGAGTTTTAAGGAACGCCCATGGCAGAAGCCACTGGAAAGAAAGAATTGGTTGCAAATAAACAAGTTGTAGGACCGTGAACTATGTACTGGACATACAGGGAATGAATGGATGTGGAGATGGGATGACACTTGTTACAGGATCGGAAAAAGTTGCTGAAGAGGATGGTACATAAGTGATTGGAAGCAGACTGGGAAAGCAAAATGGAAAGAAGCTTCAAATTGACTTCAAAAACTTCTCTTCACCTTGCAAAAAATTACATTTTTGATGTAGATATTTCAGTAGAAGGAAGTAACACTCACATTTGTAATTTTTCCCCTGAATCTTGTATCTTGTAGTAATTACTCTGAGACAAAGTATGAAACCTTAGGAGCTTCATTCATTTTTTTTTTTTTTTTTTTTTTTTTTTTACAGTTAAACATTGCACCACAGCATAAAAAACGCACAGTTTAAGGTTGAATATCTGAAAAGGGAATGAGTGAAAAATTATGAAATTTTCACAGGATAATTATTCAAGTTAGTGAAACTACTTTTTGTTCAAGTCCGATTGTGTAAACATTTTTGAACTAAAAAAAATAAAATCATTCGGAAGCTTATAAATGTAAAGGTAATGCAAACTAATTTTTGTGATTGATTTCCTTAAGAAGCAGAATCTCAAATCACCAAATGTTAAGAACAGATCATATTATACACATCAGAAAACTACTCATAACTGTGTTATTTTTGCGGATTCTGAAATATTTTTTTCCTTGAAAAAAGTGATTCCAGATTAACTAATTCAGCTAGAACATCAACGCATGTGTTAACTACCTTGTATTATTCTTGAACAAAATTGAATGTAAACAGTATGATTTAATGTTTTTGTTTAACGTCTTCTATGGTTTGAAAAACTTCTTCCCCTCATCCACCCACCCACTTTAATTAACGCAGACCTGTTGCAGCTCCTGTTGTTGATACTGTTGTTTCATATGTCACCCAACATTTAGTTCTTCTCTCTTTGGTTTTATAATTTCAAATGAATTTTGAAAGTATATCACCATCCATTCTCTGTACATGGCTTAGCCAACCATTTCTGCATTCATCAGTGCTCTCAAGAATGCAGATTTTGCATGATTACTTTATTTCTAATCTGGTCTCATTTCGAGACTATCAGTCCATCTAAGAAAACACAGTTATGTATGCATGTATTCTGTTTCTGTCCCAAACTATCATGGCTCATGTCTCACTCCTGCTAGTATGTTCATGATCTTATAAAATTTATCTGAATCTTTCTTGTTTCATTTTAAAATTATTTTCTTCGCTCCGCACATATAATCAAACCTTTCAGTTTTGTGATCGATATCCGTATGCATATGCGGCTAAAGGGGTGGACTTGGGGGGGCTTAGCCCCCCAAAAAATCCAGCGTTTCTGTTTTTAAAATTTAATGACTTGCTCGACGAAAAATATAATAAAATAAAAAATTTCAAATTTTTAATTTTTTCAAGAAAAATGTGATTCTTTATAAAATTAAAATAAAGATACTTAAACAAACTTTTTTGTTATTATAATAGCTATTGCTATTAGTAAGCAAAAATACGATATTCACTCGTTAGGTGTTATTTTAGGCTGGCGCTCCCTTTGTTTCCATTTTAGAAGTTCGCTTCCGACTGAAGCATTGCGAAAGGTAGCAGCACTTCCGTGCTATCTGATAGTAGACGGTTTGCGACTTGTTTCTTAAACTTGCCACACTACGTGCAGTATAGTTTCTTGTAGCTTTGGATAGGTGCTATGTTTTAACTGTTTTGATGTTAGTTTGTGTAACTTGCGCAATGATCTAAATTGCTACAGTTTGAGAAACTGGAAATCGGGTCTCGTTCATCTAATAGTTCCAAGTGCAATCATTTCAACGTAAAAGTAAGAATATGATAATTATCTAATTTAAAATATTATAAGTATTGGTCTTATTAAAACAATCGGAGTGTGTGAGAATAAACATGTAAAACGAGAACGTCAAAACAGAATTTCGAACGCCGAATTTTAGTCATCGCCTTCTGCCCCGAGTCAGTTCTTGGAAGCGAATCGAGTGAAAACGAGTCTTCAAGTATAAGCGTTATTGCAGACATTTTGGTGTTTTTAGTTCTTGAATAAATATTTTATATTAGTTAATCGTAGAAAATATTTTGTGACTTTGAAAAAAAATATAATATTTGAGTGACTGTTATTTACATCGAGTTTTAAGTACATTAGGGACTACAAAAAAATTTTATTTATATTTCTATGTATAGCATTAGTTCCATTATTTTTGAAAACAGTCTATATAAATTAAACTGGTGATGTTTCATTTACGGATTATTAACACTTTAAAATCTATTTTTGATACGTTACTATAAAATAAAATTAGAAGATATTTTGATAATTTCTGTTGATTATTTCGACTTAAAAATATTAAGGTTCAGTATAAAATTTAATGCAAAATTATTTAAGAATCTCTCTGAACCTTCAATCTTTGAAATTAATTAAAAGAATTATAACCTCCCTTTTTTGAGCGAACACACATTATTTTTTTTAAATTTATGCTTATTTATAAAACTTGCTTATATAATAAATACAACAATTTACATAAAAGAATTATCACACATAATTTGTGTTTAAAAAATCCCTAAAATTATATTTTACTTTTTTTTTCTTAAAATATTTATCGGACGGTTACGAATAATCTCGTCTATAAAGATTTGTTTGATTTAACTGAATCTGATATAAATTGTACTATCAGCCAGATATTTCTGATGAGAGGTTTCAAATTTTCATCTTCAAAGAGTATGAGAAAAAGCAGCCAATTATATAAAATTTTGTAAAATGGTGAAAAAACGCTTAAAGATTATTTTCCTGAATCATTCGTCCCATGTATCTATATTTTTTAATAAACACGCATGTTCTGATTTTGAAATTATAAGCGTATAGCAAATAAAAATATAACTTTTTATCAAATTTTAACCTATAATTTCATAAAAATTGTAAATGATTTGCAGAGTGCAGAGTATTGTATAATATTAAGCTGAAGTTTTAAATTAAGCGTGATTCAGATGAAGCAAGAAGGAAACGTATGACAGACTATTTTAAAAAATTACCCAAAACAACAGAAACTGAAAAAACAAATGAGTTGATGTCGATGATATTGATGATTCAGTGAGTTCTCAACCAAATCCAGGACCATCTTCATCAACTTTGACTAGTATAACGCCTACTCTAGAAATTGGTACTCGTTTTTCCAGTTCTATAGGAACAAAAGAATCTGGGCCAATACAACGTAGGCTCACTTCATATCCTTTAACTTTATCTGGAAAACAGAATTGCTCTTTTTCGAAAGCCTATTTTGTCCAGTATCCTTGGTTAGAATATAGTGTTGAAAAAGATACAGCTTTTTGTTACGTTTGCAGAGTTTTTAGCACGATTCAATCATATTCTGATGAATCTTTTACTAAAACCGGATTTCAAAATTGGAAGAGATTAAAGGAAAAATTAGGTAAGCACGAAAAGTGTAAAATTCATCTCCTTTGTTGGGAAAAGTATATTATGAGCAAACAGTCAAACAAAACTGGTAGCGTTATGGCAGTATTATCTAGTTCCTATAAGCAAGAGATTGAAAAAAACAATTATTATATGAATAGAATAGTGGAAATAATAACTTTCCTTTCTTCTCAGGGTTTGGCTTTAAGAGGCCATGATGAGAAAGTTGATTCTGATAATAGAGGAAATTTCCTAGAACTCTGCCAGTTTTTTGCCAGACATGATAGTTTATTTAAAGAAGGTTTTGAGAAAATCACATCATTTTGTAGCAAGATGATACAAAATGGAATCTTAGAGATTGATGAATGTCAACAATGCTAAAAGAGAAAATTCTTGAAGAAGTCAGGGCATGCGGATTTTTTTCAGTTATGATTGACGAGGTTAGATGCTACAAAGAGCAACAACTTTCTCTATGCATCCGCTACGTTGACAATGAATTAACACCTCATGAGAGATTTTTAATGTTCAAGGACTGTTCCAATGATCGCAATGCCGGAGAGCTTGCTTGCATTCTCTTAAGTATTTTAGAACAGCTGGGGATAAGTGACTTACCTGTTGTAGCTCAATCTTATGATGGAGCCTTTGTGATGTCGGGAAAACATGCCGGGTTGCAAGCCAAAATAAGGGAAAAATACGAATCAGCTGTATATTTTCATTGTCATGCCCACAGAGTAGAGCTTGCAGTAACAGATATGTGCAAATCTGTAGAAAGTTCGAAACTTTTATTCAGTGACCTTCAAGCACTTTATGTGCACTTTGCAAAACCATCTAACCATACTGCAGCAAGCACCGGAAAAGCTTCAAGTGAAAAAGAAGTCTTTAGAAATATCTTCTCAGAGTTCGACAAGGTGGACTTGCAGGTATCAAAACTGTCAGCAGCTAATAAAGAATTTTGATATCGTAACGGAGGCTTTAAGTTTCGAATTTGATCAATGTGAAGATACTGATTCAATAGAAGTTTTATGAATTTTAAAGACAATTACATCACCTGGTTTCATTGTGAATCTTTTCATTTTCCACGAAGTTTTAACGCTGACACATGTTTTGAGCATTTTGAGCAAACAATTACAAAAAGAAGATGCCACTAGGAAGCGCTTCTAATGTCATTAAATCCACTATCGCATCATTGAAAGAAAAGCGTAAAGATCCTCAGTTCTTGATCATTTGGGAAAAGATCACAGAGTTCGCTGAAAAATACGATATTTGTTTAGAAAATGCAAGGAGCTCGAAGCGGAAAAGAGAAATGAGTACTCGCCTCAAAGATAGTGCAGTATTGTCTACTACTATTGGGCAATCTTATGAGGAATATAATATCGAAAAAAATAATGCAAATGAGACTATGAAATTTTGGCAGTCTCACGTGTACAACAGGGTCCTAGACACAATCACTCAAAGATTGGAACAACGCTTCAGCGAAGAGTCACTTTTACTGGCAGAAGCTGTTGATTCATTATTCAATTTTGACTTTGAGAACTCAAAACCATTTTTAGATCATTATGGTGAAATTTTAAAAATAAAGACCACGTTACTGGCTGCGGAGATGACAATTTCCAAAATTTGTCTTAATAAGATTGAAGCAAGTGAAGTAAAAAATAAGGAAACCACAGCGACAACTACAGAAAAGAAAAAAGAAGGATATTGCGATCGTCAGAAAATTTAAACGTGTTCAAAAAGTGGTAAACCTAAATGAATTTCCAAATTTGTTCAAGACTCTAAAACTAGCAGCTTCCATTCGAATTAGTTCAGCGTCATGTGAGAGAAGTTCTGGAATGAGGAGAATAAAGAACTGGCTACGAACCACCATGACGCAAGATAGATTCTCAAATTTATCTCTGTTATATATAGAAAGAAATCTATATAAAAACCAACTGAGCAGCCAAGATTTTGTAGAAAGGTTTGCTACAAAACTGAGAAAAATTAATTTGAAATAAATATATAGTTAATCTTTAGGGTTTAGTTTTTGCAAATAATCGATTCATATTTTTTAGTAACTATAACTTCTTATTTTTTGGAAACTCGTTTAATTGTTCAAAAGTTTATCAATCAACTAATTTTAGTGATGTTTTGATGTTTAGTGTATTGTATTCTATGTATATTGTAATAAACTTAAACCTTGTAAATAAAATTGTTTTTACCCCTTGGTTTGACATAAAAACAACGTAAATTTAACAAAAGAAACAGTTTATGACATGACACAAAAAACTTATCTAGTATTACTAATTCAGTATATAGATATGACTGGCTTTGGATTTATTTGAAAATCATTACCTGTAATAAAATTTTTTAAAAAACCTATCTTTTGCCAGCTGAACTACTTAACGAAATGAACAAATTTTAAAAATGTTTGTAAACGTTGTGCACATATACTATGAATATTTAAGAACATCTAAGATCTTTCCATAAATTTTAAATATTTTAACGATTTTTTAAATTTCATGTACATTAGTACATTTTCCTAAAGAGCGAAAATCTTTGATGGTCAAAAATCGTGGTTTTAAGGACCATATTTTTAGAAACTGTTCTATGGGGCCTCTTTTTAAAATTCTTCTTTACCTAAAGTCTAGCCCCCCCCCCCCAAAATTTACAACCAAAAGCCGCCTATGTCCGTATGTGATTTTGCTAATGTAAGATATACAGCAGCCTAGAAGTTGAAACTAGAGAGATCTGTTGGATATTTGTATTCCCTAATATCATTTTTTACCTTACAGGCTATCTTCCAGCAAAAGGTATAGTTTTAGTTTTTTCTTTGTGTACGGCCAGATCAAAATCTTTAGTTATTTTGTAAAGTTTGAGTAATCCTCTTTGCAAATGTCTTCATCACTCGCCAGGTCATCAGGGTACATTAGAGCCTTAATAAAATTATCCGTCCTCAGATTGTTTGAAATATTAAAATTATTCAGCTGTTGTATCCATTGCCTGACAGCTCCAGCAAGTCACAAGTTAAATAACATGGGCGACAAGGTGTAGCCCCTATCTCACTCCCATGTTCATCAACGCAGTGAAGATTTTACCTGTTGTGGTTTTAGCATATTTTTGAATCCCCATACAGATTTTATAAAATGCACTAAATGTTGAGGGTACCATGTATTTCCATGATGTTCCACAGTTTCTCACTTCTCACCTTATCAAATGCTTTAATAGAATCTATGAAAAGAAGGTGCAGTTCTCGGTTGAATTCCCTGTTTTTCTATGATCTGTTTAAATATATCATTAGTTTTTCTAGAAACCTGATTGTCCTTGTAGAACAATGCAGTCAACTAAAAAACTTTTTTTTTGTTTTTGTTTCATTTACACAGTACTTCAAAATATCAAGTTGTGTTTGCTGTCTGATTTATGTTTCATATTGTACTCATTTAGTGGAAACATGAATACAAACAGATTACACAGATCGGTTTGAAGAATCTAAGCTAAACACTATGCAAACAGCTTCTTTAAATAACAGTAAAAATAAAACTTTATAAAAAAAATAGTAGCCTGCCCATTGTCTGAAATAAGTAGGCTATGATTGTGGTACTCTTGTCATGTATTGATGAGAGAATAGGTGTTGTGGGAAACTCATTATATCACATATCATGGAAGTAAAGATGTATCCTTATGATTAGAAGATAAAACTATACCATAATTGATTTTTTTAGTAATTTCACACAAATTTCCTGACAGATACATGAAGATGTCAGTAGATCCTGTAAATATTCATTGTGCACATTCTCTCAGTAGATTGAAGGTCCAAAGAGATTGTGCGTCAATACGCGTGTGCGCACGCGTGCGCGTGTGTGTGTGTTGGGTTGGGTTGGGTTGACCAGTGGGTAGGTAGTTATCAGCCAAGCCCATAATGGAACAAGAAGCTTGAGTAGATAGTGACAATCATTTGTTAAATACCTGCAATGTTGTTAAACCATCAGTATTGTGAATTAACTGTAACATCAGTAAACCTCATACATTTAGTACCTGCTGGTTTTGAATCACATTTGCTTGCATATGGTAATTACTAAGCTCTAATCAGTGAATCACTCTGTTAGTGCTAATTTACAGTACTTTAATGTGCTGATGACTGTTCATGGTTGACTAACCATGTTACTTTTATTAATGTTGTTCTCTAAGACAAGAGGCAGATGTTTTGTAAACAAAGTTTAAGACAACATTAAGACCGCCATAAGACATTCCATTAAGTGCATATGTAGTTCATTAATATGGAGTGCTTGTATAAGACTGTAGTTTTATCTTAAAATACTTATTAGGCTTTTAAGATAGGAATTGGTTTACAGGTATCTCTGTATGTCTGTTGTGTAAATGTTGTCTAAAAACATGCATATTGTCTATAAGGATAGATTTTACATATAAGGAAGTTCCATTTAAAAACTGTATAAATGAATTATTCTCTGTGCACACACAACACAGAACAGAGTTGTTCAACCAGTTTCATTGTTCCTTATAATTTAAACAGTTCTCTGCGCCAACAGGAAAGCAACTATTGTACTTATGCTGTTTTCAGTATTAAACTCCATACCATGTTTTCTCAAAATGAATTTAAAGATAGATAATAAAATTATATGTCATGATACTTTTGAAACCTTACAATGTTGTAAACAAACAGTAGGTTGTTAACAGTTTAACAGAAATCAAGCTTCATGTAAGGAAAAGTTGCTAGGATTCAAATCAGACAAAACTTCAGAAGTGTACAATTATGTTACTTTTTATTTGGTAATTTTGAATTTTCTGAGTCATCGGATACATTTCAGACATTCCATGAAAACTGAAATAGCTATGAACATCGTACCCCCTCATTTACCCTCTACTAAAAGGTTTTGTAGTAAAACTTATTACCAAACGTTAATTTTTTTTGTCTCTTTGCATTTTTATATAGTTCAAGTTCCAAATTAATTTTTCTTGTTCACTCCACACTTTTGGTAGATGAATACATAAAACACATTGCAGACTACGAAAGTTATTTTAATGATCTGTAGCTAGATGTTTCTGTGGGAAAATGACAGCATGGAATTAAAACTGAATTTAAAATTTTTTATTTTGATTTGTACAAAAGAAAATTTTTAATGTTGTTACTTTATTTGTTTGTTTGTGTGCTGTTTTTCAGCAGTATTGTAGAGTACAATTTTGCTTTTATGGTAAAGTAAACAGTAAAATTGTATTGAAACAATTGTTTGCAGGCAATGGTTGCATGTTACCCAGGCCATGGATCCCACTATGTAAAACATGTGGATAATCCAAACAGAGATGGCCGTTGCATCACCGCTATATACTACCTTAATCGAGACTGGGATATTCAGGTAATAAAACCAACATTTTGAACTGCATACTATGAATAAGAACTGTATTGTTACTTGGCTATAAAAGTGTTTTAAATAGTCACATCATTCCTTTGACAAAAACAAAATGCAGATACTTTGTTTGTTAAGAGATGTGGACTATTAAAATGGTTAAAATCACTCACTACAGGTCGGTAACAAGGTGAGAGAAACGGCATTGATAAACTTGGGGTCAACTGGCATATAAAGTGTGCACGTAAAAACTCAGTTCAGTCAACCAGTGATTTAAGGATAAATAAATAATTAAAAATAAATTTGTTCCAATAAGTTTTCTCTTTTGTGTTCATAATTCATGTAATTATAAATTAAACTAGTGCCACAAAATTAATTAAAACAGACAAGATTATTAAATTTTTATGAACTGATTACATAAACCTGTAAAATTAGAAGTAATTACTTAAAAATGAAATTTTTAAGATAATAAAATGTTAAAAATAATTAAAACTCTGTGGTAAAAAAAGGAATCACATATTCCAGTTGATTGAGTGTGACCACACAAAACAAAAAACAATTTGCTGTAATATCTTAAAACATCCAAATTTTAGTGTAAATATCAGTGATTTGTTTCTGACCACATTTTTATTTGATTTTAAGGAACAATTCATGTTCACGTTAGTAAAAAACACTTTCTTGATGCTTACTTTTCAGAGGCCAGTTCCAGTCTTGATTTTACTAAAAACCAGCAATCAGAGTCAGCTGGTCATGTTTGTTTCCTTTAAATCTGTTAGCTATATTACTAGCGTTATATCAAAAGATACTACTTCAGGAACTTAGTAATTAAATTTTTATAATTTTAACTGTGTGGGGTGGGAGGCAATGAAAATTGCATGATGTTGGAAATGAGAATATAATTACAAAATAATTATTTCAGAATATCAGTAAACGAATGATACAGTATTCTGATAAGACAGGGCGGTATTTTGGTATATGATTTTACAGCTAAAAATAATAAAAAATGCATATAAGCATAGACCTGGAAATAGTACCGCCAGAAAAAAATTTTCCCTTTATTTGTGTCCTGAAGTTAAAAAATGCAATACAAAAATTCTGGGATCAGAAATTATAAGGCAAAATTAGTAGCTTTTCCCTATGTCATTTGACCGGAAGTATATAAAAAAAAGAGTCCCATTCAAAAATGTATTTTTTTTAGTATCTACCACATTTTGTTTTTGATTATCGTCCGATGTCTCAAATGTATGTTTATTTTTAATTAGCATTACTTAATTCTCTGTAAATTTTATTTGTAAGTTTTCTTTGTTTATTAGCAATTTTATCAAAATCCAATTTTTTCTTCTTTTTACTTCAGTTTTTGACCTTTTAGTAGTATTTTTGAAAACTACTAATGACACAGCTCTGAGATCCTTTTTTACATTAAGGTCAAACAACATATACAACCATTTATTTTGCCTCATAAGTCATGCTTTAGGAATTTTCATATTGCATTTTGTTACCATCACAACAGAAAAATGAGAAATATTTTTACCTGGCACTAATTCTGATCAAAGTATTTCTAGACCCATATTTATATATTTTACTCTTTCCTCCCTAAACATTTAGTACAGTAATTTGGTAAACAGGAACAGGATTTGGATTTAGAGTCAATGAAATAAAAGGAAGTACATGAACATGGGTAGTCATTTCTACCAAGCGAGATCTAACAAGAATTAACTAGCAGAATTGCAAAAGAAGTAACAATATAATTACACGATGTATTATGGAGCGGAAACATACTGTGGCTTTTAGAATAATATCTGTTAAGACCACTGTGAAAATTACAACTTACCTGAAGTAGCAGAGATAAACTGTTGGACAAACACTAGCAAGATAGGATATATAAAATAATGACATAAGAAGTGAAGGGGGATTACATTTTGGATATTATGAATGCTACAAAAGTCGGATGTTGTGATGAGAAGTTTATACTGCAATGACAAGTAGAGTGCTAACAGACGAAGTATTGGAAAGATAAACATAGGGTAGATGGAAACTAGGATGGGAGAAGTGGCAGCAGTTGTAGATTCGCATAACTCACGTATAGAAACTATAAGTATTCTTAATCCAACAGGAAATACTGTGCATGACTTTTTCTATGTAGATTTCTGTATTTATTTTATCAAGAAACGACATCAGGGAGAGAGTTCGTGGACCTGTTTTTGGAATCTATCCATCTGTGGTAGGTTTATAAAGCCAAAGATTCATTTTGGTTGCTAAAATCTGAAATCACCTTCAGGATAATACATCTAATGCCTTTTTTAGATTACTTATACTCTTCATAGTGTAGTAATAACATTACAGTTGTCACAACTGAGATAGAGTTGTATAATTATACTGCATGGAAATTAAAATCATTCACGGAAAAGTAGTATATTATGAAACAAACATAGTTTATAGATAATGCAAAAAAACAACAGGAAGACACTAGGGTGTGTGTAATATCTACTCCTTCAAACTAAAAGTATAGCGCACAAAGAATTGTAAAATGGAACTGAATAGCTTACCAGAGTTGGAAGACGTTCAGGAAAAGAACTCGCTATCAGACACTAGAATTCCTTAAGGAAAATCAAGTAGGTATTCATGAATAATTGTGTGAATAGAATCTGAACATACAGGGATGGATAAATGATAAGCTTCATGTTCGTGTTTCATTAATGCCACAAAAAAACATGTTGGTGAACAAATAGAAATGAATATCAGAAAAAAAATATCATAATACGAGTATGTTGGAATTGATACACTTGTGAGAACAGCAGGACAGAGGAAAATAGGTGTACCCGTAATGTCAGATAGTTAAAATAATATTGGAAGATCATAAGTATATACAGTAAAATCCTGATTGTCCAAAATGCTGGGAGCAGAACTGTTTCAGTTATCAAAAATTTTGTGTAAGCTAGGTGTACTGTTGTAAGCAATCAAATGTTAATTTATTGGAAAAAATATTTTTGTTTATCTAGAAAATTGTTTAAGTGATATAACATGATTAAATAATAGTAACTGTATGATTCTAATTCCTTTTTTTGGAAAAATCTGAAATTTTTGTTTGAATTTGTTTTTCCCACCGTTTTCTTGTGCTTATGAGACACCAGTGTTTAGTAAACAGTACAACAGGCAATGAATCATTACTTTGTTCAACAAACCATAATGAAGATTTGAAATTTGAATGTGTAACATTTAAAGCATGAGTACTTAGTAGAAGTAAAGACTATTATTTAATAGAAGTTTCTTACCACTGAATAAATCCTCAGCAGTTGTCATTTGGAACATTTTTATCAGCATCTGTCTCCTCAGCATGGGTTTCCTTTTCCGACACAGCAGCTATACTGTTTATTCATAGGGGAACACTTGTATTTTATCATCAGCAACTAACTATTCCTGAAATTTATTGTGTTTTTGCTCTCTTGAGTTTGTCTTACCATATTTACAGTACTAGAATTTTCTTCTGAAGCAGTTCTTTACTCAGCATTTCAGAGCACTAATTGTACCATGAAGAACAAACTGTTCCTTGGTTTTTGAGAAATGCTGCAGTTATTTTCTTTCAAGATTCAGCACACCAGTAAATAATACTAACAGTTTTATGTTTTTCTATGCTTAATCAATTTTGAAAGTTGTGGGCAGTTTTTCTTTGCGACGTTCATCCAAAAAAGTGCAAAATCAATCTGCGATAACATGATAACATCGTTTAAAACCAGTATGCAAACTCACTTTGATACATTGATTTTATTAGGATCCTAACATTGGCCAAGAAAAATTTTACACACGTCATCACTTGCTAAATTTGTGGGTGTGTTCCTGCATTGTCGATAAATAAAATTGTTCTGTAGGTGATTTTTTTACTAGCCAAAACTTTTCCACTACAATTTTTTGTAAAACCCATTTTTTGAATAAATCGTATGATATCCACACACTCAAGTGATTGGGTAATATACTCAAAGTACATTCTGTGCAATATTTTTCAATGCTTGAGAATTTTTGGGTTTACACTATACATTAATGGAAAACAAAATGTTCTTGAATCATTACTGCATGTTAACACTTATTCTTTCCATGCTCATTTTATAACCAGGAGTAGTTTTTACACTTTCCACTGCAAGAGATTTGTGGGGTGACATTATAAACCTTGGGTTATCTGCATTAAAAAGTTGGTTTTACAATAAATTGGGTATTATTTCTTTAAAGTGTGTTTTGAAATGTTTAATTGCATTTTCATCAGCTGATAACTTCTTATCACTAGTAAAATTCCAGAACTGGCTGTAAAATTGTACATTCATCGTGAGACATTTCTGCAGACATTTTAACTTTTTCTTGAATCATAATTCAAGATAATGGAACTCTTTTTCCCTAAATTGTGTGAACCACAAGAAACATCATCATTAATTTTTAATTTTTCAATAGTTTGATCATTTTTATGAAACGTCATTTTCTGTGTACCAGACAGCAGATTTTTTAAAAATAAATACACATTACATTGATTCAATTTATTCCTTTCTCGTGTTTTAAATTATATTGTTTGAGGTCGTTTTAGTGAAGAAAATGTATTTTTTTCAATTGTTTTGGTTAACCCGCATTTGGGTAATGGAGATTTTATTTGATATATTATTACTTTCTAAAAAGTTAGATAGTTTTTGTTAATACACATGTTTTATAATGTTACTTACATAACATTGATGAACATTTGCTTAAATGTTAATGAATCATAAATCTGTGTACATAATATGTGTTTGTCACAATTATTCATTGTTTGATTGAATAAGTGTTTAACAATGCACTAGTGTGATTTCAAGGGTCTGGTGTTGTCTTCTTTGAGTGCATGCTGTGTGCACAGTTTGACAACTCAGTATCCTCCATCATAGTGAGAAGGGATGTGAGGGAAATAAGTAAAGAGAACAAGCACCAAGGTAGATTCTACAGAGATATAAATTAATGATGATTTAAATTGTGCTAGTGACAATAAACTATTACAAAATTACAGTTATTAGGAAATCAGGACTCTGTAACGCTAAATAATAAGTGTGTGTTGTGTACACAAAGACAGCTGTTATTATGGTAATCTGTTAAGTTGATATGTAGCAATGCATCATGCTGTATTGTTGACGTCACTAGATTTTTATTTTTCCTGTATACAATTAGATGATTCATTACATCTACTATTATTCAAATAATCGTACTGCATACAGACCAGGAGTGTAATCTTTTGCTTATTAGTCACGAACTTTGGAGACTTCACCTTGTAGTTATTGCACAAGCCTCTTATGCAGGGCCGGACTGGCCCTCAGGAAAAGATGCAGACCTTAGGTTTTTGAGGGCGCACCCCTCAAGTGGAGTTTAATGTAATTCCGACCTGGAAACTCGTCATACAACACCGTTTTGCCAAGAATACCATTTTGTTGATATTGTATTGTTCACTATTGATTGCCATTAATGTTTTACTGTTGTAAATGAGTGTTAATATTGACTAGCAATAAATACCAGCTCCTGAGGCAGTTCCTGTAAAGCTGAGAACGAAATAATAAAGAACAGACACACAAAAGTTGCATATCTAAAAAAAAAAGGATAAAGTACGGTATTTGAAATAATTTACAATACCTGAAAATAAGCCTTTTTTAATGTTACAAATGTTTGTACTACAAATAAAAATAAAGGAAAAATAGAACATTAGCTTTCAATGGAACAAAATGTTGATTGATATTTTTGTACATCAACAAAATACCTTTAAAAATCAAACTTAGTATTAAATTATTTGTTCAAAAAATATCAATGTCACTTTTAAGAATTTACGGTACCAACGTCTTAAATAAAACACTGAAGTTAATACATAATAATTAGTGAACAAAATTATACTCTGTACAACTTTTGTTATCAAAAAACAAGTAAATAATTTAAAATTACAATATTTTATGTACAAGTGTTTGTTTGTGCTACAACAAAAATAAAGAAAAAATAGATCATTAGCCTACTTTTGAATGGACACAAATTTGATTGATATTTTTATACATAAACAAAATACCTTTAAAATCAAACGTAATACTACATTCTTGTGTACAATAAAGAACAATGTTACTATCAAGATCTTACCAGCGTTTTAAATAAAATACTGAAATTATTACATAAAAATTAGTAAAGGATCTACTCTGTACACATTTTTGTTATCAATAAATAATAAAATATAAAAAACAAAGTTTTAACTTGAATCTGTAAGGAGGCTGTAAACTGAAGAAAATGTTATGATTTAAGTATAGGTAAATTTTAAAAACAAGCTACAAAACTTTTACTAATTTGCTGCCGACTTTATATTTTGCTAACCTGGAAATAAAGTCAATGGAGATTGTAAATATGAGACAAAAACGAAAATAAATAACTAAGGATAGTACACTTTTTACAATGTCTAAATCTAATAATTTAGTATTCAGTAGGAGAGTAGGCATTGCATTTCTTCACTCTGACTGAAACCAAGTCGCACAGCACGGACGGGCACTTGTTCAATGCCTGCATCTGATTCGCCTACTTTCCTAGGAAATGGCGTTCAGCTACGGTCACGATGATCCCGAAGCCGGGCAAAGACCCCAAGTTTGCCAAGAACCTCCGGCCTATCAGCCTGCTGTCCACATAGAAAATTCTTCGAACGACAAGTCCAGCGGCGACTAGCGGATCACCTTTAACGGTTCGATATTCTGGTCCCCGAGGAATTCGGTTTTCGTGCCGGGCACTCCTCGACGCATCAATTGATGCGCTTCGTGGAGACTGTGGCCGAGGTCGGCTGTTCGCGAGAGCAGACCGTCGCCGTTTTCCTTGATGTCGAGAAGGCGTTCGATCGTGTTTGGCATCCAAGCCTCCTGTACAAACTCACGGAGATTCTGCTTCCAGATTGCTGCATTCATCTGATTGAATAGCTTTCTTCGGAACAGAACCTTTTTCGTGAGAGTTGATAACACCCTTTCTTCGGCAAGGGCTATTACGGCTGGTGTATTTCAGGGAAGCGTCTTGGGCCCCCTGCTTTTCTCTGTGTACGTCAATGACGTGCCCAAGTTGCCTGGCAACAGGTTGGCCATGTTCGCTGATGACATGGCAGTGTATGCCGTCGATCGTCGAGCTCAAACGGCAGTTATCTGGCTCCAGGAACCAGAGCCAACGTATTGGACGAATACGTTGAGTGGGCAGAGAGATGGAGGGTTGCCATCAACGTGGCCATGAGCACAGCAGTAGTCTTGTCCAGACGCTGAAGGCTCCCTGACAGACTGTACGTAGGTGATACTCAGTTGCCCTGGTCTCGAGAGGTCAGGTACCTCGGGGTCCACCTCGATCATCGTCTTACCTGGCGGACACACTCTGCACAAGTGTAAGACTGCAAGACCACCAATCGCCTATATCAACTCCGCTCTCTGCTATGCAGCAACGCCATGAACCGCCGCCTAGGGAAACTTATCGTCTCCACCTATGTGGTGCCGATGGTTACCTACGCGATCCCCGTATGGGGCTACTTGACCAAGACCCGAAAACGAAAGCTTCAGTCTCTCCTTGACCGAGGATAGCGCTGGGCGTGCAAAGCCCACTATCTGACATCAAATAGAACCATCCGAGAAGCCCTGCGTGTCCATTCCTTGGACGCCACTATACAGACACTGTCCCGCAAATTTTATCGTCGCTCCGCCCTATTCCAGGGCAACCACCTCATTAGTGCCCTCAGTCGCTACCAATCTGTGCCAGGAGAATCTTGGACCTGGCCTCGGCGTATTCTCACCCTCAATTAATTAATTGACCACCCACGGGCGGTAGCAGGCCACACCCTAAATCCAGCCCAATCTATCATCCCTGCGGCAGGAGCTCTATTTGAAGCTCGGGACGCAGTGTACGAGCGGGCGACGGGCATCGCACAGCCCCACTGGTCAAGCACGGACGGCCATGTACGGCGCACACCCTCACCGCGCAGCGCTCTCTGCCAGACTCGCAGTCGCACACATCATTTACCGTTGCATACGCTTTCTCTGCTGTACTGTTGCTAAAACAGTTAAGCAATTAGTTTTTTAAATATATTTAAAAAAAGTTTTTTTTAATATCTCGGGAAATTTGATCCGATTACCAAAAACATATTCTCGTGTTAAAGCGTGACAGCATTTTCAGTGCTGGCTGAGGGCGCAGGTTGGGTTTTATTTGAAAAGGCGCATCGACCAGAGGGCCGGTGGGCCAGTCCAGGACTGCTCTTATGTATTTAGACCATCTTGAAGCCATTTATTACAGTATTGTATTTGTTTGTTATGTTACACATTTAGAGAATCAAGTGAGAAAATACACTACCCAATAAAATGAGGCACACATAGGAGTATAAAATTAAATTTATAAAGACTGTAGTGGATGACTGTTTTTGTTAAACAAACATTCAACCCATGTAAACAACAAAAATCCAACCTACAAAGTAAAAGCATTCATTAATAGGTGCTCACTTCTTATGCTATGTTTATGCTACTTTTTGTGTGCTTTTAATCGGTAAGTGTATGAAATAAATAATTATATGGTAGACTTAATTAAATATGATGATAGTTCTTTGAATGAGAAGAAGAAAATAGGAGTGTCTGAGCCTCATGTGCTCTCTGAACCTTAATCTGCAGTAGCAAATAATGTTTGATTTGAACATACAGATTAGTAGTCATCATAAATTTTGGATAAGAAGACAGTTACAGGAACAGTGAATTATAGTTTTGTTGTTCACAATCAGAAAATAAGTACTCTATAAAAATATAAATATCTGCAAAAAGAAAAGATACATAAAGGCTCTAAGTGAAAGGGATGGCAGAAAACTTAATTATTTTATGAGGAGTACGTTGAATTGGATATAAGTACTATTTTTTATTAGTAAACAAATTACATTTGCTTTGAATTTTTTGAAGTTCATTACAGTTGGAAATGTATGAAAGGAGTAAGCAAAAGACACTTAGACAAAACACACAAGTACTATAGAAGTATACTTGAATAAACTAATAAAAAAGTATAAAAAAACAATCATAGACTAAACAATCAGACAACTCGGTATCCTCCTTCATAGTGAGAAGAGAAGTGAGGGGAATAAATAAAGAGAACAAGCGCCAAGGTAGATCGTATAAGATATTAATTAATAATGCTTTAGATTTTGCTAGTGGCAATAAACAGTTACAAAATTACAGTTATTAGGAAATCAGTGCTCTGTAACAATAAATAATAAATTCGTGTTGTGTACACAAAGACAGCTTTTGTGTACCTCAATACTGACATCTCACTAATGTCAGATGTCTGCTAGAAGAGGGTATATGGTCCATAAAGTACACAACGAATTAATTCACTTTATGAATATGAATACATTTACAAGGATTTCCTAATCCATAATGGATTCTTAACCAAAATTATTGGCTATGATACAATATTGTTTTTTTCTATCGGTATATAAGTGAGACAAAAATTTCTAGGTGTTTTTACTTACCACAAGGTACAACTGTGAACACTGAATCTTATTAGAATAGGAAGGAGTAAAACCTGTCATATAATATTCCAAAAATGTTGAGAATCCTGATATTGTGTACTGGAATAGGAACTTTCATCATATATAGCAGTTCAGATGCGCAGACATTGCTAGAGAGAATTAAGGAGTTGATTACAGTGCATGCATTGTCAGCCACCATGTCTTTAATAAGTGTGATTTTCACTAGGAAAATGTGAATCGTAAATGTGTATTTCATACAAAATTAACAAGCTAGAGATGTGGTAGTGACAGTTGTCATTTATGGTGTGACATTTGTCAGCTGTGGTGAAGTAGCACTAGAAGGAAGATAAACTGTGATCTTGCTTAATTGATTTCATACTACTGAAATGTGGTAGCAGTAGGTTATATGTATTAGGATTGTTGAGTACCTAAGAGTGCAAAACTTATATTTCAAATAATATTATTTTTTGACACAGTTTTAAATTATTTGGTTGATATTATTATTGTTGTTGGTGCTGTTTGATTGTTATTATGTTTTATTGTTTCTGTCAGATAACACATAAAAGTAAGAGTTGTTTTTTTATGTAAATCATTTTTTTATTACAGTAACTGTCGTCAGTTCACTACTGTAATTGGATATAGTATGGTGTAGGTTACAAAACAAACTTATGCACTACATAATGTTAACACTATCAGACTGATATAAAAGTTTTGCGTTTTTTAACAGTCTGATTGCTTCTGCCATTATGGCTATCAGTAGTTAAAAGACATTAAAATTTATGTACTAAGATAAGGAAACCTGATGTAATACAAGATGGAATTTTTCCGAGAAAACAAGCAGCTTTTTATATGTTTTTTTGATAATGTCAAAAAGTGGTGTGTCCATAGGCCTATATTTATTTATGTGCACACTGAATACTTAATTCCTTCCAATATTGTGTGTATTTGTACTTCTTTATGTCCAGCAGTAAGGTTTATTTTTCCAACTCTCAACCATAGCTATGGGAAGTAGTGAAATAACAAATAACATGAATTTGTCACATAGCACATAATTGTACTAAAAATTAGTAACATAGGAAATAGCAGTATAAGTATAGGTAATTCATACATCAACATCATATATACATAGTAATATCCATATAATAGAAAATATTTGATATCCAAAAATCTTGTGCTCAAATGAAAATTAATATTATACAATTGTAAGTACAGTGTTTATAAACGTCTAGTCTTCTAAGATTCAAGGCACACGACTACTATACCCTGATTAACGAAAGAAAGTGACTGGCGGAGCGGCCGCGCGGCGACCGAGTTTGTAGTAAAAACATTCCACTTTATAACCTCGTGGAAACGTAAAATACAGGGCGAGAAATGTCTAATGAACTGTATTTTAATCATCAATTAAAGACGTTTTTAACAAACTTTTCTAATTTTTAAAATCTCTTTTCAATAAATTTACATTGTGAGTTAAAGAAAAAAATACACGAATTTGAATTAAAAAATTAGGGTTTATCGTTTTTATTACGTAAGAACTCAGAGGTTAAGCATCGGAAAAAAATTTCTTGTAGACAAATGGTAGTCCACCTTCTTTAGTACAATATATCAAAAATTGAGATTCCTACGATTAATATTAACGACGTTATTAATTTTTTCCGAATGTACTGTTAACTCCGTTATTAATAATTTTTTTCATTGTGTTTTTTCACAATAAACATAACAAAATTGTATTCATCAATACAAAGTGGTATGTAACCTTCAAATATTACGAAATATAACCGCAATCAGTTAATATAGGAAAATTAGAACTAACATCGCTCAACGGCGCGCGATCGAGTCAAGGTACAGTAACAGCCCAAAGAAAGTGGTGCATACGCTCACGGCTCACACATTGACACATAGCCAACTTACTACGAGTCACCAATCTCTCATAAGTATATACTTAGTTATCTGTCTACTTATTTAATCTAATCTTCTACCTGGAGATCTGTCAAAAACATACATCTGACCAGACTTTTGTGGTTTAGTTGAACTACATGCTTTTTATAACAGTCTTGAATGATTGTTTATTACTCTTTTGCGGTACGGTATTTATTGTTTTCTTGTTAATAAACTGTTTTTGTTTTGTGATCAGCTTTAATACTACTAATTGAAGTGCAATGTAATTACTGGGAAATTGTTAATGCCATTCAAATTTTTCAATAACTAATTATTTAACTATGAAATATAGTTTACAGTTTAAAACTACCGAGCAAAGCTCGGTCTACCAGATATTGCATAATTATAACAGTATTTTACTGTTATAATGTAATTGAAATGTAAAAACAATTAGTAAATTACTTGTTATTAGCATTGACAAATAAATAATAAATACAGTACGGTACTTACAAGTATTGTAGTGTTCTTCAGCTTTTATGGAATCCGCTCATAAAATATGTGTATAAATCATAAAAATACACTATTAAAACACTCTATAAAAAACACTTATAGCTGTGAGTTAGTAGTCTTCAAACGAAAGTTCTCTGATACCCTCCATTGGATCGTCATCACTATTATCATCTTCTGAACAATTATCATCCTCGGAGCTACTGCTGTCTTCCACGGATATAATCATTTCCTCCACAGCTTCTTCCATTAGTCCTTCGTTATTCCATGCATCGATAATAACTTTTTTGGTGTGGTCCACTACTTGCTCCCACCTCTCAGCAGTAATTCGATTAAATCCGTCTTTAGTCAGTCGTTCAACTTCTTTTAAAGTAAACATTTTGTTGTTTTCGGCAACATACCCCTTAACCTGAGCCCATATAAGCTCAATGGCGTTAAGATGGCAATGGTAAGGTGGTAGCCTTATCACTTTGTGACCTCTGCTCTCTATCAATTCATCAACAAAATACCTTTTGTTCTGGGGCTTGTGCCATTTCACTAATTCCAAAAGTTCTGATTTTTTCAAGTCGGTTGTAGATTGAATATTTTTCCTATCCAGCCATGCAAGTATGTCAGCTTTTTTATCTTTGCTTGTGGGAGCTTTATCAATTTGCTTAGAATGGTAGGGAGCATTGTCCATGACTATTACTGCAGGCTCTTCTAGGTTATTTAGCAAAGTTTCAGAACACCAACCGAAGAATTTGTCGTGATCCATATCTTCATGGTAGTCACCGGTTTTTTTCGATTTAAATAGTAGAAGGGAATTTGGAACAAACCCTTTTGAAGAACCTGCATGACATATTATTAATCGTTCACCTTTCCCTATAGGTGTTAACATTGTCCCCTGAAGTGACTCATCAGTCCATCCTTGTTTCAAACAATGCCCAGCATTGACCCAGGTCTCATCGAGCCAAATTATATTATCGAAATTCTCGTCTTTGATTTGGCGAAGAAAACGACACCTCCAGGCAGCGACATCGCTTCTCTCCATAATCACTTTTCTGCCCGAAAATTTTCTCCACGTAAATCCTAAACCTTTTAGCACGTTTCTAAGCGAAGACAGACTGCCATTAAACAGCTCTTCATTTTCCAACGATGATAAAAGTTTTTTCAAAGTGGGATATTCTTTTCTTATGTAATATTGATATACATGTCTTCGTATAGCGTCTTCCTGAAAAGTGTCAAGTTTTGTCACAGTTTTCTCCCGTTTCCTCTGTTTGCCCGGAGTTGAAAGTTGGCTATTACTGTCATCTTGTATTTCTTTCAATTCTTTTTCCTTGCAAACTCGCAGAACTGTATTTTTATGTATTTTCAGAGCATCTGCAGTTCGCTGTATTGCATTATTAACCGGAATCAAAGGACCTTTGTTCGCCTTTTCTCTATCAAAATATTCCCGCACTTTGCACACAATTTCTCTTGACTGTCCTTTCATAGGTACGCCTCGGCCCGAAGTTTGTCTTTTCTTTGGAGTTCGAGTCCTAGGTCTTCCCCTATGTTTCCTTGGTTCAGCCTCGTTACGTTGCTCCATGCTCAGCCACCGAAGTATATTCACACAAAATAACTTAAAAACACGTCAATTTATAATGAAAGCACAAGAAACTAACACTTAAAATCAAGATAACCAACAACCGGACATCACTCAACCACCACATCAACTAAACTGAAAGCTGGAAATTTCCCTTACCCTTAGTGTGCGTATAACGGTTCAGTTTTCCTGGAAGCGTGTGCTATTTGTAGACATAAAGGAGAGGCCGAGACGCTGTACGGGAATGACGGTAGCGTGCGAATAAAATGGGTCCAATAGGTTCTGACTGTACTTCCGCCGCAGAGCGCCACGCATTGCTCTCTGTGAAATTCACTTTATATATTAATCCATTGTAGTATTCCTATCACGTACAAGGTGTAAGTTGTATATGTCTTCTACATTTAGTTATCTAAAGAGAGCGTCACGCAAATCTCATTCGTGTACAACTTTTAACAACTGAGTTAACAGGACATTAGAAAAAAATTAATAACGTCGTTAATTTTAATCGTAGGAATCTCAATTTTTGATATATTGTACTAAAGAAGGTGGACTACCATTTGTCTACAAGAAATTTTTTTCCGATGCTTAACCTCTGAGTTCTTACGTAATAAAAACGATAAACCCTAATTTTTTAATTCAAATTCGTGTATTTTTTTCTTTAACTCACAATGTAAATTTATTGAAAAGAGATTTTAAAAATTAGAAAAGTTTGTTAAAAACGTCTTTAATTGATGATTAAAATACAGTTCATTAGACATTTCTCGCCCTGTATTTTACGTTTCCACGAGGTTATAAAGTGGAATGTTTTTACTACAAACTCGGTCGCCGCGCGGCCGCTCCGCCAGTCACTTTCTTTCGTTAATCAGGGTATAGTATATAACATTGTTTGGAGTACATTACACAAGGTCAAAATGTAAAGGTGAAAAAATACATCAAACTTAAATAGGAAAAGTGTCTTGTGGTGTGTGTCTGCGAATGCCTGATAGTGAGAATCCACCACTTCTTTCTAAATACTGTTCTCTCTGTTGACAAGAAACTTACTAATTGTTTAAAGATATTTCTGATTTTACAATACTTAAAACGTACTATATTTCTATAAAACGTACTAAAGTTCCTACCATATCGTAATGAATATTATGTTTTTGACTTAGTTCTGTACCATAATTTTTCATTTTATACTCGTAACGTTTACATAATATATATATATATATATTGTAATAAAACAAAATAATTAAGTGTGTATGTGTAGTGATGTTCCTCTTTGGAAACGTCGATTTGGTAACGTTCCTGGTCTTCGTGGTTACAAAATAAAATCTGTGTGAATTGCTGTTGTAACAATTTGAAAATAAAAATAAATTTAAAATTTATTTAAAAAAACAATTTTTCTGAAAAAATGTTTTCTGAGTAATTTGGTTCTTAAAATTTAGGAACAAATCGAGTTTATTGATTGTAATTAGAAATGTGATGGTATCGTTTTTATTTTGGTAATAGTGTCACTTTCAGTAAATTTGTTTAAAAGACAATCTGGTTAACTCCAAGTTTAGGCGAAAAACGGCTCTCTTCTTCTTCTTCTTCTTCTTGAAACGTTGTCGTTTCGTATATACCGCCTTTCGGTTAGTTGGGTTTCTTGATTAATTTACCTGTTAAGCCTTTTTATAATAAAAATCAACTCCAAATTACCAAAACAGAACGTTTATTAATAAAAATAATGAATTTGTTCGATTAAAATCGATGTTACAATGTAGTATTGACTCACTCAGGGCCGGTCGATATAAACAGTTTACATTAGTATTGTAAAAATATGGTTCTTTAAACGGTTATTTAAGATATAGCCAGAGAAGGTTATGGGCAGGAAAGTATAACACTTACAATTATAAAATGCCTTAATATTAAACAATACAATGATAATTAGAAATAATAAAAGTTCATATATGATTTTTATTCAAACCAATAGCTGCCAAATGTCGTTTTTCCACAGCAGTGAGAATGGATCAAAATGGCCGACTGGCGCATGCGCGATGAAGCCTCTAACATTGACGAAGTATTTGTTGAAATAAAGATGTCCTTTCTTCGTGTAAATGGTCTCAGCAATTGTATATGATAGTCCTGGATATATTTGAATGTCACTGGTGTATGATGGAATAGTTCACTTGGTGTAAAATGTTGTTATTGGATATATCTCATTGTGTCTATGTGTGTCGGTTTTAACCTCGAATTTTCAGTCTGTATATGGTGTGATATCAGTGTTATTCCGTTTAATTAGTTTTATGTGGTTCAGTTTATTGGTGTTACACTGTTCATAGGTTAACTTCACCACTTCACAATAAATAAAATAGTTCAAAATAATTTTATACAAATTTTCACTGAACTCAGTTTATAACGTAACCGCCATTAAAGGTTATTTCTAGCAAAAAGTCACGTTAAGTGCACTCGTCAACGTATAATAATGAACTGTTCTGATTTCCTTCGTCTCCTGAAAATCTTAGCCTATTTAATATATCTTATACATTGTTTCAAATTATCTTAGCTTCCGATACATTTTATTTTGATACATTATGCTCAGAAAATAATTTCGTTATTAGTTAACTGTACGAAATATTAAATACATATTCGGTTTCATTATTCTATTCTGCTTATTTTGCTAGTAATTAATTTAGTGTTATAAAGTTTCATTAGAAAATTATATTTATTACATTTTTGGAAGGTAGGCCTAAAATTATACTTCCTGTTGTCTAAGCAATTAATAGCCATTTTCCCTAATATAATTATTATTCTATTAAATCTGAAATTGATATAATTGTCTATTCTTACTTAATTTATTGCAATTTAGTTTATTATTGATGGTTTTTAAATATAATTCATTTGTCTATGACTCCTCCTATGATAATGTCAGTTAGTCCATTCCAGTTTTAATGGTAATTTTATTAGATAAATAAATAATTTTACTTATATAATGACCATATCTTTAGAAAGCCTTATTTACATGGTATACTATATGTTGAGTTTATCTTGCATAAATATTGTCAGTTTAACTGGCTTATAAGACTAGATTTATTAATTATGCTGCAGTTTAAATTCATTATATGGCCTAGATTTGATGTGTTGCTATTTGCAAAATTTTTACCAATGTAGTTATTTTATATCCTTCTCTGACTTCTTATCCTTATATACTTTATTAAGAATTAGTTCTTTGACTGGTATAACAGTGATTATTGATTGTACAATTAAAATATAACACCTATCTCTATCAAAACTGGTACCTTGAATAATACCTTTAATGTGTATTGATTACCTAGTAACATAATTAAAAAATATTTTATAACATTGGGAATGATATCTACTTTTAGATAGGGCATTCCTAAATTAAATTGACAACAAAATAACAGCTTATAACAATAATATCTCTTACTAATAATTCTTATTTGTCTAATTATTATATGGAACAGGAACATAACATCTTGGTTCCATATAATGGTTAACACTTCTTAAAACTAATTATTAACAGTCTGCTCTGTATTTCCCAATTTTAAAGGATTAATTCCCCCTCTCTAAGTATAACACTGGCTATCTGTTTCTTATTTCATTCTATAGAATGTTCATATAGCTTCAGTAGCCTTTCATTAGTAATATTACTATTTCATATCAAAATAGATACTGTTCACAAAACACTTAAAGTTTATTACTTTGTATGGCAACTCATGCACCTTTTTAAAGTTTATCAGTTATAATTCGATAACTTCACTTGTCCATGGTGATTTATTAATATTATTACTAGTCCTTTTCTAGCTTTATAACATGAAATATTCAACCATAGGGGGACTGTGAAGATTTGTTCATACAAACTAAACAATAACTTTTTGGATGCACTGTTATTTAATACTATTAACACTTTTGGTTTTTGTCAGTTTTACATTGTGATATGGTTTTTCGGGGTATTATACTTTCTCTTTGGACATTCATTTATTTTTGGGGTTTTTGGGTTCTCTCCCTATGGGGTTTCTATTTTATATGGGTCGTCTCACTTCCTTTTTTCTAGTGGATCTTCTCAGGTTTCTTCTTTCTTCAGTATTTTTGTTCATTTTATATTTCTTCTTCCTCCTTTCTTCTTTCTTCAGTAATTTTGTTCATTTTATATTTTTTTCTTTCTTCTTTCTTCTTTCTTCAGTACCATTTCGCTGTGTATGCTTTTGTTTCTTCTGGTCTGGTTTCTTTGTCGGGGTATCTTAATTGCCTGCTTCTATCTTACCTGGGTAATTTTGTTATTCACATTTTTAGTTTTCTGGGTTTTTAAATTTGTAGTATATATACTATTTGCAGATTTTTTTCTTCATTTTAACTTTTCTTGTGAGTATATTAATTAATAGTGCCTTTTAATTGATTCTCATCTGGATATTCCATATATTAGAGCTTTATTAATGATCATTGAGTAATGTATTTGTGTGGATTATCTGTCATGCTACAATATATATATATATATATATATATATATATATATATATATAGCATATAAACACTGAAAGTTAGTAAAATCATAGTCAATTACATATTGCCTCGTACAACCATCTTGGCAACCAATGGTAAACAGTACCTATTGTTTCCTGCCATTCATGAGTATAAACTTGACATATTTACACAGTTGACATGCTTTTCTGGTAGTTATGATATTTTTATCACCCTGTTTGACCACTGAGATTTCAACATTTGCATTTAACAGTACTGCTGCATTTAATTCGTTCTGTGATTACCAGTCAAATAATGTTCTGAAGTGAATGCAGTAAACTCTCGATTATCCGTGAGTGATTTATCCATGTTGCGGATTATCTGCGGGAACCCACGGATTTTTTTTATTAAGCAGAAATTAATTTCAGCTGAAAAATAAAGCTTCTGTTCCACTAGTTTTAAGGGGAGTCGTAAAGGCAAAAATCAAAAATTTTGACATTTTTACGTTTTTACTTATTGTGGATATATGGATCATTCTGGTTAGTTTGGTGTTTGTTTTATTAAAATATTCGAATATTTACTATTTTAAATTAATTTTTAAATATATTGGTGAATTCCTACTTTTAAGAATAACGTAGTGCAACATTTCACAAAATAGCACTTATCTTAGGAAGTATTTGATCTAGAAGGCTGTGGTTTGACTTGTTTTGTACAGAATTTCTATTTCATATGTTGGCTACACTACACTAACCAAGATTGGGACAGCTGTTGTGGTAAATAATGTGTATGTTTGTCAACAAAAGTAACTTTTTCAAATTTTTTGTGTTGTTTTGATGTTGTTGTGGTGTATTGTGTGTCTGTCTATATAATTTTCACAATGACTAAACCAAAGGGAATTTTTAAAAAAAGAAAGAACAAAGGTAATCAACATTACAGAACAAATATAGTTTTACAAAATGAGGTTAGTTTGAACAGTGATAACATAGTTGTAAATACTGAAAGTGTTACTACTCCTCCAGTGCTTCAAAAAAAAAAAAAAAAACTACAGAAAATAGAAGACAAATACTGTGAAACAGGTGAAAGTGAATTAGACATCAATATAATAATTAATTTTAAAATTTTGAATTCAGTTTTGTGTGATATAGTGTGTTGTAATATTTGTGGAGGAAAAATAACAATTTCTGAAAATGTGTCCCAACGGAATGGACTGGTGTGTAACCTGTCAATAAAATGTGTGAACTTTCTGGACTTCAGAGAAAAGTGAAAAAAAAACAATCTTTTTGACACAAATTTGAGATATTACTATGGACTTCGATGCATAGGAAAAGGCTACTCAGCTGGTAGGGTCCTTTGTGGAATGCTCAACCTTTCTAACCCACCAACGAACACCATTCGCTACACATCTTTAGTTGGAAGTAGTGTGAAAACCTTTGCTGAAAAATCAATGAAAGCTGCTACAAGAGAAGCTGTAGTAGAGAATGAGGGAAACTCTGACATTGCCATATCCTTCGACGGATCCTGGCAAAAAAGAGGGTTCCAATCTAAGAATTCCTGTGCGTCAGCCATTAGTGTCGACAATTATAAAGTTGTAGATGTAGAGGTTGTTGGTATGTCAGCCTTGGAACTTGGTGTGCTAGATGCTGTTATTACATTCAATGATGGCTATTCTGGGAGACTACAGGTTTTGAAGGACCTCGGACTTCAAATAGGATTCAATACCATGAAAAGCATGACGGCCTTGGACAAAGAGCGAATCAAGAAAGCAGAGATAGCAGTGTCAAATATGACTAAAGAAGCAAGATCTAAAAGGAGGAGGGCAGCATTGGGTGACCAAGATAGAGAGAAAGATGAAGACTACCAACCAGGAGGGTTTTAAAGTATTTCTTCTGCAGTAGGTGTTTTTATAGAAATTTTGTACTTTAAACGCGATTTACTCAAAACTACATTTTTCAACATAAATGACCCATTTTCTCAGGAACTACTAAGTATATCTCCATGAAATTTTTACCACATACTTCACACAGTATAGTAATGTCGTGGATCCTCTTGTGCTGAATTTACTTAAATAGTTTATTAAAAAACAAAAAAAAAGTGCTAAAAATTTATGAAAAAAATAGAGGTGTGTAAAAAAAAATCATTACTTTTTTCCTAATCAATATTTTAAAGTGATTGAGGATCAGTGAATCCACAAGGAATCAATAAATATTGTGTAAAAAGAATTATGTTTCTATACCTAACAGTTTCTGAGAAAACGGGGCATTTATATAGCTGTTTTAACATTGGTAAGATAGGGCTTTACGACTCCCCTTAATGCACTATATTATTACCTACTGTGAACAATATTGTATCAAAATTATTTTAACTTATGTAAAGGTATGTCCGAGGGACAGAGTATTTAACCACTTGGTGACAGGTGCAGTTTGGCTTCACACTTGGTAGCTGGCTACCACGAGTAATCCGGGAATAAGTACTTTACCGCGACTGCAGGAACATTTAATTTTCTCAGTGTGTTTCTCGTTATGTTTACACGGTATAATTGAAACCCATTGTACTCTACTAGATTAGTTCATGAATGTGGAAAACTTGGATATTGACATTGAATGCCATCAGTGATGTTTGCCATCAGGTCAGCAGTGACTTCACTGACATTTATTTTTTTGACATTTTTTAATTGCGGTAATTCATTCCTGAATGTAATCCCTGCTGCAAAATGCAAACATGGGAAATGTTCACTTGGACTTTTTATAGGCCTATGTAAATTTTGTAAATATATAGGTAGTTACTTTAGAAATACTCAGTGTAGATGACACATCGATGAAACACACAAGACTATTTATCAGTAAAACTTCTTCTGATGAAATGTCAGTTCTTATGAATTACTATTTAAACTGCAGAGAAAATGTGATAGTTAGTTAGTTATACAGTTTGTATATTGCTACTTGGTAATATCCCGCTTAATTTGCAATTTTCGCACAGTCCCTTGATGAGCGTCTTAACAGGGCTTTACTGTAGTTCTTTAAATAAATGGGTGAGGTTAATAAACAATTTTCATTACTTTCTGCCCTTTTTTGTACACATTGTTATTATCCTTAGAATTCGATTATCTGCGGTGATCACACCACCCAATTGTGCAGATAATTGAGAGTTTACTGTACTTAGCAGGATAAACCTATTTTATGCAAGAATTATTAGCCAGTGCAGTTTATTCTTACTTTAGTAAGTGTAAGAAAATAAACACATGCCATAATGTAATCAGTGGCATCAAGCTGGTCTAAATACATAACCGGCTTGTGGAATCATTACAAAGTGAAGTCGCCAAAGTTCGTGACTAATAAATAAAATATTACACACCATGATTCTACACATGATCCTCCTGTTTCTCACACTTTTACACATTCTTATGAAGATCTTTGCTTCTGTTTTATTGTTATTTAAGTGTACACACATTACCTTATGTCACATTAGTGTTACCTCATTGACATAAACTTTTTGTATTTATTTCAAAAGTGCACATGGAAATTTACTTCCCAGAGGCATGTCTGAAGTTGATCAGGGCATTTTTATTGCCTTCATGTGTTCTTGTTCTTTAGTATTCTTTTGTACCGTATCATTTATCCAAAAGACTAACAACTAATATATTACAAAGTGTTCATTACTAATATGTTATTTTGTAAAGCATATTGCAAAGGAAGTATATTACATTTGTCTAGAAGCAACTGAAAAAGACAACTGAATTGAAATACATTTGTTAAGTCTTTTTTAACAAATTTGTAAATCTAAATTATAGAATTTGTAATGTATTCTCCTTCAGTTAACAGTGTATATGAAAGATTTTTTTAAAGAAATAATTATAAATTGGTTGTTGATTGAGAGTAAATGTTTTCTATCAACACACGGTATACTGGACATAGACATGTTTGTAAACATGATTTTATAAAAAGTGTAATTATTCACGTTATACATTTCCCAAATACATATATTATCCATATAGCATATTCCCAAATCTTTTAGGAAGGGAATGGAACTACTAACGTGTTTAACTGCTTAGCCAAGTACAAGGTCAGATTCATTATGAAGGCATTTGCTTACCTGTGAAGCATCTCTGAGGACTCTTCATGTTCCAAGCATAAGAGCAGCAAAGATAATAAACATGAATGATTCCTCAGATTTCATATTATATAAACAGTTTATGTGATGATCTGAATCGTAAAAATCATATAGTGAAAAATAGCTTGTAAGCTTTTGTATATGATATCAGAACATACATAAGTTATATATTATGTAAACTGTGTAGTTGTGAAAGTTCCGTTAACTACTTTGTTTGATAGTAATCCATTTATGTATATATGACTGTGTCACTGAGCATGTGACCTGCGATCATTGGTGTTCAACCAACTATAATTTAAAATTCTTGTATTAGCATGTGAAGTATAATAAAACTTTGATGTTTAAAACAACACTATAAAACATTGTCACCAGTCTTGCTATAAAATGTAATCAAAATATTTTTAGTTATAAGTGACAGACTGTATGTAGTGTTTATAATGCTTTATGAATAGCTAGGTTTTTGCCATTTTACCTTTGTAAATTCCCGTCCTCCAGTTTAAAGACAGAAATGCGTGCATGACATTAAGAATATTTTAATTTTTGAATGGGCATACAAAATAAATTTAACTAAATTTTGATCCGTACGGTTTTAAAATTTTTTTCCACATACAAGAAATGTTTTTTTTTTCTTTTACTTTCTTGTAATAATCAGAACACAGTATTGATAACTGAAAGTTTGGTATTAACAATTTTATATTTGATTGCTATGTTTGCTATAGTTTCTTCCGACTCTGAAGGAAGTTAGAATGTGATATCAGTAATATCATAGATCTCTGCAACCCTGCCTTAACTTTTCTCATAACATTGAAGTAATGTGTAGAGGAGAGTTATGTGTGAATTTACTATACTTAATGTGTTGCACATAAGCTTGAAAAACAAAAAACATTTTTACAATAAAATGGAAATCAGATAATTAATGAGTCACACACTTAGGTGTACAGTAAAACTTCTTCAATTTGGAATATAAGATGGTTTGGACTCAATATAAAAAAATTAACTTTTCTTAATTCTTTGTGCAAACATTTGCATGTAGGGAATTTTTAAAATGTTATATGGCAAAATGTTGTGTAATATTTGAATTTTAAGTATTATGCACACATTAGGGTGGGCCTAAAAATATTTTTATTTTATTTTTTTAAATCGCTATACCACAGAAAACTTGCCCCTACAACAGATGAGTAAAATTAAAAAAAAAAATTAAAAATCAGTGAATATCTTCTGGTCACGCATCACTTCCGAAAATCATTCAAACTGATCAATTTTAACAATTTTTTGTAATTAAAACAAAAACGTTTTTCTACGTAAGTCAAATGCTACAGCTTTAGATAAGTAAAGAATAGCACAGGGAAGATAAATACATTATAAAGTCATAGATATTTCAACATTTATTGATCACGCATTGCACCTGTAAAACATTTTTAACATTAAAATTGCAAATTTTACATCTTAACATAAAATAATTCATGTTAAATATTACAAGCTTTGGCATTATGTTAATAGTCTTTTAGTCATTCTTTTTTGTACTTGCTATTTTAAACTTGAATTTGTGCAAAAAACGTGGCATGATGGATCATGAAAGAAGCGTTCTGATAAACCCATCCCTGGACTTGGCACCAGTGACTTTTTGGGACGCTTCTGTCACCAGCTTCACATACCGCCCCACTGCTTGCATATGATGTGGAAACGTGTCATACATTACAAAATTCCATTCAGCTGCTGTTCCTGATTTTATTACAGATGAAGCTTCTCATCACTTACTCTTCACAGCAAAGTTTTTGCGTATTTATAATTTGCAAAATATAGAAATTAATGTCAAATGACTTCTTTTGTGGTATATCGAAGAGAACATACGTGACTTACGAGAAAAATTCACATCCATAAGGATGGCTGTGTAAAAGTAAATGTAAAAGTAGTTATAAGCAATGGATGGAAAAATGGATGAAGAGATATAAAAAAAAAAATCACATGAGAAAAGTTCACATATTATAAAATCTTCATAAGTAAAAAGGGAAATTAATATGAAAATCAAAATCCATCTATATAAAGCCACATATCAACCAATTCTATTAGACCTATTTGGGATGGGATAGTTTTTACAGAAAAACGATAATATCACATACTTATGATATGATAAGTATGAATGAATAATACTCAGTTTAGATACTTAGTTTTGTACTCAGTATAAAACTTAGAAGATAATGTCAGATACCTGGCAAGTAGCAGAGAAATGAACATGTCATGAAAGGGAGGAAAATGACAAGACAGAATACAATAGAGGCAAGACATGGCAAGCCAACAGTGTATGAATAAATGGGAAAAGGGAAAGAAATTACAGCTTCCGCATTTAAAACCATTTATGTTGGTAATGAATGCAGTTGTTATCAGTTAATTAATTTTTTGTCTCCAACATGTAGTTACATTTTGGCATGTTGCTACACATACCAGAAACAGCAGAATGACTACAAGATGGACTGGGTCCATTGAAGTTGATAAGCTGTTGTTGATAAATACTAATTGTGGCAATGCCACATCCATATGAACTCTTCTTCTTCTCCACATCAAGGTATAGGCTTACAGCCTGTTCCACCTTCACTGAAGCCATCTCTTCCTTGGTCTACCTATATCTTGTCTTCCTTGAGGTCTGTATCGTATTACTTGTTTAGGTAGTTTCATACCTTCATTCTCTCAATATGCTGTCTCTATTTAATGTGTCATTCCTTTATTCTGCTGGCCATAGAATATACATTAAACTCAGTTCTTAAATCTTCATTTTGTATTTGTCGTTCATCATTTCTTGTCATCGTGCCTTTGCGCAGAGACAATATTGTAACCAATGAGGTTTGTCCGAGATTCGATTATTTGCTAGTTGAAAACGTTTACCATATGAACTCAACACGATAATCTCATCTTACTAATGGCACAATCCATTGGTGTACAGAGGTTGTGTTGGGACATTTCCACACTTTTAAGAAACATTATTAGATCAAAGGCTTCCAACTGTTAACCCTTTGGCTGAGTCAGTATTAATGAGCTTAGTAATTTTCTAAATAATTAATTTTCTTTTGCATACATGCAAAAACAAAAACAGTCTAAATGCAACTTTGCTATCTAATTAATAACTTTCGAAAACAAATATCCACATCTGCTATCTATGCAGGAGTGCTGGATGTTTTATAAATTATATTGCTTTTATATTAAATGTGTGTTTACATTAAAAGTGTAGATTTTTAAGTTATATGAAGATTGTACAAAAACCAATTTTTGGCTGATAGTATGTGACAGTCATTGTTTATCAGATTGTAAAAGATAATTTGTAATGTAGGTTTAAGAAAGCAGTTACCAGTTAAGTATAAAAAAAAGAAATTAGAAATTCAATGTACAATCAGTATAGTGAAATGTATATTGTAGAAATTGGTACACACTACAGACATCAGCATTTCAGTATGGTGTGAAGATGTAAATACTTATCCCAATTAAGTGTTGTGGAACGCAGAGATAGTTGAGATCATAAAAGTTTTTGTATACTAAATGTATATACAAGAAAGTAAAGGTGTAATCTACATGAATATAAAAACAACCAGTATTGTCAACTTAATTAACATACGTAGAAACGATTGGCCTACTCACTAGCATGGAATAACATCAAATAAAATTTGAAACAGGTTCTTGCTTTACAAACTATGTCAAAAAAAAAACCACTAATAGATTGTCTTGTCTTGAAAACGGAGTTTATGGTTAGCTATAAAATTTTGAGTTTGCTTAAGAGAGTAGCCAGACCAGTGTAAACCTTGATTAATTTAACTGATAAAATTTGTCATGAAATTCTGTGTCATGAAGTTTTGTTGTTTTGTTTTGAAGGGGGGGTCCACGCATGTACAAATACCACAATACAGTTTGCTTCTTTCATTTTTTGTAATGGGATTAATGTTTATAATTACAATGTATAATCTGTGACAGCCAGTTTTCAAATATGTATTTGTGAAGAAGTCATAAACTGGAATAGTCTGCATGAATTAAAAAATGTTTTGACAGAAAACTTGTAAAATGCTTTGAACTGTCAAGTGTACATATACACATATGTTTTTATATAATAAATATGGTGTTTTATTTCCCCATAATTTATTATAATAAAAATGCAACAAAAGTAGTTCTTAAAACAAATGAAAATACATGTGCAAAAAGTGATGTGCTAAGGTATTAGGTATTGTATGCATGTGTATTTGGGGGGGGGGGATGTATAACATCACACATAAATATTTGAGAAATTTTTTGAGTTGTGTATATGCATTTTTAGATCCAAAATCTTCAGTCATTTCATTCACTGAATTTTATGTTCTATCAAGGTTAATAAGAGACTGTGATTTTCCTCAGAGTGTAGACATTTAGCTTAACAGTTTTACATTCTTTTGGTAAATTTCAGAAGAAGCAGTTTATTGAAACCATATTAAAGTACTAATGCAAAATGTTATTGTCCCCACATATCAGTAAATGGTATTTGAGAAAAATGCTTATACAGAAAGAAATTATTGTTAATAAGCAGTGACAAGTTTCTAGGTTGCTAGATAATACATGTGGTTTCTTTTAGTGCTGAAATGTCTTGTAGTTATAGGATCTGCAGGGGAAGGCGTGTAAAATAAGAGAATGTCCCTTTTAAGGACACCTTGTGAATTATTGTCGTAGAGAAAGTATTCCTAATCCAAGGCATTCCCAGGAGTGGTTTTAGGAGAAAGACTTGAGGTCCCCAATGAGAAGGAAGGGTTCTGGCTGTTGCTTAGCAGCCAGAGTTCTTGTGAGGGCCTCTCTTTTATGCCACTGGTAAAAAAGCTATCAACAAGTACATAGGTGTAAATAAAAAGCTATATAAAAGTGGAAAAATTGTGTTTTAAAATTCACGAATGTGGTCTATAAAGGGAGGCGTATGAATTCAAATTATTTATGTATTTTAGAACAAGAACTAGTTCTGTTTTATAAAACAAATTTCAGATAATGTAACAAAGCTTATTATATAAGACAGTGTCATAATATACAGAAATATAATGTAATATACAGAAAGAGCGTCAGAAAACAAGTACTGATTTAAATTTTACAATAAAATAAGTTATAATCAAGATTTTGCTGCAAACATGTCCCCCACTCTGTTGTTTCACAGGTGCCTTTTATAATGTTCTAAGTTTTGTGACGTTTGATGATTTACGTGTACGTGTTCACAGGTGTCCAGTAGGGCAAATTCAATCTACAGGATGCATGAATTATAGCTACTTGCTACACCATTGTAGTGGTGAACTGTATGTTTGTTTATTGGTTCTGTACGTAGGTTAACCATGAAGTGTTCCAACAAAACCCCTAAGTAAACAAGATAAATATTTAAAAATTGGAACAAAGTTTATGTTGTTATTACAGTATAAACTGTGGAGACAGCATCTTTCCCGTAAGAGCATATTGATTTTCTTTGACTGCCTACAGCGTAGTAATGCGTTCTGTATTAGCTAATGTAGTTGTAGCCACTTAAAGGGAATATTGACTATGTAAAGTTATGGTTTTATTAACTAAAGTTATTTATGCAATTTATATTGTAATTAGTTTTATTCAATCGTACTAGTGAGATGAAAAGTTTTAGTATTATAAGCATTGGTAAGGGGGAAAGAAGAGGTCATGAATGAATTTCTAAATTATTACCCCATCTTTGCATTCACTCAAGTGTGAGCTTAATTTTCAATGTTGTGGTTGTGAGAAAACAGAAATAGGAGACATCAAAATCAAATGTTTCCTAAACACTTATTATATGAAAATATAAATTTTATTATTTTTTGTACGTACTCTTTCCTTGGGTCATATTTAATTTATTCAGATTAATGTATCTCTGCAATGGCTTTACAGATTTCTCCAGCTAAAAAGGGCCATTATCATATATTTTATGTATTAATTAATATGTATATATTAAATTGAATACATTTTTGTAGATATTGTAAGCTCATGTCATCAGTAACTGTATTTATTCTGACTGTGTGAACTGTAAAATTTAAATTTATTTTGTCTATGTTTGCCTACAACTGATAAGTTATATTGTGCAGTTTTCTCATTCAGTTTTTAACTTAACATGATTTTTCATATACGTCACAAGTCAGACTTTGGAATTGGTAATCTCTGTTATATCATAATGATAAGGTAAAATATCATTGCTGGGAACCAGTTTACATGTGTTTCACTGGCATTGCTTATAAAAAATATAAAATACTAAACATGTTCTATTTTATAAATTTTTGACAGGAGTGAAAATCGTATTCCATATGGAATAATATGGGTAACACTGTTAAAATAATTTTAAATAAGTTGTTTTTCTAAATTCATATAATTAAAATTCTTTTGGTAGATGTTTTCTGAATTTTTATTCTTTTCCAAGTATATTTTGTGAGAGACATTTATGTTGTTAAATCAGATGTCTGTGTTAGAATCTCATTAATAAGACCCCCATTTGCATAACGGTTTTTTTCTTATAAAATTCGGGTATGTATAAGTTTCAGTGCTTGAGCCAGGACCTTCACTCCAAAGTAAATTCAAGAAGATTGAATTTTTTACTTTGTTTAAATTTCTTGAGGATGAATTATCAAGATCTTTAAAAAAGTCATAATTTTTTAATAACTCCAACGTTGGCAATAGCTATTTTGTCACCCTGTGACCCCCCCCCCCGCTTCGCTTCCAGCGAAACCTTAATACACAAAGTCGTTAAATGAAAAAATTACAATTAAACAGAATCTTTTCTATATATAATTTTAAATTTCAAAAAGGTAATGTTTCTGCAAAAAGACTTAATAAAAAATTCTAAGACTAACAAAGTTACAATCCTCAGGTATTTTCACATTACACCAACAAACTAGTAGAGTTTTAGGATCCAAGTTAAATTATCAACTCTAATGTTGTTATGTTAAATAAATGAAGATCTGTAAAACACGTGTCAAGAGATAGCTTATAATAATAAGAACTTAGAAACTGGTGGGCTTGAAAAAACTTAAAAAATAATTTTTATTTTGTTACTCGTATGCCACTTGAGATTGGATAATACATTTCTTTGCAGCTTTACTTTTCTGTTATTCTGCACTGGGCAGTTTTTGGCTGTTGTCAACGTAGCATAAAGTTTTTATAAACTATTCAGGGAAAAACCTTCACTGCTTTGTAATATTACTTTTAATTACCACATAATAATTAATACAAACTCACCCTTGCTTCCCTTGTGTCGTCCAGGGTTTGTCACACGAACTCGTGATATATAAACGTGATTTAGGTTTATATGTTGTAATAATTACTCACATATCATTGGTTAACTCTTTCAAATTTTATTAAACATATCTTTTAGTATTCTTTTTTCGTAAATTACTTCCTTCAGAATTTAATTCCAAACAAATTTTAATATTGAGGCCATATCCTCATTTAACAAGTACAAACAAAAGTTAATATTTTCTTTTATTATACTGAACACAAATAATTACTTAACTTATAAAAAAGGCAACCCAGCATCTGCTCATTCTTTTGTCTCTCACACTCACATTTATATGTTACATTTTATATTAAAAAGCGCGTTTGTAAAATTTCTTTCTTTTATATATTGATTGGTTTATAATATTGTTACTTGACTGTCGGCGTCTCAGGCACGTGTCGAAATCAGTCCGGTTTTTGTTCACTGTTGTTCCGAAATATGTTTTCACTGATTAGAATTTTGCTCACTGTTCATTGTTTATACTGTATTACATTTTGACTGGTAGTTTAATCACACTAAATTAGAATCAGCTCACGAGCCTTTATGCTGAACCGGCCGAAGCCGCAGCTATAAGAAGACAGACGCTAAACACAAGGCGTCCAAGATGGCCAAGCCTTCTTCATGCACACCAATTTGCTTTTTCATTGGCCCAAAAAGGAATCACGTGACACAATAATTAGTTAACACTATGTATAGTACATTCACGCTAACTGACCAGCGAGCCTTGTACGTGACGAATTATCTGAGCGAGCAAGCATCCGTGCACTTGTGCACATTCCAGAGCACCTGGAAACGGTGCATGTTGACAGACTTTCTGGACAAACGTGCAAATGGGCGTTCCCTACAGGAATGTCTACTGTTAAAATTGAGGCCCTGTGTGGGTAACTCCTGTGCATCGCATTCACAATTAAATTAAAACCCATCACCCAATTCTGTCCCGTTACAATACCCCCCCCCCAATGAGAGGTTTTCTGCCAAAGCAGAAACACTCTCATTGCTAACCCTAAGAGGATCAGTGAGGATATGGGGCCAACAACCCCCCTTTAATTCCTTAACACATCATGGGTAAACTACCCCCCTAGCTCGGCGACTATGGCTGCACCTGCACGACATTACTGGACTTCTCTATTTGAGATCCCAACGCCGTAAAGTCGGACAGGTACTCACCACAGTACCACCTAACCGTGTAACATTCCAAATAAAATCAACAACTAGCCTTATACCATACCAGATCCTCAACCGATATATTTCCCCTTACATATATACTGGATTGCCTTTTGCAAGTACTGGGTGCGTACACATATTCATTACTAAATTAAACACACTATCTCCACATTAATTATTAATATAAAATTCACATAAATATTTTATATTTGCTTCTAAACAAAATTCATTCCCATTTCTCAACTTTTATTTGTTTGCTTGACGTTACTGTTTCACATCAAATTAAATTATTTAAATTTTGTTCAAATAGTGAAATAAATCTAAGTCCCTTACCAAAGGTTCACATTGAAGTTAATTTACCTCATCTCTTTCAATTAATTAATTTAATCGCAATTTTCAAAATTCCAAAATCTTTTAAATGAATTTACTTTATAACTCCTCTTAACTAGATGCTAACAATCATAATAAACAAAATAAAGTAAACAACTTATTTCTATCATAAATTCCCTTATCAGTACATTTGGTTACAAAACATATAATATGAACACTATGAATCATTTAATACATTATCAATACACACATTCAGCCATATATCCTGAACATGAAAACACAGCACAAACCGTACTTCAAAACAAATTAAAATTAAATTTTGTTTTTTTCAATAATTAAATGAATTTAAGTTCCAGAACCATATATTCTGACAATTATTAAAAAGAAACAAATTATTAAATTAAATTAATTATTAAAAGAACACATGAATTTATTATATTACACATTCTACAGTCCACACCAGTCATCAGCTGATGCCTCATTGTCAGGTGAATGACCTTACCCTAGGGACACTAAACACAAATAACATAAATACATAACATTATTCAATTTAACTCATAACTCATTTCATTAAAATAAACATTTCATTTGCATCTGAATACAATTTACAAACATTTAAAATTTAAATTTAGTTTCAAATTCTATTAACTCTTTCACTTGTTACATTTATTATTACATTTTAATTATGAATTTCTATTAATCATTTCCATCATCATTAATTTGTTCGGGTGATTCTCAGTCATTCACAATGATTTGATTTATTGAATGGGCATTAAAATATAACCTTACCCCCTTCTTCCTTCTAACAACCATTTACGGATTTATATAGGGTGACACCAATCTCTCAAAAATATTTACCTCCACTAATTCTCTAACTCCACTTAAATCATTCTCCTCTTAGAACCAAATACCTGCTACCCTGTTTGTACCTAGGATGTGTGTTTCTGCACTACCAGCTCATTCCCTTCCCAGGTAACTCCACCAAACCCCATTTAGAACTATTCACCCCCCACCACAACGTCTTGCGTTGAGGACTCCTTACCACACCACCCTCACTACAAAATTTCACCACCACCTGTTTACTCTCCAATTACATCACTCTCACTTTCTCTACATACATGCACTATCGCTACTGTGTCCCTACTACTGACCCGTTTCTGTATTATTTTTATTCCAAAAATTCTTATTTTGTCTAACACCCATTTTAAAATTAACTCTGACTGACTTAACTGCCTTATTGAAATAATTATTATTACCCAAACTCCAACTTTTTCCACATTTTACATTAAGTTAACCCTTGAAAACTACACTAGAAAATTTATAACTACCTCAAATTAATTTAATCACCTAATTTAAAACCTCTTAAACACATTAAAGATTTTACTTTATTTCAGTTGCATTATAAACTTCATACTTACATTACATCACTCAATTGAATAAACACATGATTCCTGTCATAGACACAAAATTATAAACATTCATTACAACAAATATATAATACCCATATGTACTTTCTGATACATTATATAACAACCATATGACTCCACAACTAAACACATTTTACAGTTATTCATTTACTATTTATTTTAAAGTTCAAATCTCAGAAACACCATTTAAAATTCATTAGCAAAATTCAATTATACAACGTTAATTAATCTCAAATTCTTTAATTCAATCAGTTATTTAAAACACAATTTATTTTAATTACCTTATTCCAAAACAATTACAATTCATTTATTACAAACTCTCATTATTTATTTAGTCTGATAAAATATTATTATTATTAAATCACTTTCTACTGCATATACACATTGTTTACATAAAATACATTTTACAACACAAACACAATTAATTCACTATAAATTTATTTACAATTTTTTGTCATTATTTTTCTGTTTACCACACCTCATTACCTAATTTAGCCAAGTAGTTACCATGAACTAAAATAATAAAATGTTCATTCACTGTTTCTAACCCCCATCATCGTAAATTAGTCTTACTTTTATATGACAATTATCATCTTTAATTACACTCCTTACGTTATAATTATTATTGTAATGACAATTATCATTAATTATATCAGCATAGTCTGTGACACCATTATTGCCTATTAATTCATAAAACCCGTCTACCTTGGTAATTTTCGTCCTGTCTCCGTCAGTATTTTTGGTTAACATAAGGTAAGTGATATTATCATATTCCTCCACTATATCCATCCCATCATAAGGTAAGTGTTTATCATCTACAACGGTATCATCAAAATAATCATCAATATCTATTTCACAAGGTAAGCATTTCCTATAGTTTATTCCCTCAAATTCTAATCTCTTAACTAACCCCTCATAACATCTATTTAACTTAAATACCTCTATCATTCTATCTCTCTCAACATATTTCTCATCATAACACCGGTCACAACACCACTGACCTACTTCACTCCGTGCAAAGGGCACAACAAACTTACTACACTTCTTGGCTCTTCCAAGAACACCACAAAAAATTAAGGGACTACTCGAAGACACCTCGTCTTCCACACAACTACTGGAGGAAACTCTGTCCTCATAAAACACTTGTGAAAACTCTGTTTCACCATATACTCGGGGAAAATCTGCCCTTTGCCCACCTAACCTCTCTTCACACACTCTCCCAATCTTTTCAGCACTCGCTAACACTTCGTTACTAAACTCTACTTCAACAAAATCTTCATTATCACTCTCAGTATTAACCACCTTACTCTCCAAAATTTTCATTATCACTCTCAGTATTAACCACCTTACTCTCTAGCACCATATTTTTAATTATATTATTGTTATTCTCACTTTTTACTTCATTATTAGACTCACTACTGTAATTACCACTTACCTTGTTATTAATTATTTCTTCACTATTTTTGTTCTTGTTACACTCACCTGTATTTATTCTCCACACTCCCATTTTCTCAATATTTCGTTCTAATTTGTTAAAGTTACTTTCAAATATCTCATTTGTATTGTCAAAATGCTTATTTGTTTCATTAGTATGGTTTTTTAACTCACTGAAATTATTTCACATTTGATTTTTTGTTCATGTATTTCGCTTTTTAACTCATCAAATTTGTTATTCTGTACATTGAAACTACTCTTTACTTCTTTAAATCTACTTTCACTTTTAACATCTTGAGCTTTCTTAAAATTAAATATGTCATCTAATGACAATTCTTTTTCTTTTATATTTGTTACCTCGGGAGTCGATTTTGCTCCCGTCTCACTACTTATATTTTCATTTGGTTTCTTATTTTTACTATCTAACTTCGGGGTTAATTGGATTCCCGAATCATTCGTGACATTTACTTCATTTGTAACATTAAATTCATCTATCTTATTGTCTTGACCCACATTTGGAGTCGAATGGACTCCCAGGCCACTTATGACAGCTGATTCGCTCATTTCAACTTCAATCTCATTAGTATCCATTTTTTTATATTCTTTATGAGATTTTAATCTTACAAAAAAATGTAACCTTACATGTACTCAGTATGAATTAATATTATAAGTATTACATAACTATAGTATGTACATCATATAACCTGCGCGTAATTTATACGTACTCCCAAATCACGCTTATATCCACTTGTAGGTGTGGTTTACATAAAATTGATTTTATAAAACAGTCCAAGTTCGGGGGCCAATGTAATATTACTTTTACTTACCACATAATAATTAATACAAACTCATCGTTGCTTACCTTGTGTCGTCCAGCGTTCGTCACACGAGCTCGTGATATATAAACGTGATTTAGGTTTATATGTTGTAATAATTACTCACATATCACTGGTTAACTCATTCAAATTTTTTTAAACATATGTTTTAGTATTCTTTTTTCGTAAATTACTTCCTTCAGAATTTAATTCCAAACAAATTTTAATATTGAGGCCATATCCTCATTTAACAAGTACAAACAAAAGTTAATATTGTCTTTTATTATACTGAACACAAATAATTACTTAACTTAACTTATAAAAAAGGCAACCCAACATCTGCTCATTTTTTTGTCTCTCACACTCACATTTATATGTTACATTTTATATTAAAAAGCGCTTTTGTAAAATTTCTTTCTTTTATATATTGATTGGTTTATAATATTGTTACATGACTGTCGGCGTCTCAGGCACGTGTCGAAATCAGTCCGGTTTTTGTTCACTGTTGTTCCGAAATATGTTTTCACTGATTAGAATTTTGCCCACTGTTCGTTGTTTATACTGTATTACATTTTGACTGGTAGTTTAATCACACTAAATTAGAATTTTCGGCTCGCGAGCCTTTATGCTGAACTGGCCGAAGCCGCAGCTATAAGAAGACAGATGCTAAACACCAGGCGTCCAAGATGGCCAAGCCTTCTTCATGCACACCAATTTGCTTTTTCATTGGCCCAAAAAGGAATCACGTGACACAATAATTAGTTAACACTATGTATAGTACATTCACGCTAAATGACCAGTGAGCCTTGTACGTGACGAATTATCTGAGCGAGCAAGCATCCGCGCACTTGTGCATATTCCAGAGCACCTGGAAACGGTGCATGTTGACAGACTTTCTGGACAAACGTGCAAATGGGCGTTCCCTACAGGAATGTCTACTGTTAAAATTGAGGCCCTGTGTGGGTAACTCCTGTGCGTCGCATTCACGATTAAATTAAAACCCATCACCCAATTCTGTCCCGTTACATGCTAACAATGACAATGCTATAATTAATCACGTTTCAAAAGTAATGTATTGAACAGTCTAATGACTACACCAGGAAGTCAGGGTAGATAGTGTTTGTGAGCTTGGTTCAGGGGTAAGTGTAGGAAGCTGGGAAGCCTGTGAAGTACACCTGAGCACTGATCGCATGCATTAACTTGAGGTAGTAGGCAGGTCTCGGAGCGTTCCAACTTAAGAACACATCACTCCCATACAGACTGATGTTAAAATTGTAGTTCCCCTTTTTAATTCCCTCAAAGATTAGACCTGATCACTGTGATACTAGGCACTTTAAAAATTTGCAAATATATATATTGAAACTAGATGAATTTCTGACAAATATATAATACTTGGGTCCCAGTTCGGGCGCCAATGAAACACTATAAATTTACGGCAAATACTAAAATCTTACTCTTACCTTCGGGTTCGGGTCCAGGGTCGTTCAGACGAAACCAGCTACAGAAAGGATTATTTGAAATACATGGTATAAAGAACCATACACAGTTTATGTTACAACAAATTACTTCTGGTTTATTATGCAAATACTTTGTCTCCCTTTTATGACAATTAAATTTCTTATTTCTTTTTTATTATATTAAAGTACTCGTTAAATGAGTAGCAATTAGTAAAAGGCAAACAAATTGACAAAATGAATAACTCGCCTGTGACAAACTATTTCTATTTGTAATGAACCAATATGCAAGTTAACCCCACACTCACACACATTCGTTCTTTTACATTGGCATTCTTTTTAAGCCCCTCTTTGAGATCTCATGATTTAGAAAAAATGTTTGTAAATATAAATGTTAATGTCATTAAAAATTCTGAATTGAAAATATAGTACTCATCCTGGCTGTTCCTCTACTCCAACTGAAGATGCACGTTTTTTATCCCGCACTTTAAGAGTTAATTAAAGTTTGTTAAAGTGATTTTGTCTGTTGACTGGCGCTAAGTTTTTTCTGGTTACGAAAACCACGTTTTTTCACATTTCACTTTGTATAATAATTGTGTCGGCCAATGTAACTTTTCGAACACTTATCTTGTAGTAGGCTAGCCGCGCGTTATTGTTTATACACTTTTTTTTTTATACTTGTTATACTTTAAAAGATAGGCCGACTCTTAATTACGGCCTATCTTGCACCCGAGGCCACCGTTTAACTATTTCAATAAACTGCTGCTGCTGGCTGTCTACTGTTCACTCTCTGATGACAAACTGCATACTGTTTCACAAGGACTGCTGCTTACTGGGGCGGTTACGCAATGCGTCTGGACAATTGTTTAGGCTAACAGTGTATTGCTGGTTACTGGGGCACCCCACAGGTGAAGTCTGTCAATTGAAAGTTAACTGAATTGATCAAATAAAATTTACATTTCTGTACCGTTACAATACCCCCCCCCCAATAAGAGATTGAAGGCCGAAGCGTTCAAACTCTTATTGCCTAAAACCTAAGAGGATCAGTGAGGATATGGCGCCGCAACCCCCCTGAACACTCTACTAAAATCATGGTACTTACCCCCCTAGTCTGGCGACTGTGGCAGCACCCATCCGATCTTACTGGACTTCTCTGTTCGAGATCCCAACACCATAAGCTCGGACAGATACTCGCCACAGTATCGCCTGACTCTGTAACATTCAACAAAAAAATCAACAAACGGCCTTCCATCACTCCATATCCCACAACTGATTTGTTTCCTCTTAGCCGTACTGGCTCATTTTATATTATGAAATATATCTTAACCCTAGAAAATAGTGTTAACAAAACAATATAGGTTATATGCAATACAGTAGTACATATAAGTTCCAGTCAAACTAAATAGCATTCCCCGTATAATATTACCCAGCCAAAATGACACATTAATTATACAGAAGTACATTAACTCACAGTAATCATAACTAAAATACAAGTTATGTATCATAAATAAAGTTTTCAATTTTAAATAAAGTACAATTTATTTATTATTTATCAAATCAAAATAGATTTAAACTCATTATTAAAATTCTTTTTTTTCAATTACTTTAGTTACCAATTTAATTTAATTTAATTTAATTCCTCAAACCCTGCTGATCAATCTCATTTATTTTAGTTACATTTTGCAAAAACCCATAAAAAATTACCTACATTCCATCACATCAGATGCTTCTTTTATTTCATAATAGAATTTTGCTACTGGCAATGATTCAGCAGACTACAACATTTTTTGTTTTGTCAATTCAGCATGGCTATAAACATTAGTCACAACAGACCACCTACCTGTTTACATAAACAGTTGTATGCCAGACTTGTTTTTACAAACACTCATTCAGTCTAAACATTCTGCTTACCACATACTAACACATATACTTCCTACAAATTTTTTGTTTCTATAAATCTTCTTGTTAACATATTTATCAAAGTCTATTTATTACAATTCAAACCAAATATAATTTTAAATCACCTTTCAGTTATTATTACTTTTTAATTACAATTTCTATTTAATACCATTATCTCAATTCATTTTTATTATTGAATCCAAATCTTTTCACACCTGTAAACATGTTATTCTATTTAATTGGTATTATAGATTTTATACTTACAGTACATTATTCAACTACTGACATAAACACAAAATACACACACCAATACCTCCACGTAACCTCTGAAACATTTAACAACAATGTTATTTCATACCACACAATTTAACATTTATTTATTAATTAATATCAAATCTCTTAAAACAATTTAAATCCATTAGAAAATTCAATTATAGAACATTTAAATCAATCAGAATATTTAAACATTTCAAATTATTTTAATTAAGTCAATTATTAAAAACACAACATTTTAATTACTTTCACCAATTACAATAACTATAATTCATTTATTATTTTATTCAAAATTATTGTTATTTATTTAGGCTGCAAAATATTAATATTATTATTCTCACAACAATTACCATTACATACGCACATTGTTTACCTAACATTTTACAATACACACAATTAATTTCACTAGACATTTATTTACAATTCTTCATCATTGATTATTCAGTTATATCACACTTCATTGTCCAAGGTTGCGAGGTCTGAACCATAAAACAAAATATTTAATATTGTCCATTTATTGTTTTATTGTTTAACCTCCATCGTCAAAAATTAATCTTTGTTTCAAATAACAATTTTCAATTTTATTTACACTCATATGGCTATCTTGTGTGTAACAACCATAAAATTTCAGTTTATTCATTTTATCATAATAATCATATACCAAGTCAACATTATGTATTTCTGTCCAGTCTCCATTAGTAATTATATTCAATATCGGGTAATTTATTTTCTCATCATATTCATCAAAATAATGATCAAACTCTATTTTGTAAGGTAAATCAATTTGCTCCTCTCTCTCCATGCATAAATTCTGTACTAGTATTTCATAATCTCTGTTCAACTTAAATATTTCTGTTTCTCTCTCTCTAATTCTCTCATTACAATATTTCTCACAACATTTCACATTCTCATTCCATTCAGAGGGCAACACAACATTATTACAACATCTGGCTTTACCAGATAAACACAAATAATCTCTTTGACATTTTAAAGACCTTTTGTCTTCTACAAAAACTAGCGAGGAACCTTTGTCCTCCAACAATACTGGTGAAACTTTTTCTTCACCTGTCTCACAAGAAAAATTTGCCCTCTTTTTATGCTCTACATTTAAACTGTCTTCACGCTCTCTCTCATTCTCATCAGCATCTACTAACAACACTTCATTACTAAACTCTGCTTCAACAAAATCTTCCTTCTCACTCTCAACATTAATCTCCTTGTTCTCTACTACCACGTTTTTAAACATATTATTATAATTCTCATTTGTTTTACATTCAAAATTTTCAGTTGCCTTTTGTATTTGTTTATCAATTTTTTCTACCACATTACTCTCTATTTCATCAACTCTGTTATTCATATTTTTTAATGAATGACTCAACGTTTCATTTAATTCATATTTCAGTTTGTTAAAGTTACTCTCACACTTGATTTGTACTTCATTAATGTCAGTTTTAAGTTCATCAAATTTTATGCTAATTTCGTTTTTTTGTTCATCAAACTTTACACTCTGTTTTTCTATCATTGCTTGTATTATTCTAAACATTTCATAGCTATCATCAGATTTTTTACCTTGGATAGGTGTCGATTGATGTTCGACATTTTTCATTATTTTTGATTCTGTTAACTGGCTATTACTGTCAGTGAAGCTGACTTCATCATTATTGTCACTCGTTTGAATTCCTGAGTCGCCTTTATTGGCCGGCTCAGTTGACATGTTTTCATTCTCCATTTTTTAATAAATATATACTTGTAAATGTATACTTCGTAAACTACACACTCGCCCTCACTTCCAAATAACCTATTCTGCAGCTTGGTTAGGTCTGGCGGATGTAAGTTGTAACTTACTCTCGCGTCCCTGTTCGGGCGCCAACGAAACTATATGAATTTCTGACAAATATATAATACTCGGGTCCCAGTTCGGGCGCCAATGAAACACTATAAATTTATGGTAAATACTAAAATCTTACTCTTACCTTCGGGTTTGGGTCCAGGGTCGTTCAGACGAAACCAGCTACAGAAAGGATTATTTGAAATACACGGTATAAAGAACCATACACAGTTTATGTTACAACAAATTACTTCTGGTTTATTATGCAAATACTTCGTCTCCCTTTTATGACAATTAAATTTCTTATTTCTTTTTTATTATATTAAAGTACTCATTAAATGAGTAGCAATTAGTAAAAGGCAAACAAATTGACAAAATGAATAACTCGCCAATGACAAACTATTTCTATTTGTAATGAACCAATATGCAAGTTAACCCCACACTCACACACATTCGTTCTTTTACATTGGCATTCTTTTTAAGCCCCTCTTTGAGATCTCATGATTTAGAAAAAATGTTTGTAAATATAAATGTTAATGTCATTAAAAATTCTGAATTGAAAATATAGTACTCATCCTGGCTGTTCCTCTACTCCAACTGAAGATGCACGTTTTTTATCCCGCACTTTAAGAGTTAATTAAAGTTCGTTAAAGTGATTTTGTCTGTTGACTGGCGCTAAGTTTTTGCTGGTTACGAAAACCACGTTTTTTTCACATTTCACTTTGTATAATAATTGTGTCGGCCAACGTAACTTTTCGAACACTTATCTTGTAGTAGGCTAGCCGCGCGTTATTGTTTATACACTTTTTTTTTATACTTGTTATACTTTAAAAGATAGGCCGACTCTTAATTACGGCCTGTCTTGCACCCGAGGCCACCATTTAACTATTTCAATAAACTGCTGCTGCTGGCTGTCTACTGTTCACTCTCTGATGACAAACTGCATACTGTTTCACAAGGACTGCTGCTTACTGGGGCGGTTACGCAATGCGTCTGGACAATTGTTTAGGCTAACAGTGTATTGCTGGTTACTGGGGCACCCCACAGGTGAAGTCTGTCAATTGAAAGTTAACTGAATTGATCAAATAATATATATTGTAAAATATATTGATATATATTGTAACAATAAATTATAGAGGGTGTGTGTACTTCCCTTAAAGCCCCTCGTTGGGTTCGTCAATATGTAACGTAGAATATATGGTGTGTGTTGACTTGTGAAGTCCCACGTTGCAGGCGTCAATATGTAACGTAGAACACAGTGTCGTACCTGTTAAAATGTCTTACACTTGTTTATATGGTGTATTAGTGTGATTGTAGTGTGTTTGCCTCACACTGGTTGTTACATAAATCGACGTCACTACTGGAGTCCGTAGCGTTGTCAATGTCACCAGTACAACCTACCTGTCAATTCATAGGGATTACGATTCCCGGGTGGCGCCAAATTGTTTTTATCAAAACAATTAAAACATTTAATTTTTAAAGTAATATGTGGTATTAGCATGGACAGCTGTGGCGTTCGAATTATTCCCGCTGCTACACAGGTTGTCGACTCGGCCACTCGTAACAAGCGCTAGTTGGCTGATACTTACTACTTCGCTAACACACATATTTTACAAAAATAAATCCTATGAAATAACAAGAGAATATTGTGTTGTACTGTATCTTTTAATACAAATTTAATTATTAATAAATATGGCAATTGAATCATAAACAGATTATAATATTATGCCCCGGCTTAGAGCGTGAAACATAAACATCTCAAGGTTGGCAAATTTCGATTTTAAAACACTATCGCTCCGCTATGTCAACAAACTACTATGTTTTTAAAATCTGGAGTTCTTTTGATCATGAAAATAGACATAAACGTTGATTACATGAAAAGAAAGTACACTATTATACCTTACAGGTACTTGGGATTTATAATGTGTTTGTACAACTTGTTCTGTAGTGTCGTATTTCTGTTACAGTAGTTATGTTCACAAATAAGGTTATCTTTATAAATAATTTTTAATATAAGTAAATAAATTATGCCTTTACCTTTGAAAGAAAATACTATTTTTTAAATAGTGAGAAATTTTATCATTTGAAAATAATTTGTGATTTGGGGTTTTAGGAGTAAGAAATTATTCGGTACTTATCAATTCGTCTCACGTTGGAAGGTCGTCATCAATATAGGCATTTATTTTTTGAATTTGGTCTGGTTGAAGGCTTCCAGCATCTTCTTCAAACTGGTCTGAGTTTTTTCGTTAATTAATTCATTTAATTTCGTTCTTGGTCATCATTAATTCTGTATAGATCGACGTCTCTTCATATTGGATCATCTGAATTCACTAGTTGACTTGTTATAACTGTTTAAATTAAAGTTTTAGTTTGTCCAATTTCTTGTGTGGCTTACCCACGCTTCGTTTCTTCAGCGTCTGTATAATTTAACGGAAAAATAAGCCTCAAATGACTCGTTGTCATAGTAACTAATAATTCAATGCTGGTTTAATTTCTCATTACATACATTGTTAGAGATATTTGAATTTTTATTCAAATTTATTAAGTATTTTCCCAATGATTTTACTCCCTTATAATTCCCTTGGGATAATAAATGACATCACTATTATTTTTCTTTCCTTTCAAAGTTTACAATGATACCTCATAAGGTCATATTTTGTTACACTTTAACTATAGTCTAATTAGTTGACATTTAAAAAATAACATATCTTTCTTGAATTAAATTATTACAATAATATTCCTGTGTAGAAATAACTGATATACAATCATTGTCCATTCACTGTTCTTAGATTAGTAAGATTTTTTGTGAAATTGATACAATTTGCATTTTAAATGTTCTTGGCAGTTAATGTTTTTCTAGTTACAAACAGCCATGATTGTTTTCTAGTGTATTTCCCTTTTAAATTACATTCTGAATTCAGCCTGATGGGCTTCACTTATTTGTTTGTGTTTTAATTATTATTCAACATAAATTTTCATTACTTTTCATTTAAAATATAATAGTTAGGTTTATGGACTGTAAGTCCCTTTTCAGTCATATTCCTTCTTTAACATTGAATCAACTATTCTTTATAAAACATAAATTATTCTTAGTACTAACATTGATTTCTATCTTGTCTTATAAAGTATGGTGGTAAACATTGTCACTTTCTCTAATATTATTAAGGTTGATTCCCCTTTCAACATGGGGTGTTGTATTCTTTATAAATGTAATCTTTAATAACAAACTTTACTTCTATCCTATCATGCCATGTTAACACAAGTTATGGTACTGGGCTTTCTCCCTGATATGTCACATGCTTTCCTTATATTAATTTTAAATACTATTTTTAATTACTTCTAGGTATACAATTAATTATAATTCCACTCTAATCATTGGTGGTTTATCAATGTTTTAAAGAGTGTCTATTTTCTTAGCATTCTAATTTGAATGTTTCACCTTCACTATTTTATAGGGCATTAACACTTCACTAAAACACTTCACTTTGGTTCACTGTTTTGTAATTAGTGTTATTTAATGGGTAACCCCTATACTTTTTCCTACCATTTCTCACTATTTTGTTCTAGTATTATGTTTACTATAAACAATATTAGGCTAGTTGTGTTTTGGTTGAATCTAACCTTTCTGACAGGGTTAATGTACTCTTCCTATACTACTTTGCTTTATAATTGTATTGTCTTAAAAATGGTTACATATGTTAAATCAATAATAATAATAACATTGGTTTCATTAATATATAATTATTTAAGGTTTATTGACCGTATTCTATCTTTAACATACAATCTTTCCCTTTTATATATGTGTGTTAGTTTCCCCTTGGGTTTTATCTGTCTCCTCTTCATTCTTCCTCTTCTTCTTCTTCTTCTTCAATAATCTTCATCTTCTTTCTTCATCTTGGTTTGGTCCTCCTTTAGTTCTATGTCCATCATTGTTTTGTCAATCACATTTTCTTAAGTATGTTTGGGTTGTCGGCTCAATCATGTCAAAATATCTACATTTTAATAAGTATGTTACGTGGTTCCCTTCTTTATGTTTGTGTTTTTTGGCTCAATCACTTGGGTTGGGTAGTATCGTTGTACGTCATGTCAAAGTATTTACATTTTAATCATTTTTTACACATTTTATTTCATATGAAGTAACTTTTATATTAAGAATTATCTTTTTTATTACTGGTACGAGATTTGGCTTAATTGTATCGTTACAATATATATAAACAAATTTTGAATTTGTGCGCGGCATTGACATTAAGTAAATCAACATACATAACCTTAACACTACACCAATATTTACGAGTGAAATGTGCGGAGTTATTTATTTAAACAAGTACGATTAGTGTATAATGTCAATCGTACTTGCGAGTGTTGTGAAAGATAAAAAACAGGGAGTACAATTTTTTATTTAAATAATATTGAAACAGAAATAATAATTTCGTAACAAGTAATTTTGACACTACGCAAGTCAGAAAAGGCGAAGTATCAAAAACCATGATTGAATTATCAGAATTAAAAGAAATATTAATTCACAATTATTAAAATATTGAAAAAATATTTTAATTATTTATCATTATTAAAATATTATGTTAGAAGCATTTACTACTAAATACGAGTAATTACAATAGTCACTCAATTGACTAAAATTGTTTTCTTGACTTTTCGATGTTTTAAAGTAAACATTATTAACTTTAATACGAAAGAATAAATGTAATCCTGATAATAACACATCAATATATTACGAATAATGTGTTTACATAATAAATATTAAGAAATAGTTACCCATTATAACAATACCCGTTATAACTTAACCTTAGAATCGTAACGGTAACTTGCCAATTTCACTGTTACCGGTCTGTTCTCAAGTAAAATACAAACCAGATGGAAATAATAACAAGAGTTTTTTAATAAATTTGTCTCTTGCAAATAGATAATTCTCAAAACGAATTATTAAAATAAAGTGATACATTTTAACTGTACAAGCCAACGAGCTTGATAATTGTCAGAAGAATACTAAAAGTTGCGTGCGCATTCCCGCGTACGATAGTACCATAACTATCAGATATATGGTATTAATTTTCGATTTTTATATTTGTTTGTTTATTATTAATTATTGTTCAATTTATATCGTTACTAATATTACATCTTGTACCTGGTATCATGTTACCTAAAAGAACCTTACGAATATGGTAATTCACTGATACAAGAGAACATAACCTCTTGAAATTAACTTATTGTACAAATAACAGGTTTACCAGCCTTGAGGCTGAACAGAGTCTTATTTTGAATTTTTATTTGTAATTATTATCTAAAAGGTTGTTAGCTATTGATTGTTCATTGTTCAAAGATTTTATAATATATCGAATTGTTAATAAACCTCCACTTTTATTACCAGTGAAAAAGAGTATCATTTCAAAAGTAAATTAAATCATTTATTTTTAATCAGTTCTACCAAGGTGGCGGAAGAGTTTAAACAGATCTAATAATTCTGAGTATTATTTAGATATTATTTCATTTATATTGTGTGTGATAACTATATTGAATATTCAACCTGAATATTTATCTGTATGTAAAGTGTATGTATTTCAGCGGAACCGTCACTGAACAGGACTGAAATATCCACGTGTGGTAAGTGAGGGAGGTATATAACAAGAGTGCGCGAAACATTTTAAATCAAAAAAGTGGACTATTAATACGCACCCATTAAACAATACAATCACACTAATAACCATAATAGTTACAAGTACGACATTTTGTAAAAAACAACATTATCGTAGATACCGGTGCGTATCTGCACTCACACTACTACACCACTATATCTTGTTATATTACAAGTTGACGAACCCAACGTGGGGCTGACTTAATAAGACCCCAAGAACGTATCCAGCATACACATCTATTTGTATCTATAAAGTTCCTTTATAGATTGGCGCCCAATGTGGGGCTGACTTAATAAGACCCCAAGAACGTATCCAGCATACACATCTATTTGTATCTATAAAGTTCCTTTATAATATATATATATATATATATACAGTAAAACCCCAATTATCCGCGGAATTGGGTGGCAAGGGCACCGCGGATAGTGAAAATCGCGGATAACCCGAAAAAAGACTAAAAAAGAGGTGTAAACACGAAAAAAATATTTCAGCATAAAAACTATGTTTTATTGTACAAAAAACATAATATGTAAAACTTTTAAAATATGTACAGTACAGCAGAAACCTTTGCTCTACGTCTAAATCACTAAAATAAAGAACAGTAAACAAAAAACAATACTGTACTGTTAACAAAAAGTGTTCAGTTACGCCTTTTTAAAAAAATCAGTCACTCGTTTTTGCTTCTTGCTTTGGAAACACCTTTTCTTTATTCTAGATTGTACTTTCCTTAACATGAGTTTTTCTGCCAGATGTGCGTCATCGTCTTGTTCCTGTAAATATTGAAGCAATCCGTCTACGTGCTGCAAAGCAGTTTCGTGTGTCATCCGCGCAGGCGCCTCGTCTTCTTCACTTTCATTTTGTTCTTCTTCGTTCTCATTCACTCCCATTGCTTTGTTCGTTATCTCTACGTCAGTCAGTCATTCAAACCCCGGCTCACTTGCGTCGCATTCCAGCCACTCTTCTATGTTCTCTTCGTCGACATTCTCACCTCCCGGAACAGATGTCACTAGGTCAACAAGTGTAGCGGTCGCCATGACTTCATTCTCTTCTTCACAAATGTTTTGGTTGACATTTGTTTCGATACTCGGAAAGAGTTTTCTCCATGATTTAACAAGGGTTGAGGGTTTGATGTAATCCCATGCAGACGCAATATCGTAAATGCTATCCAAAATTGTATAATTCTTCCAAAATTCTTTGAGATCGCAGCCTTCTTCGATTTTTGACAGTAACAACTTTGTTCTGTATGTTCTCTTTATGGTTGCAATGACTCCCTGGTCCATAGGTTGTATCAGCGCAGTAACATTTGGGGGCAAAAGTTTGTGAAGATTTGCCCGTAAGAAGATTTAAGCACACATGTAGTTGGGTGTGAAGGCGCGTTGTCAATTAACAAAACAGCCTTCTTTGGCAAATTTTTTGAGTCAAGATGTTTACGTACTTAAGGCACAAAAATGTTTTCAAACCATTCTTGAAAAATCTGCTGGTTCATCCAATCTTTTTTTTGGTTGAAATAATCAACTGGTAAATTTCTGCTCTTGTCCCCTTAAAAGACCTCGGTTTCTTAGATTTACCGATTACAAGAAGCCTAAGTTTGTGACTACCCGCAGCGTTGCTGCATGGCAAGATTGTAATTCTTTCCTTGCTACTTTTGTGACCTGCCGCTTGATGTTCACTTTCAAATGCTAAAGTACGAGTGGGAAGACACTTCCAAAAAAGCCCTGATTCATCAGCGTTATAAATTTGTTCATATGACAGATCTTCAGACAACACAAACTCTTCAAAATCACGTTGAAAATCATCAGCTGCTTGTTGATCACCACTCATCTCCTCTCCGTGTAGACCAATCTCTCTAATTCCATGACGTTTCTTAAAACGATGTAACCAAACGGACGACGCATCAAAATTTCCTTCCAGGCCTAACAAATCAAAAAAGATTTTTGCTTTAGCTGCAATGGTAGGACCAGACACGGGGATGCCCTCACTTCGCACCTGAGCTAACCATTCCGCTAATGCCGAGTCAAGTTCATTATAGGTGGATTTCTTCATTGTTTTTCATTTTTTCATCCCAGAAGCACTGTCCGACACTGATGCAAAGGCTAACAGTTTGTCTTTTTGCTTTAAAACGTCTCGCACTGTTGTTTCCCCGATCCCGTAATTCAAACACATCTGCTTCCTTGAAGCGCCATTTTCTATTTTAGAAATCATTTCAAGTTTTTGTGCAATCGTTAACACAACCTTCTTTCGTTTTTCAGCCATTATTAATTTCAGGAACTAACGAACTGATCACGACTGATCACCAAGCACGCTTTACTGACAACTGACACCACTGGCAGACTGAGAGAATATGTACGTAAGGGGGAAGGTTAGTGAACTTGACCAAAACAAAAGAGCAAGAGCCAAAACAAAATTCCGAGAAGGCCTATAGGATTACGATGCACAATAAACCTGTCAGAAATTTTCGACCATCGCACTGTAGGGCCTATTGTATTTTCCCTGTTGTTGGCTTGGATTAAAATTGGTTTTTTTGAGGTTCGTAATTAAAAAAAATTTTCGCGGCACTCGCGGATGATCGGGGCTTTACTGTATATATATATATATATATATATATATTTATTGCGACAATACAAGCAAAGGCTGTAATGCGCATACATAATATATGATAAATATTTTAGTTAATTTCAATAATATAATAGACGAGCAGGTGTGAGATTGGAAGCTGGCTTTCAAGCAGGAACCAACAGGTAAACATCACGCGATTACCACTGCATTTGTGTATACAAGTAAATGATGTGTGCGCGTGAAGCATCTGATCCTGAAAGTTGCAATCTCACCCCCCAAGTCAATGCTAAATTAAGAAAATATTTATGTTTAAGCAAACCATAAATGTTAGTGAGAAGGTAAAAACTTCTAAAAATGTGTAAAAATCAGACACAAGTGCAGTGCAAATTTTACGTAATTCGGACAAGCAGGGCGAATTCAGTGCGATTTTTAAAGCATTATACTAACACTAGTAGTGTGAGCATCATGATAATTGCACATCGCATAAGTCATTAAATTAGACAATATTTTATCGCCGTGAAATCTGCATTAAACAGTGCGATTGGCGAAAAAGTGCAATTATGTGAAATGAGACGAGAGTGGGGGCTATCACGCCATGGACAGTTTTCGACAGGCTGAGTCCTGAATCGACAGCTGCAGTTTTCTGGGTGGATATAAATAGAAGCCAAGGAGAGACGAACTCTCTCTTCTAACAAACCACAGTCGCGGCGGTACGCTATGCCCGTCCGAGACGCGAATTTTTTAACTACTTTGGACAAAGTTAGATGCTAAATCTAACATCAGTATGATTTTTGTAGCTTAACTTATAAAGTATTACGGTAATGTTTTAATTTAAAGTATTAATGAAAACAATAATTAAAAAAAATACCGTAACGAAGAAATCGTCGGACGTCTACAAGCAGTCGCCAGCTAAGAACATCAACTCCTGACAGAGGACGAGAGCACGACTAGCAGAGGAACGAGATGCAGAGGACTAGAGACGTTTCTATAATAACAGCTACAGATCCAGAGCAACATGTCATCATAGTCTACAGCAGCCAATGTACCATGAAGGACGAGAGACGAGAGGACGAGCAGTGAGGACAAGAGGACATCCAGGAGGATCGAACCAAAGGAATCACTGGAGGACATGGGACAACTCTGCGGAATTTAAGGTGACGAAAAACCAATACATAATTATCAAAGAGAAAGACATTAAAGACTTTAATAAAAAAACAAAAACAAAAACAAAACATTTTTGTAAGAGTAAATAATAAGTATGTAGATAGAGATAAAATCAATGTAATTCATGTGTAATCAGAAAATTATTTAATTATTTTTCTTTAATGAATGAACAGTCAATGAAACGATAAGTTAAATCATTGCTGGGAAAATGAACAAGTAATTAATTTATTTAACTTTTTCTTAGAAAAAGCACATAACGTAGAGTCATTGAAAATAATCAATTAATTGTGTTAAAATGATTTTAAAGCCATAAAAAGGTATAAAGAAAATATAGAATAAGAATGTATTAACAATTTTTAAAGAAAGCACACATTTAGACTGAGTAGTCAAGAAATCATAGTATAATTAAGGAAAGTTTTTAAATACAATTTGTAATATAATATCTAGAATTTAAGATATATGTTTGTGATGATAACACGGCAAGTAAAGACACTTTGAAACCATAGATAATGGATATCATATGGCGTATTGATCATTATTTTTATATTATTATTTTTTATGTTTGTTTCAAGTAATAAATGAAACATATTATGATTCCTAAAAAGAGTTACTCTTATTATAATTTACACCTGAACCCCAACTACACATACACGTTATTTATATTGTTATAATTTTGTCACCCATCAACGTGTGGTACGACACGCATACATCTAATAACGTTGTATCGGTGTAATATATATATATTTAGTATTTATACAGTAATGAAATTACCTCAAGATATTTTTTTCCCCCTTATTAGGAACATGTTTCGAGAACCATTGTGTTCTCATCCTCCAGTATATAGTGATGTTATTAAATTTGTTTCTTCTGCAAGTAGTGTAATTTCTATTTTCTTTTTAACACCTGACGCACGTTTCACTGAAAAATATCAGTATCATCAGAGGTTTGTAAGTAAATTTTATATATATATTATAATGATTCATATTAGCATATGAGCTGTGAGCGTTATATGAAAGTGTTAGACTGTACGAGTATAGCAGCGTAAGCAAGAGAGAGAGCGTACAATCGCAGCCATCTCACTCTAACCTCATCACAGCGATGTCCGCTATGGGTACGAACATGAAATTTTACTCAATTCAAATTATCAGTTCAACCTGCAATAACTTCAAAACTAAGAAATATACGGCAATTCTGAAAACAGCATTGTGTTCAGCAAGTGAAGCTTTACAAGTAGCCGCAATCTCAGTTAATATAATTAACATTTGAAGAAGTTATATGGAAGACGAACGCCAAAAGGAATAACAAGAGAATTATACTACGTAGGAATGAGGTGTTTTCACACACACACACAGATAAAGACCTAAGCAACAATATTCTGTGGTCAGATCTTTGAAAACACATTTGCAAATACAGGAAGTACGATTTTGACTAGAAATTCCCTGCCATTTCAAACCTGTCATGGGGTGTTTGCTCGACCTGTTAGAGATTGTCGAGACTGGAAAAACGTATGATTTATTTGAACAACCAGTCAGAAGCCTGAATTTAAAACAGACGCCAACTCAAACCGAGGGGTAGCGTTACTCTTCGTTCGAATCTTCAAGGCGCTAGTCGTATATAAATTACGTGCAGAAATTTTACATTCACGCAAAAGTGTATTTAAATATAAAATTTTGAGAAGTAGTCCGCAGTAGAGGAACTAGTACAGTTCAACAACACTCGCTGTGTAAAACAACATGTTAATTAATTAAATTATTAATTAATTAATTTATAATCAGCCATGAAGTGACCTGAGCAACAGAAAGCTACAGCATCTGTAATTGCCAGAGTATCTTTCTACCGGATTGATCAACATCATTTCTTCTGGGTTAAACCATCGAAAGGATGACCTCTATGGATTCCTATCTTCGGTCGACGCATCAAACAGTAAGAAATAGATTCATTGATCAATGAAATAAGTACTAAACAAATAATAAAAAGCAATAAACAATTTTTAAAAGACACTAAGAATCGCACACTTTGTATTTAATGTGTAAGATTAGCTATAACATAGTATAGGAGTGTAGAATGGAAAGTGAGGTGTAGTATTGGACGTGCAAATTATTGTAGACCTGTTCTTTAGCACTGGTTTGGGAGATATCAATCTCTTAATTAAACCAGATAAGAGCAATAGGTCGTTTGAACGTCTTAATCTTTACTTTTCACACTCACTCGTTAATTATAAGAGTTAGGGTAGCAATAAGTCCTACAGTTAACATTTTCAAGAAATTTAAAAATAATTAAAACGTTAATTAAAAATACTCAAGCAAAACTTTAAAGTGTTATTTGTAACGATTCCCCTTGAAAACCACAATCACTGAACAAATCCTGAAATTTGTGTCTATGCTCTGAGCTAAGCTGGAACCGTGTCATTAGTACCTGGGATTTGTTCTGGCGCCCAGGTAAAGTAATCTCATGGGTAAGTAACGTTTTATCTAACATTCAAAATATTAGATAAGTGTGTTAGATAAAAGGAGCGTTGTATGAGTTTGGCGCCCAACGTGGGGCACGATTAAGCACGATTAAACTCCCAAATTTATATATAGAAGTAAGTTATATATATGAATTTGGCGTGGCCAACTAAAGAACTCGATTAAGCTCAATTAAATCACCAAATTTAGCACAAAAGAAAGTTATATAATTTGGCGTTGCTATTACCCAAGTGATTAGTTAAATTGTAACATTAATTAATTAGAAACGAAGTGGAATTCAAGGTTACAAATAACTGTTGAATAATTGTTAAATTAATTTGTTAATAATAAATTTTAAAAAATGGCTAAATCATCAGCAGTAGATATGGCAGCAATTGAGCAAATGTTTAAGCAGTTGACCACTAAAATTGAAAGTAAAATTGATGATACTAATGGTAAAATTGATAGTACCAAGAATTAATTAACTAGTGAAATTGAAAAAACTAATAGTAAACTATCTAGTGAAATAAAAGATGCTAATAGTAAACTTGAAAGTAAAATTGAAAGTACCAATAATAAAATTGATGAAAATAATAAAAGTTAGAAGAAAGTAATAAAAAATTAATAACTGATGTTAATAACAAAATAGAGCAAACTAATAAATACTTTTTCTTTTATGAATTTGCTAACTGCTATAATTTTTTATTGTTCGACTAAGCTTTTCGTCATTGCTGACATCTTCAGGTCTTAAACAACCTCAACAACAACTTAAAGGTTGTTTAAGACCTGAAGATGTCAGCAATGACGAAAAGCTTAGTCGAACAATAAAAAATTATAGCAGTTAGCAAATTCATAAAAGAAATAGTAAGGATGGCTGCTAATTTAAACAATACGAATAATAAATACTTATCTAGTGAAATGAAACAAATAAACGAAAATTTGTCTAGCCAAATAGAACAAAGTAGTAAAGAAGCTACATTTAAAATAGATGAAGAAATAGCAAATTTAGCTACTAGTTTACATACATACATACATACATCCTCGGCGCTACAGCCCAGTCCGGGCCCTGGCCTCCAAAAGAAATCTTCCCCACTGGTCTCTACTCCCAGCCAATGTCCACCAGTTTGCTGCACCCAGCCTCACTGCCTCCTTACCAACCTGGTCCAGCCATCTTATTAATATCTTCAAGGCTCCAGGTCTGTATAAGGAACGCAAGTTCCATGTCGCAAGTTTAAAATCTTTGTCCTTTTTACACGATCCAGTCCCAATTCCATTAATCCGTCCGGCTTTTCCTTTTTCTCTTGGTTTCATAACAATCTTTTTTTTTATGGGGTGGGTTGTTAACCCTACGCCCAACCCCCAACCTGGAGGACCAGGGGTTTTATGTTTAGAGTTCCCGTCTCTTAGATGAGTTGCCTTCACTGAGCTAACGAGTCTCATCCACCCGTCCGCAGTAGACCATGCTCACTAGATCTATGGGCGCCGCCGTTGACATTTTTATGTTCTTCCGCCGCCAACCCCGCCATGCATCCTGCTGCCGACACACTACATCTTGGTAAGCCGGGTCCCTGATTACCTCAGGGCCACCTCGCCCAGACCCCCATCTCTCGTTGGCTCGCCGACCCAAGCTGCCGAAGGGATTGGTTACCACAACCTTAGCATGGGTTGCTCGACTTAACAGGGCCCACCGCTTGTAGGTGAGAGTTGGAGTTGGAGAGGAGAGGCTAGTGACCAGCTCTTGTATGCAGGCCATATATTACGCATCACTCCCCCATTTAGGCCCCAGCTACTAGTTTAGCTGGTAAAATAGATGAGAGTAATATTAGGTTTGATAAACATACTGAAGAGGTTAAAACTACGTTAGAGGAATTTAGGAAACAAGTAAACACAAATTTTCGCCGTCAAGACGAAAAACTAAATAAGTTTAGAAACGAATTTCATGAAAGGTTAAAACAAAAAGTAACCCTCATTAACCAACAATTCAGCGAAGTAACAGCTGAATTAAAAATCGCTTCTAAATAAAGAAGAAATCCAGAATACTAGGGAAGAGTGTACCCAACTGGGTGAGAATATTAAAGAAGTTAAGAAACAGGTAGAGAGTAAGGCTAACAGTGACGAAGTACATCTAAAGGTGGAACAGCAGTTAAAGGTAATGGAGGAAGATCTGACTAAGGCAATGAAGTCACAGCAAACCAAAGTCGTGAGGTGTGGCGGCTATAAGGAAGAACCGGAAAACCTTGCATTTTCAGGAAACCCACATGAGAATCCTGTGGAATTTCTAAAGCTGTTTGAGGCTTATGTAGCTCGTGTAAACCCACTGATGGACGACGAGGACAAGAAGGACATGTTAGGCCGATTTCTCAAGAATTGGGCAGGTACGTGGTGGAAAGTCATGTCAGACAGAGTCCAAACCTACTCCGACTTCAGAGAAACATTCCTGGCTCAGTACTGGAATATTCAGATACAAAGAAGGGTACGTGATCATCTGGAATTTGGTAAATATCATCTGCCAATGAATATGACAACCACAAACTATGTGCTAAATTTAATGGCACAAGCCAAGCATCTAACACCACCAATAGAAGAGAGAGACCTAGTGTATAAGCTAGCGCGTCATTTCTCAGAACGCACTAGGGTAGCAACCACTACTAGAGGAGTGGATACTCTAGAAAAGTTCATAATGGTAGTAGATGAAGACCTAGAGAGGGACCTGCAGCGAGTAAATAATCAGCTGAGTAGTTACTCTAGAGGCAATCATCAGGAACCAACTTTCTATCCAACAAAGAGGAGAGACAATGAACGTCCGAAAGAAAAAAGATTTACCCCATATCCGGGTAACAAACCACAAAATCGGCCGGAATTAGAAGAGAAGGGTAGAAGTAGGAGTGTAGAAACCCGACCAAATAAAGGGTATAAGGTTTGTAAAACAACCGTAACACCTACCGAGTCGCAACCGTCTACTAGTAAAATGAATACGGGAAGCCACTGCAGGTAGAAAAGAAACAAAATTAAACCTACCATTACCTGCAGTGAAATCACCCAAGAAAACAGGTAAGAATAAAGTAACAAATAATATAAAACAAGTGAGCGATAGGGAGTTCTTGTTAAAAGAGGAGCAAGAAGTGGGTAGAAACCATTATCCTGAATGTCTGGAAATAATTTGTAAGATCAGTAATCTACTAGTAAGAGCGCTTATAGACACTGGCAGTGAAGTAACCGGTGTCAGCTCAAAGTTTGTAGATAATTGTCAGTTGCGAAATTGTCCCAGACTACCCGTAAAACATTGTAATGTACAGGGAGCCACTGGAGCCAAAATGCAAAAGATAACTGAACAAATTTATTTACCTGTCAGTTTAAATGGTAACCAAACCCAAATTGTAGCTCTAATAGTCCCGAAACTCATTCATGAGTGTATTATTGGAGTAGATACGTTACTTGAATGGAAAGCAGAAATAAATTATAAAAGAAATACCATTACGATGGAAATTAATACTAATAAAATTAACTTAAGTATTAAAAGAGTTTAAGCATTGGAACTCGGTAAGTGTCATAAAAGGGTATATAGAGAAACCTGTAGTTGACGTTAGGAGTGACCAGCACTGTATTGATGATACTCCAGACATCAACATTGGGACTGAGTTGAACAACGAGCAACAGAACAAAATTCAGCAACTCGTTTATGAGTATAGTGACGTGTTCAGAACAGAGCCTGGAAGAGCCAAGTTCTATGAACATCAGTTAACACTTACTGAAAACGCATCATTTGTACAAAGGACTTATCAAATCCCTCTACATTATAGAGATGAAGTGGAAAAAGAGGTCCAACAGATGTTAGCAAATGGTGTTATAGAGAGAGCAAGTAGTCCCTATATAAACCCTTTAGTAGTTGTCACCAAGCCGAACAGGAGTATCTGATTATGCCTAGATGCTAGGAAACTAAATTCTTTATTAGTACCAGATTACGAGTGCGCAAGGAGTCTGGAAGAATTGTTTCAAAAATGTAATGGGGTACATGACCAAATTGGACTTAACATCAGGATTTTGGCAAATTCCCATCCGAAAATGTGATAGACAGTATACGGCATTTTTGTATAAAAATAAGTGCTACCAATTTAAAGTGGTACCTTTTGGCCTGAGCACCAGCTTAGCAGCAATGGTAAGGTGTTTAGACAGTGCCTTAGGTAATGAGGTAGAGAAGTATACATTAGTGTTCGTAGATGATATTCTATGTGTGTCACAAACATTCGAGGAGCACTTGCAACATTTAAAGAGTATTTTTGAAAAATTAAGATCAGCAAACATGACGCTGAATCTAAGGAAATCAGAGTTTGGTAAGGAGGAAATTAAGTTTTTAGGTCACCGAATCTCGGTGGAAGGCATAACCATGGACCCAGAGAAGGTAAAAGGTATTGTTACCAATGAAATACCCTTTTTATTTTATAGACATCTTACATAATAATCTTGCAAGTGTTAAACAAACTCTAAACCCTCCAAAATCATAATACAGGTAAATGTGTTATTATATAATATTATGTACTTACGTGACTATATCCTTACATATCGTAATATATTTAGGTGTGCACAACCCAGCACTTAGTAATTACTCGCGCACACGCAATCTCTCTCTCTCTCTCTCTCTCTCTCTCTCTCTCTCTCTCTCTCTCTCTCTCTCTCTCTCTCTCTCTCTCTCTCTCTCTCTCATGGTACAATTTGTTATTATGTTGAGCTCATTTTATAAAGTTGAAATTTTGAATAATTGAATTTATATGTTATTTGGTAATTTTTAATGAAATTTGATGTGGAAATAAAATCTTTGTGTGTGTGTTGGAACGTTCTCACCAAAGTCGTGTAGTTGTTGTGTGTTCTCTGTTTGTACGAACTTCGCGCACCGCGAGTTCGTCGACTTTTTACCGGTCACATCTTGGAGTACACTGTAGTTAAATAGTTTATTAACCACTTACAGTGGTTTAAATATTAAAATTCACGTATGAGTGAACGGGTGGCCGGCCGGCTCTGCTCACTGTTGCAGATGGAATGACGAAGAGTCTTTGTTATATGTTGCCGAGGTGGGGTGAACCCATGTCACACGTTCTTTGTTAAGCTGTTGACAGCATCGTGTTGTTGATGTAAACACATTCTCGGCCGCTGACGTAATTAAGGAGCGTCACTGTTATCGCAACAAATTACATACTGTTTTTGTGAGGTTTCACAGTTTTTTGCTATGAATCGGTCCAAATCCTGGCAAATATTATTATACACTCCACTCACTATATATTCATACTGGTTATTTAAGGTTGGTTTGATTATGACCAAACTAAGAAAATACAATAGTTATGGTTTTATTTACCATATTTAAGGTAATTATAAAATGTACCATGATTGTACCATTACAAAAACCCCTCAATGAAAGATTGTGTGTCGAAGCACAAAAACTTTCATTGACCCTTTCATACTTCCTAAAGGGATCAGCCAGGATAAGTCGCCACAACCCCCTTACAATTTTATATAAAAGAAAATAACAACTCACCCTTGGTCTGATGATGATGACCGTACCTACATGACCTTACTGGACTTCTCCTTCGAGATCCCAACACCATAAGGCCACTTAGGCTCTTAACGTCCCTGCTCTGACGCGCTGGCCAGCTCAGGACCGCTGTCATATCACCAAACACTGAAACAATACATGATAAATATTAAAATAGTGGCTTGGTAAATCACTCCATCCTCAACTGATCTGGTTCCCCTTAGCTAAGTGCTGGTTTGTGCTAATAAGCACTGGGTTGGCTTAATATAGTTATAAAAGTTATACTACTAAAAATAATTCTCAAGAATTAGAAAGAATTTCCTTTCTCCATATTAACAAATCCTGAATTAATGAATGGTTTCGATTACTATCGATAATATTTATCTCATTCTCTTTTATAATTACTGTAATTATAACATAAACACCTTGATATAAAAAGAATTAAACTCCATTTGAAAATATGAAAATCACACTATATATCTCCCAAACCTGGAGAAAAACAAATTAAATTGATATAAAGAATTAATAAATCTGTATATTTATTTATTTATAAATCTTATTGAATGGTTCAAATAAAAAAAAAACATTATTATTATTATTATTACTATTAACAGGTAATAATCTGTTATTAACAGCGCCATTTCTATTTATCCCTTTTACACATTATTTCCATAATTATAAAAGCATGTTAAAAATTTTATAACATAAATATATAATACATTTTACATAATAATACACATTGATACATTTAATACATTGAAATAATTGATTCATTGATTAAGATTTGCACTATAAGATATGCACCAACATTTGCATAATTTATTTGAAGTTGCATTTAAGTTAAAAAATTACAATTGCAGTTAATTCATTAATTAGACATCAATTATTATTTATTATAATTATAAAATTCATTTTAAATTTATTATTACATTCTTATAATATTATTATTTCATTATTCATTTCTTACTTCCTCTATACTCTGAACTTTCTACCTACCTAACTACCTAACCTTTCACCTTCTAATCACTGTTTAGTCTGGGTAACTCCTGTATTCACTATGCTTTTAGTTATTATAATCTTACTCACCTTTCTTCTAACTGACCACCAAATTACCTATCATGACACCAATATCTCAATTATAAACACCTTTACTAATTTCATTTAAATCCTATGGCACCGCTCGTCTTTGCAATGAGTTGGGTGTTCCCTAACTGGCTATATACATTCATATTATTTTGCCCTTCCAAATAATTCGGCAAACACTCCCTTAAAATTATGCTATTACCTGCCACAACACTATTGGTTGGCTACTCCTTATCACCTCACCCCCACTACAGAATTCATCAATAACAAATATATGTTTATACCTTTACTTTACTCACCTTTACTAATAATCACTAACTACTGTGTCCCTAAATATCTAATAATTCTCTTTGTATTATTTACTTCAATATTCTTAACTATCTAACTCCCTTTTCATTAATTAATCAACTCACCTGCATTTATCTATATCCAGGTTCTATTCCTGTTTAAACACTTACTGTAATCATTGACCATTGTCTTATAATATTCATCTCTCACCTACTCATAACAATACCTCTCAAAATTCAAATATATATATTCTTACTTAAATATTTATTATTATTCATTAGGAATTACCTCCAATACAAATTAAATAATAATTTACTTCTGTTACAAATTAGTACTACTTTCTTTTGTACTATTTTAATTCAGTAATTGACCTTTAAATATTATTCATTTGTTTAAACTTGTTTAATTAAACAAAACATGTTAATTATTAAAATACATAATAACTGGTGTACACAAAATATACCTGTAATACAACATCAAAAATACATAAATACATTGATATATAAAACATATGAAACAATGAAAAATATACACTCCAAACTCATTATTTTGTTATTAATCAAACTCAATCCATAGCAGTCCAATTCAATACCACTTTTCACATATATTTAATGTTCATTTCACAATACAACAGTCTATCCTCCATCGTTGAACAACAAACGAATCTTAGGTCTATTTAATTTATTACTTAATAAATAAATTTTATTATTAGTAACATTATATTCATGTTCATTTCTAAATATGTTATCAAACAAATATTTCAAGTCACGATTGAGTAGGGTTCCGTTTGTCTCAATAATCTCATATGTCATTAATTGGTTATTTATACTATAATTAGCCTCATAATTTTCCACTACAGGTAAGTACTTAATACCTTTATTCTCATTTATTGTTATCTCAAATTCATTATTATTATAAAGTATGTATTCCTTATTTTCATCCACCTTATCTAACCCTAACCTTTCTAACAATTGTCTGTAGTTTCTGTTTACTTTAAATATTTCTATTACTCTCCTTTTCTCACAATATCTCTCTATACTTTCTTTATTAATACATTTCTCTCCATAACACCAAATTACACTTTCTCTCTCCAAATATGCAGGGGTCCCTAACATAAAATTATCCCTAACATAAGTGCACCACTTATTAGGTACACCAAAACACCAAGAAACTTTATTTGTAGACCTTTCGTCTCCCAAATATAAATTGAAGGAACTCTTATCCTTATAAAAACTACATGAAGACTTGTCTTCACCCCCTAATACAACATCAAAAGAAAATTCTACCCCCTGCACTCCTTGTACAAAAATACTTTCTCCTAACTCTCTTTCTGACTCAATACACTCAAACATTTCATTATCATTCATAATACTTTCATTATCATTTTCTAACACCACCTTCTTACTACTTATAATATTCTTACTATCAGTACATTCATTATTTGAGTTATCATTTTTAAATTCGTTATTATTCAGTACTGCATTTTGCTGGGTACTACTATTTACCTTCTGGCTTTCTAATAGACTTAAATTCTCATCTAGTTTTGTTATTACTTTGTCAACCTTCTTAATCAGATTATCATGACCTAATTGAATTTCATTCTGTAATTCTTTAAATTGTTTATCAAATTTGTCATTCAAATTTGTGAATTTAATATGAGAATTGTTTTTCTGCTCATCTAGTTTTTTGTCTAATTTTAATAGTAATTGCATCATTGCACTAGTTTCATCCTTATTACTATCTGACATAGCTGATATGGATGTATCGGTTTTCGTTGTCTCTACAGATACAGGCGTATTTGCCTCGTCAGTCTGACTAGCTTGATTTGGTTGTACATCCATCTCGCCAGTCAAATTTACATCAGTTGTACTGATTTCTTTTGTAATATTATCATTTGTACTCATGTTGGCACTTTTAAAATACACACATTCATACAATTGTATAACCTAACTATTAGGTTATGTTTATGTATTACAATTTTAGTATTTATTACCTCAAACAACTTTTTCCGCTCTCTTTCTAGGCGTACTCTATATAAAATAATATTACATAGAGTCCCTGTTCGGGCGCCATCTGTAACCTTACGATTCTGCTGATTTTAATTATACATTAGAGTACATGTTAAACTTATAGTCATGTTTACAAAATTCGGGCGCCATCTTTATTACATATGTTGTCATACATTATAGGGCAGGAATTCGTTACGCGAAGTTGTGAAGAACGGAAGTTGCTTGAAATAATAAGATATCTGTTTAAAATTGTTACCAATGAAATACCCTTTTTATTTTATAGACATCTTACATAATAATCTTGCAAGTGTTAAACAAACTCTAAACCCTCCAAAATCATAATACAGGTAAATGTGTTATTATATAATATTATGTACTTACGTGACTATATCCTTACATATCGTAATATATTTAGGTGTGCACAACCCAGCACTTAGTAATTACTCGCGCACACGCAATCTCTCTCTCTCTCTCTCTCTCTCTCTCTCTCTCTCTCTCTCTCTCTCTCTCTCTCTCTCTCTCTCTCTCTCTCTCTCTCTCTCTCTCTCTCTCTCATGGTACAATTTGTTATTATGTTGAGCTCATTTTATAAAGTTGAAATTTTGAATAATTGAATTTATATGTTATTTGGTCATTTTTAATGAAATTTGATGTGGAAATAAAATCTTTGTGTGTGTGTTGGAACGTTCTCACCAAAGTCGTGTAGTTGTTGTGCGTTCTCTGTTTGTACGAACTTCGCGCACCGCGAGTTCGTCGACTTTTTACCGGTCACATCTTGGAGTACACTGTAGTTAAATAGTTTATTAACCACTTACAGTGGTTTAAATATTAAAATTCACGTATGAGTGAACGGGTGGCCGGCCGGCTCTGCTCACTGTTGCAGATGGAATGACGAAGAGTCTTTGTTATATGTTGCCGAGGTGGGGTGAACCCACGTCACACGTTCTTTGTTAAGCTGTTGACAGCATCGTGTTGTTGATGTAAACACATTCTCGGCCGCTGACGTAATTAAGGAGCGTCACTGTTATCGCAACAAATTACATACTGTTTTTGTGAGGTTTCACAGTTTTTTGCTATGAATCGGTCCAAATCCTGGCAAATATTATTATACACTCCACTCACTATATATTCATACTGGTTATTTAAGGTTGGTTTGATTATGACCAAACTAAGAAAATACAATAGTTATGGTTTTATTTACCATATTTAAGGTAATTATAAAATGTACCATGATTGTACCATTACACTCTTTGTAAACGACGAGTACAGGGCATGTGTGTAGTGCGTTCGTCTCGCACTGGGGTCGTTACATCTATTCTTGCGCTAACGATGTCCGTAGCGATGTTGTAATTACCAGTACAGTATAGGGTAATGGTATAGGGTATGTAGTATAGGGTAAGTAGTAAGCAGTAAGTAGTATAGGGTATGTGTGTAGTGCGTTCGTCTCGCACTGGGGTCGTTACATCTATTCTTGCGCTAACGATGTCCGTAGCGATGTTGTAATTACCAGTACAACGCGGTAGTAACCTTACCTGTTAGTAAATAGGGATTTGTGATTCCCGGGTGGCGCCAAATTGTTTATTAAAAACAATTAAAATTCTTAGATAATATGGTTTAACTAAGTTCACAACTGTGACGGCCGGAGCATTAAAATACTTCCCGCCTTGGTTAGACGGCTGACTCGATCAAGTAGTGTGTCGATTTGCAACATGAGCGCTGTACCGTCAAAGCTAATTCGCTAACAAACAAAAATTATATGATACACTCCCTATGAAATAATAACAATGGTTACTCCCTGTACTAGTTATTTTAATTGCTGATAAATAAATTTTCAGTTTGACAATTAAATTATATTGGTTGATTAATAAATTTGCACCAACTTATTACATGAAACAATTATTCTCAGGACGACTAATCGATTGTGGTAACGAGGTATTCACATCAGCATGGCCGCTGAGGTGTTTAGCTATTATAATTATTTTTGTTCCAAAATCTGGGATCCTTTTGATTACAAGACAAATAATTCCTATGATTACAATAAAAAGTACATTACCTTACTTTATGTGTACTTAAATAATAAGGTGTGTGGTTACAATCTGTTCTATAGTGTCATTAAAGGTGTTTATAAAGTTCGTATTCACACAACAGGTTATGTATTATGTTAACATATTTTCAGTGTGCTATTTTTCTTAATTAATCTTTGAAAGAGAATATTTGGTTGACAGTGAGAGTTTATTTTACTTTTAGAAATATTTAAAGTGAGTTTACTTTTTGGAAATAGGGTAATTAAGGATACTTAACACATCAGATGACTTGGTGTTATCAAACATTGAGTTGGAAGAGGATTGGGCTGCAATCGTTTTCGGTTTTCATTACTCTTGGGACTGAAGTAGGTCTGGCGTCCTTTTCATATTAGATGTGGTCAGATTTTCATTTAATTTCCTGGTAATTTTGGTCCTTGGCATCAGTTGACAGTTCCAGTTGTTCGTCTGCTTCTTATTCGATCATCGTTTTGAATTTTGTTCATTAATTTTTACAATTTTTTATTAAAAATTGGTCTTTCAAAATTCGGCTTCTGTTCTGCACGAGTGACGCTTTACGAGTAACGATATTCAACCGTAATTCCGTCCCTAACGGCAGTTGCTATGGTTACCAATTAAATTTGATTGGCTTAGATTGACATAATCCATTGTTATCAAAATTTGAATTCTTTTCAAAATCCATGTATATCTTCTGATTGCTTTTATTCCTCTATCTTCCCTCCTAAGTATTAACTATTATCACTGTTATTTGTATTTCCTTTCATAGATTAATTTGATACACCACAAGTTTGGGTTATTTTATGTTTTATGATTTTACAATTATTTTAATACTTGCTAATTACATTTCTTTTTTAATTTAACTCCTTATTACAATATGTTGCTTTAAAAATGATTTACAATTTATCCTTGGTTAATTATTCGCCTCGGATTTGCTAATTTCTTTGTTAACTTATTATAATTTGTAGTTGTTTGTTCTTGACAGTTAGGCATTTTCATAGGCCTAAGTAGCCATTATTTGTATTTACTTATTTCGTACAAATTATGTCTCTTTTTAGCTTAATGAGCTTAGCTTTCTTATTATATTTGGTTGTGTTATTTATTGATTTGTTTTGGCTCTGTTGTAGTGTTATGATTATGTTAATATTATTTTATACATCATGAATTGCTAATTATTTACTATCTGGTTTTCTCGTTTACATTTCTTTACTTTTCTACTCATTTAATTTGCCAATAAAAACAATGTGGCCATTATTTACTACTTTTGTTCACATAAAATACAACATCTAGGCCTGTGGTCTGTATAATTCTTCCAGCCATATCCTATTCATAAACAATTATTTAATAATTATTTGATAACATTTGTTTACAGTTCATTTCACTTTATATAATTTTTTGTGTGATAAACAACATCACCTTTTTTGAACTTACTTTAATAATGATCCCTGGTAACATGGGGTGTTTATTGATTTGTTTTAACTTCTTAATTTTTAACTACTCTTTACTTTCACTCCATGCTAACACTATCTGTTTTCTCTTTCATGGGATTCTCCCTTTTAATTATAACTGTATTCAATTAAACTTAACAATAATGTTCTTTCTTAATTAATACTGTTTTCCTCACTTTTCAGTGTTCATTATACATTATTTAACTGTTTACACTTAATACTATGCCTAACAACTTTCTTAATTACTAATATTTTTCACTGTTAACCTTTTAGTGTTTCTTATTGATTTACTATGTGTTTATGCTATTATCCTTCACTATTCTTCACTATACCAACATTCTTTGTTATACATTATTCTCATTTAATCATCACCTTCACTTTTAAATTATTTATTGTTGATTATAATTTATTTAGTGGTTTTTCTATATCACTTTATTTTGGGATTCTTACACTTCCACTTTGGCACTTCTAAAATGTTTTTGGTTTTAAGTGTTTCTAAATGGGTCATCCCTTTAATTACTTTCTCACTACCGTACTATCTCTTTCATTACAAACATCATTAACAATATTAACAATTTTATGTCTCTATTGATTTTAACATTACTTCTAACTCTAATATGTGGGTTAGTTTGCTTTTATATTTAACATTCTTGAATTGGGTTTCTTTCAATTGTCATTTACTTTATTATCCATTTAATTGATAATATTTATTTATTACTTAAGTTATTTATTGGTTTCTGTTTCAACCTTACATTGAGTGTATCATTTCTCCTGCTTTTGTTCTTTATTACTTGTTTGTGTCTTATCATTGGGTTTCCTTTTTATTTATTTCCCTTTATCTCAGGTTTGTTTCTTTTTCATTTTCCTCCTTCTTCACTTTCATTGTATTTGATTTATATCTTGGTTCTCCACCTTCTCCTTTGGTTTTATTTTATTTAGTTGCATTGAGTCATTTAATTCCTTCAATTGGTTTCATTTTTGCTTGGTTTCGGTTTTTTCCCTTCTTCATTTGGTGTGGTTAATCACTTTCTTATTTGGTTTTATTCTCGTTTGTTTTTTGTTGTTCCCTTCTTCTTTTGTTTCCTTTTGTTGGTTGAGTCAATCACTTTCTTATTTGGTTTTATTCCTCTTTGGTTTCGTTGTTCCCTTCTTCTTTCTGTTCTTCTCGTTTGGTCAGTCACTTGGGTTAGGTCATGTCGTCTTTTGTCGTGTCATTGTCTTTTTATTTTCTTTATATTAAACATTTTATTTTATTTGAAGTATTATTTTATATTCAGTATCATCTTTTGTATCCCTGGTATTGGGGTGGCTTATTTGTGTTGTAACAATATATATATATATATATATCATTTTCTATATAAGTAACTCTGCGTTTCTTGCAGGTTTACTTAGGTATATTTAATGGCGGTAAATCATGGAATTAAATACTGCCATTTTATGTTGGGGAGGATAGTTAGAATTATTTGGTATTACTAAATCAGTTTGAGAAGGTTTCCTGTATATTGAGTATTCAAAATCTGTTTCATTTTTCTTTATTGTTAAATCTAAATAATTTAATTTATTATTAGATTTTTCTTCTAGTGTAAATTTTATTTTGGAGTGTAAATTATTTATTGAGTTGAATATTTTATATTAACAGAATTATGTTGATTGTTATTAATTTACTTAGAAACCTCTGATGATACTGATATTTTTCAGTGAAACGTGCGTCAGGTGTTAAAAAGAATATACGAAATTATACTACTTGCAGAAGAAACAAATTGAAAACATCACAAATTATATTATATAATTACTGCAAGAAACATCGAGTTACTTATATAGAAAATGATGGATGTGTGTGTGTGTTTTTTGCATATTAAATCAAATTTTTATACACAAATATGTACTACTGGGAAATCTGGCTTTGGAATTTTCCCCTCCCAGATGTGGCGCAGTTTTATATATACAGTGTATTTCGGTTTCATGAGGCCACCAGTTATTAGCATTATTGGGTCAATTTTCAAAATACAAAAACAACACAGGGTTGGACATAGTAGGTCTGGACTTTCAGTTATTCGGTCCAGTAATAGGTCAGATTTTCTCTTCTTAAATAGAAGTAATAAGCTTTTTTTTGTTGAGGTTGTAATTTACATGAGTAGACTATTGAGGGTGACAAACCATGAGAGCTTTCATATTACGTACACAATTAATAAATAACATATATGTATTTTTTTACGTTAACTCCATTCTCATAACTCTTACCTGTTCAGGGTCCAGCATCTGTTACACGAACTCACAGTCTGTAAGAGAGGTTACTGGGTTCGTTACACAATAAACACGCTTTTTGACTATATTAATCGGCTATTTATTATTTGATTGCAACAGTTATTTTAATTTTCTTGTAAATTTACTTAATATTCATTTTCTTCTCAAACTAGTTACTGTTGATCTTAATTACTCTTCTTCAAAAAAATACAAAAACAAACATTGAGGCTATTTGAACATGATAACTATTCTACCTTAACGTAAATGATTAATTAACTTATATGAAGGCAACCCAGCATCTTACTCACGCCCACATTCATACAGTATTTAAATTCCCCATAATTTAGAGCTCTTTTAAGTTTAAATTTGTTGTATAGTTACTTGGTCGTCAGTTACTCAACTCACGGCGTCTCTCCTAACCACGTGCCGCACTGCGTATATTTTAGTTCGTCCACATTTTTTGGTCACACAGTCGAATTTAATTGTTAACTATGGCGTTGTACATTTCTTTCCAGTTTATCTCACTTTAAATTAAACTTTTAACACATTTTGAAGGTTTTAAAACAGATTTTAGGCTCGCGAGCCTTTTATGTTCAACCGCCCGCGAGCCACAGCTGTAGACGACAGATGCTCAACACTAGCGTCCAAAATGACCCAGCGTTCCTCATTCTCATCAACTTGCTTTCTCATTGGCCCAGGAAGGAACCACATGGCACAATAATTACTTAATTTTCTGAGAGCGAGTTTACCATAGTTGGCCGAACAACAGACGACCTGGGGCTAGCTACAGAGTTCGTGATTATTCAAACGTGCGAGCAAGCAGGTGCGCGCTTGAGACATTCCAGAGTACCTGCTAGCAGTGCTTGTTGATATATTTTCTGGACCAACATGCAGAGGGGCGTTCCCTTCAGGAATTTCTATTGTTACAGATTGAGGCCTTGTGTGGGTAACTACACTGCGTCGTATTCACAATTAAAATTAAACCTATCATCCCATTCTGCCCCGTTACAATACACCCCCAATGAGAGGTTTTCTGCCGAAACAGAAAAACTCTCATTGCTACACCCTAAGAGGATCAGTGAGGATATGGTGCCAACAACCCCCCTTTAATTTCTTAACACATCATGGGTAAACTACCCCCTAGCTCTGCGACTATGGCTGCACCTGAACGATATTACTGGACTTCTCTGTTCAAGATCCCAACACCGTAAAATCAGACAGCCACTCACCACAGTACCACCTTACCTTGTAACATTCCCAATAAAATTCCATAACTGGCCTTATACCATACCAGATCCTCGACCGATATGTATCCCCTTACATACATACTGGATTGCCTTTAGCAAAATACTGGGTGCGTACACATATTCATTGCCAAATTAAAGATCCTACCTCCAAATTAATTATGAACATAAAATTCACAGAAATATTTTATATTTACTTCCAAATAAAATTCCTTCATCTTCTCAACCTTAAATTTCTCTTGACGTTCAAATCAAAGTAAAGTATTTAAATTTTGTTCACATAGTGAAATTAATCTAAGTCCCTTATCAAAATCCACATCTAGGTCAATTTACATCATCTCTTTCCATTACTTAATTTCATCGCAAATTTTAAATCTTTCCAAAAATTCCCAAAATCTTTTAAATGAATTTACTTTATCATTCTTCTTAACTAGATGCTAACAATCATAATAAACAAATAAAAATAAACAACTTATTTCTACCATAAATTCAAAAATAAGTACACTGGATTACAAAAGATAACATAAGATAAACATCATGAATCAGCTGACACCTTCTCTACCTATATTGAACATTAAAAATCAAAATAAAATTCTTTACGGCAAAGAACAATTTTTTTTTTAATTTATTTTTTCAAAAAAATTTTATTTCCAAAAAACTATTTTGCCAATTAATAAAAAATAATTATTCAATCATTTAACTAAATTGATTAACAAAAAATCTATGAATCAATTATAAGAAACATACATCTCTAACACCAGTCATCAGCTGATACCTTATGGTCAGGTGAATGACCTTACCCTCGACACACTACACAAAATTATACAATGTAACATACATAACACATGTTTATAATCCCTACACTCTAACATAGTACGACATAATAAAACATATAAACACCTTCTCTCCTAGAATTAATCTTTCAAACCAGTAAATTCATCTATAAAATTATCGTATAGAGCAAAACGTATTTAAATCAACTACTTCCGAATGAATTATCTACTTGAAAATGTCAATCATCTTCCATTGTCATAATATCTCTTAACTCAAAATACAATCATTTAGTTATCTCAGCTCATCAACATACTTCAGTTTAAGATTTTAATTCATTACTACCCTTAGTAACCTCCTTCCACACACACACTATGGCCCCCCCCCTGGACTGTAGCGTCCAGTTGCTTCCACAAGGACTGAAGTTAGGGAGGAATTTTGGCATCTCCTGTCCTTGTTTCGGCCTTACATTTTAAAATTTAGATATCATAATACCTGATTACATAGTCACAACCTTAAGACGGGTCTATCACCCTTTTATTTGCTCCCACGCGAACAAGGTGATAGCCGCTGTTCCATAGTTCCGGGGATTTACCCTTTAGTTAATTTCAAATTCACACCAATTTTCAAGGCAACCAACCATGGTCAGTTTTACAATTTCTGCCCACATTCGATTGTCGTCCAAAACCACAATTAGTGCTGGTGAAACAGTAATCGCCCGAAAAGGCGGGGAAATCTTGTCATTAGCATGTTTTACACTTCATCATTTTATACACTGTACGTATTAAATTCACATATAATATAATATTATATAAGGTTGTACAGTGCATTTTACTCCCTATTTAGGCCTCCGATGATGGTAACATGCTGTGATGTTACTCATCAACACTTATCGCTATCTACATTGACACATGCCGCCACTGCAATAGCCTAACTTATAACTAAACTTATGTCCTTCTTCATTTACTCACACCACATTCCACAATTTATTTCCTCATCTGTTGACAACTAACAACCCCCCAAAATCACCCCTTAATCTTGCACAATAACACAATAAACATTAACCTTGAACATTAACATTGCTACATTAAGTTAAACAATTCACCTTTAAATAATTTGTATAGAAAATTATAAACATTACAACTTGAACATTCTATTAACTCTTTTTATATCAACCTTTAATTCGTTATCATTTACTACAATTAGATTCCCAAAAAATTCGAATTTATTATCAACATTCATATTACATCACATTTCATTTATTATTATATTTACACTATGAACTTCTGTTTAACATTTTCATCCCTAATTAGTTTGGGTGATATTCCGTCATTCACAATGATTTGATTTATTGCATGGGCATTTAGATATAACCTTACCCCCCTTCTTCCTTCTAACAACCACTAACAGATTTATATAGTATGACACCAATCTCTCAAAATATTTACCTCCATTAATTCTCTACCTCCACTTAAATTATTCTCCAATTATATACCCTCTTTGTACCTAGTATGTGTGTTCCCTTCCCATATACTCATTCCCTTATTAGTTCCTGGCCCTCTTCCAGGTAACTCCGCCAACGCTCATTTAAAACTATTCCTCCCGCCATAACGCCTTGCGTTGAGGACTCCTTACACCTCCACCCTCACTACAAAATTTTACCACCACTTATTTACTCTCCACTTACATCACTCTCCCTTTCTCTACATACATGCACTCTCGCTACTGTGTCCCTACTACTGACCTGTTTCTGTATTATTTTTATTCCAGAAATTCTTATTTTGTCTAATACCCATTTAAAATTAACTTTGACTGACTCACATGCCTTATTGAAATAATTATCACCCAAATTCCATCTTTTACAACACTTTACATTAATATGATCATTGAAAACTACATTAGAAAACTCATAACTACGTCAAATTAATTTCCTCATTAAATTTAAAACCTCTTAAACACATTTAAAATTTATTATTCAAACGTTAAACATTTTACTTTATTTAAATTGCATTATAAACTTCATACTTACATTACCTCGCTCAATTGAATAAACACATGATTCTTGTCATAAACACAAAATTATAAACATTCATTACAACAAATATATAACATGACTCTCTGTATCTTCTGAAACATTATAACAATCATATGACTCCACAACTAAACACATTTTACATTTATTCACTATTTATTCTCAAGTTCAAATCTCATAAAAATAATTTAAATTCATTATAAAAATTTATCTAGACAACATTTATTATTTAATTAATTAATTCCTCTCAAATCATTTTAATTCAATCAATTATTTAAAACACAACATTACTTCAATTACCTTACTCCAAAACAATTACAGTTCATTTATTACAACCTCTCATTATTTATTTAGTCTGATAAAATAATATTATTATTATTAAATCAATTTCTACTACATACACACATTGTTTACCTAAAATACATTTTATAACACAAACACAATTAATTTCACTATAAATTTATTTACAATTCTTCGTCATATCATTTCGTTTACCACACCTCATTACATAATTTAGCCAGGTCATCACTGTGAACTAAAATAATAAAATGTTCATTCACTGTTTCTAACCCCCATCATCGTATATTAACCTGATGTATTTATAACACAACTCATTTTTATCAACATACATTACATTATAATTATTATTGTAACGACCACTTTCGTTAATTATATTAACATAGTAATTAACAACATATTTGTCTCCCATTAATTCATAAAACACGTCTACCTTGGTAATTTTCGTTTTGTCTCCGTCAGTATTATTGGTTAACATAAGGTAAGTGATATCATCATATTCCTCCACTATATCCATCACATCATAAGGTAAGTGTTTATCATCTACAACGGTATCATCAAAATAATCATCAATCCTTATTGCACCAGGTAAGCATTTCATGTAGTTTATTTTTTCCAACTCAAACCTCTCTATCAACTCTTTATAACTCCTACCCAACTTAAATATTTTTTCATTCTCTCTCTCTCTCTCTCTCTCTCTCTCTCTCTCTCTCTCTCTCTCTCTCAAAATATCTCTCATCATCATAACACCTGTCACAACCCCCCTGAACTACTTCACTACATGCAAAGAGCACAACAAAATCCTTATTACACCTCCTGACTTTACCAGGTAAACCAAAAAAAACTAGGGGGCCATTTTGAGATACCATGTCTCCCACACAACTACTGGAGGAAACTCTGTCCTCATAAAACACTTGTGAAAACTCTGTTTCACCATATACGTGGGGAAAATCTGCCCTTTGCCCACCTAACCTCTCATCAGCACTCGCTAACAACTCTACCTCACCACAATCTTCATTATCACTCTCAACATTAACCACCTTACTCTCTAGCACCACACTTTTAATTATATCATTATTATTCTCACTTTTTACTTCAATATTGGACTCATTACTGTAATTACCACTTACCTTGTTATTAATTATTTCTTCACTATTTTTTGTCATATTACTACCACTGTCACCTACCTTATTATTCACTATCTGCTTTATTTTACTGTCTAATCTTTTATTCATTTTGTTAATCTTCTCCTTACAATTGTTGCTTATTGATTCTAATATCTGTTCTGTCATACTAGCACAACGTGTATTAAATTCATTAATTTGTTTATTAAAATCAAAATTCTGTTGTTTAATTTCATCTCGCATCAACTTCATCTCATTATTTTGCATCTCAAATTTAGCATTTATTTTATCATATTTAACATCGGAATCACTTTTTTGTTCATCAAATTTTATGTTGAAATTACTCTTAACTTCATTAATATCGCTACTTAATTCATTTAATTTTACACTCTGTTCACTGAAATTAGTACACAACATTGTATTTTTCTCTAAAAGCTATTGCATCATTTTCATCATATCATGATCCTCAGATTTTTAATCGGGACTGGCGTTGAATGAATTACTTCATCCATTATTTTTGACTCAGTCTCGCTTAAATCGCTAGTTATTTGACTCTCAGTTTGACTATCAGTGAAGCTGACGTCTTTGTTACTATTTTCATTAATATTCATTTTTTTATTTTTATATAAACTATAAATTTTTATATTATTTAGTTTTTTTACTTATTTATAATACATCTATCATATTATAACATACTCTTATTTCTCTGTATTTAATTTTACTTTATACGTAACTCCCACTAACGTCTCTTACATCTGCGAGTAGGCATAGCCTATACGAAATATACTTCGTATAAACTGTCCCTGTTCGCCGCCATTGAGAGCTTTCATATTACGTACATTAATAAATAACATATATGTATTTTTTTACGTTAACTCAATTCTCATAACTCTTACCTGTTCAGGGTCCAGGATCTGTTACATGAACTCACAGTCTGTAAGAGAGGTTACTGGGTTCATTACACAAACACGCTTTTTGACTATATTAATAGGCTATTTATTATTTGATTGCAACAGTTGTTTTAATTTTCTTTTAAATTTACTTAATATTCATTTTCTTCTCAAACTAGTTACTGTTGATCTTAATTACTCTTCTTCAAAAAAATATAAAAACAAACATTGAGGCTATTTGAACATGATAACTATTCTACCTTAACGTAAATGATTAATTAACTTATATGAAGGCAACCCAGCATCTTACTCATGCCCACATTCATACAGTATTTAAATTCCCCATAATTTAGAACTCTTTTAAGTTTATTTGTTGTATAGTTACTTGAAGGTTTTAAAACAGATTTTAGGCTCGCGAGCCTTTTATGTTCAACCGCCCGCGAGCCACAGCTGTAGACGACAGACGCTCAACACTAGCATCCAAAATGGCCCAGCTTTCCTCATTCTCATCAACTTGCTTTCTCATTGGCCCAGGAAGGAACCACGTGGCACAATAATTACTTAATTTTCTGAGAGCAAGTTTACCGTAGTTGGCCGAACAACAGACGACCTGGGGCTCGCTACAGAGTTCGTGATTATTCAAACGTGCGAGCAAGCAGGCACGTGCTTGAGACATTCCAGAGTACCTGTTAGCAGTGCTTGTTGATATATTTTCTGGACCAACATGCAGAGGGGCGTTCCCTTCAGGAATTTCTATTGTTACAGATTGAGGCCTTGTGTGGGTAACTACACTGCGTCGTATTCACAATTAAAATTAAACCTATCCCATTATGCCCCGTTACAACCATACAGTACATTGTTAACAACAACCCATTGGTTTTGGATTTTCTGTGTTTGTACTTGGCGACATACCATAACCCAACTACAGGCACCTCCACAATTCTTAAAAATAGGCATACTCATACTATTTCATTATGCTGTAATTATAGTATTATTATATATTTATTTCTGTCTTTCCTTAGACATACTTCATTAGTAACAAATCTTATAATTGAATCGGTGAGAAGAAGAAGGAAAAGATTCCACATTTTGTCCTAATTTAACTGAGATATTTGTTTAAAAACTAAAAATACAACTAAAACTAATAACACATTCCAGGAATGTTTTCCTTCTTGCTCTCAATGTATAGTTAGTGTACTGTATATTCCTTCATAGAGTGCTGCTGTTGTTTATATTATAGTCTTTGTGATCGATCAGTTTTAAGGTTTGTTTCTTTGAAATAGATTTTTATGGGTTAATAATTTTAAAGTAATTTAAAATCAGTTTAAATTTTAACACCAGTTGTGAAAATGTCTGAATCTGAGTATGAAAGCTGAATCTGAGTATGAAAGCCCCGTAAACAATAGAACAGGATGTGGTAATATAAAAGAACTTATGAAATCAGATAGGTTTAAAGGAGACGTGTTTGTTACTACTGAAGGGAGGTTAGTAGAGCAAAATATTAAAAGATTACTGGTCCTAAATGTGAGTGTACTGGAATGTTTACTTTTAATAACAGCAGTGGCGGTTTCTTATTGTGGCCGCAAGGCCGCGCGCCCTCCTTGACAGAGAACATAAAAAAAAATTAAATCACATTACCATAGTTAACTGCCTGTCCTTGTCTCTTGTTTATTTTAAAGATAAAAGATGAGCAATGATTTTTAAGCATTGATTTAGATTAGAATGAAAGTATTTATCTGTCTTGCGCATAGTAGGTAGCATGAACCAATAGACAGGGCCGCGAAGAAACTTGCGGCCTGGTTGCCATGACTACGTGACGTATCGTGTGACGTCATAGCGAATATCTCCGTTTAATAAACCATGTGTTTGGGCCGCTAGTTCTGAGCGGCCTGATGCCAGTTTTCAACAGTGGTGTTGGTGTGCCGTTCGTTGATCGTCAGTTTACTACATGTTTTTGTGTTTTGTGTCATGTTTCGCTTACAAACATGAATAGAGTCAGTGTCTTAATAAAAACAAATTTTACCAGACTTTCTTTAGAGGCTAAAATAAATATTAAAAAATTAGGCTGACCATTACCTGATCTAAATTTAACACAGACCAGTGAAGGGAAAGCCCAAAATAGGACATTTATATTTTGACCTCGCTGATGGCTAGTTATTTACTAGCCTGTGTGGAATATATCGTTATGACATGGATCATAATGGTGAGTGTTAAACAGGAGACACAAACGTATTAAGGAAGAAATGTTTTGCTGAGAAATTTATAATTATACGGGTGAACAGAATAGTCGTTCTGGAAATCAGAAGACAAATGGAAAGAAAGAAATCAAGACTATTTTAAAAAAGAAAAATGACTAGTATAGCATTGACAGGAAAGACTTTGATAACACTATAGACATCCCTCAGCCCCTCGCAGCGAGAGTCCAATTTCATTACAGAAATCAGATCGCAGCTACCTTCAGCTAGCTCTTCGTTCGACCTACAGACATTTTATCCAAAAGTACAGTCCTACCTCACGAAGGTTGAGGATAATCTTAATACACCTGACATGGTGGTACCATTTTAGCTGATATGTAATTTCTTCAGAACTCAAGCATCCACTTATTTAATTAATATTTAAATGATTTTAAATATAAATTTTAGGACATGGAAGTCATGTATGGTTCTCCATACTGATTTTTAATAATTTATCAGCAATTCCCACGTTTTTTCAAATTCTTCAAATAGGTGCGATATGTTAGAAGAAATAGTCAAGCACAGGTTACCAAAAGTAGCAACAACCAGATAGAACTATAACATTAGGACAGTCAATACTGTGTTCGAGAATCGAGGGAAGCTCATAGAAGTGTTTGAAGAGATTGAAGATGAATGCCTAAGAAGTGCTACTTTTAATGAAGCTTCTGGTCTCAGACGAGCTCGTGAAGACCCAGAATTTTTGTTTGGTTCACATTTTTTCACAAACTTTTGCCTCATGTTGACATTCTTTATAATCAAATCCGGTCAAGAAATAAGGATAGTATCCAACTTCAAAGTGATATACAAAATTTTGAGATTTGTGTTAAAAACATAAGAAACGAGGCTGAGACTATTCAAAGCAATATTGAAGAAAATTTTCATTCAGCAAAGAGGAGAAGAAAAGAAGATAATTTACCAAGAAGTGCGTTTGCTAAAGAAGTGTATGATGTAATTATTTTACAGATGAAAGACAGATTCTCATATCGTGGCCATCTGCAAGCACAGCTCAGTTGTTTAATTCAGAATCAGTACCAAAATATTTAAAAGAATTTCCAGTGGGCATATCGGATACAGTGTGTTCTTCATGTCTATTTCTAGACCAGACTCGTTTAAAAACAGAATTCGAAGTTATTTACTCACGACCGGACTTTAGTCAAATAATTGGAGCCACAAACTTCCTTACATTACTACTCCAACATAATCGTACTGATATTTTCCCAGACTATAAAAATACTAAAAATAATTTTAACAATGCCAATGACAACTGCAGAATCAGAGCGTTGTTTTCCAACTCTTAAAAAAGTCAAGACATTTTTGCGAAATACTATGTGTAATGATCGTTTAATGCGTTGGCGATAATGCCCATAAATAAAAATTTAGTGCAAGATATTGACAGTTTCAATGACAAAGTGTTGGAAAAGTTCATATCTATGAAAAATAGAAGGGTGGAATTTACTTTTAAGAAATAATTGGCTTCATTCAATCCACTTTCCATTTCCGGTAAGATTTTACATTGTTAAAATTTTTTATGACTGCGCCCCTCCGGCTGAAAAGTCACCAGCCACCACTGAATAACAGAGAAAATATTATTAATGCAGGGTACAATAATAGACCAAAAAATGAACAACAAATGTATTTATGGGTGGTTAACTATAAAAGGTGGTTTCAAATAATGCGCCACTACTTTCCAATCCGCGGTCATAGCTTTCTTCCTTGTAAACCAAAACTTCGCAGTTGCAAAAAGAGTTATTCGTTGGCATGACAGGATTTACACACCACTTCAGTATGATGAAATGATACGAAGTTATAAAACAACAGAACCATTATTCAAAGTAAGATGAGTGGAAAGTCAACAAATATTAACAATTTTAAAGAGTACTGGCCTAAATTTTTCAAAAGAAGTACTAAAAGGTTTCAGGGTAGAGATATGTTCAACGTAAGCAAATATTAACATTTCATCTACAAGGAAGAACAAAAGGGACTTCTCGCGAGTTTATTGATAGTATTCATAATGAAGTGTTCAAGCTTTACAAGGGGGGTGATATTTTATTTCCTGTTAGCAAAATTTATGATAGGAAAGTTCCTATAAATGACAAGAAGACACGAGATGTGGGTAAAATTCTAACCAAGATGTGGCTAATATACCAGGTGAACATAAAGAATTTTATAGAAATATTATGTCCTAGCCTACATCAAATACACAAGAAAATAATGGTGAATTACTAAGTGACTAAAGTGCCATTAATATTGGAAAAGGAAACAATGGTTACTCTTACTCTTTATATTTTTGTTTATTTTTATGATATTCGAAGTGAATAAAAGGGGCTAACTGAGAATAGGAAGTCACTGGCTATTTTTAGTTTTTGTATATAATTTCTTTATTTTCATATACGCAGAATATAAAAAGATTACTGTGAATCTAAACAATTGTATGAACAACAGTAAAAAGTAAAAAAAATATTCAAAATTACGATTTAAAAAAATTTTATCTGATATTGGTTGGAACTGAGATCAAAAAGGAAAAGATTCCACAAACTTTAATCTCATATAACAGTTTACTTGTTCAGATTGTTTGCTAATATTGTAACTTGGGACCTTTAATCGTAGTTTTAGAGTAACTTTATAATTGTAGATTTTTCCGTACAGTCACTCATTTAGCCACAAATCAGTTTTTTATTGTTTTTTAAAAATGATGCTCTGTGGAATGTTTTCCTTCTTCTTCTCACCCATTCAATTGTAGTGTTTACTGTAGTTAAGAGTTATATTTGATTTTCTGTTATTACAAAATTTTTGTTTATAAGGCTTATTTGCTTACTTCGGAAGAAATTTCGGATAATAGGGCGAGCCGCTTAATAGTACCAAGTTGATATAGTCCCGACGTGTCCTGATAAACCGGAATCCACTTTCCGCTGTATGAATAAAAACATTCTTTTCACTTTCCACTTTCCATTCTTATGAATGAATTTCTGTTGTTTGGCCTTTAAAAGCTTTTAGTATCTGAACATGCTCATGAGAACCTTCAGGTAACAGTTTTGCTTGTGTCTAGTATACGTGTCTGCATGGGCATCTCGCACACATCAATAACATATGCCATTTAACATGTGCACACAAAATTACATGTTCATACAATTTTAACCATTCCAGTATTTAAAGTATTAAATAATTGTTTGATTGCTAAACCAGTCATCTTTAAAACAGATAGACATTGTGATAACAGTCTTCCTATTAATCTTCACTAGGTTATAATAAATTAATTATTTTAGCATTGTGTAATCAAGGTGTCCTTTGTAATATAGCTTTTATTTAAGAAATAAGATAGGAGACAGTGTAATCATAAAAACCAATAATCTTAATAATCTTGTTTTATGTTTACTGATGTCACCCATAGAAAGTCCGCGCGCGCGCATACACACACACACACACACACACACACACACACATACAATTACTGGTATACAACAAACAAATTCATTCATATGTTGCAATCAAAACTCTGATTTAGAAAGCTCATTATAATATGAACCATTTTAGGTTTCGTTTCTCATTTATAATGTTTAACTACCTACTACAGTTTTTTTTTTTTATCAAGAAGGCGATTGGACCATTGGCTACAGTGCATGGTGTTATATTTTGAATGTAATTACTCTTTTCAAGTATTGTTCATATTTTTAAAATGCTCAACCAGCTTTGTTGATGAAATTAATATTTAATAATTATGAAAGTTGTGTTAGTGGTTATAATCACAAACAGAATTATCACTGTTGCACACCACTATAGAAACATTATTCCGATTAGCGCTTTCAAGCTTCTCAGCTCATCGTCAGATCGGAAATAACAACAACGATAGAATAAAATAAACTCTTCACACCCCTACCCGCCCCACTGTCCACACACATCCTCGCAAACAAGCTATAAGTCAACACACACATACACACAAAATGTGCTAGAAAAATATGTAAGTGTACAGACGGGGGTGACAGGACTCGGAGGTTGGGAAGGGACATTTGACTTACAGCTTGTTAGTGGGGGTGTGTGTGGACAGTGGAGCGGGTGGGGGTGTGAAGAGTTTATTTTATTCTGTTGTTCTTGTTGTTATTTCCGATCTGACGATAAGCTGAGAAGCTAGAAAGCACTAATCGGAATAATTTTTCTATAGTGGTGTGCAATAGTGATAATTCTGTTTGTAATATTTAATAATTCAAATCTCTGACGCATATATTATATAATATCTATTTACTGTGCTGATTATCACAAGATTGTGGAGTCGATAAAGTTTACTTTAGGAGGTCTGTGAAAGATTACAGTCATCAGTCCACATTCAAAGAACCTGATAACATATTTTATGTGCATGTAAATAGCATGTTAGTTTTACATGGTTATGAGCTAGATTGTAAAACTTGACCAGTCTAAGTCAGACAAATAGGGGGTTTTGACTTATCAATATGTATTTGTTTGTATCGTAATGTCTATGAGAATTAAAACTGAGTAGGTAATTTAAAAATTAATAACTATTCATTACCTAACCTGGTAACATGGCGTACTTGTGAATAGAACTACTTTAATTTTGGTTCCCTTAAGTTAACATATATGACATACATTGAATTGAGAAAATCTGTTAATTTTTTTAATTTATTTATTGTGTTTATCAAGAATCTATCTGTGGAGTCAGTTTAATTTACGTATTTTAAAAGGGTAACATTAGCCTTTAGTATGTAATGATATTCTCAGTGCCCAGTTTATGTCTTAAGTTAAAAAAATTTGTCTTCGCTTAGTCTTTTTATTGAAGTAAACTTTGTTTTTGTATGTATAATGGAGGCATGTATCCTTTCAGAAAGTATAATTTAAGAAAATCTTTGGTTGTAATAAATGAATGTGAAACACTGCATTTTCAGATAGAAAACTTATAAATTTTCAGTAAAATAATATTTTTGAAAATAGACAAGAACCATTAGATAAGTATAATACAAATTTTTACTTGTTTCGTTAAATATACTTTGAGACAATGTTATTGTGTACTTATAACTATGTTATATTTTTATAAGTCTCTTAAAATCAGTACACAAAGCTTATAACTTAATGGACACGTTTTGCTTATTATAGGCCTACTGAAAGTGGAGTTACGTGCACATTATTTAAAATTGTTTCTCAACAAATTTACATAGTTTTTTTCTAAAAAGAAAACTAGGTTGTGAACGTCATGTCATCTACTGAAATTGACAGAGCTTTCTGAGATTGCCAGTTTAAATAGTAAACATTTTATATCAAAATGTAAAAATATTTATATATAAATGGATGTAATATTATGATATTATTCAATACAGTTTCTTCTGCAAGTTGTGTATTAAGTTTGTGTTGTTTCAATACCTGACGCACGTTTCATTGATACATATCAGCATCATCAGAGTTTGTAAGTGATGGATAAATATATGTATACTAAACTGAGGGTGTTTTTGACATCTCCATAAGTAGATTAATTAGACATGTGAATAAAGTTACATTTTGCTTTTGGTTTCATTCCAAGACATGGATTTTTAGGTCCTCCATATAGTTTGTAAGCAATGTTATTTATATGTTCAGAAACTGTATGAACTTCAGTGACTGATGAAGAGGAACATTGATTAGTTTTACCTACTCATTAACAGAATAAATTCTTATGCCAAAACCTCTTCTGAAGGACAAAGAAAAGTATTTGGCCACATTTGAAGGCTTTTCGTGTAAAGGAAAATAAATTCTGACTGTACATTATGTGCACTGCTGTGCTGTGTGCACTGTTTTTACCATAGTAAACGAAAAACGTCTAATTTTTAGGTCAATACGTTATGAATTAGTTCAGCAAGCTCACTACATTGAGATTATATGTAGAACAGAAGACATTTTCATTAACAATTTTGAGACATTGTGGATTGAAAGAATTGTTTTGATTTCATTCACCAATATAATTTCTACAGAAGTTCAATAAAAGCCAAGCTTTAATAGACTAAGAATTGGAAGCTCTGTGTCGTTTGCATTAACTCCCAAACCTCATAAGTTTTATCAGGAGATGAAAAACATTTCATTGTCATTTATTTGCTAAATAATTCTCATCCAGTATATATCTTCTGTGTATAAGTTTCTTTTTAATAAATAGAAATTTGTTGTTTGTGTGTGTGTTGTTTATCATACATATTAGGGTAGATAAGGATATGTTTATATATAGCTTAGAATGGACCAAATACACGTTTTTCTTATTGCTTATTAACTTGTATGATCAGAATGAAATAGTATACTTAGAAGCATTAAAGTTTGGAAATACATGATGCTGAAGCTACCGAACAGTTACATCTCCTTTTTTGTGTAAAAATTAAATCAGTAATAACGAACTGAAAAGCACAAACAAAATGATCATAAATTATTACCTACTATTATCTTTGTAGTTTATAGATTTGTGATGTAATGCAGTACACATATTTCTTTCATATATGTTTCCATTTAGGATTCCTGAGCATTGTCCATTAACATTCGTAATTGAGAAAGTGTACACATTAACACACTAGGAAAGAATTACAATAAGGAAGTAAAACTAGTTTATAAGAAGTAATTGCATTCTTAAGGTAGTTCAGACAGATAGGCAGGCCTATAACTTTGTTTATTTTTTCTAAAAAAAAAATTAGTGCTTTCACAAGCCATACATCAGTACTTAGTGAAGAAATCTATTGTGTAATTAATCTGTTATAATAACATTGATTTTAAAGAATTGTGATTAATAATTTTTAATAGTTAATGGTTAAAATGAATAATAGTTAATTTTCCATATTATTTTTTAAGATTACAAAGTGGACACTTTGTAATGAATTATGTTATTCATTTGCTAAAAACTTTTAGCAAAGTGTTTTTACTGACATGTGTAAATTAAATGATACACTTTGACATCCCTTTTTAATTTTTCTGTGTGTTAGTAAATTTTTATGATAAAATTAATATTTCTTTATTTGTAATTTATGTATGTAATCTTATCTTTGTATAGCTAAAAATAGTGTCAAATATTACTGTCAAGTTTTATTTCCTCTGTTTATATAATACATATTGAAGTTTTTATTTATAATATTTGCTGCAGATATACAGATTTGTATAACACATCGATTGTGCAGTTATTTTTAGTAACATTTGCACAAACTGTAGAGTGGTATTATGTAATAATATATGTAAAATATTTTTATAAAAACAAAGGTAATGGCATTTCAAGGCAAGGCACCAATAAGAACAAAAATAATGATTAGTGATAGTTTTCTAGAACATGTGGGCCACTTTAATTATTTGAGAAATTATATTGGCTATGACAGGAATTATGATATTGGTGTTAAGTTAGGCAAGTTCCAGACGATCTCTGGGATAATCAGCTGTATTTTTAGAAGCAAGGTATGTCTAGGTACAAAATTAGAGTTCTACAAAGTTATGGCATCTCTTTGCTGTCCTATGGGTGTGAATTATGGACACCAACCAAGAAACAAGACAGTAAAATACAGACCTCGGAAATGGTGTTCGTAAAAGGAGTTAAAAGGTGTTCTAAACATGGCCTTGTAAGAGAAGAATTACAAGTTTTTTACTTGAATGAAAAATTACAAATTACAAACAGTGGTGGAAAGAATACTTAGAAAGAATGTCAGATTCCAGACTGGACTGGCCAAACAAGTCTGGAAATACAAACGTATAGGACACAGGTGTGTGAGTGAACCCAGGAAAAGAAGGCTGGAGGATCTTTGAAGGCAGAACAGGCAGCACCTTGCCTATGCCGTGTTATGAAGATGGTGATGACGATGACAAGGATTTCTATAACCATGATTTTGGTTACAATTTCCGATTAAAGCCCCGGGTTACATTTCGGGGCTTGAAGTTGAATGTACATAGTCACATAATCTATTCAGCAAAAATAGTGCGGCAGGACAAAGTAAGACAAGCCTGAGAATTCCACTTTTTACTACAGGAATAAACCTCTTTGCTTTGCGTCAATAAAGCAGTCAAGGTTGACAACTTACAAGTTGACAATTTTAATACACCTACCAATCAGGCTGTCTGAATGTGGCTTGCCTTTGCTGTGTTGTGAAGATGATATTTTTATAGTACTGATAGGATCAGTAAATGTAATTAGTTAAGAGATATGCAGTTCCAGGTGATACAATAAGAAACATCTTTATTAAGTATGAATCCGAGCCAGAAATTTTCAGATATCAATAATACACAACATTTAAAATCAGTTTATCACATTAGTTCAGTTAGGTTATAGACAGAGAAGTAGTTTAGGAAATAGCTGAACTAAAACAAAAGCAAACATGTGTAAACAACTGTAGCCTATACCTATTCCACATACATGCACAAAACACGCTTAAAGAATACTAGCATTATCTATAAATAGTAAAATGAAAACAGTAAGTTTTTCACAGTATGTTCTCTTCCCTTCTCCCAATTCATCAAATCTGTATAATATTTACCTTATTCCGTCGTGTGACGGAAGGTAATCGATGACATGTCTTTCATCAAATCTGAAAATGGCGCATCATAGAATCACCAGAACAAATGAAGAGTACTTTCAGACAGTATAGAGACATTGTCTTGTGGCATGATGCTGCTCACTGAAAGGCATATACAGCCTTAATAATGCTGAATAAATTTAAAACTAATTGTAAAGAATAGCGATGATTAACAAGCTAGCTCACATTCTGCTTGTTGTCTAATTACGCAGGCTGCAAGCTAATAAATTTTAAAATGTACAGCAAAATAACTACAGTGTGCAATGAGAAACATGCATTTGAGATTTCAATCCTTGTAAGTTATGCCTTCGTAGACTGCAAATTTTTTAATCTCTTCTAATATCTCTTGTTCTTATATTAAAATAGTCACACACACACACACACACACACACACGCATGTATGCATGCACACGCACGCAGTATTTTTAATTTATAATCCTAAGACAGTAGTAGTAAATGGTATATGCTTGAAATTAAGTAAGTTTTCATGTATTCTTCTTTATAAGCTTTTAACTTGAATATAGTGTCAGGGGTTCGTTTCATTAAATCATTTCCCATAATACTAAGAAATTTTATGTTTGATGTTTGATGTTTGATAATAATGTACATCCAGTCATTTGTTTGTATAAGGTTTTTGTTATATATGATATTAGTAAATGTAGTAATTTCTGATCTAGATTTTAGAGATCATATTAGGGCTTTGGGATTTTTAGGATTATTGTCAATTAAAAAGGGAATAATAAAATTGATGAAAATAATTTTGAGGAATGATTAACAATGCTCAATTATTAATTTTTAATAATTCTTCTTTGGCAGACAGATTTAAGGTGCTAAATTGAAATAAAAAGTGGAAAAATATAATATTTATAAGTTACACGCAACATGTTTATAAATACATGTACACGCAAAGAACACCCAGTGGTGGAGGAATTAGAGCCCCTGCGCACTGCAACGAAACTGTTTCGTCTCTGTTTCTTGCCCTCACAACAAAACTGTTTTGTTCCTATGCGTGCGCGCACTGCAACGAAACAGTTGCTCATCCAATTATTCGTTCATTGAACGCTCACCCAATGCTGATCCGAAATTATTTATTTTTTGTTCTTCATATTATACATTCAGAAATTTCCTCATGAAGTTATTTCAGCAGAGGCGTTTTTACTGGATTTTCGTGCTACATAATTCTGTAGGGTTGTTAGCAAAAATAGTTTATCAACAAAGTGCTATTTATTGTATAAAATAAGGAAGTTTACGATATTAAACATTTTAGAAACAAAACATACAAACAAAGTCAGATACGTTTGCCTGGTTCTGAAAACACTTGGAAAGACTTAATTCTGAGAGCACTTGGATTTCTCTTATTTTGAAAGAAGTACTGGAACATTACAACACTAGTTATATTACATACTGGTGGTCACATCCGTTACTTTCATAAATATGGTGAATGTCTCTTCTCACTGCCACCCATCTGGCACCATCTTACTTGAAACAGACAATACATATGTGTAAGATGTGGTCGTCTGATTTACTTATGAAACCATTTGCATTTCCTTCAAAACCAAATCTCAAGTACAGTTGTTTTTTTACAGGACCGTCAAACAAGTTTGTTAATAGGACTTATCGTAACACTTGGGATGCGTGTCCATACTTTTACCCTACAAAAACCTATTGGTTTTTAAGAATAACTCCCACCCTCAATAGGGTGGCAGGAGGTAAAATATCAGGGGGGTAAAATTATGAAAAAATCATAAGGTCTACGTGGAATATGAAATTAAAGAGAATTTTAACTAATATCTGAAGGTTATGTTAAGTTGGGACCTCAGGCCCAAAAAAGAGATTAAAAATTTGTGAAAATCTAGTTTGCATCGGACTAAAAGTAATTTTAACCAAAATCCAAATATTTCGAATTCACACACACACACACACACACAATATTGTGTGACTGAGTGCTCTACATTTGTTGTATTACTAAAGATGTCATAGAGTAATTGGGACTTTTGTAATTTTTTCCATAATTAAAAATGTATCTAGTATCGAAATATATTTAACAATTAAATGTACTTCATTCGAAATAGTGAGCAGTTCTGCAGCTCAGGAGCATACTAATAATAAGAAAAATTTTCTATACAAACACTTATAGATATTTTGTATGATTTAAAAATATTCAACATAAAATGTATTTTGTTAAATATGTATTTTCCATGTATGGTTCGTACGTACGTAAATGATGTTTCTAATATGTAAACTTTATATTTAACACTAAACAGCATATCATTTAATATTTTAATACTGCAGTGATTTCATTTTGAATGGCAATTTATGAATGAAACGTAAGCAGTTGGCTTGCATAGCTTTAAGTAAATGATGTTGTATATAAAATAAACAAGCAGTAGATAGTAAATTTATATAAATAAAGTAAACAGTGTCAATTACATAGGCTAATACTTTATTTAATAAACTAATTATTAAATAAATTCCATCTCAATTTTCAAATATAACAGTATACACAGTCCTTCGTACAGTTTATTTTTTAGATTTATGTCTGTACAGTCATTCAAAAATCTTTTGACAACAAAGCAGGCCATTTTTCCACTTCATCGACTAAGTGTTCAAGTTTTCTGTCGTTCAGTGATTAGTTTATGTGTGCAACTCATTTAATAATAATCGAGTTCAAATAACTATATTAACACGTTAATATTGTGATATTATTTTCTACTCATAATTAGAACTTAGTTAATTTTAATTTTATTCACTGTTTTCTTTCTAATTTTTTCGGGCGCCATCTTGTTACCAACTACAAGAAAAAAAATATGTACTTACCATGTCGGGCCATGTTCTTTTCGGCGAACTCAGGAGATCATAATGGTTTATTTGCAATAAAGAAAACTTTACTTGTTCCCATTAATGAAGTTTTATTGATATTATTTCTCTCATCATTAAGTTTCCATCATCAACCAACTATTTCTTCCCCTCCCTTAATTATTATGAAATTCACAGTACACAATATATATTGCTTATTTAGTTATTCTGATACAATACGAATTAAAAGACGATATATAAATTCCAAAAAATAAAACATCAAGAAATTAAATAACAACTAATCTTAAGCAACACAAACCAGACTTCTTAGTCTAACATTCTTTTACTCACGCACTCACACACAATTACCCTTTACCCTTTACATTCCTATGCTAATACATAATAAACATAATACATAATAATACACTCATAATTAACACTGTGATTATTACATTAAAGTAACCAAATCACATTTAACTTTGATCAAAATCTACACACCCTACATCTTTAAATTTGCGTATAAAATTATAAACATTATATTTTAATTTAAATTGAACTCTTATTAATTAGCCATCAATTATTTACTGTTTAATCATTTACTAACATTTAATTCTTCACAATTTCAAATTTAATATTAACCTTCATTTTACATTATATTTCATTTCTTATTACCTTTCTACTAGGAATTTTCTACTTAACCCTTCACATTTTGATTATTGATTAGTCTGGGTGACTCCTGTATTCACTATGATTTGACTTATCGAAATGGCATTAATATTTATAATCTTTCTTCCTACTAACAACCACTGCTAACAACCAGATTTACATATTATGACACCAATCGCTCAATTATAACCCCCTTCACTAATTCCACTTACCTCAATTTATTCTCCTCTTTGTACTAGGACGTGTGTTCCCAACCTGGCCATATACATTCCTAACCCTTTGCCCTTCCTGGAATATCAGCAAACACTCCCTTAAACTACTCTATCACTTGCCACAACGCCGCACGCTGATCACTCCTTACACCACTACCCTTACTACAAAATATCACCATCAACAAATATATTTACCATTTACTTTACTCACCTTCTCTACATATAATCACTAACACCACTGTGTCCCTAAAATATCTAATACTCTCTTTATGTGTTACTGGTATTTCAAAATTCTTATTTATCTAACCCCCATTTACTTTAATTGACTAACTCAAATGCCTTTATTTTAATAATTATCACCCTGGCTCTATCCCTTTTTAACACTTTACATCACTGTGATCATTGACAATTGCATTAGAAAATTCATCCCTCACCTACTAATAACAATACATCTCAATATCCAAGTATATTACATGCTTAATCATTAGAATCTAAATCTCATAAAATCATTTAACTTCATTATCAAACTTTCTTTTGTACAGCATTAATTAAGTACATAATCTTCATTTATTTAATTCAATTATTTAAAATTTCATCATTACTTTCATCACTTGTTTAGTCAAAACAAAAAAAATGTTAATTGTTATTATTAAATCAATTAAACTATAACTTCCTGTTATATACATGGTTTACATAAAATTACATGTAATACACACATCAAGAATATACAAATACATTGACATTAATACACAAAAAAATATACAATCCAACTTATTATTTGTTATTGTTGACCAAAAATCAGTTCATAAAACAATCCATTTCAAAACCACACTAGTCACATAATTAAATGTCCATACACAATAAAACACTTTATCCACCATCATCGAACAACAGTCGAATCTTAGGTCTACATACATCATTTTTTATTAAATATATGATATTATTATTATCAATATAATACTTATTTTAACTTTTATATCTTTCCACAATGTCGTTTGAATTAATAGGCTTGTCCCATATTATTTCATCATGTAACATGTCATCATAGAGTATGGTCCTGTCGCCCTTAGTATAATTTGTCATAATCATTTAAGTCATCTTATCATCTTTAACAACATCATCTACTGCTGTCCCAGTTTCACTATAAGGTAAGTACTTGTTATTATTATTACTTCTCTCTCCACCTAACCTCTCTACAAACTCTTCATAGTTTCTATTTACTTTAAAAATCTCTATCTCTCTCTAATCACAATACCACTCTCTCAAAACATCTCTCACAATAACACCAAATTACACTCTATCTCTCAATATATGCAGGGGACACTAACTCATAACTACTGCACCACCTATGAAGTGCACAAAAAATCCAGGGAACTTTATTTGCAGACCTATCGTCTTCCAAATATATACTGAAGGAACTCTCGTCCTTCCTAAACACATGTGAAGCCTTTACTTCACTCCCAACTACAATATCATGGGAAAAATTTACCCCCTGCAACCCTTTTATCTGTAAATTCTTTCTCCACTTTCTCTCTGACTCAACACACACTAACATCCCATCATTATCATCTTCTACTCTCTCTAAAATTTCGTTATCACTATCAATATCCACACAATTATTTTCTAACACCATATTTTTATTTGTATTGTCATAATTCTCAACACCACTTACCTTATTATTAGTCATCTGACCGTCTTTATTTACATTTAATTTACCTGTTTCTCCATTATTCTCTACCCCCCTTTTATTCTCGTAATTCTCGTCTACTTTATTCTTTGGTCTATCGAACTTCTCATTTACTAACGCTACTATTTTTTCTTTCGTTTTATCGAAACGTGCATTCATTTCATCAATTTGTTTGCTAAAATTAAAATTTTGTCGTTTTATCTCCCCCCTCATCAACTGTATCTCGTTATTTTGCATCTCAAATTTATCATTCTAGTGTCACTAACGTCAAGTCTAGCATTTATTTTATCATATTTAACATTGGAATCACTTTGTTGTTCTTTATTTTGTTCTTTCAATTCATTTAGATTACTATTTATATTTTCGGACATTGTTCTTATTAGGTTAAACATATCGTCCAGCGACAACTCTTTTACTCTAGCTGTCATTGGAGTAGACTGTGCTTGTGCTTCTACATTATTGATTATCATGTACTCTGTAAGAGTGTTTTCAAGATTTATTTCTTTTTTTCCATTTTTAATGATAAAGTTATTTCTTTTATATCAAAATACTAACATATATAACATCCACTCATCACACAACAATGTATTCTACTTACATAACACTTTACGTTACTTCTCGTAACCTCCTACATACCTTATTCATACTTTATTCATTTCAAACCACCATTCTGCTCTCCAAGTAGGCCTATATTTATGTAAATTTCTTTATATAAATGTCCCTGTTCGGGCGCCAATTGTGATATTATTTTCTACTCATAATTAGAACTTAGTTAATTTTAATTTTATTCACTGTTTTCTTTCTAATTTTTTCAGGCGCCATCTTGTTACCAACTACAAGAAAAAAAATATGTACTTACCATGTCGGGCCATGTTCTTTTCGGCGAACTCAGGAGATCAGAATGGCTTATTTGCAATAAAGAAAACTTTACTTGTTCCCATTAATTAAGTTTTATTGATATTATTTCTCTCATCATTAAGTTTCCATCATCAACCAACTATTTCTTCCCCTCCCTTAATTATTATGAAATTCACAGTACACAATATATATTGCTTATTTAGTTATTCTGATACAATACGAATTAAAAGATGATATATAAATTCCAAAAAATAAAACATCAAGAAATTAAATAACAACTAATCTTAAGCAACACAAACCAGACTTCTTAGTCTAACATTCTTTTACTCACGCACTCACACACAATTACCCTTTACCCTTAGAGATCTCATTTAGTTTAGAAAATTTAATTACATTGTATTTTTCATTTAGCCCTTGTTAAAAAAAATTTTACTCCACCCATTTGTTACTTAGCTGTTCATTTGAGTCCAGAAGACGTCACATTGCTCTACGCGCACATTTTTATTTTAACTGATAATCGCCAAAACTGTTATTGTATAAAGAAAACTGCCATTCAAATCACTTATGGCTAAATTTTGACTTTATATCACATTTTCTAAACTGCGGGCGAGACGAAAACTACGCCCAGCTGGCGGATGCGCGGACTGTTTGCGTCTGTATCCTTGAGATGTTATTTGCTGACCGTTCTTTGTTTTCATCACCCTTTCGGCTCTGGAATGTTTCGTACGTGCCTCTCACTCAGTTCTCAGCGTCACACTCATGCGCGCGTACGCGCGAATACGCCCCCCTTGCTGGTAGCTTTCACATTCTCAGACTCGTTAATTTCTTTTTTGCAACAGCAACACGTACGTACGGCTTGGCTTGGAACCGCACTGACTGCAAGGTGTAAAAAAAACTCCAGTGTTTATGATTCAAACGTTGTTCAGCGGGAGTGGCCATTACATTTTACAATTATTTTAGAAGAAATAAATCCCAATAGTTTGTCCCGTTACAATATAATAACAAAGAAGACTTCAACACGTTCAGTACTCTCACAGACTGCTGTTGTGTACCGTGGTGGGGGGAGCGGCACCTATCCCCACCACGAAACAGTTTAGTTGCAGTGCGCGGACTTCCATAAGAAACGGTAGGACTAGCACGTTTTCGCAACTATTCTGTCCCGTTGCTGTTTCCACTGTAGGAAACAGTTTTGTTTATGTTGCTGTAGTGCGCACACCCCCTATATAAATACATGAGATTTTAAGACATAAGAAACAGTTGCGATACTGTTTCGTCTCAGTGCGCGGTGGGCCTTAATAATCTTTGTGCCTACGATTATAATGTGCCTTCATAACATTTAATTATTTTTTAAGATTACAAAGTTAGCACTTTGTAGTGAATTATGTTAAACTTCAGCAAAGTGTTTTACTTATATATAAATAAATTATGGTGCACGTTGACACCCTTCTTTAATTTTTCAGTGTGTTAGTAAATTCTCCTTATAAAATTGATATTTCTTTATTTGTAGTTTATGTATATAATTTTATCTGTGTATAGCTAAGTATTGTACAGAATGGTCTGTCAAATATTAGTCAGTTTATTTATTAAGTAGTTAATAAGTAGTTGGTAAACACAAAATTCTAATAATGTGGATTAATTTTTACCATTAAATTTAAAAAGATTACCAGATATTAGTGTGTTTTACTAAAGTTGAACCCATTGACTAGTGAATATAGTCCAGACTTTACTAAAATTTATAATTTACTGAAATAGTTAGTAGGTGGCATATAATTATTTTAATGTGAAGAATTTGTATGGCTTCAAATTATAAATAGGTTATATAGTGTCTTGAACATTCTTTCATTCCACAGTTAAGGTACTCTATCATAAGGTTGATCAAGGGCATACGCAGGGGGGGCTCAAGCCCCCCCCCCGCAACGCAAAAATGTAATATGCACTTCCTTAATTTACTTAGGTCTCGTTTAAAATTACAAATTTGCATATTTCGGCAGATTTGGACGGGGATATAAATACTAACAAAATAAGTAGTTTATAATAACAATTACTTTAGTTATAATTTATAGTTCATTGAGCGGTGTATTACGCTGAGTGTAACATTCAGTAAGCGACCTGTTTTCTCTCGCTCTCGCTCTCATTTGACGGCGCGGAGGCACGGCCACACGCACGTCAACCAGTGACGTGCCACCAGCCACTACTACCAATGAACCCTAAGAATTTTTACTTAAGTATTAAATAATGTTTTTATGAAACTTAAATAAGTATATAAACCTTTTTCATAAAAATATTATTTAGTACTGTACTTAAGTTAAATTCAGCACTTTTTTTATATTAGTCGGTAATAATGAAAATTTTAATAATGTTCCTAATTTCATATCATTACATTTATACGAAATTTTTGGATAATTTTTTTACTTAAAAAATAGAATCGTTATATATATTATTATAAAAAAATTAATTTTTAGAAACAATATTTTATTTAAAATGTATCGTATTTTCCGAACGTATAAACGTAACTAACCTACCTACCAAATCCTGCACGTTTACCTGCAGCGTGCAGGCCCTTCGAAGCATGCACGCACTCCACAGCGTGCGTGCAAAATTTCGAGTTTCACGCATGCTCGTGCGAACAGAAATTCGCTGCACGAGCACTACGAGTGAAAGGTAGCCTGTACAAGCTTCCACATATTCTCTATTTTCTGCAGTGATCGGAGGTATTCGTTCAGGAGATACTTATACCACACGTACACACGTTGCTGTCATCATCCGCCATTGTCGCGTTTGTGTTTGTTTAGCAGTACAGTGTTTATTAAATCCGCCGTTTTTGTAGTTTTATTAGTGATTATTTGATTGCTTGTTACGTCTAAGATGGAGACTAATAAGTCCAAACTTGATGACAAGACAAAAGTACCAAAAAGGAAAGTCAGAACTTTGGGTTTATTTGTAACAAAAACTAAGCGAAGTGTGATAGTGTAACAGAAAGGCCTTCATGTTCTTTGTCAACTTCTACATCGTCTCAGCAAGATACTTGTGTTAGTGAGGCTTGTACCAATAACAACAATGTTTTGGGGCTTGTTTCTGAATTCTCTGAAAATAGTGAAACTATAATTCCTGGCTGTTCTGACACAAATGTTCTTTCACAAAATGAGTCTTCATTATTACGTATTACGTCTTCATTATTACAGACATTAGTAATTTATTATTACAATATAAATCTCAAATTGATGGTAACCTGAAGTAGACCTATGCCGTTATTTGTAAAAATTACACTGAAAGTATGGCTGACCACAAATTTCCTGTAAAAAAGAAGGTGCAATTATGCAATCATTCCAGTATTCTTGTTGTCACATATCAATCACATAGAGCAAATGCTGGTCAGGAATTGCGGGTGAAACAATCTACAAGCTAAATTTATATATTCCTTTTGTTGATCATTGCGTTGTTGAATTAGAAACTCGTTTCGGACCCGAGTTTGATAAAATTTGTCATCTTCAAGTATTTATGCCTCATTTCGTCATTAAGGCTACTACTCAAGAGATCAACCAGTCTGTTGCCTCTGTCTTTTACCCTAACATTTCCAAGATGGAACTTAAACTTGAGGCAGAAATATGGAAGCAAAAGTGGATGGATGAAGCAGATATGAATGTTCCAAACACAGCTGTCTTCTCTCCAAGCTTGCAATCCAGATATATTTCCCAATGTTCGAAAAATTTAAGAAGTACTGTGTGTACTCCCAGTAACGTCAGCTGAGCCAGAACACTCCTTCTCTGAGGCGGTTGAAGACATGGCTGAGGTCTACAACATCAGAGACAGGGCTTAAGGGGCTAGCTTCGCGCAATATTCACAAGGAATTCGACATCTCTCCTAAAGATATTGTTGAGCGATTTGCCAATCAAGGAAATAGGAGAATGGACTTGGCTTTTTAAATTACAAATTGCTTGGCTTGGACACAAATGCTTTACCTATTGTAAATTAACTATTTTTAAATTAACTTGATTCTTATTTACTGAACATTGTTTCTTTTTCATTTTTCAAATACTGCTGTTAATTTTGTAAGAATTCAGCTAATATACACTTGTGTAATTTTTCATTAATAAAGTATTAGTAAAATAGTAGTATAACAGTAAGAAGTATAGCAGTTTAATGAAAAACTGTTTTTCGTATTGGTACCATTAGTTAATTAGCAAGTAATTTGAAATATATAGTTGTTAAATACCAACGTTGCAAAACTTTATTCCCAGTGCTACTGATATTAATGTATAATATTATAGTATAACTGAAGTAAAATGAATGTGTTGATAAATATTACAATAAACATAAATAATTTATTAAAAATATTTAGTTTTAGAAAGAAAAAAGTATTGTTTTTAAAATTGCTGATTAAAAAATAGAATGAGACATAAGTCCCCCAATCACGAATAATAGGTACATTTTTAATATAGAAAATGTGAAACCTACTAAAATAATATGCCTACTAATAAATTTTAACCATTAACTGGTATGTGTACTGTACCTTATACTATAAGTTGTAGAAGAGTAGGGTAATATATGGACTGCTAAGGTTCAAGCCCCCCCCCCAAACTGATTTCTGCGTACGCCACTGGTACCATTTACTTTATGATGTTTAGTATATAAACTCTTACTTAACTCAGTCATAAATGGAAATGAAACTGGCGACTTTTGTTAGAAAGTTGTATTCTTTCCTACAAAAAGTATTCATTGTGTGTATAATTCTGTGAGAACTTTACAACCTTCAGATATAGAATTAATATCTACTGTAAAGAATTTAACTTCGTAAAAAACTTTTTACAAGAAGGACGTGTATACTGATGTCAGAACTGTATAAATCGCTAGGTTAATAACATAAATTTAAACTCCATATTTATGACTGTTACATAAATGCTTCACAAAACATTCTTGAGGTACTTCATAAAATTCACTTTGTGTCAGAAATACTCAAGCAGGAAACTGCTTGTTGAAAAACTTCTGTGATGATGGGTGTTATAATGTATAGAAAATAATCACTAATCGTGCTAAGTTGGTGAGTAAACTGCATTAGCACCAATGAGGAAAATTGTAAGGAAATGTGTACATCTATCTGCAGTGTTAATAGCAGTTTGGGTTTTTTGTAAAAACAATAAACAACAAGGAAAAATTGTTCTATTTACGCAACATGAGGTCATTTAGTTCATATGTTTACATTCTGTCACATACATACAAAGTGTACAGTTGTTACAGCCATAGAGATTGTTAGAGTTCATAAATATTAACTAACTAATGTTGGTAGACAAGCATGAATATAATCAAAGTATATAAGTTTGTATTTGTAGATTACGATCATATGCCAAGTATAGTGTATACAGTGGAACCTCGATATAACACCCCTGTGATAAAACGTGACCCTTGATGTAACGCTCATTTTTCACAGTCCCGGCAAATTAAATAGTTAAACTTAGGACTATAAAGCGCTTTTTGGCTGGTCCACAGACGAGCGTTATATCAAGGTTTCACTGTACATAGAGTGACATGAATTTGTATGCATGTTGCAATGCATACACATTCAGGCCATTCTCCCGTAGCATTGCCTGCAGAGAAATAAAATTAACATCATTTTAACATTTTTTTAGAGCTTTCCTCATCATGTTTCTTTCAGTCTTCTGTAGCTGTTTTATTTGTATGTGGTTTTTGGTGCATAATATGTTTACTTGAAAAGAATAAATCTTTTACATTTAAAGCTTTATTAATAACATGCACCTCTTGTGAAAATAAGTAATGAGTTATTATTTTAAAATCTTATTGTTTCATAGTACACAGTACTCGTTAAGAAATCTGAAAAATTTGAAAAAGTTAAGCTTACCAAATGAAGTCATTGGTTAGAGATTTTTTTTACAATAGGCTATGTATGAAAACTTTTAGTCTGCACGTGAATTACATCAAGAATTACATTTCTTTCTACACACTTACTAGCTTAGTTTTAACACAGTGACTGCGGGCCGTGTTTCTATCAGATGTATTGGTTTCAGTGTACCTTAGCACCTAAAGAACATCATTAACCTTATTCTTAATGGTCAATATGTTAGCCAGTGTTGTAATTCAAAGTGTAAATAAAAAGTTTCAACATACACATAGTTATGCAAAAAACACTAAAGTGTAAACACAAAGTACACAAAAACTACAAATTGCCAGATTCACAGTGAAATTAATGAAATAATAACAGTATTTAATAATTTTAATTTTTCAAAACTATGTAATTGAAGGTGGTAGCAGTAGCTTTAAGCAACTCTAAATTCCTTTTAATGACTAAAGTAGTCTTGATAGCTTAATTAACATGTTTACTGAAATCCTGATTTATGAAATTCTGCTTTCAACACTAAAATGGCTGTGTTCAAGGGTTTAATATATTTCATGTACTAAAAATTCTCTTGATAAATGTATTGCTAGAAGGAATAGCTTGCACTCGTTCATCTCTAACTTGCTTTTACTTATTTATAAGTAGCAGAGTGTGGACTAGGATGACCAGCCTTCAAATCATTTCTCCTAAAAAATACAATTAAACTACCAATCTTAGCCACAAAAATGGCCTGGGTATCAGTTAGGCCAGTAACATACTGAACTATTTGCAAGCCTAGCTCAGACCAGGGGCGCATTAATGGAACAAAACAGCTTTAAGGAGAAATGTTAATGTTCAGTTATGTTTGAAACATGTCTTTTCATTGCTTTTGAGTAGGAAGGCTGAAGATCAATATAACAAAATTGCTAATGCTTAATTAAAATAGCTTTAACCATATTTTATCAAAGTGTTTTATCTCTCCTTTTTGGCTTCCAATATCCCACTTGTCAAAATTTGAGTAATTCTGAATAAAATTATAATATTTAATATTACAGTGTTCATGGACTACTTGCTGAACGAGATATGTGTTTGTGAAGTTTGAATTTATTGTCATTAGTTTGCAAAACATTTGACTGAGATACCATACCAGTATATTTTAGATGATTCTTATTCAGCTTTGTATATTTATTTTTTATCCATGTTTCATTTGGGCTTACTATTTTTTATCATGTGTTTTCTATTTTTAATGTGTATTGTGTTTCATTTTCATGTTTTCTGCATTATTTCCATTTCTTTAGATCTTCGTGTATACAGTGATTTTTGTGGCAGATTTTGAAGAAAAAAATATATCTAAAAAGAAATATTAAAGCGAATAACTCGTAGAAATCATAGTAAAACTAAGAGAGAGAGAGAGAGAGTGTGTTTTGGAGAAGTGCTTGTTAATATTGTTACGACGGTCTACTCGATCGTCGTAGGTACAGTGGAAACAAAATAAGTACAAGACAAATTAAGTCACTAATCACCAGCTTTAATTTTTACAGCTAACAGTTCATAATTAACAACACAGTCTACTACAACAAATCAAATAAAAATTGTTCACACGGAATAAAATCTCACGGATATTAAACACAATTGTATTACAATTATACCGTCCGATTATTAACTAATAACCACTTGAACGCGCACAGTAATATCACTACTATAACTCTCGAACCGCACTGTCAATATCTCGCACTAGTACTGGAACTTAAGGCCGCTGCCGTCACGTATTTATACCTGCGCTCACAGAAAAGAATGTTCCTAATTGCGTCTTAGCACTCATGTGAACTATGTAATTAATTGCGGTCTTGAAACAGTTCACGTGGCTGGCGCCTTCGAGAAACCTCTCGAAAATACGTTGACAAGCACGTACGTACGCCACACGCGTTACATCGAGATTCTTCTGGCACATTCGACAAACATGTAGATTGTTCTGTGATGTTGTAACACTGCCCCCCCCCTTAAGCCTGTTTGTCCCGAACTGGCAAACCGTCTCTGAAGTAGTACTTAGCCAGGCGATCTAGGTGGACGACCTTGAACTTTCACTGCTCTTCCTGTTGAATCCGATAAACAACATCGTTGATTCTTTTTTTTACAGTGTAGGGTCCTTCCCAGTTAGACTGAAGCTTAGGTGAGCGACCAGGACGTCGCTTTGGGTTGAACAACCAGACCTGATCTCCTTGGAAACCCACACTATTGCTGCGAATGTCATACTGAGTTTTCATTTTATCACTGGCAATCTTCAGCCGTCCTCTTACCAAGCGATTCATTTCTCGCAGTTGGTTTTCTAATTGCGAGGAATAGTTCTGTGGCTCTTGGGACTGAGTCTCAGGTGATCCGAACATTAAGTCCCCAGGAAGACGACATTAAGTCCCTCCCAAACACCAATTTTGCTGGAGTCATGCTGGCTGTGTCATGTACTGATGATCATACGCCATGAGGAATAGTGGTATACATTGGTCCCAGTCTGTTTGGTTCTCGTCAACAAATGCTGCTCAAGTGTCCTATTGAATCTCTCAACCATCCCGTCCGACTGAGGATGCAGAGGCGTTGTCCTGGTCTTTCGAATTCTGAGTAGACGGCATAATTCTTTAAACACTCCTGATTCGAAATTTCTCCCTTGATCCATATGGATTTCCATAGGGGCTCCATAACGGCAACAGAAGTTGTGAACTGACTGCTTTGCCACAGTGGTAACCTCCTGATTTGGAATTGCGTAGGCTTCCACCACTTAGTAAAGTAGTCACCTACAACCATGATGTACCGGTTTCCATCGTCAGTAACTGGGAATGGTCCAGCAATGTCTATGGAAATTCTCTCGAAAGGCAGTAAAACGTTATATTGTCTCATTTTTCCCCTGCTTCTGGTTTGTGGGCCCTTGCTTGCAGCACATATTTCACATGTCCGAACCCATTCGTCTACGTCGTGGCGAAGATGAAGCCAATAGAATCGCTTTTGTATTTTGTCAAGAGTTTTGTTAACGCCAAGATGGCCTCAGATGTTCCATCATGCATTTTCTGGTAACCTCTCGAAAATGCGTGGACACGCACGTACGCCACACACGTTACATCGAGATTCTTCTGGCACATTCGACAAACACGTTGTAATACACTTTAAATAGGCCTTAATAAAATTTCACGTTACTATTATGCATACTACACTTGACCTACGAGCATGTGCAAAGTAAGAGTTTATCAAACTAATTTACTCAATGACAATATTAATATTTATAACATACTAATTATCAGTAACAGAATGTCACACTTACTTTAGTGTACCGACTCTTAAGAATTATCCTAGGGTGCCAGTAATAAATAAACACAATTTGACTGTTATTAATTAAGTTTTTAATAACTACTTTGTATTTACATATTACAAAATTTGTAGATCATTACTTTTAATAATTTTGCTATAAAATTTGTTCGTGCTTATTTCTTTGACTTATTGAGTCACCAAATATGATTTACATACATTTAAATTTACTAGGCAATAGTAAAATGAGTGTTCATTTTATTAGTTACTTGTATGTTGATCTCATTCTGCGACGCGATGTCATCAATTCTGCAGGTTCCAGGCTGGTCGTCCGACGTTGATCGTTTATCAGTTATCCTTGTTAGTTTTGCACTACTATATACACTGGTTTCACAGGTATTACACCATTCACTTAGATAACTTAGTGGTAACTACACGGGTGCCGTATACTAATACACTTGTTGAATACACAGTATATTCTTATTAAAGCTAAGTGCGTCCAACACCGGATTTATTACAAATATCGACCGACTGTCCCGTACTGTATTGTTTAACACATTAACTTTTGCGATGTATTTAGACATTCAACGATTGATGCTGTATTAAGTGAAACTTGGATGTTACTTGATTTTAATTTATCTTCTCTAATTTTTCTGAACATTATTCTTGTAAACGATTATTAAGTGTTTATAATATGTAGCTTCCACAATGCTCAATATCGCATTACCGTAACTGACTTTTTCGTTGCGATTGAAATATATTTATTTAAATTACCGACAAATTTCTTAACACACTAGATACGAGTCTTTTAAGTGTAATCTCCCCGTAGACTAACTTAACTTCCTACCACTTGGTTTTTTATACATTGCTTCGAACTACCCTCACCAACTATCTACAAAATACACGCCGATTGGTCTGACATACCGCTAATTTCAAATTTACCCAATCTGTCTAGTGAAAACGTCCCGCGTATAAAAATGACGCTTTCCGTTATTCGTCAATTATTTGCGCGTGTAAACGTAGTGGGAAAACTTAGCGTCTATCTCCATCTCGCTCTCATCTCTCTCTCTGTCTAATCTAATGGTTCCTTTGTTAGATGCACTTAACTATTTACAATCTTAGGGCAGCCTTCTGACACCCTTGAAAATAATACAATTTTATGACGGCTCGTCCGCTATGTTACTTTTTCATATTTTAGCCGCCTTACAGGTGTCAACTCAAGGTCATCTTTATGAACAACTACCGCCCTTACTACAACATTTTAATATTTATTACTTTGAAGTACCGCCACTCTAATCGGTAGTTTTAGTTTTATTTTCTCCCCGCTTTCTACGAATTTATATTTCTCTATGGGTACAACATAACTTTGTCCCCGTAAAATTGTTGAGAGTGCAATTTTTACGTTATATCGTCCCCCAATAGAATTATGTCAAATTTTATATTAAAATTTGGAATTGATTCTATTGACGCGTCCCTAATTCCATTCTAATTATTTTTTACTATCAACGATTAGTCTAACAATTTGCTAGAATATACACTTGTTTCTACCGCACTTTATATTAAGTAGATCTAATTTAAATTACACAACATCGTAACATTATCTACAACTACTTGTTGTTGTACCCTAAGTGTCAACGGCATTTCAATGTTTGTTTACATACAACTCTCCGCCCCTCCCTTGGCAACTGGTTAAACTACTGGGCTAGGATATTCGGTCCCCTTTTCACTTTCATTCTAACACACCGTTTTACAATGGCATTCCACATTAGTGTTTGTTTACGTTCTAATTTCCCTTAATCCATTTTATAATGTAGTAAATCTATAACAATTATGCTAATACCTTTTTGGAATCACTATACAGCTGAGTATTTAAAAAGTTCATCCTATCATTACAACGGTATTATAATCTCTTACAACTATTACATACATAGAAGTTTGTGTGCTATTACAATCTGTTTTAGTAGATGTGTTGTGTCAGTGTTCGTGTGTGTAGCAATGGGTCATTGCTCATAATAGGGTTTTAATTGCCGTATATTAAAATTTCCCCGGATACATCCTGGTAATTGTGCATCTTCTAGATGGTAGGTTGCTGTCCCGAGTTCCTTCGTTATTTTATATGGTCCCTCGAATAAATTACAAAACTTCCCTATTATTTTCTTATTGAGATCGGATATCGGATACGCACGTAGCAACACCTTATCTCCTATTTGGAATCTTGTGATTTGATGGGCAGCGTTGATTTGATCGGTCCTCTTCTCTCCTTTTACTTTTATGCGCAAGTAAATATTGTGGTAGTTAATTGGCTGGCTTGTCGGCATCATTTCCCTGTCGATATACTTGGTCCAACCCATGAGTTAAACTTGCTGGACTAGTCTTCAGTCCAAACGGCATCACCGTGTACCGATAGCACTTGCCCTCATACAAAAACCCAGTAAAATCTCTACATTCCTGATGCAATGGAATTTGCCAAAATGAGCCACGGAGGTCAATTGTGGACATGACTTTAATGTTCCCACATTTTGCCAGTATCTCATTAATTGGAATGGCTCCCTCATGGTCCAGAATTGTTACTGAATTTAGTTTACGGGCATCCAAACATGATCTAACCGTCTGGTCTTTTTTTATGACAGTGACCATAGGCTTGATGTATGGACTCTGGGCCCTTTCAATGATACGATGCGCCTCCATCTTCTGGATTTCTGCCTTCACTGCCTCCTTGTATCTCATCGGAATCGGTCATCCTCTCTGACAGTACGGTGTCCGATCGGTAACTTCGAATCTATGCTGATATGTGTTAATTTTACCTGGCGTATCTCGGAATACCGTTTTATTTTCCATTAAAATATGTTGTAGCTCGCTCCGTTCAGCATCGGTTATCTCTCTGATAGCTTGCACCTTCTGTTCAATCCATCCTTCTATATCTTCACCGGCAGATGAGAGTTCTACTCGTAGTATCTCTGCTGTGGTTCCTTCCTGGTTTTGATCTCCCTGAATTATTAATCGTTCGTTGTTCAGGTCAATCACGCACCCATTTTCTTCTAATAATCCCACGCCTAATATACAGTCTTTTATTAATTCTGGTACAACTACAAAGACACTATCGACTTCTAAACTTCCGATCTGGACAGTTAACAAAATTTGTTGCATGACCCTTTTTGACTTATTGCCGGTCGAACCCTTAATTACGGTATTTGACAATTTTAACATTTCTAAATTCCCCAACTCCCTCTTATTGTTCTTGAACCACTGTTCCGAGATGGCATTTACCTGGCTCCCAGTGTCTACCAAGGCATACGTAGGCACCCCATTCAACGTGATTCTTACCTCCGGACATTTGTTAATTCGACATATTATGGTGACATCATCATTAACTATTAGATCATCTCTTAAATCTAGAAAAGTAGTGTTAATATACTTATTAATAGTACTTAAGTCTATTTCGTATTTACATAGCTTATCTAGTTTTTTGGCATAGCGGTATTAATTTTGTTACTATTTGCATTGCTGGTCGACGGAATAGAGTCGTTTTCATTCTTAAACCTGTTTTGCCTCTTGGGGTAGTGCTGCGTAGATGACCTAGTTTCACTTTCGTTAGCGTGCCCTTGTTCAGCTGCTCGCTCTCTCTCCTCTTCACCCCGCGCCCACGGCTTGCGCTCTCGCCGGCCTTCATAATACACTCATTTCACTTCCCTCGTGTCATTTCTCAAACTCATAAATTCTAGCAATACTTGCTCGAAGTCATCGATTGCAACTACACCACGAGTAATTATTGCAACTTGTACTTCGTGTGGATAATGTTTAGAGATTTTCTTAATTAAATATTTATCTGGTATTGACGGAATTAATTGGCGGTTTTCTAATAGTTTATGCTCTAAGTACTGGATCATGTTCATTCCATTCCCTGCGTGATACCTTCTGAACTCCAGTTCATTTCTTACTCTCTTTTGAATGACATCGTTCCAATATTTATTGATAAATGCGTCAGTGAAATCGACAAAGTTGGTAATGCTATCTTTTACTAGTCTCCACCACACTGTTGCCTCTCCTTCAAGATGTCTCGCTATCCACGTTATGTTTCCAGCATCTTGATAATGTTCTCTGTATATGTCATTCAATTCTTTAATAAATTCCATCAGGAAATCACCCGTACCATTATATTTTGTCTTTAATTTGTTCATTCGTCATGCTCCGACTACATGGTGTGTTGCTTATTGACGCTAATTTAGTTCTGACTTCACATTGTATTTGTTGTAACTTAAGGTGGGTCTCGTCAGACTTGCTATCAATTTTAGTTTCCAACTCTTTTAGTTTTTCGACCTTCAGTTCATTTATAGCTGCCATGTTATCTGCACATCTTTTATTGTTTACACTTACTGTTTCAGTAATTATTTTAAAGTTATTATTGTACTTGTCATCAAGCTCTTTAATCTGTTGTTTTGTATTGGCACTAACCTCGGTATTAAACTTATCACAATTTTCTTGGATCTTATTATCAGTGTCTATTCTAAACTTCTGGATAAAATGTTGGTTATTTGCTTTTTCTTGATTAAGTTGCACGGTTACTTTGTTTCTTAGTTCCATATTTTGCTTGTGGATTTGTTCTGATATTGTTGTATTTGTTGTGCCGTTTGTTTCTGTATTTGTTTTTGCATTTGTTGTAAACGCTTGTTCTAATTTTTGTTCGTGTTGTTTTTGTTGTGTCGCTTGCTGTGCTATCTGTTGTGCTGTTTTTTCCGCCTGTTCTTTTGTTTCTTTTGATTGTTCTTCAATTCGTTGTGTTTGTTGTAATAGTCGTTGGAGTATTGTATACGGTATATATATCGGTGTCTTTGTCTGTCTCTGGTAATGTCTGATATACCGGTCTCTCTCTAACCTCTACTAGTGTTTGTTGTGTAATCTGTTGTGTTTCTGCATTTTTGTTGTTCTGTCCCCGCGTCCCTGACTATTGCTTCCCCATTGAAATGTGTGCGAGCATCTGAGGATCTCCTAGCTGATTGTTTATATCGAACTCCATTTCGATATCGTGGGCTGTTTCTGTATTGATGTTATTGTCTACTTCGTTATTGTTGTTCTGTGTGTTTTTGTTTTTCCTAATCTTACTCCGCGTAATCATAGTTTATATTATTGTTATTCTTAATTCTATTTTATTCTTATTACTTTACTATTCTATTAGTGACTCAATACTAACGTCACGTTCCGGGCGACAGAATGTAATACACTTTAAATAGGCCTTAATAAAATTTCACGTTACTATTATGCATACTACACTTGGCCTACGAGCATGTGCAAAGTAAGAGTTTTGTCAAACTAATTTACTCAATGACAATATTAATATTTATAACATACTAATTATCAGCAACAGAATGTCACACTTACTTTAGTGTACCGACTCTTAAGAATTATCCCAGGGCGCCAGTAATAAATAAACACAATTTGACTGTTATTAATTAAGTTTTTAATAACTACTTTGTATTTACATATTACAAAATTTGTAGATCATTACTTTTAATAATTTTGCTATAAAATTTGTTCGTGCTTATTTCTTTGACTTATTGAGTCACCAAATATGATTTACATACATTTAAATTTACTAGGCAATAGTAAAATGAGTGTTCATTTTATTAGTTACTTGTATGTTGATCTCATTCTGCAATGTGATGTCATCAATTCTGCAGGTTCCAGGCTGGTCGTCCGACGTTGATCGTTGATCAGTTATCCTTGTTAGTTTTGCACTACTTTATACACTGGTTTCACAGGTATTACACCATTCACTTAGATAACTTAGTGGTAACTACACGGGTGCCGTATACTAATACACTTGTTGAATACACAGTATATTCTTATTAAAGCTAAGTGCGTCCAACACCGGATTTATTACAAATATTGACCGACTGTCCCATACTGTATTGTTTAACACATTAACTTTTGCGATGTATTTAGACATTCAACGATTGATGCTGTATTAAGTGAAACTTGGATGTTACTTGATTTTAATTTATCTTCTCTAATTTCTCTGAACATTATTCTTGTAAACGATTAATAAGTGTTTATAATATGTAGCTTCCACAATGCTCAATATCGCGTTACCGTAACTGACTTTTTCGTTGCGATTGAAATATATTTATTTAAATTACCGACAAATTTCTTAACACACTAGATACAAGTCTTTTAAGTGTAATCTCCCCGTAGACTAACTTAACTTCCTACCACTTCGTTTTTTATACATTGCTTCAAACTACCCTCACCAACTATCTACAAAATACACGCCGATTGGTCTGACATACCGCTAATTTCAAATTTACCCAATCTGTCTAGTGAAAACATCCCGCGTAAAAAATGACGCTTTCCGTTATTCGTCAATTATTTGCGTGTGTAAACGTAGTGGGAAAACTTAGCGTCTATCTCCATCTCGCTCTCATCTCTCTCTGTCTAATCTAACGGTTCCTTTGTTAGATGCACTTAACTTTTTACAATCTTAGGGCAGCCTTCTGACACCCTTGAAAATAATACAATTTTATGACGGCTCGTCCGCTATGTTACTTTTTCATATTTTAGCTGCCTTACAGGTGTCAACTCAAGGTCGTCTTTATGAACAACTGCCGCCCTTACTACAACATTTTAATATTTATTACTTTGAAGTAGCACCGCTCTAATCGGTAGTTTTAGTTTTATTTTCTCCCCGCTTTCTACAAATTTATATTTCTCTATGGGTACAACATAACTTTGTCCCCATAAAATTGTTGAGATTGCAATTTTTACGTTATAACGTAGATTGTTCTGTGATGTAACAATATAGTATTATAAACAGTAGGTTTAATTTGCACTAATTTGCAAACTCATTTTAACAAATCTTTTATTCCCCCTTTGTCCTTTGTTGTGTCGTGAATAGTGGGTCCAAAAAAAAAAAACGGTTGCTAATTTGCAAACTCATTTTAACAAATCTTTTATTCCCCCCCTTTGTCCTTTGTTAGTAAAAGTCAATTCAGTTTCACAACACACCATCATAATTCTTTGACACTACAGTGCCTCAAAACTACTAATGATAAGATATACAACTCTAAAAAATAATTGTTATTGTGTAAAAATTCCAAACTTTTTTACTGAATATAGCAGTGGCCGGTGGACTTAAGAAGTGGTGATTGCACAAAGTTCAATTTTTTTAAAGAGAGGGGCACATAGGTCTTTAATAACATTACTTTTTAGTAATTTTTATTAAGACTAATACAGTGGAAACTCACTAATGCGTCTTCCTCTGTAATTTGTCACCCACTCAAGCTTATTTCTTTTCTTCTTTATTAACAAGCGAGTAACATATACGCTCTAATTATAGCTGGGGTAAACCAGAAATGTGCTGATTGTAGCCGGGGTTCTAATAATAGCCAGGAGAACGGGTTGCAGAAGGTATTGGTTGCGGAATGGGTATTTCGTACTTGTGTACATGTCACAATAAATGTTGTGTTGTGTTGTTACAGCGTGATACATTCCCATTTCAAAAATTTGTTGTGTATGCTTCTGATCAGTTTTCAAGTAGAGCTGCTAGTGATCAGTCATATCTACTAAACGTACTCATTATAAAAGTTTTGATTTACGAAAACAATACGAAATTCTCCAGCGCCTTCGGAAAGGTGAAAGTTCGACTAGACTGTCGGAAATTTATGGTGTTCCATGTACTACAGTAAATGACATAAAGAATGGTGATTGATTGAAACGCTTATGTGCAAAACTGAAGCTGCAGAAGGGAATGTTTTGAAAAGAAAAACATTAACGACAACCATTCTAGAAAAATTAGATGAAGCCATGTTCGTATGGTTCACTCAGCAGCGCTCCCAAGGAATTCCATTAAGTGGGCCAATTATTACTGAAAAGGCTGTCCAAATCAATCAAAAAACTTAATGGTGACCCATATTTTAAAGCAAGTCAGGGTTGGTTCCATTGGTTCAAGGAGGGGCATAGTATTCGACAGGAGACAAATCAAAGGAGAGAAGCTCAGTGCAAACAGTGAAATAGTGTCACGATATTGGGAAAAACTAAGTGCTCACATTAATAAGCTGTGTTTGGGCATGGACCAGGTGTATAATTGTGATGAGATGGGATTGTACTGGAAAGCTCTCCTACAAAAAAACGCTGGCATCTGGCTCAGAATATTCAGCCTCTATAAGGTGAGAAAAGACTATTACAATTCTTGTTTATTCCAATGCTAATGGGAACCATTAAAATGCTGTTACCTGTCATTGACAAGGCGAAAAATACCGCGAGCTTTTAAAAATAATAATTGTAATTTACTGCCAGTGAAATATTATGTCCAAAATAATGCATTTTCCAGCAGTGGCTGAAACAGGTACTGCCATTTCATTTCTTAAGGACTGTTTTACTTAAGAAAAGAAAATATGCCAGAAAAGGCTCTATTAATCTTGGATAATGCTCCCGCCCATTCTCGTGATTTAGAAGAATATTCATCTGATTCAAACGGTATCAAGTGTATGTTTCTTCCTGCTAATACAACAAGTGTACAGAAAGTGCTTTTTACAAAATTTGGCACTCTGTGAAAATGGTGTGGACATTGAACAGTTTTGGAAGGTGCACACTATAATGGGTGCAATATATAATGCAGCTGATGCGTGCCAAACTATTCCGGGAACACTCTAAAATATACGTGGAATAAATTACAGCCACCTGAATTACAACCAGCAGAACCTACAGAACCAGAAAGCCTTGACCTGACCCCACATCCGAATTGTTAGATATCTGCCAGTCCCTACCAGCATTTAACAGTGTGAATGAAGACAGCATCAAAAATTGGTGTGAAATAGGCTTACCAGATGTAGGCTACAAAACGTTTAGTGATGGATACATATGTATCCATAGAACCTACAGAAGCTAATGATGAAGATGAGCAGCCAATAAAACCTGCAATCTCTCATTAGGACGCCATTCAATCACTGACTACAGCAGTCAAGTGGTATGAAGGCCAAGATGAAAAGAACTGCCTAAAATAATTCCACTGCACTAAATACTTGATTTGGCTCTTGAAAAGTACGGTCGAAAGTTGACAGAAAAAATTACAGATTTTTTCACAGTCATTAAACAATTTTTTTTTAAATTACAGTGCTTACCTTGTTTGAGTTTGAACATTTTCAGCAATAAATATGTTTGAGCATAACATTAGTACTGTACAATGCTAGTGTTGTAATGAAACATTGTATATTTACTTTAATGGGTTTGTTTCTTACTCCTTCAGTAACTCATCCCGTAGGTGACAAATTAGTGAGGTTCTACTGTACTCACTTCAAACATTAATAATTCATTTAATTAAATAGTAACATATGATGTGCATGCAAATAGAGCAAGTGGTTGCATCTCAGCTGCAACCACCGAGCTCCCCACATTGAGAACAGGAGTTGTGCATGTATATCGCACTGTTTCCCCATTTAACACAGTAGCATGTACCATTTGTCGTTAAAGTTGCGCTTGGTAAGCCACACCACCAACATAAAATGTAAGGAATACTGGTCCCAAACTTATTATTGTCCTTTTGACAACACATAATTTTAAAATATAACTAATAATTATATAAATAATAATTTCAAACTACTATAATAATATTTATAAATGAAGGTGGTTGTGCAACCTAACCACAAACCACCACTGGTACATAGTATTCTTTTATTGTTTTATCAACGTGTGTATAAAAGTAGAATGTGTGTATATATATATATATATAAAATAAATAAAGAAATTTGTATTTATAATATATTGTAAAGAAATAAATATGTTAGGTACTAGCGAAACGTCCGTCTTATTCAAGCCCCTCTGTTGTTAGTCGTCAATTTTGTACAGAACTAATTATGTGAGGACGTATATTATATTATATGCTGCACGCTGGAAGCGTCAAATTGTAAAGAAATCTTGTCTATGGGTGTAATTAGTTATATGAGACTCCTGTGTATCAAACGCCAAGTAATACGTTGCAAGTGGCAATTCGTAACAATTAAAATGTTGTTACCTGGTTTAATTAATGGGTTATTAATAAATATATCTTTCGGTTGTGACCGATGAAACCTTCAGAAAATAGATTATTAAGCAAACAAAATTATAATTATGTTCCTTGAATTTATAATCATACTACTCTATAGATTTAACTTAGTTTTCAGTGGTTGTGTAATATTAGCGATATGTATGGAGTATTGACTGAATGTAAGGGGTATTTGTGTCAACCCTAGTCACTCGATGTTAGAAAATCCCATTCAAATTTTGTACTAAACACAAGCTAGTTCAGCAATCTCCCGTCCCACCAGCTGCAAACGTCGAGCGCTGTTACTTGTAATAAGCGTACTTATAGGTTAGTTATTCATTGAGTTTGAATCAACCTTTTTGTAAATTATCCCAACCACTACATATAGTATTTATTCTGCAATAACTTCAAACGTTATCTCATACAATAAAGATACTTTATTTATTTTCTCTATTAATTCACAGTCCAGGTTATCTCAAAAAATAATAATACGATCAAATCGATCATACAGAAATATATCGATTATCAATTACTCAAATTCTATAAACATATACACATGAAAATAATAATAAATAATTCTTATCCCAGGGTTCGTAAAGTTCTTGGAACCATTAGTAAGGCCAGGTAAAATGCATAATTAAGGTTGCTCAATTTACAAAACAAAATTATTTACTCTAAATAGTGAAATTAAAATAGGTTGTTTTTTTACCAAGCTGACGAAAACTTCGACTGGCGGTGGACGTTTGTAAACAGTTGCCAAAATTCAGCTTATCTCGTCTTCATCCAGTGAAAATGTTCTGGTTTTCAATAAAATTGATGGTGGCGTGTACTGGTAAACCCTCAGGAAATCTTCGGGCTTCTGTTCTTCTTTTATGGTCTTAACAATTCTCGGTCCCAGTGAAATGGAATTAGGATCCCAGCTTCTTCTGCTGCCAGTGAAGGTTATCTCTGCCAAACTGAGTCTTCTGGTATTTTCAATAATTCCGTTAGTTCAGGCTTTAATTCTTTTTACTGATCTTCGGTTTATAGAAGGAATTGGTTTAATACCGAATCCAGCGGAATTATTTGGTGAATGAGGTGAGAGGCTTTCAATTCTTTTTAACTGTATTCATTTAGAATTTGGAAGGTTATTTAATTTTTATTACTCATTAGCATTAAATTATAATTATTTTTTCAAAAAGGGTTTTCAATTTTAATTCATATTTCTTCCAGATTTATGATCCATATTTTTTAAATATATCGGTCCATCTCAACCTAATAGCTTGTAACAATCAGAACGAATAAAAAAATTCATATCAACAGCTTCTGTACATTTCAGTTGCCTTAACAACCACGTTTTCTAAATATCCTTGAGCCGGCATTATAGAATATTACTACTCTTTTCCAATAAAATACTCCATGCTTGGATTAATATTAAATCACCTAAAATTCTCCCCTAACCTTCCTTCTTAAACAGTAACTGTCTTACCAGATTTTCGTTGGACTGGGTTTCTTAAAAAGGTATTAATTTCCTTTCACTAATATGGAATTTAGGCCTATAGATTTTCTTACAACCGTTATAACATTATTTGGTTTTTTAACTTAATTTTCTTTTACCTGACCTACTGTACAATTAATTATTGGTTACATGGTTAATTACATTAACTTTAATTTACTGGTGGTTACTTTATTACATTAATTAGCTGGTTCTGGAACTCTTCATTAATTTATAATATAATTGTCAGAACTACTTGTTAAACATGAAACACTGGTCACCCTCCTGGCCCAGTTTATAAACATTAATTGTAACAACAGTATTATTCAACTTTAGATAATACTTTAAAATTAGTATAAGGCCTAACATTGGTAACTATACTTGATTGTATAAAGACAAATCTAATATAAATATAAACATAATTATTGATGAGGTATTACTATTAAGCAACATTAGTTCATTTTTAGCATACTCAAAATACAACATAAATACTCTGTATATCTTAACATGTTACAGTACAAAAACAAACATTTTATTACATTCAATCATTCATTGGTCTGGCTCTTTTATATTTAACATTAGTCATTGCCTCCTTTTGACTTGAGGTACTTCTCAGACACATTAACTACTGAACAACCTTAATTCAGGGTATGGTCCTTGACCATGTTTCATTCAATTTTTATGTAACGTTGGGGGACCTCAACTATGTTACGTTACATAACACCCCCCCTTCGAAATAAGTTTATTTTGTATAAACAAAGTTTAGCAAGAAATAAACGCACAACTTGTATCTGGCCAATTGGTTTCCTATTCATAGTACTTTTATATTTCAGAATTATCCGTTGTATTACTATCATTTCTTCGTTCCTTCTTAAAATCAATTATTTCCCAAGTTTAAATCTTATTTCTATAATCATTCTTGTAACATTCTTTATTAATTATACATTTTGGATCTGGTTTTATTTAATTCTCTATATTTATTTGTGAGTTTTCCCTCTAATATTTAATTTTCCTAAACCTCCCTAACATTATAACTGGAATCGAATCGGTGGTGCTCTATTGGCTAACCAATTACCGTCGTCCGTTACATACTTTCTGGGATCAGAGGAATATCATCTCTGCCCAGTTACATGATTGCTGGAATATTCTACAGTCAATCTTCATTAATAAACCTCGTAAGGTAGTCATCATGTGACCTTCAATAAAATAATAAATAATAATCATACTTTAGGGATTATTCACTGTACTTTAACTCAGATCATATTAATTCTTCCTTCTGTTATACACTTCTCCTCTCCAATACTTGGCTATTTTATTGACATTTATTAATTGGTTTTTTACGGATAATTCTTAACCATTCTTTTTTTTTTCTTTTCTTGTGATCCTTTTAACGGTTCCATTTTGGCTTCTTCATTCTCTTATCTTCCTTGGCTCATATTCCTTTATGATCAATACAGCTGGTTATGAGATTTTGGTTAGTACTATACATTACATTATGTAGTTATATTCTTCTGGCACAATCATTATTATTCCTTTTACATTCTAAATTACATTTCTCACTATTATATTGCATCAGATAAACTCATTTCATCTTTTGGTTTTGATGATTTTTATTAGGTTTAATCAGTGTTATTTTTTTTTTCTTTTATATTAGTTAAAGTAATTTCTCCTGAATTATATAGTAAGGTGTTCTTACTTTTTTTTTTTTTTTTTTTTTTAATTTTGTTGTTTTTATTAAATCACATTGTTCCTGAAATAATTAAATAAGTTGTCCTTACGTCCTTTGGAATTTTGGGGTATTTATTCTCTTTATTTTAAATTATATTGTTCCGAAATAAATTAAATAAGTTGTCCTTACGTCCTTTGGAATTTTGGGGTATTTATTCTCTTTATTTTAAATTATACTGTTTCTGAATAATTATTGAGTAAGTTGTTCTTACAGTTTCTTTAGAATTTTGGGTTTTTATTATGCATTCCATCTGTCGGCCGTGGCTTCTTCTTCATCTATTTCTTGTCTTACATCCTGGGACGTACTGGGTCGGTGGCCATCTCCTCTTAGGGGAATCCAGCGTTCTGGTGGGTTCTGTTGATTATAAATTATTCGGACATTCCTAGATGGATCGTCCCTTCTTTGGTTCTCGCTTCCGGATCTGGATTCTCCGTTGTAAACACTCATTATCATTCTCCCCTTGGTGTTGATCATTCCTTGGACCATTCTCTTCGGCCCTTATAAAATTCACCATTGGTCTGGAAACCCGTAATGGACGATCCTCTTCGTAGTTAACCCGGCGGTAGTCCTCCTGACTCCGGCTTCTGCCTCCATTAGTCCTAGTATCTCTTCTATCGTTATTATTATCCTGGTTCCAGTCGGTGTCCCTATTAAAACTCCGACGTCCTTGGTAGTATGTCCTCCCGTTATAGTTATCGTACGCCCCCACATAATTAACTCTCCTGTAGTTTTGATTTTGGTTGTTCGGGTTACGGTTACTGTTATTATAATTTCGGTTGTTTGTGTTCTGATTCTGGTAACTTGGGTTATACGACCGGTTATATTGGTTGTTCGGAATATTCTGTCTATTCCCGTAATTGTTTCCGTTGTTCCTTAGGCTGTTGTTGTTATTTTGCCGTTGGTACGCCTCATTACCATAATTACCTGGCCTGCCATTATAGTTCGTCCGGTTATTCGTCTCATGACTGTTATGGTTATTGTTTCTATTGTTGTAGTCTGGGAAATCCCTGCTCCCGTACCAGTCGTTTCTCTGCCGACTCCTTCGATAATGTACCTCACGCTTGTGCTCTTCCAATAGCGTTGACATGACCTGTATCATTTTTATTTGTCCACCCGATCATGCTATTGATATCCCGTTATCATAGTGGTATGCTAACCTGGTGACGAGAATTTCCTCCGGGATTTTTGGTTCAAGGTGTCTTGCCAAGCATACTTTTCCCAGGAAGTAGGCGGTAAGTGTTGTTCCCCTGCTGGCGTCATACCTTCCATAGCTGATGCTCTCCCTTACTACGTTCTGGGTGGCGTCTGACCAGTACCTGGCTTTAAAAGCTATTTTAAATTCTTCGTAGCTTCGGATGTCGTGCCTGGTGGCTGTCCACCAGTTATCATAAGTTTCTTTGAAATGTTCGTCTAAGTAACGACGAATTATTGGCCACCTGTTTTCACCAATTCTCATTAGTTGTTCGCCGACCCGTTACAAGAATTCCTTTGGGTTTCTCTTGTATGACTTAAAGTTGATGGTCTCCCGGTCATCTATATGTTGTGTATATGGAATAGCGATCGTTCGGTTGTCAACTGACCGTTGTATGTTCTCGATTCTCTCCTGGTTACGTTGTCCTTGCTTCTGTACTTCGTTTACGACCGTATCTAAGTTTCGATGTTGGTTTCCGCAATCTGCTCGTATTGATTCCACTTGAACCCGGTTCTCTTCTTCTATATGGCCTATCTTGACCTCTAATTCAGCCCTATTTCGTGTAATAGCTTCATCGGTCACTCTCAGTTTTCTATTTGTTTCAGCTATCTCCTGTTTTCTTTCGTCGTCGTTCTTACCTACCTTCTGGCTGATTGCCTCACTAGTGTCCTCGATTTTCTTATTGAGAGCTTGTCTTAACACTTCATTCTGTTTATCAACATTTTCCCTTAATTCCTTGTTAGAATGCTCAATTCTCTCATCGATTCGTATAAGATTATCCTCATTGATTTTCTCAAGACCTGCTTTCATTCGTTTATTGTTTTCCTCAAGTTTTTCATTCATTAGTTTGTTATCGTCTTGAATCTGTCTCAAATTCTCTTCATTCCTGTCAAACTTTTCATTCATTTGTTTGATTAAATTTTCGCTCAAAATTTCGTTTTGTTTTCTTGAGTTTTCATTAATACTGTCTATTTTATTTTCCAGCTTTTTTGAATTTTCATTTATACTGTCTATCTTTTCATTGATTTGTCTGAAATCGGCCTTCAATTGTTCATTATTTTCATTTATGGTTTGTCTCAAAAGTTCACTAGTATATATACTGTCTCAACTATGTTACGTTACAATATATATATATATATATATATATATATGTTCCACACAATTTGAACAGCAGCAATTGTAGAGTTACATTAATGAACTAAAGTTCATTTTTAAATTAGGGATAAAGACTGCATTAAGAACACTTTGCTGATAGTCTCGAGAAATAAATTGAATAGTTTATAAGTTATCATGTCTGTGAAACCTTTTGTCATATAAATTTATTGTAACATCAGTGTTTGTAGAATTATAAAATACACTAATGACAAGAACTAGTATTGAACAAGTAAAAATATGTGTATTAAAATTTCCTTTTTTTTTGTTTTTAGCAAAATGGTGGTTTATTACGTATCTTCCCAGAAGGTTGGAGAGACCAGGTTGCTGATATCGAACCACTATTTGATCGTATCCTATTCTTCTGGTCCGACAGAAGAAACCCCCATGAAGTACAACCAGCGTACAAAACAAGGTAATACAGTGAAACTTCGATTAACCGTCAGTTTCTGTTAACCGTCACTCTTTTAACTATCAGTTTCTGTTAACTGTCAGTCCGTACTCTATGTACAGTAACCAGATTGCTGCGAACAATCGTCCTCGCTTTACTGCTGAGCGGCGGAGGCGCCGGAGTGGCGCACTATTGTTCTATTGATGAGTCACGTTCTTGGCCCGCCTAGCTATCGCACACGTGATCAGTTTCAGTTGTGGCTGAGAAGCTGTTGTGCTCGGTGCTGTACGTTATTTGTTGCGTAGTGGCTTAATTGTTTCGGCATACGATAGTGACATTCACACCAGTAAGTTTTGTTGTTAAGGTTTCTTTTCTCTTTTGTTTTTGTGCAACAGCTAAAAAATGGCTGAAAAGCGTAAACGGGTCGTGTTAGATCTCAACCAGAAAATTGAGATTATTAAACGTTTGAAAAAAGGTGAAACTCTCACTAGTATTGCTCTCATTTACATCGTTGGAAGAACCACAGTGAATGACATTAAACACGATGCTGAAAAAATAGAACAACATGTTTCAAAAATGCAAAACATCGACGGAGATCCTAATACTCGTAAAACCATAAATCAGCAAAACATGACCAACTGGACACTGTTATGTATCAATGGTTTATACAAGCACGGAGTCAAGGAATCCCACTTTCAGGCCGCGTAATAATAGCCAAGGCGGTTGAAATGAACAAAAAACTTGAGACAGAGATCCTAATTTTAAAGCAAGCATAGGATGGCTCGATAAGTTTGTCACCATGGCATTCGGAAACTAGACATTAGTGGTGAAAAACTTAGTGCAAATAGCGCAGTTATTGCCGAGTACAGAGAACAATTTAAAGAGAAAGTGGCCAAATTAAATCTCGTTAGGAACAAGTGTACAATTGCGATGTAATAATGGCGAACCTAAGGAAACTGGGAATATTAGTGTCGACGAAATTGTGCAACTGTGCAGTAATGTACCGAATGCTGAAGACATAACACCAGCAGAAGTAACAGAGTGGTTGGGATGTGACAAACTGGACAGAGGCTTTGACATTTTGAACGACGATGAAATTGTTTCCAGTGTGATTGACAATGAAGAAGAAGAAATTGAGGAAGACGAGTGTTATATTTTGAATGAAAAAACTACGTTAAGCCATACAGAAGCAGAAACAATGTTATCAAAATGCATTGAGTGGTTTGAGGGGCAAGAAGAGGCAAACGCAACACAGATACTTCTCCTACGTAAAGTACGGAACATTGCCGCTCAGAAACCACGAGCCTCGAAGAAACAAAAGAAAATGGCAGACTATTTTAAAATTTGAATATGTATGTACGTCTAGAACGTAAGTTCGTGTAACAATATGTACAGTACATATGTTGTACTACATATACTGTACTTAATGTAAATTGTATATTGTTTGTTTCTGTAAAATAAAATACATGTATGTACAGTGTATTTCCAGTTCATATACATGCATTTTTATCATTCGTTCATATGCAATGGATGGGGGTGGGTTGTTGTTTAAGGTTTTTCTGTTATCCGTCTATTCAATTAATCGTCACGGTCCCGGTCCCGACCCTGACGGTTAATCGAAGTTTCACTGTATTGTATAAATTTTAAAGTAATAGTTGCAGGTTAAAGAATTGTGTTAAACTCCCTTTTGATTTTTTCTGATACATGTAACATAATTTCATATTAAATTTTTATATAAGTGAAGACGAATTTATGTTTTTAAGTCGAAAGTACATCAGGATTAGTGTATTTCTTCCACATATACGATTTATAGCCCATATAATTATCACAAAATTGTTTAAAAAACCATGGCCATCAATAGTAATGGTTAGAGCAGTTCTGCTACTGTGATGTGTAACACAATGTATTGGGCAACAGTTGTTAACCAGGAAAGAAAAACAAAACTGTGCTCTGAATTTTGAACAAGGTACACAAATGTATTGACAAAAAGATAAGCGTACAGTTGAGTAGGAATGGTGTTAGATAACATCAAACCTCTCTTGTGAATGCAGTTATGCTTTCAGCATTACTCCAGACTAGTTAGTTGTTACAATTACCTGTGTTTTCTATGCTTTTGAAGAAAACTTTTGCATTAGCTGTGTTCACCATTCATTTGATGTATTACATTTATTATAACAAACATCTTCTAAAATCTAGTGGTGTCCAAAGAGAAGAAGTAGTTCATGTTTTTATATATTATGTTTGTGCTGAGGCATAACTAATAAATTTATATTAAGCAATACAAATTGTAATTACAAACGAGTGCTTAAAATCTCAGCCGTGCTTATAAGTGAATTGTTTGATTATGTAACTGATATTTATTCTGTGTGTTGTGCCTGCTGTAATAGTATTTACATGTAGTGGATTCATGTTCTTTCTTGTAATTGTTCAACTCGTTATGAAGAGGAAGTTTATCATGTTTGATATATTATGTGATTGATGTGATGGGACATTGTACTATTTATTTTTATCTGTAGTACCAGTTAAAATTACTTCTTTTGTTTGTCTTGTCTGTTTTATATATCTTGTCTATGTGCAGTTTTTTATATATAATGTGAGAGTGTAAAACAAATAGCTTGAAATATTGATGGAGTTAAAATAACAATCATGATTGTTTTACTGTACAGTAGTCAAACTTTTTTATTGTCCCTATATTGGGACCATCTGAATTATATAGCCACTGTATAGTGAATACAAACTGTATTAAAGACCCCAGCTGATACCCCTTTAGCACACATAAATTGTTGTGTAGTTTTAACCGAATTATTGGTGCAAGAAAATCATATTTGAATTTATGATATAATTGTTTTAGCAATTTTTAAGTGCTGCCATAGAATGATGGCCCAGGATGTCCTGTCGATTATTAGTCATGAACATTATCATTAACAAAATGATAAAATACACAACATAGCATCTGTAAAATTTCACTGAAAAATATTTACTAACTTGGGAAAATTATTAAAAGACACGATGGAAGTCCTTTCCTGTATTCTGATTATGAATACACTCTCATATACAGTAATACACCAGAGTTATGCGATAGATGGAACAGACGAAGAGGGCGGAAGTCGGATTCCCATAAGTCGGGGTACAACTTTGCGTATAAATACACATAAATTTTAGTTAATTAGTATCGAGGACTAACGAAAACAGTTGTTTAAAAGAAAAGTGTGTAATAAAAGTTATAGTTTTTCATACAATACAAATTAGTATTAAAATAAAAATATTACATAAAGTGAAGTTATTTAGATGTTGACGACTTTATAAAATCTAACAAACTTCTCTGACGACACAATGGACACAATTTCTTCTTTTTTCCCCTCAAAATTTCTTCGTAGCAAGCTAATAATTTTCTATTCCTTGCCTTGTAGCTGTAACGCGCTCTTCATTAGAGTCTCCTCTAAGATTTGTAATCCTTTTTCAATTGAGTTTAGACTGTGTCAACCTTGCAACTGTTATGTGCTTTTCATGTAGAACTGGATCTGAAGTGTCGCCTTCTTCAACAGTGTTTTGCTCACACATTTCTATGACCTCATCAGTTGTCAGCTCCTTGCTATGTGAGTCCAACATCTCACTGACATCATCACTATCAACTTCCAAGTCTAATTGCCTGGCAAGATTGACAACTTCTTCTACCGTTTCGCTTTTGAAAAAGAATGGACAAATTTTCAAAAGAGACCATTCAGGAGTTTTTTAGGAAATTTCATCCCAAGATTCTCCAGTGCTTCTTACAGAATCTAAAATTGTCGCCAGAAATCTTGAACAGACAGCTGACTGTTTTGTCTCATAGCTTCATTCAGATATGCAAACGAACGTCTCATGTAGTAAGCCTTGAATGTTTTGATAACACCTTGGTCCATCGGCTGAAGCAAGCAGATTGTGTTTGTGGAGGTAAGAAACCGACTTCCACACGCGGGTCGAAATCAATTAGAGTGGTAGGAGGGTGACCGGGTGCATTGTTGATAAGAAGCATCATTTTAAACGGAATTTGTTTAGACTTGTGGTGACCAATAACAGGTATGAAGTGGTGACCAAGCCAGTCCACAAAAACGGAAGCTATCACCCAAGTTTTAAGATTTGACTTCCGAATCACTGGCAAGTAGCTTTATGCTCTTGGATTTTCAGAGCAATAAACTAAGAGGGGTTTTTAACTTGCAGTCACCATCTGCATTCCCACCAATCATCACTGTCAATCGGTCTTTGGAAATCTTAAAGCCTAGAAAAGGTTTTTTCTTCACGTGCAGTAAAAGTTTGTTCAGGCATCTCCTTCCAGAATAGGCCAGTCTTGTCCACGTTAAATATGGTTTGACTATTATAGTCACCTTCCTCTATCCATAGCCTTGAGTGTGTCAGGAAAAGAAGATGCTGCCTGTTTATTGGCACTTTCCACCTCTCCACTCTTCGCGATGCTGTGCAAATTGTAGCAAGTTTTAAATCGGCTGAACCAACCATTACTGGCTACAAAGTTTTCATCTTTGGCCATCTCCCCAGCTTCTTCTTTCAACCTCTCAAAATTTGTTTAGCTTGATAACACACAGTATGACACCATAACAGTTGATTATGACACCATAATTTCAACATTGTTTCCATCTCAGCTATAATACCGTGACGCTTACGAATTATGCTTGAGTTTAAGGATTGGGCATTTTTCACAGCTGCGAAAATTCTTTCTTTATCTTTTATGATTGTGCTTACTGTGGATTCCAGTAGATCAAACTAGTTTGCTAATTCATAAATTTTCATCAAAATTCTCAATACTGTTAAGTTTACGTTTCAGAGTTAACGTTTTCCTTTTTTTACTAGGTGCAGGAGAATCAGTTTTACTTTGTGTAGATTACATAGTTATTTTTTAAATGTCACACACACACACACAACAAATACAACATGTAATAACACAACACGTAACTGTAATGCATAACTGTAACAGAAAAAATCCTAAGTTTCGTCTGTTGTAGAGGTCGTAATCATGTATAGATTTAATGTGAAACACGTCCATGCATATTCAAGTCCCGTACTTGTACTGTACAACAGTGACAAACAACAGTGGAATGATCCGAACGGTGGTGGGGGACGAAGTGGGAGGGGAGATGAAGAACCCCTCCCACTTTGGAGGTAACTCTTGAGTTTGCAGAAGTTGGGGTAGCATAAGTATTACTGTACTTTGAGTAAATGTACAGTATTACGGCAGATTGTACTTAATCTGTGTGTAGTATGTACATGCATGTGTTTTTGTGTGTTTATAATTTCATGTAGGTTTCTGCAGACCTTGTTTTGGAATTCTCTTGATTTGTCAGTTAATTAAAAAATTCAAATTCAAATTGATGGATAGAATAAAAATTGGATCAAATTAAAAATTTTGATTTCAAATCTACTATGCAGATTGGTTGTTTAGTTTCATACTCTAGTTTTACACACTTAAAAAATAATTCGTTTAAATTTACTGTGAAAAAGAGCGTTGCTTTTTAAAAATTACATAATTATATCAATTTTGCCAAAAAGGGGAGATTTGTTGGTTTGTTCTTACACCTCTCTACTTTACACCCTGATAAATTATGGTGCAGAGGAATGAAGATACTTAACTGGTAAAAGGAATAAAGACTTCAGCGTGTAAAGTCAGTAAATTTTAAATCTGCCTCCTTGTACGATATGATGAATATTATAATATTTCTTCACATTGAGTACTAACATTCACATAGGTTTAACAATAGCTTTTTGTTATAGATATCATTTATACTTGATGTTTGTAACAAGAAAGAACATTTTCATTATCATGATGTAACTTGTGGTTATGTAAATAAGGAATCCAAGAAACAAAAACTGTGTGCCTTCTCCAAGCATATTGTAGTGGGCGTTACACAAAGACGATAGTAATGTATTGTTCTGTTACTGTTATAGTGATTAGTGTTATTTCAATTAAAAGTTTAATGAAATATTTGTTAGTAGAAACATTGTTCTTACTAACCAGGTGTATTGTAAATTTGGCATAGTTTGGTAAACTCTGTTCAGAAGAAGGCATTAGATACTCATTAACTTAACATATTGTTACGACATCACAGAACAATCTACGTGTTTGTCAAATGTGCCAGAAGAATCTCAATGTAACGCGTGAGGCGTACGTGCTTGTCAACGCATTTTACAGACGGTGCAAGAATTGACGCAGGCGCTCTCACTGTGTCAAGTGTGCAAGCAATTACGTCGTAGTTTACAGGTAACACATAGTATGTGGAATCGTCTAGATTTTCGACCAGTACTCAACGATGTTCATGTCAGTATACGTGTGATATATTGACAGTGCGGTTCGAGAGTTGTTACTGTGTGCGTTCAAGTGGTTATTAGTTAAGAGTGGTGTTTTATAATGAGACGGTATAATTGTAATACAATTGTGTTCAATTTTAGTGGACATTTTATTGCGTGAACAATTTTCATTTGATTTGTTGTAGAGACTGTGTTGTTAATTACGAACTGTTTAACTGTAAAAATTAAAGGTGTGATTAGTGACTTAATTGGTGTCTTGTAATTGTTTTCCACTGTACCTATGACGATTGAGTAGACCGTCGTAACAGTGGTGGCAGAACTGGGATTAAACGGTTAACAGTGGAAACAGTGGACACTTTGTACAAGACGAGTGTGATTCGTAATTAATCGGTAAACATGGATCCCAGTCATATGATGGAAGCTTTACAAACACTGCTGCGCCAGACAGGAAGAAGCAGAAAAACGACAGGATGAGAAACGCAGACAGGAGGCGGAAGAAGCAGAAAAACGACAGAATGAAAAACGCAGGCAGGAAAGAGAAGAGGCTGAGGAACGTCAGGATTAATTCTAGAAACAGAAGAAAGACAAAAAGAAGAACGGAAGCGTGAAACAGCAGACATCAAGGAGTTAATACAGGAGCAAAAGCAGACACAAGAACAAACCGCTGCAGAGTTGGGTCCCCTAAGAGGTGAGCTTAATAAACAAGTTACTAAAATATCTGAGGTACAAGAATCAATGACATTAAAAATAGCTGAAGTAGAGAAATCTGTTTTGAGTGTTGAAGAATCGCTGTCCACAAAAATATCTGACATAGAAGAAACCATGTCAAATAAAATATCTGCAGTAGAAATCTCAATGGCAAACATAAGAGAGCAGTTCCTGAAGTTACAACAAAAACAACTTTGTGAACAGACTGTACCAATGATAAAAACGGAGAAAGACACAGAAAATATGTCAATAGAGAAGGTCACCTCACCTGCGGTTGGGACAGTTCATGTCAAGGCCCCAACCTTTGATGGAAGCACACACTGGGCGACGTGTTTATGCCAATTCGAAGCTACTGCATGCGCAAATAATTGAACGGAGAAAGACAAGGCAGTTTCACTCGTTCTCTCATTAAAAGGACCCACGGCAGAACTACTACAGAAAGTGCCACCTGACAGCCAAAACACCTATGCCGAATTGATAAAAGCTCTGGAATTACGGTATGGTGATAAACATTTGCGAGATGTGTACTTGTGTACTGCACCCAGTTGAGAGCAAGGCAACAGCATGCCAGGGAGAGCCTTCAAGAGTTTGAAGCAAGTATAGACAGACTAATTAGACTGGCCTATCCTGAAGCGCCAGAAGATTTTTGAACGAGTTTTGCGATGCAGACATTTACTGCCGGTGTCCGAGATAACGAACTACAGCAAGTGTTACGAATGGCAAGACACCAGAACAATGCAGACGCCGTGGTACATGCTTTGCAATTTGAGGCCACCAAATCACCGTCTGCTTGGACAAGTCATAAAGTGCGCGCGCTAAAAGATCGCAACGGCACAGACAATGAGGAAGAAGAACAAGGAACAAAGACTCGACGGTCCACGCCACAGAATAAAATAAGAGAGGATGGAAGACTGAAGTGTTATAGATGTGGGAAACCTGGACATCTACAACGAGATTGTCGGGTTAGAATTCAGCAGCAGGGAAACGAGCAATAGTCGGTACAACAGGGTGTGTGCTGACTAACTGGAGGAACGAAGCCCCTAGACAATATGCAGTTTCTACACTTCAGAAAAATAGCAGGAGCTTGGTAGTTACCGGGTTTGTTCAAGAAAGGCCAACCTCGATTACAGTTGACACAGACACAACAGTTTCTATGTGCGCCCCGACGTGGTGAAAGATCTCAAGCCAATCTGGTGCCCTTGCAGCTTGCGAACAGCTACTGGACGGCCTGTAAAAGTGTATGGAAAAGTGGAGATACATCTACGTCTCGGTCGACTTGAGTTTAATCATCAAGTACTTGTTGCAGACATTGTGGATGAACCAATTCTTGGTGTGGACATTAAGAACACATACGGATTTATAGTCGAATTCAAAAACAATGTCTTGAGAATTGGAGGCAAAGAGGTAATGCTGTCAACAATGACGACAGCAGAAAAATCGATGGACGTCATAAACCAAGTGGCCGTAACTGTTCCGCCAAACTCCGAAAAGATCATCATGGTTAGAACCGAGGCAGATACTAGGGGCAACCAGTGCTCTATATTCGAACCCCATGTAGTCCGCACACCGGGCATACTAATTGCCAGAAGTTTAGTAAAACTTGACGAAACAGGAAATGTACCTATTAGAGTGGCGAATATTTTAGATCAAGCTATCACTTTACAAAGCAACATGCTCCTAGGCAAATTGACTCCTGTGGCCTGGCTAGCCGGAATGACGCAAAGAAGATCCAGTGCTTCGGATAATTCCAAATTACCAGAGGAACTGCAAGAATTATTGAACAGATCTTCTACGACCTGTCAAGTGGTGAGGTAAAAGAACTCGGACAGTTGTTACATGAATTCAAAGATTGTTTTGCAGTTCAGGGACAGTCACTGGGAAGAACCTGTCTTGTGCATCATCGCATCAATACCAGGGACACAACACCGACACACCAACCTCCTCAAAGGCCTCCATTATCTAACCACAAGACGAAATGTCTTGGTTAGTACAGGACATGTTGACAGAGGGAGTAATCAAACCTTCGTCAGGTGCTTGGTCTTCTCTTGTAGTGATGGCAGCGAAGAAGGATGGGGGGTTGCGTTTCTGCGTAGACTACCGGAGGTTAAATGACGTTACAAAGAAAGACTGCTATCCATTACCTCGCGTTGATGATACACTCGACACGTTGTCCGGAGCACAGTGGTTTTCCATATTGGACCTGAAGAGTGGATATTGGCAAGTGGGTCTTCATCAAGAAGACAAGGTTGCCACTTTCTCGACCCCCAAGTGGCTTATTCCAATTTAATGTCATGCCATTTGGACTCTGTAATGCACCGGGAACATTTGAAAGATTGATGGACCTGGTACTCCGAGGCCTGACATGGAAAACTTGCCTTGTTTATTTAGATGATGTCATAGTCATCGGGAAGACTTTCAAAGACCATTTGAAAAACCTTAAGGAGGTTCTAACTAGAATTCACTTTGCCCAACTGAAGCTGAGCCCGAGTAAGTGTTCTCCATCCCAGAAGGAAGTACAGTATCTGGGCCATCTGGTTTCGGCAGCGGGTGTTAGCATCGATCCTAATAAAGTAGACACCGTAAGAGACTGGCCAGTGCCGAAGAGTAAACACGAAGTTCGGAGTTTCCTGGGGTTATGCTCATATTACAGACGTTTTGTGAAAGGCTTCGCTACTATTGCTAAACCACTACATGAGCTAACAGAAATTAAACAAAACTTCCAGTGGTCGAGGGAGTGTGATCAAGCATTTAGGACTTTGAAAATTGCATTATGTTCGCAGCCAATTCTCGCTTTCCCATATTCCGAAGGGAAGTATATTGTGGACACAGGCGCAAGCAATACTGGTCTGGGAGCAGTTTTGTCTCATGTTCAAAATGGTGAAGAATGGGTAATAGCATATTACAGCAAGACACTTTCTAAACCGGAGAGAAATTATTGCATCACAAGGAGAGAGTTGCTGGCAGTCGTCCGAGCATTGGAGCACTTCCATAAATACCTCTATGGAAGAGAGTTATCACTACGTACCAAACATGCCGAGCTTGCATGGCTCTTAAGATTTAAAAATCCGGAAGGACAGTTGGCAAGGTGGCTTGAACGTCTGCAAGAGTACAACTTCAAGGTACAACATCGATGGGGGCACCTGCATGGTAATGTAGATGGCTTATCACGAAGACCGTGCCCGGAAGACTGCCAACATTGCCACAGAAAGGAAGAACAAAACTCAAGTGAACGTGTTCAAGCCATCACTAGATTTCCTGGCTGACGGCTGGACAACACAAGACTGTCGACAAGAACAGATGACTGATGAAGATATTGGACCGATCTTGACAGCAAAAGAGGAAAGTCGCCGCCCAGATTGGCAAGATATCTGCCATGGTTCCGAAGTGCTGAAGGGCTACTAGGCACAATGGGAATCTCTCCTTAGAAAACGGATTGCTGAAAAGGGCTTGGGAAAGTGTAGATGGACGAGACGTGGTCATGCAGTTGATAGTTCCCCGAAGTAAAGCGCAGTCTGTTTTGAAGGAGATCCATCATGGAACATCTGGAGTCCATCTTGGCGTTAACAAAACCCTTGACAAAATACGGGAGCGATTCTATTGGCTTCATCTTCGCCATGACGTAGAGGAATGGGTTCAGACGTGTGAAATATGTGCTGCAAGCAAGGGCCCACAAACCAGAAGCAGGGGAAAAATGAGACAATATAACGTTTTACTGCCTTTCGAGAGAATTGCCATAGCCATTGGTGGACCATTCCCAGTTACTGACGATGGAAACTGGTACGTCGTGGTTGTAGGTGACTACTTTACTAAGTGGATGGAAGCCTACGCAATTCCAAATCAGGAGGTTACCACTGTGGCAAAGCAGTTAGTTCACAACTTCTGTTGTCGTTATGGAGACCCTATGGAAATTCATACGGATCAAGGGAGAAATTTCGAATCAGGAATGTTTAAAGAATTATACCGTCTACTCGGAATTCGAAAGACCAGGACAACGCCTCTGCATCCTCAGTCGGATGGGATGGCTGAGAGATTCAATAGGACACTTGAGCAGCATCTTTCGAAGGTTGTTGACGAGAACCAAACAGACTGGGACCAACGTATACCACTATTCCTCATGGCGTATAGATCATCAGTACACGACACAACCGGCATGACTCCAGCAAAATTGGTGTTTGGGAAGGAGAGTCGTCTTCCTGGGGACTTAATGTTCGGATCACTTGAGACTCAGTCCCAAGAGCCACAGAACTATTCCTCACAATTAGAAAACCAACTGCGAGAAATGAATCGTTTGGTAAGAGGATGGCTGAAGATTGCCAGTGATAAAATGAAAACTTGGTATGACATTCGCAGCAATAGAGTGGGTTTCCAAGAAGCAGATCAGGTCTGGTTGTTCAACCCAAAGCGCCGTCATGGTCGCTGACCTAAGCTTCATTCTAACTGGGAAGGACACTACACTGTGAAAAAAAGAATCAACGATGTCGTTTATCGGATTCAACAGGAAGGGCAGAAGAAAGTTCAAGGTCGTCCACCTAGATTGCCTGGCTAAGTACTACTTCAGAGACGGTTTGCCAGTTCGGGACGAACAGGCTTAAGGAGGGGGTAGTGTTACGACATCACAGAAGAACAATCTACGTGTTTGTCGAATGTGCCAAAAGAATCTCGATGTAACGCGTGTGGCGTACGTGCTTGTCGACGCATTTTCCAGACGGTGCGAGAATTGATGTGGGCGCTCTCACTGTGTCATACTCCAGTTTCATCGTCTTAACTTTGCATGCTAATATATCTGCTGTGGTGAGTCACAAGCAAAACTGTCCTCTTGTGAAAGTACTTATGTTCACTTGTGTGTGTGCGCACGTGCGTGAATATTTTTTTCAAGTCACTTATGTCACAGATTGCTTGGATTATGATCTTTAAACAGTGTTAATAACCAAAGGCACTTGTAACACAGTTCTCCATGTTATACGATTGTTCAGTGCACACTCTCACTACAAATAATACCCGATGTGTACACACAATAATTAACAATTAATGCTTCACTAAATATCACTGTCAAGTAACACACTGAGTCACAACTAACTAACTGCAAGCTGCTGTATTTATAGGCAGCAGGAATTGTTAGGATGTAATAATATTTATGAAGGGTATCCTGTTGTTGGTAAAATAATTGCTCACCATCCAGAAGGCACAGAAAGGCACTTGTGCCATACTTCCACTTACATAACGCGTGCTGTGTCATGTAAGCCATACCATATTGCCTATTATCTCATTGTAACACTGCCTACTTCTTAACTTGTTTATTCTAAACTGCAAATTGTCATATATATTTTGATTTGAAACTCCTTTTTCCATCTCCAGAGCACTTTCTCTGTGACTCATAAATGCCTCTTCTTCAGTTTCACTTTGCTTTCCCAGTTTACCTCCAGTCTCGTGCATAATATACTCTTTAGCAACTTCTGCACATCTTTCCTGCACCCGGCATGTTCCCATCTGGGAGCTCTTTTATTCCATGTTCTTCTCGTAGTTTTTTGTGTCATTGTTCCAACATTTTGTTTACTGTGAGTAATTCTTCCCCTCCACTGATTTTTCCCCTAAGGTGCCTTCTTCAATCCAAGGATGAGTACAATCTTCTCGTCATGTACAATATACACACCACACTTTGCTAGATTTTGTTTTGATAAAAGAAGATTATCAGTCATACTTTTTAAACTTTATGCACATGCTTTTCTCAAGTTTTTGTCAGAACACTTGATCCAAATTAAGTGTTAGGTGAAAAAGTGATTTAAAAAAACTTCTTTACTGGAAATGTAATAAAATCAAAACAATAGATTATGGCCACAAAAAAGTAATAGAGTTGTAGTTAACCCATCCAAAAATTGCTGCACACACGCGTCTGTGCGTGTGTGTCTGCCTGCCCACCAACATTAGTGATGGACTAATAAAGGATGTGTTTTAGTAATTGTCATTTCATTTCTAAAAATGTAGTTAATGTTTTATAATTATATTTATGACTGAAATCGTTAAGATTAAGCAAAGTTCAAAGTTTATTTCAATTAATTGGTTCTCCCAGACATCTTACATCAATACCTAGTCTATCTGCTAATTTTGCTACATAGTTTTATCTCATAAATAAAGAGTGGTGGCATTTGTTTTATGATAAAAATAGTTACTATCTTTAGTATATAGTAATAAGTTCCAGTAATGACAGATTCTAGTATCCTCATGCCAAAATCAAAAATCACAACTACTGTTATATATTAACAGTGTTTTATTGTTACACAACATATCGGGTTTGAAGTTTTATAAAAAATAAAATAAATAAATAAATTACATTATTCGTTATTATGAAGCCTTTCAGAAACTGATTGTCTTTGTAGTAAGTTCTTGCTGACACTTGTTTTTTGAAAATAACAGTAATTCTTTTATTATGTGCCAATCCATTTTTGAAGTGAAAAATACAGTAACTGTATATTAGAAATAATAAATAGAAATTAATAAATTACTGTAATGCAGATTTTTATTTTATAATAAAAACTTTATTTACAAGTGTATGTGTGTGTGCTCACGTGCGCGCGCTCACTCTCGCAAATTTATATAATAAGATAAAAATTTAGTGAACCACCTAGTTATTCAAATGTTTTGGGATGGACCTGATTTTGTAAGGACTTCTGACAATTACTAAGATTTCACATAACAATAATGCTGATGTAAAATATAATTTTTATAAATGTGCTTCATATGATAATTAAATGAGAATGAAATGCATTTAATAACAAAAACAAGTATTTGCCAGTTAACCAAGCAAGTCAGATTTTATTATTGAATTGTTCAGCTGTTTCTCAGTGGAATGATTTTTATGTAATCCGTAAGTTGTTTTACTAATAAAATATTTATTTTTTCCCTTTAACATTTTATTATTATTTAATTACTATATTAATAGATTTACCAGCTTTAAACTAGGGTTGCCATCTGTCCAGGTTTTCTTAGACATGTTCCTGTTTTTCATGTGAGAAGGTAACATCCAGGGGAATTTATCTCCCAAGTCTGAGACTAGAAAATGTTTGCTAACGCTGATTGTAAGAAGCATGTTTCCTACTAAGAAACGACAAGTTAGTAACTCCTCCTCTAAAGTTATAAGAAACTATTTGTTTACTATTATGCAAATGAGCCATTTTATAGTATAACAGTAACGTATTGTAGACGTTGGTAACAAAATATAATGTCATTTGGTAAGCAAACAAAAAATAAACTAGATTTCTTTCTATTGTACAATCCATAAACAATACACAATTTAAAGTAGCCTATTAAAGTAAGATGGGGTGGTCCTTGCGGATCACTGGAATTCTGGACTCCCATAATGTAACAGAACTCATATTTTGTTTTTAAACTTTGTACTTTTCTATATGAACAGTTGGTTTTTAGAGGCTTTTATGCATGTCACAAAACATAAAGTTGATTGGAACTGCTAGGTTTGTGAGTGAGTGTATCATTAACAGTAAATTGTGACATCATGGGGGTCTGGCAGGTAACCTGCTTTACTTTAAAGTATGTTTTGTTTTGAGGATTGTCCAATAAAAGTATGTTTTTGTGTGATAATCCAACATCATGTCTTGATCACTTTACTTTGAGTTGCGTATTGTTTGTAGTTTGTAAAATAAAAGTGAATGTGTGTTATCTTTAAAGAGCATTGTTTTATTTATAAACAAAATAAATAACCACTTTTATATTGTTCTGTTACACCATATAAAATGTAAAACGTATTACCGGCTAACATTATAGACAAGTTTTACAATTTGCAATGGCGATGATGTGTTCAGAGAAATAGTTCATTCCATACATTTTGTTTATTTATAAACTTTTGTGTTTCGTTTTTTACCAGATTTTATTTTTATGTATTATACAAAGAATGTATTGTTAATATATAGACTTGCTTCAACATTGTTGTATGAAATTTCAGTACTTATCAGAACATTTTTGAATAACTAGGTGGTTCACTTGAAAGATAAGTATCTTCTTTTTTGTTTAATAGTAAAGTCAATCATACAATGTAGCATGATTTTAATAACAAGATACATTTGTCATAATGTATATGTATAATATACAAGGTCTGACAATTTTAAATTCACGAACTCATCCTAAAAAATATGCTTGCGTACCTAATTGCTAAATACTGCTGTGGTCACCTTCAAAGTACTCCCCTTTGTAAGCTATATACTGATGCTAGTGCCTGCTCCACCCTTCAAAACAATTTTGGAACTCTTTTTCTGGAATGGCCTTCAGAGCTTCCATCGTATTTGCCTTATTGTCCTTAATGTCATCAAAATGTCTTCCTTTCAAAACTTCTTTGAGTTTCGGGTAAAGAAAGAAGTTATTGGGGACAAGGTCAGGTGAGTATGGTGGGTGATCTAAAGTTATTTGTTTTCTGGCCAAAAGCTCCCATACAGACAGTGCCATGTGCACAGGTGCACTGTGCTGTTGCATGCCATGAGTTGGTGAAAAGTTCCAGTTGTTTGTGACTCACTTTTTCATGCAACTTTGCAGCACTCCCAAATAGTTGTACACTTGGTTAACTGTCTTCTTGGTGGTAAAAATTTATAGTGAACAATCCCTCGGATATAAAAAAGGTTATCAACAGCTTTTTTATTTTGACGACGGACTTTTTCAGTCGTGAGAAATCAGGTGACTTCCATTAGGCACTTTGTCACTTTGTTTCAGGATTGTATGCGAAGATCCAGGTTTCATCACCTGTGATTATTCAGCCAAAACATCGTCTTGCCTCTCCAACAGGTCTGTGCACAGTTCAATCCTCCTTTGCTTTTGTTCATCGGTGAACTCCCTTCAGACTATTTTGGCACACACCTTGGCATGCCAAGGTCTTCAGTTAAAGCTTTCCACAGTTTCCATATCAGTGTTCATTTGGTCACTGTTCTCATGGGTAGTCACTGATGTGCACGCACAATTTGATAAATTTTAGCAATATTTTTGTCTGTTCGGCTCGTTACTGGCCGCCCTACCCTTTCTTTATCAGTCACTTGTTCCCTCCCCTCAGAAAACCGTTTAATCCATTTGTACACCAGTGTTTTCTTCATGCCATTCTTGGCGTACATCTGCACTAACATTTCCCATATTTCACTCCCATTCTTGCCCAGTTTAACCAGAAATTTGATTTTGTTTGTTGCTCTAATTCCAGCTCAGACATTTTCATAACAGTGCGCGTGCGCGCACACACTCATACACACACACACAAGCACAACAACAATGCACACCAGTCAGCGCAATTCCACCACGTATTAATGAGACACTGAAATACCAAGGTTATGAAATCTTACAGACCTGCTTGTATACAGAGTGGCGAGTTCGTGAACTTAATTGTCAGAACTTGTACATGTCAGGAGAATAGTTTTTAACTGGAAGGAAATAAGGTAGTCTGAAAGAATCAGTATTTGATAGAACGGTATGAAAAAGAAAATATTCTGTAGTCAACATTTAGGATAATTGAAATTTTGAGAGGAACCACAAAAAATAATCAGAAGTAGCAAAAACAAAGATAAAGATAATATGAGGGAAGTCTACCATCAATTTAGAAAGAGCTGAATTGATGGTAGCTGCTTGCTTGATGGAATGCTGAGAGCAGCTGCTTGGAAACTTACATAGACACCACAAGTTTATTGTAAGCTGTTATGTTGAGAATTGGTAAGAAAATTAGATATATAATTATTGAAATAGATACAGTAGGCCCTTTATAATTTGGCACATTCAGAATTTTGAAAATGCCAAATTACCTAATATTCTGGATTATTGATGACCTTTTGCTGAACTCAAATGAAAGACTTGGAGAGTGTGATTGAGAAAATAAATACCACAAGGTAACATAAAGTCAGTGTTACTTCTTTGCCACTTTGTTATATTATACTGTAAACACAAACAGTAGTGGCGAGTTCGCGAACTTAATTGTCAGACCTTGTACATGTTGTCAGGAGAATAGTTTTTCACTGGAAGGAAATAAGGTAGTCTGAAAGAATCAATATTTGATAGAACGGTATGAAAAAGAAAATATTCTGTAGTCAACATTTAGGATAATTGAAATTTTGAGAAGGAACCATAAATAATAATCAGAAGTAGCAAAAACAAAGATGAAGATAATATGAGGGAAGTCTACCATCAATTTAGAAAGAGCTGAATTGATGGTAGCTGCTTGCTTGATGGAATGCTGAGAGCAGCTGCTTGGAAACTTACATAGACACCACAAGTTTATTGTAAGCTGTTATGTTGAAATTGGTAAGAAAATTAGATATATAATTATCGAAATAGATACAGTAGGCCCTTTATAATTTGTCACATTCAGAATTTTGAAAATGCCAAATTACCTAATATTCTGGATTATTGATGACATTTTGCTGAACTCAAATGAAAGACTTGAAGAGTGTAATTGAGAAAATAAATACCACAAGGTAACATAAAGTCAGTGTTACTTCATTGCCACTTTGTTATATTATACTGTAAACACAAACAAAATGCAGAAGAATAAGGTACGATTTTAACATTTTGTATTAAACTGCACAGTACTGCAGTGTTACAATAGATATGTAAAGAATATAGTACATAAATACAAATTTCAGACATTTGTAAAAAGTAATTTTATATTGATTTATATCTTCTGGCTTGTGTGACTTGGTTATTTTAAAAAAAATTAATTTCTTGAAATATGTGATTGTGGCACCTAAGGTCTGTGCTGTTGGTAGTGGTTTCCGAGGAGTCCCGAACCATGCAGGACTGTTGGGCTTGCTGAACCATAAGACACTGGAGTACCAAGTGTTTATTTTTGTTATCTTGAGTACCAGAATATATGATATGGTACAGTAGTACTAATCAGAAGTAGTTATAAATTCAGCTGGTAGATTGGAATCACCAGTGGAGTTAACAAAAAGGAGAAATTCTTCTATCTACTCATGTTTTATAGATAAAATATGTTATATCGATTGAATACCTTATGTTTAGGGTTATGAGTATATATATAGTAAGAAACAAGTTGAAAGAAGATCTACTGCAGGTTTCTTGCTGAAGATAAAATGGTGTAATTGGATGAAATCAAATGGGAGGACCTTATGTAAGATTAGAAGTCAAGCTGAAGCCGAAAAGCTAACATAACAGAACCTCTTCCTTTAGCAAACAAATTTAAGAAAATGAGAAGAAATGTTTGTGGGAAAAATAAAATCCATTATTAGTGTTAGTTATGAAGTTAAAGTTAAAATTCGGGTTTCATATCTAGTGACAGTAATACATTAAGTGTGCTATAAAGTGTATAAAAACTTTGTAAAAATGCTGAGTGTGTGTATGTGTTCTCCTACTTTGATTATCTCAATTTGTTACGAACCGCTATTCAACTATTTTTAAGCAGTTATGTTTAAAAGGGATTTATGTAATTTATATAAAAGTAAACATGATGTAAATACAGAAAAAAGAAAACATTTGAGTAATAAGTTTCAGTTGATGGACTGATTATTTTATTAATTTGCTTATTACACTTTCAGGTATGCTATCACACTATGGTATTTTGATGCAACAGAACGGGAAGAAGCTTGCCGGCGGTACCAAATGGAGAGTACGTGTTGTCTGCTTACTCCTACAACAAATACTAGCAAACCAATCCTCACTAACTATCGCTGCTAACAGTTATTGCTTAGTTCCTTTGGGACACAAGGAATGACATGATCTGCTTAAAAACCACAAAAGAACATGAAGGAAAAAGTGATCCAGGCTTTTTAATTTTTATTTCAATGTACAGCCGTGTAGTAACTGCATTTTTCTACTCGAAATTTTAACACTAGATTTTGTTAACAAGTCATTGTTTTTGTAAAATATATTTTGAATAAATACGAAGAAGTGTGTTATGATTTTCTTAAATATTTATTGATTTTAGTATGCTACAAACAGACTCTGAAGTTTTATTTGTAATTATCAGTAGGTGACAAATTTTTAAATAGTGCTTTACTATTAAAGTATAATTTAGAAAAATTTACAGTGTGACCAATACGTAGTATGTAAAATCAAAATACTTATTTCTTAAAAAGTGCCTTGGTTTATTCCTTCAGTTGTCGAGTTACAAATGGAGTTCCTATAGCACTAATTTTATGTGTACGCACTTATGGCAGTGTATCGTTTGAATAAATTGCTAAAATTAGTAATAAAAAATGAAAATTTTCACACAGTCCGTGTAATAGAAAGTTCATTAACATGTCTGTTGTTTGTCAGATATTAACACTTTATCTTATTTTTTTGTTGTGATTAATTTTATTTTTGTTGTGATTAATTTTATTTATAGTATTAGTATTTGTGTCATGTACTTTCAGACATGGTTTTAACTAATATAAATACAATCAGAATTAATTCCAGTTAATATTGTAAATGCCAGTTTACATAATCTTAGTTATATGGTAAGCATTTTAAATGGGTAAATAAATATTTAAGGAAACATTACCAGGCTTATAATTTTTTTTAAAAGGGAAATTTTTGTAATGTATTTACAAAATTATGTTAGCTTGTTATTTTATGGTGAATTGGTTTCTTTATTGATCCAGAATTGTTAAAGATTTTTTTTTTTAAGTTTGTTTTTTTACAATAAGAGAAAACTGTTTTTTAGCATTGCATATTGATTGGGTCATGGCAGACATTTCTTTCCTGTTTCCCATACTTTTCTACATTGTGATACACATAAGAATTTTTTTGTCTTTTGTTGTATGATAAATAACATTGTTAATGATTAAGTATGTTTTAACATTATTATTATTGTAACAATGAATGTACAATATTTTTAGTGTCTAACGTGCATAATATGTAAAATGTAGTTAGTTTTTATTACCATAATTTGTATATACTTTTTTGTTCAAGCTTTGATTGGAACTGTTCTATTTGAGAAGAGTTTAATATGATTAGTTGGTATGGATAATAATACCTGTTGTAGATATGGTTGTAAATCACTGCAACAGAGTATTTTGTTGATATATGTTAATTTCATTTTACTTTACATGTCTTGAAATTTTTAACTAAATATCAATATCAAATATTTTTATGGCCTGTATAGAAGGTATCATTAAATTGGCTGAAATTGTACTACAGACTTTCACCTAATTTAGTTAACCTTAATTTAGATCGGGTTAATTTACAAAGATGCATTTAGCTCCCAATTGTCTTGGAGTGAATAGTGAAGGATTGTAATTTTTTAAATACTACAAAAAAATAAATTGATAGAATTATCGAAGAGAAGAATATCTTTTTACACGAAGAATATCTTGCAACATAATGCTGACTTGACAATGAGGGTTTGATTGAGTGTTTAGAAAGAGAATATGATAGTCAGTTACCTAGTAAACAAAAATTGATGCCTGACTGTTAGTAGCCTATTACACTATGCAACTAATTGCATGCAACTCGCATGCGCATTCTGTGGACAATAAACAAATTTCATGACATGGGCCGGAGGATTTTACTGAAACAAAAACCAAAATAAAAACATGCAATTTTGTCTAAATTTCACTCACTGAAACCATATAGCTATGTCTTATAGAATGAAAATTTTATTGCATGCTGAAAATTTCAATATATGCATATTAAAAAAGAAAGTTTCATGATATGGGACCGCCTTAAGGCTCTGTTCTTGAAAATTATATCTTGAAAGTTATAGTTAAAATGTGTCTAAAACCGTCCTCAAACTTCAAGGAACACAAACATGAAGAATTTTTTAGTCAGATCAGTAGTTTGTGAGGTTAGCCCAGATAGAAACAAACTTTACCTCTTTATGATAGTAGTATAGATGACACGCTGACTCTACTACTGATTGCAGAGCAGTTGACACTGGTTTTGCTACCCTGCAACTAGTTTCCCTTAGCCTTGAAATCTGTTGCATGCAATCAGTTGCGTAGTGTAATAGAGGCTTAACATATAATTTTTTAATCAATTTCAAAATAAGTGCAGTATTTTACCTATTATCACTCAAAAGTATTTGAAATATTTTTGTATAAAATTGGATGTATTTATAATAAATAATTCCACCATAAGTGTAAGCTAGTATTATGTATTTATTGTTCTTTCAAACAGTATAACCTGTCTTTACCATTTACAAGTGTTAGAAGAAAGTCTGGAATATCTATGATTTTTTTTTAATTACTTATGGATCTTATCCCTTCAAATATTCCGGATATCCTGAGGTTGTTTGAGTAGAAATGGCTCTTTACACTCACAATAACTGTTTTAAGGTGACATCGTACACCCAAAAATAATTTTTTTGACAATTTTGTATTATTATTCTACATGTTTTTCTGAACAAAATAGTGTATCATTCATGGTAATCCGATAGACATAAGTACTATTTTTATTTTTTTTTATACAACGCTGCACACATCGTGAAAGTGGTAAAATCGCTATGCAACTCCCAGTTTTGTACCATGTTTCTCTCAACATTCTTTGGATGTTTATTTATTTATTATAGTAGTACGTAGTTTACATTTTGCTAAAAATTTCATTTTACATGTTGGCTATACTGATTCAAGTCAGCTGATACAAATCAAAACAACAAAACATCTGTTCTGTTTGTACTGAATGTGCTATTGTGTTTTGATATGTCTGTGGTAAAAGTTAATTTTGATTGATAAAAGTGGTTCCATGTTCTTCACATAATGGGAAGGTCCACTAAATTGTTCAAAAAACGAATATTTACTGGTAATCAGTATAAAAAGGCAGTGCATGTATCGCAAACTTATTCAAGTAGACCTAACCTAGAAGCATCTAGTCCTAGCCTTCAAAGTGAAAAGAAAGCTCATTGTGCATCTTTTACAAAGTTAAACTCTGGTATCAATGAAGAATTTCTGCATATTAATAAACCTTCAACTTATTTGGTTTTAGATATTGACATTTTATGCAATCAATTGAAATCTTTTGTTGTTTGTAAAAACTGTAGTGTTGGAAATGTTACATTGAAGGAAGACAGATAAGAGGATGGGTTGTGCAAGTCAACTTTTGTTATGTGCATTTTATCATTTAATAAAGGTGCATTGAGTAAGGTTGATGTCTTGAAGGCACTTGGACTTAAATACAGTGATAACTGCAAGGTGCAGCTACAGCAAATAGATATGAAAAGAATACGAGAAGCTGAAAAAAAAAATTACAGAACTCAAAAAAACTAAGAGACAGAAGCAGAGACATGAAAAAAGGAAGAAGGAAGAAAGTGAAGAAACAAAAGACTATGAATCAGGCATGTTTTAATATAATTTTGTTGATTATTCATGAATAAAGGTATATTTTAAATTAAAACGAGTTTCCTGAAAAATTACCTTATTTTACTACAAATGTACCTTTATCTCAAAACGTACATGAGATATTCACTTAAAATTTTTACTGTAGTTGGCGGATACCTACATACATATGCTGAAGCAAAATTATTTAAATGCGTGTACTGAAAAAATAAATACAAACATATTTTATATAAAAAAAAGTTTTTTGGAACATTTTTCAAAAAATAGGTTTAGTACAAAAAAAATGTCTTTCAATGTTAATTTTGCTTTAGTAGTTATAGAAGCTAACTAAGAAAATTGTTTAAAAATTTCAGACTTTTATCTTTTACAGTTCTTGAGAAAAAGGTACATGAACTTTGCCAAAATAACATTGCCAGTATAGAGAGTACGATGTCATCTTAAGAAGGAGACCAGAAGTCAAGTTTCAATCCCTTTATGTTCAGGAGTTTGAAGAAGAATGCTGTAAACCTTGCTAATAACTATTACACAAATATTAATACCAATTAAAACAAGCTCCTTGATTTTCTGTCTTTTATGAAACTAAAAATTTTCAGGTTGTGTGTGTGTGTGTGTGTGTGTGCGTGCGTGCGTGTGTGTGTGTGTGTGTGTGTGTGTGTTCTTACACATATGCATAGAAGTGGGAGGATATTTGAGGAGAACACTGATATTTTCACTCCTCATCTCTACCCAAAGTATCAGGAATCTACAGTAAATTAGAAGTGCTTTGTCTGATTCTACTGCCAACCTTTTTCTAAGGACTAAAAGCTCATGCCGCATTGATTTTTGCTTCTGAGACTGTAATCTTATAGTCGTTTGCTGTGAAAGTCATGATTCACAAAACATAGTCACAAGATTTGAGCAACTAATTCACAATATAATACAGTATTGTATAGGATAAACTTAGATAACAAATCAAATGTTCCATAACTAATTCCCAAAATGTTAATAAGAGGGTATCAATTTCAGAAATCTTCAGAGAAGAAACATTACATCTCCATAAGTATAATTTTAATCATACAAAATATTCTTATTAGTGTACACATTGTTTTTATATATATGATCACTCATTGTTATAATTTTATTTTTATATTTTTATTCTATATTTGTTTATTTTTGTTTGTTTGTATAGTTGTCTCCAGCGGAATATACTAAATGTAAACAAGTAATTATATTTATTTGTTAACTACGCAGAAATGGAATTGTAACTGCAACGTTCATTATAAGGCTCATTTATGTTCAAAACAGTATAAAATTAAGTGAGTACAGATATAACTTATGTTGTTTGAATAAATAAGAAACAGATTTATCTGAATTACGTGCCTATGTAAATAAATTCAGGTATCTGAATTCAAATGCATAAACAACATTGTGATATGTTCTTTAAATTATTATAATAAGAGAGTCTGTACATATTTGCAAACATAACTACTGATTTGTGAATTACCATTGAAAGTATAAGAGTATTGTTAATTCTGCAGGCATTAGTATGTCAAGTAGCAGCAATGGTGAAAGTGAAAGCTCAGTAAGAACATTTTGTACAGTCTTTTTTTTTACATTGAAACACAAAATAAGTGTTAGATTCAGTTATGAATTATATCCATGGCAGTTGATTAAACAGTTAGCATCTTCCAGATATGTTTTGGATTGATTGATTGGATTATGAAGTAATCAGTAATCTACGTGGAATTTTATGATTCATCAATGTGTGAAATATTCTTACAGAGCTCTCGTTAGCTTTTCTTTTCTGTGTTATTGTTTAATGAAAGTTGTATTTTTGTTATGTTCCGTATATTAACAGGACATGTTTTTGTCCAGGCAGGCAAAACCTTTCAGTCGACTTGACATTATTAGTGATGCCTCACCTAGTGTGTAAAAGTTCCATTAAACTGTTTTTCATTTCTATACAACCACTGCACTAATATTTCATCCTGCTAAATCTCTGTTATTTCAATTGTTTACTTTTCAACACTTGTCTGACAACTGATGTAAACATGTCATACTCCATGTTACTTTTTTGGGGTATTTCAGAAATTGATTTTCATTTACTTGTTCCTTAACCATAGTTCATCAACTTTATGTTGTAAGAAGTAATGATGAAAATAAACAACTTTATTAAATGTAATCATGAGAAGTTCATACCCATATCACCAGTACCCATGGGTTATTTACTGATAATAGTAACAAGTGCTAAGCCAAACCAAAATGGCAACAACAACAAATTTACAGCTCTTTACAATTTAAGAATCAAGAACAACTTCTCAGGAAAACAGAAATATATTATGAGGACATTAAGACAAAACAAGGGCCTAATTGATCATTAATATGAATTAAAAGTCAATAACTTTGATTCAAGACACGTGTACATAGTGTGGTGATGTAGGGATACACTATGTACACCTGTGTCTAGAATCAAAGTTATTGAAACCAACTTGTATTTGGTAATAAGTAAAAATAGAGCTACTCATTCCTCTATTAAAAATCCCCCCCCAAACCATTACAATAAAAAGGAAACATACGAGGGGGTACCCAAAAAAACCGGAATAGCGCTGCAATTGGCGGAGCTTACATAGTACACATTTCTCTCGCTAGGCGAGCGTAGCGCAACTCGTTCCGAGTTCAGTGCCGTCATTGTTGTCGCCTGGGAAGGTTGTGTCCGGTCACAGTAATTCGTTTTGTAAAAGCAGTTTTGCTTGCTCCTCGTTTTTTGTCATGGCGGATTTAAGTGAACTGTTGTGAAATTTTGCTTCCTGCTTGGGAAAAACGCCGCAGAAACTGTTGTGATGTTGAAAACAGCTTACAAGGATAGTGCTATGGGAAAAACTCAAGTGTACCAATGGTTTTCTCGTTTCAAAGAGGGTGAAATGTCAATTGATGACAAACCTCGTTCTGGACGTCCGTCAACTTCCAGAATTGTCGAAAATGTTGAAAAAGTTCATGCAATCGTCCTTGAAGACTGACGACGAACCATTGAAGAGATTAGTAAGTTATCTGGAATAACTTGGAGCTCGGTTCAGCGAATTTTGTCAGAAGATTTGGGGTTGAGAAGGGTCACTGCAAAATTTGTGCCACGGGTCCATTTCAGTGTGCCAGTTTTTAGCAAAAAACAACATGACTCCCTTGCCCCACACCTCTTACTCACCTGACCTCGCTCCATGCGATTTCTTCTTGTTTCCGCGAACGAAGAAGGGACATGAAAGGACAACGTTTTGACGACGTGGAAGCGGTAAAGAAAAAAACGAGGCAGGAGCTGTCGTCCATCACAACAGACGAGTTTAAAAAACGTTTCCAGGAATGGGATCGCAGATTGGACAAATGTATTAAGTGTAATGGAGAGTACTTTGAAGGTGATAAGGTTGTTTTGTAAAAAAAATTAAATACATAGCTTTAAAAAAAAATTCCTGTTATTTTTGGGTACCCTCTTGTATAACACAACTATTAAAAGATCCTTGTATAATCATATAAGATTACTCCAATACATATATCAAACACTTGCCAGAAAAAGATGAAGGATGGCATTGTGTAAACCAGCTTAGAAGAATGGGATAAGTTCTGCTTTAAAGGGGACTGAAAATATGAAATTAGAAAATCCAAATATCACCATAAGAAAATACAATCAAATAAAAAATAAAAACAAAACTCTATCATGCCTGTAAATTGTGGCAGTTAGTAAAGATACGCTGATAATATAGAAGGTAATGTGTATGGACATGAATAAATGGTGTGTAAAATTTTAAAAATAAATGCTATAGGTAATGAGTAATTATTAAACATTATAGGGTTACAGAAAATATATCACATGACAATACTACTGCATGATATCAAGCTGAAAATAATGATAAAGTTAATGAGTAATCAAATAATACTGGTATTTGACAATACTTCAGAAATATTTGATGTGAAACAAATGAAGAGTATAAAGGGTAGTGTGTACAGATTATATCAATATAGTTATTAAAATATTGAAAGAATATACTCAAACTGATACTTCCACATCGTTTTTGTATGTGCTGGAAACAAAAAGTAAATTCTAAAAGTGTGGTTGATAACCACAGTGAAGCTACTTTACAAAAAAAGGGGTAGGAGACCACGAGTAGATAGGAATAAATTTAATCAAAACATAATGTAAGTTACAGTTAGTCCTTGTTTAATTTTGGAGTTACATTAAAAAAAATATAAAACAAGACAATCTTTTATATAGAGACAATAGCAAGCGTAGAGGTTAAGTTCGAAAATACAAAATCTAATTTATTAAGATTTAAGTTAACATACAGCAAACAAACAGTGAGAGTGAAGTTTTACATAGGCGTACAGTACTTGTACATGTTTTTACCCATTAGTTCAGGCTACACAATTTTCACCATTCTTTACATGGATCATAAAGTCACACCTGGGAACAGAAGCAGAATCCCATTCCATCACATTTATCAGCCTATTTTCCTACTTCATTTTCTGCTTTAAAACTACTGTAGAGTTGACTGTTTTGTTGTGTTTTCGTTTCATACAGTACATACTGTGTCAGCACTAGTATAGAAAAAGCCTATACTGTAGCACAAAACAGATTTTGAAAAGGCCACTCATGCATATATGCTATTGTTAAAATTCAGATAGTAATAGAGAAACACAAAAGCTTTCATAGACTGTTAGAAGGCTTCTGATGAGTTCAGTAGGAACAGGTTTTAGGATGTATTAAAAAGAAGGATTTTTCAAACACCACACTAAGGTAGTAACAAGACTATATATTTCACGCCATTATAGTTTTATAGTAAAAGTTACACAGCACATGAATGTGTGTGTGTGAGGAAGAGTATATCATTATATATCATTCTAACATAAATATGTGCTATTGCCCAATGTCAGCTAACGTGGTTGGAACATCTTGCCCATATCGGTGACAGCCACATCCCCAAACAACTATTGAATTACAAAGGTTTTTAAAAAATATATAACACTTGGTACGTTTCACAGTTTTTATTTAACTCTGACAGCTTGGAATAGCTTAAGCTATTCCAAGCTGTCAGAGTTAAATAAAAACTGTGAAACGTCTTTATATATTCATTAAAAACCTTTGATTAATATGTTTCACCAAGTGCCCGAGTCATCAATCAATATTGTGAACTATGGAATTACAAGGGTCATTCAATAAGTAACGAGACAAATTGCTCTAGCTCAAAAACTACTTGATAAATCAATACGATACTTTCAGGAGTACAAGTTGGCACCTTGTAATGACTTCTGATCAGCTGTTTAATAAAATTTCATAAACATAATCTCTAATTTACTCAGTCAACAAAGGCGAGTCCACTTGATAATTGCACCGCGGAAGAACAACGTTCAGTGATTAGATTTTTAGTCGCAGAAGGTGTCAAACCTTCTGAAATTCATGAAAGGATGTCAAAAGTGTACGGAAATCATTGTTTGCACCGTTCGAACATTTACAAATGGGTAGAACAGTTTAAAAGTGGCCGTGCAAATGTCAGCGATGAGCAGCGGCGTGGCCGACCGGTCGAAGTTTCAACTCCCTCACTTGAAACTTATTCAATTGACTCAATTGACACGCTTATTCAGGCTAACAGGTGTATAACTGTTGAAATGGTTGCTGAAGAAGTGTCAGTAAGTGTTGGTACTGTCCATAAAATTATTCAGAATAAGCTGCAATACAAGAAAACCTGCACAAGATGGGTGTCAAGACAACTTACGGATGCCCACAAAGAAACCAGGCTTCAAATCTGTAGACAGTTGAAGCACGTGGTTTAACTGAAAAAGAATCATTTTTTGAAAGAATTGTTATGTGCGGTGAAACCTGGATCCACCATTTTCAGCCGGAATCGAAAAGACAAAGCCTTGAATGGAAGCACACCAGCTCTCCCACTCGAAAAAAATTCGAGATGCAGCCATCAGCAGGTAAAGTCATGTTGAAAATCTTTTGGGACTTTCAAGGACCTATTTTCTGTGATTATTTGGAAGACCAATGAACAATCAACAGTCACTATTACAGTGATATGCTGGAAAACAAGGTAAAGCCTGCCATCAGGACCAAATGTCATGGACTCTTGACAAAAGGCGTGATTCTCCTTCAAGACAACGCTCGCCCACACACGGCTCAACTGATCCAAGAAATACTTACAAAACCAGATCTCGCTCCATCAGACTTTTTCTTGTTTTAACCCCTTAAGGAGGCACTACGCGGGAAAAAATTCATGTGCAAAACTGGGTCCGTTAGCAACCCACAGAATTTTATGCCAGGGGCATTCAGAAGTTAGAGAAACGATGGGATAAGTGTATTACAGTTGGGGGGGGGGGTATGTTGAAAATTAACCATCACTTTGTATTGATTCAATAAACGAGTTTTAAGCTAGAGCAATTTGTCTCGTTACTTATTGAATGACCCTCGTATAAGTCAAAAAAACTAAGAATGTGGGGCGTTCAAAGAAGTAACCAGATCCACACTATCTGCTTGGGACCAGAACAAACCAATTTTGGTTTAATCCTTGCTGAAGATGATGATGATAAATATATTCCAGTCACTTCAGTTTTTAATGTATATGTTGACAATCGTAATAAATATTGAAAAATAAAAGTTTCTAAAGGGATTCAACAACTCACCTCGGTACTCTGCTTATTGCAAATTTTCAAACATCCTTACATCATTAGATAATACTGTGTTATCATTACAAAAAAATCATATTTTTAATCTCATAACTAAATAATATAACCATGAGGAATGTAAATACTATACAAAATTATATCATTTAAAATGAAATAAAAACAAGATACAAGTATGAAAATCTTTTGAACAGGTTTGCTATTTTGAATATACAGAATGGAAGATAGTATGAACCTAATTGAGATGTACCTTACAATACTGTGAATAAGTCTTGTAGTACCCAATACATAAAATACCATAAAATTTAAATACAATTCAAATTCTATACAAAAATTACCATCTTAAGCCTATTATATGGTTGCAAACTATGGTTAAGGAAAAAGGTGCGTCAGAAATTCTAGCACAGAAATGAAGGTTTTGATAGTTATTAGTGAACCAGATTAGGACACAGAAATAATAATACAGTAAACAAATATTAGTAAATCAGTAGACAGTAAATGAATGTGACAACTGGTACTCTTGTATTCAGTGAATGGAAGAATACAGTCTAATATGTCTGAAAATAAGCTATAAATCTAGAGGACACCCTACTAAAAGATGGACAGTAGTGCCAGAACTGGCTAGAGAAACTTTTTTTAAGTTGACAATGACAAATATTCTGTTAAAACCATTGACATTTTCATTATACAAGTTTGTTAAATACAAGAAAAAGAACATACATTTCTAGAAGGAAAGTAAACTAAGTAACTAAACAGTAAACTCTAATTCATAACTTATACACGTATTTTCTTGCATCCAAGCGGAGCTGAGTCACAATTTTATTATAAATGTCTTCTGCGTGCAGTTTATTGGCAAATTGACATAAGCGACTGCAAAAAGAAGCCAAAATGTTAAATTTTACAACATCCGTATTATCTTTGTTTCTGATCTTTACTGTATATAATTTATTGTACCAGTGAACAATTTATACTTTAGGCAAAACTTATGTACAGTGGAACTTGGTTATAACGTCATTGAAGGGACCAAAAAATAATGACGTTATGTCCGAGTGACGTTATAAAAGAGTCGTTATAAAAGACCCTTTTTAATCACTAGTAAGGAAGGAGAAATAAAAAAAAGATCTTTGCATTATTAACATTATTCGTGATATTTATTCTAAAGTTTACAAACTGCATTTCATTTATACAAACAGCATGAAGAATATTTTAAAAGATCAAAAAGAAAGTACATGTAACGTACATTTAGGCTTACTGTCGAAAGTAATCCGTAATTTTCTTTTGAACGCTCCTTTCTGAAAAATAAATTCTTTCTGTTGTGCTGTGGAGATGCTGCGCTGCATTGAACGTGTCGTCAGACTAAAGCAGTAAAGTCGTGAAAGAGTTTCGACGGCTCTCATTGCTTCCTGTACTGTTGGACAAACGATGTCGGCATCCTCCTCTTGCTCAGCATCTTCAACACTATCTTCTGCTTCTATGTTTTTTACTTCCGCGATAATTTCTGCGTCACTCGACACTTGGAATGTTTCTACTTGGTCATCCACTGATGCATAGGAATCAAGTTCATTTCCAAATTCATTTACGTCGAATTTCTTAATCCACTCCGAGAGCAGCAAGTCTTCTTCATCATCATCGGGTAAATTTTCATGTACGAGTTGTGCTTTACTAAAGCATTTTGCTATCGCCTTCTGTGTTACAGTCTTCCAAGAGTCGTCTAGGAATTGTATTGCATCTAAGAGTGAAATTGTGGCAGGTTGCGCCGTGTCCATACAGAAAATAATTTTTTTTTAAAGTTGCTTGTGGTAGTGACACTTTAGGCTTCTAATGACGCCTTGGTCCATAGGTTGCAGGACACTCGTACAGTTGGCCGGTAAGAAGACCAGATTAATGTTTGTCAAATTTAACTTTGGATGGGCTGCACAGTTGTCAACTAGAAGTAGAATTTTTCTGTTTTTCGATGACAGTTCTTTATCCCACTTTCTTAGTTCATCTTCAAAAATACTAGAAGTCGTCCACGCTTTTTTGTTGGCAGTGTAACTTACAGGAAGTTTTTTGATGTTTTTAAAACATCTAGGATGCAAACTTTTCCCGATAACTAAAAGTTTCCTTTTTTCGGTTCCCGTCATGTTCGCACAAACAAAAACTGTAACTCTTTGTTTAGAGAGCTTCCCACCAACGCACTTTTCATTTTTAAATTTGAAGTCTTATCTGGAGTTAATTTATAAAAAATTCCGGCTTCATCATCCATTAAAGATGTCTTCATCTTTATATGATCGTCTAATTTCTGGCCAAGTGTTACGCACCCAATCGCCTGTAATGTTCAGATCTACGCATTTTGCCTCACCACAAATTTTTGCAAAGGAAATCGAGTGTCGGGCCTTAAATCGATCTAGTCATCCATTGGAGCACGTAAAATCAATACCAAACAATTTTCCGAATTCTGTAGCTTTCTCTTTCAGAATTGGTTCACTCACAGTAATATCTGAACATCGGCACTGTTTGAACCATTTCAATAATGCTGCATCCACATCACCATGTTCGCATTTCCTAATTTTTTTAATTTTTTCTCCATCTTCCTCAAATTTTTTTAAAATTTTGTCCTTGTTTTTTAAAATTGAACCTACAGTAGAATTCACTAAAACAAACACGGCATACATCAGCTATTTTACGTCCGCTTTCATATGATCTAATTACACGTACTTTCTCTTGAATAGACGGAACCTTTCTTTTTGTACTAGAACTTGCCATGATTACTGTATAAAAATGTAGACCTACGTATACAATTCTATAAACAGTGGCTACCGAAACTTAAGTTATAAAACACACAAAAGAAACTGTAACAGTACGAACAGATACAGAAACAATAACAACCAAAAACAGAGACGAGACTACGTGTAAAGAATACTGTACAATAAATACTGTAACAGTGTGGCGTGAACAATAGCCTCGAGACGTGCAGTGCTACTGACCCGGTGAGAGTGGTGGGGAGACATGTCAGTCGCCAGACACCGGCTGGCGCCGGCAGTCCTGTTACAGTGCTTATCGCTTGCATACAATGTATGTCTGTAGCCATGGGCATAGCACGCGCGCACATATACTGTATACGTTTATATGAAATTTAGAGTAAAATATCTGAGAAATTTTTGACGCTATAACAGAGTAGTACAATATTTAGTGATGTTAAAACCGGGAATTTTTATAATGTTAAAGATATCAGTTTGACCGGACTTATGACAAAATAACGCTACACCCGAGTTGACGTAACAGCCGAGGCCGTTTATGTTATAAGTTACCAACTGTGATATCAAAGTCTGCTAATCACAAAACAGAAATTAATAATAATACATAAAGAGAACCAATAATGTAAATAATAAGTCATTAAAAACTATATCTCAACGTATATTGCTTGAGGTTTATTACAAATATAGTTTCTATAAAAAGATGTTATTTTGTATTATTTTTCTGTTACTAAGACCAAGATCAAGCACATTAATTTTGAACTGACATAATTCCAAGTGGAGCCGAAATCTATTATTGGTAATATTTTGTAGGATTCTGTCTGTTTAACCAGTTTTCAAATCAGTCACTACCACAAGAGATATTAATGTTAAAATTTGGATGTGATAAGTAGCACTGATCAGTGAGAATTAAGTTTGCCAGTTGTATATATTCAGATCATGCTGAGACAGTGAAAAAACCGTTTTTAATTTTAATGCCACAGTTGTAATGCCTTAATTTTTAGGTATTAAGGCAGAATAAATTTTCATCTCAAACAACTTTGATGTCCAGTTTTGCTATATACAACATTACCATCTAAGTGTCAATATAAAGTTACAGGCCAGATAAAACTAGAATAGGATTTTACCTTATGTAGGTGGGGTAAGGAGAACAGCTCGTGACCAGTCAACATCTACTAACCATAGCCATGTTTTCAGTTGTAGGCTGCCTGATACAAAAGCAACTGGCTTCTTGTACTATTTGAAGATTTACACCATTATATCACTTCATTCTTCTCCCGTAAAGCTACTACTCCAGTCTTATTCTAGTTTTATTCAATGTTGCTGCATACTGGATAAGCATGTTTTTACCTTTAAAATTATTCCATGACTTGCAAAAGTAATTGTGCTTTAATCAATAAATAATCAGCATGCTAAAAAAAATATGTTCTTGTTATTGGAAACACTGTATCATGTTCTTTCATATTCATATATGTTTTAAAACTCGTTAAAATATATGACAATAAATATTTTTTTAATGAAACGTATATTTGTATTATATTATTTCATTAAGAAAAAAAAGATAAAATACATGTTTTTCCAACATTTGTCAGTTAATTTTTTTTTTTTTTTTTTAGTTTAGAATTTATAAATTTTGACATGAAAAACAAAAACTAATGTACTCAACTGATTCTGTAAATTTAAATATAACAACAGTTATAAGTACAGAAATAACTAGTTTCTGTGTATTAAAGTTACATTTATTCTGTATCTTTTACAGCAAGTACAATTTTTTGGAAAAATAAATATTAGGTTCTTCATTGAACAGTTTAAGAAAGGTAGATCCTCGTTTCCTTTTAATCTCAATGATGTAACATTAAAATTTAAGCGTGATAATATAAAGTACGAGTTTATAAAGCTCATTATTATTTTGTACCAATAAAATTAAATTGTTTGCGGTATTTTCAAAATAAAAAGCCAGCTTTAGAAGAATTTTCATCGCTTGACTAGTATTTTGTAACAGAAAGTCCAGGGAAATATCATATATGAATTTTGTAAATATACATAATATACAAAGTGGGTTTAGATAATAAGACAGAAGTGTTTCACGGACATTTAAAGTTGCCCTTTCATACTTTAAAAGGCCTTATGTTCAGTGTTATTATGTTTCTTAATCTAGGCTATACCATATACAATAGTTAGAATTGATCAATGCATCTGTGCAGTGGAAATTGGTTTCGAATACTCAGTATGTTGCTTTAGAATAGAGTATAGAGAACAGTTCAAACTTCAAATTCCAGAAGTGTTATAATGCTTTTATGATTATGTTTTCAAAGTTAAGAAGTACTAGTTTGACTTATTCATGGTAGTGAGCAAGTTATTAATTTGTGTACTATTTATTAAAATTTTTAAATGGAACAAAGCCTAGTATTGTACAAGAGAGAAACAGTAAATTGTAATGACAGGTTACTTTCTTTGTCAAAAATTTCTCCAAATTGTAGTCTGCTGGATGTTTTCATAGGAAGGAAATTCTACATCTACAACAGTACACTAATTACTTATAAGTTAATGTTAAATCATTAAATTTTATTATTGTACATCCCTAATAATGTTATTTCCTGCTCATAGATTACTAGTTATATGTAAAATGTGAGAAAAAGTTTATTGAGAAAAGGAATTGGGAACTGTCGTTATGGGTACGAGTTATTTATCCACTACCGTGTCTCATATGTAACATGTTAGTACTATACTAATATGCCCATAGATCTGTTCCAACAAATGCTAGTACATAATCCATAACAGAATTTATACACACACAAAACAATAGTTGTTTGCCTTAAATTGGTTCATTCTTTCCATTTAATTATTACAATAAAGTGTTTTTTTAATATAAATAAGTAATAAACATCATATTGTCATATTTTGTATTCTAAAAGATGTTACCTCTTTTACAGCTATGTGTAACTAAGAGAGATATGTGTAGTACCTATTGTCACTGCCAATAGACAATTAAATAAGACTTTATGTAAATTTTACCAAGTCCACTGGTGGCTGCCATAAAAACGAAGAGTGGTAAAATGTAAGTGGTATCCTACTCATTTATAATACTATCTACTATCCATAGATAGTAATTACAAATGACTATCATGATCATTATAGATGATCATTTCAGGAGGTGGGAGTAGAAAGGGCGAATATGGAAATCATGGTTTTGAGAAATCACATTTAAAGTTTGTGAATACTCTCATGATATAAAAGGCAAATATATATTTCAGTATTAAAAAAGAGATTCTGATTAGGTTACACTTTTATTTTTAAATAATTAATGATAAGTAAAATAAAAAATTTACAGGCATTGCACAAATGCAATGCACAGAGAAGGGCATTGAAAATACTTCAATAAATCTAAAAAAAATATATATATATATTTATGTTCATTCACCAATCAATGAATTCATTCTTCATTTACCAATGTACAGGTTATAAGTTAAATGAAGTCGCATTCATAACCGAAGTTTTATATGTGTACTATGTTATTGATAACAAAGAAGTACAGTAGTTTCTATGGAAACTCACCGGTTCCCATTTTCAATCACGCATCAGCGATCGGCCGCAAATGTGCGACACGTCCTTATAAACATTTTCAGTGTTAAAAATAATAATATAAAAACAAAAAATTTTATGCATAAAGGATTTTTAGTACTTAGTACAATCCGATGAAAAACTAAGAAAATCACCGACTGGAATACCTAGAAGTGTACTTGTAAGTACTAAAAATCCTTTATACATTATTAAAGGCATTCTTTGACTGTTTCATAAAAATAAAAATTTTTTTTAAATTATTCTAAAATTTAAATTAATTGAATGAAAATTCAAACTGTCAGTAACTGCTGTAGGCCTACTTAACACTAGGTATTAATACAAAAGTTTTTTTTTTTGTTTAAATATATTAACACTTGGTACGTTTCACAAGAAATAAGATATGCAGTATAAGAAAGAACAATCTAATGACATCAAAATACCAGCTCACGCTGACCAAACGTTTCATAGATATATCTGGTCAAGTATAACTGTCTAAGCACGGTGGAGAAATGGTGAACCTAAGAAATAGATCATGCTGACGTGTGGCACCATGCAATATATTCACCCTTACTCCTCCAATATTACAGCACTAAGCTCTCAGCTGCTTTTATGCAGTCCATACATTTCAATGATATTTACAAAATACTAAAGGTGAATATATATATATATATATGTGTGTGTGTGTGATAGTGTTATTACCGTATTCTTAACATTTCAGAAAATAAGATTCTGTTAAAAAAAAATAAATTTTTTTTTATTTGCCCTTTCTCCTCCGAGCTCCTGATTTATAATCATTTATCCATATATATAATACTGTTTTAACTATTGTTAACATTTACCTGTATATTTTTATAAGGTTTTTAAAAATATTGTTCAATTTTTTTCAAAACTTAAAATGGTTTGTAATAAACAGTGGCATTTGTTCTTATTTCGCAATTAAAATTGTTGTGTCATAAAATGTATGTTCAACATCTCTCACACCTTTTATCATTTAATTGTTCTCAATTAAATGTATTCAGTGAAAGTATAAAAATAAAAAAGATAATGCAGCATCAAAGGAACCAACAATTTTGTTATCCTCCTCATTCAATGCAATTATGATTCTTCTTAATTTCCGAATACAGAAACAGCTGCAATCAATTATTTTGAGATATAGTAATACCATAATTTCTGTTTAACTTTGTATTATACTTTTCGTATAATAATATGTATCTCCAACACCCATATGGGTCTCAGTATTATACACACACACACACACACACACACATACATATATCAGAGAGAGAAAATGTGTGTGTGAAAGAGAGAGACTGAAACGTATATAGGTGTTTGAGATGTATTCTTAAATGCTCTTAAAATTTCATCTCATCTGTACAGTTTAAACTGTTTGACTTTGAAATATTTATGATGCCTTGCCAAAGACATTGGTTCCACTGGTTAAAATACCCCCTTCAGTTTTCTACTTTCTCTGCAGTTTGTTCCAATTTCTGTATGCTGTAACACGTTAACATGATTATGATTCATATCATACTCATATCTAAACTGTAGCTTACATACTGTCCTGTAGTTGCTAGGTTTTCCATTAATATATTTTTTGCATTACATTTGATATTTTTGTGGAAGTGTCCAGCACCGGAAAATATTTTGGCTTACAACATTAAGTGAAACGTGTTCATTCTAGTTAAACATTATTCGTGAGTTTGGTATGTATTAATGGTGTTATTTGAATCAATTTGTATATTAGAACAGTATCTGTAGCGGTGAGTTGAAAATATTACAAGGTATTAAAAAAATTTTAAATGTATTTGTTTATGACCACAGTAATAAAATTCTTAAACAAAGAGATGTTATTATTCTTTGTATAGAACTAATAGTAAAATTGAATGTCAAATTTTATTTTAAACTGTTGAAAATCATTTTCCTGCACAAAATGCCACTAAAATTAATGAATTTTTATTGTACAGAATAAGTAGTCTGTTACAGAGATATCTTATTAATTTCTATAAAACAGTGAATTTTGTTTTAATATCATAAAATAATTGCTCTTGGGGCTACGTACTAGGTATATTGAGATTGCTAAAAAAGTTTAGTGTCATGTTGGTATTTTGGAAAGACACAGTGAAGTGCTTAACAGCCATACAAAAAAGTTGTAGATTCTGATATGTTGCAAATTTTGAAATCATGTTCACGGTACAAAAGCAAAAACTAGCAGCTTGTGTGCAAATTAACAGTAGACCTTTGTCACAGGCTAAACATGATATTTTACAAAAAATATATATACACACTTTTTTAAATAGAAATTAAATAGTATCAGTATTTCACTTATTTATATGTCGGTAATTAAATATGTGAATATATAACAACACTTTTATATTTTGTTAATAATTATTTCTGTCTATTAATAACGGCAAAGCCAGTCATTTTTATTTCTGTTTATTTTTTAAGTTTTCAGGAGGAAGACTAGCAAGTGAGATATAAATAAATTTGTATACAATTGACGTATGTTAATAAATTGTATAAACATGTAGAATTAAAACAGTCATTTATATAATTTGTGTACACAGTACATACTTGAATATGTATATGTTTATAATTGTATATATAATTAATTAATCTGTAAATATTTTGAATAGAAACTTGTTGAAGCACGAACAGCTTCTTACAAAGTAACAACAAAATACATTACTTTGTTTTGTTGATATTGTTACTAACTCTTTAGACATTGTATAGTATTTAATAAATATAATTATTTCACTACGACTCGGAACACAAAGTAACGGACACGTCATGGACAACGAAATCCAAGAATTTAACTCAGCAAGACGAGCTATAGTCCAAAACTACAAATTCACAATATTGTGTTCCGAGTCGTAGTGAAATAATTATATTTAGTTAAGTAATGGACACGTCATGGACAACGAAATCCAAGTATTTAATAAATTATATAAATATTATTTGCATTTGAATTTTATAACTGAAAGGCAGTTTTTGCTCCTACTGTCTTTAGCTTTTATGCATGTACAGATAAACAGGCTTGTGATTAGATCACACTAATTGTTATTAATACAGTACATTCTATAATAACTTTCTAACTGTTACTGTTTAATGTATATATAATAATTAAGTCTACTATTAAAATTGCAGAAAGACTGTCGTATAACTTACCATTTGAGTTTTAGGTCCTAGGCCTATTAAATAAATGTACTACTCAGTAATACTGTTATATAAAGCTAACAGTGTCTATACAATTGTAAATAAATTGTACATAGAACTTTTTTCCAATATATTCAAAATGCGCGTGTAGAACTGATGTGATGTGTCAGATAATCATAAAAAGTGGGATTGTTTTGAGAAAACTGAAAGGTCAGTGATAAAGTACATATTTCGTGATTACTTTATTCTTGTGATACATTCAAAGAACACATGTACATATGGTGTACCTAAAAATTATATGTTATACAAAATATTTCTGTGTAAGTTAAGGAAAGCTGGAGAGAATATAAATAAGGAAACTACATTACATATTTTATATTGACGTGTGCATACAGATTTTCAGTGAGCTTTTTCCAAAGAACTGTGCACAAGGTTATATATAATTGTACTTTTATTGTTTTGAGATGTCTTTTCATAATAATAAAGGTTTCACTAATAAGGATACTACATAATAAAAACAAAATATTCTTGAAAGTTCTTGATATAAAAACATGTAACTTAAAATGTCCTAAAATTATTGTCAGCTGTACATTTACTTGCTTTAAAAAAATTGTAATATTTTAACCTTCAAAGTTGTAATTTTATGAATTACTAATTAAATTTTATAATAATTAATAATTTTATAAATTAAGTTCATATTTAGTATGCATTGTAATTATTAGTTAAATTTTCTGTGATATCTTAAGTTATTTAAAACACTGATTCTCAGATGAATTGACACACTTGTTATGAAGATCCTATCTTTAACTTTCTATTTCTTTCAGTTATGTAGTTCCAATTTCTGCCTGAATATTTCATCTGTTTTGAACAGTTTACAGTTTTGTATATACAGCATAACTGTAATACACATACTGATTACAAATTTAATTTCCATAGTGCACTTCAAATATAAGCACTAAATTTATAACATAGTGTCTTCCTGTAAAAATTATTTAAACAGTAAAAATATTTTCTTGTGAAAATAAATATGTACATAAAAGTTTCACAAAGGAACATGATCTATACTATTTGGCCTATACATTTTTTGTTTTATCAGAGCCAATATGCTTATTTTTTTTTCTGTGTTCACTTTAAAGCATCATTTGTTCAGTATTTATAAAATATTTTTTTTATTTTGTGTAGGGGATCTGAAACCTTTGTTGGACAAAAGTTGATTCCTGACAAGATTCACACATGTACTGATGGTGATATGATGGAAAATGCTTGAACTGTGTAATATTGTTTTTACTTGACAATTGTCACTTCAGTTGTAAAATGTTTTAAACTAAAATTATGTATTAGCTGTTGTATATACTGAAAATTGTGTAAAATTAAACTGAAATGTATTTTATTTGATAATAAATCTTATACAAACAATGAATATATTTTTATTCATTTTTCAACGTCTCTAGTATCTAAGCAGTTCCTGTTAAGAATTTAACATCAGTTCTGAAACAGTCAAACTTTTGCTCAACTATAGTACCTCGAATCCGAAAAGTGAATGAAAAATTATTCTAACCAAGTGAATTTTTTTTACACTAGTGTGAATTTGTATCATATCCACAATACCAAACCATACCAAAATTAGTGTTTTTTAATTTGGTATGTTTGGTCCATGGTAAATTTTTGTATTAAATCCAAAAACACTTATTAATGAGTATTAGTTTCTGTTATGTGCAGGTTTTTCTTTTATGTTATTTGCATATCTTACTTGTTTTGTAGGCGGGTCATGCTGATTATTTTCTTGGACCCGTCTGCCATTGTTTCTTGGTTGTCAATGTACTATGTCCTTTTCAGACAATGGCATGGGGCTATTCAAACAATAAGAAGTACAATGCTTTGCTACAGTTTCTTTGCCTAAGTACAATGCTATGCATATGCTTCACATTTTTGACTCCTTGTTAACGTGCATTGTAACACTAGTGCTCTATGTGTACAGTACCCCTGTTATTCACTACAACTATGGCTGAAACTCGTGAACCCACTTTTATACAACTAATAATTCCGGGATGTAAGTTCTTGATACCTTCATGTCAGCATGAATTAATCTATCTGTCTTTTCAAAATACTCCATAACTCATAGATGGCACATCTCTGTTCTCTCTCTCTCTCTCTCTTTTGTATTGTGAATTCTGATATTGATTACTCTTACTCAAGACGCTATGTGATGAATGTATTTTGCCATCATACAAATTGGTATTCCCTCTGCTAGTTCTTCCATTTCCACATACACAGCAAGGGTTCCTCTTCTTCACACCTATTGACTTATTCTCTTCATCAGCTACTGTCTCTTGCTTGATCGAATGATTGGCAAAACTGTATCTTCTCTTCACCAACCCTCAGTACATTCTCTCTTAAGTTCACAACAAACCCATAAACATTCATAATGTCAATGCCAAGAATCACTTCATCAACAATGTCTGCAACAAGCATTTAGTGGCTAAACTCAAGGAGACCCAGGTTTACCCACACGTCTACCTCTCCTAACACTTTGATGGGGCTTCCAGTTATATAGTCTGTACGGTACAAGAATTACATTGAGGTTGGCAGTTGCTGACTAAGTTAGGGCACATGATGGACACTTGTGCCCATGTCAACTGTAAATGATGTTGGTTTACCTTCCACCAATCCATTAATGATCAAGTTTCCACTAGCCTTATAAAGTGTGGAAAAAGCTGTTCTGGAGCTTTATTTTCCAATTTGTACCCTCATGCCTCTCTGTATTTTATTCTCCCAACAATCTGCCTGAAGATGTCCAAGTTTCCGACATTTGTAACAGGTTGGTTTTCTTTCTCTTTTCAATTTTTGTGGCGCTCTTAACCCTTTGTATTGTTTGTCGTGTAACATTTATTTTCTGATCTTATCACAACGTCAATGTGATACTGGGATCTACAGTGTGATGACAAACTCGTTAGTGTAGCGGAACAGTGATTTCGCAGCTTCAAACTGGAGGGCATGAACAAGAGCTTACAGTTATGACTGTCTCACTAATTATCATATGGTACAGTGGAAACATAATACAGACACCAATGAAATCACTAATTACAAAACCACAAATAATTTGTAATCAACAGTCTTATACAGTAATTCAAGTTAAATTTGTCCGCACACATTAATAATGTCAAGCAATAGAGTTGCACACTAAATATAATCACAATCCGCACTAAGGAAATTGCTCAGCGTAACTGACTTACAAAGCCAGCTGCTGTGGGTTATATAGGTAGGTCAGGTGTTCCAGAATAACTTCCCATCCTTATTGCGGTGTGGCAGCATAATGCGTATTTCAAATGCTCTCCAGAGCACTCTGGAAGGTACTTTAGTACCTTGACAGACGCATCGGCTCAGCTAGCGGAGAAACGGATGGAAGGACACTCACCTTTTCGTGAGGGTTCCATCATTACATTAAGAACTATTTCAGTGTCTAGCCATTCATAACACTTGCTGAAATTCACAAGACGTCATCAATAAATGTCTGCAGTGCAAAGCTAATTTTAAAATCCTCTAGTGCTTCAGGATGGGCCAGTCTAATTAGTCTGTCGATGCTTGCTTCAAACTCTTCAAGACTCTCCCCAGAATGTTGTCGCCTTGCTCTCAACTGAGTGCAGTACACATTGTGCAAATGTTTAACACCATACCAGAATTTTAGAGCTTTTATCAATTTGGCATTGATATTCTGGCTATCAGGTGGCACCGTTTGTAGTAGCTCTTCAGCAGGCCCTTTTAAACATTATTACACAGAACCACAAACAAAACAGGACACACTGTCAAAAACACACGCACAACTAAACAATTTGGTTACTGTAACCTGGCATTTACAAATTAAACTGCTCATAGTGTAACAAATTCATACATAGGCAAGACAGAACGCAGATTCAAAGAAAGGTACATTTAACACATAAAAACATTACACTCCACCACCGAATCCACCTTTTGCAAACCATCTCATTTTAAGCAGACCACACAAGCACAAACATTAACAACAATATGGAAATTCTACATATACATATGAAAGGCCAAAAACTAGAAACACTCGAACAACTGGAAATATACAAACACACAAAATCCATGGAAAAACATCCTAAACGAAAAGAATTTAAATCACTCATACTATTTGAACCCCCCCCCCACACACAAAACAAAACAAGCTTTCAAACGACAGAGCTGTCACCAAAAACAGAATGGACAGCACTTCCACCAGCAGCCTCTGATGAAGCTTGCAATGAGCAAAAACTGGTTCAGGCAATAAGGTAAATTTGTTTTTTCTAAAATACTTGTATTCCACAACAGATTTTATATATTAGTTCTTAAATTATTATAAATCAAGATTTACCTCAAACCCACAATTGAAACATATTAATGTTCTTAGTTGAGGATGTTGCTTATAAAATGTAATATGAAATTATTTACATTTGATTTCAATTAACATATATAGTAAAAACTACAATAGATTTGATGGGGCACCAACACTTTCCTGTTATATGTAAAGAAATTATATTACTGGAAAGTTTGAAATATCTACAGTATGGGAATTATGAAGGAACCAACCACGTTTCCGAAATGCAGAGAAATTTTTGTAATAGAGAACTCCGCTGTAGAAAATGTTTGCTGTATTAATTAAAATGAAAAAATATGGACAATATGTAACCATACTTGAATAAAAATGAATATATGTGAATGATCAAGACAAATGTGTATACGGAGTCAAGCTAAAATGGAGAAATACGGAAAATTCATATTGTTACGACGGTCGATCATCGTAGGTACAGTGGAAACAATATAAGTACAAGACACCAATTAAGTCACTAATCACACCTTTAATTGTTACAGTAAAACAGTTCGTAATTAACAACACAGTCTACTACAACAAATCAAATAAAAAGTGTTCACACAAAAATAAATGTCACTAATATTAAAGACAATTGTATTACAATTATACCGTCCGATTATAAAACGCAACACTTCACTAATAACTACTTGAACGTACACAGTAATAACTCGAACCGCTCTAGAAATATATCGCAGCTGTACTGTAAACTAAGGCCGCTACCCCATGTATTTATAGTCGCGCTCACACACCAGAAGCTTCCAAACTGCGTCTTATCTCTCTTGTGACTATGTAATTAACTACGGCCTTGACACAGTCCGAGCGCCATAGCGAAGCCCTGCACAGTCGAGAAGATTCTTGCAAAATGTGTCTAGCAGCACGTACGCCACACGCTTACATTCTGGATCTCTCTGGAACGTTCGACAAACTTGTAGATTGTTCTGTGATGCCGTAACATTTCCCCTTCCTTAAGTCTGTTCGTCCCGAACTGGCAAACCGTCTCCGAAGTAAGTACATAATACTCGACCAGGCGATCTAGGTGGACGTCCTTGCGAAGGATATTTTTCCCGTTCTTCGAATTCAGTCTCGTGTGATCCGAACATCACGTTCCCAGGAATGCGAGTCTTTCGCGCAACCACTAGTTTCGCTGGAATCACTCCCGTTACATCATGTACTGATGACCTAAATACCACTGGCTGATCCAAGTTTGTTTGGTTCTCATCAACAACCTCTTGCGTTACCTCATTTTCAGCCACTTTACCCTCGGGCACTTCTGTCAGCTCAGGAACAAGCAAGAGTTTTGTCTCGACACCCATAGTTGGCTTTCCAATCACTTCTTTTGTCGTTATACTTATTTGTACTTCCTCTGCTAGTTCTTCCTCCACTTCCGCTTGCAACAGGGAGGGTTCCTCTTCACCAGACTTGTTGACTTTTTCTTCGACTAATACCACTCGCTTAATCGAATGGTTGGTAGACCCTGTCATTTTAGCCATGCAAAACTTTATCTTCTCTTGGCCAACCTTCAGGACATTCTCTCCTGTCCACAACGAATCCGTAGGCATTCATAATGTCCGTGCCAAGAATCACTTCATCGACAATGTCTGCAACGAGCATTTGGTGGCTAAACTCAAGAAGACCCAGGCGTACATGTACGTCTACCTTTCCTAGCACCTTGACGGGTCTTCCAGTCACAGTCTGCATTGTACAAGAGCTAATTAGAGGATGGTGGTTACTGACTAAGTCAGGGCGCACAATGGACACTGTTGCGCCTGTGTCAACTGTAAATGCTGTTGGTTTACCATCCGCAAATCCATTGACAATGAATTTGTTTTAGGGGCTACTAGATATTTAAAGACTGAAGGCCTAGAAGAAGCATAAAGTGTGCTGGGTCCAGTGAGACGGGACTTGCAATTAAAACTCTCTATTAACAAATTTAACATCTCAAATTAAACTCTCTATCATTCATTCATTTATATTATCATAAATATAATATTTTCCTTTTTTTTACATTTTAAATATTATTCATGATTCCAAATAACAACCTTTTATTATTACATAATTTTATATTCTTGTTTCTTGAACATTGATCATAGTTCAAAGATTTACCTTTAGTTATTTCATATCATAAATTCATAAAAATTTCAATATTGTTTCAGGGGTCAGAAATATTTCAATATTATAACATGTAAGTATCATTCATTCACATAACACATAACATAAAGATAACCATAATTCACAAGATAACCAATACAAATCACCAATACAATTATAAATTTAAACACCTTGTGGGACCGCCTGTATATTTTGTCAAGGCACAATTTATAACCTTCTAAATGCTTGCAAACCTCCTAGAGAATTTCATAAAAATACGATTTGTGAATTTAAAATAATCCGGCTTGGCCATAATAACAAGAAAATATAATTACAACTTTAAATTGTCAGTTAACTGCACTGTATGGTCTCATGAAAATTACAATTTACAAAGTTCAAGAAAATAATCTGGACTGGCCATAATAACCAGAAAATACAATTACAAATATAAAGTGTCAGCACAGCCTGTATAGCTTTACGAAAATTCAAATTATGAAATTAAATAACTATCTGGATTGCCCATAACAACAAGAAAATACAATTATAAATTTAAGTGTCAGTACAGCCTGTATAGTTTTATAAAAAGTACATTTATAAATTTAAAGAAAATTTGGATTGGCCCATAATAGCAGAAAATACAATTACAAACATAAAGTGTCAGTACAGCCTGTGTAATTTTATAAAAATTGTAAATTATAAATATAAAGAAAATCTGGATTGACCCGGCCGCTGACATGTTCCAGAACCTGACCCGACATAGGGTAACATGTCCGTGAGCTTGCATAGATCTGCACCAACAGGTGACTACCCTAGGTTATAATGTGTGAACTGGCCTAATGCAGATTTAACAAAAAATCCCGCCCCTTCTATGACATAAGAAAAGGTGTAGCATAAAATTAATGAGCACTGGACACATGCCAGCGAAACGGGCGTACAATTGTTCTCGAGACTAAGTATATTGTCAAAGTAATGTTACAGAAAGTTTGCAGCCAAAATTCTGTCCGGCTGGACATAAGCACCATTAAAATGGTATTAAGATGTAGAAAGTCAATGAGTCACAATGAAGTATAACTGGAGTTTTATGGATTGTTAAATGCACAAAACATGGTGTTTTCTGTAGAGGCCAAGTGTAAGTAAGAATTGGTTAAATGTCACCTCATTCTTGTCCAGAAGAGTTCCAGGAGGTCCGGGCCCTGTTGGAGAGTTAGACGGTCTTGCTGATGTGGTTTTACAGCGGCATGCTCAGCTTATTTCTCTTTCCGGCAGGTGAGAACGAGAGTGGGTGCGTGAATGTTCAGGACACGGCGAAGAATAGAGTTTTAGCTATGCTGAAGTCCAGTCTCCGACTACATTGGGAACCCTAAGCATTCATAATAATTAATTGACTGACCACTAAACCATAACACACACATGCCACCCCAAACCAATTCCACTATGTTCATTATAACACGTATAACATTTTCACTTTTTGTTTTTAAATTACTAGATCACACACAAGGCCTCAATGCTTCATTATTTGATATAAATTTATAATGCACCCTTACATACGTATGAAAAGTTAACATTCTCAGACAGGTATTAAGCTTATAACACCATGTGCTCACACAGACAATCCATCAAAGTTTCCGAGTTCCACAAAATTACATAATCTCTTACACCTCCTTTTACATGGACAATTAGTATTTACAAAACACAAATTATAAGGCTGTTTCAGTGTTTAAAATAAATTAAATACTTGACAATGAACGTACATTAAATTTACGATCACGAGGCATGCTTCAAACTTTTATCCGTTCACATCTGAGTCAATTATGATTGAAATTTAAACTTTTTACAATAAAATAAATAATATATACTTAATGTACTTACCGGAGGTCGATTGAGCTTTTACTTATGCATGATAGAGAAGGAAAAAAACCACAATTATAGAAGCTCTGCGCTGCCGGGAGAGACGCTGTTTTCGCTTCTGTAGTAGGCCACTGACTGACAAGGCATCTTGCCAAACGGAAGCAAGATTCGTTGCATTGCCAAATCGCGCAAACGTTGCGTTGCATTCACCAACAGATCGCGCTGGCATACAGTGAAGCAATGAAACGGTAATACAGTACACGATGCTTGCCGCCCCCGTGGAATAATACTCCACGATTCCCCATTATTTATAAATTATATATTTTTCTACAGACGGCCGGTTTCTCAAAAAACCGGCACAGTTTCTACTGATCTTATGTAGCATGGAAACTGTGTGCTGTTCTGGGGCTTTACTTCTCCAATTGGTGCGATCAGTCTCTTCTCTCGGTATCTTCTTCTCCAAACAGTCTACCTGTAGATGACCACGTTTTCCAAAGTTGTAACATTTCGGTATTCTGTCTTTTTCAAATCGTTGCGACTCTCTTGAACTTTTGAATTGTTTGTCCGACAACATTGTTTTTCTGCACCCATCGTAACGGCAATGTGATGGCACAAACCCATTAATGTAACGGGACGCTGACTTGGCAGCTTCAAACTCTAGGGCGTGAACAAGAGCTTCTGAGCTATTTCGATGTCTTGCCATTCGTAACACTTGCTGAAGTTCACAATCTCCGATACCATCAATAAATGTCTGCACCGCAAACCTTATTCGGAAGTCTTCTGGTGCTTCAGGATAGGCCAATCTAATCAATCTGTCGATACTTGCTTCAAACTCTTGAAGACACTCCCCGGAACGTTGTCGTCTTGTTCTCAACTGAGCGTAGTACACCTCTCGCAAATGTGCATCACTGTAGCGTAATTCTAGAACTTTTATCAGCTCGGCATAGGTGTTCTGGCTGTCAGGTGGCACTTTCTGTAGTAATTCTGCCACAGGTCCTTTTAATGCAAGAACGAGTGAAACAGCCTTGTCTTTCTCTGTGCAATTATTTGCGCATGCAGCAGCTTAAAATTGGCGGAGGTACGCTGCCCACAGTGGCGGCTCGTGAGTACATCTACAGTGAGTACATGTTCACAATTAATAATTTGCAGTTTTTGAGATACACTGTGTCAAACACTTGTGTGTTGCTTGCAATATTCATATAATTTAGGCGCTACTATACCTTGATGTAATGTATTAATTTTGAAACGAAATGTTATTATAGATATTACTGTACTTTAACTATTTCACAACTTAATAATGAAGGATTACTTTATTGATCATACTTGTTATAATATGCTAATTGTTCTTTTTTATTAAAACAATTATTTTCATTTAATTTTAAAGTAGTAAAATAAACGCAAAACAGAAAGCTTGTTTTAAGTGTTAAATATTTAGATAGTTAGTCACAAGGCCTCATGCTTTCAATTATTAGATTAGATTATTAAACACACAGAAAAAGGAAAATAATCAAAGCTGCTGCATATGATGGTAAGGTCTAGTATTTACTTACACAAATTTACTTGGATGGTAGCTTAGATAAATATTTTCTTTAAGTACAGTTTTTATAAAAGTCCATCCTTCTATCTTTTCTTGACACAAAAACATCAATAACTCTTTCATTGAAATTATGGATGTTAGAAATCATTTCCTTCTCGATTGCAAGCAAGGCTAAAGCTGTAAGCCTCTCTTGACACATCGTAAACAGCAAAAATGTCTTTATCTGTTTTAGGGTTGAAAAACACCTTTCAGCTTCAGCAGTCGTCATTGGTATTATTGCAATAATTAATAACAGTTTATAACTTTCAGAAAATGATGACAATAAGTTGTTTTCAATAAAAAACTGTAAAAGACTAACAGCACCATACATGTTTCTGAAATCAGTTCTTTTGTAAATGATTTCAAGCTCTATCTTGAGGCGATTTTTTTTTCAAGAAATGAATACATATTTGCTGTATCTTCAAGCAATTTTTCAGGGAATTTCTGTTCAAACTTTTGTGATTCAAAAAGAGATACAGCTGAGCAAGATGTTTGAATGAAAATCTTGTTTTTATTTTCGTTGTAATAATGTCACAGGTTTCCTTGGCAGCCACTGTTCTACTTAAGTAAAAATCTTCTTCACGCCTCGATCGTTTAGGTGCATTTTCTGGGTACTGATTAACCAGCTCTGTCACTTTGTCCATGTTAGCTCTTTCCTTATCAATGGCTTTGACATAGTGGTCAACGTTGGCTTTAGTTCTCACAGCATCAGTGTAAGTTAGCTGTAATTGGTTATACAAAATATCCACATGTGGCATTAAACTGTGAAAAATAGAAAGCCAAAATATAAACTTATTATCTCTAAGGAGACGAGCTAGAGCACCAGCTTTAATTATGGTGGTTGGTTGCTTAGAGGTTGATTGGATTTCCTCCATACATTCAATTAATTCCTCTCTGTACTCAAAAACAGTATTAACAGTTCTGCTCTTAAAATTCCACCTTGTAGCTGACGCCCGAGGTATTCGTTTGCCAACTATCTTGTCCAAAACAGCCACTCTCTGAGGGGAATTCGAAAAAAATTTGTTATATCACTCAGGGGCGTATATTCTAGGCTAGCTGCGAAGCCCAAAGATTAAAGCACAAACAAATCTATTAGGAATTTGCATAAAATTGTTCATTTTATCGAAGTCAGACGTGTTTCCCTCACGTGTTTACTTCTGTTTCTTAGTAGCGTAATTACTAATTACATACAATACAACTTCGCATATAACGGCGCTGAATCGCTGCAACTTGCTTTACTCAGGCTTCGCAAATAACTTGCGAAGCCTTTCCTCGTCACGATTCAATGGCGTTGCTATGACAACAGTGAGGGACTTGGTGGGGGCAATGACGTTTATCGTAGACTAGGCTTCGCTCCTTGGAGAGCTAGCCAACTGTGTGAGAGCCGTGTGGCAGGCAAAACAGTGGTTCATTTTAAAATTAGTTGTAATTTTGTGAATGATATTTTGTGCTGTGCGGTTTGAATAATAAATTAAGATGAGTGATATAGTTAATAAACTATTGACAAAGACACAATTTGCTCAGCTTCCGTATGAGGATAAGCTTCAAATCGTAAAGATAGGTAGGCCTCAGCCATCCCTTCTAGAACTTAAAAGTGAACATAAAGAAAAGAACAGAGTGTATACTAGATGTTTTAGTGAGGCCAACTACAAAAAATACCCTTGGTTAACTGGATCGAGTACAACTAATAAATTGTACTGCTGGGCGTGTTTGCTTTTTTGCACCGATACAAGTCCTTGGAATAAGACAGGATTTAATAATTTAAATTATTTGGTAAAGGCTTGTGATAAACATCAAAAATCACTTAGTCATATACGAGCATTCAATACGTTACAGACATTCGGTTTTCAAAGAATCGATCATTCCCTTAATTTACAGAAGAAGATTGCTGACAGTCTACATAATGAAAAAATAAAAGGAAAATAGAATTATTTTAAGAAGACTGATTGACGCAGTAACATTCCTAGGGAAGCAAGAATGTCCATTTAGGGGCCACAATGAGTCTAGCGATTCAACAAATAAAGGCATGTACATAGAACTTTTGGAATTTTTATCAGTGTATGAGCAAACCATTTAAAAACCGCAACAATTTTTAGAGGAACGTCACCGGTAAAACAAAATGATTTAATTGACGCAGTATGTAGCATAATTACAGACAAAATCAAATCAGAAATATCTAATGCAACATTCGTTGCACTATTACTTGACGAGACAACTGACGTAACCAATAAAAGTCAATTATCAACAGTTTTACGATTTGTCGTTAATGAAGGAAACTGTCAGGAACGATTTTTGCACTTCACTGACGTCAGTTTAGACCGAACTGCACAAGGATTGTTCCAACATGTCACCAAGGTTGGTGATGATTTAGAATGTTCAAAAAAACTTATAGCCCAAACTTTCGATGGAGCAGCTGTTATGGCCGGTCATGTGTCTGGACTTCAAACCTTGGTGAAAAATAAGTACCCATCAGCAACTTTTATTCATTGCTGTAGTCACAGGCTGAATTTGGTTTTGTCAAAGTCTACAAATTTTGTAGCAGAATGTAAACGGTTTTTCATCACTTTATCAGGAATACCTAGCTTTTTTTCACATTCTACAGTCCGCACAACCGCTCTAAAAAACTTTATGGAGAAGAAACTACCGAGAGTGGTACCAACAAGGTGGAATTTCTCATCAAGGCTTGTAAATACTGTCAAAGAATATAGAAGGCCTCTTATCATGTTCTTTTCATCAATAGAAGATGAACCCGGTGACTGGACAGGTGAAGAAGTGAATACTGCTTCAGGCTTTGTTTGTTTTTTATGTAAATTCGACACTAGATTTCTTCTTCTTAGTTTCAGCAAAATATTTGCAATTTCTGATGTTCTGTTTGACATAATGTAAAAAAAATGTTTGGACATTTCTTACTGGATGAACAAAGTCAATGAATTCTATGATACTCTGCAGAAAATTAGAGATGAGGATTTTGATCTTGTATGGACAGAAGCTACAAGTAATTCTGAATATGAAGATAAAGAATATGAACGAAAACACAAAAGACAGAGAAATGATGACAGTTCCAAATGGCAGCGTATTTTTAACGAAATTCTGAACACAGTGATATCCCAGATAAAATTCAGGTTTGAGTCCCAAAAGGATCTTAAATTCGTGTCTTTATTGGATTCAAAAATTTTGATACATTTTGTAAATTTTCCCACAAAATCTGATGACAGAACATAAAGAACCATATAGTTCATACTTTGACATTGTTCGCCTCAAAAATGAACTAAATGTGCTTTATACTCTAGATGAGTATAAGAAAAAATCAGTGAATGAGATTACTATTTATATGAAACTCAATAATTTGGACATAGTGTTTAGTGAAGTGTACAAACTAGCAGAATTAACATTGACATTTCCATCTACAACTGCAACTGTTGAAAGAAGTTTCTCCGCTCTAAAGAGGATTAAGACTTACCTCAGAGCCACACAAGGACAAGTCGGTTAAGCAACTTGGCTGTTACATCTATTGAGAAAAACATTCTTCTTAATATGAAAAAGTGGTCAGAAGAAACATTTTATGAAAGTGTAATCCTGAAATTCACACAAAAGGAGAGAAGAATGGAGTTCTTGTTCAAATAAGTCTACAGAGAGCCGTCGTCGAAGTCAGACGTGTTTCCCTCGCGTGTTTACTTCTGTTTCGTAGTAGCGACTTGTAAACAAATACGGACATGGTTTAAACCCACGCAGTTTAACTCTATTTACGTTAATGCTGGGACTGTATTGTGATTGTGGCTGTGTGGATTGTTGACATCACTGACCAGGTATTTAACTTTCGTTGTTTTTCCTCATATTTCTATACCATATTTTGTTTTCATAAGCTCACTATGTTTCTAATGGAAGTACTCTATGCGCCCTATGTGCTATATTATTATGTATTATATATTCATATCTATCTTTTACACCTATCTATACAATGTATACTCTGTCATTACCAACAGGAACTATTTAATTGATGGTTTAAACTAACCGATAAGTCAAACTTTCTTCAGTATAATTATATATTATTTCCTCATGATGTAATGATATAGTTCTTGCTTTTTGTAATCTTTTATTTGTTTCACTACCGCCGTCCGGCCCTAGTGGCTTCGGCGGAACAAATGTATGCTATAAATAAATAAATGGTGTCACAAAATCACATCACTTCAAAAAGCTTGAAATGTGAACGAGGGGGACCCCCTCCAGTGCATTTTCTTCAATTCTAAGGTGAGCTAGCCCAGGTCTCGAACTCAGCATACGCCACTGATATCACTTAAGTCCGAAAAAAAATTCTGACATCTTGGTTTTGGCTTGTTGCTTGAGTACAATCAAGTTCAACTGATGAGCGTAACAGTGAACGAAAAAAGCATGTTTATAGGTTTGTTGCACTATGGTCTGCACGCCAGCATGGTGCCCACTCATTACATTCGCACCGTCATAGCTTTGAGATACGAGTTTTTCTGGATTTTCTGTGTCTGCCGCAGCAGTGTTTGTAAAGCTTCCATCATCTGACTGGGATCCATGTTTACCGATTAATTACGAATCACACTCGTCTTGTACAAAGTATCCACTGTTAACCGTTCTATCCCACTTCTGACACCACTGTTACGACGGTCTAATCAATCGTCGTAGGTACAGTGGAAACAATATAAGTACAAGACACCAATTAAGTCACTAATCACACCTTTAATTGTCACAGTAAAACAGTTCATAATTAACAACACAGTCTACTACAACAAATCAAATAAAAAGTGTTCACACGCAAATAAATGTCACTAATATTGTAACGTACCAAAATAACGGTTACATAAAAAAAAATGTATAATACGTCGAATGGAAGAGTAACATAAGCATATTTCATCAAGCATGGAAGAAGGAACAGAAATATGAAAATCAAAAGAGTATCTAAGAATAAATAATATTAAAGCAACCCAACGAAGAAGAAAGAAGAGTCATAAGGATATATCATTGAGTATAAAGAAGAAAGAGAAAATACAATGAATCGATATAATACGTTAGCATCCAGGCCCAATAGATCAAAATAGTGAGGGGATATGCCGAAAGTGATTATCATCATAAGAAAGAGACATGTCAAATACAATCACCATAGTGAGAAAACAGACTAATTTGTCATAATAATGAGATAAATATAGGACAATGATTATCATAATAGTGAGTGAAAATGTGGAAGAATATAACTATTCAGTGAACATGAATTATTACAAATAGTGAGTAACCAAGAAAAGCACCAAAAATAACAAACAATTAACATGAAGAATTAACAGTTGAATAAGAAGAAGAGGAAGAAATGTACCATGAAGAATGAAGATTATGTATGACCAGAACAAGACATCAACATTCCCAAAATATGGAAAGCACCACAATCAATGTAGTAACCAGAATAAGAAAAATGATTATTGGACTAGTAATAATAAAAAACCAAGTGTTGAACCTCAATAAGTGACCACAAACAATGACAGTGAATACTTTGTATAAGTGCAACAACAATGATATAATAACATTAACCCCAAGTAAACAGCACAGGCAATATTAATGAAGTGTTTATAACTGAGGGAAGTGAATAACAATTTATAAGTGAAAGAATCAACGATTAACAAGTGAAATACACAAACAATTAGTGTACCAAGTTTAATCCAAGATTGTAAAACCACAAATATAACCAGTAAGACCACCAATTTTATAATACAGAAAAGTGAAATAATTGCTCAAAGAGACCAATAATAAAAGCGTTATAATCCTTGATATGAAATGTGCCTGAATGTCATAGCAACACAGGACAAAATGTAGATAAATGTTAAAACAAATAAGTAGTGAATAAACTAATTTGTTGAATAGAAACAAGTCAATGTACCAAAGCCTAGATACAACCCACCAAAATGTGTAACATAATTATATTAAAAAACCAAGTATTATTGTATAAACATATAGTGTAAAATGTGTACAAAATATGCAAAACATAGTAATAAACAATTGTAGTAACATGCCAAAATGACATGACAGTATTTAAGATAAATACTGAACAAAGTATGAAGCATATTGTTGTCAAACAAATGACACATAACCTCACATGAACTGGACCTACAACATAAAATCATACACAATAATTGGATAAGGTAATTATCAATAATTGTTTCAAACAGAGACCAAATAAGAATAAATGTACAAGACAATGAATACCATATGAATTGAAAGACACAACTAAATGAGTCAAATTATGTATAATAACAATAAACCAATTAGACAGAATAGTATGTGACAATAGTGTTAATCAAAAAAAAACTTTAACAAAACTTGTAAAGAGAGAGTAAGAGATGTTACCAGTAGTTAGAGGAATGTTCAATACAACTATGAGAATACATCACAAGTATTATACAAGTACAATCAGAATGATCACTGTTGCACACCACTATATAAAAATTATTCCGAGCTTTCAAGCTTCACAGCCCATCATCATATCGAAATCGTCAGATCGTCATTAAATTATACAAGTAATTTAATGACTGGAATTTAATAAACTAACTAACTACAATCATAGGACTAGGTGTAAACAACCACCATACAATAACTTAAAGAAATTTCAGCTAACAAAAAGTTAGTGAAGCCACTAAACTAACCATGTACAACATTTGTACACAATTTGATTATCAACAATGCATCTAATATGTGGTAAAATAACTAAATAAGAGTGACAGAATGGCGAGATGAGAGCATAATGTATTTTGAACAATACTATATATGTAAACAAAATAACATTTGCCAAAATGAAGTATTAGTAAATGTATATAAGTGTATCTAATAATGTTATAGTACCAAAAATATGTAGTAGAATAAGGGATAATAGTGATGTAAGCAAATATAAACAATCGGACATAGATGGCTTGTACGCCATTAGTACATTTTGTGTAAATTACAAATATATTAATATTATGTATTAGAATAGGTGAGAAATGGACTCCAAACGTTTAATCATAAGTACTAAGATATAATTAAACCAAAATATAGTGGAAAGAACTTATTCTTATTAAGAACCACTATATGAATTTTGAAGAAAGTGAAGTGAGTTATTAATGGACGGAATTATTACTTGTTTGGACTTAAATTAAAGACACAAGTGTCCGCAATATAATGCCACTATCCAAATGACAATCTGACTAATAATAAGAAACTTATAAACATTATAAAATTTTCGGTAATTTTCGAATGGCAATGAACACGTCATAGATAATCTCAAACCCAAAGCAGTGACACTAAAAAATTAAAATATTTATTTAACTAAGTCTTTTGGGGTAGAGAGTATTGCATTCTAAACCAATAGAATGACCCGATTTCACCAGACGAAAAGAGAAGCTTTGGTGAGATGAACTAATTGTCTTCCTGACTTCGTTGCGTGCGGAGCCTGCGGCAGTCATCAAGATATATTTTTAAAATGTGCGCGTACCTAAGTAAATACCCAGTAACTAACCTCTACTGAACACCCATTTATATCGTGTGACAGTGTTGTGAGTGAATAGTGAAACAAAAGACATGACCAGTGTATAATAAAGGTCATGTTATGTGAAGGAAACAGGGAGTATTATACATTAACAATTTTAAAATATAATGATAAAATAATTCTCGTTAGTTAACGAAAATTATTGTTGACTACGATAGTCAAGTAAACACACTTGAGTGTTTAACCAATAACGATGAATAATTATCAGATAAAAATGAATAAAAGTTCTCGTCTAAATTAATGACGACTTTTAATTAAAATATGTTATATTTTATGTTCAAAGAATAATAAATAGAAGCGGAATCAATATTTTATACCGCACACCATTACTCGTAAATATAGTCGCTTGTTTGACTATGATTTCAGTAGTCTTGAAAAATAATAACTTATTATGCGAGAACTATCATTACTGTTAATTTTACATCTTGTTATGAATAAATAATGTGTTTATAAAGATAGTATTAAGATTTTATGGTATACCGATTTTATTACAATATTAACTATTCTATTTTGTAACTTACTCTCATCTAGGTAAACTAACCTATAACCAGAACGCATTTGTTTGTCACAGAGAGTCACTTATGTCATAAATAATCCTTATAAATAGACTCAATAATAAGAGTCCTTTCATTGTTTTATCAATTCCAGTTCATAATAATAATAATAAGTAAACCAGTAATATTGTTTTAATAGTGCAACGTTGAAAGCACGTGTTTACAGTTTTAGCATCAGAAGGCAACAAGCCGACCGTACGATAGTTTGACTATCGTATGGAGGTTAATAATTTTTAAATTTTGTCTTTTTAATTATAATAAATAAGTAAATATTGTTATTTATTAAAACATCTTTATATCTTGTATTATGTATATTCAAAGGATTCACGAAAATTGGTAATACTAATAACCAAAGTAGACATAATCTAAATTACCATATTATCGTACATTGTAACAGTGTTACCAGCCTTGAGCTGAAGAAGTCTCAGAATTTATTTAACTTGTTGTTGTTTTTAAAAAAAATCATTATTAATTGTTTTAAAGGAGTTTTTACTAAATTTCACTAATGTTAATAAATACCTCAATTTGTTACCAGTGAATAGAGAGTCTTTATTTCTATCAAATAGATATAAATAATTTACCTTTTTAGAAACAATTATTTCACAAGGTGGCGGCAATATTCAAGCAGTCAATATTTGAATATTCAATTTACAATTGAGTATCAGTGTTATTTTATTTAATGTGCATATGTCGATATACAGACAAAATATTTGTGTGTATTTAATGTATTTCCAGTGAGATAGAACTGCCCATCAAGAAGATTGAAGACATTCACGGATGGTAAGTGGGGAGGTGAATACAGAAAAATATTAGTGATCGTATTCCTTTTTTAAACATAAACATTAATTTCAATTTACCCATTATTAATTCTATCAAATACTAAACAACAACCACATTACAACGTGAGGGGTGAAGAAGAGTCTACAACAACAACAACAACTACTAAAATAAAACATTGTTAAACCAATTTAAACCAAAATTTTAAAACAAAAACATTACAACCAACCACCCATTGACCCAATAAAAGTTCTATTACAATATTAAAGACAATTGTATTACAATTATACCGTCCGATTATAAAACGCAACACTTCACTAATAACTACTTGAACATACACAGTAATAACTCGAACCGCTCTGGAAATATATCGCAGTTGTACTGTAAACTAAGGCCGCTACCCCATGTATTTATAGTCGTGCTCACACATCAGAAGCTTCCAAACTGCGTCTTATCTCTCGTGTGAACTACGTAATTAACTACGGCCTTGACACAGTCCGAGCGCCATAGCGAAGCCCGGCACAGTCGAGAAGATTCTCGCAAAATGCGTCTAGCAGCACGTACGCCACACGCTTACATTCTGGATCTCTCTGGAACGTTCAACAAACACGTAGATTGTTCTGTGATGCCGTAACAATATTATAACATTTAAAAAGTACTGGTTAGTCAAATAACTGTAGTGGAAATTTATGGACCAGATGAACAAACAAATTAATTTTAACAGGTTTGTATTTGCTTCTTACCACACAAAAATTATTTAGTATTTTGTTTGGTATTAAAATAGTAAAGCTAGAGTTAGGCATGTAAAAATGTTTGTATTGAATAGTGTTAATTGCAATTTTACTATTGCAACATTACAATTTTTATATATTTGGTGTATCTGAAGTACTCAATGTAACTATCAATTAACTTACCAATTATAAATGTAATTATTAAATTACCAATCTAATTATCAATTTTTTAAAACAAATGCTTTAAAAATAAACAAAAATCTACTAAAAATTGCCTTTTATGAGAAGCTGTTTTACACGTATTAGTTGTAGAAAACATATTATAAGTTATACATACATAATATGCAAACAAATAAAATAACCACAGATATGAAAAATTGTTTTAAATACTTGGGTGTCTGACAATACAATACAAAATTCAAGTAATTATTTTCAATGTTGAAAATCTGATATCAATTAAATATTTATTATAAAAACGAAAAGTTTATTTGTATTACTTTAATCAAAAATAATATTTACTTTATTTCAATAAACATTAATTATTGTGCACCCATTTTTAACTAACTAGAAAAATTATTTGAAAAACAGAAGTTAAAATTACGTACTTAAATTATATTAATTATTTAAATTTTGTAATTACACTATGTAAGTTACACTGTCTTTGTTTACAAAAAATAATTATTCCTTACCATGTGTGTGTGTGTGTGTGTGTGTGTGTGTGTGTGTGTGTGTGTGTGTGTGTGTGTGTGTGTGTGTGTGTGTGTGTGTGTGTGTGTGTGTGTGTGTGTGTGTGTGTGTGTGTGTTGATGATGATGCTGTTCCTGGTGTACTCATTATAATGTGCGCTGATAAAAAATGAATTAATTAAATGAGTACAATAAATATTAAATGAATACAATTTGCGTTTATTTTAATTCTTGGATTTTCTTGTCCATGACGTGTCCATTGATTAACTAATTATAATACTACTGACTCGGAAGACTAAGTTTTTTATTGGTAAAAATGTTCTAGACAAAAAAGACTACAGAGAAGAACTAAACACGATAAAATATCTAGCTGAAACCAACGGATACAACAGAACAATAATCAGTAAACTCCTACACAAAACAAACAATTGACAAAGACAGAAAACAAGTTCATAACACTAACATACATCAATAACCACACTGGGAATAGCCCACAAATTTAAAAAAGCAGGATACAGAATCGCATACAAAACTACAAACAAAACAGAACACACAAAGAATAAAACAAATTTTATTTACGTGGTGTTTACAAACTAAACTGTTCAGACTGTAACAAATTCCATATGAGCCAGACAGGACGTTGCTTCAAACAGAGATACATTGAACATACAAAGGCACTACACTCCACCACCGAATCCACCTTTGCAAACCACCGAATTGAAGCAAACCACACATACACACAGGGGTGCCCAGAAGGGGGGTGCATGGTGCAAGTTGTGCCATCAAAATTTGGGGGGCATGTTTTTACAGCATTTTTTATGTTAAAAGGGGGGCAAATAAATAAAAAAGACTATTTGAAAAAAAACTTGAGGGGATAACTGAATTGGGGGAGCATGCGCCGTAGCCTTTGGGGGGGGATGGTCACCCCTGCATACACAAACATAAAAGCAACATGGATATTCTACACGTATACACAAAAGGCCGAAAACTCTTGAACAACTAGAAATATACAAAACATAAAAATGACATCCTAAACGAACAGACACAATTCGAACATATCACAACGCACACACACAAAATCGATCTTTCAAATGACAGCACCATCACAAAGAACAACACGGACAGTGCTCCTAGTGACAGCCTCTGACAAAGCTAATAATAACCGAAAACTGGTTCAGGCTATAAGGTAAAACTTTTACATTTTTACCAATAAAAACTTAAGTGTTCCGAGTCAGTAGTATTGTACTTATAATTAGTTTATTTTAATTTCAACTGTATTTTGATTTTCAGGTTACGTTTTACTCTTAATTATTTATCATTTAATTTTTGTGGTTACACATTGGAAAATATGCAAATGTTTACATATTACATTTATGTAGACACATACACATTTACATATTTATTCAATGATACATATTGTAATATAACGAAGTTAATTACAAATAAGTAGTGTTTATTCTACTGGTGAAAAGCCACACGTTGGATGTGTCAATTTGTAATAAAACACGTATGTGATGATTTTTTATTATGCCATATGTTGGTAGCGTCAATTTGTAATAAAACACGACTTGCTCGAGTTTATGTTATGCCCCACTGTTGTGAGCGCCAATTTGTAATAAAACCAATATGTTTATTTACAAATAAGTATTAATTGTTTAATAAAATTTTTATTATTTTTTTTTCTTTTTTTCTTTTATATAATTAGTTACTTTAATTTTTTAATTACCTTATTTGTTTTTATTGTTTTATGATTAGTGTTTGGTTAATAAAAATACTAATTAATATTGGGTATGATTTGGTGAAGAAATATTTGTTTCTTTGCGTTAAATAGATTGTTGTGGTCAAATCGATTGCATGCCGCGGTCCATTCAGTATCTTTATTTCTTCTTCTGTTCGTTCCTTTCCTTCAGAAGTTCTCGTTTATAATTTGATAATTAATGCACTTTAAATTAGTTCTCAACTAATCAATAAAACGATATTTTAGAACAATAATAATATTTATTATGATCAAAGTAATTATTCGACTTGTGTCGACTAATTCGAGTCGGAGTCAAGACTAGATCCCAGGTCGATTATTACATATTCCAAAATTATTCAAATTAAATTATTATATAACATATAATATATAACATAATTCATTTCTTTTCTTATTTTATTCAAAATAATTTCTTTAACATATACTGTAAGATGTCCTTACTTCTTTTTAGAATTTAGAGGTTTATTTTATTTGGTTCAACATATTTTCTCTTATATTAACTGTAAGATGGTCTTACTGATTTTTGAATTTTTATTTTTTATTCTGTAATCGGTTATCATAACATCCATCCCTTTTCTTGATGGTGTGTGGTATTTGATTTAGCCGTGGTCCATAATCTCAGTTGCCCTTATTGTCCGGACTACCATTGTCTTCATAATAATTTCTGTTCTTGTGACATTTCTCGCTTCTTCCTTGTATTTCATTTTTTCTGCTGTTATCTTTTCGCTTGTTTCAAGTCTTATTTGAATCATTCTATCATATAGTTTATTAAACCAAGATGTCACTGGTACATCAATGATTAATGGTAACACTGATGTTTTACCATATATTTCTGTTTCTGGTGTATCCCATTTACCTATAGCTTTTTTAAGTTATAACATACCGTTTTATTGTAAGTCATTACTGAAATTTCTTTTAACCTCCTCCTATAATCTCTGGAATTCATGATTTTTTTATCGTTGGTCATTGGGATATTAAGTACATTAATTAAACCATTGTTCATCATCTCCAACTCTTCCCGTGTTTTTATTAATTTCCTTGGATGCATTTGTCTCATTTTCTTTGACTTCATTTCTATGTGCTTAATATTTTCTTTGTTTCTGTTAGGTTTAATTTCAGATAATAATGCTACTTGTTCCATTTTTTTATCGTTTGGTATTTCTTCTATTACCGGTTTGCTACAATTTTTTAATTCTTCCCTCCACAGTTTATTATCATTTATTATATCATCTATTTTCTCTCCCCATTTCTTAAAACTATCCTTTAATGATTGGTTGTGCTCCTTTAATTCTTTTCTTAATGATTTTAATTCTTCCCTGGCTTTCTTGTTATCCTCTTTCATTTCCTTACTCATTTGTAGGAACATTTCCATCATCTTATCCATTTTCGTGTCGTCTGCTGTGGTGGAATTCTCTAACTGTTTCTCCTTTTGTTTTGTGGGTTGGTTCGGTTCCGCCGGAGGTAATATCATCTCCAAATCTTCCACTGGAATCGCCTCCTTGTTCTCCATGTCTATCTCCTTTTCGGCTTCTGCCGCTTTTTTCTTCGACGTTGATCTCTTTGGCATTTTGATTACTTTCCTGACCTGTTAACAGCTGCCAGCTAAAATAGGAAATTGGGCAAATTGCCTTTATTTTATTGGCCTATCAATCCCTATTTTTAGCCCCTAAAGTTGAGCACCAATTTGTAATTTAACGAAGTTAATTACAAATAAGTAGTGTTTATTCTACTGGTGAAAAGCCACACATTGGATGCGTCAATTTGTAATAAAACACGACTTGCTCGAGTTTATGTTATGCCCCACTGTTGTGAGCGCCAATTTGTAATAAAACCAATATGTTAATTTACAAATAAGTATAATAATTGTTTAATAAAATTTTTATTATTAATTTTTTCTTTTATATAATTAATTACTTTAATTTTTTAATTACCTTATTTGCTTTTATTGTTTTATGATTAGTGTTTGGTTAATAAAAATACTAATTAATAATTGGGTACGATTTGGTGAAGAAATATTTGTTTCTTCGCGTTAAATAGATTGTCGTGGTCAAATCGATTGCATGTTCAAATCGTGGTCCATTCAGTATCTTTATTTCTTCTTCTGCTCGTTCCTTTCCTTCAGAAGTTCTCGTTTATAATTTGATAATTAATGCACTTTAAATTAGTTCTCAACTAATCAATAAAACGATATTTTAGAACAATAATAATATTTATTATGATCAAAGTAATTATTCGACTTGTGTCGACTAATTCGAGTCGGAGTTGAGACTAGATCCCAGGTCGATTATTACATATTTCAAAATTATTCAAATTCAATTATTATATAACAAGGATTCTTTGAACTGTCGAAATAGTCAGGAAAGGCAAGAGAATTCAATACTTACAATTATAAAAACTTATTCATTAACAGACAATAATAATAAAATACAGTGTATAGAAAAATTTAGATCCAAACCAGCTGATTGCTCTGATGTTACTACGTCCCCTCCAGGTTGGATTCGTTCGACTCGAAATGACAAGATGGCTGCCTTCGTGAGTTGTTCTACGCTGAAAATCAGGCTCCGAGATTTTCCTTCAAATAAACGTATCAGTTGATTAATTCCTCTCCTGTGATGCCACTATTGGAATATCCACAAGTTGTAGTGTGTAGTTTTAGTCCTCCACTGGATTTCATTCGGTAATAGGCATATAGTGTCAAATGGTTCCTTCCAATCAATTGCTTGTTGTATTAGGTTAAATTTATTATTCAGTCGTGTCCATACGTTGTGACAGATAGATTTAGTGTTGTTTAATTTAGCTTTGTGATTCCAATGACTGTTCTAATTGTATTCATTAATTTACTGTATATTCTTTATCTTTTTATTATTTTGTAATACATCTTAGTTTGAGTTGGTTAAAATTTCCATTAATTTTTCTCTGAAATATATTCTGACACGTCCGTTCTGCTTGGCGTTTAACAATCAACTAGCTATATTTGTTTCTTCATATAGAAAATTCTGTAAGATTTTGGTCTCATTTCTCATTGTTCATTATCAGCTGTTTTCATAATTACTAATTCAATTTTATAGAAATGATGACATTTTTTATATTTTACTGGCTATAAATTATTTTTTTAGTACTTTTATGGAATTCTAATTATATAACAATATTCCTGCTTTTATTTTATACAAGTTAATACTAAATTTGACCTAGTTTGGTTTGAATTAAGCTTCTGAATTACATTCCTTGAAATTTACCTCTAGGCCTTATTCTGATTCACATAATTACCCATTAAATGGTTTACAGTATGTTTTATGTTACAATTTTTCTCAAATACGATTACTAATTAAACCATTGTAATTTACTTTTTCTACCTGGCTATTATTCTAACCATTTAACAATTTATTTGTATTTTACTAGTACTTGCTTTACTGATTATGGCATTATCTTGTACAATCACCATTTAAGTAAATTTTACACTCTGATTCTTTTAATCACTACTATAGGTTGTTGTTATAATTATGATAAAGTATTTGTATTCTGAATGGGATAATTTATATCAATTTGGTCTAGTTTCTATTAATTTATTTTCTCTTATTTGATTTACAGGATCAAAGTTGAATTTAGCTTGGTTATCAATTTTCAATTTTCCTATCAATGGTATAATTGATTCACATTACTATTTTTATATTTTCTGATTCACTATTTATACATCGTTTGAATTAATATTTTGCCTTTCCTTCCTTTCCAAAATTCTGACAGTAATTAACATTATTTAAATACAATAAACACTTATATACATACTAACATCTAGTATCTACTACTATCAACATGGTCTGTATTGTATACACATATAATAATTAAACATAATAATTAGATAACTAAACAAATTAAGGTCTTATCCTAATGATTGTCTTTTGTTGTCCTTTTAAAACTGGTTTGGGGTGTTCCCCTCAATCACACACTATTTTATTTATACCTAAGTTTACATTAGCTCTGATTATTTTGTATTGTATTCTCTTACTTTGTTATTTGTGGTTCTAAATTTGTATAACTACTATAGGTTAAGTTCTTTCCTTTATGTGGTTTACTGCTATAGAGTGTTCTGTCTTTAATGTAGGTTTTTGGGTATCTTGAGATTTTTTTTATTTTAATTAACTTGTTCTTGGCTGTAACTCCTTAATACTCCGTATCTTGAGATTTTTTATTTTAAGTAATTTGTTCTTGCTGTAACTCCTTACTACTCCGTATCGTGAGATTTTTTATTTTAAGTAATTTGTTCATGGCTGTAACTCCTTACTACTCCGTATCTTACTGGGTATCCTGATTATTTTACTGGGATAATAATCATACTATTTGTTTTTAACACATTTTGCTCTAAATTGAATGTATTTAATTTCTTTGAATCGAGATTTTTTCTAGTTCTGTTAAGGCATTTTATTTATTATTGTGATTATTTCTTTCGGTTACTTTTATTTAAGTTTATTTTACTTCTTCCAGATGACTTCTTCCCTTCTTTTTCTATGTGATATTAACTTGTAGAATAAGGTAAAAACTTCGTTGTGCTACAATATTAATAAAATCTTCACAAATATTATATAAAAAATATTCCTTAGATTAAAAGTGATATTACCATCTGTTTTTAGAAGTAATGGCATGTGAAGCAAAGAGTAATAAAGACAGACATACAGCATGGTCGAAGTATGTTATTTGGGATGCAGATGATGTTTACTGATTTAAAAAAAGCATCTGATTTTCCTATAGTGCCTAGGAAACAACTATGGGAAGCAAGCAGAAGACTGAATTTTAGATAAGTTGATAAACATGACACAGAAGTTATCTAAAACAAGATAAACGCGTAAATAAAAATAGGTTAACACAGTAGACTTAAACAAAATGCTTATAGAAGAGTGTGGGCCCTCACGTATGTTTTGCAATGTGTTTGTAGGACAGGTACTAGAAAAGTGGTATAAGAAATGCCACATGTAGTAGGAAATATATCTACATGAGGAAATATCTAAATCTGATGCTTTTTGTGTATGTACTATGTCCAGAGAACACAGCAGTAGGAAAATTAAAGGAGGGATACACACTACGGAGGTCTTAAGATAAATTTACAGAAAATTGATCATATGTGTACTGAATGGTAATGAATAGGTAATGAAAGAAAAAATTACAGAGTGTCAGGCATTCAAATATCTATGCTGTCATACATAAAGATGATGTACGTACATTATTGAAATGTATACCATGTGGTAGGTAAACAAGTTCCATCAATGTACAGGATAATGTAGAACACAATTCTAAATTTAAAAAAGTAAAGAATCTTCTACAATACAGTTAAAAAAAACACTGTTTCATGCAGATCTACAGTATAAAAAAAGATGAAGGGAGTAAGAAGTAAAATAATAACTGCAGAATTAATGTACAAGATGGTAAAACCCTACTGAAGAAACAAGGAGACAGATGGGACAGACATTTCCACTACAAAGATCTTAGAAAACAAGGCACTATAATAGTTCACCCAAATTTAAATAGAATAGATTACATAAGATGGCTCCAATGAATATTAGATAAAACATTCCAACCACCAGGGAAAAGAAAGAGAGGAACATCAACTTTAACATGTCAAAGCTACAATAATAGAGATACAGAGGGGAAGAATTAATTAATGATAAGTGAGAAACTAGAAGCAAACTAATTTAATAAAAAGACTAAAGAACAAAAAGATAGCAAAGCTTCATTTTCCTTTTGTTAAAGATTAAGTGAATTTTTGTTCAGCACTATGAAGTGAGAATAGTTTGTTCTCAGTCTACTAACAATTGAACAGTTTTTGAAATAATTTTGTTGCCTACCCTAGCATTTCTCCCACCATCATTTATCTTGTAATTTTGTAACCAGGCCGATTTTGTGCCCGATTAAATGCAACAACCGCTGGTATTTTCATAATATTAGGATCTTCATTTTCACATAAGCTACATTTTCCTAGGCAGTAGTTCTTTTCTAATTTGGGTTTTTTGGGGGGGTTAGTTTATTGCAAATTATGGGTCAGTTTGTAACTTTATGGGTGGGGGTTACTTTTAAATAAGATGGTTTGACTTTGTGTTTAGACTCAGTTGATCCCTCGTCATAACATAGGCAAACCATTAGTTGTCAAGACAAATAAAGTGACATAATGTTAAACTCTATAAAGAGTTGTTACTCCTAGGTAGGGAATTTACAATTTTTCAAAGTTTTAATAGTCTGGGAAAGTTAAGACAACATTTTATTAAACTCAAGATTGCCAAACTGGGGTGTATAAACACTTATTTACAAATGTTAGTAAGGCCTCAAAGTTTTGACTTGAAATATATTATGAATGCCTGTATGATTACACAACCTACACTATACTGACTTACGTTTCCAATATAACCAGACAAATGATTGGCATTTTCATCACTTTTGTGATTTGTTTTGGAACATTGTTTTACATTGTTATCGCTATGCATATACTGTGTAATGTTTTTTGTTTTAATATTTGACCACAAACTCATCTGTAATGGCAAAAAAAATAATCTCACTAAAAAATGATTGTAAACTATTCTATGTACAGTATCATGACTATGTTGGTCACTGCACTACTTTTTTTTTGCAATATGTCATATATGGGCAGTTAAATTTTACTATACTTGACATAAAAATGATTAGATTTTGAAAAGTGAGTGCCCTGCACATTATTGTATGGTATGCTAAAATACACCAGCCAAGGTTTTCAAGATCTATTGAATTTCTGTGTAAGACTGGGTAGTAGAGCGAATCTCCCCAATCCCCATAAAGTTGTAATGCCTATGATATGCAGTAACTTGCCTTAGTAATATGCAACAAAACATGAACTGGAACAAATAAATAGTTACTCTTATGCTAGTTACTTACGCTTGGAGAGTGGTGTGTCCTTAGATTTGTGTCCCCTAAAAAAACAAATCTGTATGATTTTGTATTGATTAATTACCGGTACTTAAATAATTCCAATGAGAAAGATAGAATACTTTATCTCCATTATATTTTCTCTCAAAATGACAAAAATTGAATTTGAGTTTCTGTGGATGATACTCTGTTATTACAGTACTTAGCATTTTAGTACATAATAATGGGCCTAATTAGTAATTAAATTTAGAACAGTGGTTAACTTCCAGTAAATATATACATACACATAGTCTATAATACCAACAAAAACAAAAGTAATGATTAATTTTATTTTATTACTGATTTTGTTAGTGGTCATTTTAACACTTGTCAAAAAACGTTAGCTGCTATCCTTCTATAAATGTACAATATTGATAGGGTCATTTATACCCTATTTAGAATACTAGACCCTATTTATACTATTCTAGTATTCATTTAAAATAGTATAATATTGATAGGGTATAAATGGAATAGTTTGATTTCGAAAATAAAATATAAATTTGGGGATACAAAAAAAGTTGAGTGAATAGTGATTTGAAATTTATTGAACACTTCATCAAGATTAGATATTCAAAATTTTTTAACAGCCAACCTTTCTGACAAGTAATAATTTTTATAAAAAATGTTTCCAAGGGACACAAAGACTTTTGCGGAACTTGGTTACCATTACAAAACAAAATCTCGGCAACTCTCGAAGTTAAGAAGTAATACGTACCGGTACCGATAATTTTAAATTAAAAAAAAAAAGTTGTTTTGTTGGTTCATCCTCTTCATTCACGCACTTAATATTAGTTTGAAACCTCACTGAAGAAGGTGAATATCACACCGAAACGTACGAGGACTTTAAGAAAACGTAAGTGTTCACAAGGAAAGTTACAATATATCACTAATAAAAAAAAGAAGGAAGACAGTAGTCTGATATGGTACCAATTTTTGTTATCTGTTGGACAGGCTAATAATTTAATCTCCCAGCAAAAACGTAATAGAAGCCTGACTGCTTTAAAAAGTCACATATTTAATGAAAAAGGTCAGTAGCAAATTAGATCCAATGACCATACCACCTCACACAACTGTAGATAAGATAGTAGCAACTAAGAGGGGGTATTCAAAAGCATACTACTGTGTGTGAAGCCGATGTTATTTCTGTTGTAAAGGGCGTTTTATCCGTAAAGAACACGTGTGGCAGCAGCTGGTAAGGCCTTGAAGTTTCCACACAAAACAAATTCTCATGTTATAAAACAGTTAAAAGGTGTGCGTTAAGTTCGTCGCTATGTTGATGAACCGTGTGCGTTTAGCGAACGACTGCTGGAAACATGGCTTTGCCTTCAAGAGCTCGCCGCAATGCGGATATCACAGCAGAGCTGGAGTTTACGGATACAGACCTAGACGAGTTGTGAATTATCAAGGTGAACAAACTATATACATGTAGATTATGCGTAACATTCGTATCAAGTAAACGTTCACATATTTATTCACTGTTAGTTTGTAACAGTATATTTTTAATGCGTGCAGTTCATATGACAAACGGTTTTCATTATGTATTTCACTTTGCTATTACAACTGTTTCAAATTATCAATTTGATCCGTGAAAAAATCCATATCAAAATTATAAAGGATTTATTACGTTTAAAAAATAAAGTACCGGTACGAAGCCTGTCATTGGTCATTCTGATTTTGCGGCGCGTTTTTTGTTGAACGCGTTATGTAGTTATGTAGGCGCGAGGTATTTATATCGCGTTTTGGATACTGAATTAAAATCGTATAAACAAGTATTGTATGTTTACAAGTACCGATACTAGTCAAAGTAGGTTATGTTGTTAAATTTTTAGCGCGTATTTTAACAACAACCATAAGGATACGCTACTAAAAATTGCTTGGGAAGCTGTTTAGATGTTTTACGATTTTTCGTAGTTAGATGATTACATAATCGTAGTTTATATAAATGATTAGAACCTGTTATCTCTTCTTATCATGCTTTTAACCGTCAATTGATTAATTGACAGCTTGCTCTGATGGAAGAATTAAAAGTCCTAGAAATATATTCATATAAAATGGCGTTTTCTAGACATGAAAAGCTCTTAAAGTAGACTACACTATGTGAACAATTTAGTACTGGTAGCTTGTAGTAGAAACTTTAAGTTAATATTATTTTAATTTTATATAGTAAATGAAGCTGCATTGGCTGCAAGGAAAAAAGAAAATAGATTGCACCAGTTTGTCAGTTCTTATAGAGAACATGGGCATAAAATAGCATCAATCAATCCTGTGGAAATCTATGAGAAAAGGTAAATTACATAGTTACATACAGGATTTATATCTAAAATTAAGAAATGAATAAAATCGTTTAAAATATGATACAGTTTTGAAAACTTTTGTTAGTTTTTTTATCAACAACAAATTGTTTATCAACTCTTGATATTAAAATGTAGCGTTACAAAAATGGAATTGAAAATATAATTTAAATCGCAAAAAATGGTGCTACATGCTAAAAAACAAAGTGATGCTACATGTACCATACAAATACATTTTAAAGTACCATACAAATACATTATAATAAGCACATTATGGCACAAATGGCACATTATAAGCATAATAGTTGGGAGGAAACTATGTTTTAATAAACTTCAGGCATCCAAGAAATTGTAATTTAACAATTAAGTGAACAACATTAATGAAAGTTATGAGTTATGTATGAGTAAAAAGTGTAAACATAGTTACAGCTATGCATTACTTTCAGGGCGATTGTTGTATACATTTTTATTAATTAATTTTTACCAACTTGTAAGTTAAGACAGAATAATTTTATAACATATTAAAAACTATGTATTATCTACTTATACCTACTACATCAGGTCCGTTAATGTCCTAGTGTCAAATTTCTAAGATATGGAAACTTTACATAACTAGTTCTCCTTGACAGCCCCCATGCAACATTAAAGGTTCATTGAGCTGTTTTGATATTTGCACATAATACAAACACGGGCACATAAATAATCTACTATGCACTTATTTATATTTGCATTAAAACTTCTAGAATAGCTTGAAGAAAAGCAAAGATTTATGGAATGCATGATGATTAATATATAATTGGATGGAAAATTAATACATATTAAGGAAGAAAGTAGATATAGTTGCAAACTCTGCAAAACTAAAATGGAAACTTCAGGTCATGTGATCATAGATGGAACTATGGAAACTAGTTTTTAACAAGACATCAGAATGGAGACCTTACAGAATCTTTCCAAATTGAGAGGATGATCACAAACAAGATGAGTGAATGATGCGTTCTTAATGGTAAGTATTAATTGGATAATGGAAGCTAGAAACATAGGAACTAGAAGAGTTATCAAGCATTCCCTTCATGTATCAGTAAGGAAGAAGAATCGTTAGACACTTAGAACAGTTAACTAATACCGGTGTACTCTCCATTCTACAGTGTCGCACACTCATTCTTCTCACACATATCTCAGTCCTGATCACAATATACTGTAAAACTGTAATTTTTAAGATGTTTTCTTTCAGAACCATGTTTTTAAAAGAACATTTTGGATGACATTGTCCTAGCCTCTTACAGGTTTTTCTGTTTTCCAGGGTTTTTCTTCGATAAGTTTAAAATTGAAGATACTTTGAAGTTTCTCTACATTAAGTTTCTTTTATAATAACTTGACCTTTCCAATTAATGTTTGACATACTGTCCTCGACAATCATCATTATGTTTTTATTTGAAAGTTCTGATAAATTTATATAAATTTTGTCCACTATAAATGAATATTGCAAATAGTGATATACTTATTATTAAATAACTTATGCTCATTTTATTTCATTAGGCTCTACAATACATTTTATTTTTTAATTTACTGTATTTATTTTATTTTTTACATATTAAATTAACCGTGTATTAATTGAAACTGTATGAACAAGTTGCCTGCATCTGTTTATGTCAGTCATTAAAATTAATTTGTATAAATAGAATGTATAAATATAAATTTGGGCATAAAATTAAATTGTAGATAAATTAAATCATACTTGAATTGTAAAGTGTAATTGTATTTAGCCTAATAAAAATTGCAGTCTTTGAATTATTAGTTAGCCTAAATATTAGACAAGCTATACAGTGTCTTTGATAAGACACATGTCTTTCCCAAGTCATGTCAGGTAGAAGGATGTCATCCACAAACACTTTTTAAACTTGATTGTATATTTTATTTCTGAGTAATAAATACTAAGAAGTCTACTTCAGTTTAATTTAATAATATTTATATCACATATTTTAATATTTTGTTTGTTTATATTTTCTTAATTTGAAAACTTACCTTCAAGATGTTTGAATGAACTGCAGTCTTGTTTTGATTTTGCCACCACCCTAGATACATAAACATCAAAACTAAAACCATAAGCACATAAGCAACTTATGGAATAGAAAATTAAATACATTTTTAAAATTTGTATGTAATCTGTTTAAATGTTTTATATTCCTAGCAATGCTGCTATGAGTCACGTTAATATACATTAACATACATTAAATGCGTAAACCATGTGTTTCATAAACAAGTGTTTTTCAAGTAGCTTCTATAGCTTTCTTATTTTTAAACCACTTCAGTAATGGCATTAATAAAAATAATTGTGATAATTATTATTTAAAATTTTTATATTAATATTAATATTATAGGTATTAATAAAAGCAACAATATACACTTAATGGTATTTGTAGTTCCATTACACAGACTGAACTATGTTGTAGAAGTCACAAGAAATTTTATAACATGTTACATCAATAAATTATCTGTTAACAAACTTGATTGTATTCATATGGCAAACAAGTAATTAACGTTATTAATTAACAGCTTTGGTTAAAGTAAAGTTTATTTTCCAGTCATGATCCATATTATTAACATGTAGCAGCCTTTGTTCTAAAAAATCATTTCATTATTTTTTTTAATGTGACAGCAATTCTAACAGACAAATATTCTTTTGTAATAGCTATGATATTAATTGATATAGAAAAGTATAAAAACAGGTGTGTTTAAAATGTGTTGTTTTTATATGCTAAGAGTACTAACAAACGTTACATTCACTACTATTTTGTGTATATTTTTTTAAAAAACAAAAACGGTCTTCAACAATCAAAAAATCAATTTGTATGTCACCCAAAAATCAACATTATAAACCATTATTATCAAATTATAAGAAATTCTGGAATTTCATCATCATCTAATCTGGTGATGTATTTACTGATATGTAAATATAATGTCATAATTTATATTAATGTTTTGTATTCATTAGATAATATTGTTATATATGTAATCAATTAAGTAGTTGTCAATGTATAGTTAGTGAAGTAGCAATAAATAATAATAGTTGTTCACATTGAAAACAAGATAATTTTAATCTTAAAAGTATTATTTCCTTTATAAATAATAATAATTGTTTATTTTCTCATCAGTTTTTTATTATTTAGATTTGTGTCTGCATGTTTTTTCTGAGTATATTAATATTAGTTAACAAAAATATTGCTTATTTGTTTGTGAATGACTGTATGGTATAAATCCAGACCAGTGTGAGGACAACTTCCTAATAAGCAGTTTATTGTCAAGACTAAACATTGACTACCAGTCAGCCTATATTCAATTCATTTCAGATATGTAAATTGAATTAGTCGCGTTTATTTTTAAAACTGGTTTTTTGCAAGTCAATTTTGTGTCCAAAATAGATATCACATTATTTACTTTTATAATTTTATTCAAAACTGGCTTGTCTCATGTATATTTACATCTGTTATTTTTGTTTTTGCCAAAGGAACATCAAATTAAACTTAACATAATCTAAACGGTTTTGCATACAGACTAGATCTTACCAGTTACCCATATATATAAATGTATGTGCGCGTGCGTGTACACACACACACACACACACACACACACACACATTTTCTTTCAAAGACTTGTTGCAGTTATTTTCTTGACAAGAAAATTAATTAATATAATACTAGTTTACTATCAATATTTGTTTTTTTTTTCTTATTTGGAACATGTTTCGAGCATCATGCAGTGTGCTCATCATCAACCATATTTTTTAAATGTTTGTGAGATATCTGTGTCACAGATGCCAATATTTATAAAGATATTGGTGTTATTGTGAACAGATGTTATTAATTTACCATCTATATATATATATATATATATATATATATATATATATATATATATATATATTGTAACGATAAAAATTATTTGTCATATATATAATTGAATCTGATTGAATCTTATCGAAACGTAATGTAGCCTCACTTCAGGTTCGTCTATTGGTAACCAGATTTTTCGCTACGTACAATGTTATTGTGAATAGGTTACTTGTATATATGTCGTGTGCACTTGGATTACACCACCCGTAGGAAGTGTGAACTTGTAATATATATAAATAATGTAGCGACAAACTCACACTGGAGTCGTCGATGTGTAAATATAAATGTGTTATGTTGAACGGCGAATGATTTTGTAAATTGCCGCTTACTCCCACTATGCTGCTTCTTTTCCATGACGTCACTCAACGATGCCAACTGTCGGGTTCGCTGCAACCTGTGAATTCTATTTACTAAATGTAACAGCAATAATAACGACACACAATTACCATCAAACATACATCCTTGTGGAATCCTTTATTCGGAAAAACACTAGTTGACTGTCTTAATAAATTTAAACAGTATTAATTGCAATTGTAGCGTAAACTATAAGTCTTCTTTTACCAGTTGGCAGCAGTAGCCAAACGTTTATTTCTTCGAGACCAAAACAATGCTTTTTGTTAACGTTTTTAAATAAAATATATCAATTATCTCAGGGCGTATATGGTTCGGGGATTATAAATTAAACAAAATATTACACTATTAATCAAAATACAAGTTTACAATTATAGGATATTACAACGTTAGAGTGATACGTGCACACAGAAATTGTATAGTGGTTACCAGTTTTAAAAAGGTTATGTCCAGTTCAGGCTTTGATAGTTATTATGTAAATTAAAAGTTCTTGTTGTGTTTAAAAAGGTGTTAGTCTTATATGGTGTTATTAGTGATTGTTTTTAGTGTTTGTGTTATATGGTGTCTGTAGTTTAGTTGATTATTACTTAAAATTCGTGTATACAAATGTGTGTGTTAAAGTACGATATAATGAGATGTCAGAATCACCAAATCCTCTTCTTGTACTCTTCTTGGTTGAAGATAGGGCCCACGTACACGTCAGATCTTCTTTCTCGTCCCTCGTCCACTTCAAATCTTCTTCCTGGTTATTATATCTTCTATTCCATATAATGGGTATTCTTCTGTTATTGCAAAAAGTTCGTGTAGTGTACCTCTAACTGTATTTATCTGGTTGTATAGTTTTTTCACACTTTATAACACATAATGTAAGACGATTTAAAAACGCGTCTATCTGCTAAGATCGTTGTCAAAGAAGTCTCATTTTATTTATCCGAAATTTCTGGTTGCTAAGGGTAAACTTGGAATCTGGTTGGCCAATTCGGATATACATTGTCATATACTTTCATTATTTCGAAGTCTAAAATTTGTTCAAAATCTTTAAACTAACATAACTTTTCTATACTGAATGGGAGTTTAAAACCATTATCAGCATTATTTTGATCTTCACATTTGTTATATTTAGACACCAAACGTGCCTATTTTTGCTTAAGAACTATGGATGTTACAATTTTGTTATTTGGAATTTTCTTAAATAACTTGATATGTGTTATTTTGTTTCTATATTCCTTGTATACATTGTTACCTATAAATACATCTACCCTTTCACATTTGCATTACAAAATTTCTAATATAATTGTTCAAAATTTACTAAAGTTGGTTTCACCTGGCCTATGTAATAGTATTATTTTCATCACCATTTTTTAACATCTCTAACAATTAAATTAACTTCTAACACTCATCAAAATGGTTTAACATATAACGTTATTTTAACAACACAAAAGATATATTATTCTAATAGTTAAATTCATGCCCACATGGCTATGATTATACCAAATCCTTGCACAAATAACTGTTTTCTACTCAAACTGTATAGGTGTTTGACACTTAACAAAACATCTTTGTATAGTCCATTCTGCTTGGTCAATTAATTTACCATGGTTTAACATCAGCTCTATTGTTATATTTGTTAACACAACATAAAAAAATGGAATTAATATCATTAAATTGACATTCCTTTAAACTAACTGTATCACCTGTTACATACAAAAAACACAACACAAATACTATGATATAACACTGTGCTGTAACATAAAACATGCACATTTTACAAAACAAATTCTATACTAATTAGTTAGTCCATTGTCAGCTAATTTACTCATTATTCTGACACTGTCTATGTCATATTTACTATTTATATGGGTTTCAACATCCGTATACTTACTGAGTTTGACTTACAAAAATTACAATAAAGTGAACACTGTTGCTCTACCTCACCACACAGTTCTAATAATCTTGTTACATTTACTGTTTATCTGGGTTTTACTCTTGTTATAAATGTTATTGTGACCATGTTATAATTTGTTGTTTACTGGACAACCCTATGAACTCTATATGGGACAATTATTTGTATGGTTCATGTATCTATAATCAGGTGTATTTATATTTTTGTTAACTTAATTAACAAAATATAAATAAAACTTATATTTTTAAGTTAATCAATTAACTTAATTATTTACTAATATTTCTCTTACATAATATTACATGTTTGGGCCTATTATCCCTCACTTTGTATTTTGATTATCTGGATATAATGATACATTAACTGAAACCATTTGTTTCTTTATAGTCCTGGTTCATAAACCATTTGTCTTTATAATTCTTTGTTTGGTCATTACTGAAAGTTCATTGTCATAGTTGGGGTTAAAGGTGTTTTGCATCACTTAGCCTAAATCATTAATTTGGGTACAGTCAGTTGTCTTACTAGTCAGTCTAAAATTGTTAGTCGTTCCTCTTCACTATCATCTTGGAAGATATTGTTCTCCTTGTCAGCTTCTTAACCAAAGTCTTCATTAAATCAGGTACGATATTATGTTGTTCCAAATGTAATGTTACAATATATATATATTTCAATCACTTTCTGCTACAGTCCGTTTCTTGATGTATATAATACATTTAATATTTATACATAAATTTACCTCAAGATATTATTTTTCTATTTGGAACATGTTTCGGGTATTATCTTGTTCCCATCCTCAGCCTTCCGGTTTTTTTGTCTGGTGAAGTACATATGTGTTGTTGGTTGATAATTGTGGCTTCCTGTTGGCTTCTGGTATTTCAAGTTGGTTTTATTGTGTGTGATTGCGGTGTATGTGTTAGTTTTTTGTGTATTTTCAAAGCACTCAACATTGAAAATACACAAAAAACTAACACATACACCACAATCACACACAATAAAACCAACTTGAAATACCAGAAGCCAACAGGAAGCCACAATTATCAACCAACAACACATATGTACTTCACCAGACAAAAAAACCGGAAGGCTGAGGATGGGAACAAGATAGTACCCGAAACATGTTCCAAATAGAAAAATAACATCTTGAGGTAAATTTATGTATAAATATTAAATGTAATATATATATACTGTTAATGATTTCGAGGTTTGGTCATTAATCATGAAAACTCAGCTTTGCGACGTTTTATATATATATATATATTACATTTAATATTTATAATGAATTTACCTCAAGATATTTTTTTTTCCTTATTAGGAACATGTTTCGGGTACCATCTTGTACCCATCCTCAGCCTTCCGGTTTTTGTGTCTGGTGAAGTACATATGTGTTGGTTGACTATTATTATTGTGGTTTCCTGTTGGCTTCTGGTACTTCAAATTGGTTTTTTTGTGTGTGATTGTGGTGTGTGTTAGTTTTTTGTGTATTTTCGATGTTGAGTGCTTTGAATATTGTGTCATGTTTTGTATTGATTTGTATTTGTTCAGGTAATAGTTTGTTTTGTGTTTTATGTTTGTATATTTGTAAATTTTCCCAAATGTTCATTATGGTGCCTTTGTGTGGTATATGTTTTATTAGTGTCACATTGGTTATGTCTGGGAATTCATGTCCTGTGTTTATTGCATGTATGGCTAAATTGGATTTATATATTTCTGGTTTTTTGTATGCGTTTAGGTGTTCAAAATAACGTTTTTTCAGCTGTTTTTTTGTTTGTCCAATGTAACATTTATTGCAATCTTGGCATTCAATTTTGTATATACCGTTAGTTGTATTATCTTTGTTGTGTGGGCTATTTAGTTTTTGTAAATTATTTTTATTAGTTTTGTATGCTATTTTTATATCTGTGTTTTTAAATAGTTTTGTTAGTTCTGTCATTTTATTATTTATGTATGTGAATGTGGCCCATTTGTTGTTGTTGTTATTATTTATGTGTTGTTCATTTTGATTAATTCTAAATTATTTAGTTTGTATCGTTACTAGTGTTTAGTTTGGGACTGTGACATGTAAAAAATAATCTAATTACATTTTAATATCATTTAATATTGTCTGTGGTTGTGTTTTCAGACATCACGTTAAGTTAAACTGAATTTTATTTTGCTTAACGTATTGTTACTTTCACAGTACATTTTATTTCATTACGTAATCAGAAAAAATGCCTTGTATTAAATCGAAGTTAGGTAAAAAGATTGTGCATAGCCAAGCTCGGGAAGTCATTTCTAATGTATGTAAATTTATGGAAAGTGAAAAAAATGGAATTAGTATTCCACTAAAAAAGGTTCAAAAACAAATAGCGTCAGCAACAGGAGTTTCTGAAAGAACGATCCACCGTATTAAAAGTGAGGGTATAACAATAGAAAATGAACCACACTTTATAAGACCTCGTAAAGAAAGAAAGAGGAGGTAAACAAAATCTAATATTGATGATTTTGATAAATGTGTGATAAGACGAATAATTTACAATTTTACGACAACAGAAAAAACATATCCTATGCTACGAAAACTTCATCAACTTCTGAAGTCTAGTGTGAACTTTCAAGGTAGCTTATCATGTTTAAGGAAAGTTATTATAAACTTAGGGTTTAAGTGGAAGAAGATTAGAAATAATAGAAGTGTATTAAATGAACATCAAGAGATAAGGGCAAAAAGAATTGAATACCTTAGGAAAATAAAACAATTCAGGACAGAAAACCGGCCAATCGTTTACACAGATGAGATATATATACTGTTACAACACAAACAAGCCACCCCAATACCAGGGAAAAAACGATGAATCAACTATATATAAAATGTTTAAACTAAGGAAAATAAAATGACTAAGACGTGACAAACGACTGTGACCCAACCCAAGTGATTGACCAAATAAAATGAAACCAAATGAGAAGGTGAAAACCAAAATATAAATGAAATCAAAGGAGAAGGTAAATGAAAATGAAACAAACAAAGTATAAATGAATTAAAAGGAGAAGAAATGAAAGGACACAAACGAATAATAGAGAACAGAAAAGGGAGAAATGTTACACTCAAATAAGGTAATGAAAGAGAAACCAATAAATAATAAATGTAAATGATAATTATTAGTATCAACCAAAGAATCAATGTAAATAACAATTGATAAAATCTAATAAAGTAAAAAACAAACAAAGTACACTAACCAAGTAAATAGAGATTAAATGTAATAAATAACTCTATAATTACATAAACTTGTTAACAGTACAACTAACCATTGTAAAGTGAGTAATAGAGAGGTAGATAGATAATGAACAGGAATAAGTGAGAAAGAAAATTTATGTTAGGGAATACCCACTAGTAACACTTAAATAAAATAAAAAGTGCAAAGTGACAGTGTAAAACCCCAACATATATAGAAACCCTATTAATAGGTATAAACACCTAATAATCAGTGATAAACACTAAAGGTTTATTGATGAAAAGTGTTATTAAATAAGAATTTTGTTATTATCAGTAGAATTAAGATTAGTTGTAGATGAGGAATACAGTAGTATTCAGGGAAGAATTCCAAGTAGAGTCAAATGTTAGTGTTACTATGGATAGAGAGTATAGTTTATTTAAAAAAATATAAAGGCAAAATCAATAAACATCCTATGTTCTAAGGGATAGTTAGTTAAGTAAAGTTAAATGGTGTGATGATGTTTATCACCAAAAAATAAGTAAGAATAAAACAAATTGTAAACAAGAGTAGTATAATAACTGTTAAAGAATTGTTTGATTAAATTTATGAATAGGAATATGGCTGCAAGAATTATACAGACCATAAGCCTAAATGTTATGTTATATTTAATAGAGAATAGTAAATAAAAGACAAATTATCAACAATGGCAATATAAATGAGAAAAAAGATAAATTAATATAAATCTAATAATACTGGAAAGGCAGTTAGAAAATAATAGACAAACCATAATATGGAAACTAATGAAAACATACAATTATTATAAAACAGACCCAAAACAATTCAACAAGTAAACAAATCAATTGTAACACAAAAAAAACATGTACAAAGATAAAATAATATGTAATTTGTATAAAATAAGAAAAAATGGCCAATTACTACCTAGGCCTATGAAATGCCTAACTGTATAAAAACAATAACTACAAATTGTAAGAAATTAACAAGGATATTAGCAAATCCAAGGCAAATAACTAGTCAATGATAATTAGTGAATCATATTAAGAGATAAATGTTAAATTAAGGACATAAAATAAGAAAGAAATGTAATTAGATAATATCAACATAACTGTCAAAACAATAATACATGAGCAAACCCAGCTTTATGGGATGTCAAAATGATCTTTGAAAGAAAATACGAACAGTTGTGTTAATATTTCATACATAGAGAAGAAGACAGACGAATAATAGCAATCAGAAGATATACAGTCATTTCGAATAAAAATTCAAATATTATAACAGTGGTCTTAAATCATGAACAGCCAATGAGAGTCAATCAGTTACCATGACAACTGAACATTATTTATGAATATTCCGTTAGAAACTGTTAGTCCATTATTAAAGCTTCAGGCGAAGAGGTGCCAAGCCGTAAATGACACAAATTTTAACATAAAACGATTAAAAGTAATCCAAATTTGATAAAACGAATAAGTAAGAAGATGACGAAGGACTAGGATATCCAATAGAGGCCAAATACCAGATTAATAAAATTATAAATTAATAAATTTCAACCAACTAATACGAAAAAGATGCAAGGCGTACCTAAATCCCAAAATGATGGAAGATTGATGACTACCAATGATCACAACCCATTTCAACTGAATGACATTACACCTCAAGTCAACTGATTTGATAAGTATTGCTGAGTTACCCGAATTTATGAAATAAATTCTCTTTAATTTTTTCTCATAACACTTTGAAGTCTCACTATAAACTGATGATATTATTTCTTTCAAAGATTAATTAAAAAACAAACACTAAACTTATGTAAACCAGAAAAAAATAACCTGTATAAAAATTACGAACTTTTGAAACACACTTTATAACACTTCAGGAACAAATTGGAATTACTCCTCATAATTATACTCCATATAAGAATATAATTACTCCTTATTACTCCGTATAAGTACCAGTAATGTAAGGTAGTGTACTTTATTGTAATCAAATTGATATTTTTTTGTAAACCAAAAGAATCCAGATTCTGATTGAAATTAACAGTAAACAACAAAGCAAGCGCCATGTCTGACTAAATAGTTCGTTCAGAATCGTTTCGCCGAAACCTTGAGAAAGTTGTCTTATAATAATTGCCGGTGCAAATTTGTTTAATAATAAAAGATAATTTTGTATATTACTGAATAATTACTAATCACAATTTAATAAACTAGTACAGAGTTGTAACCACTGTTCTTTATTTCATAGGAAAGTGCATTATATTATTTGTGTATTATTTAGCAAGGAGCAAAGGCGACGGTAAGCGTTCACGTCGGAAACTCGGCGAACTATCAGCGAGATTTATAAATCTGTACAGGCGGGAGTAATTGAATTCACCATACCGTCATTGCCACGAACGCTCAATCGACCTATTTATTATTTTAATTGTTTTCAGTTAAAACAATTTGGCGCCACCCGGGAATTACGCACTCATACTAAAGAACAGGTAAGGTTCCCACACCCGTGTACTGGTAATTTGAGAGATCGCTACGGACATCGTCAGCGTAAACATAAGCTAACGACCACCCAGTGTGAGGCGAACACACACAAAACTTACACATTTTCAGAACACATACAAATCTAGTCGTTACAGATTGGCGACCAACTAGTGTGGCTAGAAGTAAAGACTAGCGGGGGTTACGAAAAAATATGAAACATTCCATGGTTACAAGGGGAAAATCTAAGAAGGGAACTGAGGGTACCGACGAAGAAGAAATGGAAATGATTGAAGAAATGATCGAGGAAATGATCGAAGAGGATACCCAAGAGGACCAACCAGAAAACCCAACCCAACCAACACCGGAAGTAGAAGTAATAGTCGACAATCAGCCGGAGAAACCAATTCAAGATAGTGAGAGGGAACAACAGGCAGGAGATCATGAAACAGCAAAAGGAGGTCTGAGCCTGCAAGACCTGATGAATTTCATAGCCGAAACTTCAAAGAAAACGAAGGAGGAAATTAATGGAAAAATAGATAGAAATAATGAAAAAATAGACTAAATGAAGGAAGAAACTAGAGAACAAAGAAAAGAAGACAGGGAATTCTTCAGACAAAATAGTGAAGAGCTAAAGAAACAACTCAAGGAGGACACCGAACTTCTGAATAATAAAATGGAAAGCAACCATGAAGCCTTGAAGAGAAACCAAGAGATATTAGAAGAGAAGAATGAAGAGTTAATTGAGACAGATCAAGAAAGATCTGGAAATATTGAATAATAAGATTGAAAATAATAGTGAAACACTCCAACGACAATTGAAGGAAGATAGGAAGAAAACCAAAGATGAGTTGAGACAACAATTGGTAGAATGTCGGGAAGAGATAAAACAAACAATCACCGAAACGAATGAAACGATAGTACAAGTTCGGGAGGAGTTAACAAACAAAATAAGCGACATCGAGGAGGATGGAAAAAATAGATTGGAAGAACTTCATCAAACAACCACCATAGAATGCACAAAAAATAAACAGGAGGTGATGAAAAAACTTGAAGAAAAACACCAGGAAATACAGCCAGATGTAAGTGAACGTGTGGAAAGGGTATACACCAACCTCAACAAAGTAGATGGGCAGGTCCAAGAAAACAAGGAAAAATCCAGGGAATAAGCCAAAGGGAAAGACAAATACAGGAAGAGCTGGACGCACTGAGGGAGAAACCCTGTCACAACACCCACATCATCACCAGCGAGAACCGGGAGATAATAAACTTTCGCAGCTACCGGCGTAACCCTATGGAATTCCTCAAAAGAGTGGAGGAACTAATTGAAAAAAATAGGGAAACGAGATGGACAACGGTAAGAAGCCTCATTGATGAGATGTTCAAGGACACACACGACAACTGGTGGACGGCCACCAGGCCAGAAATAAACAGTACTCAAGAATTCAAAACACAATTCCGAGATAAATATTGGTCTGAGTCCACCCAAAACGTGGTCAGAAATGATATCAGCAATGGGAGGTATGAACCGCAAGCAGGACACACCCTCACTTCGTACTTCCTTGGTAAAGTGTGCCTAGCAAGAAATTTAGAATCAAGGATACCGGAGGAATCTTTGGTGATACAGTTGGGATACCATTATGAGGATGCGGTCCAAAAAGCCAGGAGACCGGGACAAATAAAAACTATCCAAGGAATGGCGAGCTTATTGGAGGACCACGAAAACGATGGCCAATATAAAAGGAACAGAATGGTTAATCAGAGATACAACAGATGGAGTGAAAATCAGAATACGCCTAACTACAACCCATCGAATAATAACCCCCAAAATAACAACTGAAATAACATGAACCGGAATGTCAACGACAATCAGTATCGGGGAAACCAACCAAATTACAATCAAGGTAACCAACCGTATAACAGGAACAACCCAAACCACAATTCCACCAACAACAATTACAGAGGAACGGGACCGAACCAACGTCCTAACGGCCACCCCAATAATAGCAATTACCACGGCAACAACTTTAACCCAAATTACCAGTACAATAGGGGAACTGGGAATAATCAAAATAGAGGTGATGTTTGACGACAAGTCAACTTCATTAATGGGAGGAGTCAGCCAAACCAGAGGAGATACTGCCCAAACACACAGGCAAACTCCTGGTACAATACACAAACCTCAAATAATAATCCATTTCACGAGAATAGGACTACAAAAGTGTCAGGGAACAGCATGAGCATTCAACCAGGACCTATTAATGAAACAGTGACGAACCAGTCCGATAGTCTGGCCAACAATGCGCAACCACCTTTAAACTAACAAGGTCAGTGAAAACCAAAGAACGCCCTTCACCTGACCAATCACTTGGGTTCCTATGACAAATGACGCAACGAAACAAGAATAAAATTATAACTATCGTCTCCAGCAATTACCTCAAAAATATAAGAGAAGAACTCCTTGAAGAAGAGGACAACCAGCTGCCAAGAACGAACAGTGAAATCGTGCACATACAGGCTACAATAAACGGAACAATAACCATTATAATGATCAACACGGGATCAAACATATCCTTGATAAATCAGACAGAGCTAGAGCGGATCCAAGCTAACTCCAAGATACCAATTCCCACTCTACCAATCATAACATCATTATAATTGGGGCAACTGGTAAACAAAACAAAACAGTAAGAAAACAAGTATCATTGGAATTGAACAGTCAAAACTTAACAATACCTATTGTTTTTCTGGTAGCGAGTGGAGTACCATTTAGTATGCTCATAGGGTGCGATGTGTTACGACAACACTCGGCAGTAATCAACCTACAACAGGGGATAGTGTTGTTAACCTCTGAAAGAGGAGTATGGTCAGCGAACATTATAAACTGCAACCCTACACCAACAGCTCTGAATCAGGATCCAGGCTTAAAAACTTATTATTGCAGAACACATGAACCATCCATAATTGTGAATAATGATGGGGAAAATAGGGAACTATGGAAACGAAAATCGAGGAAATAAGAATATTCCAAAGAAACCGACCAAAACAAGAAATAACCAAAACATAGGTTGAAAATCTAATAACAATATATAATAGATACCAGCACGTTTTCTCCAATACTCCAGGCAAGGTCAAGGGATACCAAAGTAAGATTAATTTTCGGGAACCAGTAGACTTCCATAGAAAATCCTACCCCATAGCATATTCCCTTAAAAATGAAGTCAGAGCGGAAATAAATAGAATGATGGAGGAGGACATCATTGAGTATAGCCAATCTCCATACACAAGTCCCATAGTAGCTATACCCAAAAAGAGCGGTTAAGTCCGGATCTGCTTAGACGCCCGGGAAATCAATAAAATGATTATTAACGACCGAACTTCGCCTGGGGAAATTGAAGAGATTTTGAAAAAGTTCCATGGAACAAAATACATTAGTACCTGGGATACTGTATGTGGGTACTGGCAGGTGGAGCTGCACCCACACAGTAGACAGTATATGGCGTTTATCTTCGACGGGAGGAATTATCAGTTTAAGAGGTTACCTTTCGGCCTCATCAACTCCGTTGCAGTGTTCGTAAAGTGCATGGACCAAGTCCTAGGTCAAGAGGCTCTGCAGTTCACAACAGTATATGTGGACGACCTACTAATAACATCATCAGACTGGGACGAACACTGTGCACGAATAGAACAAGTGTTGAAAAAACTCTCCAACAACAACATAACTCTAAAGCTGGATAAATCAAAGTTCATAGCAGAAGAGGTACAATTCCTGGGATTTAACCTAACAGAGCAGGGAATATCTCCGTCCCAAGAAAAGGTAGAAGCCATCCAGAAATTCCCCACACCTAAAAATAAGAAGCAGTTGCAATCCTTCTTAGGTATTTGCAATTACTACAGGAAATTTCAAAATAACTACTCTTATCTAACTGCAAAATTTTCCAAACAACTCTCATCAAAGGACAAGTGGACCTGGGGAACTGAGCAGGATGAAGTACTGACACTCATAAAACAAAAAATTCCTAGAAACAGTGATGCTGCATCATCCCAACTTTGAGCAACCCTTCTATCTAAATTGCGACGACAGTGATGTCAGTCTGGGCGCTGAACTGTATCAAGAAGATAAAGAAGGACACCACCTGGTCATCAGCTTTGCCAGCAGAGTATTAAACAGTTGTGAGCGTAACTACAACGTTACGGAAAAGGAGTTACTTAGCATAGTATTTGCATGCGGAAAGTTTAGGACATACATCTTAGGGTACCACATTACAGTCAAAAGCGACCATAAGTCAATATCATTTTTCAAGCAATGTAAATTGAGTCATGGTAGACTTACCCGTTGGATCCTCGCTCTGCAAGAGTACCACATCACGTGGGAATATATTCCAGGCCGGAAGAACGTAGCGGCGGATATATTGTTCAGAATAAATGTAGAAAACCAGACATTTGAAGGAGAAAAGGAGAAAATCGCCAAGGTGTATTATATTTTGAAGGATAGGAAGGACCTGGAAGAAATCGCAAATGAGATAGTACAACAGCAGAAGCAAGATACCAAATTAGCAAACATACGAAGGAGACTGATGGAATCCGAAGAGATAGTTAACAGATTTTATTGCCTACACGAAGATATATTGTTCATCAAAACAATAAAGAATCATGGAACATGGAAGCTAGTAGTTCCAACTTCTCTAGAAAACAAATTAATTAAAGACTACCATGTCAGATACGGACACATGGGAATATTAAAAATGGTTAAAGCTTTAGAAGAAGAACTGTTCATTAAAAGTATAACAAGAAAGGTAAATAAAAATGTCAAAACATGCACTATATGCCAAATGGTCAAAACCAATAACGAAAGAAAAGATGGAATGATGATACCCATCACATCAAATAAAAAACTGGAAAAAGTGTTTCTTGACATATGTGGACCATTCCCACATTGCGGAGGGAGACATAGATTCAAGCTCATTGTGATTCTATTGGACCATTACACCAAATACACCAAGTTATATGCTATAAACCGAGCAAAAACCAAGAAAATATTAGAAATCATAAAAAACAAATACATAACGGAAATTGGAAAACCATATACCATGATGACTGATCACGGAACACAATTTAAAGGGAAAAAGTCGAGAGACGAATTACTGAAATTAAACATAAAAACATATAAAACATCCGTATACCACCCGAGCAGTAATCCCGCAGAAAGAGTATTGAGAGAGGTGGGACGCATTTTAAGAACGTACTGTCATGATAATCAAAAAGAATGGCAAAACTATTTAACTTCAACTGAAGAATTTTTTAACATAAGTTACCACCATTTCATTGAAAACACACCATATTCAATGATGTTTGGAAGAAAACCACATCGAGAGATACAGGAGTTAATAGACTTTCCAACCAACCCAGAAGACCCGTATGAAGAAAATAAATGTTACAACCGAATCATGGAGAAAATAGAGAAACAAAAAAAATAAATATTCCCAGAACCAGACCAAAATAATTAAATATAATTTAGGAGAAAAGGTATTAATCAAAAATCGTGAACTACCCAGTACATTTGAAGGTATAGCCAAGAAACTATTATTATTATACATAGGACCCTATGTCATAACCAAAAACAATGGCAACAATACATACGAAATAAGCAATATAACCACTAAAAAGATAAAAGGAGTATATAATCAAGTTTCCATAAAAAAGTTGTACGAGGAAACATAACAATCATAAAAAAATAAAGAATTACAAAATCCAAAAAACAGATGTAAGATCAACTTACAATAATATTTAGAGAACATATGAGGCAAAATATAAAATAAAGGAATAAATTACAAAAATTCCTACAAAGTAAGAACAACAAACTTACAATAATATTTCAAATAATATCTGAGACAAAACAAAATGAACAAATAAAGTGAAAACAAGAATTAATAATGTTAGAGAATTAGAAAGGAGACCAATTAAAATAAACAAAAATAAAACCAAGCAAGAACTGCCAAGACAAATACATAAAATTATAAAGAATATAGAATATTCAAAGAAAAAAAAATTTTTTTTTGAACTGGTACAAGAAAGAAAAAGAATTAATGTATAAAGCAAATATACACCAAGTGGCTAAAGCAAAATAATGGAAATCAACCAAGCAGAAGAAAAGAAAAAAGATGTCTAAAATGATTAAAATAATCACAAGAAGAAAAGAAAAACAAACTAATGAAATTTATTAATATATATAAACTCGAAACGTTTGGGGAAGTGTCAACGAATAGTAAGTTCATACGTGAAAGTTTATATATATTAATAAATTTAATAAAGTGAACGAAGAGGATGAATCAACAAGATAATTAAACTAATGAAAAGTTAGAAATAATGAAATAACCAACTAAATAAATAAAAACAATCAATTGTGTGAGTAAATAACAGAACATAGCAAGGGTACAGCAGAAAGAAGAATAAGTAAAAGGTTAAAATGATCTTTAAAAAAAAACATGAAGTGGACAATCCCCAAAATATTATTATTAATGAAAGTCACAAGATGACAAAAAAGTATTTAAGATTGACTGAGAATAGGTCCAGCAATCAAGTAACTGAGCAGAGGTAATCTTCCTCTGGTCTCAGAAAAAAAGGTAGTAATGGAAGAAACCAGCTACTAAAAGTTAGGGACAAAATTATATAACAGGGAGAACGCACTAATGGAAATAAATAAAAACGGATTAAAATAAAAAGGAGTGGAACAAGTAAGAAGAGAAACAAGAAAGAAGAAATAAACAAGAAGGAAAAGGAAAAAATTATATATAACTGATAATCTCATAAAAAACTATGCTAGTGTTTTACCAAAATGATCAATTTTGAAGGAGAGGCATTATGTTTCAACACAAACAAGCCACCCCAATACCAGGGAAAAAAGATGAATCAACTATATATAAAATGTTTAAACTAAGGAAAATAAAATGACTAAGACGCGACAAACGACTATGACCCAACCCAAGTGATTGACCAAATAAAATGAAACCAAATGAGAAGGTGAAAACCAAAATATAAATGAAATCAAAGGAGAAGGTAAATGAAAATGAAACAAACAAAGTATAAATGAATTAAAAGGAGAAGAAATGAAAGGACACAAACGAATAATAGAGAACAGAAAAGGGAGAAATGTTACACTCAAATAAGGTAATGAAAGAGAAACCAATAAATAATAAATGTAAATGATAATTATTAGTATCAACCAAAGAATCAATGTAAATAACAATTGATAAAATCTAATAAAGTAAAAAACAAACAAAGTACACTAACCAAGTAAATAGAGATTAAATGTAATAAATAACTCTATAATTACATAAACTTGTTAACAGTACAACTAACCATTGTAAAGTGAGTAATAGAGAGGTAGATAGATAATGAACAGGAATAAGTGAGAAAGAAAATTTATGTTAGGGAATACCCACTAGTAACACTTAAATAAAATAAAAAGTGCAAAGTGACAGTGTAAAACCCCAACATATATAGAAACCCTATTAATAGGTATAAACACCTAATAATCAGTGATAAACACTAAAGGTTTATTGATGAAAAGTGTTATTAAATAAGAATTTTGTTATTATCAGTAGAATTAAGATTAGTTGTAGATGAGGAATACAGTAGTATTCAGGGAAGAATTCCAAGTAGAGTCAAATGTTAGTGTTACTATGGATAGAGAGTATAGTTTATTTAAAAAAATATAAAGGCAAAATCAATAAACATCCTATGTTCTAAGGGATAGTTAGTTAAGTAAAGTTAAATGGTGTGATGATGTTTATCACCAAAAAATAAGTAAGAATAAAACAAATTGTAAACAAGAGTAGTATAATAACTGTTAAAGAATTGTTTGATTAAATTTATGAATAGGAATATGGCTGCAAGAATTATACAGACCATAAGCCTAAATGTTATGTTATATTTAATAGAGAATAGTAAATAAAAGACAAATTATCAACAATGGCAATATAAATGAGAAAAAAGATAAATTAATATAAATCTAATAATACTGGAAAGGCAGTTAGAAAATAATAGACAAACCATAATATGGAAACTAATGAAAACATACAATTATTATAAAACAGACCCAAAACAATTCAACAAGTAAACAAATCAATTGTAACACAAAAAAAACATGTACAAAGATAAAATAATATGTAATTTGTATAAAATAAGAAAAAATGGCCAATTACTACCTAGGCCTATGAAATGCCTAACTGTATAAAAACAATAACTACAAATTGTAAGAAATTAACAAGGATATTAGCAAATCCAAGGCAAATAACTAGTCAATGATAATTAGTGAATCATATTAAGAGATAAATGTTAAATTAAGGACATAAAATAAGAAAGAAATGTAATTAGATAATATCAACATAACTGTCAAAACAATAATACATGAGCAAACCCAGCTTTATGGGATGTCAAAATGATCTTTGAAAGAAAATACGAACAGTTGTGATAATATTTCATACATAGAGAAGAAGACAGAAGAATAATAGCAATCAGAAGATATACAGTCATTTTGAATAAAAATTCAAATATTATAACAATGGTCTTAAATCATGAACAGCCAATGAGAGTCAATCAGTTACCATGACAACTGAACGTTATTTATGAATATTCCGTTAGAAACTGTTAGTCCATTATTAAAGCTTCAGACGAAGAGGTGCCAAGCCGTAAATGACTCAAATTTTAACATAAAATGATTAAAAGTAATCCAAATTTGATGAAATGAATAAGTAAGAAGATGACGAAGGACTAGGACATCCAATCGAGGCCAAATACCAGATTAGTAAAATTCTAAATTAATAAATTTCAACTAACTAATACGAAAAAGACGCAACGCATACCTAAATCCCAAAATGATGGAAGATTGATGACTACCAATGACCACAACCCATTTCAACTGAATGACATTACACCTCAAGTCAACTGATTTGATAAGTATTGCTGAGTTACCCGAATTTATGAAATAAATTCTCTTTAATTTTTTCTCATAACACTTTGAAGTCTCACTATAAACTGATGATATTATTTCTTTCAAAGATTAATTAAAAAACAAACACTAAACTTATGTAAACCAGAAAAAATAACCTGTATAAAAATTATGAACTTTTGAAACACACTTTATAACACTTCAGGAACAAATTGGAATTACTCCTTATAATATATAAGTACCAGTAGTGTAAGATAGTGTACTTTATTGTAATCAAATTGATATTTTTTCGTAAACCAAAAGAATCCAGATTCTGAACGAAATTAACAGTAAACAACAAAGCAGGCGCCATGTCTGACTAAATAGTTCGTTCAGAATCGTTTCGCCGAAACCTTGAGAAAGTTGTCTTATAATAATTGCCGGTGCAAATTTGTTTAATAACAAAAGATAATTTTGTATATTACTGAATAATTACTAATCACAATTTAATAAACTAGTACAGAGTTGTAACCACTGTTCTTTATTTCATAGGAAAGTGCATTATATTATTTGTGTATTATTTAGCAAGGAGCAAAGGCGACGGTAAGCGTTCACGTCGGAAACTCGGCGAACTATCAACGAGATTTATAAACCTGTACAGGTGGGAGTAATTGAATTCACCATACCGTCATAGCCACGAACGCTCAATCGACCTATTTATTATTTTAATTGTTTTCAGTTAAAACAATTTGGCGCCACCCGGGAATTATGCACACATACTAAAGAACAGGTAAGGTTCCCACACCCGTGTACTGGTAATTTGAGAGATCGCTACGGACATCGTCAGCGTAAACATAAAGTAACGACCACGCAGTGTGTGGTGAACACACACAAAACTTACACATTTTCAGAACACGTACAAATCTAGTCGTTACAATACACACGTCTCATGCAGTAAAAAAGTCGTGGTACGACGAAAGTGGTGAAGGAGCGAGTGTACTGTTAAATAAAGGAGACAGATTCATAATAGTTCACGCGGGTACAGATCAAGTGTTCATCGATGGTGCCTTATTGGTTTTAAATCGGGACAGAAAACAGGTGATTAGCATGGGTATATGAATAGTACAAATTTCGAGAAATGGGTAGTTGAAAAGCTAATTCTGGGATTACCAAAATACTCAATGTTAGTATTAGATAATGCACCATACCACAATTACCAATCTGAAAAATGTCCCACATCAAATTCTTCAAAAAGTGAATTAATGCAGTGGTTATCTAATAAAAAAATTCCTTTTACACCTAATATGTTTAAACCAGAGCTATATAAGTTAGTAAAAATGAATAAACCGTTAGAAAAACCATATAAAATAGATAGTATTTTAGGAAATCACGGTCACACTGTTATTCGTCTACCTGCATATCATCCTGACCTAAACCACATAGAACTTATTTGGGCTCAACTTAAACACTCTGTTGGAAAAAACAACACCACTTTTGATAATGAAAACATAATAGATTTAACTAGGCAAGCATCCAATCAATAGAAAAACAACAATGGACATCAGCGTGTGAACATGTAATTAAAATTGAAGACGAATATTTGGAAAGAGAAGTGCAAGATAGGCTTGTAATTAACTTAGGGGAAGATGATGATGACGATGACGACGACGATGACCTATCAAGCGCTGAATCTTCTTCAAATGATGGCAGCTGTATCTCCGGTGTTGAAGCAATTTTGGACAGAGAAACATCGTCGGATTGGGAGAACGATACTGCATTCCCAGTTCATTCTGACTTTGTATATACTTCTTTATAAGTCGGTAAGTTACTTACATTCATTACTTACATATTAATTTTAAAATTTGTATTAATAATGGTATTAAATCCAAGAAATTAATGGGCTCGATTTTATGTGATATTTTATATATAGTGTGCATATTTTTATGCATGGTTACATATATTTGATCCACTTTTTTCGTTTAAATAATATTTTAGCAACACTTGCATAAAGCTTCTGGTCATTTTAGATGTATATTTCTCTATTTCTTTTATTAGTATTCCACTTGCTTGCTTTACACTAGTAATTATTTATTATTTACATTATGTAATAAATAACATTCTTGTGGTATTACAAATACATATTTGATACAATTTCGAGTAATACTGAGTAGAATTATAAATAGTAGTTAGTTGAATGAAATCCGGAAATGTTAACAATGTGTAAAACCCGAGTTGTAATAATTAAATAGTTAAGGGCACCCATACAGCCGGCTGTAGCAACAGTAAGACGGACGTTTTTGAAATGAAGTGTTACAACTTAGCACACTGAGTCTCTCCACTACCCCCACTTTTCGCGCAGCTATGAAGAGGCCACCTTAAAGTAACGTGATTGTACACCACAATCACACACAATAAAACCAATTTGAAGTACCAGAAGCCAACAGGAAGCCACAATAATAATAGTCAACCAACATATATGTACTTCATCAGACACAAAAACCGGAAGGCTGAGGATGGGTACAAGATGGTACCCGAAACATGTTCCTAATAAGGGGAAAAAATATCTTGAGGTAAATTCATTATACATATTAAATGTATTATATATATCAAGAAACGGACTGTAGCAGAAAGTGATTGAATATATATTACAACGTTATGTTTAAACACTTACTTTTGCACATATGCTCTTACTCATTTGTGCGCAGTTACCCACGTCTTGAAGGTATACTCTTCTTCTGCAGTATTTACCTTGATGTTCTCCAGCTGGGTCGCAGGGTTTGGTCGTTGATTGAGTGTGGATAAGCACGTGAATATCATTAAATAATTTTAATACAAGTAAAGAATACAGAGGATTTAGTACTGGTTGTGAAATTAGTACGACTGTGTTAATTAAATCGCATTCATTTGATTTATTATTTAAAAATTCAAATTATCATATTAATTATTATTTTGTGTGGGTTAATTATTATTTGAACCCTTATATTCGATACGAATATAATGTGATTATAACGTGTTAAAACTTACCTCTTATATTCTAAGACATATTATATACAACATAAAACATATATGACCTGAAATATTCACACAGACATAATACATAACACATATATTAATATAATACGTGATTCACACATCTGGAATTGACTATTTATTTTGTCTTTGCAAGTGTGGTTTTTATTATATACCACTTAATAAAACAATTAATTAATTAAACAATTATTGAAATTACCAATAGAGAACATTTTATTACTTTTATTAATTATCTTATTAATGTCTCAATTAATTAAAAATCATCAATTTATATAACTCTCATACTTGAGTTTAATTATCTAAACAAATATAAAATATAATAAACTATGGTTCTATATTGACCATTTATTTATGAGATTAATAAATTTAACTTATATGCTCTGTTCAATTATTCTTTGAACTTATTTATTACTCATTCTGGAAAATAAAAATATGCTAATGTTTTTGTAAACTTGTATATGGAATCTAGAGCTTCTTTCGATAGACCTCAGGGTCATTTATAATATTAAATAAATGTCTGACTTCACCTGCATTATTCTGCAACCATTTAACTTTGTCGTTACCGTCATCTGGACTCTCGAGTTTGTTGATCCTCTTCGGTATCACCTTCTCTGTCTGCGTTGTTGAAATTCCTCGCTCTGTCTACTGGATGGTGAGTTCAGACGTGGACCTCTTGTCGTGATGATGTACGACTGGATGTAGATGCATGTGGCTGTCCCTGCGTCCTCTAGTATTCTGCTCTGGTTCCTCTCCTCTTCTTATCTTGTCCCTCGTGGATGTCTCGAAGTTCTATGTGTATTTCTTGACGTTCATCATCGATTACAACTTCTCATAGATTCGTTATTATAGCCTAACTCGTGTTTCATTAATACTTGCACCGACGTACTGCCGGTTCCATCGCACTTCAAGTTATGTAATACTATTGAAAAACATTACTCAACTTTGTAAAATTCGCGGTTGCGAGATGCGTGGATTTCACGTAGTTATCTGAGTTCATCTGAGAAAGAGTGTGTCGCTCGCTGGGTTTTATACTGCTGCCTCCGTCCCATTCCTGTTGGAAACTGTTTGGACAAAATTGAACATGTCCGCGCGTTGATTTAATTGCTAATTACAACCTACGCGTCTTTCTATGAAGCGCACACTTTTTTATAAATATTATTTCACAAATCGTTAGGTATATTATTAAACTTTGTTTATGCAAATTATGAATATTAAGGTGTGTAAATTATGGCAGTTATGGCAGAATTTCACATGGTGGCTGAACGGTTCCCACGATCATTGACCAATTAGTCTTGAATGATAGCGCCAGGCGCTAGCTATGTTTTTACATATGTCACTGATTCGTGTGACTTCTGGTTCTCGTTCAGTATTTAAAAAACTGTGTAAAACTTTCCACCCTCGTTTGCATAATTCAACCTGTCTTTCGTTTACACAAGTACACTAGCACACACACGCAGACTGATACACAAGCGGCGGCGTGTCGCTATTATGTCACCTTTGCCAGTTGGCGCGTGTCGATTTCTCCCCTTCGCTACAATTAAAAACCATTTAAGCTTTTAATTCCATATGCAGGCTCACTTACAAATATTTAAGTATTAATATTAAATACTACGTTTATTTCTTATATTATCTCTTATACCTATCGCTTAATTATTACATTATTTTTATTATTTACATCGTATATATCTCATACGTGTGTTCGTATGTTATCATACCTCAGTCAGGGGTTGATATATATACTTATGCTAAACATATCGTTACAATATATATATTATAACTCTACTTATATGCGTTATTGTTGTGTCGTGTTGTGTATGAGTACCTACCTACTGTCCGATCTTGCGGATTCTTCCGACTAGGGCGTGTGGATTTTGGATTTGAAGTTCGCAAGCTAGTAATCTCAAATTTATTGCAACAACACACAAAATAAGTTACTTTAAAGGGGGTGAGTTTTGTGAGACTGGTAGGCTTTATCGTACAACAAAAAAACACTGTAATATGGGGTAATAAAACGTTGTTTATTACTCCAACAATACACAAGAATAAAATGGTTATTATATTATCAATTTCTTACAGTCTAAACAATGAATCAATGTTGACCAATGTTTCTCGATTGGTTAATACTTGAAAAGAAACTAAACTCGTTCTTTGGCGAGTTAATTGCAATTTAAATTTTAATTAATTAATTGATTTGATTTAATTAAATTTCTTTAATTTAATTGAATTTAAATGTTAATGAAACAAAATATAAAACTCTGAAGTTAATTAGAATAATCTTCAAAAATAAATTAGACGTGACAGTCTAGTTCACGTTATTTCATTTCTAGTGATTTGACTTCTGTTATACTGCAGTATGAACTAATAATTATATCGTTAGTTAAGGTTTGTATAGCGCTTTTATACTACTTCTATTTTCTTAACTACAGCTTACTAATGACTTAGGCTGCTATACAGATTATCACAATGAATTTATTCTTAATTACTAGAGTCTTTGCTTTTTGTATGGCACCTGAATTATTTGAATTAAAATGTTTTTAAATGAAAAGATAGAAAATTTAATGTTGAAAAATAAATAAGTGGATTTTGCTTTCCTGTTATTGAAGAGGATGTTGTTCCGATTTGTCCCTCGTCGATTGCAATCCGTTCGCTAGAGAACGTAATCTGCTTAGAGCTGCTGGATTCGGTCGTTGAGTTCAAAATTCGGCAACACTCTGCTTCCTTGCTGTTCGTGAATATTTTAACGTCTGCGGCTCTCTGCTGGAACTGGTTCCTGTCCCTCGTCGATTCGCACGTCGCACGTCAGCGTGTGTGTGTGTGTGCTTCGTTCGAGTGGTAGCTCTGCTCGTCAGCTGTTCACCAATGATTTAGACGGCCTCTCTGCTGTATTCTTGAAGTCTGGTCCTGAAGTCTGGTGGATCTCTTGCGTGCTTATGACTAGCTGGTAGTACACAATAAGCTTGGTTGATGTACTGAAGAGTATCTCGCCTTTACGCAACAATTACGAGCTATACAGTTGATCTGTAATTACTGTGTTCGTAATTGCGTGTGTGTTAACCACGTAGAGTCTTCTGATGGATCTTCACCACTATGGTTACGAGACGATCGAAGAACTACGTCTTTACTTCGTGAGTACTGGCAGAAGAGCGATGTTTCAGCCCGAAAACACCGCGCTGGTCAGGGTTTGCGTCAAATGATTTGATTGGCTGACACACTCTCCCTACTACATAAAATTGAATTCCCTTGGTCCGTGAGAATGAAGTTAGATTCCCACAGACGGAGAATTAATATTGTTTTTAATACTATTATTATTATTATCCGGCGGAACCAATTTGTTGGGCCGGATTTCCTGTGCTTATTTAATTTTGCAATATCTTGGTTGCAAACCAAGTTGTGTGAAATCTAAAATATACAATCTGTCAGAAATTATTATCTTTATAACATACTAAAATCTCATTAATGTAACTCTTTTTTTACAGAAGTTATTCAATTAATTTAATTAACTCTTTCATTTGTTAATTATATTGCGTAAAATTTGCACACGTCATTATTAATATTTCAGCAAACATTTTGGCTATATTGGATTTCGCCTTAATTTATTAGTTTCCGAGATATTAATAATTAACAGTTTGGGTGTGGCCCTTGCTTGTACAGGGAGCTGATTACATAATGACCACGTGTGCGTCGCTTTACAAAGCGTTATTTTCAACGCTCTACATTCAAATGGAGTTTTGACTATTATAATTTATTTAAATATGATTTTATTATGCGGGTGACATATAACCCCAAATAGTTAATATTTGGTGCTGTTATATATTCCCCCACCCGTTTAAAAAAAAAATGAATGTAATAATTAGTTTTTTTTTTTTTAATCATTACACACGTATTCTGTAATCACTATACTTATTACCTATACATTGTATTACTTATTCAAAAGAAAAACATACATGTGTGTTAATGTTATTCCATTATGTACAACTTAATTCTAATACATCTATTAATAATATTATACTTGCAAATTATTGTGTATTAATGTTTTTACAACGGATAATAGCTAACTGCAGCGGTTGAAAGGTTTATTTGTAAACAGTGGCACGCGCGCAAAGGAATTTCCTGACACTGTCTTGTTTACATTCGTTATCGCCTGCCGCGCGGCTAATTGCTTGACCTACTTTCAAACGTGGGTCGGCTGTTACCGCGTGTGTCTTAACTATTTCCTGCCGTGTGTTTGTTTCATTGTACACGATCGTTATTCACCGCGTTATAAATGCGTTATTATCAATACACAAGCTATCTACAATTATTATTAATAATATTATAAAACACATAATTTATTTTAATTTTAATTATTATAATACAATTATTAAAATATTATTTTTAAAGCGCATCCAGTATATCATAGGCATTTTTATGGGTGGCTCTACAATATTCCGCTATGTACTCGTCGAATTCGTATGCGTCCCCGGATATGATTTCTACGTCTTCCCACGCTGACTGTGTGAGAACGTCGTCGTCACTTTCCTGTTCCACCGGACGTACAATTGTCGGAGCCCATTGTTGTATTGTGTTAACGGCCAACCACGGTTCCGTACCTTCCGGTTGAAATACTTTGTCAACTGGCGTACAAATTTGAGTAGAAAAATCACTTTTCTTGAATCTAGCATTTTTCTTATTTTTACCTACTTTATTTCGATACATTTTAGCATGATTTATGGCGCTTCCACCCTGGAGGCGCCCGTTTCCAAGTTTTTTGGAAACTTACGATTCTTTTTCTTCTCATTGGGGTCTTTATTGCTTGGGGTATCGCTGTCTTGCTCTACTGTATCAGTTCTAGCTATCTCAACCGTTTGCATAGCTCTAATCGGGGCCCCGTCATTGCCCTTATATTGCCCTTTCGGTCTACCAATATTTTGTTTCCCTTTGTATTCAAAGGTCTTATCTGGCGGTTTTGACGATGTCTGGGGTGGAGTAGAACTAGTACTCGGTCTCTGATCAGGTTGCTGATGATACTGTACTCGTGTATTCTGCTCTTCATTATTTCGGCGAGAATCAGGGTTATAACGCCACCCACCAAAATCAAAAACTGTCTCGCTTTGGGACACTAGAATAAGGAGTTCATCTACTGTGCAAATACCCTGCGTAAATACAGCTACTCTTATGTTATGGTTAAAATGGTAGGCAAGTTTCGTGACTATGTCAATCTCCGAAAATGCTGGGGTTAAATGCTTGGCGCGTTCGACCTGCTGGATTATATAATTTTCCGCGGTAATACCCAGTTTCCTATCAAATCTGCCATACTCCAGTTCATTGCGTAGAAGTCTTTGGGTATGAGAGTTCCAGTACCGGCTTTCAAATTTTTGTTTGAACTCCGCGTATGTGGACACTCTATCGTGTACAATGTTATACCACTTACGCGCCAATCACGCATCGCGTTAACTACCCACTGTATTTTGTCTTGATCTTCTAGTCGGGAACCTACTCTAGCCATTTCACTCTCACACGCTAACAAAAATTCAATAGGGTTTTCGTTATTCTCCCCCGTAAAATACACGTGATTTTTCTCGTCGACAGGACCTTGTACCAAAATATTAGGAGCGGACCTCCTCCGTACCTCCTGTCGTACTTTCAAAATCTTGTCGTTTAACGTTTGTAAGACACTCTCTTTATTAGAGTCTATGTTAGATCGCGTCTCTACAATTGAAGCGTCTAATCTATCTACTCGTTGCGTTTCGGTCGCGTCGGCTTGAATCTTTATTTCTAGAGATTCGACCTTTTTTGAAACTTCTTGCGTTTGCTTCTCGCAGCGGCTAATATGGTCCTTGAACCGGCCCTCCATACGTGTTACTTGTTCAATAAACGATTTTTGCATAGTGGTATCAAAAACCTTAAACCGTTCATTGATTTTCGTATCAACCGTATTTACTTTTTCACCGATTTCAGCGACTTTCACAGTTAATTGTTTATTACTCTCTCCGATTTCCACGACTTTAGCGGTACGCTTTCGTCTATTTTCGCGGTCGTTTGTTTATTACATTGTTTAATTTCCGTATTTATGTCGGCGTTACTTTGTTCTAAAGCTCCGGTTAGACTAAGTCTTTGTGCTTCGATTTTGGAAGTTATTTCTGCGTTGCTAAGTTCAAATTTCGCGTCTATTTTCTCAAATCTCGAGTTCATATTAGCGGTCAAATCCGCACTCATTTCCTGCATTTGTTTAAGTATTTTATCCATATCCATTTTAAATACACAACAATTTCAAATATAGAACACTTACAAATACACAAAATAATTTCACTGCTGTACGAGCACCAGTCACAAAACTCTTTGGGGATTGTTTAGTTGGACGCCAGCTGTTTTAAGAAGTAAAACAGCAAAGTTAGTTTTACACGTGAAAATTAAATTTAAATTGGTTTTAATTAATTTAATTTAATTTAATCTTGCCCCACGTTCCGGGCAAGCCATTTATAACTTTTGTTCGGAACGTGAATTCAATTTGAATTTAATTTCTGGCCCCACGTGCAGGGCGACATTTATAACTCTACTTATATGCGTTATTGTTGTGTCGTGTTGTGTATGAGTACCTACCTGCTGTCCGATCTTGCGGATTCTTCCGACTAGGGCGTGTGGATTTTGGATTTGAAGTTCGCAAGCTAGTAATCTCAAATTTATTGCAACAACACACAAAATAAGTTACTTTAAAGGGGGTGAGTTTTGTGAGACTGGTAGGCTTTATCGTACAACAAAAAAACACTGTAATATGGGGTAATAAAACGTTGTTTATTACTCCAACAACACACAAGAATAAAATGGTTATTATATTATCAATTTCTTACAGTCTAAACAATGAATCAATGTTGACCAATGTTTCTCGATTGGTTAATACTTGAAAAGAAACTAAACTCGTTCTTTGGCGAGTTAATTGCAATTTAAATTTTAATTAATTAATTGATTTGATTTAATTAAATTTCTTTAATTTAATTGAATTTAAATGTTAATGAAACAAAATATAAAACTCTGAAGTTAATTAGAATAATCTTCAAAAATAAATTAGACGTGACAGTCTAGTTCACGTTATTTCATTTCTAGTGATTTGACTTCTGTTATACTGCAGTATGAACTAATAATTATATCGTTAGTTAAGGTTTGTATAGCGCTTTTATACTACTTCTATTTTCTTAACTACAGCTTACTAATGACTTAGGCTGCTATACAGATTATCACAATGAATTTATTCTTAATTACTAGAGTCTTTGCTTTTTGTATGGCACCTGAATTATTTGAATTACAATGTTTTTAAATGAAAAGATAGAAAATTTAATGTTGAAAAATAAATAAGTGGATTTTGCTTTCCTGTTATTGAAGAGGATGTTGTTCCGATTTGTCCCTCGTCGATTGCAATCCGTTCACTAGAGAACGTAATCTGCTTAGAGCTGCTGGATTCGGTCGTTGAGTTCAAAATTCGGCAACACTCTGCTTCCTTGCTGTTCGTGAATATTTTAACGTCTGCGGCTCTCTGCTGGAACTGGTTCCTGTCCCTCGTCGATTCGCACGTCGCACATCAGCGTGTGTGTGTGTGCTTCGTTCGAGTGGTAGCTCTGCTCGTCAGCTGTTCACCAATGATTTAGACGGCCTCTCTGCTGTATTCTTGAAAGTCTGGTCCTGAAGTCTGGTGGATCTCTTGCGTGCTTATGACTAGCTGGTAGTACACAATAAGCTTGGTTGATGTACTGAAGAGTATCTCGCCTTTACGCAACAATTACGAGCTATACAGTTGATCTGTAATTACTGTGTTCGTAATTGCGTGTGTGTTGACCACGTAGAGTCTTCTGATGGATCTTCACCACTATGGTTACGAGACGATCGAAGAACGACGTCTTTACTTCGTGAGTACTGGCAGAAGAGCGATGTTTCAGCCCGAAAACACCGCGCTGGTCAGGGTTTGCGTCAAATGATTTGATTGGCTGACACACTCTCCCTACTACATAAAATTGAATTCCCTTGGTCCGTGAGAATGAAGTTAGATTCCCACAGACGGAGAATTAATATTGTTTTTAATACTATTATTATTATCCGGCGGAACCAATTTGTTGGGCCGGATTTCCTGTGCTTATTTAATTTTGCAATATCTTGGTTGCAAACCAAGTTGTGTGGAATCTAAAATATACAATCTGTCAGAAATTATTATCTTTATAACATACTAAAATCTCATTAATGTAACTCTATTTTTACAGAAGTTATTCAATTAATTTAATTAACTCTTTCATTTGTTAATTATATTGCGTAAAATTTGCACACGTCATTATTAATATTTCGGCAAACATTTTGGCTATATTGGATTTCGCCTTAATTTATTAGTTTCCGAGATATTAATAATTAACAGTTTGGGTGTGGCCCTTGTTTGTACAGGGAGCTGATTACATAATGACCACGTGTGCGTCGCTTTACAAAGCGTTATTTTCAACGCTCTACATTCAAATGGAGTTTTGACTATTATAATTTATTTAAATATGATTTTATTATGCGGGTGACATATAACCCCAAATAGTTAATATTTGGTGCTGTTATATATTCCCCCACCCGTTTAAAAAAAAAATGAATGTAATAATTAGTTATTTTTTTTTTTTTTAATCATTACACACGTATTCTGTAATCACTATACTTATTACCTATACATTGTATTACTTATTCAAAAGAAAAACATACATGTGTGTTAATGTTATTCCATTATGTACAACTTAATTCTAATACATCTATTAATAATATTATACTTGCAAATTATTGTGTATTAATGTTTTTACAACGGGTAATAGCTAACTGCAGCGGTTGAAAGGTTTGTTTGTAAACAGTGGCACGCGCGCAAAGGAATTTCCTGACACTGTCTTGTTTACATTCGTTATCGCCTGCCGCGCGGCTAATTGCTTGACCTACTTTCAAACGTGGGTCGGCTGTTACCGCGTGTGTCTTAACTATTTCCTGCCGTGTGTTTGTTTCATTGTACACGATCGTTATTCACCGCGTTATAAATGCGTTATTATCAATACACAAGCTATCTACAATTATAATTAATAATATTATAAAACACATAATTTGTTTTAATTTTAATTATTATAATACAATTATTAAAATATTATTTTTAAAGCGCATCCAGTATATCATAGGCATTTTTATGGGTGGCTCTACAGTATTCCGCTATGTACTCGTCGAATTCGTATGCGTCCCCGGATATGATTTCTACGTCTTCCCACGCTGACTGTGTGAGAACGTCGTCGTCACTTTCCTGTTCCACCGGACGTACAATTGTCGGAGCCCATTGTTGTATTGTGTTAACGGCCAACCACGGTTCCGTACCTTCCGGTTGAAATACTTTGTCAACTGGCGTACAAATTTGAGTAGAAAAATCACTTTTCTTGAATCTAGCATTTTTCTTATTTTTACCTACTTTATTTCGATACATTTTAGCATGATTTATGGCGCTTCCACCCTGGAGGCGCCCGTTTCCAAGTTTTTTGGAAACTTACGATTCTTTTTCTTCTCATTGGGGTCTTTATTGCTTGGGGTATCGCTGTCTTGCTCTACTGTATCAGTTCTAGCTATCTCAACCGTTTGCATAGCTCTAATCGGGGCCCCGTCATTGCCCTTATATTGCCCTTTCGGTCTACCAATATTTTGTTTCCCTTTGTATTCAAAGGTCTTATCTGGCGGTTTTGACGATGTCTGGGGTGGAGTAGAACTAGTACTCGGTCTCTGATCAGGTTGCTGATGATACTGTACTCGTGTATTCTGCTCTTCATTATTTCGGCGAGAATCAGGGTTATAACGCCACCCACCAAAATCAAAAACTGTCTCGCTTTGGGACACTAGAATAAGGAGTTCATCTACTGTGCAAATACCCTGCGTAAATACAGCTACTCTTATGTTATGGTTAAAATGGTAGGCAAGTTTCGTGACTATGTCAATCTCCGAAAATGCTGGGGTTAAATGCTTGGCGCGTTCGACCTGCTGGATTATATAATTTTCCGCGGTAATACCCAGTTTCCTATCAAATCTGTCATACTCCAGTTCATTGCGTAGAAGTCTTTGGGTATGAGAGTTCCAGTACCGGCTTTCAAATTTTTGTTTGAACTCCGCGTATGTGGACACTCTATCGTGTACAATGTTATACCACTTACGCGCCAATCACGCATCGCGTTAACTACCCACTGTATTTTGTCTTGATCTTCTAGTCGGGAACCTACTCTAGCCATTTCACTCTCACACGCTAACAAAAATTCAATAGGGTTTTCGTTATTCTCCCCCGTAAAATACACGTGATTTTTCTCGTCGACAGGACCTTGTACCAAAATATTAGGAGCGGACCTCCTCCGTACCTCCTGTCGTACTTTCAAAATCTTGTCGTTTAACGTTTGTAAGACACTCTCTTTATTAGAGTCTATGTTAGATCGCGTCTCTACAATTGAAGCGTCTAATCTATCTACTCGTCGTTGCGTTTCGGTCGCGTCGGCTTGAATCTTTATTTCTAGAGATTCGACCTTTTTTGAAACTTCTTGCAGCGGCTAATACGGTCCTTGAACCGGCCCTCCATACGTGTTACTTGTTCAATAAACGATTTTTGCATAGTGGTATCAAAAACCTTAAACCGTTCATTGATTTTGGTATCAACCGTATTTACTTTTTCACCGATTTCAGCGACTTTCGCAGTTAATTGTTTATTACTCTCTCCGATTTCCACGACTTTAGCGGTACGCTTTCGTCTATTTTCGCGGTCGTTTGTTTATTACATTGTTTAATTTCCGTATTTATGTCGGCGTTACTTTGTTCTAAAGCTTCGGTTAGACTAAGTCTTTGTGCTTCGATTTTGGAAGTTATTTCTGCGTTGCTAAGTTCAAATTTCGCGTCTATTTTCTCAAATCTCGAGTTCATATTAGCGGTCAAATCCGCACTCATTTGCTGCATTTGTTTAAGTATTTTATCCATATCCATTTTAAATACACAACAATTTCAAATATAGAACACTTACAAATACACAAAATAATTTCAAGTACACAAAATAATTTCACTGCTGTACGAGCACCAGTCACAAAACTCTTTGGGGATTGTTTAGTTGGACGCCAGCTGTTTTAAGAAGTAAAACAGCAAAGTTAGTTTTACACGTGAAAATTAAATTTAAATTGGTTTTAATTAATTTAATTTAATTTAATCTTGCCCCACGTTCCGGGCAAGCCATTTATAACTTTTGTTCGGAACGTGAATTCAATTTGAATTTAATTTCTGGCCCCACGTGCAGGGCGACATTTATAACTCTACTTATATGCGTTATTGTTGTGTCGTGTTGTGTATGAGTACCTACCTGCTGTCCGATCTTGCGGATTCTTCCGACTAGGGCGTGTGGATTTTGGATTTGAAGTTCGCAAGCTAGTAATCTCAAATTTATTGCAACAACACACAAAATAAGTTACTTTAAAGGGGGTGAGTTTTGTGAGACTGGTAGGCTTTATCGTACAACAAAAAAACACTGTAATATGGGGTAATAAAACGTTGTTTATTACTCCAACAACACACAAGAATAAAATGGTTAATATATTATCAATTTCTTACAGTCTAAACAATGAATCAATGTTGACCAATGTTTCTCGATTGGTTAATACTTGAAAAGAAACTAAACTCGTTCTTTGACGAGTTAATTGCAATTTAAATTTTAATTAATTAATTGATTTGATTTAATTAAATTTCTTTAATTTAATTTAAATGTTAATGAAACAAAATATAAAACTCTGAAGTTAATTAGAATAATCTTCAAAAATAAATTAGACGTGACAGTCTAGTTCACGTTATTTCATTTCTAGTGATTTGACTTCTGTTATACTGCAGTATGAACTAATAATTAGATCGTTAGTTAAGGTTTGTATAGCGCTTTTATACTACTTCTATTTTCTTAACTACAGCTTACTAATGACTTAGGCTGCTATACAGATTATCACAATGAATTTATTCTTAATTACTAGAGTCTTTGCTTTTTGTATGGCACCTGAATTATTTGAATTACAATGTTTTTAAATGAAAAGATAGAAAATTTAATGTTGAAAAATAAATAAGTGGATTTTGCTTTCCTGTTATTGAAGAGGATGTTGTTCCGATTTGTCCCTCGTCGATTGCAATCCGTTCGCTAGAGAACGTAATCTGCTTAGAGCTGCTGGATTCGGTCGTTGAGTTCAAAATTCGGCAACACTCTGCTTCCTTGCTGTTCGTGAATATTTTAACGTCTGCGGCTCTCTGCTGGAACTGGTTCCTGTCCCTCGTCGATTCGCACGTCGCACGTCAGCGTGTGTGTGTGTGCTTCGTTCGAGTGGTAGCTCTGCTCGTCAGCTGTTCACCAATGATTTAGACGGCCTCTCTGCTGTATTCTTGAAGTCTGGTCCTGAAGTCTGGTGGATCTCTTGCGTGCTTATGACTAGCTGGTAGTACACAATAAGCTTGGTTGATGTACTGAAGAGTATCTCGCCTTTACGCAACAATTACGAGCTATACAATTGATCTGTAATTACTGTGTTCGTAATTGCGTGTGTGTTGACCACGTAGAGTCTTCTGATGGATCTTCACCACTATGGTTACGAGACGATCGAAGAACTACGTCTTTACTTCGTGAGTACTGGCAGAAGAGTGATGTTTCAGCCCGAAAACACCGCGCTGGTCGGGGTTTGCGTCAAATGATTTGATTGGCTGACACACTCTCCCTACTACATAAAATTGAATTCCCTTGGTCCGTGAGAAAGAAGTTAGATTCCCACAGACGGAGAATTAATATTGTTTTTAATACTATTATTATTATTATCCGGCGGAACCAATTTGTTGGGCCGGATTTCCTGTGCTTATTTAATTTTGCAATATCTTGGTTGCAAACCAAGTTGTGTGAAATCTAAAATATACAATCTGTCAGAAATTATTATCTTTATAACATACTAAAATCTCATTAATGTAACTCTATTTTTACAGAAGTTATTCAGTTAATTTAATTAACTCTTTCATTTGTTAATTATATTGTTTAAAATTTGCACACGTCATTATTAATATTTCGGCAAACATTTTGGCTATCTTGGATTTCGCCTTAATTTATTAGTTTCCGAGATATTAATAATTAACAGTTTGGGTGTGCCCCTTGTTTGTACAGGGAGCTGATTACATAATGACCACGTGTGCGTCGCTTTACAAAGCGTTATTTTCAGCGCTCTACATTCAAATGGAGTTTTGACTATTATAATTTATTTAAATATGATTTTATTATGCGGGTGACATATAACCCCAGATAGTTAATATTTGGTGCTGTTATAATATATATATATATATATATATATATATATATATATATATATATATATAATATATCCAACCAAAAGCTAACTGGAACTAACAGCAGCAACCAACCAGGCACAAAGAACAAAAAGGTATTCATTTAAAACAGGTGCCTTCATAAAATAATAACATATACTGAGTAGACAGAATTTATAAAAGAAGCTTGTTATAAAATAACTTAAAAAAAAGAATAATAAAGGGTGTGTACAAATTATTTTGTTGTATTTAAATATTAAGGATCTGTAAAGTTATTTTGCATGTATCGTACTGCATATCCCTATTGCACTGAAGTACTGGCAATTGACATAATCAGCGTTCTGTATTTATTTTTTTCAAATAGTAGACATATGCAGTTTGGTGGGGCATCAGTAACACAGTACTCAAGTATAAACTGCAGAGCTATTATGCTTCATGGATTTTTGGCATTGTTTCTTACATTACATTCATATATTGTTATGGTTTTTAGCCATTGTATTAAACAGTCGTCTGATGTTTACAAAGTTAACAATATGGAATAAATTTTGTGAAACAAAATACCTCAAAATATATTCATCTTGGTATCAGCTTAATTTTACACACCATAATCTCTTTTTATCTCTTTAATCTTTTGAGATCTCTTCTTGGGATTGTATAGCATTTGACTGTGTATTAGAGGACTCTTAGAGACTACTTCCCATCCCATAAACAACATTCCAGGAAAACAAACTATCTCCCAGTAAGGTAACCAATCATGTCATGAGGCTCTACTCGAATAAGTGATGAAGCTAAAGGTTTGTAGTATGGGACAAAGAAGATTTATTACTTGGGATATAGGAAATTTTTGAGCTTATTTATTCTTGTTAGCCTCCACTGTCTAGTAGTCCCCTGTACAAGTTGTGTGTTTGAATCGCGGAGGAGGTCTGAGTGGTATCAACTCAGTGTCATGATGTCAACTTGAGTAACTGTAATATCTGTAGCGCCTCCTGGCAGAGAAGATTAGAATTATGGATGCAGTCACAATGACATATTGACAGACTATTGGTTTGGAGTACCTATTAAAATGATGCGTTACTTTTATTTTACCAAGGAGGTTGAAGTTTTGGAAACTTTTAGGCTTTCGTTTGTGCTTAATGACTACAACCATAGATTGTTGATATTTAGTTAAAACCTTGAGTTGTAAATCTGTATACGACTCAATAACAGCCATTAACAGTTATTAATGGTTGTTAAATTGTAACTTAGAAGTTCCTTGGAGTTGCCGTAATTTTATGCAAATATTAAAATTACAGAGCTTGATGTGCATTTCACTGACACACAGATTCAGTTAATTCTAATAAGAAGATTCCTACATTTTATTAAGACATTTTTATAACTTGACTGTGCATTTAATTTAAACAAAAACTGATGTGAATGTACTTAACGGTACTTGTTTTGTGTTTCTGAAAAACATATTGTGAACTGCAATTGTGATGTTTGTATGAGAAATTATTTTTATAATTATTACAATTTTAAGAGTTATGTCAATGATTTTCTGTCCCAGTAATAAATATAATTAAAATTTATATCAAGTTGGCATTTATATTTTTAATGTGTATTTTTTCAGGGATGTACCAGAATTGGATCCCTCAAGGTATTACTTGAGTGCTGAAGAGAAATATGAGTTTACAGGAATTTTGGGATCTGAAGAAAAAGAGGGGACTCTGGAAGATGCAATAACATTCCTTCAAGAAACATATTGTGGCAGCTTAAGTGCTGAATTTACGTACCTTCAAGTGTGTAAGAAATTGATTTGTACATTTATTTAAATATCTTGTATTAACAATTTTCATTTGTAAAATAAAGAAAGATGACATTAAAATACTTGTATATTTTTATGTATAATACTAGCATAGCGAGCAGAAGAGAAAGTGAGATCACTTAGCTAGTTACTGTGGTTCGCTGCTCTTGGTGTGTATCGCCAGTTGTTGTGTACGCCATAAAAAATATGACAAATTGATGAATCAACAGACAATATTTGAAAATTATCAATTATTTCAATACATATCTGGCTTGGTTTCACCCAATAATGATGGCAGTGGAAAGTTCAAAATGAAGTACAGTAAGAGGTAGTAGACACAATTAACAACAGTTATACATTTAAAGAAAAACATCATAACAGGAACATTACAGTGTATGAACTGATGATGAAATTTTAATATTTTGAAAAGGCCTTATTCGTAATTTAAAAATGGAATTTTACTGATTTTGGTGGTGTGTATATAATAATACATTTAATATTACCTCTTTTCCCACAGATTCCTAAATTCGTCCACGCCTTTATTAGATTGACTACCATCTGATGTAAATCCAATTATTCTTACACTTCGCTGCTCTAACTGCAAGATAACCTGTATCAGAATTTTTGCCAGAATATCACCCGGGGTTGCATTCCTGTTTGTGTACACTGCTACAGGCTGTACCCAGTTGAATAACAGAGACACAACCATGAATACCAGGGCATGGTTCACTAGTGAAGTTTTCATGTCCTCCATAGGTGTATAATCACCAAAGTCTACAAAGCCATCAACTTTTAAAGAGGTTGCATTAAACTGAATTTCCTTCCTTAGCTTCACTTCGTCGAATATTACCACTCCGAGATGTCTGTTTTCCCTTAGCTTCACTTCGTCGAATATTACTACTCCGAGATGTCTGTTTTCATCAGTTTCTTCTCGCACAAACTATGATATGGCATTTACAGCATTAGTGTTTACCCCGTATGGGCATTCCAAACCTTTACACAGTCTTTTCCAGGTGGCTTTCCGACGGAAGTGGTAATAAATCATGTTGCGAGCAATGTCTGTATCCCTTTGCGGATTTGGTTTTAAGTAGCAAACTTTCCAGTATTAGCTCATTACAGTACCTCATTCCTTTGGTATTTTACAAAATTAGACTTTTTAATCTACAATCATGTTCTGTTTTTTACTTAAATTCTTCATCCCTCTTTCATACGAGTCACATTCCTCCTGGCAAGTTTCTTTTCTAGTAAAGCAACTTTTGCTTTTTCACAACACAGTTTATTCTTAGTTTGTATCAAAGTATGAGTTAGATTTTGTATTTTCCGTTTCAGCAACATGATTTGATTTTGTTCATCCAATTGATCGTCTAGTCTGGGGGTGGTCTGAACTCACTGTTTCTGTCACAGAACAGTTTGTCGATTGCTTTTATCTTCCCCTGTTTGTACTTGCTGTATTTCCCTTCTTGCGGGTGACTTTCGGAGTTCTAGAGACTTTGTCAATTATGTAGGCTAATTCGGAAAGATGTGAAGTACTGCGCCAGGCTTTTCGCTCTATCTCAGTCTTGGGATTTTGACCTTTTTATTATTTACAAGAAATGAATCTACTTTCAAAATCAAATCATTAGAAAAATGTACTTTACAGATATAAGATTTATGTGTAAGACATTTGTCCTTCCTGGGAATTGCCCTTACCCACTTGCAAACTGATCTTCGTCCCTGGAAGGTCTAAAGGAATGATTTCCTTTGTAGCAATCTTTACCATATTCATTCCTACATCCAGGTACAAAACAGGACGGGTTTTCTTTATATATTTTAACACACAACTTCTATATAACTGCACTACTACATAAATTTTTTACACGAACTGTTGACTGAAACTAAAAACTACCTGTATATGAAAAATAATACACACAAATCATTACTATAACCATTCATACATTCTGAGGATTTTTACTATATATTATCACACGTTTATTACTCAGAATGTTTGTAAATCACTCAAACTTATAATTAATTGCAACTGAACATGATATAAGTAGTAAGACGCACAAAGACACTTTTAACAACACATAAAACACAGCTCTTTTTTGCACGTAGCTAATAGGCTTAGCGCCTCAGCTATAACAACAAGCAATCGCAGTGCCGAAGTTTAACATGTTCACCCCTAGCCCTATTCACGACTATAGCGCGCGCCCAGAGTGATCTCGATTTCTCTTCTACTCGCTATGCTACTAGTCATTGTAGTTTAATCACAAATTCATCCAATGTTGCCCAGAAATTTAATTAATTATGTTAATATTGCTTGTTTTCGATAATATTTTACGTTGAATTATATCCTATTTTATGCTATTTTAAATAAAAGGTTTTGTAAACTTTTTTTACAATATGCACACTTTTTACTGACAATCTGTGACAGCATTAACCATTATTAACAAATGTACAAAAACACCGTATTTCAGTTTTCTTCAAATTCAAGCTTCTCCGAGATCAAAAATTTTATTTAACAACCCTGCATATTAGTAATTTATTAATTATCATCAGTCTTTTTTTATTATGTAAGTGTAAGTATATTTATTTTTGGTAATTTTACAAATGGTTACTGGTATACACTTATGATACATTTTTATATTATTTTATATATTGCAGTACTCTTATTTTACATTGTATTATTAAATTGATTTTATGCATAGCCTAATGAAAGTGTTGAGTTTATATTTTCCTGCCTAATGTAATAACATTTACTGAAGTCAAGCCCACAAAAAATGTAAGTAAATGAAAGAAGAGATTCTATTTTTATGTGAGAAAGAAGTTTTGATTTTAAACTAGCCAAATACTGTATAAAGCAGTGGTCCCCAACCTTTCCAGACCCGCATACCGCTTTGGTCTTCTGCATTCATTTCGAGTACCGCTGCAGCTTAAACTTTAATTAATAATCTAATGAAATATTACCGCAAAGTGTTTAGGTTGTGTTTTTATAAGGATAACCATTTAAAATCATGTCCGATGAAAATTTATTGTTGTTTTGAACATAAATTTTTTAAATTTATTTTTTCAAGTAAATACTTTTTTCCTAGCTAGGTCCTCTTACGTACTGTCTTGGATCCCTCCTAATACCACTAGTGGTACGCGTACCACCGGTTGGGAACCACTGGTGTAAAGCTTATTCTTGATGTTGTATCACTATTCTTGCTCCGGTATTCACAAAATATTAGTTCCACATATTTATATTTTTGTGTCTAATGTTTTTAATAATCTGTTTAATAATTAGATATTATTTTTGACCAAAATAAATTAAATGAGGGAGCTTCTGAAAATAGTACAGTGACAGTATTTCAAACATGATTTTGAAGTAATAAAATAATATTTTTAAAATAGATAGAATAACATAATTTGGAGCACTGTTAATCAATACAAAATGTGTAAACACAGCAATAAATGTTTTGCAATATACTTCATGGATTTTTAGGCTTATCTAATTATGATGTAATTGTGTTAGAAAGCTATTAATTTACAAAGTAATTCGCTAGAACGTATTTTTGGATACAGTACTTCAAATATTTTACACTTCATCAAAATGTCATGCTGCACAAGAATAAATAGTGTTATACTTATTTTACTTCCATGCTCCTTAAGGAAATGGAAGTATGGTGATGGCAAAAAAAATCGTGTTCGAGATAATTGCAGATTCTGATTGTACTACACTCAAAACATGAAAAAAGCCATTTTTCGAAAAGTGTCTGTGTGTGTCTGTCTGTCTATGTGTCTGTATATTTTTTTCTATGGCAAATGATAACAGCCGCAAATTCAAACAGAATCAAATAAGTTTTTGCATACAGTCCTGAATTGTAGAGTTCTCAAGACCTATTGTTTTTGGTGAAGATCGGTTAAGGGAAAGGGGTACTTTACCTGCAACATTTTTTTTTTAATCAAGGGTAATTTTTTCTATGGCAAACGATAACAACCGCAAATTCAAACATAATCAAATAATTTTTGCATGCAACTCTGAATTGTAGAGTTCTCAAGACCTATTGTTTTTGGTAAAGATCGGTTAAGGGAAAGGGGTAGTTTACCTGCAATGTTTTTTGTTTTAACAAGGGTATTTTCTTTGGCAAACGATAACAGCCGCAAATTCAAAGAGAATCAAATAATGTTTTGCATACCTTCCTGAGCTATAGAGAACTCAATGTCTGTTGATTTTGTTGAAGATCAGTTAAGGGAAAGGGGTAGTTTACCTGCAACATTTTATGTTGTAACAAGAGAATGTTTTTCATGAAGAACGATAACTGCCGTAAATTCAAACAGAATCAAATAAGTTTTCACATATGTGCCGGAGCTATAGAGAACTCAATGTCTGTTGATTTTGGTGAAGATCGGTTAAGAGAAAAGGGTAGTTTACCTGCAACATTTTATGTTATAACAAGAGAACGTTTTTCATGAAGAACAATAACTGCCGTAAATTCAAAGAGAATCAAATAATTTTTTTCATACATTCCTGAAGTTTTAAGTACTCAAGGCCTGTTGATTTTGGTGAAGATCGGTTATGGGAAAGGGGTAGTTTACCTGTAACATTTTATGTTTTAACAAGGGTAATTTTCTATGGCAAACGATAACAGCCGCAACTTCAAATAGAATCAAATAATGTTTCGCATACAGCCCTAAGTGTAGAGGACTGAAGGCCTATTGATTTTCGTGAAGATCGGTTAAGAGAAAGGGGTAGTTTACCTGCAACATTTTATGTTTTAAAAGGGTAATTTTATTTTTATCACGAATGATAACTGTCGCATATTCAAACAGAATCAAATAATTTTTCATACATTCCTGAAGTTTTAAGTACTCAAGGCCTGTTGATTTTGGTGAAGATCGGTTATGGGAAAGGGGTAGTTTACCTGCAACATTTTATGTTTTAACAAGGGTAATTTTTTTCTATGGCAAACGATAACTGCCATAAATTCAAACAGAATCAAATAATTTTTTACATATGTGCCTGAGTTGTTGAAGACTTGCCTATTGATTTTAGTGAAGATCGGTTACGGGGAAAGGGCAGTTTACCTGAAATATTTTTTGTTGTAACAAGAGTAAAGTACTTAATTTTGATAAATAAAGTATCCTGATAAGAAAATCTTAATAATCCACTGTAGAAACGTAGATGAAATATCTATAAATGAAGAGGCTAGTTGAACAGGGTGGGGGTAATTTTCTATAAATGAAAATTATTGTTGAAGAGGGAGGGGATAATTTTGATATGTGTACTACGTTATCGGCAACAAATTTGTAGTTTGTTGTTAAAATTCCTTCCCGGGCTGTTTGGCCGTAGTCCAATGTTTTCTGCAAAACCAAACATTTTGGCAGTGCCGTCGACTGCCATCATCAGTGAAAATCGAGTGTGATAACGTGTGGTGTTATACGTTAGTGACCACAGTACTGTGGTTAAGGCTGAAGCAGTAAGTGGAAAGAAGTAGTTTCTATGGACACATTTCATTTCGTAAATGATTTTAAATATAAATCTTAGAACACGGAAGTCATGTATGGTTCTCCATACCGATATTTTGTAATTATTATTGTTAAACAAAACACAATAAATGAATGTGATATTATAAAAACTATTAAGTTTGTTCTCACAAAGCAACCTGTCAGACGGATAACTTACGTGATTGGTGGTTGTTCATGAGCAAATAGAACCAGAGTAGCATATTTGTATGTTATTCATGTATTCATAAACACATTTATTGTATTAGTATTTAATATATACAAAATCTGTGTAGAATGAAGAGGAACGTGATTGGTTCAGTGAAAATTTTGAGCAGATTCGACATGAACCTGTAAGTCAGGAAGTTCAGAAAGAAATTGCTATAGAAATGTTGAAGTCACAAGCTTTTGATAATTTCCTGGCAATTAAATTTGTTTCTGTAAAGCGATATGGTGCTGAAGGAGCAGAGGCTATAATGCCATTTTTCCTTGAGCTCTTCAGATGTGCTGCTAGTGGTAACTATAATAATCAGTTCTAAAATTTTTAAGTGTAATATTTTGCTAAATATTTTGCTTCTAGTAATATAGACAACAGAATATAACAACATACAGTAGAACATATACAGACAACACAAAAAAGACTAAAAGTTGTATTTTCTGAATAGAGTACAATACAATATACAATGTGTATACAGTTCAAATAACTTTCTAGGTTTTCTTATTATAAATAATTAATAGAGTTCGTAGCTATCACATGAACTTCATGCAGCTGATTTAGTTTTATATATTACTTTGATTTGCCTGTAAAATATTTATTTTAGCCTTATAACTTATAATACATAATTAATGGGAAACTTTCACCTGAGAGCAATTCAGCTTTGTTTTCTTTTCTCAGAGACAGAAGAATTTAAAGACCTTTTCCAACAAATTAACTAATTATAAACTACAACAAAAATGGCCTGGCCTGCAGAAGAAACACACAAAAATTTCGGCAAATTAGACATAGTGATTGAAATCCTGTATGACATTATTAATCAATCCCCATCACTTTCACACACTATTTAGTGAAATTTGACAAATATAATAGATCTGAGTGTTGTCGGAGGCTTACACGGCCGGAGTCAATGTTGTTAAAATTATTTGCTTCTGGGCTGTTTGGCCTTGGTCCAAAGCTGTTCATGCCAGCAAACGTTTCAACTGGGTCTTTGCTGGCCATCTTCAGTGCTAACAAATGAGCTAACAAACACTAACAGGATGTCAAATTAGTGACCGCAGTACTGTGGATGAGGGTGTTTGGCCCTAACAAAGATCCTCGAGGCCTCAATTCTAATTTTATCTGCAAGCTCTTTTGGAAGACTCTTGGGGGGCCACCACAAACTTCTCCCCCCTCACCAAGCTGTTTCGAGGTTAGTTAGCTGTTGGTCCGATATGTTGATGACCATTCTGTCTGTGTCCAGGCTGTTGTTGATTGTCATCTTCAGGGCAGTCTCTCCAATATTTACATTCATGCCATGTTCTTATGCTCTCGCGAATGGCCTCGAAAGTGCTGGTAGTTAGGCCATCCACCAGATCCCAGTGGCCTCCAGACAGGACACTGCTAAGTTTTAAATGCAACGTCAAAATATTCTTATAGTTGCAGGCCAATGTGTAAAGGCTGACCACACCTTTACCATAGTACTGTGGTCACTAACCGGACATCCCGTTAGTGGTTGTTAGCACTGAAGATGGCCAGCGAAGGCCTGGTTGAAATGTTTGCTGGTATGAACAGCTTTGGACCATGGCCAAACAGCCCGGAAGCAAATAATTCTAAAAATATAATGGATCTAAACTTTATGGTAATGTGTTTCCAATTTTGCCAAATGTGAGGTTCTGGAAAGATAATGAAAAAGACTGCTGTCACTGAATATTTCCACTATCGCTTGCTGGTGTGGTAATGATACATAAACTCACTATAGATAAAGGAGTTGTTAACACTGGTAAAAATGAACCAATGCCCGTCACTCTTAGTAGAGTGAAGAAACTGTCATATGTAATCATTTCCCTTTCTTTAAATTTGGATAGGATTCAATAAATATCTAAATCAAAACAAGTTAACCTTCAGGAGCAGAATTTATGGAAATTTTCTTAGTATAGTAGAGTCTTATTAGCTTAATTTTTTTCGTAATAACTTATTTTTTACTTAGTTCTCAATATTTTTTATGTAATTATTTTTCCCGATGCACATCACTTAGACTTCAAATGTTCCATGTTCATCTAGTTGTATCTATATAAAGAATGTGTGTGCATGTGTGTGTGTGTGTGTGTGTGTGTGTGTGTGTGTGTGTGTGTGTGTGTGTGTGTGTGTGTGTGTGTGTGTGTGTGTGTGTGTGTGTGTGTGTGTGTGTGTGTGTGTGTGTGTGTGTGTGTGTGTGTGTGTGTGTGTGTGTGTGTGTGTGTGTGTGTGTGTGTGAACGAAACAAAGAAATATAATTTACCAAATTGCTGATGAAAATGGATACAATAAAAACACTATACACAAAATATAAAATAAATACTAAACATTTAAGACATTATCAAAATTTACAACATAAATAATAACAACAGTAAAAAATGGCAAAGCTAACAAAACTATTTGAAAACACAGACATTAAAAGAGCATACAAAAATAATTTACAAAAACTAAATAACCACACAACAACCTTGTATCAAACAAATTTCATTGATAAGTTCAGTCACCAGTTGCCTATTTGTTAGTCAGGTGTACATTATCCATTATGTTATTTCAAACCTCTGTGTACTGATATGTTACTTTTAGTCAGTGCATCCAATTTTGAATTAAAAAATTATCCTTAGCATGTATAGATTTATGTGAATAACGCTTTGTCCACCCAAAATCATTTAGTAAAGTCACTGGTAGCAGCCGTATTCTAGAATATGTTCAATCTCTGCATTGTGTGGACCAACCACAATTTTGTTTTTACTTCCTATAAAAATATAACAGTGTTTTTTTTTTTTTGTAAAAGCCTAATCTATTGTAATCTTGGATTTTGTAGTCTGTGATATGTCCAGGTATCACTAAGAACTTATAAACACTATTCCAACACAGAATACAAGTATTTTAGACAAAAATTTAAAAAAAATGTTTACCTTATTGCTTGCATTGAGTGAAAGGTAGGTAAAATTTAAAAAAAATATATTATTTAAAATACTTGTGCTCTACATTGGAATAGTGTTTATAAGCTTTCAATCTGTTGCACTAGAAATGCCTGTATAATAATACATATACACAAAACCAAGTTTTTGATGACGGTATTACATTGTCTCCACTAAACCTCTTGAGGAAGCTTAGATACTAAATTGTGAAAGATTGGCTTTGTGATAATTTGAAGCAGTTCTGACATTCATATTTACCTGATAAAAAATGCTTTATCAGATTTTTGAAGACTAGTTTGATACTTGTTAAGTGCCTTATACTTATTAAATCCTCTTTTTCTAATTAAATGCAGAACACTTTCAAACTTTGTATATACATACTGCTCCATATCATGTAAGCCTGAGTGATAACTGCTTTGTTGACCTGTTTAGAAACTGGATTAAATGCTGTTAAAATAACAATTTAAACTTTTAATATCCATTGAGTTATACTGCTTACTGTTTTACTGCTTTAGGAGGTGTGCGAGAACTTATTATAGGAATGCCACACAGAGGAAGATTGAACTTGTTGGTTGGATTAATGGGTTTGCCCCCAGAATTGCTCTTTAGAAAGCTACATGGTTTCTCAGAGTTTTCAGATACAGCTAAAGCAATAGGGGATGTTGTTAGTCATTTAAGTAAGTATTTTTTTATATACAAGCAAGCAAGACTTGTTAAAGATTATTGTTACACATCCTACCAATTAGTTATATTTGTACACATAATTTATACAATAGGTGTCCTTATCCAAGAAGAATAAAAAATATTTGACTTGATCAAAATAAAGGAAATAGAAACAAGTAGATGTCCCGATGCAGAGAATTAAGCTAGTAATATTGCTGTACATTTTTTTAAAAATCACAGATCATCGGGGAAAAGAGGTATCAGATGAGTCTGAGGAAATGCTGGATGGTCCAACTGCATATGCTACAGGCAGAAATTCCAAAAAGCATAAAGTGTTATGATGGATGCCCTTAAAAAGTAAGTTTTCACTACAATTCCCACTTTCCACATGTGCAAAGTCTTGTTACGACATTAAGTTTTTATTCATTGACAAGCCAGACATTATTACGTTGAAGTGATTTATGTTTATGCTTATTACTAACCATTAAAAATGTTTTAGTCAATCAAATAGCCCACCAGTGTGAAATCTGGTTTGTCATTTTGTTTCTTGAATACTAGGGATATACAGGGTGCGGCAGAAAACCCTCCCACATTTCGCTGAGTCATTGCACCGGCACTGGTGGAGTGGGGGGTTCATGGTGTTGGTTTCCGGTAGCGTGTGCCTTCCCGTTTCAGTTGCCATCATGGCGTGGACTGGTATACATCGTGCGTTTGTTGTTGAATCATTTATCCGAAATAACGAATCTGTGATCGCCATGCAGAGAGCTTTTCGAATACATTTCGAGCTTAATAGCGGCGATGCTGTTCCGGACAGAAAAACCATACTGTTATGGGTTGAAAATTTTCGGGCTACAGGGTCAGCATTAAAACGGAAACCATCTGGAGGACCATGTTTATAAACCATAAACCGTGTTTATGGTCCATACTTTTTCGAGGAAGAAGGCCAAACGGTTACAGTGAATTCCGCTCGGTATGTGCAAATGTACAACACTTCTTGCAACCAAAACTCGCCGCACTTGGAAATCGGAATGTGTGGTTTCAAGAGGATGGGGCCACTGCCCACACAGCCAGAAACTCGATGGCTGTTTTGAGAGAACTGTTTCCCGGGCGCTTGGTCTCGTTACATGGTGACATTCGGTGGCCCGCACGATCACCCGATCTCACCCCTTGCGATTTTTTTCTTTGGGGCCATCTGAAGGCTAATGTTTACCAACATCGACCACAAACCATTGATGAACTGAAGGCTGCTATACGCCAAGAAATTGCAGCGATAACACCGCAACTCACCCAGCGAGTGATGCAAAACTTCAGAAATCGATTAGAAACGTGTATCGGGGAAGAAGGCCACCATTTAGGCGATATCATTTTCAAAACCCAGTGAAAGAAAATGCATTCTGTATCCTTTCATATTATTTAATAAAATTTGATTAGCTTCGCTCATGTTTTTTTTGTTAGCCTTTTAAATGTGGGAGGTTTTTCTGCCGCACCCTGTACAGTGTAGTAAAATTAATTATCAAATTTATGTATTATACAATAAAAATATTATGATAGTACCATGGTTATCAGGTTATCCAATGAAGAACAAGAGAATTTGCAAATTAAAGCCTAAAGTGGATGAGTGGGTGGAGACAACTTTGGTGTATGATACTTAGTACATAGAATCAACGACCACAAGTTCATATTAATAAGCTTCATAATTTATGTTATACTCTTACAATTCCTAAAATTTCATGGTCTGTGCTGCATAAATTGTAACTAATCACTTTATGTGTTAGAAAATTGTTCACTTTGGATGCCCAAGGTACTCACAGAAGAATACAAGAACAATTATCTTGCTAGTCCTTTGACATTTCTGACATCTTACAGGGAAGGAACTGCAGTGACATATAATATTATAATATTGTGACAAAAGATGAGGTTTGGGTGCCCATATCTTATCCGAACTTAAACAGTGTTTGCACAGTGGAAGCATACTGCTGTTAATTCAAGTAGAAGATGTTAAGATAGATCATGTGTACTGTATTCTAGCACAGACATAAATTTTGCTGTTCATTGTGAAATTCTGGAAAAATGACGATTTGTATTCAACTCAGAAGGCAAAGGATGTTGACTTCCAGCATTCTTTTGCTCCCTGATAATCCTTGGCCTCACTGTCCAGCTATCACACAGAATTTTATCATTGAATGAGCATAGTTGAGTCCATGGGCGTAGTGTTGTGAAAAACTTGGGGGAGGCCACAAGACAAAAAGCTGACGTACAGACGACAATATTGTGTGCACACACGCACGCGCGCGCGCGCGCACACACACACACACACACTTATATCCTGTCGTCTTCTTGGTCAGTGATTGAAATAAAACACTCAATCACTGATTACACCTTGTTTATTTACCAATATCACAAAATAATTTTTTCACAAATAAAAATATAACACATAAAATACAATTTTGATCCACAACCTTGATATACGAAAAATATTAACACAACCTTAATGTATACAAGCAAAAAGATAATACACAAATATAATTTTGATCCACAAATGTGGTATTAAATATTAACATATGCACTAACTCTGTAATTCAACTAACTGAACTCTCAGTCTAAACTGACTTATTCTGTCTTTTATAGTTTTTTTATGTGTAGTTGGTAATGACGTCATTCACAAGCATGCATCATTTGGGCATTGACCACGTACTAGTTTCATCGAGGTCATTTAATGCTTATCTTGTAGAACAAAATAGTGTGTATCAATATACACAAGTTATATATCAATTGTGGATAATGTAAATATATATGAGTAACATAACCTATGTAATATTTTAATGACAAATAGTTTTAATAATACCAATCATAATATCACTTAATATTGTAACGGTACAGGTAAACCCACCCAGAGAAAATATAAAATGTAAAGATTTTATTTATAAAGTGTATGGGGTAAAAAACAATGTACACGAATTGGAGTCAAGGT